>LR990666.1:20627676-23027676 GCA_905147715.2 Xestia xanthographa | reverse complement strand
ATTGGGGTCTACTGTGTGTGGCTGCAATGCTGAATTCTAATAAATTGCTGTTTTATTTGTTTGTTTATATTAGTAAAAAAAAATCTGTGTATTCGATAGTTAAATCAAACAAAAATAAAACCGACTTCAAAAAAAACAACAAACAAAAAAAACACAAAAAGAAAAGGACAAAAAAATACACTAAAAGAAAAACACTAAAACAAAACCACAAAAAAGTGAAAAATAACTTTAGCTTCAGAAGCCGGTGAGAAAAACACCAAATCAATCAAAGGTCAAGCTTCAGAAGTCGGTGACCTTGTTTAATTGATTTAGTGTTTTTGTCACCGACTTCTGAAACTTGACCTTTGATTGATTTGGTGTTTTTCTCACCGGCTTCTGAAGCTAAAGTTATTTTTCACTTTTTTGTGGTTTTGTTTTAGTGTTTTTTTTTTGTTTTTCTTTTAGTGTATTTTTTTGTCCTTTTCTTTTTGTGTTTTTTTTGTTTGTTGTTTTTTTTGAAGTCGGTTTTATTTTTGGCAAAAAAGTTTTATTTTATTTTTCCATTTTTAGTTGTAATATCCTATACTTACAAATATTTGCTATGCATTCATTGTACATGGTTAACAATACATGTCATGGTAATAGGCTTATCCCCAATAAATGGAACATAACATGCCATAACTGTCGAAATCTGGGTGTACTGTACACATCTATGTACCCCTCAGAGCAAACAGGTGTAATGTTACGTCATGATGTTGTTTAAACAATGAACATCCAACCGATTGGAGCTATCACAACAGATTTACCGTCTATTTTTGACGAGTTCCATTGTATATCTCCGAAGATCAGCATCAGATCTTCACCAAATTAAAATGGGACCACCTCAGGAGTATACTCTTTCAAGTAAAAAAATAATTTTGAAAATCGGTCCACAAATGGGAGAGAAATCAGGTAAATTGTACACATCTGCGTACCCCCTCAGAGCATACAGGCGTGATGTTACGTCATGATATTGTATAAACAATGAACATCCAACCGATTGGAGCTATCACAACAGATTTGCCGTCCCTTTTTGAACAGTTCTATTGTATATCTCCGAAGATCAGCATCAGATCTTCACCAAATTAAAATGGGACCACCTCAGGAGTATACTTTTTCAAATAAAAAAAGAATTTTGAGAATCGGTCCACAAATGGGAGAGAAATCAGGTAAATTGTACACTTCTGCGTACCCCCTCAGAGCATACAGGCGTGATGTTCCGTCATGATATTCTATAAACAAAAAACATCCAACCGATTGGAGCTATCACAACAGATTTGCCGTCTCTTTTTGAAGAGTTCCATTGTATATCTCCGAAGGTCAGCATCAGATCTTCACCAAATTAAAATGGGACCACCTCAGGAGTGTACTCTATCAAATGAAAAAAGAATTTTGAAAATCGGTCGACAAATGGGAGAGAAATCAGGTAACATACATAAAAAAAAAAAAAAAAAATACATACACACGAACATATAACCTCCGCCTTTTTTGAAGTCGGTTAAAGATAGCTACATTAATTTTGTCTGAGTTAAGATTTCGTTGATTGAATGTTGGTATTCTGTCTGTAAAAATCTTAAATGACTAACGGGGTGATTCTCTTTGCCGATGTTATTAGATAACCTAAATTTGTCCTCCATAAAACTAAACATCAATCCGAAACGTCAATAATCAATCAACATGACAGCACACTGCCATTACGGGTTTTATTTTGTCTTGCGTTTTCAAGTGTATATTCTTGTATTTTACCACCAAACAGAAGTGTAGAAATACCAGGCTGGCTCCATACATTTTGAAAAATCTCTTTTAAGGCTCAATGGCATGCCTCCTGTTGCATACTTTTGTGCAAGCTACATGAGATATGAATTTGGGGCGTTATCTACACTAATATTATAAAGAGGAAAGATTTGTATTTTTGTGTGTGTGTATGTTCGTAATGAATAAACTCACAAACTACTGTGCCGATTTCATAAATTCTTTCACCTTTAGAAAGCTACATTCACCCTGAGTAACAGGCTATATTTTATCCCTGTACTCCCTGTTCCCACGGGATTCGTCCGCTAGTACTAAATACCTGTCATGCTTAACAGGAATCCAAGAAGGCGTATGCATTACCCTGGACGGGTCATGCGTAGCCCCGCTCGGGGAGGGTCGGCTGGCGCTGTCGCTGCGCGGCGGACAGCTGTACGTGCTGACGCTACTGGCGGACTCCGTGCGGACTGTGCGCAGCTTCCATCTCGACCGGGCCGCCGCCTCCGTGCTTACTACCTGTGTGAGTTGATGGGCTTGTGAGTAGATGGGTTTGTGAGTTGATGGGTTTGTGAGTTAATGGGTTTGTTAGTTGATGGGTTTGTGAGTTGATGGGTTTGTGAGTTGATGAATTTGTGAGTTGTTAAGTTTCTGAGTTAATGAGTTTGTGAGTTGTTGAGTTTGTGAGTAAACGAGAGTGTGAGTTAATGAGTTACTGAGTTTGTGAGTTGATGAGGTTGTAAGTTAATGAGTTGATTGTATTTGGAGCTCATAAAGTCACGTGTGCTGTAATTTAGTCAAATCTACAATCGCCGAGCTGTTTAAATACTAGAATGATTATTTTGTCCACAGATGTGCATTATTGAAGAAGATTTTCTCTTCCTGGGCTCTCGACTGGGCAACTCTCTCCTACTGAGAGTGACTGAGAGAGAGAACAGGATGCTGTTCTCTGTAGACAAGCCATTGGAAGCCACCGTAGACCTCACTCTATCGGAGAGTGGTAAGTACTATCTAGCATACTACAACAGACACCAAGCCGTATGGTTTGCAGACTTTCAAGCTTCTGACCAAGGTTTGATCCTGTTTCAATTTATTTCCAATTGATAAAAGCTTTGGTGCCTATTACCTGAAGCTAATAATTTTTATTCAATATTAATGTATTGCCACATCAAATAAATAAACTTGGTGAATCTCCACATTACTGATGAAATTTCATAATTGCGGCTTTCGAAACATTATTTTCTTGGTAACTAAAACACCAGATTCCGGTGGCCTGGTAAACAAGGAACAAAAAAACGAAGGTACAATGTACAATAACCGTTTTTTTTTTAAATCATCATCATTATCCTGCCCTTATCCAAATGTATTCGTGGTCGGCGCAGCATGTCTTCTTCCATACTTCTTTATTATTCGTCGTCTCCTCCAACACCTCCTTTCTTGCCATATCATCCACCATCACACAGTTCATCCATAGTTGCTTTGGTCTTCCTCTACTCTTCCACATTCATACTCGAGCCCGTGGCTAAATAATAACAGCCGCTCGGGTCGATCTTTAGGTGAAGTCGTGCTTGCCTAGGTCGGTCTGTGGATGGGTGACCCCCCATTACATACCGAGTTTCCTCCGTGCCTCGGAAAGCACGTTAATCAGTTGGTTCTGGCTGTCATTTGTAGATCTTTGACAGTCATTACAGGTAGTCAGTGACCCAAAAAGTCTGACAACCGGTCTTACCAAGGGGTATCGTATTACCCAGTACTAACTGGGTTGTGAAGGTCAGATAGGCAGTCGCTCCATGTATAATACTGGTATTCAGCTGCACCCGGTTAGCCTGGAAGCTGACCCCAACATAGTTGGGAAAAGGCAGGCGGATGATGTCTCATACTTAAGCGTGTTTTTGTTAATCATTGTGCAAAAGTAAATAAATATCGATAAGTTGATAACCCTGTGAAGATACCTACATTCTATAACTTTATACATACAGGGTATTTAAACAAAATCTTCACGAAGCCGTCAACCAAGCATTCTGTACATCATACTAAGTAACTTTACGCTACATTTTTCACCCAAAAAAAAGAAGTAAATGATTCTGGGAAACGACTTTTTTTTGAGTGAGAAAAATCACGTTTTACGGTACAACTCAATGTAACGCACTCAAACCATTGTGCTGGTGGATAGATTGAATAGTGTGTGGGCTGTTTAAAGTAAAGATCTTTCATTAAAAACATGTGTTAAAAAAAAACTTGTGATTTAGTTGGAACTTTGACCCCCAATAGCTCCGTAACTAGAAGGTTCCCAGGTATGATCTACAACAAAAAAAATATCGCAACGATGACGGAGACAACAAGTGCCTTTCGGCTTCGTTAAGAGATTTTTTACACCATTTAGAGACTTGCCCGATATACGTTTTTAGGGTTCCGTACCCAAAGGGTAAAAACGGAACCCTATTACTAAGACTTCGCTGTCTGTCCGTCTGTCCGTCTGTCCATCTGTCCGTCTGTCCGTCTGTCTGTCACCAGGCTGTATCTCATGAACTGTGATAGCTAGACAGTTGAAATTTTCACAGATGATGTATTTCTGTTGCCGCTATAACAACAAATACTAAAAACCGAATAAAATTAATATTTAAGGGGGGCTCCCATACAACAAACGTGATAATAATTGGTACGGAACCCTTCGTTCGCGAGTCCGACTCGCACTTGGCCAGTTTTTTTTAAACCTATGTTTCGGGTCATCTTTCAACTTATTCAAAAGTTGATGACCCAGTGAAGTTATAGGTACCTTCACTGGGTCATCAACTTTTGGATAAGTCCTTCTATAACTATAGATTATCCTTTATTATGATGATTATTATTTATTCATAAGTAAATAATTTGCACGCTTGCTTGCAGGCAGAATACAAATACTTTTAGGACATAAGATCTCTCCTTGAATTTGTATGTATTTTCTAGCAATTAAACATTTTTTATTTGATTTTTGAATTTTGATTTTTTCGTCGCAACAGAACAACAAACTAACATGCTACTGAGCAAGGAACAGCAACAGAAGGACCTATCTGACCCCCTCGCTAAGAAGCGTCGCCTGGACACACTCAGTGACTGCGTCGCCACCAACGTCATCGAGATCAGCGATAAGGACGAGTTGGAGGTGTACGGCTCGGACATCAGGACCTCCACACAGCTTACCAGCTATGTTTTTGAGGTGGGTACTAGTTTTACACGACTGCCAAGGAAGTTTTATATTTTTCGCGCGTATCTTGTATGTTTCTTTGTAAATTTCTTTATAACCTCGTATAGATCTTTCAAATGGCTGGATGGATTTCGATAATTAAGATATCATTAAATTTGTCTGTGTTTTGTTCGTTTTTAAGTCTTACGAACAGTAAGTCGTGGGTTCGAACCCAGGCAGGCGCATTACTTTGTGTAATTTATTTCATCACCACTGCTCTCAAAACGGTGAAGGAAAACATCGTGAGGAAACCGGCATGTCTTAGAACCAAAAAAATCGAAGACATGTGACATCTACCAATCCGCACTGGGCCCGCGTGGTGGATTATCGCCCATTCCCTCTCATAGAGAGGAAGCCGTGTGCCAGCAGTGGGAACGTTAATAGGCTGATGATGATGATGATAAAATTTGTCTCAAAAACCCAAGTGTACTTAGATAGGTGTCTAAAAAATAAAAAAATCGGAGCAGTCTTTGGGCACTGCCGATAGAAGTGAAAACAAAAAGTACACAGACCCTCCCGCCCCGTCGTAGCACTGGTTATGCCCCGCGCATGCCTATGTGTTGCTACGCCGTAGCGGATGCTACGAGTGCTACGAACGGCTACGAAGCGTGACCGCACGTTACGTTACGTGACGATGGGTTCAAAGTTTTTCCTTCACCCAAAAAGTGTTCAACGCGCCTGAAGAAGTTTTCACTTCAAAAACAAAATGGCGGATTTTTGGCTCCTAATTGTAAGTCGTTCATATATTTTTTTTCAACCAAACCTATCGAGTAGAGTAGGGTATCAAAATGAAGGAAATTACAAAAATATATACAATTTGCAGTTTTTTGACTCTTTTAATTAAATGTTACTTGTTGACCCGAGAACAGCAAACCGAGGGGTTATCTTTTCTCTGGTTGTTACAAGCGACTTCTGCTCTGTCATCGACGATGCTGTGGAAGTAGCGAAATACTGGGCTAATGTAATTAATTAGTACCATCAACACAAAGAAGAAGACTTCATCATCATATCAGCCCGGAAACTACACTTATAGACCTCCCCTTACTTCTGCCACACTTCTCGGTCCTGCGTGTCCCTTATCCAGGTGTTTTTCGCGATTTTACGATGTCTTCGACCAAACGAGCTTTAGAAGAAGCCTTATGGTTTCTGTGGTATTTTCCTCTATATTATCGGCTCTCAGACGCGCGTACGTCCGTTCACTAACGCAGCTCAAAACTAACTGTTGCCCTACCATCGTACGCGCATTAGAGACGACACAACGCTTCCCTCTCTTTCACTCACAGACACCACAGTTGCCAAATCATAACTTTCATTTTTTGGATGTTTTGTGTGAATATTTACTGCGTACGATTAATGATAGATATATCCGATAGATCTAACCAAGTATCTGCGACCAACTAGGATGTAAGTAACACTGAGCGCTGCAGCGGCACAACTTGCTTTGTCCTCAGTTCTAACCTTTGCTGCTTTGGAAGCAAAGTCACAAAACTAAAAGTAATGAAAAGAAAAGCATTAATAAAATACCGTAAAGTTTTTTGAAAATAAAAAAAGTGATCATCATTAGAAGACCAAAAAGTTTTAAAGGAATCAAAAATAGGCGATCGAAATTGGATTTTTTAGACCAATATAAAAAGTAGGAAGGAAGGGAAAGCCATCACAAGTAGCACATTAGCGATGATTTAGGTCATAAACTAGCTACATTACAGTCTACAGCTTTTATGCAGATGTGCTAAAAGATAGGACGAGTTGTTAGACTGTATTAAGGAACTGACTAATGACTTTCTAATGGCGAAAAAGTACACCAAAAGCATTTAAGTAGAATTTTTAAATGATCTAGTCCAGCTTTTGGCTGCATGTGATACTACTAGCTGGATTATAAAACCAAAGCTTGTTAACGACTGGTTAATACGAAAAATTCACCTCTCTTGTAATGTTGCGGGCTGCATTAAGTATTGCATACTTTAAGTATCGAATAACGCCACTGGCTTTTAATTTGTGTATACTAATTATATTCTAATTCTAGTTCAACGAGCTTGTTAATGGCTGATTAAAAGTGAATCTGAATCTCTACAAATGCCGTTACATTTATAAGAGAATCAAAATAAAATTATAAATTGTAGTAGGCGTACTCCATCCTAATAATGCCAATGCATAAAGTGTAGCTGACAACTATTTTGCATCTTTCGGCGTTATTTAAGAATAAATCTAGATTATTGGTGCTTAAATTACGTCAGATTTGATTTGTTCTTGCATAACGTCGACGCGACCTCAAGAGTTACTACGAATGTTTTAATACACTTTAAATAAAAATTAACAACTTAAAACCATGGAATATAAGAAAAAGCTTCTGTAAAGCTTCCCTGAAAAGCTATTGTACGCTCTCTCTTTATACCAGTACACAGTAAGAACGATAATTAAAATCCTTTCTCCAGCCAGCATAATGCTATAAGCTGGTACATAAGACTTGGTAACACCACTGTACAGTAAATAATTTTTCAAAATAATTTATGGAGAGTTTGTGCTGGATAATAAATAGATGCCATTTTAGCATTACAGGAACGATTTGTTATTCATTATCCAAATGATTTCTTATGGATTTCAAGGATATTTGTGATAGCTTTTAATTCAAACAACATATTTTCCATTTATTTCCTTTATATTAGAATAAGTTAGAAAGCAATAATTTGAGTGATAAATCTGTTAAGTATTCGTACACCATTTATCTTGTCAAATATTTTCGTTAAAGCGATATTATTCTGACGTCGCGTGAAATATTTGATGTAATACCTATACACATTTACAGTAAAATGGTACTCGCAAGTCAATTTACATACAAGAGCAATCAAAACCAACGTGAAATTAAAAATATCTTGTCTTAAATATGGCTGCCCGCGCACTTTAACAAATATTAAATGTCGTCTGTCACAGAAATACACAAAAGAAATATTATATTTTAATATTTTTTTGGTTATTTAAACTGTAATAAAAGCTGTTTCCAAGCCTCAAAACATCTAAAAGCTGGTGAAGAGAATTAAAGTAGCTAAATCTTACGCTGCAATGACTGGTGCATAGCTGTATAAGCCATTGTGCAGGCCTAGTACAGCTGTTACAATGATTATGCTGCCGATAACCAGCCACTGTAATGCTCAAGGCTGGTTAATTTGGGGCCCAAATTAGAATTACAAGAGCTACGTAGCTAACTACACAGCCCTTATGTCATCTGCCTAGCCTTTTCCCAAGTTGTATTGGGGTCGGCTTCCAATCTAACCGGATGCAGCTGAATACCAGTATTTTACATGGAGCGACTGCCTATCTGACCTCCACAACCCAGTTAGTACTGGGTAATACGATACCCCTTGGTAAGATTGGTTGTCAGACTTTTTGGGCCACTGACTACCTGTAACGACTGTCAAAGATCACAAATGACAGCCGGGACCAACGGCTTAACGTGCTTTCCGAGGCACGGAGGAAACTCGGTATGTAATGAGTGGGTGGTCACCCATCCACAGACCAACCTAGGCAAGCATGGCTTAACCTAAAGATCGCCCCGAGCGGCTGCTATTATTTAGCCACGAGCTCCTCACAGCCCTTATGTAGGAAACGTAAACAGCCTTGAGTAGTCACAAATTCTATAATCAAGTCACTGTGCGGCTGTCATGTGCTACTTGGGATTGCTTGTCTTTGAGGCATTATAAGTAAGTTAGTCAGTTAAGAACTTAATGCAATACTAGCGGCCCATCCCGGCTTACCTATGTTACTCAGGGATAATGTAGCATTCTAATGGTGAAAGAATTTTTGAAATTGGTCCAGTAGTTTTTGAGTTTATTCGTTACAAACATACAAACTTTCATTTTTTTTCTCCAGGTATGCGACTCCCTCCTAAACATCTGCCCAATCGGCGACGTATCAATGGGCGAGCCCCAACTTCTGTCCGAAGAATACAGTCGGCAACAAGACAACCCGGTCATAGAGCTCGTCGCCTGCAGCGGGCGTGGCAAGAATGGGGCGCTGACTGTACTACAGAGAACTGTTAGACCGCAGCTTATTACTGCTTTTAATTTACCTGGTGAGTTTTTGGAATATTATGCTACATTTTCTTCGCCCGGTTTTGATCGGGAATTATCCCATGGGAACCTATTTATGGGATAAAAAGTATCCTAACACTGCTTTAAGCTTTCACGGTTTAAAACTAAATTTATACTGTAACTTATGGGATATCTTCCGTGATTGTTCATTATTGAGGTCCCGATATTTCGACTCTGTTGCAAGCGCCATGATCGCTGGATGACTGGAGAATGCGGTTGGATGGAAAATAAATAGTTAGGAGCAGATAATTAATAATCACGGAAGATATCCCGTAAGTGACAGTATGAGTTTAAAAAGTATTCTATCTCCTAGGTCATGGTCAACCTGTGCTATATTTCTTCCGAATCCGTTTGATGAAAACCTTCAAACGGCACAAATAACCAATAACATATTCATTGGTATAGATATGTAGTTGAGCCGTTTTGTGTTGAAATACTAGGGTCATGGGCCCCGAGTGCGCACCTAGTCTTTCGGGACATCGTCAAGCGGTTCATCGACTTTTTTCATGGCGTCTGGCAACACTGGCATATTTTTGACACACTTTTATTAGCTTCACTAGTAACTATATAAAACATCTTAAAGTTATATTTTACAGACTTCCCGGTTTCCGATTGAGCTGAAATTTTGCAAACAGGTTTAATCTTACAGCTAATATATTCAAGCAGTCAGTAACAGTATGTAGAATAAGACCAATTACAAGTTTCCATTTGTATACATTTGTTGTGTTAATAGTTGAATCATGTTCGGTTCGGCGGTTCACATTTGGTAGCTCCAAATCTGTCGAGCCAAACGATTTTTTCTCGAATGTTTATCTACACATATTCCATTGATCAGGAACATATGTGGTAGCACCACTTACCTCCTATATTCGTCTCTTCTCAGGATGTATAGACATGTGGTCGGTACTGGGCGAGAGTGCCGACACAGCGCGGGAGGCGGAGGGCTCTCACGCGTACCTCATACTCACGCAGGAAGACGGCAGCATGGTGCTACAAACCGGTGAGTCATAACAGGCTTGTGTACTATAATAGTTATTTATGCAACTGTTGTATAATGAGGGGTATTAAAACACGAATGTGGGTTTATCACACGAGGCGAAGCCGAGTGTGATAATAGTATCACATGAGTGTTTTAATACCTAATTATGTACAGTTGCATACAAGACTTTATCTACATCCATGATATGAATCCTCCATAAAAGGTTCTGAAACCATAGGGTGTTGCAGTGTTCTAAGAAGTCTATGTAAATTCATGGAAAGTTTAATTGCTTGTATTTACTACAAACAAACCGTGTATAGGTAGTAATATAATTATTTACATTTTGTATTGTTCAATTATCAAAATTCACAAAGCTTGTATCACTCATTTTTGTAAACAACAAAGTACATAATGCAATACTAATATCCAAATGTCGAACAAAAATGGCGGGATACGACGTGAATTCGAATTAACCTATAAGTTTTTTTTTTTTAATTACGGCGCTGTGGTAGAGAATCGCACGTGCCAGACGTTCGATTCACTACCACATTCGATGTTCTTTTTTTAAAACGAGTTGCATAATGAAATTCAGTACAACATTATAACACCCGTTTGGAAGAAAGCGCGGGAATCATCGAATTTGGCGGGCGTGATTTTTCTTTCGTTTTCATAAAAATATTAAAAAACGTTTGAGATTGGTGATAAGTTGTGTAGATTTATGTAAATATTCATTAGATTAGTTAGTTTAATTGTTTGTAGATAAAATTCTTCATTTATTAGGGTAAGTTTTTTAAATATTTTATTTTTTCTGGCCAGTGGCCACAATGGACAATGAACCGCCTGATCCGGGGGGCACAGTCCCCTCGGTCGGGCATAATATTACAATATACGAATCCAGTATGGATACAGACTCGTCCTTAACCAGATCGGAGCGGAAAAGGGCTAGAGCTCCACGAAAAATTTGTAAAAATTGTAATAAAAGAAGGCGAAGTGGTCATAACTCAACAGGATTAAATAACGAAACAAATTGTCATTGTGATAATGAATCAGTAGTCAGTCCAAAAATAACACCAGACGTTCCGGTACATTCAGTTCTAGTTCACGAAGAAGCCACTCCACGTTCTGTGGATGGTCCCCAGACTGAAAACCTCATAAAGTCAGATATTCCCCAGAAGGCGCCACAGGTTGCTAGGGCTTTGTACGAAGCCACAGACCTGTCGCCATACGTTGTACACATTCAAAAAAATGTTGATACACAAAACTCGGCTCAGACATTACACCCAGTAACTTTAGGGCATTTCCTGAAAAATCGCAGATACAACAACATTATTAACGGTTCTCTAAAACGCATTGGTCGAAATAGAATATCTCTAAGCTTCTCCCGTTACGTAGATGCTAACTCTTTTATAAATGACCCAAGTTTGGCCAAGGAGAAATTGAAGGCATTTGTTCCATCAATAAATGTGTGTCGCATTGGCATTATTAAAGGCGTTCCTACCGAATGGTCTCCGGAAGAAATATTGGAAAATATATCTGTCCCAGCTGGATGCGGGAAAGTCATCAAAGCAAGGCGTCTCAACTATAAAATACACGAACCGACCCCTGTGTGGAAACCATCCCAAACAGTCGTGCTCACCTTCGACGGACAAATTCTACCAAAACGTGTGTTTTGTTGTTACAATTCCATGCCAGTGGAATTGTATACATTCCCTACAATTCAATGTTTTAATTGTTGTCGTTTTGGCCATACAAAGGTACAATGCAGGTCGAACCCTCAGTGCTTCAAGTGTGGGGAGAAGCATTCTGCTGACACTTGCAGTATTGAAGACGAGAGTAATAGTAAATGCTGCCATTGCGGTGGCATTCATTACGCCATCAATAAAAAATGCCCAGAATTTGAAAGACAAAAATCAATTAAGCATTATATGGCCCATAGCTGCGTGTCATATGCTGAAGCGTCGCAGCTTCATCCACCAATCTCAAAATTGTATGCAGATGTGGTAACATCTGCCCCATCACATACCAATAAAAATTCTTTTTATACACAACCTTTGCCCCAATCACGTAACACACCAATTGTCTCCTCACATAGAAAAACGGTATTCCTTAAACCTCGAGATCCCCCAAAAACTGCCAAGGGATATGACCGGGCAGCTCATCAGGCAATAATCAGTAATGAAGTTTCAATGTCAGGGAATGGTGTTGCATTCCAAAATAAAACAACAAATAATAATGAGAGTCAAATTTTAAATTTAATAATAATGTTAATTAATACCTTATCTCAAAATAATAATATTGAACCGTCCAACGTTGCTACTTTAATTGATACGCTGTCTAACTTATTTAACTTTAATCTTAATGGATCCAAGTCTACTCAAGATTGTTCAGTGGAACAGTCGCAGCATTGTGAATAAAAAATCTGATCTGTCTTACATATTAAACAAATACGATCCCTTTGCAGTCGCTCTCTGTGAGACATGGCTTAAACCAGGGTTCTCTTTTAGAATTCCTGGCTATGCGTGTCTAAGAACAGACAGAAGCGATGGGTATGGCGGTGTCGCCATACTTATTAAAAATAACTTGTCTTTTCAATCTTTTCCTCTTCCAAGTCTCAGTGACGATATATCTGCTGTCGCTGCTATTGTAAATAAAATCTGTTTAGTATGTATATATTATTCGCGTCCCACTGTAAATATTCTTTCTGAAATAAGTAATCTTCTTTCAGTTTTACCTAAACCATTTTTGGTAATGGGCGACTTTAATACACAACATCAGTCCTGGGGTAGTTCTAGTTCCAATCACTATGGGGAAAAGTTACTAGAAATTCTAGACTCTAATAATTTGTGTATTTTAAATACATGTCTCCCAACACGCCAAACGAATCCAGATGAGGGAGTAAGTGCCCCTGACCTTTCAATCTGCACACCTGATTTAGCATCGACATTATCCTGGTCCCCTTTACCGTCTTCTTATGGTAGTGATCATTACCCTTTAATAATTTCTTTTCTGCATAAAAAACCAGCTGCTTGTAATCCAACACCACGATTAAAGTATAGACTTCAAAATGCAGATTGGGATACATACAAAAACTGTGTAGAAGAAAGAATTCTTGCTATAACTAATTCCTTACAACTACATGATCCTCAGCTATTATCTAATCAAATAACAAGAATTTTAATAGAGGTGGCAGATAATACTTTTCCTATTAAGAATGGTGCTACAGCTAAAATTCCTTCACCACCTTGGTGGGATGCTGAGTGCACTCAGGCCATAAAAAAAAGAAAAGAAGCAGAAAAAACTTATAGTCATACTATGACTCGTCATAATTTTGAGATATACCTAGAAGCTGCTCGTACAACTCGTAAGCTCCTTAAGAAAAAGAAATTTGAGGGTTGGCAAAGATTCTGTGCATCTATCTCGCCAGAAGTTAACGCATCTCTAGTATGGCAAAATATTAGGCGATTCAGGTCAGCATTCAGTGACACAACAGCCTCAAAACTACCATTAGAATTAGCCAATGAGTTTATGGATCATTTAGCTCCTCCTTCAGTCCCAGAACAGAGATCTTTAATGCATTTTCCCTATGTTCCTATTCCTAATTCTGAGTTGAATTCTCTCTTCACACTAAGTGAATTGAAAGGAGTCCTTTCACATGTTAAGGATTCAGCTCCTGGTGAAGATGGTATACCATATTCATTTATAGCTAATCTGTCTGACTCTGTTCTTTTAATATATTTAAATCTCATCAATACAGCTTTGATATCTGGCAACATTCCATCAAGTTGGAAGTCTCAAACAATTATTCCAATTCTGAAACCAAACAAAACTTCTTCTAATGTTTCTTCTTATCGACCAATTGCACTTTCTACAGTTCTTGCTAAAATTGCTGAACATCTCGTTAAGAATCGTTTGGAGTGGTTTTTGGAAAGCAAAAACTTGCTAGCTATATCACAGTTTGGTTTTAGGAAGGGTAAAAGTACGATGGACAGCCTTAGTGTGTTCACAACAGATATTCGCTTAGCCTTCACTTCTAATAACTCTGTAATTGCTGCTTTCCTGGATATTAGCTCAGCTTACGATAATGTCCTGGTATCAATCCTAGAACAAAAGCTGAATTCATTACAAGTTCCAACAATGCTGTCTAAGTTCATTATTAACATGCTTTCAGAAAGATCTTTACATCTTCATATTGAAGGGTATACATTTACCCGTTTAGTATGGAAAGGTCTCCCTCAAGGTTCTGTACTTAGTCCAATTCTCTACAATATTTACACTTATGATTTGGAATCCTCTCTAAATGAGTCAGTAAAAGTCCTTCAATATGCAGATGATTTACTTCTTTATTTATCTGGTCATTCTGTTGAAAATATTTGTAGTTCCTTAACCTCTTCTCTAGGCTTACTGAAGACTTGGCTAGAAACTAATGGTCTAGACCTGTCAATTGATAAAAGCAACATTGTCTTGTTTACTAGAATGCGCAAGCCTCCTTTATTTACAGTAAGGTATAATAATATCCCTATGCCCATTAAAAACCAGGTAAAATTTTTAGGTCTTATTTTGGATACACATCTTACTGGTTTACCACACTGTGATTATATAGCTGCTAAATGCGAACGAAATATCAACATACTTAGATGTCTTGCTGGTGTTTGGTGGGGAGCACATCCCTTTTCATTAAAATTACTGTACAACACCTTGATTAGAAGCGTATTGGATTATGGAACTTTTTTGCTGGATCCTGCTAATGTTGCTGGTCTTAAGAAACTGGACAGTGTTCAGTCCAAGGCACTTAGAGTGGTTTCAGGTGCAATGAAAAGCAGTCCTATTAATTGTCTTCAGGTGGAATGTGGAGACCCTCCACTTCATTTAAGACGTCAATTTTTAGCTGATAGATTTATGGCTCGGTGTTTGCAATTTACGCATCATCCTTTGCGAAATAAACTTTCCATTCTCTCTGAAGAAATAATTTCATCCACTTACTGGAGGCACAAAGCTACTCCGTGTTTAGTTAAAAGCTTTAGAAAATACAATTTAATTGAAGCTCCTTGTCACCAATCTGAGTTTCTTCCTTTATTTCACTGTAATTACAGTTCATTATTAATGTCACCGAACATACATTATAACCTTAACATTTTTCGAAATGACGTATGTCATAACCTTAACTTCAACTTCACTATGGATCGAGACTGGAAGGGCTGCCATCTCTTGTTTACAGATGCTTCGAAGCATGGAAGAGACTCATGTGTGGGAGTAGGTGTATACCACTCCCAATATAATATTGTCCAAAAAATAAAGCTCCCGCCCGAATCATCTGTATTTACGGGAGAATGTTACGGTCTATTCAAAGCTGTCGAATATATACTTATGATGGGCTTACGGAATTCACTCATTTTAACTGATGCAAGGAGTGCCTTACAATCTTTGGCCAGATTCCCTTTCTATTCTCATAATCCTTATATTATATTTGAAACACGTGAACTCCTCTATAGGTGTTATAATAAGGGGTATTCAGTGCATTTTGCGTGGATACCCTCGCATTGTGGCATTCTAGGTAATGAGAGAGCTGACCAGTTAGCTAATGATGCCGTGTTGTGTGGCGACGTTTTTCCGTACAAAAATAACACCCAAGATCTGGCAGCTCTGCCCAGGGTTTATCTACAGAAATCCTGGGGTCAGCTTTGGTCCGAGCAATCAGCGAAAGGGAAATTTTATCGTAATATTCAGCCATCCATTTTTGTTAAACCTTGGTTTAGTAAGTACAAGCTAAACAAAAAGATTACAACAATATTCATACGTATGCGATTGGGTCACGTGTGCACTCCTGCTCATCTTGCCAGGCTTGGCATTGTGCAGAACCCTGCGTGTGAATGTGGCGCTGAAGTGGGAGATCTGAACCACCTTATTTTTTCTTGCCCCCTTTATGACCACTCCTCACTTTTCCAAAGTCTTGTTTCCCTCCGAGTCCCTTTACCCACTTCTATCTCATGTATTTTATTTAATTTTAATGTAGATATTTATAAAACCATAGCTCTTTTCCTTGTAAATAATGATATAGCTATTTAAACATTTTCTAGATTATAAGTACTTATTTAATATAATATGTAGTTCTTATTTTAGGCACCGAGTCGGCCTTTTTGTTGGGCCATCTGGTTGCGTTTTATGGTTAGTTTTCTGTTGTATTATATTTCCCGGACTATTAATTTACTATATTTTATATTTAACAACTAATCTCCTTTCCATTTCCAAATTTTTCCTTGTAAAATTTTATCATTTCGCGAGTACTTGATTCTTACGTTTTGTTATCAAATATAATATTGTCAGTGGCAATAAGCACGAATAGTGCAATGCCAAAAGGAGAAAAAAAAAAAAAAAAAACACCCGTTTGGGTGTTATAATGGTTATTAAGACACTGGCTGTTTTAATGTTGGCCATAAGCTAACTGTTTCAGATACCTTTATAGAGGATTTATAGCATGGGTGTAGATAAAAAATATAATAGGGTATATGCATGTATTTATTTTATATTTTTAATTCATAGTTTACTACGTTTTAACATAGTAAAAAATATAAATACTGATTAAAAATGAAGTTAAATAGGTAAAAAAAAATAATTAAAATAGAGAATAATTTTGAACTGTTTAAACGCCGCCATTTTCGCGCGCTCTGTTGATGACGTCAGTCGCGCTGTGACATGACAGCCCAGTCCATTGTTTACTAACAGGTGTTCTCGTTGTTAACTTAATTTCACCATGAAAAAAGCTCAAAAGCAACCTTCTATGTATTGCGTTGTGCCTGAAATAAAGACAATATCAAAAGTACACCTGATAATTAGTGTTTTTTCGAGTCCCGGTAGGTGCAAAAATACGTAAGAAATGGTCAAGGTTATGCGAAGAGAAGAATTTATATCAGCAACAATTTGTGGTGGCGCGGCAAGCGGTCTCAGGGCTTTGCCCCCTGACGGCGGAGGCAATACCTGGACCCGCTACTGCGGAGCCCGTTTCTATGGAGGACACTTCCAAAGTCCTGTTGGGCGCATAAAAGTAACATGCGCCCCTGAGTGATTGTTGTGAACTTGTGAAGATTACTTTGATGTAAGTATATGATTCGATTTCGATAATATGATTTCAGTTAGGTCAGAAGTAAGTTTTGTATTGAAAGTCAATCACACAAGCATTAGATAACTGTATTTAAATCCAGTTTACAAAGTTGTGTGATTTCGTCTATTGTTTTCTATGTAAGTAAACAAAAAAAAAACAACTATTCAGCTCGGTTCCTAAATTATACCATAGCAGAACCGAGAGATCCCTTCAGACACTTTCATCCCTTGAAGTTATACCTACACACATGTTTTGTTTCATTTACAATTTAAAGTATCTATCTATCTTTAATTACAGATACATAAATGAGGATACACAAAATTATGTATTACATACAACATGATGAAATAAGAAGGTGTAAATGTGATACTACTATTAAATAAAGGAGTTCTGCCAGTTCTGCCTCACATATTCCATTGCCAAACCTCCTGTTATAAGTATGGGTGCTATCATGACAAAATGGTTCAGTTCTTCCCATATTGAAGAAATGAATTCATTGGAGAATGAAAATAAACTACTTATTGATAAAGCTGTGCATTAGCAAATACTGCAACATCACCAATAAAATCAGTTGCCAAAAAAATTGTTTGCCGACAGCCAAGATCGTATGTCAATGTCTGGAACGGCTACAGATGTTATGATAGTTCAAGACTGGATATTTGGAGTGTTTAATATCTAACCAAGCAGTGATGGCAGACAGAAGATTCAAAGATTTGTCATGTTTACTTGAAGCTTAAAGATGTACACTTATACAACCACCTTCAGTTTCAAAGTTGTCCCCGAGCACTAAACATGTAGTAAGCTATCAAAACAGATTGTGGCGTTGAGGATACATGTGGAACGTGTAATAGGTTAAGGGAGTATGACATGATGCTACCTCATGCTTGTGTAGACCACATTAAATCCAATCATAGATAAAGTAATAATAATAGTTTGTGGTTTAATACTATAAATTAATTAATATAATGCAGGATGTTTTATTTAATAAAAAAGTAAATTTAAATTAAATTTTGTTTTATTTCAAATACACTTTAGAACTCAAAGCTTATTTCAATTTATAAATTTAAGCCTTTATAAGTTTATGGCTTGTACCAACTGAAGACAGTTTGGATTTCTTCCAATAGCAGTCAACGCAAGTAGTTGATGGGTCTTCACTTATCCTGTGCAGTAACCCCAAAAAGGCAATAGCATGCTTACACCCTCCTTAAATAGAAAACAATTATAATTATTTTATATATAAATAACATTGACTAATTAGTGCTAAGTATGTATGTAAATCACAGCAGCTATCATTTGATATTTCCATTGTACTAAATTTAGATTATATTATTTAAACAGATAAAAGGAATGCAGGAATGATGGTACGGCCACATAATGAGAAGAGATGATCCACCTACCTCTGT
Organism: Xestia xanthographa; assembly: GCA_905147715.2. NCBI lineage: Eukaryota > Metazoa > Arthropoda > Insecta > Lepidoptera > Noctuidae > Xestia > Xestia xanthographa. The sequence goes on along the minus strand of LR990666.1, from coordinate 23,009,126 downwards.
GTGCTGAACAATCTTCACAGTTAACAGATAGGATATTTCCTTCAGTTTCATAGCAAACAGCTGTTACAGCATAACATTTCTGTCCCACGTTATGCTCAGGTGCTATTCGAGCTCTAACCACACAAATCCCATCTCTTCTTTTTTTACTTGTACATATCCTAATGCTGAATTTCCATAGGATTCACATTCAGATCTTGAACAAAAAGTATCAATTATAACTACATATAATTTTCTGCCAAATAACATAGAAAATATCGTAATAAACTAGACAGACCGCTATTAACATCACATGTGATTAGTTTTAGCAATAACATACAGTGTCTAGGTAGGCAGTTTCGTTTTTCATTTGTTTGTTTTACAAAAATCAAAAATTATAGGTTATGTTTACTGCTTAGCATAATAACATAATTAGAATAGCTAACATACTGTGGTATAAAATAATTACCTTGCAGCTTTTAATCCTTTTACTTCAGCGGACGTAGGATTTCATTGAATAAAAGCCGACTGCATGAATGCATCTATTCTCGGCAGATTATCCGATTGTACTTTTACAAAACCACTTTCAGTCATTGTCGTAATGATTTCTAATCTCAATAGGATGCTAAAATTTCACTTAAACAATAAATTAATTCACAACACTCACGATAATACCAAGTTTTAGAATCAAAGAGCTGCAATGCCATACAAATGTAAGCAGTACGAACTTGTTTATAGAGCGTTTGACGTCACGTTTCGTTTCAACCAATGGTGATGCGTTTTAAGAATTTGAATTTCGCTCGCAAATTTTGCACTTTTATTTTTAATTTTAAATAATTATAAAGACATTAATTACTAAAATAAGGGTTTAGATTATATGTCCCGCCAATAAAGATTCGGAATAAAAATATTAAAACCAAATTTAAATTACATGCATATTCCCTATTAGTCAGTCACTTAGATTATCAAAAAATATTTGACCCGTATTTTTTATTTTATTTATTTTTTATTTTAAGGAACAGCAAACATTATGTAAACTTAAAATTAGTATAACAATATTTGCATTTTCCACGGGTTATCATAATAATATTTAAAAAAACAACAAACAAAAAAAACACAAAAAGAAAAGGACAAAAAAATACACTAAAAGAAAAACAAAAAAAAAAACACTAAAACAAAACCACAAAAAAGTGAAAAATAACTTTAGCTTCAGAAGCCGGTGAGAAAAACACCAAATCAATCAAAGGTCAAGTTTCAGAAGTCGGTGACAAAAACACTAAATCAATTAAACAAGGTCACCGACTTCTGAAACTTGACCTTTGATTGATTTGGTGTTTTTCTCACCGGCTTCTGAAGCTAAAGTTATTTTTCACTTTTTTGTGGTTTTGTTTTAGTGTTTTTTTTTTTGTTTTTCTTTTAGTGTATTTTTTTGTCCTTTTCTTTTTGTGTTTTTTTTGTTTGTTGTTTTTTTGAAGTCGGTTTTATTTTTGGCAAAAAAGTTTTATTTTATTTTTCCAGTTTTAGTTGTAATATCCTATACTTACAAATATTTGCTATGCATTCATTGTACATGGTTAACAATACATGTCATGGTAATAGGCTTATCCCCAATAAATGGAACATAACATGCCATAACTGTCGAAATCTGGGTGTACTGTACACATCTATGTACCCCTCAGAGCAAACAGGTGTAATGTTACGTCATGATGTTGTTTAAACAATAAACATCCAACCGATTGGAGCTATCACAACAGATTTGCCGTCTTTTTTTGAAGAGTTCCATTGTATATCTCCGAAGATCAGCATCAGATCTTCACCAAATTAAAATGGGACCACCTCAGGAGTATACTCTTTCAAGTAAAAAAAGAATTTTGAAAATCGGTCCACAAATGGGAGAGAAATCAGGTAAATTGTACACATCTGCGTACCCCCTCAGAGCATACAGGCGTGATGTTACGTCATGATATTGTATAAACAATGAACATCCAACCGATTGAAGCTATCACAACAGATTTGCCGTCCCTTTTTGAAGAGTTCTATTGTATATCTCCGAAGATCAGCATCAGATCTTCACCAAATTAAAATGGGACCACCTCAGGAGTATACTTTTTCAAATAAAAAAAGAATTTTGAGAATCGGTTCACAAATGGGAGAGAAATCAGGTAAATTGTACACTTCTGCGTACCCCCTCAGAGCATACAGGCGTGATGTTCCGTCATGATATTGTATAAACAATGAACATCCAACCGATTGGAGCTATCACAACAGGTTTGCCGTCTCTTTTTGAAGAGTTCCATTGTATATCTCCGAAGGTCAGCATCAGATCTTCACCAAATTAAAATGGGACCACCTCAGGAGTGTACTCTATCAAATGAAAAAAGAATTTTGAAAATCGGTCCACAAATGGGAGAGAAATCAGGTAACATACATAAAAAAAAAATACATACACACGAACATATAACCTCCGCCTTTTTTGAAGTCGGTTAAAAAAAACAATAATCGCCAGGGGTGACAAAACAAAAATGAGTAAAAAATTAATAAAATTAATGAAAGATGACAAATAATAAGTATACAACTGTAACGGATCGTTGCACTGTTGTTGGTGTTAAAAGAAAACTACAAAAATATTGCATAAAATTGGGTGGCTGCGCAGACGTATACGGTGCGCGTACGATTCCGCCCTCACGGCGTCGTGTCCAGCCGGCGACTGTCGCCTGTCGGTGGCGCGGGTGTGCGCGTGATCGCGCTCGATTCTGCCTCGCGCGCATTTAAAAAATGTTTACTAGCTGTATCGCGACGTTCGCAACCACCCCGCCTTTTATTAGAATAATATTCAAAATGTTGCCACATTAAATTTACGATTTAGAGGAACACAATATGACATAATATTATTACGTAGGTACACATACACAAACACAGACAGTAAATCAATTATGGATTCTTAATTTAAAGTAAACACTTAGTAGTTACATTATTCTTTCATAACAGTACTGAGCCGTCCATCATCGCTAACAACAACCAAGACAGATTTAAAACAATAATTTGAAGATGATTATATTTATATAATAAAAAAAAGTATTAATTTTGTTACTTAAACCAAAATTGACGAAGATACGACGCTTTTTAAATACTCAATACGTCACGTGGTATAATTTTTAGTGCGTTCGACGTCACGAGCCCTCACTCCCGAGTTTTGATGCGTTTTATCTTTGTTTTGATTTTACAAAAGCAAAAAATACGTGTCCATTATTTTCCAATGCTCTAACTGACGGACTAAATAGATTTGCAATTTATTGATGGTGGACACTAGCCTATAGTCCTGACCGTTTTCCATCACGGCGGCCAATCTGAGTGAAGATTAGCCATTGGCGCGGGAGATATTATAGTCCACAAGTGTGTGCACTGGCACAGGTGCAAAAAATAGGAGCCTAAAATGGCTGCTTTATCAGAATCATAATATGAATCACGTTAAAATTCTTAAAATGGTCTTTATGTTTATAGAAACAGGCAATATTATGAAAATGGCTGCTTTATCAGAATCATAATATGAAGCACGTTAAAAATTTAAAATTCTTAAAATGGTCTTTATGTTTATAGACACAGACAATATTATGAATTGACAATTTGCCGTCTTATTTTCTTATTATGATTTTGCGAAAGCAGCTATTTTAGCCTTTAGGCCCCCTGTTCTTTCTGTTGTACTGATCCAGTTCTCGGTGAGTGATACACTGTACAGGTATTATCATCATCATCATCTGCCTAGCCTTTACCCAACTATGTTAGGGTCGGATTTCAGTCAGTCCTTTATGATCATGCTGACTAGAAATCAAAACGTCTATGCCAAGTATTGCCTAAACCTTATATTGACTAAGAAGCACAATGCCTAGCCGGACGCAGATGAATACCAGTATTATACATGGGGCGACTGCCTATCTGACCTCCACTACCCAAACAATACTGGGTAATACGATACCCCTAAGGGGCCACCTCCACCAGCGAGAGAATCGCGGTGATATTATCGTCCTTGTCACGTTTTTCTATACACTCTCTTTTGGGCCGTCTCCACGAGCAAGAGAATCGCGGCGATATTATCGTCCTTGTCACGTTTTTCTATACACTCTCTTTTGGGCCGTCTCCACGAGCAAGAGAATCGCAGTGATATTATCGTCCTTGTCACGTTTTTCTATACACTCTCTTTTGGGCCGTCTCCACGAGCGAGAGAATCGCGGCGATATTTTCGTATAGAAATACGTCAAATCGCCGCGATTCGCTCGCTCGTGGAGGCGGCCCCTTAGTGAGACTAGTTGTCAGACTTTCGAGCCACTGACTATATGTAACGACTGTCAATGAACTTGAAATGACAGCCGGGTCTAACGGCTTAACATGCTTTCCGAAGAACAGTTACAGTCGAAACTCGGCATGTAATTGATGGCTACTCAGCCACAAACCAACCTTAGCAACCGCTGCTTAAAGATAAAGATCGGAGCGACTACCTCTTTGAGCTCCACAACTACAGGGTTGCCGAGCTCAAATAAGCAGTCGCTCTATGTAAAATACTGGTATTCAGCTGCATCCAGTTAGACTGGAAGCCGACCCTAATATAGTTGGGAAAAGCCTAGGCAAATGAAGTTTTTTTCCCTAACAGATAGCACAATGTCATCTTGTATCAATCCAGCCTTTCGTTCTTTATCGTGTGTTAGTACCTAACCTGGTGTCAGAGTTTGTATGTCGCCCATGGGCCTCTGACTTGGCTTTACATGCCGTCGAGAAATATCTCTCAGGCATACTGGTTTCCTCACGATGTTTTCCTTCACCGAAGCTAGTGATAATGGGGGCCATCGCGCATAAATTCGCCGCTAGAGGCGTTCGTGTATACTAAGGTCTTCCGAAATGTCAGATGTCATACAGTGTTCGCGCGTTGCGTGCCTTTTTAGGGTTCCGTACCCAAAGGGTAAAAACGGAACCCTATTACTAAGACTTCGCTGTCTGTCCGTCTGTCCGTCTGTCCGTCTGTCTGTCACCAGGCTGTATCTCATGAACCGTGACAGCTAGACAGTTGAAATTTTCACAGATGATGTATTTCTGTTGCCGCTATAACAACAAATACTAAAAACAGAATAACATTAATATTTAAGGGGGGCTCCCATACAACAAACGTGATTTTTTTGCCGTTTTGTCTAATGTATAGATAATGGTACGGAACCCTTCGTGCGCGAGTCCGACTCGCACTTGGCCGGTTTTTATCACGTATTTATACTCTAATACTCACGATTGTGTTCTAGACTGAGCCATTCCTGATTAATTATGGCTTGAAGATTTAAGTAAGTAGGATCTTATTTGTTAGTACTTGAAGCTAGAATGAATTTTAATATTAAAAAAAAATGTAAATGTTTCATGCTTGCTAATTTTAGGGAGAATATTGTAAATATGTATCTTAAGTTTACACTATGTTGTTAAAAACTTTTTATGACGGTATTGGTACTATAAAGTATAAAATATAATTATTGACAAGACCTTACTCGAAAGTGGCGCCATCTGGTGAGCTCAAAAACGAGAGCCCCCATTATACAATACTCACATGAATCCGAAAAATCTGAGGTGCGTGTCTTGGGTTCGAACTCGAGACCTATGACTTGGCAGTCAGACGGTCACACCACTGACTCCACTAGGTCATCACTGCTATAATCAGTCAGTCTCTCTCACTAATATTGAAATCTTTTCTTCCCATCCAACAGGACAGGAGATCAACGAGGTAGACAACTCAGGCTTCATGACGGGCTCTCCGACGATATTCGCGGGCAATCTGGGCAATAATAAATTCATGGTGCAAGTCACTACCACGGGCATTCGACTTATTAAGAGTAAGTTGTTCCTAACTCGTTCTTCGTACACTGTTTTAAGCTTTGACGGTTTGACTAAACTTGTACTGTCACTCCACAAAACCTGGTGATACTGTGAGTCTGTTTTACCGTGACTTAGCGTAACTCGTTCATCGTACACTGTTTTAAGCTTTGACGGTTTGACTAAACTTGTACTGTCACTCCACAAAACCTGGTGATACTGTGAGTGTGTTTTACCGTGACTTAGCGATGAGTTCCAGTAGTGCGCGTAGCAAAAGACAAAGAAAGAGGGTAGACAGATTTGTCTGCTCCTAACAATTTATTTTCCATCGGTGAAAACGCCAGGGTAGTCCTCGAAAATTATTTTTTCTTAAGTTTTATAAATGCAAATTGCTGGTCATTTTTAGGTTTTATGTTGAACAAAATATGATTCTCGCCCGTAAGCCGTATGTATTTACAGAATTGTAGTCATCAATACTGTCATTGAAGTTTATTTAATCCCATTGAATTACTATTTCATAAAAAGTAATGTTCGAAGTTCCATCTTTTTCACAAGTATTTTTTTAAATACAATTATTTCATGTTATAACTTTAAATACCTCCACGACACTCCCCCGTACTATTTAACACATCCATCAGTACAGTGTTTTGAGTGCGTCACATTGAATCCTACCGTGAAAAGTGATTTTTCACCCCAAAAAAAATAGTAGATTGTATCACAAGGGAGCAAAATAATATTAATATGCGGCGAGGGCGCTTTATTGAATCCAGAGCGAAGTAAGGGATTCTAGAGTAGAATCCTGAACGTAGCGAGGGATTCAAAATATGTCGCCCGAGCCAAAAATATAGAATGCTTGGTTGACGCCGTTGACGGCTTCGTGAAGGGTCTCTTTATACTTTGTATGTATCTGTATCTGTTAAGATGCTTTCTGTCAGATTATTAAGAGTAATTATTTACCTGTGCGAGTCCCAATAAATACTTTTTGTTACGTAAATTTGTCTCCACAGACGGCGTAAACCTACAATCGATACAGTTAGAATGGACAGCTCAATACGCGGCCACAGCGGACCCGTACCTGTGCGTGATGTCCATGTGCGGGCGAGTGTTAGTGCTAGCGCTCAGAGAGTTCCGAGGGAAGGATGGCGCGGTGAGTATCCACTATACTAGACACTACTAGTATCCGGCTACTGCCCAGTATCCTGCTACTACTCAATACGCGGCCACAGCGGACCCGTACCTGTGCGTGATGTCCATGTGCGGGCGAGTGTTAGTGCTAGCGCTCAGAGAGTTCCGAGGGAAGGATGGCGCGGTGAGTATCCACTATACTAGACACTACTAGTATCCGGCTACTGCCCAGTATCCTGCCACTACTCAATACGCGGCCACAGCGGACCCGTACCTGTGCGTGATGTCCATGTGCGGGCGAGTGTTAGTGCTAGCGCTCAGAGAGTTCCGAGGGAAGGATGGCGCGGTGAGTATCCACTATACTAGACACTACTAGTATCCGGCTACTGCCCAGTATCCTGCTACTACTCAATACACGGCCACAGCGGACCCGTACCTGTGCGTGATGTCCATGTGCGGGCGAGTGTTAGTGCTAGCGCTCAGAGAGTTCCGAGGGAAGGATGGCGCGGTGAGTATCCACTATACTAGACACTACTAGTATCCGGCTACTGCCCAGTATCCTGCTACTACTCAATACGCGGCCACAGCGGACCCGTACCTGTGCGTGATGTCCATGTGCGGGCGAGTGTTAGTGCTAGCGCTCAGAGAGTTCCGAGGGAAGGATGGCGCGGTGAGTATCCACTATACTAGACACTACTAGTATCCGGCTACTGCCCAGTATCCTGCTACTACTCAATACGCGGCCACAGCGGACCCGTACCTGTGCGTGATGTCCATGTGCGGGCGAGTGTTAGTGCTAGCGCTCAGAGAGTTCCGAGGGAAGGATGGCGCGGTGAGTATCCACTATACTAGACACTACTAGTATCCGGCTACTGCCCAGTATCCTGCTACTACTCAATACGCGGCCACAGCGGACCCGTACCTGTGCGTGATGTCCATGTGCGGGCGAGTGTTAGTGCTAGCGCTCAGAGAGTTCCGAGGGAAGGATGGCGCGGTGAGTATCCACTATACTAGACACTACTAGTATCCGGCTACTGCCCAGTATCCTGCTACTACTCAATACGCGGCCACAGCGGACCCGTACCTGTGCGTGATGTCCATGTGCGGGCGAGTGTTAGTGCTAGCGCTCAGAGAGTTCCGAGGGAAGGATGGCGCGGTGAGTATCCACTATACTAGACACTACTAGTATCCGGCTACTGCCCAGTATCCTGCTACTACTCAATACACGGCCACAGCGGACCCGTACCTGTGCGTGATGTCCATGTGCGGGCGAGTGTTAGTGCTAGCGCTCAGAGAGTTCCGAGGGAAGGATGGCGCGGTGAGTATCCACTATACTAGACACTACTAGTATCCGGCTACTGCCCAGTATCCTGCTACTACTCAATACGCGGCCACAGCGGACCCGTACCTGTGCGTGATGTCCATGTGCGGGCGAGTGTTAGTGCTAGCGCTCAGAGAGTTCCGAGGGAAGGATGGCGCGGTGAGTATCCACTATACTAGACACTACTAGTATCCGGCTACTGCCCAGTATCCTGCTACTACTCAATACGCGGCCACAGCGGACCCGTACCTGTGCGTGATGTCCATGTGCGGGCGAGTGTTAGTGCTAGCGCTCAGAGAGTTCCGAGGGAAGGATGGCGCGGTGAGGATCCACTATACTAGACACTACTAGTATCCGGCTACTGCCCAGTATCCTGCTACTACTCAATACGCGGCCACAGCGGACCCGTACCTGTGCGTGATGTCCATGTGCGGGCGAGTGTTAGTGCTAGCGCTCAGAGAGTTCCGAGGGAAGGATGGCGCGGTGAGTATCCACTATACTAGACACTACTAGCATCCGGCTACTGCCCAGTATCCGGCTAATACACAGTATCCGGCTACTATCCAGTTAGAATGAACTGTTAGAATACCATGGCGCCTCCGAAAATTTGCAGGCCGAAATATAGCCAGCCGCATCGAGAGGAAGAGCCCCAGAGGCTGAAAAGTCGTAAGAATTTTTTGGGCACGTGGGCCCAACTATTTCAGCCAATAACAACGCCCCCACAACAACATGGGCAGGGTTTTGTACGCCAACTATCTTGGGGTCAGTTGCTTCCAGTCTGAATACCTGTATTTTACATGGAGCGGCTGCCTATCTGACCTCCACAACCCAGCTATAAGTTGGTGCCAGTTAAGATCAGAATAGCGGTCATTGCCCTTTCCCTAATATCTCTTCGTACGAACCAAAACAAATAAACCATGTATCGTTTTTCGTTACAAAATATGTTGAAGATCAACGCTAAGGCAGTGTACACAGTACGAGTACTTTTTAGTCTACTCATACTTCCCGTACTGTGCAGACGTGCTCCTACTTGTTACTGTATGCTCAACTCGTGAACTGGTTTGTGTATTGGATTTTATGATTGATTGCTTTCCTGAGGACTTGGAGGCTTATGAAACGGACTTTTCAGAGAGAGTCATTTGTATATTATGATATAATAAAGTAAATTTAATAATTAACTCTCAATTTTATTGCTCTCCTTCATATCTATCACTTATATGAAAAAATACCTAAAAAAAAATACCTTACCAAATAAATGGCTCTCAACTATGACAGATGAAGCCGCAGGTATAAACTAAGCGAACTTTCAAGAAGCGCAGTGTGAACGTGCATTTACATTTCTAAGGTATTGTTAACGCCCACTGACCCTAAAAAAGGTTTTTTCTCTTTGTCATTTGTATGATAAATTGATAATGTGTGATAGAGAAGGCGCTATACTAACTCGTCTCCGTGAATACACTATAACTGGGTATAATATAGGCCAGGGACAACCCACACTGAATATTTTTTTTAAAACTAGCTATTCCGATTTTTGGTTATGAACTTAACTTATTATATTTCAGTCGTCGGGTCGCCTGGCTCCTACGAGACAAGCCGTCCCTCACCGCCCGCCGTTACTGCGGGCTACACTATACCGCGACCTGAGCGGACTGTTCGCACCGCCCGATGCTGACAATACGCAAGTAAGTCAACTTAAACCATGATGGTTTCAGATTTGGGTATTTTCTGCGCGTTATATTGTTACGTCGTACTCGTACCTACAATTACGAGTAGATAGGTAGTAGTAGGTAGGTACGTAGGACGAGTCTCGAAGGATGTAGGTATAGGAATTGTCATTGTAATTTCGACTGTACGCCGACGGCATAAAGTTCCTACTTCTTTATTTTGTACAAGTTGTTAAGGGACAATGACCTACTTGTCTAGAATAATTCGAGTAATTCGTGGATCTTTCTAGAAGGGTTGGTCACCATATAAATAGCGGACATGTTTGCGGGAGCGGCAGTCTAGTTTTAGCTAGGAACGAAGCGAATCGAAGTGAACTAGTAAGTGCGATATCTAAGTGAATAGTGATCAGTGGTGTATTTGTGATTGAGTTTGAAGTGTTTTGTGATTATTAAAGTTATTCGTGGTTTAATTGGTAGTAATTAATTTACCCCGTACCCAGCTCGTAACAATATGCTCGTTTCCCGATGAAGCTGGGTAGGTTTATCGTAGGTACTATCGAGGACACTCCCGCCTGATCACCACTAAGCTAATTTTTGCTTGCACCCGCAACATACAAACGCTCTTTAGCCCCGCCTCGTTGACTTTGTATAGAAATAATTAATGAACGAGCGCACTGACGACGCACGCCAAACGAGAGTTATTGTAATTTTCCGCGCCAAAGTTGACGCTTTCCTAATAGCCCCTAAAAATGGGGGGGCGTGGCTCGGTGCCTCCGCATGATTTAAACGAATAAATTTTTAACTAGTCAGGTGGAAAAGACCACGACTGTACGTGTGGTATGGCAAACCAGACAATACCTTGATATGACGAAATGTACACAACACGTAAAATTTTCAAGTCCAGGCTAAAGTTTTGTCAAAATCCAAAAACCAGCTTGAAATGGACATTTTAGCAGACCTTATTTCCGGTAAAATCTCTCGGGCATCCTGTGGTGCAGCAGCGGTGAAGGCTTTTGTGGCAAGCAAGCTGATTGATGAGATGCAAAGAATTCCTCGAAGAATTGTTAGGTAAAATAAAAGATGCGTATAGTGCAAAAGCAAAATTGAATGTATTCGAAAATATGTCGTGTACAAGAGTCAAGGAGAGGGGTCATCGGGAACAATATTAACCAATAGCGCGAGTGAAAGGCGTGTGACGTAGGTCGATCTTGACACTGAGGTGACGCCCTCAGTCTTGAATGTAGAAAAATAATAGGATTTGGAACATGCCCCCGGCCTTGGAAGCAATGGGTTTCAATGATCTTCAGTAGCAGCATTCTGGTCCACTTCTTGTAGTAAGGGACAAATCTTGGCGAATGCGCGTCTCACCACACCCGATGACGTCTGTATGTCGGCCACACGGGATATGCCATCCGTTCCTGGGATAGTACGAAGGACACGTCCCAAATGCCACTTCAACGGCGGGAGATTGTTATCCTTAATAACCACTAAGGAGTCTGGTTGAAGTTCGCCCTTATTCGCCGTCCATTTTGTCCGCACCTGCAGTTCAGAAATGTATTCTTTCGCCCACCGATTCCAAAAGTGTTGGCGAAGTTGTTCCACCCTCTGGTATCGCTGGAGACGACTGGCAGGCACATCACGTAGGTCATCACAGGCTGGCGCAGTCAGTGGTCGGCCAATTAAGAAATGGCCGGGAGTTGGCGAGTGTAGAGAAAAATCCTGTGGATCGGGAGAGAGAGGAGACAGAGGTCGGGAGTTCAGTACGGCTTCTATTTGTGCTAGTACTGTGCTATACTCTTCGAAAGTAAGGTGCGCGTTACCTATTACACGTCGAAGATGGTATTTACTTGACTTTACTCCTGCCTCCCACAGACCACCAAAATGCGGGGAATAAGGGGGAATGAAATGAAATTTAATATTTTGACTTATAGCAAACTCTAAAATATCTGAACTACATTTATTTAAAAATTTGGAAAAATCGTTGATTACACCTACGAAGTTGCGACCGTTATCAGAATAAATTTCTGCAGGTTTACCACGGCGTGAAATAAATCGCTTTAAGGTTAGTAAATATGCTTCACTGGAGAGGTCACTGACTAGCTCAAGGCGGATCGCGCGTGTCGCGAAGCAAATAAATAAACAGATGTAACCCTTGATAAGCCTAGCGCCCCTACCTTTGCACCGGCCCAGCGTAGTCCACCCCACACCGAACGAATGGAAGACTAGGTGTAACTCGCTCCATAGGTAAGTTACCCATCATAGGGGTAAGCGTCTTACCGCGAATACGCGTACAAGTGACACAGCTATGTACTACCTGACGAGCTAAATTCCTGCCTCCTACAGGCCACCACGATTCGCGTAGGTGAAACAGTAATGCCTGTGGAGCAGCGTGGAGAAGCTGGATGTGCTCATGACGAAACAACAAAGTTGCGAAATAATGTTTACTAGAAATTACAATGGGATGCTTTTTGCTGTAAATAAATTCATCTGAATTAACTAGACGACCACCCACACGCAATATATTACAATACAATACAATGTCTTTATTTTTTCTCTTCACAAAGGTTCACATAGTTTTCTTAAATATAGTTGTAACAATGACTTCTTAATATAATGCATAATACATGTTCCTTTGTGAGAGACTGGCGTCCATACTAGGATACCCTGTGTGACGGATCCCCAAGCTCTCACCTCGAATTAAATGTAATTTACAAAAAATAAAATAGCTAAATTTAATACATAGGTAAATGATTTATTGCAGAAGGGAAAAAGGCAGACTAACTTAATTAACACAAAAAATAAAAATTAGATATGGTGTAGTGTAATGGGTGTGAAGTAAGTGTCCTGTGAAGTGTGCAGGTGAAGTGAGTAGGTGATGTGTGCAAGTGAAGTGTGTGAGGAGAGGTAGGGTGAGTGTGGGCGTAAATGTGTCGGGTGATACAGTCGTGACCTAGGAAATGATTATTAAATATTACGAGGGTACAAGAAGTAACTGCTCTGTAGTGTCATAGTCTAATTTTTGCAACCAGGTTGAGACTTTTATCTTGCAATGCTTATTTGGTAGTGAATAAACTGACAGACTTTTATTAATTTTGTTGTACAAATAGTTTGCAAGAAAACCAAAATGCCGACGGAAGAAAGCGGTGTGGAACTGAGTAGTAGGACAAACTGCGTGTTTACGTCGCTTTCCCTCAAAAATACTAGGATCATAGGGAAGAGAAGAAGGCCTGCGCAATATGGTATTTAAGATAAACAGTTGCCGTACAGTTAATACTCCAGTTCGCTCATAAAGTTCTTTGGTGGGAAATAAGAAAGGCAAGAAATTACTGACCTTTAAAACGGCCCTTTGCGAACGTTCAATCCTGAGCATTGATGTTTTAGTTGCACCACCCCATACAGTTATGCAGTAAGAGATCAGCGCTTGGCACAACGCAAAATAAACTGTTCTCATTACGCCAGTGTCCGCAACATGTCGAAGATTTTTAAAAACGAACATTAATTTCCGGATTCTTGAGGAAAGAGCATTTATGTGTTGGTGAAATAAATAAATAAATATTGCTGGACATTACACACAGCGCCATCTAGTGCCACACTAAGCAACGAGGCTTGTGTCGTGAACACCAGATAGTTGATATACTACATAGATACTTTTTGTTTGTAAATACATACTTATTATACATAAGCTGAGAGTGCTATCTAGAATAACTCCCAGGTACTTGATAGATTCTGTACGCTGGAGTTGGGGACACGAGCAGTGAGCACTATGTGAAGAAATGCACGAGAATGTATGAGCCGTAATTTTGAAATTATCAAGTGCACAAGAAGGTTTTTTGATGAAAAAGGAAATATATTTTGTCTTATCCACATTGAGAGCGAGTTTATTCCTAGCTAGCCATGACAACACTAAATTAAAGCCTGTCTGCGCGTAGCAGTATACTTCGGGCCAGGTGTCAGCTTCAAACAATCGTTGTCGTTGATGTAAGTCAGAAATAACGGGGGACCGAGAATGCTACCCTGTGGCACGCCATGCACGACGGGAAGGTCACTACTAGTCCATTCATCCACCCTGACTCTCTGGAATCTGTTGGTGAGGTAGTCAGAAAAAAGCTCAAGCTGTGTACACCAGGGTAAGGCCGCCAAAAAATGATAATTTTGATGGGTGACTTAGCGTCCGGCAATTTTTTTAAGAAAATACAATAATATTATTGAACTTTATTGTTTTCCTTGCAAAAGGTATCATTTTTACTAGTATTATTATATATGCGAATCTCTGTAAACTACTTCTTTTTATTTTATAATTATAGTCTGTACTACGAGACTACAAATTGCTAGAACAAATAAAAATGTCCCAAATGATCCCCCATGACATATTTGGAATAAAATATAGGTTTCAGTTTATTCCATCAGCAATCATAATATTTTCTTTATAGATGAACATATTTTAGGCAATGTTTAATTACTTTACGACAATGTAGCTATTAAAATAATATATATTTTCGCATAATAACAGCACGTCCACGTATTTAATGCTTTTATGTTACTGATTTTAAGTTATCATAATTTTTACAATCATAAAGTAATTGAGCATTAGAATCCGTTTTTAGTCACTGGCAACTCCAGTATCTAACTTGTCTATGGTATGTCAATTGCGTGTCGGCCATTGTTTAGTTCGTGTGTCAGTGAGTTTGGTCAGCATCGTGTTTTCGTTCGGCACAAAAAAGTTTTGAAATGATTTTAAGGTAAGTTTTTATCATATTGATTAAATTGACAGCTTATTTAGTAAATATGATGTTTAATTATGAGCTTTAATCGATGGACACTGTTAATTATTCATCATAGTGCCGAAGATTCGAGGATCTTTTGAAAAGAGGTTAGGTTTTATGTTACTTTTATGTTGCTTTTATGTTACTTTTATGTTACTTTAAAGTTACTTATGTTACCACTGTAGTTTATTTTAATTATACTTTTAAGTTGCTTTTATGTTATATGAGGCCAATTTAACGGCCTTACCCACCAATGTTCTCTAATTTTTTCAGCAACAGAGGGGCGGAGACTGTGTCAAAGGCTTTGGCCAGGTCCATGAAGATTACAATGACTTTTTTATTTACATCCAGTTTATCAGAAACAAACTTAGTAAGATCATGAATGGCATCGCTGGTCGACAGGCCAGATCGAAAGCCGTACTGGGAAGGAGATAGCAATGAGTTGTTTTCCAGGCAGTCGACCAGGCGCTTTTTCATGATCCTTTCCAGAATCTTAGACAAAGCCGGAAGGATGGAAATTGGTCTATAGTTGTTGACACAGGCTATCGCCACTTTTGAAGATGGGGCGAATCTCAGCTATTTTCCAGGCATTTGGAAATTTGCCAGAGTCAATAGTCAAAGAGTATTATAGTCGTCTATAAATAAGTTCAATTTAGACAAACAACTTTCATTTTTAATAGTCCCATGATTAAACAGTGCTTTATATTCTATTGGATAAGATTCAATTTGGCATAATCGTGCTAATGTTTTATATCTGATATTATGAATGAAACGCAACATAAAGGCCGCTGCACGCCTCATACGTTTGAATTGGGAAAACCGATGTAACGGAAACAGAGACGATTCACAAGAATCTTGGGCTACAAACGCGGTGACAGATGATTTTACCTCAGGTAACTCGACATGTTTGAATGAATCTGAACTTTTGTGATCATCTATTGAAAAGTTAGGATCTCGAAGAAATTCAGGACCCTCCCACCATAGGGTAGAAGATGGAAGTTCTTCCAACCGGATGCCGCGCGACGCCAGATCAGCAGGATTGTTTTCACTCCTGACGTGACGCCACGGGACCACTAGTGTAAGGTCATGAATTTCCGCGACCCTGTTTTGGACGAACGTCTTAAGTTGGTTCGGCCTCATGTGTCGCCAGCCTAAGACGATCGTGGAATCGGTCCAAAACACGATTTTATTGAACTGACAACGTAATGAGTCGCGTACCTTGTCATACAGACGGGCGCCTAATAAAGCCCCACAAAGTTCAAGACGAGGGACACTAATAGGTTTGGACCTTAGATTTAGAAAATAATAATCTAACCGTTACCGTTAGATCATAATTAACTGTGCGAACATAAATGCACGCGCCGTAAGCCGTTTGAGACGCGTCGCTAAAAACATGAAGCTCGATATACATAGGCTGCGTACCTATAACATGACGAGGAATGCGAATTGTGTTTAGCGCTTGCAGTGAAATAACAAACCGGTTCCACACGTGCGCCGTGTTATCAGAAACGGTGTCGTCCCAACCTATTTTTAATAGCCATAATAGTTGCAAAAGAACTTTGACCACAATTATAGCGGGACTTAACAAGCCGAGGGGGTCAAAAATTTAAGAACCTTTAGATAAAATAGCTCGTTTAGTAATCGGTTTGTCATTATCAATTTGAATTTGCGAATTAAAATAAAAGTTGTCACTTGTATTGTGCCAACCTATACCTAATGTTTTAGAACAAATATTGTCATCTAAATTTAGCGGTTTAAACAGACAAGATGAATGACTATCATCATCGCGCCTAAAATTAAATACCCATTTCCTAAGTGGAAAACAGCCTGACTGCAACGATTTCTGGGTTTTTTCGCATAAATCTAGTAAATTTAATTTATTATCTAGACCCGTAATAAAATCATCAACATAAAAGTCTTCTTTTATTGCTAGGGCAACATCAGCATCAGGAGACTCGATAGCTAATTGTTTTAGACACCTGACACTAAAAAGGGGTGCGGAGGCCGTTCCGTACGTTACGGTATTCAATTTGAAAATAACTAAAGGCTTCGACGGATGGTCACGCCACAGAATCATTAGCAAGCTACGCTGACAGGCACTGCCGATACATCTTCTCCACATCGGCGCATGCAACGTACTTATTGAGGTCACCCTGTATAGGCGGGCCAACCAGCTGCAAATGATTCAGGGACTTACCGGAGCTTGACGGCGCGCTTGCATCAAACACCACGCGCAACTTGGTGGTGGTGCTGAGCTCGCCGAACACGCCATGATGTGGCATAAAATAACACGGGGATTCGTAGGAATCTACCTGTGTCATATGGCCTAAGCTGAGATATTCCTTCATAAAATTAGTGTAAAGACCTTTATATTCTGACGAACGCTGCAAGCGTTTTTCTAATGCTAGAAATCTACGCTCTGCCTGGATATAAGAGTCTCCCAAGGTTTCAGGTGACTGACGGAGTGGAATGTGCACGCAGAATCTCCCTTCACTATTGCGCGTAGTTGAGCGAACAAAGTGATTCTCGCATTCCCGTTCTTCCTCAGTCTGCGCGTCTCTGACCTTGGGCAGTTCCTCAATCTCCCAGAACAGTCGAAGTTGTGTATCTAATGAATTAGTAATATTGCCAGAAATAATCCAGCCTAGTTTGGTATTATGTAAAAACGGACCACTAGACAATCGAATTTTTCCCTCTTCTAACAGATCCCAAAACCTATCTGCACCAATTAAAATATCGATAGTTTTGTAGTCTAAGAAATCTGGATCGGCCAACCGTATGTTATCTGGAATACAGATCTTTGCGCTTAATTTACATACGGCAGGCATCGAAGCTGTGATCCTAGACAATACAAAACAATGAATACGAGTAGTAAATGAATTATCGACGCAGGATTTGATAACGATATTACAAGCTTGTGAACAATGTATTACCGAATCACCTACGCCTCGAACTTCGTTAGTGGACTGTATAAGTGGTGAATTTAGTAATTGGCATAATGCTTTAGAAATAAAACAACGCTGGCTGCCATTGTCTAGGAGCGCCCGCGCTTTATGATATGTGCCATGCGCATCGGCTACCTCCACGACAGCTGTTGACAATAACACAGATTGCACATCTACAGACTTAATACATTCCGTTTGCATGTGTGCCTTGTTTACTTGAATTGAATGGGCGGAGCCCGAGGTGCCTGGTACGGCCGCGGGGAGTGCGGCCGCGGGGACATGCGCCGGCGCACTACTCGTACTTGACGCCTCAGAGTGTTTGTTGAAGAATGGCAAGCGACTGAACTATTAGCATCATTATGCAATAATGAGTTATGTTTTTGGTTACAGTATCTACAAGGCCCAAACTTACAATCGATTACCAAGTGCCCCGAATTTAAACAATTCTCGCATAAGTTGTGATCGCGTACAAGTTTATGTTTACTGTCTAAATTACTCTCGATAAACTTTTTGCACGTATACAAGCGATGCTTTGCATTACATTTAAAACATAATCTAACGTGTTTCTCGCTCGATTTCTTGGGATCGCTGGAAACATTGCAGTGTGACGTGTTGTGAGATTTTGTGTGTTGTTTTTTATTATCAGTGTTTTGTACATCTTTACCATGTGAACGCTGCAATGCTTCCAACACGTCCGCTTTGTTACGAAGAAAATTAATTATATCAGTAACTTTTAATTGCGTTTTAGAATTGTTTTCGTTCGGCTTTGGTAACAATGTGTATTTGCGAGTTTCCCATTCTCTTTCGGTAACTTTATCCAATTTCGAAACTATGATATAAATGATTAAAGTATCCCAGGTGTCTGTACATTCCCCTAGGATTTTAGGTGCACGTACATGTTTCAAAATTGTATCTATTAAGTTCCTAATCAAAGAAGGGGACTCTTTAGTTAATGGGGATATAGTAAACAAAGCTTTGACATGTTTGTGAACTAAAAGATGGCAATTATTGTATCGGTTGAGCAATAAGTCCCACGCAACCTGTTAATTATTAGATGAAAACTCTATTGAATGTATGACTTGTTCTGCGTCACCTTTTAATATTTGAGATAGTGGAACTTTTGAATGGTAGAAATATCTTTTGAATCATGAACGAGTGAGGTAAATGTATCTCTGAACTCCAGCCAGCGCTCATAGGAACCGTCAAATGTAGGCATGGAGATAACAGGCAATTTGATAGACTTTGTGTTATTGCTATTATGATTATGACATGACCCGGAGCAGTCAGCGATCTCACCAGTGTTCAGCATAAACTCAGCACGAGATATTGAATCGTAGTAACTATCTTCAAATAGCTCTCGTTGCGTTAATTGTGCATCTAACTCAGTATCTTCAACTCTTTCTTCTATTTTAGTTTGGATAACATTAAATTCAGTAAATAAACTAGCACATCCTTGAATTATTAACCTCAAATCAATGCGTTGTTGATTTGAAAGGTCATCATCTTTTAAAGAATCTAAATAAGTACTGAATTTGGTTAGCCTACCCTTTACTATCCCACGCTTCCTAACTAAATCACGAAATATATCACTACTATCTACACTAAGCAAAGTAGGAGATCTATCACGGGATCTAGCACATTCCGTAGGCATTTTGGTGATCATTGAAAGGAGGAGTACTCACGGTTTTACAGTCTTCAGCCCAATTCAGCCCAATCACATGACACTGATGCAAGCAACGTCACCAGATTTGTATCGGACTGGAAATCGCAATATTCCGAGAATACACTGCAGCAATTCCACTGAAATTTTAATACAGACACAGTATAGCACCCATAGAATAGGAGGTGAAGGAAAAAAGTAAGGATTGGCCTCACCGATTTGCGTATGATTTTCGATGAAACTCAATTAAGTAACACTTTAGTTCCAATGTGCGCTTGGCCTCCAAACAGGTGGTTGCAGTATGGTTGCAGTTGTCCATTAGGCAGAATTTTTCTTCGAAATCTCGTCCCAATTGTTAAAAATCAGCGTTTTCTTCGATCCGCCACGTACAAGGCGTCTACAGTCCAAAGGTCGCTCGTCGATCTTGTTGTAACGCTGGCGTAGATGGCTCAAATTATTTATTGGATGCGGCGTAGAAGGACCAAATTATGGTGCAGCAGCGGTGAAGGCTTTTGTGGCAAGCAAGCTGATTGATGAGATGCAAAGAATTCCTCGAAGAATTGTTAGGTAAAATAAAAGATGCGTATAGTGCAAAAGCAAAATTGAATGTATTCGAAAATATGTCGTGTACAAGAGTCAAGGAGAGGGGTCATCGGGAACAATATTAACCAATAGCGCGAGTGAAAGGCGTGTGACGTAGGTCGATAGGTCTTTTCTTGACACTGAGGTGACGCCCTCAGTCTTGAATGTAGAAAAATAATAGGATTTGGAACATCCTGTAAGGGACTAAGACAGTAAAAAAATTGTTTTTTGCTTTTCAGCCGGGTTTTTTAGTTTTTTGTAATCCCCTTTTAATTTCCTTTTTTTTGATACCGTAATTGATAGGTTTGGTTATTTTTCTTTTATTAACGTAATTATAACTATGGTGCGCTAAAAATCCGCCATTTTGTTTTTTTTTTTCAAACCCTTAGCTAAACATACAAGATACGTGCGAAAAACATAACCCTTCCTTGGCAGTTGGGTAATTAAGAATAAGGTTAGTGTGCCAGTGAGTGTGGAGAGGTATAGCGAGCCTAAAGGACATATAGCCAATGATATTCTAAAGGCTGCTTTACACCGGGGCAACACTGTGCGGCCTTGCAGCTTGCTACATAATGTGGCGTGCGTCCTCTTGTGGTATGCTACCAATAACCAACATATGCCGCAATTAGGGTATGAGGTAGCCTATTTTACGCCGAGGCAACATCGTGCCTAGTAAATTTTCAAAGCACCGTAAAATAAATAAATATCGCTGGACTTTACACACAGGGCCATCTAGTTGATCTAGTGCCACATTAAGCAACGAGGCTTGTGTCGTGGACACCGGATAGTTGATATACTACATAGATACTTTGTGTTCGTAAATACATACTTATTATACATATAAACATCCATGACTCGGAAACAAATGTCCATGTTCATCACACAAACATTTGCTCCGACCGGGATTCGAACCCGAAACCCTAAGAACGCAAGGCATCCTCACAACCGCTGCGCCATTCAGGTCGTCGGTAAAACATAACCTACAAACTGTATCATCATCATCATTTCAGCCGAAAGACGTCCAGTGCTGGACATAGGCCTCCCCCAAGTGTCGCTACATTGACCGGTCCCGTGCGACTGTATGATGCACCAAAAATGTAGCATACAATCCATTGTGTTTGGATAGAAGCTGCAACTGGCTGCGACAGTCTGCCACATGACGCTAGGTTTGCCATGCCGCACGATTCTTGCCACAATGTGCATTCTTTAAAATTATTGTTACATGCAGCCTTGTGGCATGCCGCAATGCCGCACAGTGTTGCCCCGGTGTAAAGCAGCCTTAATAAACAGTTATGTTATACACCTACAAAACCACCGAAAAAAGTATTTCGCGCAGCAGCGGCATCACACTTTTAATTTATTCTACATTTCAAATGATACAAAAGGGATAGCTCGATAAAACCAATAAGGAAAAAAGAGACAGAAAGTATTATTTGATGTCTGTAGTGCGCGCGTCCTTGTACTCACGACAAAAATGCGTTTCTCATCTCTTTCTTTTTTTATCCTCCATTATCAGAATATTAGGATAATAAATGAAAAATATTAATAAATCAAAGTACTTATATTGCGTAGTTACATGTGGTATGAGATCTCCTGTGTTTTATTTACTTTGGTTTCATAATTGGTACACTTTCTGAACACGCACGATGGAATTTTTACAGTTTTTATCTAAATTCATCATCATCATCTCAGCCGAAAGACGTCCACTGCTGGACAAAGGCCTCCCCCAAAGGGGGTTTTTTGCCATAATCGCCACGCTTGGAAGGCGGCTTGGCGATCGCAGTACGGTTGTTACAAAAGCACAGAGAACGCTGCTGCCCATTCTCTGGTAAGTCCCTTAGTCGCCTCTTACGACACCCACGGGAAGATATGGGATGGAGCTATTCTTTACGTCCGACACCATACAGACATATCTAAATTCGTAGCAGCGTATTGCTCGTCGCTATGCGTGTTGCAGACTAAAGGCAATACCATGGCATGGCATTGGCATGTACCGATGCCTGCCGGGGTTGCGGGACTGTTCGAAAGAGATACCGTGGCCCCGGAACACAAAGGGCGATGAAGGAACATGGATGGGTGTTAGTCAGTAAAAGTCTGACACTCCCTCCTGCTCCGCCTAGAGCGGGAGGAGTCATTTGATGATTTCCCATCCGAAAAAAAAGGGGTTATATTAGAAAAAAAAATTTTTTTTTTGCCTATTATCGTTAGTTCTACATATTTATATTTAGGTATTGTTTACAAAAAAAAACTAGCTAATACTCAGGTACTTTCTTCGATAAATAATTACGACTTCTTTCTAAGCGATACCGTACTACAGCTCCTGAAATATAAACCTAGGATTTTTTGTGTATTTTTACAAATTTTGTCAAATTCAAATCTAGGTTTTACAAAAAACTTCACACTTCTGCGATGCTTTTTCAGCGAGATATCGGCGAGAACGTGTTTTTCACCGTTTCAATGGCGCGGCCAAAGGGTTTTAGTCCTACAGCTCCTCAAATATAAACCTAGGTCTTTTAATTGTATTTTACAAATTTAGACAAATTCAAATCTGTTTTACGAAAAACTTCAGACGTCTGCGATGCTTTCTCAGCGAGATTTCGGCGATAACGTATTTTTCACCGTTTCAATGGCGCGGCCATGGGGTTTTAAGTCTTACAGCTCCTAAAATAAAAACCTAGGATTTTTTTCTATACAACCCGTTTTTTTTTTGGTATACCATAACCCTAGGGTTATATTCTGTAGGTAAAAATAATACTAAAACTTCTAGAATAGGTGGTCCAAAAATGCATAGTTTCGGAGATATCATCAATCATAATTAAATTCGGTCAAAAATTGTGACCAGTGTGACGAATCTTTACTTTTAAAGGTTTCGAGGTTGCCAAACTTCGCAGTAAAATAAATATTAAAATAAAACATGTATCTAAGTTTCATTGATAAATACGAGTAATTCATTTTAATTCAAACCAATCATTCATATTATAATGCTAAGAAAATGCGACGTTGTCTTAATTCACGTAAGGTGTTTTACGTTAATAATCGTGACTTTGCAGAATTATTTTGTATGAAAAATAAAAAAAAGGACGATTGAAACAGTTGATTCTTTGATATGGTCTCAATCATACCCTAGAGTTATGGGATATAAAAAAAACAGGTTGTATTTTTACAAATTCAATCGGTTATTGATCTGAATTTCAGGTCTCTGCAAGGCTTAGTTTTAAAGATCTCCGTGGCCGCGCGGTTCTCCGCGTTTCGATGGCGCGGCCACGTTCAAACCCTTATAACTTTGACAAATTTATGGTTTTGAGAATCAACTTTTACAAATTATTACAAAATCTTGGTATAGTATTAAAAAAAAAAGGTGTGGTCGCGTCATCGAAACGCACATGGCGCGGCCTCCAGTACTATTATCTATTCTGTGCTCCTGCGAAGAGCGCGAGACACACAGACTGTGCGCGCGTAAAAAAGTAACGGGGAGCGCGGGGAAAATATTTAACTCCGCCCACATCCTCAAGGCCGTTCACGCGTACCACCGCCTTAAATGAAGAAAACATTGTTGTCGGTTGTGGTGTTCGTAAGCAAGTGTACCTATATTGGAATAATTTTAGTACAGCGATCGAAGATCGTAGTATCGCGTCATTTTACTGTACGCTGGTTGGCTAATATTGGAATAATTTTAGTACAGCGATCGAGGATCGTAGTATCGCGTCATTTTACTGTACGCTGATTGGCTGGCGATGACGCGATGCGATCGGTATATGAAACCGTATAATGAATGAAAGATGGATGGTGTTTGGGCTTCCAAACACTAGTTAAACGACGAAATTCGATATTGCACATTATATAGGGCGTTAATAGAGTCATCACGAAGCCGTCAACCAAGCATTCTGTGCACCATACCAAGTAACTTTGCGCAAAAATTATTGCTGAGAAACGACTTTTATTCTGAGGTGAAAAATCACGTTTTACGGTAAAACTCAATATACCGCACTTAAGACAAATTGTGCTGATGGATGCTGATAGATTGAATAGTACGGAGGTCGTGGAGGTGTTTTAAGTACAAATCTTACATTAAAAACATGTAAGTATTGTAAAACAAAATTGTGGAAAAGTTGGAACTTTGGCCCCCAATATCTCCTGTAAGTAACCCGACCATAGTGTAGAACAAAAAAAATCGCAAAGACGGGGAGAACAAGTGCCTTTCGGCTTCGTTAAGAGTCTTTTAACTGACTTCCAAAAGGAGGAGCGTATCAATTTAGTTCTTATGGCTAAATGTCAAAAATTGGAGCGCGAAAATCGGCCTAACGCTACGAGATTATAGTGCTACATAGACAAATTGAAAATATCAAATGTTTACGTGATATCTCTGTCACGTTGTTTTTCAAGGTTTAAAAAAATATCGAATAGCGTCTAATAGAATATATAATAAGTAGGTAAAAATATATGGAATGAGCGTCATCGTAATCAAGTATTCGTGCGTCAGTATCTGTACTAATATTATAAAGCTGAAGAGTTTGTTTGTTTGGTTGAATACGATAATCTCAGGAACTACTGGTACAAGTTGAAAAAATATATTTTAATGTTGGATAGCCTATTAATCGAGGGAGGCTATAGGCTATATAACAATACGCTACGACCAAAAGGTACAGAGCGTCAATGAAAAATGTTGCAAAAACGGGTAAAATGTATTTCCTTTGAATCGTTTACGTAGCGCACGGAAGCTCCGTTGCGTGCGCTGCGTAAACGATTAAAGTTGCGCAACAGTCATGTAATACGGATTATTGTTCCTCTTAAAAAGTTCTAAAAAAAATTTTAGAACGGAATTTTTTAGAACTTTCTTTTAAGGTATATTCCATTTTTATGTGACCCAGACGAAGTTGCGCGGGTAACATATTAGTCATCATTAGGTAGCAAACAAATTCACAGAAAACGTAAAGAATGAGAAAAAAAATAAAATTCAGAATTTAGTGATATCATTTTCTTCGTTTTGCAGACGCTATAGAAGCTTTATAACTAAGCGTTGGAATAAAAATGATTGTTGTTGTGATACAACCGAACGGCAACGCGCATCGACGGACATTTGTTAACAAACACATTTTTGTGAACAAAAAGGGAACCAAAACTGAAAAATGCCTTTCATGTCTATCAACGATACCAAAGTGCATATTCATAAAATGAATGACAGTGTCGAAGAATTTTACGAAAAGTTGAAAGGAGAGATCGTTGATGTGGCATCATACCGACTTACCGAGATGACTCTACACTCCATTATGCTCGTGCTGGCATCAGCCACGTTGTCATATGGAGTAACATCGTGGTACTTCATTAAGAACTTTCGCAATTACAAGAATTTTGTGTTCCTCAGCGCCATAATAGCAAACATCTTTGGTACTGTAGTGGCGTTGAATTCATATTGTTTATCTTCAGTGGTGTTACGAATCAAATCTGATGTGTGGTCCTCCGTCATTGGACAGTTTATAGTAATATACGCAATCACAGTGAGGCATCACTGGTTGGTCATTATGTGTAACATGTTTTACGTTGACATTGCAAAAGTATTCAATGGACACGTCCGAAGAAGATATTTCAAAAGCTGCATCTTTGGCTGGGGCGTGAGTTTTATAACAACAATAATAATTATCATTAGTACTTATGTTCATTTAGTGATTTATAAAGCAGTTAGAAGTTTAATAAATGTAACATTATGTTTTATACTTTTACCTGTGCTAATGAACTGTATACTTTACATTGTTATTGTATGTTCACTTTTTCGTAATGTGAAAACGAGAGAACATTCAGCTACGAACATATGGACTCGTTTGTATCTGGTAACTTTGATCTTTATCCTCAGCGACGTCATATTGTTTTCTGTGTATATTTTAAAGTACATGTATTACATAGCATCAGTATGCAGCTTTATATTGTTTAGTATACAAATGTTATTACAGCACTTTAACCCACTAATATTGAACATTTATTTTGTTTTTGTAAAGAGCAACCGGGAAGTGTGGTATGAATTTTATTTAAATAAATTAAATATAAACCAAATTTATCGCTCCATCCAAATGTCTCTTAGAAGTGTTAGTGAAACTGACAGTCGACCTGCAGTTATTGATATACCTGATTAACGATTATTATGTACATAACAAACCTATTTATACAAATAAATAAAATTTAAGTGATTATTCAATTTCATTTGCTAATGGGTTTAAAAGGAGGAAGCCGACAGGCACTTATTCTCCCCGTCATTGTTTTTAGGGTTCCGTACCCAAAGGGTAAAAACGGAACCCTATTACTAAGACTCTGAGATATTACTCAGACGCTGTCTGTCCGTCTGTCCTTCTGTCTGTCACCAGGCTGTATCTCATGAACCGTGACAGCTAGACAGTTGAAATCAGTTGAAGAAGCAGACAGTTTCACAGATGATGTATTTCTGTTGCCGCTATAACAACAAATACACATAAAAACAGAATAAATATAATATTTAAGGGGCTCCCAACGGACAAACGTGATTTTTTTATAATAATTGGTACGGAACCCTTCGTGCGCGAGTCCGACTCGCACTTGGCCGGTTTTTTTTTTTTTTCTAACATAACCTATGAACCTTCTAGTTACGGAGATATTCTGGGGTCAGAGTTTTCACACGTTTTTGTTTTGAATGCATGTTTTTAATGTTATAACTGTAAATACCTCATAGACCCCCCGTACTATTTTATGCATCCATCAGCACAATGTTTCAAGTGCGCGTGCACATTCAGTCTTACCGTAAAATATGAATTTTCACCCCAAAAAAGTCTTTTCCCAGCAATAATTTAATTAATCTAAGAGTAGTGTTACTTAATTTGATGTACAGTCGGGTCTTTACCGCATGACCATTTAAAAAATGTTTCGCTTAAAACGTGCGGAGGCGCCGAGCCACGCCCCCTTAAAGTTTGGGCCTATTAAGAAAGCGTCAACTTTGGCGCGCAAAATAACAATAACTCTCGTTTGGCGTGTGTCGTCAGTGCGCTCGGCCGATTCCGTATCTTTTCATTCATTATTTCTATACAAAGTCAACGGGGCGGGGATAGAGAGCGTTTCTATGTTGCGAGTGCAAGCAAAAATAAGCTTAGTGGTGGTCAGACGGGAGTGTCCTCGATAGTACATAATGCTTGGTTAACGGCTTCGTGTAGAGTGCGTTTACACTTAACGTATTATGTATATTGATTCTTGGAGCAAACTCATTTTTTCCCAGTTACTATGCTTAAAAAATAGGGGGTTCCTTAAGATGTCAATGTATAGACTATTCATAATAAACCTCCTAGCCATATCCAAAAACGAAGACTTCATAAATTCTAATCTACACTAATGTTATAAAGAGGAAAGATTTGTATTTTTGTGTGTGTGTATGTTTGTAATGAATAAACTCAAAAACCACTGCGCCGATTTCAAAAATTCTTTCTCCATTAATATAGGCTATATTTTATACCCATACTCCCACGGGAACGGGAACTACGTGGGTAAAACCGCGTGACGTCCGCTAGTAATTCGTAAAGCCAATTCTTTGTCAGAAATCTATAGGAAGGTTATCTTAATACAAATACCTTACCGAAAAATCTCTTTAAAATAAACATTACACGTACCTAGCCACCAATACAAAAATCGTAATTTCTGATGGGGAAAAAGCCGGGAAAGACATTGCCCAAAATCGAATTCAAGGCCAGCAGTCGCGCCTGCCGGGGCTGCGGGGCCTGCCGGGGCTGCGGGACTGTTCGAAAGAGATACCGTGGCCTCGGAACACAAAGGGCGATGAAGGAACATGGATCTCCAGTATTTAGAGTCCTTTCCCTCCAGGTGGCATTGACAAATCACTCTGTATAATTTGTCAAATTTGATCCGACATCCACGCCGGCGAAGCCGCGGGTATCAGCTAATCAAATTTAAAGAATATTACTTAAGTAAGACTCTATGTAAATTATTTCGAATACTTACTCAATAAACTAGTTTACTTGATTTTTTCCTTGAACTTGGAACTAAAAATAGCTATGTTAGCGTCGAACTCGGTCATTTGTTTTGAAACGAGTTCTTTATTAATTTAATTTATTTATAATTTATGAACATGTAAAAATAAAACACTGTATAAAGGCGGACTTAGTTACTTGAGCATTTTCTATTATACCACTCAATCGTAGGGTGATGCAGAGACGAATCATGGTAGATGCAAAAATAATTCAAGAATAAAATGTAATAATAAATACTCGCGTACAAAATATACAAAGCAAAGTGAGATAAAAATATAAACATGGGGAAACACTAACAACAAATTAATTTGGAGACGAGTCTGCAATCTTCTGGAGTACGGTCGAACAAGCTAATTGGTTAACGGTTTAACGCACAACTGCCCTTCTAGTAAAATACCTACTTTTCTCGCCAATGACCGATAATCTTCCCCGTCACCCCCCGTTTCGCCTAACGGTTTCCTTAATCCTATCCCACTCATGCCTAACCTCTCTCCCGCTTTCCATCCTAGCTTAGTGAGAATGTTATAAGCTACGTTACCTCTGACAAATACTCGCATACAAAATATACAAAGCAAAGTGAGATAAAAATATAAACATGGGGAAACACTAACAACAAATTAATTTGGAGACGTGTCTGCAATCTTCTGGAGTACGGTCGAACAAGCTAATTGGTTAACGGTTTAACGCACAACTGCCCTTCTAGTAAAATACCTACTTTTCTCGCCAATGACCGATAATCTTCCCCGTCACCCCCCGTTTCGCCTAACGGTTTCCTTAATCCTATCGCACTCATGCCTAACCTCTCTCCCGCTTTCCATCCTAGCTTAGTGAGAATGTTATAAGCTACGTTACCTCTGACATAATTTCGAGTCCTCTCGTTCCCCACGTCACACATCTCTAACCTAAATTAATTACATTGTAAAATGTAAACCAAATAACTTGATCGACCGTACGTGTTCGTGTGTTAAATGTGAACCGACTGGTTGTGATATTCAGAGACCACCTGGTAAAAAGATTTTAGAAAACCCGAGCGGCGAGAAGGACATCGTAGAAGATTGAGATTGATTGAACGAACGAAGATTCTTGCTGAGCGCAGTGAATAAATATTTAAAATGAGAAGTCGGATTAGGAGAAGTCGGTGACCTTTGTTTGATTAATTTAGTTTTTTTTTTGTCAACGACTCCTGAAGCTAAAGTTATTTTTCACTTTTGTGTGTTTTTTGAAGTCGGTTTTATTTTTTTTGCAGAATAGTTTTTTTTATTTTTCCATTTTTAGTTGTAATTTCCTATACAAATATTTGCTATGCATTTATTTCACATTGTTAACAATACATGTCATGGTAATAGGCTTATCCCCAATAGATGGAACTTAACATACCTAAACTGTCGAAATTTGGATGTATTGTACACATCTGCGTACCCCTCAGAGTATACAGGCGTGATGTTACGTCATGATGTTGTATAAACAACAATAAACATCCAAGCGATTGTAGCAATCACGACCGATTTACCATCTACTCTTGAGGAGTTTCATTGTATATCTCCGAAGATCAGCATCAGATCTTCACCAAATTTAAATGCGACCATCTCAGTAGTATACTCTTTCAAATAAAGAATTTTGAGAATCGCTCCACAAATGGAGGAGAAATCGGTGAACATACATGAAATTATACCACACGACTGAAGTAAAAATGTTCATAAAATGAAAACTACTGGGCCAAACTATGTTAAATTTTTATGGGACCAAATGGCAACTATTATGCATCAAACTAAAGAAGAATCACGTAAATCTGATCATAAATGTCAGCGTAATCGGTGTACATACATAAAAAAAAAAATACCAATCGAATTGAGAACCTGCTCCTTTTGGAAGTCGGTTAAAAATTAGGTTTTTTCAAAATGATCTAAGAAAGTGAGAAAGGACATCGGGCAATTCGAACCCAAAAAAAATACGATTTTCTTATGGAGTATTCTCTCATCTCTCTTACCAAGGAGAAAATAGCAATAAAACTAGTTTATTGAGTGAATATTCGACTTTATTGATCTTCAATCATCTTATAGTTATTAACTTTACATTCACCTTACGAAGCTGAGGCCCTACTCTCTAACGTCCGTCCGTCCATCCGTCTCTATCCATCTCTCTCGCGCATGTCTGCAGATGAGTGCGAGTGAGAGAGACAGATAGAGACGGACGGACTTTAGTAGGGCCCCTGTACCGTTGCAGTACGAGTCGTTTGGAAAAGACGCAGCCAGAGACTTCTCCGATGAATCCTTTTATTTTGATATAAATAACGTATATTTTAATAATATAAAACGATAATGTACAATTTTTGTCTGATAGACGGCTGGTGTCAGAGTGTTTATGCCGCCCATGGCCCTTTCACTTGGTTTTACATGCCGTCGAAAAATATGATGACAAAAGTTGATGTGTGATGCGAGGAAGCTATCTGCGGAGAGTTATTTATTAGTGCATTGTATTTATTTATTTAATTACAACGGTCGTGTTTTCAAGCAATTACATTAACTAAAATTACATAAAATATAAAAGACAATTATAACACATATTAAAATATATAAAACTAGCGGACGTCCCGCGGTTTCACCCGCGTAGTTCCTGTTCCCGTGGGAGTACGGGGATAAAATATAGCCTATGTTACTCGTGGATAATGTAGCTCTAGAATGGTGAAAGAATTGTTTAAATCGGTCCAGTAGTTTTTGAGCCTATTCATTACAAACAACCAAACAAACAAACAAACAAACAAACAAAGTTTTCCTCTTTATAATATTAGTATAGATAACAAAGTAAAGCAAAATTTTAAGTGAAAACATACTTCATAAATTCCTCTCACAGTACGTCTGACATACCAATAAAATCTTCGTCCATCCATCCGCAAACAGATCGTCTGTTGGTTTAGAATCCAAGAGATCATTAAGTACCGCCAGAGTGCGAGGAATTGGTGACTTAGCACGTGCAACAGTACCTGGAGACACGGCAAACAGCATGAGCTTGAAACAATATCAAATTATATTTCATATTTAATCATTAATCCGGTATATTAACAACTACCGGTCGAGCAGTTCCATGAAAATTTTGAACATTCATCTGGATATCGCGATTCATTTGCGTTTCATTTAATTTATTTAAATAAAATTCATGCCACGCTTCTCGGTTGCTCTTTACAACAACAAAATAAATGTTCAGCAGTAGTGGGTTAAAGTGCTGTAAGAACATTTGCATAGAAAACAAAAAAAAGGCGCTTACTGTCGCTATGTAATTGAGGTACTTTAATACATATACAGAAAATAATATGACGTCGCTGAGTATAAATATCACAGTAGCGATGTATAAACGAGTCCGTTTGTTCGTAGGTGAATGTTCTCTCGCTTTCACACTATGAAAAAGTGAACATATAATAAAAATGTAAAGCATACAGTTTAATATGACAGGTAAACTTATCAAAAATAATGTAACATTGAGGAAACTTCTTACTGCTTTATAAATCACTAAATGAACATAAGTACTAATAACAATTATAATTGTCGTTATAAAACTCACGCCCCAGCCAAAGATGCAGCTTTTCAAATATCTTCTTCGGACGTGTCTACTGAAAACTTTTGCAATGTCAACGTAAAACATGTTACACATAATGACCAGCCAGTGATGCCTCACTGTGATTGCGTATATTACTAGAAATTGTCCAATGACGGAGAAGAATATATCGGATTTGATTCGTGAAATCACTAAGGGTAAACATAATGAATTCAACGCCACTACAGTGCCAAAAATATTTGCTATGATGGCGCTGAGAAACACAAAGTTTTTGTAATTGCGAAAGTTCTTAATGACGCACCATGATGCCACTCCGTATATTAATGCAGCTGTTGTCAGCGCGAGCATAATGTAGTGTACAGTATTCTTGTTATCTCTGTATAATGCCGCTGAACGGAGCTCCCTCTCCAGGTCTTCGTAAAACAACTCGACACTGTCACTCGTTCCATTAACTTCGGTATTGATGATAGACATAATGAAAGGTACAGTTTGGTTCACTTTTTATTCACGAAAATGTGTTTGTTTGTTATGTATCCGTCGATGCGCGTTGCCTTCCCGGGGTATCACAACTGTATTAGTACATGGTGATTTTTTCAAATTTATGCAGTGTTTGAAGCGATAAGGTTGAATTTTGTGTTTGCAGGATTTCGAATTAAATAGACGTGTGTCCTTTCCAAAGATTTATTTCTCACTAAATACGTTAAGTTAGTAAACTGTATATGTTGACTTACATAGCTATAGTTACTTGTACATTGATTTGCCGAGGACATTCGTTCGTACGTTTAAACAAATAGTAAGCATTAATATTAAAGATGAGTTTCCTTTTCGGGAAATATCCTACATACTAATAATCATATGTGTAGGAAAATCGAGGATTTAATAGGTCTAGGGTTATTTAGAAATAGTTACATTTGTAATTATTAAATGTGTCATAATCATCTTGGTGCGTCATTTGATACACAGGAAAACTAAAGAATGAGGAAAAGTTTAGAACTCGAGAGAAATCATTTACACCGGTTAACAGGAACATAGAAACATTATAAACGTTGATTCATAAAATACAACTGCTTGTGTTGTGATACCCCCGGAAGGCAACGCGCATCGACGGACACATAACAAACAAACACATTTTCGTGAGCAATAAGTGAATTAAAACTGTGCTTTTCATCATGTCCATCATCGATACCGAAATTAATGGAACGAGTGACAGTGTCGAGGTGTTTTACGAAGGTCTGGAGAGGGAGCTCCGTTCAGCGGCATTATACAGAGATAGCGAGATGACTATACACTACATTATGCTCGCGCTGACAACAGCTACGTTAATATACGGAGTGGCATCATGGTGCGTCATTAAGAACTTTCGCAATTACAAAAACTTTGTGTTTCTCAGCGCCATCATAGCAAATATTTTTGGCACTGTAGTGGCGTTGAATTCATTATGTTTACCCTTAGTGATTTCACGAATCAAATCCGATATATTCTTCTCCGTCATTGGACAATTTCTAGTAATATACGCAATCACAGTGAGGCATCACTGGCTGGTCATTATGTGTAACATGTTTTACGTTGACATTGCAAAAGTTTTCAGTAGACACGTCCGAAGAAGATATTTGAAAAGCTGCATCTTTGGCTGGGGCGTGAGTTTTATAACGACAATTATAATTGTCATTAGTACTTATGTTCATTTAGTGATTTATAAAGCAGTAACAAGTTTTCTCAATGTTACATTATTTTTGATAAGTTTACCTGTGATATTAAACTGTATGCTTTACATTTTTATTGTATGTTCACTTTTTCATAGTGTGAAAACGAGAGAACATTCACCTACGAACAAACGGACTCGTTTATACATCGCCACTGTGATATTTATACTCAGCGACGTCATATTATTTTCTGTATATGTATTAAAGTACCTCAATTACATAGCGACTGTAAGCGCCTTCTTTTTGTTTTCTATGCAAATGTTCTTACAGCACTTTAACCCACTACTGCTGAACATTTATTTTGTTGTTGTAAAGAGCAACCGAGAAGCGTGGCATGAATTTTATTTAAATAAATTAAATGAAACGCAAATGAATCGTGATATCCAAATGAATGTTCAAAATTTTCATGGAACTGCTCGACCGGTAGTTGTTAATATACCGGATTAATGATTAAATATGAAATATAATTTGGTATTGTTTCAAGCACAGGCTGTTTGCCGTGTCTCCAGGTACTGTTGCATGTGCTATGTCACCAATTCCTCGCACTCTGGCCGTGCTTAATGATCTCTTAGATTCTAATCCAACAGACGATCTGTTTGCGGATTGATGGACGAAGATTTTATTGGCATGTCAGACGTACTGTGAGAGAAATTTATAAAGGTATTGTTAACCTTCTTTTATTTATGTTTTCACTCCAAATTTTGTTTTTAATTTACTATTTAATATCTATACTAATATTATAAAGCTGCAGTGTTTGTTTGTTTGTTTGAACGCGCTAATCTCTGGAACTACTGGTCCGATTTGAATGATTCTTTCAGTGTTGGGTAGTCCATTTATCGAGGAAGGCTATAGGCTATATAACATCACGCTGCGACCAAAAGGAGCGGAGCATAAATGAAAAATATTGCAAAAACGGGGAAAAATGTATTCCTTTTGTGAGCTGTTTCTCTTTTATGTGACGCAGACGAAGTTGCGTGGGTCAGCTAGTATTTTAATATGTATTTTAGTAGTCTCTTTTATTTTTTAAATTTTATTTACTGTAATTGGATGTAAACACAACCGTTGTAATTAAAAAAATAAATATAATTCACTATTATATAACCCACCGCAGCTAGTTTCCTCTCATCACACATCAACTTTTTTGTATCATAACTAGCGGACGTCACGCGGTTTCACCCGCGTAGTTCCCGTTCCCGTGGGAGTACAGAAATAAAATATAGCCTATGTTACTCAGGGTGAATGTAGCTTTCTAATGGTGAAAGAATTTTTGTAATCGGCGCAGTAGCTTTTGAGTTTATTCATTACAAACATACACACAAAAATACAAATCTTTCCTCTTTATAATATTATTAGTGTAGATAAAAGAATTCATCGGGGAAGTCCCTGGCTGCATCTTTTCCAAACGACTCGTATTACAACGGTACAGCTTCGTAAGGTGAATGTAAAGTTAATAACAATAAGATGATTCAAGGTCAATAAAGTCGAATACTTACTCAATAAACTAGTTTTATTGCATTTTCTCCTTGAACTTAAAAGTAAAAAACTTTTTTGCATTAAAATACAACCGACTTCAAAGAAACATGGAAAATAACTTTAGCTTTTATAAGCTAAAGCCACCGACTTCCTATGAAGTCGGTGGCAAAAAATTAAAATGAATTGCCTCATGGAAATAGTCTGCCTAGCAAAAAATAATTAAAATTAGTTTATAATTGGCAAGTATTTCGCTGAACGTACACGAAAACGTAAATGCCCATGGTCCTTTAAAAGCTTTTCCTGTCCTAAATATGTTTTTTCCCATACAATTAATTTATCCTTACACGAAAAAAGGTCAAAAGGCATAAAAAAATGTCACTTTAACTCGTTTTTATGGACAACTCACAGTTGATAAATAAAAATAAAACCAACTTCAAAAAACACAAAAAAGTCAAAAATAACTTTAGCTTCAGAAGTCGGTGACCTTTGGTTTTATTTTTTGCGGAGCTCGTGGCTAAATAATAACAGCCGCTCGGGTCGATCCTTAGGTTAAGCCGTGCTTGCCTAGGTTGGTCTGTGGATGGGTGACCACCCATTACATACCGAGTTTCCTCCGTGCCTCGGAAAGCACGTTAAGCCGTTGGCCCCGGCTGTCATTTGTAGATCTTTGACAGTCGTTAGGTAGTCAGAGGCCCAAAAAGTCTGACAACCAGTCTTAAGTCTTAAGGGGTATCGTATTACCCGGTACTAACTGGGTTGTGGAGGTCAGATAGGCAATCGCTCCATGTAAAATACTGGTATTCAGCTGCATCCGGTTAGGCTGGAAGCCGACCCCAATATAGTTGGGAAAAGGCTAGGCAGATGATGGTGGTTTTATTTTTGCAGTTCCAGGGCCGCAGTATCTCTTTAGAACAGCAGCCTTTTGCTGACATCTCTTTGAGGCGCGCGCGGAAAACGATCGCGCTAACTTAACATAACTGTCGAAATCTGGGTGTATTGTACACATCTGCGTACCCCCTCATAGCATGCAGGTGTGATGTTCCGTCATTTGAGGCGTGCGCGGAACACGATCGCACCAACTTATCATACCTAACTGTCGAAATCTGGGTGTATTGTACACATCTGCGTACCCCCTCATAGCATGCAGGTGTGATGTTCCGTCATTTGAGGCGTGCGCGGAACACGATCGCACCAACTTATCATACCTAACTGTCCAAATCTGGGTGTATTGTACACATCTGCGTACCCCCTCATAGCATGCAGGTGTGATGTTCCGTCATTTGAGGCGTGCGCGGAACACGATCGCACCAACTTATCATACCTAACTGTCCAAATCTGGGTGTATTGTACACATCTGTGTCAGAGCATACAGGCGTGATGTTACGTCATGATATTGTATAAACAATAAACATCCAAGCGATTGCAATATTCACGGCAGATTTGCCGTCTATTTTTGAAGAGTTCCATTGTATATCTCCGTAGATCAGCATCAGATGTTTACAATATTTAAGTGGGACCACACGGGAAGCACCAGCTTTCAAATAAAATTATTATTAAGATTAAAAGAAAGATTTAAGATTAAAATCGATTCACCCAGTCGAAAGTTATGAGGTAACAAACACAAAAAAAAATACAGTCGAATTGAGAACCTCCTATTTTTGGAAGTCGGTTGAAAATGGCAAAATTGTTTTCATGAAAAAAAGAGCTTAAGTTTCCTAAGAAAGTTTATCGGTATTTATAGCCAAGTCAACGGCCCATGGGTGGCATAGGCTCTGACACCACGTTAGGCACTAATCACACGATAAAGATAGATTCAGATACCTGTTGCCACTGAATAAAGGACTGTATCAGTATTGTGTTTAAGGCCCTTCTAACCGTATTCTAACAGTATTTCAAACGAAGATTGAACCACCACCAATAGAGTTGCTAATTTTAGAGCAACTCTATTGGTGGTGGTTCAATCTTCGTTTGAATTTTTGAAATACTGTTAGAATAAAGTTCTAATCAGCTTGCACTACAAAGCGGTTACGTCAGTCACTGCGGCCGAATAGTGCGAAATGAGTGTTTTTTTGCGATTTACAAAAAAATCTATTGATTGGACTAAAAAACTAAAACACATAAGACCTGCTTTATATTTAGTTCAGTTATAGTATGCAAAGTTTCATGATCTAATAAGTACTTTTTGAATACCAGCGGATTATTGTTCGATTTGGAGGTAACTTTGGAATTTTTTTCTATCGAGAAAAGTTTATGGAATCGTGTTTTCGTCATACATAGAACTTAGCATTAATCCTCAACTTTACCATATATTTATTTCAAAATGAATGCTGCAGTATTTTCGGCGTTACGGAGGATCATGCTAAGCCATTTGAGGGATAGATAGCCCTTAAAAGAAACCCTGTATATCGCTTCGGGCGGTGCGGCGGCGTTTACCTGTCTGTGATATCACGTGAAATTTTCTCCGAAATAACAAACGAAACATAGTATGACGTCTGTATCCTTGAAGATTAAAGATTCTCCGAAACTGGTGGAACAGAACTTAATTTATGCTATTGCTATCTTATACTAAAAAGGCAGTGCGAGAAAAGGACGGTTATAGCTATGAACTAAGTTAAAGATGTCAAACTAGTTTATGCCTTGCGCTTCACCGTGTTTTTAGCCGAAATGTTTTTACGTGCACCCTTCATTTATATGGAAATATTAGTTCCAACTAAATTTGACAGCTCTAATTTACGTACGTCTCTTTTTGTCGTTTTATTAGAGAGAAAAAGATAGCAATAGCCTAAATTAGTTTAGTTTGTGCACAACATAATCGACACCACTATCTACATACAGCTCGATTACGATGTTCAACTGTCAACTTGTTTTTATTGTTTCGTCCTTTTGTTTTTTAAAAATAAGAAAAAAAAAGAAAAAAATAATAATAAACATTTACTTATTATTTTATTTTTTTCTCATTTTGCATGCGCGTCATGCTCTGCGACAAAAAATAAAACTTTTTAATTTTTTTATTATTTTTTCCTTATCTATCTAAGTTTGCTTGTGGCTAAATAATAATGGTTTTAAATGCTGTACTAAATAAATAATAGCCGCACCTGTCACACGGGTCGCTCTTTTTTTAGGGTTCCGTAGTCAACTAAGAACCCTTATAGTTTCGCCATGTCTGTCCGTCCGTCCGTCTGTCCGTCCACGCTTAATCTCTGTGAACGTTAGCACTAGAATGCTGAAATTTGGTACCAATATGTATATCAATCACGCCGACAAAGTGGTAAAATAAAAATTGGAAAAAAATGTTTTATTAAGGTAGCCCCCCTATATGTAAAGTGGGAAGTGATTTTTTTTTTAATTTCAACCCTAACGTGTGATATATTGTTGGAAAGGTATTTAAAAATGAATAGGGGTTTCCTAAAATCATTTTTTGATAATGTCAATAATTTCGGAAATAATCGCTCCAAAAGTAAAAAACAATGTGTCCCCCCTCTAACTTTTGAACCATAAGTTTAGAAAATATGAAAAAAATCTGAAAAGTAGAACTTTATAAGGACTTTCTAGGAAAATCATTTTGAACTTGATGGAAACAACAGTTTTTGTACAAAAAAGACAAAAATTTGTACAAAATAATTTCTGGACTAAGTTTGTAGTATATTCGTATATGCAAGCATTTTTACATAATGGATACCCACCTTTAAACTCATAAGTGGGAACACTTATTGTGACGGACGGGAAACTACGGAACCCTACACTGAGCGTGGCCCGACACGCTCTTGGCCGGTTTTTTTCTTTTTTTTAGGGTTCCGTACCCAAAGGGTAAAAACGCAACCCTATTACTAAGACTTCGCTGTCTGTCCGTCTGTCTGTCCGTCTGTCTGTCACCAGGCTGTATCTCATGAACCGTGACAGCTAGACAGTTGAAATTTTCACAGATGATGTATTTCTGTTGCCGCTATAACAACAAATACTAAAAACAGAATAAAATTAATATTTATGGGGGGCTCCCATACAACAAACGTGATTTTTTTGCCCTTTTTTAGGGTTCCGTACCCAAAGGGTAAAAACGGAACCCTATTACTAAGACTTCGCTGTCTGTCCGTCTGTCCGTCAGTCCGTCTGTCCGTCTGTCCGTCTGTCCGTCTGTCTGTCACCAGGCTGTATCTCATGAACCGTGACAGCTAGACAGTTGAAATTTTCACAGATGATGTATTTCTGTTGCCGCTATAACAACAAATACTAAAAACAGAATAAAATTAATATTTAAGGGGGGCTCCCATACAACAAACGTGATTTTTTAATAATAATTGGTACGGCACCCTTCGTGCGCGAGTCCGACTCGCACTTGGCCGGTTTTTTGATAATAATGGTACGGAACCCTTTGTGCGCGAGTCCGACTCGCACTTGGCCGGTTTTTTTATTATCACAATAAGGGCCTGCTCTTAACCTCTTTAAGGTTAAGCAGCGCTTGCCAAGGTAAGTCTGCAGATAGGTGACCAATCATAACATACCGAGTTGCATCCATGCCTCGGAAAACACATTAAACCATTGGTTCGTCATCTTTGACAGAATTGTTTACTGGTCGTCAGTAGCCCAAAAGTCTGACAACCAGTATTACCAAGCGGTATCGTATTACCCAGTACCAACTGGGTTGTGGAGGTCAGATAGGCAGATTTAAACAACGTAATTAACTGCATCCTGCCGCCATCTTGCCGATCTATTAACTTCCTGGTTGATCTATTGCTTAGCACATCATAGACAAACAGGGAAAATGTGCATGTATACTGTACAGTAAAGTCTTGTACCTTCGTCTATTTTAAATTGTTTAGTAGCGAAGGGTAAAGGAGACAGTTTTTTTAGGCCCCCTTCGATGTTGCGTATATTCATATTACTTACACCAAAAAAAGTAACCATTTTAAAGATTACATAGAAACGAAACCGGAATCTTAAAATCATAATTAATAAGTTGTATTACGATATTTTTTTGCGAGTCAAATCATTCCTGTTGTGGTCAATGCCATTTGACAGAAAATACTTACGTAAATAGGGGCGTTTTTTCCGTTTACATAAAAAAAAAGTATGGTATCCATTGGTACTAATATCTGCTTTAATTAAAATAGAATATAATATAAAAGTAAATAATATTAAACTGTGAGCTTTTTAATGCTATTTTAGAGGTTTCCGCTAAAATCTTTTAGATGGTATAGAAAATCATCATGGCACGGAACGTTGTAAAACCGTCTTTTTTGGTGGTTGTACTTCATTTGACATTTACTTACTCTTTTCGTTTATTTCGATTTTTCTGAAAGTGTTTCTGCGATTTTTTCGCATATAATAGAAACTATTTTATGAAAATGGCATCTGCTGGTCGTTGTGTCAATTGTGCAGTAAGATTTCAAACCCAATGTGCGAATACAATTACTTCCAGAGACTGCTACAGACGTGTTATTATTACTGTTTATTGTTAGATTCACGTTTTCATTTTCTAATTTCTCATCATTCCGGTTAGACATGGCTTAGCTAATATTCATATTCATTTATTTTGCATTCCATATTGTATAAAAGGTGTTACAAAGGGCTTAAAGCTAGGTACATAAATATGGACCCTGTAAGGGCACAGCAAAGTAGGACAGAGAAAGAGAGCTTAATTTTTCTAATAAGTTGGTGATACAAAGTAACAATACTAATTAAAAAATATTTATGAGTATTAAGTAATTTAAAATTTGTCATTTAGATATTCATTTATAGTATAATAACATTTATATAATAAAAATTGTTGTAATTTATTTATGAATGGAATAAAGTTTTGTTCCTTTTTATTAGGGTTCCGTACCCAAAGGGTAAAAACGGAACCCTATTACTAAGACTTAGCTGTCTGTCCGTCTGTCTGTCCGTCTGTCTGTCACCAGGCTGTATCAAAATCAAAAATCAAAATCAAAATCAAAATCAAAATCAAAGCATTTATTTCAAGTAAGCCAGTTACAGGCACTTTTGAATTGTCGAAACAAAGATGAAAATTAAATGTAGCTACAGTCCCAGTCACAAGACATAAAAACTGTGAAAGTACTGTAGTTGCCCATTCCCTAGCGTAGATCTCTATGGAGAAGAATGGGCAAGAAACTCCATGGACACTCTTTTAAATCAGAATATTGTTACAAAATCTTGGTTACATCATTCACGTTGAGATGGTATATTATGTGAGAACAATGTAGCAAGATGTGCACGGTAAAAGTGTCCACAGCAAAAACACACAAACAAAAAAAAAAAAATACAATTCAAAATAATTCATTCAAATAAGCCATGGCAACCAAGAGATGACCAGTCACAACTGACAGCGCCCGTTCACGGACATGACGCATGGATCAGCACCATTCAACTCAACCATTTTGAAGGGAACTAAATGATCCGACACATGCGCCACCATCAGCGAGACAATAGAGTGAGCATGACATACTCCAAACCGCCAGGGCACATTCAAGTCAAGAAAAGACGTAGGTTTCCAGTGAATGATAGCTTTCTAGTACATAGTACTCACACAATATGGGCTATGCATTTATATAATACTAAAGAGATTGATTCTATACAATGCAAAGATAGTTGTACAATCTTCAGCAGCTCCAACAATACAATTTAATGCTATCAATTTATGCGCCCCTGTCCATGTGGAGCAGGACCAGCATTGAGCCAAGCATTTTTATCAGCGATATAATCGCTCAACTTGTAATATGCTTGCTTACATAGTGTGCGTTTAATGCATGTTTTAAATTTCGTCTCATTCAGTTCAAGAATACTTTGTGGAATT
This sequence comes from Xestia xanthographa, assembly GCA_905147715.2. Taxonomy (NCBI): domain Eukaryota; kingdom Metazoa; phylum Arthropoda; class Insecta; order Lepidoptera; family Noctuidae; genus Xestia; species Xestia xanthographa. The sequence goes on along the minus strand of LR990666.1, from coordinate 22,967,737 downwards.
TTATTATAGCATCTCAAACAGTACCCCATGAAAGATGAGTCTACTTTAGCGAGTCTGAAACCTGGCTGAACTAGTTGGTCCCTATTTCTAGTACTGTAATTATGTCTGTCACCCCTTTTACCAAACAGGTGCAGATTTTTTCTGACGTACATTATGTTTTCGTAGATGTATTGACAATGTACCGTCATGATGCCAATATCCTTAAACAGTTCCCTTAGAGAATCGCGCCAACGAAGATTATATATGGCTCTGATGGCTCTTTTCTGCAGAATAAATATAGACTCAATATCTGCAGCCCGTCCCCACAGCAAAATGCCATAAGACATTATACTATGAAAGTAACTAAAATAAACCAGTCTAGCGGTATCTACATCAGTATACTGACGGATTTTTCTAATGGCAAAGGCTGCTGAACTTAGCCGCCCCGCAAGAGATGTCAAATGAGAACCCCATTGTAGCCTTGAATCAAGCGTAATCCCCAGGAAAACCGTTTTATCTACGAATTCAAGTTTCTCTTTATTCAATATTATATCACAATCACTACTTTTAACATTCGGTAAAGCAAATCTTATGCATTTAGTTTTTTTTTCATTTAATACCAAATTGTTTGCTGTGAACCAATTTTGGACCTGAAGTAGGGCATTATTCACGTCATCTAGATTTTGGGCCCGCCTATTTATCTTAAAAATTAGGGAAGTGTCATCAGCAAATAACACCATATTTTGAGGTTGGTTTTTCAGTAAATAGGGTAGATCATTTATATATACTAGAAAGAGGAAAGGACCCAATATTGAGCCTTGTGGAACCCCCATTTTTACTTTTAACCCCTGTGAATTAACACCATTTATTTGAACATGTTGTTGTCTATCATTCAAATAAGATTTTACCAAACTAAGTGCAAGTTTTCCCAGTCCGTAATGCTCAAGTTTCAAAAGTAATGTGTCGTGATTTACGCAATCAAACGCTTTGGAGAGGTCACAAAAAATTCCTATGGCATCTTGAGACTCTTCCCACGCAGTAAATATGTGCTTTAATAAGGTTACACCGGCGTCAGTTGTACAACGTCCCTTGGTGAAGCCATACTGTTGATCATGTAAGATTCTGTTGGTGTTAAAATGATAGAGCATTTGATTAAGCATTACTTTTTCAAAAACCTTGCTAAAAACTGGTAACACGGATACAGGTCTATAATTATTAGTATCTTTACTGTCCCCGGATTTGAAAAGAGGTATGACTTTACTGTATTTCATTAAATCAGGGAAAACTCCTTGGTCTACACATAAATTAAAAATTAAAGCTAAGTAAGGGGCTATAGTCTCAAGTATGGATGTACAAACTTTGACAGACATTCCCCATAGATCTTCGGTTAGTTTAATCTTTATTTGCCGGAAAGTTTTAATAACAATCATAGGGTTAATGTGTTTAAATTTAAATTCAACCAGGCAGCCAGACACATTCGCCTTTAATAAACCAATTGAGAGTTCAGGTGAGGAAATAAGAGCCTCCGTTGTTTTTTGTGGTATATCGGTAAAGAACTTTACAAATTCTTGAGCTACTTCCTGATTAGAGCTTTTAGGACCACATGCTGTATCTAATGTGTAGCTAGTGTTACGTATTTTCTTCCTGTTAGTCTCGTTATTTATAACTTTCCAAACTGTCTTTATTTTATTTTCTGCTGTTTTGATCTTGTTGCTAATGTGCAGTGCTTTAGCAACCTTGCATGTATTTCTAAAAATGTTTGAATACTTAGCAACATACTTGTTAAAAGTTTCAGTGTTTATAAAAGGCTTAAGGCCATAAAGCTCAAATAGTCTTTCCCTACTTTTTCTGATACCTCTAGTTGCCCAATCACTAAATATGAATTTAGGGCAAATACTTTTTGTCTTCTTTTCAAAAGTTTTATTGAATTCCGTGTGAACTATTGAAAAGAAACGATCATACAATTGATCTATATTAATATCATCAAGGCCCATAACGCTTAACTTGTTCTGTAGCAAAATATTATACCTATTTAATCTGCTAGAAGTTAAAGGTCTAAATTTAATTTGAACTTTTTGCGATGGGGGTGTATTACACCTGAAGGTTACAGTTTGTCCGCTATGGTCAGAGGGTAGACAATTTACTATTGCTTTATCTAAGTAATCACAATCGCAGAAAATATTATCTATACAAGTAGCAGAAGATGGAGTGACTCTAGTAGGTTCTGTAAAAGTGTTGGTCAAGTCAAATGACTTAAAAAGATTTAATAAGCGACTGCTATTTGCACATTCTTCTAAAATATTGATATTAAAATCACCACAAATAATTGTAGATTTATTACTGACTGCAAGTTTTGCCATAACATCTTCCATTATTGATTCAAACAAAGTAAAGTTTTGATAGTTTGGGGGTCTGTACACACACACAATTACATGCTTATCTAGCTCAACACAGGACAGTTCAACGCAATGTTCAACCGAGAGACCTACTATGTCATTACGTTGCTTATATTTAAAACAATTTCTTATTAATATTAGGGAACCTCCACGAAGCATAATTTTACGGTTAAAGCAGCTACCCACCATATAGTTCTCATAATTGATAAGCATTTGGTAATCCTTAAGCCAATGTTCAGTAAAACAAATAATGTCAAACTTACTATTTTCTAAAAACAATTCAATTTCTAATAATTTGGAAGAAATGCCTTGGATATTTTGGTGGAATAATTTCAAAGTGTTCTGCTGAGGCCCTTTTTTACTAACTAATTGAGTGCAAGAAGATACGTTGGTAGGATTAACAATATTGTTAATCGTACCTCCTGTTGTCTCATTTCCTAGTTTAAATTAATTTTTGGAGTGAGGCTGGAGACACCCGTACCATCCTCAGACAACCGTATCTCATGAACCGTGACAGCTAGACAGTTGAAATTTTCACAGATGATGTATTTCTGTTGCCGCTATAACAACAAATACTAAAAACAGAATAAAATTAATATTTAAGGGGGCTCCCATACAACAAACGTGATTTTTTTGCCCTTTTTTTGATAATAATGGTACGGAACCCTTCGTGCGCGAGTCCGACTCGCACTTGGCCGGTTTTTTAATTATTTCCGGCAATTTATTATAAACTTTTATTGACATGACTAGAGTACTTGTTGAATGCATTTTTAGCTTAGAGCTTGGTAGGTTTAGTCTATGCAAATTTCTAGAATGTATAGGCAGGGGAGGGTTAATATTTTATGTTCTTGAAAATGAGGTTTACAGCTGTCAGTGTCTTCTATATTTACTAATATTCTTATCAGTCTTTTTTGCAGTGTGAAAAGTGTCGGTGCGTCTGTACTGTTTCCCCACAATATCACGCCGTAACTGAGCCACGCATGTGCATAGGCATAATAGGTAATTAGTGCGGTTTTAAGGTTGGTAGTCTTTTTAACTTCACGTAGGGCGTATGCAAATGTGGATAGTTTAGATCTTATCTTTTTAATGTGAGATTTCCAGTTAATGTTAGTATCTATGGATAGGCCAAGTAGAGTAAATTCTTGAACGACTTCTATTGTAGTGCCGTTGTAGGTGAAGTTTATTTCTAGTGGAGTTTTTTGACGGGGGTGGAAGGACATTATTTTAGTTTTAGAGAAATTGATTTCTAGGTTATGGTTTTTGAGCCAAGTTATGGTTTTATTTAGTGTAGTGGTTAGGTCCTCGCTCAAGCCAACACTGTTACGGCATGAAGTTAGAAGTGAAATATCATCAGCAAACAAGACGCATGGCCCCCCTATGATTTTCGGAAGGTCGTTTATGTAAATTAGAAATAGGAGGCATCCAACTACACTCCCTTGGGGAATAGAGGCGTTAATTATTTTACAGTCAGACAGAATATTTTGTATTTCTTTGGTATTTTCATTATAAAAATCTATTTCGACCTGGTGTTCTCTATTTTTTAAATAGGATTTAAACCATTCATGAGCTTTACCGCGGATCCCTATACCATGTCAAAATTGAGACCAGCTATGGTGGCGCCATCTTAGATTATCTTTGCCTGTGTCTCCCCATTGTCCAAGTCTGCCAGTTTTAAGGATGATTTCTACCAAACGGATCGCATTGCATCCAATCGGAACGGATTTCACAATCTTTAAACGATATTAAATCGTGTATACAGTATTTAGTATCGTTCATATGACCCTGACCCTCAGCCGTGTGGTATCCGGCAGAGTAGAATAGAACCAACCCATTACACTCACGCTTGTCGTATAAGGCGACTAATGTCTGAGGCAGAACACCTTGCGCCTCCGTAGACCAGAGAATGGGCAGCAGCGTTTTCTGTTAGTCTTTCATCACTGCGATCTCCAATCTGCCTGCCAAGCGTGGAGATTACGGCAAATTCCTCTCATCATGGGAGAGGCTTATGTCCACCAGTGGACTTTATGGGCTGTTGTTATTGTTGTATATGACCCTAATCTATTTGAGTCGCGAGTTATTAGGCTTCTCTTGGGGTTAGCTCGTTCCATCGTCGACCTCATCTCTGTCCTAAAACTAGATTGAGGGCATAAGTAGGCTCATTTAAGTAATAAAAAAAAAAAAAAGAAGTCTATATTACCAAGCCGGACATCAGCTTACCGCGGGCGTCTTCCGCGACACGCGACCGATAGCCAAAAGCTATGCTGGAACGCCCGATAGGCTCCGTTCGTCTGTCGTCGTATTAGACACGGTAGGAAAGAAACTATTTGATTCGGCGCAGAAACGGATACGTTCATAAGCGACGCTACGGCGCCGATCGTAAACGTCGACATCCTGGCGAACGCGATCATCGTTCTTAATGCTTTTTTATATTTTGGCCCACAGTTTGTAGGGCATACAGGTGTCATGTCCTGCCCGATACCATTTAAGTTGGGCAGCCTTTTGAGCCACGGCAGCTATACATATAGCTGCCGTGGCTTGTTTGGAAGCGCAGTGTTGTGTTTCGAACACGATCCGATACATTAACGCCTAGTAAACTGCGCTCCATTGCTCGTTTGTAAACCTTGAATTTGCACTTTTGGATGTCAAAAACCAAGTCTGTGCACCATAAGTTAAGATTTTACTTTTAACGTAATCTTGCTACATCGTTCTCACATAATGTACCATCTCAACATTAATGATGTAACCAAGGTTATGTAACAATATTCTGAATTGAAAGAGTGTCTATGGAGTTTCTCGCCCGTTTTTCTCCATAAAGATCTACTGTTTTGAATGGGCAACTACAGTACTTTCACAGTTATTTATTATGCCTTGTGGCTACATATCATTATTGTTTTTGTTAAGCCGGTTCAAAAGTGCCTGTAACTGGCCTACTTGAAATAAGTATTTTGATTTTGTTATTTTATGTAATTATATATTTATATCACCAGGTGAAAGGCGAGTTCAGCGGCAAAATGAAAGGCAAGAAGAACGTGAAAGCTGAGGGATTCAAGCCGGGCGCTATTTACGAACTCAACGATGAGGACGAGTTGCTGTACGGCGGGGATCAGACGCCCGCGTCCATGGCTAGCGTGAGTACTTCTTTGATGCATCAACCGATGGCAATAGGGAATATGCATTAATTTTCTTTTTTTTTATTCCGATACGGAATGTTAAAGTACCATAAAAATAATGACAAAAAGCGAAAACAAGACATAAATCGCCCAAACAACACAAAAGTTATAACCATTTACTTAAACTTTTGTTTCTGAACCGGAAAACGAAAAAAAAAACGAAAAAAATGTTTCGGAAAATGGAATTTGTACGTCGATGCAGCGAATGACGTCATTCGCTGTATCGGATCTCTCTATCTAATCCGCAGTTACTAATGCTTATAATATGCCTAGTATTTTTATAGATATTAAACAAATAATTTCACTTTGCTATTTTTGATGTTATTACGCTTTGTTTAGAGTGATGAAAAAAAGCATGCATGTACCCTATTGGCCTGCCCATACATGGGATTTAAACATAAATGGAAAAATGTGGGTCCACTGCTAGGCCTTTGCCTAACATTCCGGGCCCTTTCAGCCTATTGATCTTGCTCTGTTCATTCTCCTAGTTGATATGGAGGGAAGTGGAAAGTTTTCTCACTTCTCTGCTATTCTTTTATGATTCATTATTAACAGACCCGAAAAAAGCTCTCCGCTTCCACATTTATTCAGCGAACTGGTCTGTAGAATTCACTGCCGGCTGCTTTGTTTTCGTTCCGATCATTATAATATTCAAAGTTGGAATGCAGTGCAAGCGTGCTCCACCATTGCTTCACATCCACCAAGTTGCGGCCAAACATAAGCCTTATTAGTGAAAAATAATATCTTTGCGGGAACCAAGCCAGTTTAACTGATTCTCCGGGACTTCGCCGAGCTTCATTGTCTCGGCGCTTTTCTGGCGGTTGCTACTGATGATTCTGGCTTTCAGGAGTTGCAGTGTGGGACGGCGGCCATCTCAAAAAGTAACCCTTCGCGTATAACAGGCGTGTTATAACTGTTTTTTTTTGTTCCGTAGATAATGTTAGCCGAACAATCGAAGAACCCGGGCGTTCCTCGTCGAATCTCCCGTTGGTGGAAGAAGTACCTCGTGGAAGTGAAGCCCACGTACTGGTTGTTCGTACTGCGCCTGAACGGCAACCTCGAGATATACTCGCTGCCTGAGATGAGGCTCAGCTTCCTTGTCAGAGATGCCTGTGCTGGGAATAGGGTAAGTTCAACATCATCTGCTTAGCTTTTTCCAACAATGTTGGGGTCGGCTTCCAGTCTAACTGGATGCAGCTGAATTCCAGTATTTTACATGGAGCGATTGCGTATCTGATCTCCCCAAACCAGTTAATACTGACTGAGTAATATGAACACCATTACCTAGTAAGACTGGTTGTCAAACTAAGCAACAAGGCAATTTTTTCTGGGCCTCCAGCGCCCACAAGGGGGCTTTATCGTCCACTCGAGATAGACTGGTATACTGGAATGTATCATTCAATGAAACATCTTTTTGACAGATCCTAGCCGACAGCCTCGAGTCAGTCCCGATACCCAGCAGCGGCATCGAGGATGAGGAACTGAGCAGTGGCGGACAGAACACTGACGCCGACAAGTGTAGGGAGCTGCTGGTCGTAGGAGTGGGCCATAAGGGCACCAGGGTGCTCATGCTTATGAGGTGCGAGGACCAGCTCATGATATATCAGGTAAGGAACTTACTGTCATCTGAAACAAACGTGATTCGAGAATGTTAAGGTTTGAGTAAATTTCGCCTTAATTAGTTTTTTAGGCTTTCGTACACGAAGGGTAACCCACGGGACCCTGTTATTAAGCCTCCATCCGTCCGTCTGTCTGTCAGCCGGCTGTATCTCATGACCCATAATAGGTAGACAATTGTAAGTTTTCATAGAATGTGTATTGCTATTGACGCTATAATAACAAATAATATATTAACAAAATAAAGGGGATACCCCTACTAAGATAGTACGAAAACCTCTAAACGCTAGTCCCGACTCTCATTTGGTCGGGTTTTTCGCGATAACGATGATGGTCCCATCGAGAAAGTTCAGTTTGACGGTCTAAATCACACCCTCAAATATGAAATCAACTTTCTGAGACACGCTGTAGTGTATACAATTTTATTGGAACATCCGCAGGCCTACAAGTACCCGCGAGGCAACCTGAAGCTCCGCTTCAGCCGCTCGCGCGTCTCGTTCCCGTTCGGCTACAGCGCCGCGCCGCTGTCCACGCCCGACGACTCCTACGAGACCGCGCTGCTGAAGGAGAACGTCCGACACTGCCGATACTTCAGTAAGTCTATTCAGCATTTTCATTCACTCCCCAAACCCTTGTTCGAGCAATGCAAAAAGAGTTGAAAATTTATGTGTGTGCTAACTGCTACCTATCTAGGTTGTTGAACTGAATTGTTCTGTTGCAATATCCACACGTTCGTATTTTATCCACAAACCGTGAACAGAAATGAAATTTTATTTAAAAAAAAATGTTGTTTTTTTTCATTATATCAAAAATATTATCGATTCTTAACCATCATCTGCCTAGTCTTTTCCCAACTATGTTGGGGTTGGCTTCCGGTTTTACCGGATGCAGCTGAATACCAGTATTTTACATGGAGCGACTGCCTATCTGACCTCCACAACCCAGTTAGTACTGGGTAATACGATACCCCAGACTGGTTGTCAGACTTTTTGGGCCTCCGACCACCAAACGACTGTCAAAGATCTACAAATGACAGCCGGGACCAACGGCTTAACATGCTTTCCGAGGCACGGAGGAAACTCGGTATGTAATGGGTGGTCACCCATCCACAGACCGACCTAGGCAAGCACGGCTTAACCTAACGATCGACCCGAGCGGCTGTTATTATTTAGCCACGAGCTCCTCGGTTATTATCGATTCTTAACCATCTAAGGAACTTACTGTCATCAACCCATACGTAAATCAAATCATATTAAATCCATTTAGTTGCCAGAATGTGGGGTTACAAAGTATGATCTAAAAACTATTATGATCCTTTTACAATGTACAGTCAAAGGTCAAAATTCCACTTCCACCGCAATGCACATTATCGTTTGCGCTATACGGGCTGCGGCGCCTATACACACATACGCATATTTATCCGTGTGAGTGATGTTCCAACGCTAACAAATTAACATGTCGTGTAGCATCGCTACGAGTAATAATATAGATGTGGTCAATGTTAGACAAGGATGTCAATATCAGTAACTTCTTTTTATCACCGTCTGATTATTTTTTTCATAGTAATGCAAAATTTTGACAAGTTTGCGTAAGTTAACATTAGCTAGATCGGCAACGAGGCTAGTGTGATCGGGATAGATGTGAGTTCGAATCCAAGATGGACCGGTTTTTTATGTTTTATTTAATTATGTTTAATAATTTATTTTTGTAAGTTATTTTGAACAAATAGATATTTTAATAAATATATTATAAAGGTAATTTATTATTACAATAATGATAATAAATGAAACAAACAAGTAATATTATTTATGTGAACTAGTAAAGTAGTTCAAATATGCAGGTAGATTTGAAACAAAGTGAACTTATCACTTTGTTTCAAATCTACCCTCATATTTTAATAACGACGCTAAGATTGAAAATTATTGTAAAACGAAAGAATCTTCGTTTAGTTGTGGAATATATTTTAACATTATATTTTGTTAACAACTCGGCATTTATATTTCACATGTAATACTTAAAAAATGTTTTTCATGTTTGATGTGAGACTCGAACCCGAACACTCGCCATGCGAGGCGCAGTGCTAACCAATTTGGCCACCGTATCACTTACACAACTCATTGAAATTTGTAATAACAATCTTAAGCGGGCAACAAGTTGCTAATGTGTAAGTGTTGTCAAACGTTCTTATAGAAGAAGGTCATAAGTACAGCTAATATTGCTTTGCCATTGTGTTGCGAGATTGGCAGTCGACTTCTGACTGTTATAGTACATTACATAAGGTGTGCAAATATTTAATTTTAATTAGGTGTATTCAAAACAAAAACAAAAAATAAGCAACAACAAATAAGATCTCGTGCATGGATTGTCATATTCAAATTCATTTTATTTTGCGTTCCGTAAGTTGATTGTATGAGACAGAAATGTCCTGAAAATTTGGCCGGTTATGGAAAACTTACCCTGTATAAGTATAGTATTGAACCAAGTCCCCCCCCGTGTGAAGGTAACGTGGGCGGGTACAACGGCGTGTTCATCTGCGGCGTGTCGCCGTACTTCCTGTTCCTGTCGGCGCGCGGCGAGCTGCGCCTGCACGCGCTGTGCACGGAGGAGGCGCCCGTCGCTACCTTCGCGCCCTTTAACAACACCAACTGCCCGCAGGGCTTCTTGTACTTCAATGCTAAGGTGAGCGAGTATGTTAGCCCCGAGTAATAAGTATGAAAATAGTACATTTTGATACAAGTGGAGAAAGTTTGTTATTGCATTCGAGGCGGAATTATTAAGCCGAGAACTGCAATAACAAATGTCCACGTGTATCAAACGACGTTTTTCAATACACTTTTAGAGAAATAAAATAAAATATAACGAAAAATATTTTTGTCACGAACTAAGAAACTATGATTTTAATTTTCTTTGTTTTTCGCGCTCTGCTTTCGCCAGGTTGAAGGAGAGGCAAAGGTATGAAGCCGTTAAACAGCCTAATATAAAAAAACCGGCCAAGTGCGAGTCGGACTCGCACACGAAGAGTTCCGTACCATTGACTATATTTAGTATTTGTTGTTATAGCGGCAACAGAAATACATCATCTGTGAAAATTTCAACTGTCTAGCTGTCACGGTTCATGAGATACAATACGGCCGATGTATCTTGGCGAGTCTGAACATAGGCTCTGCGAACTTTAGCGCATGTACACTCGTGAAGAAAACTGTTATTGTTTTTATTTTTTATAAACCAATGTACGAATAAAATAACCATAATATGCTTTGGTTGGCATATTTGGCGAATAATATAAGTGCCAACTGACACTTGCAAATACCGCAAATAGAACAAACTTAACACTAAACAAAAAAACTAAACAATAATAATAACCAATAATAAATAATTCACAACGAAAACTTTTATAACCGACTGTACTCAAGACAGAGATAGTGACACGAAAACGACACCAAATGCTAACGTGTGAGTGAGACATATTACCGTGTACCGAGCATTGCCGAATAAGCACGAAGCTTCACGAAGTAATCAAATAGGGATGTCCAATACGCGTTCCTGAGGGTGCTGTTTAATCGATTTTTATTCAAATCGATTAAAATTAAGTCAAAAAATATATTTACTTTTAATTTTTTAAGGAGGTTTTAAATTTTCTCAAATAGTCGTTACTCAAGTAGTCGTTAATAGATAACTGATATTTTATGTAAATCATGTCTTTCAACCGAGAAAATAAAATTTAATAAGTTTTTTTTTTAATTTCAATCGAAATCCCGTTTATTCACAAACAAAATACACTATATTTGTAAATCTATTTCGTTTATTATCCTAAATAAACAAAAATCAATTAATTCTATTTAAAACTAATCGATTACGATATTAGATTGAATAAAGGGTCGATTGTGTTTATTTTTGGTCAATCTCTAGCCTAGACCCCCGCACGTCGCCTCATGCCACCATTTGGTTCCTCAAAACAGTGATTGCGCAACCTTCTGCGCGAAGTTCGGACTCGCCAAGATACGTCGACCGTATTGTACAGCCTGGTGACGGACAGACAACGAAGTCTTAGTAATAGGGTTCCGTTTTTACCCTTTGGGTACGGAACCTTAAAAATAGATTTATTTTATATTTTTGAATTCAGAACACAAATAAATGTTAATTTGGGTATAAAAATAACCATTAGTTTTTAATAAATCATGTTTAGGTATCTATTAATAAACAAAATTTTAATATTCAAAAAATATTTATGTCATAAAGACGCGTAATGCTTGGCCGAAATAAAAAAAAAAACATTCACCTCAGACTAGGCATTGAACCAATTTGGACTAAGTATAGGTAGATTATCTGTGGCAATTTTCATTCCCGCACACGTGCGGGAAAATGGAAAAAAACGCATGCGCGGGAAATACATGGCATGTCGTACCTAATCGTAGTGCGTTATGGACCAGTTTTCGAGGAAGTGTATTGAAAAAATATTTTTTATTTATTTATTTATTATATTACAATCTAGCCTTTTTTTTTTCGGATGGGAAATCATTAAATGGCTCCTCCCGCTGTGGGCGGAGCAGGAGGGAGTGTCAGACTTTTACTGACTAAAACCTATCCATGTTCCTTCATCGCTCTTTGTGTTCCGGGGCCACGGTATCACTTTCGAACAGTCCCGCAACCCCGGTAGGATTACAATCTAGCCTAATAAGGCTAAAAAGCAATTTTAATATAACTTAATTTGCTAAAAGTAATATTATATCTAAGAGCATGTCCATTGCGTTTACTTATCGTCTATTAAAGTGATGTCACTTTGTTCGTGTCCCTAAAGTAACTAAAAAAATATATGATTCTGTTTAGTCCGTCAGTCAGATTATCGAAAAATATTGGATACGTGTTTTTTTGTTTTAGCAAATTAATAAAAATTTACGAAGATAAAACGTGTCAAAAATCAAGAGTGGGAGCTTGTGACGTCAGATTTGAGTAAAAAATGGGCATACAACTAACGAACCACCAGATTTAGCTAAATGTAACGGCAAAAAAAATCACTTTTGATTGCTAAAATTAGTAAATGGTCACTAAAATTAATCCCCATTTTATCGTGAAATTAGAATCAAATATTTATTTTTTTATTTAATGACCACCAGAAATTGAACTGTTATACCAGAAATTGAGCTCTTGCATCCGAGTCGAGGGAGACCCGGTCGACGGAGCCCAATCTATCCGTGTCGTGGTGCCCCAGGTCGGCCGGCAAAACTAGTTTGTCATCAACCACCTCATTCAAATTTGGTGCTCAATTTGATCATCAATTGATATTTTAGGTGTTATATATTAGTGGTCACAAAGTTATTTTTGGTGGTCATTATATTTTTTCTCCTAAAAAAATGTACTCAAATGTTACGTAATTCGTCTTCATTTTTTGTTTACGTGAAATTCAAATAAGAAAAAGTATGTGTCCAATATATTTTGGAAATCTATCTGACGGACTAATTAGACTTTTTTTGTCATCTACCGTATTGCTGTTTATATTTTAAAGAGAAATATCATCATTCTTCTGCTCCCAATTTCTTTGGCATCGGAGCATCATGTCTTCCACACTTCTAAACTAATATTATAAAAAGGAATGATTTTCATTTTTGTGTGTGTGTATGTTTGTAATGAATAAACTCAAAAACTACTGCGCCGATTTCAAAAATTCTTTCACCATTAGAAATCTACATTCACCCTGAGTAACATAGGCTATATTTATTCCCGTACTCCCTCGGGAACAGGAACTAAGCGGGTAAAACCGCGTGACGTCCACTAGTTTATTATACAAGGTGTTAACGGATCCTCCACGATACCGTCAACCAATCGCTCTCTACATCTAAGACTAAGTAATCAAAAATTATTGCTGGGAAACGACTGTTTTTTATGGTAAAAAATTACGTTTTACGGTAGGACTCAATGTAACGCTCTCGAAACAATGTGCTGATGGATGGATTGAATAGTACGGGGGTCATGGAGGTATAGCTATAATATTAAAATCTTGTACCTATTTAAAAAAAAAGTTGAGAAAATATTGGGATTTTTACCCCCAATATCTCCGTAACAAGAAGGTTCCCAGGCATCAGACTATAGTCTAGAACAAAAAAAATTATCGCAATGACGGAGAGAACAAGTGGTAAGTACCTAATATTAATTTGTAAATTGTTTTATTTACGCGAAACGTATGTTACATTCATTCAGTCGGTTAGAAAGCTATCAAATGAGAGCTCGTACACGCCTTCTTCACCCTGTTTGCACGAAATTAAGCCTGAGCACTCTTTTTACTTCGAGAAAGTTGGAAGGCCTCCCACTAGGTGGACCGATGACCTGGTGAAGGTTGCGGGAACCCGCTGCATGCGAGTCGCACGGGACCGGTCAATGTGGCGAGACCGGTCAATGTGGCGACACTTGGGGGAGGCCTATGTCCAGCAGTGGACGTCTTTCGGCTGGAATGATGATGATGAATGATACTGGTCCACCCTTTACAAGTGCCTTTCGAAACTTTTATTGTCACTTACGGGATATCTTCCGTGATTGTTATTTATTTTGAATTCCCGATATATCGACGCTGTTGCAAGCGCCATGATCGCGGGTTGACTGGAGAATGTGGGTGGATGGAAAATAAATTGTTAGGAGCAGATAAATCTGTCTACCCTCTTTCTTTGTCTTTTGCTACGCGCACTATTGGAACTCGACACTAACTCTATCCCGTAAATGACGATATAAGTTTAGTTTTAAACCGTGAAAGCTCAAAACAGTGTTTGAAGTGCCTTTCGGTTTCGTTAAGAGTACTTTTACACCCATTATTATTACTATTCCTCGTCATTATTCACTCGTCATCTCATTAATCACCTCCTCAATTGCTTTGTCATCTTTCGCACAGTCTATTCATCGTTTCTTTGGTGTCCCCCAACTCACATTGAAACTTTCCTCGAGTCATTTCCCACATTCCTCCCGCATTACGTGCCCATATCATGACAACTGAGTTTCCTCCGTGCCTCGGAAAGCATTTTAAGCCGTAGGTCCTGGCTATCATTTGTAGAACTTTGACAGTTGTTACAGGACCTCCATGACCTTTGTACTAATTAATGCGTCCATCAGTGTTTTGAGTGCGTTACATGAAGTCCTACTGTGATTTTCGCCTTAAAAAATCGTTTCTGGCAATATTTTTTTGCGTAGAGTTACTGAGTTTGATGTAAAGAAGGCTCGGTTGACGGTTTTATAAAGGGATTTGTAGTTTTATATAATATAAATACACCATTATAAACACACTCACATTTTAAAGCTATTATTGCATAGAATATTATATTTAATTACTTGATAACAATAAGGAAAATGGCATATACCGTTGACCTATTTCAAGTTCACTTCAATCTAAAATTTCCTGTTCAGTCACCTTAATAACTTTAGTCAATTCTTTGGGGAATTCTTGAAAAACCAGTTTTTTTTGCAAAGGTGTAGTACCTACCCACACGGTCAGAATATATGGAAAAAGGGGTTTTAATTTTTTGGCCGGATTAACTTCCGCCAATTTGTTTTTTTTTTTCAAAGTAGCGATATAAAAACCTTCCAAGCTCGCGTCACATAGCCCTCCTATGTATATTAGAGGGAGTGTGACTCAACCTTAAAAGATAGACATAATGCTATCGCGGATTTATTTTAAATGGGACCAACTTTGAGATATACTTACCTACGCTTTTCACAAAAAAAAAAGATCATGCAAAACGGACTTCTCTGTAAAAAGTTATGCGTGGTCATGCCTTCATAAAAAATGTATACGCGTCGAATTAAGAACTTCCTCCTTTTGTTTCGTCGGTTAAAAAGCCAAACCTGAGGCAACTGACACGGGTGACGGGCAATTCAGAAATTGGAGAGTGAAATGAACAACGCTATCTAACGACCAAGATGTTAAACTGCTAAAATATATATTATGCTATAGAATTATATTTTTTTAAAGCCCCTCAGTCGATTTAAAAGTTATGTGGTGAGCACATTTTTAGTCATTGGTACCATTTTAGTTCAACAGATGTCGCTGCATGTATGTATCTTACATTTGATGATTAGTTCTTCTTGAAAACTTTAAGTTCATAAATCTTTTGATAGAATTAATCGATTACAATGAAACAAAAACTAAATAATACCTCAAGTTACGTAGAATTTTTATGTATAAAAGTTATCTACATTGGTTTTGTAAATTTTACGTGATGCTTGATCATCGAAACAGACAAACAGATAAACAGACAAACAGACAAAAATTCCAAAAATGCTGGAAATGTGTTCTGTTGCTTATCCTTTAGCACCCTGGCAATTTTTTTTCGAAATATTTTCTATGTACAAAAACGATTTTTCTACAGATTTATTATATGTATAGATTACCGATGAAGATTTTCTATGTCGGAATAATGTACTGAAGACATGGTATCCGTGGTTTATGCGTCGATGTTTAGAACGTGAGGGCTGTATTTAAAACGTTTTTCCGAATATAAAATGCAGGCGAGCAAGCGAGTGAGAGGCACGAGGTATCGTTCATACTTTTGTTCACACCGCGAAACTCAAACTCAAATCATTTATTTCAATTAGACCATTACGGCACTTTTGAATGTCAAAAATACAAAAAAAAAAACAAAGCTACAGTCCCAGTCACACAGCATAATAACTTGAGAAAGTACTGTAGTTGCCTATGGGCACGCTAGGGTATGCCCTAGCGTAGATCTCTATGGAGAAGAACGGGCAAGAAAATCCATGGACACTCTTAAATCAAAATGTTACAAAATCTTGGTTACATCATTTATTATGATGATGTTTTTTGTTCATCATGGAACTACCGAAAGAGTCGAACGAAGTATGAAAAGAACCTCGCCCATCTCGCTCGCTCGCAAGCTAGCGGTATGGCCTACGCTTGATAAGAGCGAAGCCGCAGGCAATACTAGTGTTTGTTTAGATTTGATACTGAATTTAATAATATTGTATGCGGAAGAACGATGAAAATGTTGTGAGGAAAGTTTTGAGTAACAATGTGATGGGTATGAGAGTAGAGGAAGACCAAAGAAACGATGGATGGACTGTGTGAAGGATGATATTATGGCTAGACAGGAGGTGTCTGCTGACATGAGGAGTAATAAAGATGTATAGAAGAAGACTTGTTGTGCCGACCCCAAATGAATTAGGATAAGGGTGAATGACAAAGACTGATTTTATTATGTCCCCCCCTCAGTCGTCCCTCCGCATCAGCGCCCTGCCGACCCACCTGTCGTACGACGCGTGGTGGCCGGTGCGCAAGGTGCCGCTCCGGGTCACGCCGCACTTCGTGACGTTCCACCTGGAGTCCCGCACCTACTGCCTGGTCGCCTCCACGCACACGCCCACCACCTCCTACTACAAGTTCAACGGGGAGGATAAGGAGAAGAGCCAAGATAATAAGGGGGACAGGTAACATTATACTAGCATTAGACGCCGCACTTCGTGACGTTCCACCTGGAGTCCCGCACCTACTGCCTGGTCGCCTCCACGCACACGCCCACCACCTCCTACTACAAGTTCAACGGGGAGGATAAGGAAAAGAGCCAAGATAATAAGGGGGACAGGTAACATTATACTAGCATTAGACGCCGCACTTCGTGACGTTCCACCTGGAGTCCCGCACCTACTGCCTGGTCGCCTCCACGCACACGCCCACCACCTCCTACTACAAGTTCAACGGGGAGGATAAGGAGAAGAGCCAAGATAATAAGGGGGACAGGTAACATTATACTAGCATTAGACGCCGCACTTCGTGACGTTCCACCTGGAGTCCCGCACCTACTGCCTGGTCGCCTCCACGCACACGCCCACCACCTCCTACTACAAGTTCAACGGGGAGGATAAGGAGAAGAGCCAAGATAATAAGGGGGACAGGTAACATTATACTAGCATTAGACGCCGCACTTCGTGACGTTCCACCTGGAGTCCCGCACCTACTGCCTGGTCGCCTCCACGCACACGCCCACCACCTCCTACTACAAGTTCAACGGGGAGGATAAGGAGAAGAGCCAAGATAATAAGGGGGACAGGTAACATTATACTAGCATTAGACGCCGCACTTCGTGACGTTCCACCTGGAGTCCCGCACCTACTGCCTGGTCGCCTCCACGCACACGCCCACCACCTCCTACTACAAGTTCAACGGGGAGGATAAGGAGAAGAGCCAAGATAATAAGGGGGACAGGTAACATTATACTAGCATTAGACGCCGCACTTCGTGACGTTCCACCTGGAGTCCCGCACCTACTGCCTGGTCGCCTCCACGCACACGCCCACCACCTCCTACTACAAGTTCAACGGGGAGGATAAGGAGAAGAGCCAAGATAATAAGGGGGACAGGTAACATTATACTAGCATTAGACGCCGCACTTCGTGACGTTCCACCTGGAGTCCCGCACCTACTGCCTGGTCGCCTCCACGCACACGCCCACCACCTCCTACTACAAGTTCAACGGGGAGGATAAGGAGAAGAGCCAAGATAATAAGGGGGACAGGTAACATTATACTAGCATTAGACGCCGCACTTCGTGACGTTCCACCTGGAGTCCCGCACCTACTGCCTGGTCGCCTCCACGCACACGCCCACCACCTCCTACTACAAGTTCAACGGGGAGGATAAGGAGAAGAGCCAAGATAATAAGGGGGACAGGTAACATTATACTAGCATTAGACGCCGCACTTCGTGACGTTCCACCTGGAGTCCCGCACCTACTGCCTGGTCGCCTCCACGCACACGCCCACCACCTCCTACTACAAGTTCAACGGGGAGGATAAGGAGAAGAGCCAAGATAATAAGGGGGACAGGTAACATTATACTAGCATTAGACGCCGCACTTCGTGACGTTCCACCTGGAGTCCCGCACCTACTGCCTGGTCGCCTCCACGCACACGCCCACCACCTCCTACTACAAGTTCAACGGGGAGGATAAGGAGAAGAGCCAAGATAATAAGGGGGACAGGTAACATTATACTAGCATTAGACGCCGCACTTCGTGACGTTCCACCTGGAGTCCCGCACCTACTGCCTGGTCGCCTCCACGCACACGCCCACCACCTCCTACTACAAGTTCAACGGGGAGGATAAGGAGAAGAGCCAAGATAATAAGGGGGACAGGTAACATTATACTAGCATTAGACGCCGCACTTCGTGACGTTCCACCTGGAGTCCCGCACCTACTGCCTGGTCGCCTCCACGCACACGCCCACCACCTCCTACTACAAGTTCAACGGGGAGGATAAGGAGAAGAGCCAAGATAATAAGGGGGACAGGTAACATTATACTAGCATTAGACGCCGCACTTCGTGACGTTCCACCTGGAGTCCCGCACCTACTGCCTGGTCGCCTCCACGCACACGCCCACCACCTCCTACTACAAGTTCAACGGGGAGGATAAGGAGAAGAGCCAAGATAATAAGGGGGACAGGTAACATTATACTAGCATTAGACGCCGCACTTCGTGACGTTCCACCTGGAGTCCCGCACCTACTGCCTGGTCGCCTCCACGCACACGCCCACCACCTCCTACTACAAGTTCAACGGGGAGGATAAGGAGAAGAGCCAAGATAATAAGGGGGACAGGTAACATTATACTAGCATTAGACGCCGCACTTCGTGACGTTCCACCTGGAGTCCCGCACCTACTGCCTGGTCGCCTCCACGCACACGCCCACCACCTCCTACTACAAGTTCAACGGGGAGGATAAGGAGAAGAGCCAAGATAATAAGGGGGACAGGTAACATTATACTAGCATTAGACGCCGCACTTCGTGACGTTCCACCTGGAGTCCCGCACCTACTGCCTGGTCGCCTCCACGCACACGCCCACCACCTCCTACTACAAGTTCAACGGGGAGGATAAGGAGAAGAGCCAAGATAATAAGGGGGACAGGTAACATTATACTAGCATTAGACGCCGCACTTCGTGACGTTCCACCTGGAGTCCCGCACCTACTGCCTGGTCGCCTCCACGCACACGCCCACCACCTCCTACTACAAGTTCAACGGGGAGGATAAGGAGAAGAGCCAAGATAATAAGGGGGACAGGTAACATTATACTAGCATTAGACGCCGCACTTCGTGACGTTGCTTCCCCATTTCAACCCTCGCTATGATCCCAGTGTTGATACAATGCGCTTTTATTCAGGGTGAATTCAGGTATCTCCTTGTATACTGCAAATGTCACTTACGGGATATCTTCCGTGATTATTTATTATTTTGATCTCCTTGTATATGTGGAAACGGGCATTACTTACAAACTCGTAACTAACTACGTACGAATTACAGATTCCCGTACCCGCTACAAGACAAGTTCTTCGTGACGCTGTTCTCGCCTGTGTCGTGGGAGATCATACCCAACACTCGCATAGAGCTCGATGAGTGGGAACATGTCACGTGTTTGAAGAACGTCTCGCTGTCTTATGAAGGGACTAGGTAAGTGTGCTAGAATAAGAGTAGTATTTAAACGAGCGAAAATAAATTCAAATTAAAGGTGTGAAAAATACTGAATATTGGCTACTGAAGTACTAAGTGGGTGACAAACAGTGAACGAATACAAATGTTTAAAACGGCGACTTTAAAATTGTTGATCAATATAATCAATGTGATAATTTAAGAACTTAGAAAATCAACTTAAACAAGCTTATTAACAACTAGCTGACGTCCCGCGGTTTCACCCGCGTAGTTCCTGTTACCGTGGGAGTACGGGAATAAAATATAGCCTATAGCACTCCCGAATAATGTAGGTTTCTGCCAGTGAAACAATTTTTAAAATTGGTTTATTACTTCCGGAGATTACCCCCTACATACAAACTTACAAACAAATGTTACCTCTTTATAATTTTAGTTAATAGTTAACAACTAGATTGTAGATAAGGCCTAGTCGTCGTAGCCGGCTATTTCTCTTTGCATGGCTTAAAATGACTTCACACGAAGGGGTTGCCGGGGTCTTAGTTCACGCGCTTCGCCCGCTCACTAGACCCCGCCATCCCCTTCAATCCTAACCCGTCCGAGTCGGGGTGCTACAAGTCCGGAGCTCGCTTCGCTCGCTCTTGCTTCCTAAGTTCTCCTTGCCGCAATGACCGGATAAATAGCTACTAACTTGGTATAATAGTCGCCCATTCAGTATATTAGTCGCCAATTAAATTTTTATTCGCCCGAATAATAATTTCCTCTAAAATAATAACTTGACACCGAATTATATGCAACTTCAAATGGTCGAAACATATATGTCGCCGCAAGAGGCTCTATCTGCTAAGATTTAATCTATTTATTAACACTCATAATTCTATTCCATGTTAATATTGATGAACCTGCCATCTCTGCTTCGTGGTACAGTTATTACATCAATTGACAAATGAGTTAAGCGCCATCTATTGGCGTTACTAGCACTTAGATAGTTCGTGGTTTCAAATAGTAATTTATTAAACAAAAGTCTTTAGCTAGATCTATAGTTAAAATTAAGATAAGCAAGTATTTTACGACAATTGGGATTTTGTAATTATCATTGTTCATTTGACACTAAAGATTTGTTTATGAGGCAACACTTCACACTAAGGTGGAAGATGGCACCGAATACAATTTGATCAATAGCTCAATTTATAATTTGAAACTACAAGTAAATCAGTTTCTCTAACTAAATTACAAACTAAAAAGTAACAAGATTATTTTACAGAACAATTTATTATTGAAAGACTTCTTAGATGTTCTTTGTATTAAATCCTTTGATTTGCCGGAAATGGTTTTAAGCAAGATCGAATATTGTTGTAAAAAGTTATGAAGCGACTAATTGTCGAATTTCTGTTTATATAAGCTCATATAAGATAGTTTTTATGTAATGTATGCACTTGTATTGAGTTGAATAAACATATATATTATTATTAATTAGCTTTAACTAGATAAAACCTTTGCATTTGTGAATATTGGTATTGTTTAATTATTAAAATGATTTATTGTGAATTATTATAGTATTGTTTGTAAGTTTTAATGAACTTATGTAATTAATAAACTGTACTGTGTGGTGTGGGGGGACTTCCGCACACACAGGACAGACGCGTGAGCAACGAAGTGTCTTGTTAGCATACGATGAGAAAAACAATTGAAGTATGTGATTATTAGTGGTTTTTGAAGTGAAAAATATTAAGTTCTGTAAATGAGAAATTTAAAAGAGTTTATGGAGTTTCCTTGTTCGTTCTTCTCCATATCAACCACATGCGAACGGACGGCTCAACTCTAGAATGTTTCTATGTGCCTGTACCAAATGGTTTAATAGAAATAAACGTTTGGAGTTTGAGTTAAGTGTTGTGTGTGATTTCAACTACCCAGTACCCGCCTACCTAACTACCAACAATGAAGAGAATCGTGTCGCAAGGCGATGTGCTACTAAGACTGAAAGACAATATGGCGGTGGATAGCGCCAATATTTGGGGACAGTGTTCCTCTAGGCTTTCCCTGCCGTGATATATATAATTTAATTAATTCGTTTTGTATTCCAGGTCTGGCCTGAGAGGCTACATAGCGATAGGAACAAACTACAATTACAGCGAAGATATCACTTCTAGAGGAAGGGTAAGTTGGTTATTGTGAATGCGACTAAGTTCCTCCTTTCATAACAGCACAAAATCATCCTTTTTATTAGCACAGCGCAAAATACTTTTGGTTTTGATAGGAATTTTATCTGCATAGCTATTCACAAACGCTTCGATTCGGAGAGTATGTCTCGAGATGTATATCTCGCTCGCATTTAGTAATGCCAAAAAAATATAGATATACGACTTGCCGAATCGAAGCGTTTGTGAATAGCTATGCAGATAAAATATGCAGATATACAGATAATAGTGCCTGCCAGTGATTGCCTCGTTGATCGCAAGTATGACTGTTCAGCATGAGGTCCTGGGTTTGATTCACAGGTCGGGCAAAGTGTTATTGGGTTTTTCCATCAGTAATTCCTCAGTAGCAGCCAAGGAGTCTGGATTTGTGTCTGGTTGTTGGCAATAGGCTCACTCCCTATTAAATGGTACTTAAACGCAGCTGGCGAAATGTGGGTGTACTATTAAGTACATCATTGCCTAATCCTTCGGGGAGCACAGGCGTGATGTTGTGTTTATCTGAATTGTCTTAAAATTAAACCTATCCCTACTTCATCATCTATCTGTCTAGCCAACTTGCCTTCCAGTCTAACTTGACGCAGCTGAATACCATTATTTCCATGGAACGACTGCCTATCTGACCTCCACAACCCAGTTACTCCTTAACTCACCTATTCGTTGGTTCCAGATAATAATCTACGACATAATAGACGTGGTCCCGGAGCCAGGCCAGCCGCTCACCAAGAACAGGTTCAAGGAGCTGTACGCGAAGGAGCAGAAGGGACCCGTCACTGCGCTCACGCAGGTGCTAGGGTATCTCATATCTGCTGTCGGACAGAAGGTAAGATTATCAGTTGCATACATCATACATAATCATCTGCCTAGTCATCATCTGTCCAATTGGATGCAGCTTTTGATGTGAACAGTGTCTTAGCCGTGTGGTATCCGGCAGGCGGCAGAGTAGAATATAACCTGAGAACCTAAACCTAAACTTATGTCTGAGGCAGAACACCTTGCGCCTCCGTAGACCAGAGAATGGGCAGCAGCGTTTTCTGTTAGTCTTTCATCACTGCGATCTCCAATCCGCCTGCCAAGCGTGGTGATTACGGCAAATTCCTCCCATCATGGGAGAGGCTTATAGTGTGGATGTTATGGGCTGTTGTTGTTGTTTCATGTGAAACATTTATAAGCGCGGGTAAACCAAAAAAACAAATGAAAAATTCGTGGCGAGCGTGGCAGTCGAACCCGGCCCGAACAATATGCTGCTTCAACATATTGTTGTGTATTGATCTGTTGAATCAGTATAAGATCTACATATTCGCAACAATTTACAACAAGCCAGCTGGTCTCGGGGCACAGCGCTGTGTTACAATATCGTGACTTCGATTCCAGCATGAGGATTTTCTTTTTGTAAATCGAGTCATTTTGTTTTTATTTTATGTGTTTGTTTTTATATTGCCTTTTTAAAGCATATTACTTGTACAAAATAATGTCGATGTTGCACATCTGCCAGGGGACAACGGCTCACTTTTTTTTTTTCTCAATCTTTCAATCTTCGACCACCCAATGTTTCATAGCTATCCGGTTTCTTCCGGCCATTTTAATGAGATCATCACCCACCTAGTCGGTTGCTTCCCACATTCCTCCGTCGCGTCTGTGGTCTCTACTCCATCACTTTTTCCCAGTTAGTACTGGGTAATACGCTAACTCTTGATAAGACTGGTTGTCAGACTTTCGGGCAACTGACTTCCTGTAACGACTGTCAATGAAATACTACTGAATGACAGCTGGGGCCAACGGCTTAACGTGATTTCCGAGGCACGGAGGAAACTCGGTATCCAATGACGGACACTTATGTACAACCGAGTAGACTAACAGTCTACTACTTTCACCCTTATGCCCGTGGTAATAGGGTTGAAAAGTGGTGACCTTAGCAAGCGTTGGTTTATCTTGAAGATCGACCCGTGCGGCTGTTTTAGCCACGGGCTAGTCCAAGCTATCCTGTACAGCAGTGTTTTTCAACCTTTTTAATGACACGACCCCCATAGTATTCTTCTTTTCTTCTTCAAAAAAAAAATAATTAAAAAAGAAAATTACGAATATTAAATCCATACAAATTTTGAATGTATTTGCATAATTAGGATTCGGATAAATATAATTATGTAGGCATTAACACATTTTTTTTTTAAATTTGTAAATCGATTTAATTCTCAATGTAGCAAAAACGAATCCACGATGGGAGAAATTGTTAATGACAAACAAGCGAAACCACAATAAGATGGATGAGTATTATCAGGTTTTTATTTTGTTAATTTGTATGAACGTACAAATGTTTATAACCTTTAGTTAACATTTTCTTATTAAATCTATCTTTCTAGGCTTTATTGTTTTGTTTATTGAAGTGGTTTTCGCGACCTCTTGCGACCCCTTGTAGAGGCTTCGCGACCCCCCAGGGGGTCGTGACCTTTAGGTCGACAAACACTGCTGTACAACATAAACCATTTTTCTTTATGTTTATTATAAGGTATATGTCATCATTCTTCTACCCTTTTCCCTATTTATTCGTGGTCGGCGCAGCATGTCTTCTTCTCCCACACTTCTCTATTACTACTTATCTCAGCAGTCACCTCCTTTCTACCCATATCATCCTTCACACAGTCCATCCATCGTTTCTTTGGTCTTCCTCTACTCATATACCCATCTACATTCATACTCAACATTTTCTTCATTCCTCCACATCACATGACCATACTAACGATAACCGATTTATTTATTTTTTATTATTATTTCCTTTATTCATCATATCTCCTTATTTTACATATTTTTAAATGTACCTTAAAAAATATATATATTAAAAAATACATTCAAAAATATAAAAAATAGTGATCCGCCGGTGTCGGGAGCAGGGTCCAAGCCACCGGTGGTTAGGGCTGCAGAGACAGGAACCTCCTCACAATGCGAGCCGTATCGAGGAGTACTGCCTTCTGGATCAGGCCCTTGATCCAACCGCCTAAAGAGAGCTTCGATATGTGGTCATCGAAGCTCTTGGCTATAAGGCCATTGGCCGTCACGACAATCGGCACAATGATAACCGAGTTCATATTCCACATGTCGCGAACCTCGTGTGCCAAGTCGAGATATTTTATTTGTTTCTCTTTCTCGGCTTTCACGAGGTTCTCGTCATGCGGAATGGTAACATTGATTATCATTACGCGGCGCGCTGATCGGTCTATCATCACTATGTCAGGCTTATTGGCAACAATAGTCCTGTCAGTAATGATAGACCGATCCCAGTACAACGTGACATGGTCTTTTTCGAGAACTGGGTCGGGCACATACTTGTAGTACGGTACCTCAGATTCCACAAGTTTATATTTCAAGGCAAGTTACTGGTGTATAATCCTGGCTATTTGGTTGTGCCTGTGCAAGTACTCGCCGTTAGCCAGACGAGAACAACCAGAAATAATATGTCTGATGGACTCACCCGGAAGGTGGCATGCCCGACACACGTCAACCGTCCCGTCCTTCATAATATATTTCCGATAGTTGTTCGTCAACATAACTTCGTCCATAATCGCACAGACAAAACCTTCAGTTTCCCCAAAGAGGTCGCCGAAACGTAACCAGAACACGGACGCTATAAAATCTACATCGGGCCCATGAAGAGCCCGGTAGAAGCGCCCGTGAAGCTCTTTGCCTTGCCATACTTCCTTACGGTCATCGGTGGTAAGTACTTCAGGTTTGTGCCAGTTCTCTTTAGCCATGGACAGCGGGGTGAGTCCCTTGTCCACTGCGACCACATCTCGGTGCATACCCACCTCGGCTTTTAAAAAATATTCTCTGAGACTGCACACCTCGCGGTTGTGGAGGGTCTTCGCGTTTAAAAAGCCTCGACCTCCGCACTTCCGCGGGATGTACAGTCTCATCACCGATGATCGTGGGTGATGCATCCGGGTTTCGGTCAGCAGTGTACGAACTCTTCTGTCCAGGGCGTCGAGTTCAGTCTGAGTCCATTTGAGTATGCCGAAAGAGTACATTAAAACCGGCATGACCCAACCATTGAAGGCGCGCACCTTGTTCCCGCCTGAAAGAAGGCTATTTAATACCTTTCTCAGGCGACCGAAGAAGCGCTCCTTCAACGATTGCTTCATGTCAGTTACGTTAATGCCTAACGCTTCCGACATACCCAAATACTTATAGGTTTCGGATGAGGAAAGAGATCTTAGGTGTATGGAGTCCGAGAGCTGAAGTCCCTCGGATTCCATAATCTCCCCTCGCTTTACATTTGTCCACACCAAATTCCATCCTGATGGCGCTACTAAAAGTTTCAGTTACTTTAAGTAGCTCCATCAGTCGCAATTTGTTGGGGGCAAAGAGTTTCAGATCATCCATGTAAAGTAGGTGAGATATAACCTGACCATCCTTCCTCAACTGGCAGCCTAGGCCTGAATTCTCCAGCAATGTGCTTAGAGGATTCAGGGCTAAACAGAACCAAAGTGGACTCAGACTGTCGCCCTGGAATATTCCCCGCTTAATCCATACAGGCTCATCGCTCCCCTGGATCTGTCGACATCCTGGATATCGAAGGACCGTCTTCCATTGCCCCATACATGACTCAAGGAAGGCGCGTAGAGTTGCATCTATTTTGTACAACTCCAGCACCCTCATGAGCCACGTATGTGGCACCGAGTCATAGGCCTTCTTATAATCTATCCAACATGTCGACAGATCCTTGCGGGATCGACGAACCTGTTGGCTAATGGCCATGTCGATGAGGAGTAGCTCCTTAGTACCGCGGGACCCATTCCTACATCCATTCTGAGAGGCAGACATGATGGAGTTTTTGTCAATGTGTGTATTAATTTTCACTCTCAAAATGGATGTAAGAAGCTTGTAGATCGTCGACAAACACGTGATCGGTCTATAATTCTTGGGTTCCGCGGGACTACCTGACTTATGGAGCAGGTGGGTAACGCCTGTTGTTAAAAACTGTGGTAGAGACCCGGATTCTAAGGATGACTGGAATTGCGATGCCAGGCAAGTGTGTGAACTACTAAACCATTTGAGCCAGAAGTTGTGCAGTCCGTCCGGTCCCGGTGATTTCCAATTCGGTAACGGACGAACTGCCCTGGCTACATCTAAAGGTGTTATAAAAATTGGCTCCATTTCAGGGATAGGTTCACACGCTCGCTCGACATCACGCATCCAGTCAGCCTCAGTATGACAAACGGGTACCGACCAGATGCTGCGCCAGAAAGAACTCGTGGCGGCATCATCCGGGCGGCACACGTCTGTCATATTTTGTTCGGGTCGCTCCCAAGCTCTGTATACCCACCTCTCATCGCTCTGGAACATGCGATTCTGTGAATACCGATCAACCCGCCGCTTATACCTCCGAATACGGTTCGCCCATGCATAAACTTTCTGCTTCAGGAAGTCGATGCGCTCTGTGACACGGGACATGTATTCTTGAGGACTGATTTCAGTCTCCGAGAATGCCCGCCTCACAAAGCGCATCACTCGTGGTCGTGTATTGCCCTCCCTGAAGCAGTATAGTTTGCCGATGAGTACCCTGGCCCCGTCGATACGGCGCTCGATCCTGTGCTGCCAGGCTGGTACAGCTGGTTTTGGTCGAGTAGCTACGTTACAATTTGGGAACTTGACATTAGCTACGCGACATGCCGCAACAGCCCCACAGAACAGGATCGAGTGTGTATCAACGAGGTTCTCGCTACTCTCGAATATATTTTTGAGTTGCGAGTCCAAGGCACACACCAGCGCCCTATTTTTCTTATGCATGGGTAACCTTGGTAATCGAGGCCTAAGTTCGGTAGGAGTGGACCGATATTCATGAAGCGCATTCTCCAGAGCGCTCCTCAATCGATCGTTGCACTGGCTACTTACCGTGGCAACCCTATCATCCTCCTCTACAACAGCAGGGTTCGACCGCGGTAGTATTGCGTCAATAGCTGTCACTTGCACCGCGGTTTGTGTCGGAGTAAAGACGATACGGTTGCTCAGTACTTCAGAGCGCAGCCTATCAAGCGCGGCGTCGTCCAACCTGTGACTGCGTTGGATGACCCGCACCTGATCCGATAGTCGTTGGGCCGAGACGTTGACGGTTGGTTCAAGATCCTGGAACAGAGACAGCATCCTAACACGGTACGCAGTGAGGTTAGTTCCCCCCTCTGTAGACCCGTAGTATGCGCGCATGACGTTCTCGTTAATGGATTGAGTCCATTTCATGCGCTGCACACAACCACCGGTAGCGGGGACCCGGCTCGGGGCCTGTTGGTCCCTAAGTCCCAAGCTCTTCGGTGGCCGGCCTCTCCTCGCACGACGTACTGGTGGTGGCGACGTCGGCGGGGAGAAATATTCGTCGCTCGAGCTCGACGCAACTGCCGCAACCGGTGACGCTGGTGATCCAGTGTCCGGCGGCGGCGAGGCGGAGCTGAGCGACGAGTCCGGGGTTGGTTGGTGTGCGCGTCGTGCTGCTGCTGCTCTCGTTAACATCATTTATGGTCGTCGTTAATCATCTACACATTTATTTGTATCTTCGTATAATTAATTTTGCGTTTTTTCTTCTTCATGACATCTGTCATTCATTGTCATAGTTCATTGTTCTTCATATTTCTATTAACTTAATGAAATGGTGGAAGTTTTAATTTATTAAATAAATATATGGTTTCATATTTCTTTCGGATACAGAAGAACAGCCAAAAATGCAGTGTTTTTTTTCAAAAAATATACGAAATAAACTGCGTGTTTTATAAAACGACGTATATGTCATCGAGAGTTGCCATATTATTATTATTATTTATTTATTTCAATCAACTTAGGATCATAGTGTACAATTAAAATCAACAACACAATTAAAATCAACATCACAATTAAAATTAAGATCAAAAATTAAATAATTTTCGGACATAATTTGTATTTTAATATTAAATAAATAAAGAGATAAAAAAATTAAAATAATAATAAGATTAAAACAAATTAGAATAAGAATTAAAACACAAAAATTGAAATCTATACTAATATTATAATGAGGAAAACTTTGTTTGTTTGTTTGTTTGTAATGAATAGGTTCAAAAACTACTGGACCGATTTAAAAAATTCTTTCACCATTCGAAAGCTACATTATCCACGAGTAACATAGGCTATATTTTATCCCCGTACTCCCACGGGAACGGGAACTACGCGGGTGAAACCGCGGGACGTCCGCTAGTTATTATATAAAATTAAAACAAATTAGAATATAAATTAAAAACACAAAAAATAAAATTATTATATAAAATTAAATCAAATTAAAAACACAACAATTAAAATTATTATATAAAATTAGATCAAATTAAAAACAAATGAAAAATTATTATAAAATTAAATCAAATTGGAATCAAATCAACAATCAAAACAATATCTTAACATTAGTCATTACGTGAACCATGCAACAGTGGTTCACGTACTGACAGTCGAAGCGTTCAGCAAAAGCCTTCAGGATACTGTTGCGGCTGGCCCGCACCCTGCGCACCAGGGATGTGCACCGCTTGCGCATGACTGTGTGGAAACAATCCACACGCGCCTCGGCAAACATCCCCGATGCACTACAGAAGCGAGGCAGCCCCAAGAGTACCCTGAACGCGTTATTGTATTGAACACGTAGAGCGCTGTACTGTTTCTGCGTATAATCCATCCACACGCTGCCGGTGTAAAAGGACGTACAAAATGCCCTAAATAGGGCTATTTTGACGCCCCTCGAACACCGAGCAAATCTGCGGGCTATCATATTCGCACGAACAGACAGCGCCCTACGTTCCCTTTCAATGTCTGCATCGTCTTTCAGGTCAGAGGTTAATAAGTGTCCGAGATATTTAAAAGTATTCACTCTATTGAGTGGGCATCCGTTAAGCTTAATTGCCGGCAAGTAATCTGGACACCTCCTCTTGGCCCGAAAGACCATGCACTCGCTCTTTTTCGCATTGTACAATAACCCATGTTCCTCAGCATACTTCTCACAGATGTGAATCAGTCTCGACACACCACAGACAGAGGCGCTCAGCAACACCATGTCGTCTGCATAACTGATATTGTTAAGGCATACACCTCCAATATGGCAACCGACATGCGTGCTGCTGAGCCTCTCTATCAGCGCATTAACATACAGGTTGAAGAGCTTCGGTGAGGTTAGCCCCCCCTGCCTCACTCCGCACTCCAACCTGTATGGAGTCGAGTAAGCCCCCGACCATCGAACAACATTGACCTGATTGTTGTACCAGTATTGGAATACCCGAATCAGTTCGTCTGGCACTGACGATTGCTGCAGCTTTTGCCACAGCAGATCATAGCAAACCAAGTCAAATGCCTTCGACAAGTCGAGGAAGCAAGCAAAGACAGGTGTACTTCTATCAGTGTAGTACTTGACAGTCTGCTTTAAACACAATATAGCTGTTTCTGTAGAGTGACCAGCTCTGAAACCAAACTGGTTATCATGAAGATTTAAGTATTTATCCAGCTGAGTGTTAAGCAAACTGTCAAGTACTTTCGAAATAACAGTGGCCAATGAAATGGGCCTATAGTTGTTTTTATCGCTGACATCACCGGTTTTATTTTTAATAATTGGCACCACCACAGTTTTCATCATCTGCTCAGGCAGATACGAATGCCCTAAACACAAGGAGTAAAACATCGCTAAGACTCTGGACAGATGATGACCAGCATGCTTAAGGTGTTCAATACTTAAATCATCGTGGCCTGGAGACTTGCCCCTCGACATAGACATAATGACATGTCTTACCTCCTTTGCCGTAAACCGGACACTGTACCCCTGACCACTACAACCCGCACTGCCTGTAAACTGTGACGGCCCCAACGGTGACGACACAGCAAAGTGCTGCCTAAATAGCTCGGCAATCCCTGTGACATCAGTAGCACCACCGACACTCACCGGCAGGCTCGGCCTACTATTAAGTTTATCGGTAGATTTCCAAAAACTGCGAAAGTTGCCCCTAGAATGTTGTGACGCCAACATGTCCATTTTAATTTGGTCACTATTGTCCTGGCACCATCGCAAGCGCGACTTAAAAATTTTACGACTTGTTTGCATTTCACTCCAAACACGACCCCCGCGGGGTCTTCCATAAGACACCCACTGCTCAAACTTTAGCCTGGCCTGCCTGTGAGCATCACTCACGTGCTTATTCCACCCAATTACTGGCTTCCTATTTCGCACAAGATTTATTTCGCAACTTTCAGAAGCTGCTCGGCATAAAATATTAACAATGTCATTATACATTTCGTCAATAATAGTTCTGTGGTCCAAATTATTACAAACATAGTCACAACACGCACTCAATTCAATTGGAAAGTCAATATATTTTAAATTATTATTACAAAATTTAGTATAAATGTCAATTTGATCAGGTTTTCTATCACCCCATTTTATTTTGTTACATAACAGATTTTCATTAATATTTGAATTGTACAATTTTGATTTAAATTCATTTAGGTTGCATTGTATTAAAAGAGGGAAGTGGTCTGACCAAAGTACATCATATTTAACATAAACATTAATAATAGTGGACATGGCTGCTTTCGTAGCAACACAGGTGATCTAGCCAACGTCTCGAGCCGTTCGCTTCGCTTATAAAAGTATAAGTGTCAGAGTTTACTCGTAACAGTTCAACATCGGCACATAGTAACTCAGATTCCCGACAAAAAGAATCCAATTCGATATAAAATTGTTCATTGGGATGCGAATTAAAGTCTCCGAGTAGAAATGCAGTTTCGATATTGTTATCATTGATAATAGCACTCACCAAGCTGAGGCAGTCCGTAAAATCCGTTAAGTTCGCACTATTATCCGTCGGCATGTAAACACTGAACACTAGAAATGACCTTGATTTCATGCAAACTTTAACGGCACACACTCGCGGGTTACCGCACTGCACTACCGAAACGTTATCGAAAACACTTTTCCGCCACAGCGACTCCGCCGTAAGGCCGTCCTCGTAGCATACCGGCCGTGGTGTCCACCGCCGACGTCCCGGTGCACCCGAAATTAGCGTCGATTTCGCTCAGGAATGAGATATCGTGTGGCAACAACCATGTTTCTTGTAAGGCAATTATGTCTGACGTGCTACATAGTTGCCTGACACTCTCCACCGAGCGTTTTATACTCTTACAATTGTAGCTTGCTAGGTTATACATTCATATTTATTTTACGCCGTTCACAGTACCGCTGTTTGCACCGTTCGTGTAATTTCTCATTTTAAAATGTACGAATCTCCTGAAAATAATTCCTTCGGGCCATAGTTTGCTATCAAGAAACATCTCCATTTTAGTTTCCGAAACAAAGAATTTGTATGCGTTATGTTCTTTGGGAACGATACACTTTCAAGCGTGATCACCTCGCCCGTTTTATGATACACATAATCAGCAATATCTTTCTCTGTCGTTTCTTTATGCACTTTAGTAATGAAGATTGGCACTGTTTTTATTGCAGCTTTGAATTTCCCTTCATTATACCTGGCGGTACCCGCGGTGCCCATGTATCGGTAGCTCATAGTACTACGCTTTTTGCGGTATGAAACTTTTTCCCATCCATCATTATTATTGTTTTGCACCGGCTCACGAACAATAGGCGCGGTCGGCGCCGCTGCCATATGCACGACGGATCGTCGCTGCGGTGACGTCACGGCATTCCGACTCGTAGTACTTGACGTAGCGGCGACGACGGCGCGGGCGCCTGCGGTGGCGCTTGCGACGCGAGGGGAGGGGCTGCGCTCGGCCGCCCGCCGCGGCAAGACAGCTGACTGAGTACCACGGTCGGAAGTTTCTGCGACTACCTCCTTTATATTTCTAAATGATTGTTCGTTATTTTCTAGTATTTGTAACGAGGAATTATCGATACCATTATTGCAGTCATCTATAACTGATGAGTTATTGACGTGGGATAATCCAATGGGACCGCTGTCCATATGCCATCCGCCCCGTTTCATGTTTACTTTACACAC
Source organism: Xestia xanthographa (assembly GCA_905147715.2). Lineage (NCBI taxonomy): Eukaryota > Metazoa > Arthropoda > Insecta > Lepidoptera > Noctuidae > Xestia > Xestia xanthographa. Next base: position 22,934,965 of record LR990666.1, on the reverse strand, counting down.
AGTATTAATGAGTCATTTTGTAATGACAAAATCTCCGTTTTAAAATCTTTCAATTGTGTCTGCGTCACATATGCTTTCTTAATTTCTTTGACTTCATTCTGAACTCGAAGTAAATCCTTTAAAAGCTTTGTGCAATCGAGATGGTCAAACAATATTGGAGGTAGTTTCTCCAAGTCGCTTGCTACGAAAATTGGGAATAGATCCGGCTCCACTGACTTAAACACATTAATTATGTCCACTAGATCTCGTTGTTCTTTGCCTTTGTTTTTCCTCTTTATTTTTGCCTTCTCCACAGGAACCGATTCGTACAGCAGTGTTTTCGATTTTTCGATATCTTCACTCAACGAAGACGTACATAACCGTACTAACGTGTCTTCATCGACCACTGATATTTTGTTTTGTATATACGACAACAGTTCATCTATAACTACGTTACAGGAAACGCATTTAACCACTGTCGACATTTTTACAAAAACTCCAAGTTTCGTTCGTTAGAAATACATCCTCGCGGTAGGGATGCGCGCGCGCGACTGCGATGTGTTATATCTTCTCCTTCTATCTTTGGCCACTCAATGCTGAATGTAGCTCTCTTCCAATCTCTCCAGTTTTTGATTGATGATGATTCAGTTTCTTCCGGCCACTGTAATGAGATCATCTAGGACGGAGGAATGTAGGAAGACAACCGATTGGGTGAACAGACAATCTCATTATTTTTAGGTGGGAGCCCAAAATCATATATTATTTCTGTCCACAGATTTACATCTGGCAACTCAAAGACAACGACCTCGTAGGCGTCGCATTCATAGACACTCAGATCTACGTGCACAAGATGCTGTCCGTGAAGAACCTGGTGCTGGTGGCGGACGTGTACAAGTCCATCTCGCTGCTGCGCTACCAGGCACAGCACAGGACCCTGTCGCTCGTGTCCAGGGACCTCCGGAGTGCGCAGGTAGGGGAACCATTGTAGTAACTTGGTGCTGGTGGCGGACGTGTACAAGTCCATCTCGCTGCTGCGCTACCAGGCACAGCACAGGACCCTGTCGCTCGTGTCCAGGGACCTCCGGAGTGCGCAGGTAGGGGAACCATTGTAGTAACTTGGTGCTGGTGGCGGACGTGTACAAGTCCATCTCGCTGCTGCGCTACCAGGCACAGCACAGGACCCTGTCGCTCGTGTCCAGGGACCTCCGGAGTGCGCAGGTAGGGGAACCATTGTAGTAACTTGGTGCTGGTGGCGGACGTGTACAAGTCCATCTCGCTGCTGCGCTACCAGGCACAGCACAGGACCCTGTCGCTCGTGTCCAGGGACCTCCGGAGTGCGCAGGTAGGGGAACCATTGTAGTAACTTGGTGCTGGTGGCGGACGTGTACAAGTCCATCTCGCTGCTGCGCTACCAGGCACAGCACAGGACCCTGTCGCTCGTGTCCAGGGACCTCCGGAGTGCGCAGGTAGGGGAACCATTGTAGTAACTTGGTGCTGGTGGCGGACGTGTACAAGTCCATCTCGCTGCTGCGCTACCAGGCACAGCACAGGACCCTGTCGCTCGTGTCCAGGGACCTCCGGAGTGCGCAGGTAGGGGAACCATTGTAGTAACTTGGTGCTGGTGGCGGACGTGTACAAGTCCATCTCGCTGCTGCGCTACCAGGCACAGCACAGGACCCTGTCGCTCGTGTCCAGGGACCTCCGGAGTGCGCAGGTAGGGGAACCATTGTAGTAACTTGGTGCTGGTGGCGGACGTGTACAAGTCCATCTCGCTGCTGCGCTACCAGGCACAGCACAGGACCCTGTCGCTCGTGTCCAGGGACCTCCGGAGTGCGCAGGTAGGGGAACCATTGTAGTAACTTGGTGCTGGTGGCGGACGTGTACAAGTCCATCTCGCTGCTGCGCTACCAGGCACAGCACAGGACCCTGTCGCTCGTGTCCAGGGACCTCCGGAGTGCGCAGGTAGGGGAACCATTGTAGTAACTTGGTGCTGGTGGCGGACGTGTACAAGTCCATCTCGCTGCTGCGCTACCAGGCACAGCACAGGACCCTGTCGCTCGTGTCCAGGGACCTCCGGAGTGCGCAGGTAGGGGAACCATTGTAGTAACTTGGTGCTGGTGGCGGACGTGTACAAGTCCATCTCGCTGCTGCGCTACCAGGCACAGCACAGGACCCTGTCGCTCGTGTCCAGGGACCTCCGGAGTGCGCAGGTAGGGGAACCATTGTAGTAACTTGGTGCTGGTGGCGGACGTGTACAAGTCCATCTCGCTGCTGCGCTACCAGGCACAGCACAGGACCCTGTCGCTCGTGTCCAGGGACCTCCGGAGTGCGCAGGTAGGGGAACCATTGTAGTAACTTGGTGCTGGTGGCGGACGTGTACAAGTCCATCTCGCTGCTGCGCTACCAGGCACAGCACAGGACCCTGTCGCTCGTGTCCAGGGACCTCCGGAGTGCGCAGGTAGGGGAACCATTGTAGTAACTTGGTGCTGGTGGCGGACGTGTACAAGTCCATCTCGCTGCTGCGCTACCAGGCACAGCACAGGACCCTGTCGCTCGTGTCCAGGGACCTCCGGAGTGCGCAGGTAGGGGAACCATTGTAGTAACTTGGTGCTGGTGGCGGACGTGTACAAGTCCATCTCGCTGCTGCGCTACCAGGCACAGCACAGGACCCTGTCGCTCGTGTCCAGGGACCTCCGGAGTGCGCAGGTAGGGGAACCGTTGTAGAAACTACACGGGAAAATTAACGAAAAAACAATATTAAATGTTATGAAAAATTATAAATATTTTTCCCAATGCGCGACCCAGCATTCAAATGATTTATTTTTATATATTACAGATTTTAGACATGGAATTCATGGTCGACAACACAACTTTAGGCTTCCTAGTGAGCGAGTCTGAAGGGAACCTGGCGCTGTTCATGTACCAGCCGCAAGCAAGGGAGAGCTATGGAGGTAAACATTAATAATAAAGTTAGAATTTTGAACTCCAATATCTCCGTAACTAGAAGCTTCCCAAGTATGGTCAAGAACGAAAATATTATCACAATGATGGGGAGAATAAGTGCCTTTCAGTTTCGTTAAGATCCCTTAATATATATATCTTATTACACGCATTAGAACTTTTTATCCCAATACGATCCCGTGGGACAATAAGTCACACCAACACATCAAAACAATAATATTAAAGTTACTACATTTAATGCGCATATTCGTGCAAATAATAATAGTTTTCGTTTCATCTAAATTAGGCAAAGATTTCCAAAGTTGTAATGTTTCACCACTTATTCGAATTTACGTTCTTTCGTGACCTACTGCGATGACGTCACGCCACGATTGTCATTTTCGATTGCGGGTGATGCGGAGTGTTTACGTTCATAAAATTTGATTTGTAAAGTGGTTTGCACTTATGATTTTAAGTATTTGTGTTTAAATATTATTGTTGACGCTCTGACGTCACACGTCAGCCAGTCAAAAACGCGTTTCGAGTTACCTATTTTTTAGACATGTTGATAACAAAAAACGTTGCTAGTTCGTTAATATCTCTGTATTAATTTACCAATTTACCTTTATCTTTCCAGGTCAGCGCCTGATCCGCAAGAGCGACTACCACCTGGGGCAGCAGGTGAACGCCATGTTCCGTATCAACGCGCGGCCCGTGCCCACTGCTACCCACAAGCGGCACGTTACTATGTTCAGTGAGTTGTCTTTATGTAAACAAGAGCGACTACCACCTGGGGCAGCAGGTGAACGCCATGTTCCGTATCAACGCGCGGCCCGTGCCCACTGCTACCCACAAGCGGCACGTTACTATGTTCAGTGAGTTGTCTTTATGTAAACAAGAGCGACTACCACCTGGGGCAGCAGGTGAACGCCATGTTCCGTATCAACGCGCGGCCCGTGCCCACTGCTACCCACAAGCGGCACGTTACTATGTTCAGTGAGTTGTCTTTATGTAAACAAGAGCGACTACCACCTGGGGCAGCAGGTGAACGCCATGTTCCGTATCAACGCGCGGCCCGTGCCCACTGCTACCCACAAGCGGCACGTTACTATGTTCAGTGAGTTGTCTTTATGTAAACAAGAGCGACTACCACCTGGGGCAGCAGGTGAACGCCATGTTCCGTATCAACGCGCGGCCCGTGCCCACTGCTACCCACAAGCGGCACGTTACTATGTTCAGTGAGTTGTCTTTATGTAAACAAGAGCGACTACCACCTGGGGCAGCAGGTGAACGCCATGTTCCGTATCAACGCGCGGCCCGTGCCCACTGCTACCCACAAGCGGCACGTTACTATGTTCAGTGAGTTGTCTTTATGTAAACAAGAGCGACTACCACCTGGGGCAGCAGGTGAACGCCATGTTCCGTATCAACGCGCGGCCCGTGCCCACTGCTACCCACAAGCGGCACGTTACTATGTTCAGTGAGTTGTCTTTATGTAAACAAGAGCGACTACCACCTGGGGCAGCAGGTGAACGCCATGTTCCGTATCAACGCGCGGCCCGTGCCCACTGCTACCCACAAGCGGCACGTTACTATGTTCAGTGAGTTGTCTTTATGTAAACAAGAGCGACTACCACCTGGGGCAGCAGGTGAACGCCATGTTCCGTATCAACGCGCGGCCCGTGCCCACTGCTACCCACAAGCGGCACGTTACTATGTTCAGTGAGTTGTCTTTATGTAAACAAGAGCGACTACCACCTGGGGCAGCAGGTGAACGCCATGTTCCGTATCAACGCGCGGCCCGTGCCCACTGCTACCCACAAGCGGCACGTTACTATGTTCAGTGAGTTGTCTTTATGTAAACAAGAGCGACTACCACCTGGGGCAGCAGGTGAACGCCATGTTCCGTATCAACGCGCGGCCCGTGCCCACTGCTACCCACAAGCGGCACGTTACTATGTTCAGTGAGTTGTCTTTATGTAAACAAGAGCGACTACCACCTGGGGCAGCAGGTGAACGCCATGTTCCGTATCAACGCGCGGCCCGTGCCCACTGCTACCCACAAGCGGCACGTTACTATGTTCAGTGAGTTGTCTTTATGTAAACAAGAGCGACTACCACCTGGGGCAGCAGGTGAACGCCATGTTCCGTATCAACGCGCGGCCCGTGCCCACTGCTACCCACAAGCGGCACGTTACTATGTTCAGTGAGTTGTCTTTATGTAAACAAGAGCGACTACCACCTGGGGCAGCAGGTGAACGCCATGTTCCGTATCAACGCGCGGCCCGTGCCCACTGCTACCCACAAGCGGCACGTTACTATGTTCAGTGAGTTGTCTTTATTTATCATCATCATCAGCCTACAGCACTCCACTGCTGGACATAGGCCTCCTCAATCGCACGCCACTCAACTCAATAGTCAGCCACTCTCTCCCAGTAGCTACCAGCCACCCCGCTCGTACCGTCGCTCCCCGCTCGCCTGAGGTCCCCCCACACGTTTCCCGATTTGCGGTCTTCACTCAAGAACACGTCTACCCCAACGGTCATCGGTTCTACGGCTAATATGGCCGGCCCAGTGCCATTTCAGCTATCATTTGAGCTATCTCTACAACTCTGATTCTGTCAGTTTTTATTTATAATATTATATACTATTATATATATAATAATATTATATATTTTTTAATATTATAAACAATAATATATAATATTATTATTTATAATATAAAAAAATAAGACTCCAAAAAATATCAAAACTTCACAATGAATTTAAAAAATGCTATTCAAAGGTTTTATTTCTATATTTTCATTAATTTTTAATGTTAAACAATTTCTTTTACAGCAACACTGGACGGTGGTGTCGGTTACGTGCTACCGATCACGGAGAAAATGTACCGCCGACTGCTGATGTTGCAGAACGTTATGAATAACTACTGCTGTCATATAGCTGGACTGAATCCCAGGGCTTTCAGGTCAGTTTTAGTAAACTAGGTACATTAGTGAGGCCTAGGAATTATGAGTCTCTGATATCACATGAGATCGTAAAAAACAGAAAAGGTCCTTTTACATCCTGTATAAGAGCGTCTATCTGATAAATTACAAGTTATTTTAAAACTTTAAATTCACAAAATTAAATTATTAAAATTTTCTATGTTTACATTAGGCTGTTTAGCGGCTCCATTGCTTCTTCAACCTAGCGAGAGCAAAGTGCGGAAAAAAAAATGTAAATGATTGTTTCCTTATTAGCAGGGACGGTTACCGTTACCAGACAAATACCGGTAAAATTACCCAAACATTAACGTTATGTTACGTTAAATATTAACGTTAAACATAACGTTAATTTATAGGATTTACCGGTATATAAGTAACGTTACTAATAACGTTAATTCAATAAAAACTATCAATAAATGGCGCGACGTTGCCAAACCGAACGGGCGCCGCGCATCTTTTCGTTCGGTTCTGCTAATCAGAGCGTCAACAGCTAGAATTTTACAACGATCGGACAGATACCTACGAAAACGCGACAAATTGCGCGCGCTTACGCCGTTACGAGTGTTTCATTTCTTAGTAAGACCAGTACGTCATACAAACATCGCGTACGCCAAATTAGTACCGCATATTATCTGTATTACATTTGTTTTGTTGTTCTATTATTATAATTAGTTTAAGTCTCGGTTATTTAATGGGTCCCGACTGTTGCAGTCAATATATCCTGTTTCCTGAACTTGTTTTTTTCTTTTCAGTTTTTATTTAAAGTTGTTCTTTACGTAATGGGGTTTTTAATTTTTTTAATTATATATTTTTTAATATGTAATTGTCTTGTTTGTTAATTTTTAATTATCTAATCACTACAAGCTCTACCCACCTGGGCACATACCTACAGTACCGACCATAGTCTACCCACCCTACCTATCTAACTTTTTTTTTTTTTCGGATGGGAAATCATCAAATAACTCCTCCCGCTCTGGGCGGAGCAGGAGGGAGTGTCAGACTTTTACTGACTAAAACCCATCCATGTTCCTTCATCGCCCTTTGTGTTCCGGGGCCGCGGTATCTCTTTCAAACTGTCCCGCAACCCCGGCAGGCATCGGTCCTTACGGACCCCTTCCTTTTTGCTGACTCTCTTTGAGGCGCGCGTGGAACACGAACGCGCCGTCGACACGGCTTGTCGTCATGAGACGGACGGACGGCGAGCTAGCTCATAGCCCACCATCCACAGGCCCGCGCCTACGGTAGCCGGGGGCCACGTGGTGGCTCCCGACGCCCGGGGCGTCTCCCGCGGCGGCCGGGACGTTGAGAGGTTCTCTCCCTCTCATGTTCCGCCACCTCCATCTCTAGCATTACTGCTTCGCAGAAGGAGGTGACGGCGTCCCATTCCGTCTCGCTCCGAACCACAGATCATAGAAACAACTCCGGACCATGGCTTGCACCAGGGCCGGACGTGAGAGGTCACCGCCGCCAATCGCCGCTTCGAGGACACGGCGGTGCTCCACCCACGCGGGGCACACTTCCACCGTGTGCTCCACCGTGTCCTCCGGTCAATCCTCGCAATGGAAACACCCGGGCGTTTCCTCCCGCCCGATTCAGTGCAGGAACCTCCCGAAAACACCGTGTCCGGTGAGGACCTGCGTCAGGCGGAAGGTGAGGACGCCGTGGCGTCTGTCAAGCCACTCCTCAAAGAGGGGACTTATCGCCACAATTGTGGCGTGCCCTGCACGGGGTTGCGACAGTCGCTCTCTCCATGTCGCCATGAGATCCCGCCGGAAGTCTGTCCGCTGAGTGACAATTTGTCGCTGCAGCGGAGTTTACCCCCGGCGTAGCGCCTCCGCGCGCCATTCATGCAGGCGCGCGAGGACTATCGCCTCCAGATCCCATGGCGGAAATCCGGCAAGGAGGCTCGCCGCCTCGCGGGAGATCGTGCGGTACTCCCGGGCCAGCCTTACGGCTACCACTTTTTGGGGCGCACTCAGATAGTGGGTGGCTCGCCGCCCCGGCCACGACTGCATGTGCATGGACCGCACGACTTCCGCGTAGAGCCTCCGGCAGGAGGCATTTGCCCCTCCCAGGTTGGGCAGGAGCCGCCTGAAGGCAGCCCCAGTCTGTTCCAGTTTGGGGGCCAAACGTCGGAAGTGCTCCACGAAGTTCCACCGGCTGTCGGTAGGTACTTCAAAGTCGACTCGACACCGATGGATACCCCTCCTACCGTGAGTAAGGATCCCGGAGGTGGCGCATTCCGAGGCCCATGAAAGCACATGGCCTCGGACTTATGCAGTGCCACCTCGAGACCCAGTTGCCGGATCCTCTCAACGACTATCGCAACCCCGCGTGTCATAGCTTCGGCCGCCGCCTCGTGCGACCTCCCCTGGGCCAGCACCAGCGTGTCGTCAGCGTAGTTTGCTACGCTGACGACACGCTGGTGCACCACTAGGGAGGTCGGCGCGCAGCACCCAGTCGTAACCGATGTCCCACATGGACGGCCCTAGGACCGATCCCTGCGGAACACCGCACAACATCTCTCGCCGGTTTCATTCTCCGCTGCGACCGGGGTAGATGACGGCTCTGTCCGTCAAATAGTCCCCGACCACTCGACGGAGGTAGGTTGGCACCCGGTGGCGTTGGCGATGTCGAGAGACACCGCCAAGACAACCCCACCCCTGGACACCGCATCCCCCGTCGTGAGGGCTCTCACGCGCATGATGGCGTCCACCGTAGAGCGCCCCTTGCGGAAACCGAACTGGTGTTCCGCAAGATCCGGCCCCGTCTCCGCAAGGTGCTCGGCGAGGCGGTTTGCAATTACTCTTTCAAAGAGCTTGCCCACCTTGTCGAGCAGCACCATGGGCCAGTATGCGGACGGAGAGTCCGCAGGGTGCCCCGGCTTCCGAATGAGGACCAGCTTCCCCGTCTTCCAACGAAGCGGGAACTGGCCACGCTCCAAGCATGCGCTTAGGAGCCCCTCCAGTCGGGGCCCGAGAGCCTCCAAGGCCAGGACCCAGGCTTTGCCAGGCAAGCCGTCGGGTCCCGGGGCGGTATTTTTGGCACTGAGCCTGCCTACCGCCACTCTCAGGTCTACCCCAGTCACCTCCGGAGTGTCGTCGTCGTCGTCCTGACGATCCGCTTCCAGCACCGCAGGCGGCCGCAGGCGGGGGGATGTTCCCCTCGCGAAGAGAACAGAGCGCTCACCACGTCCTCCACGAGCTCAGGCCGGAGACTGCGTTAGTGGGGGGGCCAGGTGCGGAGCTTATCCCGCACCGTCTTGTAAGGGCGCCCCCACGGATCTCTGTCGAGAGTCCCCAGCATCTCCTCGCGGGCCAGATCCCTGGCCCGCAGGACAGCCTCGCGGAGAGCGGTCTTCGCTGCTCTGTACCCCTCATATAGCTCCGCCTCAATGGCTGCCGCATCCGGTGGGCGGATGCGAAGCCTTCGATGCCTGGCGTACAGGTGCCGTGCAGCGATCCACGCCTCGCGCAGAGACGTTAGCTCTCGCGACCACCAGTACACCTGACGCCGGGCGCTTCTTGGCTGAACGCAGCGCATTGTCACGTCGCAGATGTTGGACATGGCCTCCTGGAACCACCCTGCCTCATTGTTTATGTCGGCAGGCCTGTCCGGTGATGTCACCCAGGCCTGCACGATCGAGGCTTCCAGGAGGAGCTCCCGGTCCAGCTGCTTCAATGCCCATCGCGGACCACTCGGGGCCTGTTGGACCGGCGCGCTTGAGGTCTGGGTGGAGACGTCGAACCGGATGTACCGGTGGTCGGAATAGGTCTCCACCCCCTCCATGACATGCCAGTCAACGACACGCGGTGACAGAGCGGGGCTAGCGAACGAAATGTCCACCACCGACTCGCCCCGCATCCGCACACACGTGGGGACAGAACCCCGATTTAGGACGACCGGGCCCTTCTCCAGAGCCCAGTCTTCCACCATCCTTCCCCGCACGTCTGTGCAACGAGAACCCCAAGCCAAGTTCTTGGCATTGAAGTCCCCGAGGACAACCACGGCGAGGGAATGGTTCCCAACGACGACGCTAAACTCTGCGAGAGAGTTGTGGAACTCGGCGAGAGTTCGGCTCGGGGAGAAGTAGACTCCCACCACTACGATTTCCCCGAACCGGGCTGCTACGCACCCCCGAACCCTACCTATCTACCTTACCTACATACACAAATTGCAAACTGCAATACCTACACGGTCAAAATGTATGGAACAGCTGATTTAAAAGGGCAATGCAACTTTTCCCATACATAGCTGGCATATTTATTTTTTTCTTTTCGCCAAAGATGAAACCTAAGTCATAAGTTTTAGGGGACTGTTTGAGAAAACAATACCAAAAAGAAATAGCTCTAAAGAGAGTGAAAACCAAAATAAAACGAAATAATATACAGTCATGTCAATTATTTATTACTATTTTAAACGTGTCTAGAAAAAAGTCCGTTGGTTATTATTTAGTTTGAGTGTCAAATTGTATTTCCTTCTCATGGCTGCCCTAAGCATCTTCTAAAAATGTGATGATTTTTGCATAAACATTAGGCAGAATGCAGGGTCTTATGTCTTCTAAACTTGACTCCACTAAGCGTAGCTACTAGCTAACTACATATTAATTTAAAAAACGTAGATAATAATGTGTTCTTAAGCGTGTGTTTTCTCGAGTGATAAAGAAAACTGAATTATTTAATGTACTTATTTAAAACTTTACATGTAAATACCAAAATACTTACCGTTTCCTGCCATTTCATAATTTGTTAGATACACCTACCAATCACTAATTCACTAGGTAATTCATTAACGCGCGACTGTGCGAGCGCGAGTGCCACCAACATCGTTAGAAAGAGATAGGCGTATAAATTACCGGTATAAGTATCGTTACTTTTACCGATATTAATTTTAGTTATTAGATAACGTTAGCGGACTTGCGGGTATCGTTATTCATATCGTTACTTTTTTATCGTTAACATAACGGTATTTGGTAACGTTATACAAAAAGTAACGGTAATTCGGTCCCTGCTTATTAGGAAGACAAAAATACTTATCGTTCTATTATTTTATTTAAAGTGCATTGAAAAACTTCTTTTGGTATATATACGTGGGCATTTGTTACTGCAGTTCTCGGCTCCATTGTTATGGAGCCGAGAACTGCTGAGGCGGAATTTGCAACCGAGCTGTAGGCGAGGTTGTTACCTCGCCTACAGCTCGGTTGCAAATTCCGCCTCGAATGCAATAACAAATTTTCCCCACTTATATCAAAATGTACTATTGTGTACCTACATTGAGCGCAAATAAACATATTCTTTCTTACAGAACGTACAAGTCAGCCCGGCGGCCTGTGGGCGGAGGCCCCGCGCGTGGTATGCTGGACGGAGACCTCGTGACGCAGTACACCACCATGCCCAACGCGGAGAAACTGGACGTGAGTGTACATGTAACTGTGGTTGCAGGTCTCCTGACTTGCGAATAGGGAATATGCATGAAATACAAAACTCCTTATTTATTTATCTACACCCATGCTATAAAAGTATCTGAAACAGTTAGCTTATGGCCAACATTAAAACAGCCAGTGTCATAATAACCATTATAACACCCAAACGGGTGTTATAATGTTGTACTGAATTTCATTATGCAACTCGTTTTAAAAAAAGAACATTGTCTAGCACGTGCGATTCACTACCACAGCGCCGTAATTAAAAAAAAACTTATAGGTTAATTCGAATTCACGTCGTATCCCGCTATTTTTGCATGTACTTTGTTATTTACAAAAATGAGTGATACAAGCTTTGTGCATTTTAATAATTGTACAATCAAAATGTAAATAATTATATTTTGGTTTGTTTTCTTACAACACTACAACACCCCATGGTTTCAGAACCTTTTATATGGAGGATTCATATCATGGATGTAGATAAAGTCTTGTATGCAACTGTACATAATTAGGTATTAAAACACTCAAGTGATACTATTATCACACTCGGCTTCGCCTCGTGTGATAAACCCACATTCGTGTTTTAATACCCCTCATTATACAACAGTTGCATAAATAACTATTAAATCCCTTGTATTGGCGCATAAAAACATTGTGGTACACTTGTCTAAGTTGCTAATACATCACTTATTTTACAATTTATTGTTTTATGTAACATGTTTTTGGTGAAACGGATCGCACTTTCAAAACGCGTCGTCCTCGATAACGCCGGTAGTGACGTCAAAGTCGGTGTCAAAAAACACTTTTATTTGCAAAGTGCATAAAGTTTCACTAACATTTTATTAAAATATTGTTATTGCAATTTTTACTTGAATAGAGCACATACAATTAGTAAAATTATTATGTTAAGGCTGATGCTCCAGGGTAACCCGCGAAATTCAAATTTTCTTACGTTTTTTGCAATTTGCAGGCCAGTGCTAGGTTGTATGTTGATTAAAATATTGTTTGCGACTGTAAGGCGTGTAGTTAGTTAGTATGTAGTTACAGAATTATAATCATCAAAATCATCAATACAACCCTCCAAGTTCATAAAGGTGCAAGAATGATTTTGACCTTGGAAAAGTAATTTTTCCACCTTTATGAACTTTGAGGGTTCATTAAATGTAAACAAGGCAGATTGTGGTAAATGACGTCACATCATGGTCGCGATAATCATGGACGTTTGAACTGTCATAGCAAATAGTAGAGTTTAATATTATTTTAAAGCGACAAGCAGTAGTTGAACTTAACTTTTAATACTTTTATTGGGTTGATAGTACTATATTTTATTGCTATAAGAGAAGAAAAAATTACGTGCATATATTCTCTTTTAACATAATAATAATTTTGTTTCAGATCGCCAAAAAGATCGGCACAAAGGTGGAAGAGATAATGTCTGACCTGTACGAGATAGACAGACTGACTGCTCACTTCTAGACTAAATATAATTACTTATAGTTAAATATAACGCTACGATTAAACAACTAGTTAAGACGATGTACATACTTTGTAAGGAATAAAAACGAACTTGAGTTTTGTAGGAACTTTGTTTTATTTGATAACCTTCCTAAAGTCGGTGCCAGTTAAGATAAGAATAGCGGTCATTGACTCACCTATATTTATTAAACTTCTTAATTTTGAAAACAAAAAATAAGCTTGTTCAAGACTGGAATCGTAATCTATAAGAAAAACGATACAATATGGTTTATTTGTTTTGGTTCGTACGAAAAGATATTAGGGAAAGGGCAATGACCGCTATTCTCATCTTAACTGGCACCAACTATACCAATGTTGATGGATGGAGAGGAAGAGGAAAACCAAAGACAAGAGTGGAATTACCTATCATCACCTGTTTAGTCTTTTCTCAACCATGTTGGGGTCGACTTCCAGTCTAACCGGGTGGAGCTGAATACTAGTTTTTTTACATGGAGCGGCTGCTTATCTGACCTTGTGGAATTACCTAAATGAAAGAATAAAAAAACTCTTATCCCAATTTATTTTATCCATTAAGTAATTTACACTCAACAGCAAAACTGAATTTGTTTTTCATAGTATTTTAATGAAAAACAAAGTAACTGCTGCAGTTTCACGAAAAGCTAAAATATCAAATCTTCTAACCAATATTGTTGAAAGTCCTTTTTATTTTAGGTACGTCAAGAAACCGTACCCTAAAATACCTCCAAGTACAATCTACCACTAACCAACGCACATAACATTTTAAAATATCTACACTAATATTATAAAGAGGAAATATTTGTATTTTTGTGTGTGTGTTTGTAATGAATAAACTCAAAAACTTCCACGCCGATTTCAAAAATTCTTTCACCATTAGAAAGCTACATTCACCCTGAGTAATATTTTATCCCCATATTCCCACGGGAACGGGAACTACGCGGGTGAAACCGCGTGATGTCCGCAGCTAGTCTTCTACACTAATATTATAAAGAGGAAAGATTTGTAATTTTGTGTGTATGTTTGTAATGAATAAACTCAAAAACTACTACGCCGATTTCAAAAATTCTTTCACCTTTAGAAAGCTACGTCTTTACTGAGTAAAATATGCTATATTTTATCCCCGTATTCCCACGGGAACGGGAACTACGCGGGTGAAACCGCGTGACGTCCGCTAGTAACAAATAAGTAAAAAACTACTTGAATGACATTACATCATGAAACTATTAGTCCACACGGAAATGAAGACACATTGCTGATTGAGCTCATTGTCTTAAATATAATAAGGCTAAAACAAAAGAGCTATTAACTGTACCCGGGTAGTACAGTCACTGATAATATTCAGTTATATAGTTTTTTATTATTTATTTAGGTACTTGATTTATTACTAACTGGGTTGTGGAGGTCAGATGGGCAGTCATCATCTGCCTAGCCTTTTCCCAAGTACGTTGGGGTCGGCTTCCAGTCTAACCGGATGCAGCTGAATACCAGTATTTTACATGAATCGACTGCCTATCTGACCTCCACAACCCAGTTAGTACTGGGTAATACGATACCCCTTAGTAAGACTTTCTTTCTTAGTCAGACTTTTTGGGCCACTGATTACTGTAACGACTGTCAAAAATCTACAAATGACAGCTGGGACCAACAGCGGAAACTCGGTATGTAAGGGTGGTCACCCATCCACAGACCAACCTAGGCAAGCACGGCTTAACCTAAAGATCGACCCGAGCGGCTGTTATTATTTAGCCACGAGCTCCTCAGTCACGAGGTCAGATAAGCAGTTGCTCCATGTAAAATAGTGGTATTCAGCTGCATCTGGTTAGACTGGAAGCCGACCCCAACATAGTTGGGAAAAGACTACGCAGATGATGATGACATGATTTATTAATTTTGGTCGTTGGAGCTCGTGTTATATAACATAATAAAAACAGCAGCACGGGTCGAACTTTCAGGTTAAGCGGCGCTTGCCAAGGCCGGTCTGTAGATAGGTGACCATTATAATTTTCCGTTTTTTTTTTAATCCGGCCTATCATTCTGCACGTTAAACTATTACTTAGTATAAGCAAAAAATATGGCCGTGAAACGACTTTTTTTTTGGGGTGAAGAGTCACGTTTTACGGTACCTAGGACTTAATGTAGCTCACTCAAAACATTGCGGTGATCGATGCATTGAATAGTATAGGTGTTTTGGAGGAATTGAAAGATAACATGAACAACATGTATTTATTACCTAAAATAAAAATAAAAACTTGTGTAAAGTTAACTTCTGATATCTCCGAAACTAGGTGTAGAGCGTTAGATGTAGAGCGTTAGATGTAGAGCGTTAGATGTAGAGCGTTAGATGGCGCACCTCTTCCTGTCTGCTACAACTTTCGGTATCTCGGTTCACTCGTGCAAAGCGATGGCGAAATAGATCGTAGTGTAAAGCACAGAATTAACACGGGATGGATGAAATGGCGGCAGGTCACGGGAACAATCTGCGACTCCCGCATTCCCCTTAAACTCAAGGGGAAGATTTATAAAACAATGGTTAGACCGTTGTATGTTCCGACCGTTGAATGTTGGGCCACAAAAGGGATGAATGAAAGGCATTTGCATGTCGCGGAGATGAGGATGCTAAGGGGGATGTGTGGTGTTACGCGAATGGATAAAGTAAGAAATGAGTATATAAGAGGAAGTCTGAAAGTGGCGCCGGTGACTGAAAAGTTGTGTGGTAATCGGTTGTCGTGGTATGGGCATGTGATGCGGAGGGATGAGGAAAATGTCGTGAGGAAAGTTTTGAGTATGAATGTGGATGAGTATTTGGGGAGTTTGGTGATGAAACGAGACGAGTTATTAGATAGGTACAATGTTTATTGCTGATTACACAGATCAATTAAACTATTCACAATTATTATAATATAGCCAATAACAGAAGGAGCCTGTCGATCGGAATCAAAGCTGACGTCTCGTAATGGCGTCGATCAGAGTGGTACCGTGTTGCCAACCTATTGGCCTAGATAAACATTAATGTTGGCAGTGGCGTTCGGAAACGCCACAACCACCCCCCCACGCAGTAAGAGGATGTGCTTAGGTTAGGAGACTATATTAATAGAAGTATAATAATAATTTAGGAGATTTTATACATCAATGGGTGTTTTAAACCTAACTGTACGTCCGGAACGAGTGGTAACGATTGGAGGCTGTAATGGTTGTGGAGGCTGTAAAGGTTGTGGAGGCTGTAACGGTTGTGGAGGCTGTGGCGGTTGTGGAGGTGGTAGCGACCTTGCTACAACCAGCGGCTGTGGTTGACTACAGACTGGCTCTGTTGATGGCAGGTCGACAACGTAAGCGGGCTTCGTACGGTCCACGCTTACTTCCTGCCGCTTCCCTGAAACATTCAGAGTTAAGGTTTTTCCTTTTTCGTCTCTCGCCAACACTTCGTAAGGGCCGGTATACGGTGGCTGCAAGGATCGCCGCACGGAATCGACACCTGTTTTGCGTTTGCTAGGTTTTTAAAAACGAATTGTTTTGGAAGAGTGTGACGTGACGCAGGGATGGGGCGGACATCTGCCATTGTGGATCGCAATCGTGTCACAAAATCATCAGTCAAGTCTTGTTGTGAGGTACTTGGTACAAGGAGTTCGCCTGGTAGACGCAGGGGCTCTCCATATAAGAGTTCTGCAGAAGAACAGTTCAGGTCCTCTTTAAATGCGGAGCGTATGCCTAGTAACACTAAAGGCAGGGCTTGGTGCCATGTATTGTTGTAGTGGCACATTAGAGCGGCCTTTAGCTGTCGGTGAAACCGCTCTATCATACCATTTGATTGTGGATGATAGCTAGTTGTGCGGATACGCTTAGTGGCGCCCAAATCCATGAGTCTGCTGAACAACCTGGACTCAAATTGGCGTCCTTGGTCCGTCGTGACCGTCACGGGAACGCCAAAGCGTGCGATCCATCCGTGGACAAATTTATCAGCTACCTCCTCTGCGGTGATCGTAGTCATGGGCCACACGGAAGTGTGGCCCATGACTACGATCACCGCAGAGGATCTCACGATGGCCGGAAGGCCATCGTGAGATCTCAGAATCTGTCTATTGCTGTGAGGCAATAAGTGAAACCCTTAGACATGGGCAGGGGACCGATGATGTCTAAATGAACATGGCGGAATCTAGCTGTTGGCGAGTCGAAATTAGCGAGCGGAGCAGTTACGTGTCGCGTGACTTTGCTGCGCTGGCAGGCGATGCACTGGCGCGCCCACGCGCGGCAGTCGCGCGCCACGCCCGGCCACACATAGCGCGCCGACACCAGGCGGGCAGAGGCGCGCGCGCCGGGGTGACTGAGCGCGTGGAGGCGATTGAAAGCTGCGAGGCGGTGCTGAGGGGGTAGATACGGTCGCGGCCTCCCCGTTGAGACATCGCAGAGGATTGTGACGTCAGTCCCTGGAAGTAGTGTGGGGACGAGGTTTAAAGAAGAGGTGTCACGGATGGTTTTCAACTCGTCGTCGGCCTCTTGAGCCTTGGCCAAAATCGCATAATCGTCGTCAAGTGTGATACCCTCTACGCGAGACATAGTATCTGCGACGACGTTGTCTTGTCCTTTAACGTATTGGATGTCTGTAGTAAATTGGGAAATAAATGTCAACTGGTTCAATTGTGCAGGTGGTAGCTTGTCGCGACGCTGAATAAAAGCGTAAAGCAAAGGCTTATGGTCTGTGTATATTGTGGTATGTTGTGCCTCTAATATATGACGAAAGTGCTGTACAGCTGAATAAACTGCCAACAATTCCCGATAGTATGCCGGCCAAGTGGTTTGACTTGGTGTCAGCTTTCTGCTAAAAAATGCCAGGGGTTGCCAGCCTTTATCTGTCTGTTGTTGCAGGCAGGCCCCTACGTGAGTGCTGGATGCATCTGTGTACAAACCCAAAGTAGCGTTTTGTATAGGATGCGCAATCTGCGTAGCGCTAAAAAGGCTTTCTTTGCAAGATTCAAAGGCCTGTTCTAGGTCGGCGGTCCAAGGCATGGGCTTATTCCCCTTCAATTTAGTTACAGCCAGGAAGTCAATTAAGGGGCTCTGTGTTTCATCAGCCTTAGGTAAAAAATTACGATAATAATTTATCATACCTAGGAATCTCCTTAAACCTTGGGCTGTTTTTGGAAGTGGAAATTCGCGGAGAGCGGCGATTTTTTCTTCGGGAGGGCGAACGCCGTCCCTGGAGATTCGATATCCCAGGAAGGTGATTTCATGGACACCGAGAACACACTTGGCCGGGTTTACGACACATCCATAGTCGGCCAGCTTCTGAAAAATTGTGCGTAAATGTTTAATATGGTCTTCGGGAGAGCGTGAAAACACGAGAATATCATCGATATATGGGAAACAAAAATCCAGCCCACGAACAATTTCATCCATGAATCGTTGGAAGGTTTGCCCAGCATTCCGCAGCCCGAACGTCATAAAAGGGAATTCATATAGGCCGAAAGGCGTTGTTATGGCGGTCTTGCACACATCATCTGGATTCACTGGTACCTGTTGATAAGCTTTCACTAAATCAATGGAGCTAAATATAGTGGATCCAGCTAAATTGTGCCCAAAGTCCCCAATGTGACGGACGGGGTAACGATCTGGGATAGTGCGGGCATTTAATGCCCGGTAGTCACCACAGGGACGCCATGTCGCGTCTTTTTTTGGGGCTAGGTGGAGGGGTGATGACCACGCACTCTTGGAAGGGCGCGCTGTGCCTGCATGTACCATGTTGGCAAATTCTTTTTCAGCAGCGCGCAGTTTTTCTGGCGCGAGGCGGCGCGGGCGTGACACGACTGGCGGACCATCAGTCGTTTTGATGTAGTGAACAGTGTTATGTTTTACTACACGGTGAATACCCGGGGGCCTCGTCACATCTGGAAAATCCAAGAGAATTTTAGCAAAGGGTGTATCACCTTCCACCTTGACTGTTTTTATGCTAATCTGACCACTACTACCAATGGAGACTGGTACTGACAGGCCAGTTTTTTCATCTCGTAAAAGTTTGTTGTGACAATCAGGTAACAAGTTAAAATAAGCTAAAAAGTCAGATCCAATAATGGCAGTCTCGACATCAGCCACAGTAAAGTTCCACTTAAACTCACGGCGCAGGCCAAGATTTAGAGACAAAGTTCGGCTTCCATATGTTCTAATGCCAGACCCATTGGCTGCACATAGTTTGAAATCAGTGGGTTCACTCTTAATGTGTAGCAGCTTGTATGGAAAACAACAAAGATCAGATCCTGTATCTAGTAAATATCTAATTTTGGTATGCCTGTCCATGACGAAAAGGCGGCGACCAGAAGACTGACTGCAGTCAGCTGCTGTCATTACAGCTGACTGCTCTGCAAGTTTCCCGTAGGTTCCCTCCAGGAACATGGCGTTACACATTTAATGGCTTTATTATCATACCTCCTGTGGTACCAACATATTCCACCGTTTGGTGAGGCTGACCTGGAGCCTCGGCTTGCCGATCTTGATCTGCCTGTAGGGCGGTGTTGTCGCGCTGAGAGTGCTGCGACTTGTTGGCTCAGCTCCTGTAATTGGACTGCTATGTCAGAAGGAACAGTTAGTGGGGGTGGCTGAATGGTGGCACAAACTGATACCGGGGATACTTCCAGTATCTTGTCCGCTAATTCAGCCACCTTATCTAAGGCGAGGTCCATTTGTGCAGTTAAAACCACTTGTACATTGTGGGGCAAACGTTGTAGGAATATCTCACGCAGTAGCCTTTCATCATGTTTGGCACCTTGATTACCGGCCAACGATCTTAGGTGTCTCAAAAATTGTGTGGGCCTTCGATCACCCAACTCTTCGCCCATAATTAACTTACGGATCTTCTGTGCTTCCGATATGGTGAAGCGTTTTATCATTTGCTCCTTTATCCACTCATACCGACCCCCAACTGCTGGGGGATTGATTATCAAATCCTCTACATCTTTGGATAAATTGGCATCAACCTGTGAAATTACATAGTTATACTTAGTTTCATCGGCACTGATGTGCGATAGTGCAAACTGCGCTTCGATATGAGCAAACCATGCCGCTGGTCGCTCAATCCAAAACGGTGCCAATTTCGGCCGTACACCACAGACAGAGGAAGAAGAGGCAGCGGTGTTTTTAAGCTCAAAGTTTTGTTTCAAAAGAGCCTGGTTCTGAGCCGCCAGTTGTTCCAGCTGTGCTTTTATTTCCTCCATGACAACTTGCAACAACACTAAAGAATTAAAAAACAATAATAAAATACGTTACCACTCTCTCCAGATCAGTGTAAACAAAACCACGTGACAACGAAATTAACAATAACTAACAATGCACTGTAAGTAAAATAACAGGAATCCTATAGGTCCGGCTAATGGGCAAAACGGGTTAACACTTTAAGTAGATGGGTGTGAGTGGGAAGTAATATTATAGTTTGTAAACACGAGCAAGCAGAAACAATCCGAATAATTTGCTATTTGCTTATTTTTGAGTTTATTGCACTATACACTGGGGTGCGTATGACCGACACTACTGGCAGTGGCGGTTGGTTGGTTGCTTGCTTCAGTCTTCACTCCGGGTTACTGGGCCCGGTTCAAAGTGATTAATATTGAGCCAGAGAGCGCAGTCAGCGACGAAGGGACGATGTTCTTGTTCTCGTAGCACGGAGTGATGCGCCGTTCTTGCTACTCTCCGCAGGGTGGCGCCAGTGTGTACGTGGTGGGTGGTGCACGATGTTGTCTCGGCGCGCGGAATAAACCGGTTTTAACCAGTTGCAGGAATCGATGAACTTGTTCCTTCAAGGCGGCGATCGGTGTCCGGTGATTATGTTATACCGTTTTCTCGCACCGATCGGGCAATGAAACATGCAGGTGGCAGGCTGTAGTCAAAGTTCAGCAGGTTTACGGCTCGGCTAGATGCAGCAATCTCGTCAAACAATCATCACGTCGGGGTCACCAGTTTGGGGAGTTTGGTGATGAAACGAGACGAGTTATTAGATAGGTACAATGTTTATTGCTGATTACACAGATCAATTAAACTATTCACAATTATTATAATATAGCCAATAACAGAAGGAGCCTGTAGATCGGAATCAAAGCTGACGTCTCGTAATGGCGTCGATCAGAGTGGTACCGTGTTGCCAACCTATTGGCCTAGATAAACATTAATGTTGGCAGTGGCGTTCGGAAACGCCACAAGTATATGAGTAGAGGAAGACCAAAGAAACGATGGATGGACTGTATAAAGAATGATATGGCAAGAAAAGAAGTGTCTGATGAGATGACGAAAAATAGAGAAGTATGGAAGAAGAAGACATGCTGCGCCGACCACAAATGAATTGGGATAAGGGCAAGAGAATGATGATGATCTCCGAAACTAGGTTTCCCGGTATGGTCCATAACAAAAAAAAAATCGTATTGACGTGAAGAACAAATGCTATTCGGCTCCGTGGAGGGTCTTTTCAACCGACTTCCAAATAGAGGAGGTTCTCAATTCAACTGTTTTTTTTTTTTTTTTTTGTTATCTCAGAACTTTCGACTGGGTGAACAGATTTTGATGATTCTTTTTTTATTTGAAAGCTGGTGCTTCCCGTGTGGTCCCATTTACATTTTGTGAACATCTGATGCTGATCTTCGGAGATATACAAATGGAACTCTTCAAAAATAGACTGCAAATCTGCAGTGATTGCTTGAATCACTTGGATGTTTATTGTTTATACAACATCATGACGTAACATCACGCCTTTATGCTCGGGGTACACAGTTGTGTACGATACACCCAGATTTCGACAGGTTTAGGTATGTTAAGTTCCATTTATTGGGGATAAGCCCATGTATGCGTTGTTTTTTTAGTTCAAGGGTAGTTTGATGAGAGTTTGGTTAGGTTCTGATTATGGGATCCATGACAAAGTAACGGAACTCTTCAATTATTAGGATCAACTTAACAATACTTGGCCGAATCTTATAAAGGCTATCCGGATATTTGAGTCACCTACCGTAACGTCGTTATGGTCAAGTTATTGTCGTAGTCGAATTTGATGATCAATGGAACTTCTTAACGGTTTACAGTAAGGGTGCGATCTGTGGTAGGATTTCTAACTGTCTTAAATTGCAATGCACTTACGTTCGTTGCTGCATTGCAACATGACCAATGACCATGTCACATTCATTTATATTTAATGTAAAATAAATTCATGGCAAATATTTGTTTGGGAACAACTAAAAATGGAAAAATAAAAAACTTTTTTGCAAAAAATAAAACCGACTTCAAAAAACACAAAAAAGTGAAAAATAACTTTAGCTTCAGAAGTCGGTGACAAAAAACGTAAATCAATCAAACAAAGGTCACTGACTTTTGTGTTTTTTGAAGTCGGTTTTATTTTTTTCAAAAAAGATTTTACACATATTATTAAAAAAACCGGCCAAGTGCGAGTCGGACTCGCGCACGAAGGGTTCCGTACCATTATTTAAAAACATTAGACAAAACTGCAAAAAAATCACGTTTGTTGTATGGGAGCCCCCCTTAAATATTAATTTTATTCTGTTTTTAGTATTTGTTGTTATAGCGGCAACAGAAATACATCATCTGTAAAAATTTCTACTGTCTAGCTGTCACGGTTCATGAGATACAGCCTGGTGGCAGACAGACGGACAGACAGCGAAGTCTTAGTAATAGGGTTCCGTTTTTACCCTTTGGGTACGGATCCCTAAAAAGAAATAGTGACAATAAATTTGACCAAACTCAAAAATCAGCTATTAAATCAGTGTCAACGTATACGTAGTTATTTTGACGACCCGAATGGCGCAGTGGTAGTGAGGCTGCCTTACGTTCTTAGGGTACCGGGTTCGAATCCCGGTAAGAGCAAATATTTGTGTGATGAGCATGGACATTTGTTTCCGAGTGATATATGTTTATGTGTATAATAAGTATGTATTTACAAACAAAAAGTATCTATGTAGTATATCAACTATCTGGTGTCCACGACACAAGCCTCGTTGCTTAGTGTGGCACTAGATGGCGCTGTGTGTAATGTCCAGTGATATTTATTTATATTTATTATTGGTGCCGATTCCCTTGTTTACAAACTAAACCAAATTTAAGTTCAGTGCATCTTCTTCTTTCTATTTCATTAAGAAAAGGACAGAAGATAAATTTTAGTTATGTTCTGTCAAATTAATCAGCGCCATACAAGTTTTAGACGCGATTAAAAAGTTGACTACTTAAATTAGATCAAATTACGTCAGGTGCTGACTAATTTGACAGGATTAAAGTAATATTTATCTTCTGTCCTTTTCATAATGAAATAAAAAGAAAAAGATGCATTCATCTTAAATTTAGTTTAGTTTGTGAACAAGGGAATCGGCACCATTTTCTCTAATAAGTTACCTCGTGTCATTTATTTACTAAGTACTTAATTAATTTATTATTTTCAACAGTGGCCAATCAGCCAATGATAAAATCGCCAATTAAGACACAACGCCATCAGCTAATGATAAAGTGACGATGTAATCTTTAATCAAAGATTACATTATGTACACGCGCAGTTCCCCATTCACTTTTACTCTCCGTTCGACTGAAGATAAGTGGTACAATTTGTGCACCATACGATTTATCAACCTGAGTCTATAATTCATCTACAGAGCTGTATGTTTGAGAGACAACACTTGAATGCTTGAACTATTGAGAATATTCAACTTTTAGAGCAATTAACTATATCTATCTGTACTAATATTATAAAGAGGTAACATTTGTTTGTAAGTTTGTAGGTATGTAGGGGGTAATCTCCGGAAGTGATGAACCGATTTCAAAAATTCTTTCACCATTAGAAAGCTACATTATTCGTGAGTGCTATAGGCTATATTTCATTCCCGTACTCCCACGGGAAGTCTGATTAGTGTGTATTTTCTTTCTTTTTTATTTAAGAGCCGTGGATGGCCTGGTGGATGGATACCCACACAGTTGTGTGGGTGTCCATCCACGGCTCTTAAAAATAGAGGAACAAAACTCTACTTTGGCTTCTAAAGCACGTTATAACAAAACGTACTTACAGCACTATGACCTAGACTTCTTAAGTAACAACAATAACAACATCCCATAACGTCCACTGCTGGAC
Source organism: Xestia xanthographa (assembly GCA_905147715.2). Taxonomy (NCBI): domain Eukaryota; kingdom Metazoa; phylum Arthropoda; class Insecta; order Lepidoptera; family Noctuidae; genus Xestia; species Xestia xanthographa. The sequence goes on along the minus strand of LR990666.1, from coordinate 22,911,051 downwards.
ATAAGCCTCTCCCATGATGGGAGGAATTTGCCGTAATCTCCACGCTTGGCAGGCGGATTGGAGATCACAGTGCTTTCATCAGTAACAGAAAACGCTGCGGCCCATTCTCTGGTCTACGGAGGCGCAAGGTGTTCTGCCTCAGACATTACGAGCCTTATACGACACCCGTGAGTGTAATGGGTTGGTTCTATTCTACCCTGCCGGATACCACACGGCGGACTTCTTAAGTAAGGCTTCAAAATTCTATAGTTTTTTGAACGATTTTCAAATTCAAGCCTAAGAACGCAATAGAACATAGTCGCGGTAAACTGCTAGTCTGTCCTAATTACAGTAAGTAAATTATATCTCGGTACTATTACTAAAGATATGCTCACAAACTTCCTTACAAACCTACTTTTACCTACCCACTATTACATGCGCGTGCGACTGTACTCCAAGCTTCCGGTAAGAGGCGCACGTTACCTAACTTGCATACTGCAGTTTTTTGTTTATTTTTTATTATTATGTATTATACTGTCTTATTCTATAAAGGATGTAAAAGACCTCATCACGAAGCCGTCAACCAAGCATTCTGTACCTTCACGCAAAAATTATTGCTGGGAAACGACTTTTTTTTTTGGGTGAAATATCATATTTTGTGGTAACGCACTAAAAACATTGTGCTGATGGATATGGATTGAATAGTACGGGGGTCGTGGAGGTGTTTAAAGTAAAAATCTTACATTAAAAACTTGTATTAAAAAAAACTTGTTAAAAAGTTGGAACTTTGACCCCCAATATCTCCGTAACTAAAAGGTTCCTAGGTATGGTGTAGAACAAAAAAATGATCGCAATGACGTCGGGGAGAACAAGTGCCTTTTGGCTTCGTATACTAGTGGCTCGCTCCTGCTTCATATGGAATATACTAATGAGATTTCTGTGCTTTAACCGAGTCTGTTGTATAATTTGACACTTCTTTTGTCAGCCTGCATCGTGTCCCACAGCTGGGAATAGGCCTACCCTTTCTCCTTCCATATCTCTCTATTCTGTGCGATCTCTGGCTATGTTAGCTCCGCAAACATGATCAGATCGTCACGCCATCTTCACCGCGGTCGACCTGATCATGTTTGCGGGGATTATGCCTCGTTGCTCTAGTGGTAGTAAGCGATACGGCTGAGTAAGAGGTCTAGGTGGCCTAAATGATAAATGAATGATAAATGATGTTTATTTTGCAAGTAGGTTTTTACAAACGCTTTTACACGTCATTTTTTAAAACTAGATGGGGCCGGTGTTTCGTACCTGACTACTCTGAGAAGAAACAGCCGAAACAAACTCAGAGGTCATAGTCTCTTTCAAAGTCCAGACAATCTTGCTCAATTCACATGAGGACTATGCAGATTAGTGTCTGATATGGTCTTTTGAAGAAAGAACCATAAAGTTTTGAGTGGACCTGTCCAGTCAGTGCAAGCATTTGTCAGTTAACGTGTAGCTCGACATATAACTCAAGGAGCTCAACGAAACGACGAACAATACCAAAGAAAGGACATTTGGGTAGGTCGCTTAGAGTACTCAAACTGTCAGACAGTTGTGGGAAAAAATAAACAAAAAATATAAATGTGACCCACATGGTCCCCACATTCACAATAATCATATAAAATTCATCAAAAAGAATGTAAATAAAAATCACAAAAATCATAAAAAGGCACAATGATGATAAAAAAAAGTAAAATACTTAACAAAATAAGTATTCATGTCAAATCAGTAAATGTCAAATATAAAAATAATAAAGTAAAAAATAATAAAATACATGTCAAAACATTACATGTCAGAGTGTATAAAAAATAATAAAATACATGTCAAAACATTAAATGTCAGAGTGTATAAAAAAAAGGAAAAGAAAAAATAGAAAAAAGGAAAAGAAAGGAATAAATAATAAACAAGCGAAGTCCGAAGCTTCGACATTCACAGAGCAAATTTCATTGGAGCAGCTTAATCCCAAGCCTTTTTATCTTCGAGATAGTGATTAACATGATAGTAGGCTTTCAGGCACAGCTTCCGTTTTATAAACGATTTGAATTTATTTAGGCTTAGTGCTTGAATTTGGCTCGGAAGTTTATTGTAAAAACGTATACATTGGCATCTGAACGTACCCCCTATTTTTTTGAGCCTCGTTGCAGGAACAACAAATTTGTGTTTGTTCCTCGTATTTATGTTGTGGATATCACTGTATTTTTTAAACAAATTAATATTTTTGTGTGCGTACAAAAGGTTTTCATAAATAAACTGAGAAGGGACAGTAAGAACATTAATCTCTTTAAATTTTTCTCTAAGGGAGTATCTGGGACTTAATTTATAAATTGAACGAATTGCCCTTTTTTGCAAAACAAATATTGTCTGAATATCTGCAGCATTGCCCCACAAGAGAATACCGTACGACATCACGCTATGGAAATAACTAAAGTAAACTAAACGGGCTGTCTCTAAATCAGTTAACTCACGAATCCTTCTAACGGCGTATGCTGCAGAGCTAAGTTTTTTTGACAATTTGTCTATATGCGGGCCCCACTGAAGCTTGGCATCCAAAATTATGCCTAGGAACACTGTGCTATCTTCCGGCTTCAACTCTTCATCCTTAATTAGTACAGTAGTTTCCACTTGTCTTACATGGGGTATCGTAAACTTAATACATTTAGTTTTTTTCTCCTTTAGGAGTAGATTATTAACATTAAACCAATTAACGACTTTTGCCAGGGCGCCATTAACATCATCCGTAACTAACTGCTGACGTTTGAGTTTAAATAAAAGAGAAGTGTCGTCTGCAAACAATACTATGTCATGATTATCCTTTATGAGGTGAGGCAAGTCATTTATGTAAATAAGAAACAAAAATGGACCAAGAATTGAGCCCTGGGGTACCCCCATTCTTACTACGGATCCGGGAGATCTCTTCCCGTTAACATCAACTCTCTGAATCCTATTACTCAAATATGAAATAAGAAGATCCAGAGAGGCGTTACGGATTCCGTAGTGTCCTACAGCAATTTTGTTTTATTCTTTTTCCAGTGTGGGAAAGAGAAGGCGCTAGACACCCTGCATAGCGCTGTCGCTTTCCCTCACTGGAATGACAATAAAACAATCCTGCTTTAAGACGTCATGGTAAACCAGCTGGGCTCGATTCCCGGTTCGGGCAAAGTGTTATAAGGGTTATCTATTGAGGATTTTCTTATATCAAGCTCGGGTCGCCCCCTATTTCATGCGACTTGGACATGGGACGGAATCAATTCTATTTTCCCGGCTCCAAGGGGTTATAGACCTGAGTCATCATCATCATCTGCCTAGCCTTTTCCCAACTAAGTTGGGGTCGGCTTCCAGTTTTACCGGTTGCAGCTGAATACCAGTATTTTATATGGAGCGACTGCCTATCTGACCTCCACAACCCAGTTAGTACCGGGAAATACGACCCACGCCCACGCTCACGCCCACGCTCTCACTCTTATAGACCTGAGTATTTGATATTAATTTTAACTTGATACCTCCTCGTGTTCCTGAGAAAAAGGGTATTGCTTGACAGATGGAGGGACAGACGGACGGACAACAGAGTGAGCCTGTTTAGAGGGTTCCGTTTTGGCCGACTGAGGTACGAAACCCTAAAAACTAATAGGAATTAGGAACTTAGAAAAAACTCAATTCTCTGTCTTAATCCAAAGTTTGACTGGCAGTGAATGGTGTCGATTCTGTAGTGCACAAACTAACCTTAATTTAGGCTACTGCTATTTTTTACTAAAAGGCAGTGCGAGAAAAGGACAGCTACCTATAGCTATGAAGTAAGTTAGAGATGTCTAACTAGTTTATGCCTTGCGCTTCACCGTGTTTTTAGTCGACATGTTTTTACGTGCACCCTTCATTTGTATGGAAATATTAATTCCAATTAAATTTGACAGCTCTAAATTACGTCCGTCTGTTTCTCGTTTTAATAGAGAGTAAAAGATAGCCTAGCCTAAATAAAGTTTAGTTTGTACACAACAGAATCGACACCAATGCCTTATGGTTTAAAGAAGTTTTAATAAAAAAAAAACCGGCCAAGTGCGAGTCGGACTCGCACACGAAGGGTTCCGTACCATTGACTATATTTAGTATTTGTTGTTATAGCGGCAACAGAAATACAACATCTGTGAAAATTTCAACTGTCTAGCTGTCACTGTTCATGAGATACAGCCTGGTGACAGACAGACAGACAGACGGACAGACAGCGAAGTCTTAGTAATAGGGTTCCGTTTTTACCCTTTGGGTGCGGAACCCTAATAAACAACTCGGTAACACAGACACGTACATGAGGAGCAATTTTAATTTGTAGGTAATACAAATGTACAGAAAATATAGAATCTACATAATCTATATTATGTATCACTCCTATGCTTTCACCTATAGTTTGTTTTTTTTCGTTTTGCTGTACGATTTGGTCTGAACATAGTATGATATGAAAGTCGTCGTGAGATTTATATCAGGTAGTTCTTTTGTTTGGTCTTGTTTTTATTTGTATGTTTTTTTTTTGCTGTTTATTGTGAATGGATTGAGTTCTTTAGCAATTGGAGTGTGGTATGTTATTATTATTTTTTGCTGTTGCAAACTTGGCTGACTTGGAGCAAAGATATTTTTGCACTTAATTTTTATCTTTTGTTTATTTTACTCATAGAAAATTTTCAGGATGTAACCAGTCATATACAGTGTGAACTTTTCAAGTGGGCATGGATGGTCAAATCCGAAACTATGAGGAATAGCGAAAAATACTCAAAGAAGTGTCGAGCTCAATTTCTATGAAAACTAAAACTGCATCATTAGATTTTTGAAAAATCAATATTCCTACTCAGGAATCCAACCCATTGATTTTGGAAAAAAAAAACACTGCTATTACACCACTAGCTGAATCCCGCGACTTCGCCCGCGTGGATGTCGGTCATCGCGACCAAAAGTACCTAATCAAGAAATTTATATTATTATTTTAGCCAATGTATACAAAAACTTGACAAATTATATACTAAAACCTTCCTCGAGAACCACTCTATCCACACTCTATTTATTTATTTAGTACAGTATTTAAAACCATTAACACTAAATTAAATACCTAATCCTTTCATTTGGTCTTCTCGCAGAACCACAAACATTCCAACAATATCGTGTTCCATTCATCAGCAAGCAAGTCCAATCCAGGGTTGGTCTCCACGAGAGCGTTGAGGTTCGTAAGCATACGTGGTACAGGCGAAGTGATCTATCCATTGGTGAAAACAGCATGAAAATCAGTGCAGTAGTTTATGAGTTTATCGCGGACAGACAGACAGAGGCTGCGGAGGACTTTGTTTTATAATTATGTAGTGATTCGATAGCGTCGCTAATAAGGATTCAAGGGAAGTAATGACATACGGCAAACAGTAATACTTAGTAACCGCAAACTAAAATCTTTGCTTACGACACGTCATCGAAGTTGCAATTCTACGTGTATACACCTAACCACTGCGCCACTAAGTCACGTCACTAACTATGAATCATAACATAAGTAGATTTAAATTGCTCCGTCACTTAGTTGACCTGAAATCTAGCTCTCATTACTATCTCCAAATCAGTAGACTGTGAAAGTCTAGGACATAATAAGATGCTAGACAGTTTGTTATGTGGGAGCGACATGCAATGTGTTTAGTTACGCTAGGAATATTGGATAATGAATTGTTGCATCTTCACACTTTGTTTGATGTTGGGATGAGTAGAACTCGAAAACACGTTAAGCCGTTGACCCAGGCTGTCATTTGTTTGTTTTAACGGGCAGTCAGAAGCCTGCTGAGAGTCTGACAATTCGAATTTCGACATGGTTTTCGCAGTGGCTGAGCGATTGGCTGCTGCGCTACGTGTGGCAGGTTCGCTTCCCGCACGGAACCAATATTTAAATGGCCTACAGGTCGTTGTTCCGGGTCTGGCTGTATGTGTGTGAGAGTCTAAATGTTAGTAAATAATGCTGCGTTGATTCAGATTCTTTTATTTATTGTAAAACATGGGGATACCAAACCATAGATACCATACCATAGATTACCAAATAAGAACTTATACCTAAGTACCAATCTAAATATATAAAAGAAGAAACTGACTGACTGACTGACTGACTGACTGACTGACTGACTGACTCATCTATCAACGCACAGCCCAAACCGCTTGGTCTACAGATTCCAAATTTGGCATATAGGTTCCTTATGTGGTCTAGGGGTGCACTGAGAAAGGATTTTTCAAAATTCACCCCCTAAGGGGGTTAAACGGGGCTCCAAAGTTTGTATGGGGAAACAAGATTAGTTAGACTATTTTATTCGAAACTTCACAGGAGTGCTCTTATTAATAAATGAATAAAAACGGGTTTCAGGTTTTTTCAGAATTCAACCCCTAAGAGGGGGAAATGGGGTGGCAAAGTATAAAAATCAATGCACAGCCCAAACCACTGAGTCTAGAGATTCCAAATTTGGCACATTGGTTCTTTATGGGGTTTAAGGGTATTAAAAAATGATTTTTCAAAATTAACCCCCTAAGGGGTTGAAACGGGGTCCAAAGATTACATGGGGAAATAAGATAAGTTAGACTACTTTATTCGAAACTCAAAAGGAGTACTCCTATCGATAAATGAATTAACATTTTGTGTTTCAGGTTTTTTCAGAATTCAACCCCTAAAGGGGGAAATGGGGTAACAAAGCCTGAAATTCAGCATAGGTATTGTTTGTATGGTGAATTGGGTTGGGTGTATTACAAAAACAACGATTTTAAGATTTATTGTGGTGGACCTGAATTACCATCATTCCCTGTTGGGGTGCGATGGGGTTGAAATGTCTAAAAATCAATATGGGTGTCGAAACCGAGATTATCAGGGGTGCTGATGTCGAAAATGGCATTTATTTTGAGATCCAGAAGATGGCGGATTAAACTTCTATTCTGGGTTATTGTTGATTTATTGTGATGATTGTGATAACGATGATGATGATTGTTATAATGATGATGATGATTGTGATGATGATGATTGTGACTACGATGATAATGAGTTTGATAACGATGATGGTGATTGTGATAGTGATTGTGATTGTGATGGCGATTGTGATGGCGATTGTGATAGTGACGGTGATTGTGATGGTGATAGCGATGGTTGTGATAACGAGGATGGAGATTGTGATGATGATGATTATGATTAAGATGATAATGATTGTGATGACAATGATAATGATTGTGATAGGTGACGATGATGGTGATTGTGATAGTGATTTTGATGGTGATTGTGATGGTGATGGTGGATGTGATGGTGATTGTGATAGTGACGGTGATTGTGATGGTGATAGCGATGGTGATCGCGATTGTGACAGTGATGGTGATTGTGATTATGATAAAGATGATTGTGATTACGATGATAATGATTGTGATAACGAGGTTAGTGATTGTGATAATGATTGTGATGGTGATTGTGATGGTGATAGTGATTGTGATAGTGATTGTGGTTGTGATAGTGATGGCGATTGTGATGGTGATTGTGATGGTGATTGTGATGGTGATTGTGATGGTCATTGTGATGGTGATTGTGATGGTGATTGTGATGGTGATTGTGATGGTGTTGTGATGGTGATTGTGATGGTGATTGTGATGGTGATTGTGATGGTGATTGTGATGGTGATTGTGATGGTGATTGTGATGGTGATTGTGATGGTGATTGTGATAACGATGATGGTGATTGTGATTTTGATGGTGATGGTGATGGTGATTGTGATAGTGATTGTGATAGTGACGGTGATTGTGATGGTGATAGCGATGGTGATGGGGATTGTGATTGTGACAGTGATGGTGATAATGATGAAGGTGAATGTGATTACGATGATAATGATTGTGATTGTGATGGTGATGGTAAAGGTGATTGTGATGGTGATTGTGATTGTGATTGTGATAGGGATAGTGATAGTGATAGTGATGGTGATTGTGATAGTGATAGTGATGGTGATTGTGATAATGATTGTGATCATGATGGTGGTTTTGATAGTGATGGTGATTGTGATAATGATGGTGGTTGTGATAGTGATGGTGGTTGTGTTAGTGATGGTAATTGTGTTGATAAAAATAAATTGTGATGATTATGAAATAATTAAATAAATTATAATGAGTAAATTGTAAATGTAAATTGTAAATTCAGTGGGACAGTTACCGAACTGCACGCGGGCGAAGCCGCGGGCAACAGCTAGTGTAGTATAAAGTGTGCAAGTATTAATACATGCAATATGATTAATAGTATAGTATAGTTAAGTAGAGTAATCGTTGGGTGCGTTTACTAAAATTTTATTATTAAAACACTTTTCCAAATGTACCTGGTATTTTTTTTTCTCTCTATATGCAGGTACAAAACTCAAAATTCTAAATAGATTTTTGGATAGACACAAGAATGGTGTCAGAGTTTTTATGCCGTCCATGGTCCTCTGACTCTGGCTTTTTTCAGCTGTGGACATTATTATTAGGCTGACAAAATTACAATTAACAGAACATTGACCAACTCCTGTCTACACAACCTATTAGGTACTACAACCACAACTCAAAGCCTTCGTAAGATATTAGCCAGTAGTACGCAAGGTAGCGGGACTAACAGCTGACTCACCGGACGCACGTAACCCTCATCACTGGCGGAGGCTCTAAATGCCACAATCGTTGTATGATAGCATCGCTTCCTTATGTATTTCAATTCACAGCTGAGACTGTGGGTCTTGTCCGTTTGCATAATGCTTTACTTCCATCTTTGCATAACGCTGGCTAGGCTAAAAAGTAAAAATAAAGGACGGTTGCCGGGTGTCGGTGTATTGCAGGCATAAGTATGAGACAGTTTTTTTTTACATAATATAGCATCAAGCCTGTAATACCCGAAGGGCTAGGTAGAGATGTAGGTAGGGCCCTTTAAATACACTCACATTTCACCAGTTAGGTACTTACATTAAATCCCATGTTCCCCTTTTGCCGTCAAACTGGACACGAAGACTCCGCCTGCTACTGAGAATTTCCTTGCAGAAAATCCTAGTTACACTTTACCGAGTAACGGAAAGCACGTTAAGCCATTTTGGTCCCGGCTGTCATTTGTAGATCTTTGACAGTCGTTACAGGTAGTTTGTGTCACGAAAGTGTGACAACCAGTCTTACCAAGGTGTATCGTATTACCTACCCACCCAGTACTAACTGGGTTGTGGAGGTCAGATAGGCAGTCTCTTCATGTAAAATGCATTCAGCTGCATCCGGTTAGACTGGAAGCGGACACCAAAACAGTGGGGAAAAGGCTAGGCAGATACTTAATACACTTGCAAAGTTCAGACAGTGATGCTTCTGGTATCGTATAATCAGCCTACTATGTTCCCACTGCTGGGACATAGGCCTCCTCTCTTTAACAGGGACTGGGCCGTAAATTGTGTTGCCAGGTGTTCCGATTTGCGCGGGATGTCCCGATTTTCAGGGGTCTGAGGACGCGTCCCGATTTGAACCTGATCGGGACGCTAAATGTCCCGAACTTAAATACACTGAACTGAACAGAACTAAAAAATCAATAACTTTAGTAAAAACCATAATTATTTCCTAAAAATAATATGTAATTTCACTAAAACTGAAAATTAAATTAAAACTATCTTTAGCATGACGTGCAGTGTCCTATGTTATAACTACCTACGTTATTAAAAACAAGACAATCCTAAAGGCAGCAAAATGTAATAGTAATATTAGTAGTAGAAAAGCTATAAAATTGAAAAAAAATATATATATATAGTTTTTCCCGGTTTAAAACCCTAAATCCCGCTTTATTTTACCATCTGCCCCGATTTTAATTCAATCGGACCTGGCAACACTAGCCGTAACCCACCACGTGGGCCTATTGTGGGTTGTTATTGCAGCTGTCACAAAATGAGAAACTTTTAGATGGGCCGCCCGCTTATCTGTCTACGAAAACAAAATAAAACTAAGAAATAGGTTTTCCCGCATAGCGTAGAAATTGTGTTTACTTTACCTTCTTAGTGAATGAAGGTACCTAAGTACCAATTTAGTTATGTACTTTACAATGGACACGCTCTCGAAATACTCTCATTCAATTACTACCTAAGTATACCGGATCGAACTGAAAAAAATACTAAAAAACCTAATGGCGGAACTAAATCGAACCATCGACTGTCATGGTTTTTTTTAAATCCATTGCTGGTTTGAAACTGTGCTACGAAAACATTGTTTGAACAAAACCAGCTATGTATTTTGAATTAAGAAGAATATCCATCGTCTTTTGTTATTTGTAGTACCAGCCGTTTCGATGATATAACTAACCAATTTATGTAGACTATCGGTGTCTGTATTTTCTTCGGATAAGAGTGTCATGTAAAGTTGGTTAGGTATATGGAACAAAATAAAAGATTTTTGTTTCGCATAGACACGTCATTAGGAGGTGTGGTTCCGTACAAAAAATGTTTTAATGATGTCTGTGGTTGTACTGAGAGGTTTTCTTGCTATTTCTTCAGTTTTTGGTACCGTAATGTTTGTTTTTAAAAGGAATCTTGTCTTTAGTTATTTCTAGTCTGTTTCTATTGAATATAAATATTTGTAGGTTGTGTTTCAGGGAGACAAAAGCAAACGACATTAAGAAGAACGTTCCATTCCATGTTTTTGTGTACATATTCTTTTTTAACCCGAAAAGGGCCGACTATTTACTTTTTTCGTGACATCATTTCGCTAAATTCGCTACGCTATTGTTCAGGTAGGTACTAAGTGTTATTAAACTAAGTAGGTACGAGTAGTATGTTCGAGTTTTTACATCTGGCGAGGTTGCACTTTCATATTTAATTTATATTCAATCCGTAATTTATTGTGAATTGCTTTCGAAAACAAATGTAGTACGAGATGATCCCCTTAAGCGGGAATAGCTGTAAAATACATATTTTTCAAGGTAAATTAAAAATAAAGGCGATAAGTACTAGTATAAGTATTTACCTATCCAACTTTCATAGTACCTACTCAAAAAACTTTTTGCTGCATTTGACTGAGGCGGGGGGGGGGGTGTCCACAACTATGTTTTTAGCACAATCGCAAAGGATCTCAACCAAGGATCGGTACCCCTCCTCTAGGATCTTACCCTAAGGGATCAACTCGTGCTACTTTCACCTATTTTATTTTATTTTAACCTTATAGGTAGGTACGGGTTTACTTACAACTATTTCAATACATGTCGGACTAAGATTAAAGAGGATCCAGGAACCTTCTTCTTAAAGAAAGACCAAAAGAGCTCTGCTAACCATACCAAAAGATAAAATATTCTACTTGCTTTACTTTGAGATCGGCGCAAGATGTCTTCTTCCACACTTTCCTATTACTCGTCATCTCATCAGACACTTCCTTTCTTGCCATATTATCCTTTACACAGTTCATCCATCGGGTCTTTAGCCTTTCTCTATACGTACTCTTATTCTTACGTCACACAGGATGACTTTTTTATCACTTTCGAAAAAAAAATGGGTATACTAGGTGAACGGAGTAGAAGCAATTAATAGGCATGCTTAGTTTTTTTTTTTTTTTGAAATTTCTCGTCCTTTGTTCCATTCTGAAAAGTTTACTTGAAATTGATAGCGTTTTTCGATGATAGATCAATTTTTTTCTAAGCTGTGGAAAAATGTAAAAAAAAACTATGGATGCCATAAGCTTCTAATATACCTATTTTTTTTGGAAAGTGATAAAAATGTCATCCGGTATACCTCATTCCTCCATCAGCGCCCGTACGAAAGGACTAATATTCAACTTCCTGCCCACGGACCCCTAAAAGCGCGGACCACAAAACTAATAACAGAGCGCCCGTCACCTGACTATAAAACTGCACCTCGGTTTATTGTGACATCACAAACATTTGAGCAACGCTCTGCATTACATCAAAATGTGCACAGTAATTTTATATGTGAGTTATTTTGACATATTATTTTTTTGTTAAGTGAAATTATTGTGAATAAGTTTTATAGTTTTAAGGTGGTGTTATATGAGACTTAAAACAATAACTAGCGATATGTGGGTGTACTATTAATCCTTCGGGGATTACGAGCGTGATGTTACCTATGTTATGTTGTTTTAATGGTGGTGGTTTTTATATACTGGACATTTATTTTGGATGTGTGTACGTTACACGGAATAAGTTTAGTGTTGTTGTTATCTCAGGATTCTAAACCCTGATAATGGAACTATTACGGGAGCTAAACGTGTGAATTATTATTACCTATTGCAGTGAATCAAATGCATTCACTGCAATAAACAAAACCAGAAAAATTTATGACATTCTTCAGGATGTATGCTAGTATTATAGTGTTTTGAAAACATAATAGAACTAATTTTACTCGATAACAAAAAAATCATGAACTTATCTCTAAAAATTTATTTTATCGAGTAAAAACCATATTAAAATACATGCGATCTTTCTGATTTTTTGGCAAATAACAAGCAACAAATAGCATGATAGTGTTTTATTTTTTAGTCTTTATTTAAAATTAGATTTTTTGTAATTCGCAAAAAAACACTCTTTCGCACTATTAGGCCCGCAGTGACTGAGGTAACAACAGTATTTGAAACGAAGTTTGAACCACCACAAATAGAGTCGCTAATTTAGCTCTTGTAGTCGCCTTAAGACCAATACCCGATCTTACTATTACTATAGTCTGCGCCAGATAAGTAGGAAATAAAGGTCATTAACCCGCATACATAGTGGGTTCGATTCCCGGGTCAGGCAAAATGTTATTGGGCTTTTCCATCAGGAATTTCTCAGTAGCAGCCTCGGAGTCTGGATTTGTGCCCAGTTGATGGCAATAGGCTCACCCCCAATTACATGGGACTTAAACATAACGAGCGCAATGTGAGTGTAGGTACTATTAGGTCTCTGTCTCATCCTCCAGGGATTCCAGGCGTCATGTTATGTTATATTATGTGATATTTTTCCGTAAACAAACTTTGATACATACAGGAAAGCCGTGGTACCTAAAAAAGGTCAAAGTAGTCTAAAACCTCGATGTATCTGCTAGCAAAATTCTGCAGTGTTAAAAATGTTGTTGGATTTTTAAAGTGAATTACTGTCGGTTATTTTTTAACTCAGACTTCAGCTTAGCTATATTTAAAGCAGGGATAAAATACTTTACGTATCTAGGTATGTGTTACAGCAGCTTGCTAAAATTATAAGCAGGTAAGTACTTTAATCTATACTATTTAATATATAAAGCTGAAGAGTTTGTTTGTTTGTTTGTTTGAACGCGCTAATCTCTGGAACTACTGGTCCGAATTGAATGATTCTTTCAGTGTTGGGTAGTCCATTTATCGATGAAGACTATAGGCTATATAACATCACGCTGCGACCAAAAGGAGCGGAGCATAAATGAAAAATATTGCAAAAACGGGGAAAAATGTATTCCTTTTGTGAGCTGTTTCTCTTTTTAACCGACTTCAAAAAAGGCGGAGGTTATATGTTCGTGTGTATGTATTTTTTTTTTTTTTTTTTATGTATGTTACCTGATTTCTCTCCCATTTGTGGACCGATTTTCAAAATTCTTTTTTCATTTGATAGAGTACACTCCTGAGGTGGTCCCATTTTAATTTGGTGAAGATCTGTTGCTGACCTTCGGAGATATACAATGGAACTCTTCAAAAAGAGACGGCAAATCTGTTGTGATAGCTCTAATCGGTTGGATGTTCATTGTTTATACAATATCATGACGGAACATCACGCCTGTATGCTCTGAGGGGGTACGCAGAAGTGTACAATTTACCTGATTTCTCTCCCATTTGTGGACCGATTCTCAAAATTCTTTTTTTATTTGAAAAAGTATACTCCTGAGGTGGTCCCATTTTAATTTGGTGAAGATCTGATGCTGACCTTCGGAGATATACAATGGAACTCTTCAAAAAGAGACGGCAAATCTGTTGTGATAGCTCCAATCGGTTGGATGTTCATTGTTTATACAATATCATGACGGAACATCACGCCTGTATGCTCTGAGGGGGTACGCAGAAGTGTACAATTTACCTGATTTCTCTCCCATTTGTGGACCGATTCTCAAAATTCTTTTTTTATTTGAAAAAGTATACTCCTGAGATGGTCCCATTTTAATTTGGTGAAGATCTGATGCTGATCTTCGGAGATATACAATGGAACTCTTCAAAAATAGACGGCAAATCTTTTATGATAGCTCCGATCGCTTGGATTTTTATTGTTTATACAATATCATGACGTAATATCACGCCTGTATGCTCTGAGGTGGTACGCAGATGTGTACAATTTACCTGATTTCTCTCCCATTTGTGGACCGATTTTCAAAATTCTTTTTTTACTTGAAAGAGTATACTCCTGAGGTGGTCCCATTTTAATTTGGTGACGATCTGATGCTGATCTTCGGAGATATACAATGGAACTCTTCAAAAATAGACGGCAAATCTGTTGTGATAGCTCCAATCGGTTGGATGTTCATTGTTTAAACAACATCATGACGTAACATTACACCTGTTTGCTCTGAGGGGTACATAGAAGTGTACAGTACACCCAGATTTCGACAGTTATGGCATGTTATGTTCCATTTATTGGGGATAAGCCTATTACCATGACATGTATTGTTAACCATGTACAATGAATGCATAGCAAATATTTGTAAGTATAGGATCTTACAACTAAAAATGGAAAAATAAAATAAAACTTTTTTGCCAAAAATAAAACCGACTTCAAAAAAAACAACAAACAAAAAAAACACAAAAAGAAAAGGACAAAAAAATACACTAAAAGAAAAACAAAAAAAAAACACTAAAACAAAACCACAAAAAAGTGAAAAATAACTTTAGCTTCAGAAGCCGGTGAGAAAAACACCAAATCAATCAAAGGTCAAGCTTCAGAAGTCGGTGACAAAAACACTAAATCAATTAAACAAGGTCACCGACTTCTGAAGCTTGACCTTTGATTGATTTGGTGTTTTTCTCACCGGCTTCTGAAGCTAAAGTTATTTTTCACTTTTTTGTGGTTTTGTTTTAGTGTTTTTTTTTTGTTTTTCTTTTAGTGTATTTTTTTGTCCTTTTCTTTTTGTGTTTTTTTTGTTTGTTGTTTTTTTTGAAGTCGGTTTTATTTTTGGCAAAAAAGTTTTATATGTGACGCAGACGAAGTTGCGTGGGTCAGCTATAATATTATAAAGAGGTAACATTTGTTTGTATGTTTGTAAGTTTGTATGTAGGGGGTAATCTCCGGAAGTAATGAACCAATTTTAAAAATTGTTTCTTTGGTAGAAAGCTACATTATTCGTGAGTGCTATAGGCTATATTTTATTCCCGTACTCCCACGGGGACGGGAACTACGCGGGTGAAACCGCGGGACGTCAGCTAGTGTTAATATACTTTTACTAGAGGTGCCGTTACTTTATTCCAAATTATTTGAAGATAAAATACGAGTAATCCTGTACTGCCATCATAAGGAAAAAAGGCACAACTAACATTTTATAAATATGGAGAAAATAGAGTTTAAAAATTTTATTGGTTTTGGCGAAAAATATAGACTATAAGATTATTTTTCGAAAATAGATGAATTAAAATAAATTCATTTTTACTATTCCTATACGATTATTGAAATATAAGTTTTAATTTTATTGTCATTTATTAATTAATCAACATTTTCTCTTTCAACGTAGCATAAAAAATGAAGTAAATTTATTAATATTACGAATAGAGGGCATAACTAACCAGTTGTGACTTTTCATTCTGACATAATTGTGAAAAAATATGAAATAATACAGTGAAAGGGCACATTTATTAAAATGTGCCTTTTTAATTTAACAATTATCCAAAAAACCGGTAAAAAAACAATTAGGGGATATTTATTAAACTTTTATTTAAAGAGCACATCTACCACATTTAAGCCTTTAATATTAAACGCAGGACAATTATGCCTTTTCAAGTAAATAAATTATATTTATTGTGAAGAAATAAAAGCTGCATCTATGCATATGTGACCTTTTAACGTACTATAAGTGAGATGTGCTCTTTTTACGTACAAAAACTTAAAAAGTAGCTCAGTTGTGCCTTTTGAGCTTACGGTATTTCTGTTTATCTTGTTCCTAAAATTGTACAAAAAATATTGGCAGATGGGTCTTTCTTTTCTGATTCCGATTATGTAAATAACTCAATTTCGGAAAAAATGTTAGTTGTGCCTTTTTTCCTTATGACGGCAGTGTAGGCGTGTTAGTGTTTTAAATTAGCTTCACTTAAAAATATGCTGAAATAAAGATTCTCTAAAATCAGTAGGTCAAATATTTGGTCCTGGGGTATCTAGGTACCTAAAGTTACAATTAGATGTTCAATTAGACCATTACGGCACTTTTGAATGTCAAAAATACAAAAAAAAAAACAAAGCTACAGTCCCAGTCACAAGACAGTAATTTGAGAAAGTACTGTAGTTGCCCATTCCCTAGCGTAGATCTCTATGGAGAAGAACGGGCAAGAAACTCCATGGACACTCTTTTAAATCAAAACATTGTTACAAAATCTTGGTTAAGTACATCATTCATGTTGAGATTATACTTATATGTGAGAACGATGTAGAAAGACGTGCACATTTAAGAGCGTCCAGAGTAAAAGATTAAATCAGCAATTTAAAAATAAAGTAATTAAAATGAACCGTGGCAGCTAAGAGATGACCTGCCCCATCTGACACCCGTACACGAACATGACGCATGTATCGGCACCATTCAACTCAACCACATCGAAGGGAACTAAATGACCCGACACACCCGCCACCATCAGCGAGACATTTGAGTGAGCATGACATTCTCTCAGCCACCAAGGCATATTCAAGTCAAAGAAAGATAACAGAATGCAAATGCTTTACAGGACATGGTACTCACACACATACAAATGGGCAACTACAGTACTTTCTCAAGTTATTATGCCTTGTGACTGGGACTGTAGCTTTGATTTTCTTTTTTGTATTTTTGACATTCAAAAGTGCCGTAATGGTCTAATTGAAATAAACGCTTTGAGTTTTGAGTAATGTTATATATATAGGTATATCACGGAAGATATCCCGTAAGTGACAGTGTAAGTGTGGTTATAAACCGTGAAAGCATAAAACAGTGGATCCAGTTTTCAGCACGATATATCTTTTCTCTGTTAACTGATACCTACACAGAGTTAATAATCACCTAATAACACCCAGCAATTTTTCATCCCCCGTTCAATGACAAAGCGTCCTTTGTTATTTTCTCATATCGTTAGATTTAAGCTAAAAACTGCTTTTATCTGCAATAAATAACAGCCAGAGCTTGTTGCTGGGGCTGTGTATCATCGCAGACCATTGGACACATTTTATACTGGCTTCTCACGGTGGAAACATGAGGGAGAGGGTTGTGTCCGGCAACGCGTCGATTAAAAGACTTAAAAGTAGACAGTGTTAGTTAAGTTGTTAAGGCCTTTCTAACCCTAAAATTAGCAACTCTTTTTGTGGTGGTTCAAACTTCGTTTAAAATACTGTTATCATAAAGTTCTAATCTGCTTGCACTACAAAGCGGCTGTTTCGTCAGTTACTGCGGCCGAATAGTGCGAAATGAGTGGTTTCTGCGATTTTCCAAAAAATCCATTGATTGGACTAAAAAAATAAAACACATAATTATGACCTGTTTTAGAGTTAGTTCAGTTCTAGTATGCAAAGTTTCATGATCTAATTTGAAGTACTTTTTGAATACCAGCGGTTTATTGTTCGATTTGGAGGTAACTTTGGGAAAAGTATGAATCGTGTTTTCGTCACACATAGTACCTAGTATTTATCCTCAACGTTACCATATATTTATTTCAAAATTAATACTGCAGTATTTTAGGCGTAACGGAGGATCATGCTAAGCCATTTGAGGCATATGTATGTGATTTTGTACTAATTTTCTCCGTTATGCAAAGGATTTATTATTTACCGTAAAACAGGGTGAATAGAAACACATTGTGAATCGAGACCAAAGAGAGAGATATTTTGTCTCGATTCATTCCTGCGTCTTTATTCTATTCTACTCGGTATCTGATTCTTTGCTACCGTATTTTCGTAGGCACTTTAGTAAGATGGTTGTAGTCTGGATTGTGACTTCTTATATTATAGTTTTATTTATCAAACACTATAATTTCCGCCTTTTATGTCATAGAATAGGGAGTAGTTTTCTGTATTATGTAAGCGGGATTTGAAACGCAGATCACATGTCTTGTAGGCTTATCAATCAATAATTGCTTAGGTATTTCGAATCAGCAAAATATTAATTTAATCCAAGTAACATCTCAATAGCGGGCACGCTCCTCCTCTCAATCTCCCGTATGTCCCCCACCCCAGTATATCAGGCGCATGCTTCGAACAGCGCGAGATACACCTGATCTATCGCCACACTGCTCATAACGTATAGGTATTTTACACCCACACGTAAACGTTACCCGTTTGCGTTTAGATTTAGAACATCATATTCTGAGCCAATGATACGGAGGCACGAACGTTTCCGAAGGAGGTTTTGCGATTCACGATTCTGTTTTTGAAAACTGTTCGAATTTATGAACTTTTTGACTAATGTCTAATTACTTGTTATTGTCTATTATAATGTCTAATACTTTCCCAACTTACAAAGAGGTTGTGGATTCAAACCGGCGGGTTACCTACCTATAATAAGTTTGAAATATATTTAACCGAATTTCATTTCACCTAAAACTTTTCAACCATCGTTTTGTTTTTTTTATTCTTCATCGAAGTCGCGTCTGCCACTGTATCAGAATTGAACTATAACAATTCAATTTTTTTCGTTACTCCGACGTTTCAAAACCCAAAGAGATTCAAGAGGCAATTCAAATGAAAAGTATTTTTAAAAGTGAGAAGATTTTTAAATAAAAACCGGCAAAGAGCGTGTCGGGCCACGCTCAGTGTAGGGTTCCGTAGTTTCCCGTCCGTCACAATAAGTGTTCCCACTTATGAGTTTAAAGGTGGGTATCCATTATGTAAAAATGCTTGCTTATACGAATATACTACAAACTTAGTCCAGAAATTATTTTGTACAACTTTTTGTACAAAAACTGTTGTTTCCATCAAGTTCAAAATGATTTTCCTAGATAGAAAGTCCTTATAAAGTTCTAGTTTTCAGATTTTTTTTCTAAACTTATGGTTCAAAAGTTAGAGGGGGGGGGGGGGGGGACACATTGTTTTTTACTTTTGGAGCGATTATTTCCGAAATTATTGACATTATCAAAAAATGATTTTAGGAAACCCCTATTCATTTTTAAATACCTTTCCAACAATATATCACACGTTAGGGTTGAAATTAAACAAAAATCACTTCCCACTTTACATATAGGGGGGCTACCCTAATAAAACATTTTTTTCCAATTTTTATTTTACCAATTTGTTGGCGTGATTGATATACATATTGGTACCAAATTTCAGCTTTCTAGTGCTAACGGTCACAGAGATTAAGCGAGGACGGACGGACAGACATGGCGAAACTATAAGGGTTCCTAGTTGACTACGGAACCCTAAAAAAGCTTTGGTTTTCGAATTTATTGCAGCTGAGGCTTAAAGAGCTTTTAATTCCCACCTTTTTTACCAAAACATAAATTTTGATTCGTCAACGGTACTTTTTCCATGAAATTTATTTCAAGCTTTAATCAATCATCCGAAATACAATGTTTTTATTCGAAATAATAAAAAATACTGAATATTTACCACAAATATGTAGTAGAGTAGACTATCGAAATATTTTTATCTTTTTGCTATGACGTACTGAACGGACAGTATGTTTTCTTAAGTATAACAACAAACGATTGCCTGCTTCATTGGTTCAGTGATCGCAAGCTCTACTGCTGAGCATGTGCTATTGAGTTCGATGCCCAGGTTGGGAAAAATGTAATTGGGTTTTTCCATTAGGAACTTCTAAGTAACAGCCCGGAGTTTGTATTTGTGCCGGGTTGATGGCAATAGGTTCGCCCGTATTACATGGGACTTTAACATAACTCGCGAAATGTATGTACTCTGTAACTAGAATCCATTCTATTTTCGTCTAAAGTTTGACGTTCAAAAGTGCATTTTAATTACATAATTTAAATAAACTGTTTGATTTTAACTTTCGTACACCTCAGCTTAACGCTTCGGGGGATGGGTGAACCGTTGGTCCCGGCTGTCATTTGTAGATCTTTGACAGACGTTACAGGTAGTCAGTGGCCTGAAAGTCTGATAACCAGTCTTACCAAGAAGTATCGTATTACCCCGTACTAACTAGGTTGTGAAGGTCAGTCGCTCCATGTAAAATACTGGTATTCAGCTGCATCCGGTTAGACTGGAAGCCGACCCCAACATAGTTGGGAAAAGGCTAGGCAGATGACGATGATGCAATAACAAACAGCAACAGCATCAACAGCAGCAACAGCAGCGGCAGCATTTATTTCAATTAGACCATTAAAGGCACTTTTGAATGTCAAAAAGACAAAAAAAAGTTAAGCTACAGTCACAAGGCATAATAACTTATGAAAATACTGTAGTTGCACATTCCAAATCGTAGATCTCTATGGAGAAGAATGGGCAAGAAACTCCGAGGACACTCTTAAAAAGCAATCACCTATTATTCTTTCAATCCAAGAAGATAGAACATTATTTCAAGCCGTTTGAACTAAACTCCACTACAAAGATTTATATGTTCATATTATCTTTTAAACCGCTACACAATATATCACAATTTATTGGCTCTGTAAGTCTTTTGCTGCACTATAAGCCGCTCTTAAACTATTGAATGGTCCTTCGTGGCTAGGTTTATAAAAGAGCATTGAACGATTTAGGATTATTTAGCATTATGTATAGATGTGCTGTGTAACTGTGGCTATTAAAGTTAAAGTGATGGCGAAGATGATGTGATGGCTGCTCTCAAAACGGTGAAGGAAAACATCGTGAGGAAACCGGCATGTCCTAGAACCAAAACTTCGAAGACATGTGACATCTACCAACCCGCACTGGGCCCGCGTGGTGGATTATAGCCCATTCTCTCTCATTGAGAGGAGGCCTGTGTCCCAGCAATGGGAACATTAATAGGCTGATGATGATGATGATGATGGCGAAGATTGTAACTTGTTGTAAAATTGTGATAGCTTGGTTAATATGCATGATATAAATATAATCTATAGCCTATAGCACCCACGAATAATGTAGTTTTCTGTCAGTGAAAGATTTTTTAGAGTTGGATCATTACTTCGGGAGATTACCCCCTACATACATACTTACCACAAATTGGCTAAGTATATCTCGGAAACGCGACGCTTTATAGGATTCTGTCTCCTACAAAACCTGTTTGTATTGATGCCAGCTATTGATTTGTTTCACAAACGATGGGGCATTTGATATCGTGTCCTGCGTGTCCTGTTGTTTGTTTACTACAGGAACTGATGGACGCAACCGTAAGCGCCAAACTAGTAGCTCAGTTCTGAGCCGACACAATTTAGATTGCCATCTACACGCTACGAAGAAGAAGAAGCTATTGATTGATACAGGTTTTTTTATGCGTGGGAGCTATTTTGACAATAAAACAAAATGGCGGAAGTTAGGCAGTCCAGCACAACGCTAGTAGAAAACTATTCAAATGTATGGGAATGACATCATCTCATCGTTAAATCACGTGATTAACACAAACGAATAGAAAATTTGTAGACAAGTTTACATCGTTCAAAATGATAGAATAGAATGTTATCGTTTCTACAATGTTGATCGCTAAACTGTAGTTTTTTTTCTACAGACATTAGAGAACGAGCGATCGACTCAGTCGTGTCAACTTGGCTACCAATGTAGCGCTTTCTACAAACGCTTACGCCGAGGCGTTTACGATTGTAGAAAGAGAATCGATACGAAACGTTTGTAACTTGGCTAGGGGTGCAGGCTATGTTAGAAAATATCGCAAATTCGTTCAGCCGTTGTGGCGTAAAAATGTACGGACCGATGGAGCTACTTTCGTATTTCCAAAATGAATACAATAATAATTGTGTGCCATCTTCAGCACAGTGCCCGCGTAGGCGATTACGGCCCACACTCTTACAATCTAATTTCTCGACGTAAGATTAAAGAATATAATAAACTGAAGAAGAGTAATTCAGAAGCTTGGGGCTCAGTATTACAACGATCAAAACGGTGAAGTAAGTAGATCTATTTTGAGGAAGTAAAAACGGTTTCACCCACGCTCACTCTAACAGTCAACTTAGGCGATTCTCACACGGCAACGCTCGTCTGCGCGGCTGTGCGGAGGTGGCGAAGCGAATGTACATACATAATGTTCAGTGCGCCGCACGGAGAGGCGGCGAGTGCCGTTCGTCCGCGCGGTTTGCTAGTGTAGTGTGTGTTAAGAGGTAACAGGGGTGCGATTCCCCATAAAAATCTATTCCTTATTTCTTCCTGAATAATGCCATTAGAGCCATTTTTTTTTCATAAAAACAAAGTCAACTGTAGACACGTGCCTGTCATTTTCTTTTCTTCAGCGGATAATAAGTAAAGAAAATATGACCCTAAAAATTACAAAAAAAAAACAATTTTAACGGCAGTGATTGCTCTAATCACGGCCGTCTCGTCAAAATTTTCGTTTTTCTATTGCGCTCTACTGGGGCAGTCTTGACGCAGCGCGATGGCGATAGTGTCTTCAAGTACCTATTTTTCAAATTCCTCGCAGGCCCTCTTCCCTCTTAAACATCAACAGATTTTATACAAACCACTGCGACGTGAGATCCGCTGCACCGCCCGACCGCGCGGACGAACGGTGTTGTCTGAGAGCCGCCTTAGGTTCGAGTTACAATTTCAGTTGGAAGCGGGTTTCCTGAAAGATTTCTGTGACAATCTCTTTGGGTATTTAAAAGGTCAAACGTAATGTCTTTGAAAGGAAAAAAAATGCTATTATTAGCCTTTAAGGTACAGGTATTTTATTAGTAGTCTGATATTTAATATTTTCACGCTATTTTTTTATTAAAGAGTCAGCCATTTTAACATTTTTTTGAGCCGAAATTTTAAAATCAAAATCAAAGCATTTATTTTAAATAAGCTAGTTACAGGCACTTTTGAATTGTCGGAACAAAGATCAGAATCAGAATCAGAATCATTTATTCGTAAACATAGGTAATAATTAAAACAAGATCTTAAAAAATTAGGTAGTGCGCTATGTTTTGCAAAGATGAAAATTAAATGTAGCTACAGTCCCAGTCACAAGACATGAAAACTGTAAAAGTACTGTAGTTGCCCATTCCCTAGCGTAGATCTCTATAGAGAAGAACATTGTTACAAAATCTTGGTTACATCATTCATGTTGAGATGGTATATTATGTGAGACAAATGTAGCAAGAATTGCATCGTTAAAAAGTGTCCACAGTAAAAACACAAAAAAAAACGTTTTTAAACTGACATGTTATGTAACTACCTTGTTTGTTATTTGTTTTGAATTTCCGATCTTTCGGCACTGTTGTAAGCGCCATATAGCGCTAAAAACTACAAGATACCTGAAGAAACTCTGGAGCCGTGGAGTCCGAGTGCTCATGTCTATGTGCACTCGGACTTAAGGAAATTTTGAAACGCCTAGTTGGTGGTTCAAGTGACCCAAGAGCTGGCTTTTACCTTAGCTAGAGGCTAAGTGTTGCCATACAACGTGGCAACGCCGCCAGTATCTTGGGCACATTACCAGCTGACAGCGAGGTGGAGTTTTCTGATGCGCTTTTATAGTTTATTTTAGTTAAATTAATAGTTTTTTAGATTTCTCTGTTAGTTTACATTGACAAATCAAATTAAACAATTGACTGATCTTCAAACATGATTCCTAACTAATGTAGTCCAAGATTTATACATGACAGGGTCGTTGAGGAAGCTGCAGTGCCACGACAAACACATTAATCATGCTGACATGTCTATTGTTAGGCTTGCCAAAACTAGACAGTTAAGGACGTGTAGATATAGCAGTCTGCTGTGATACTGCGAATTGATGCTAAATGCAGTACCTACGTAGTCATTTTGTTGTGGAATTCCTTGTGGTCAAAGGAGAATTGCGAGGAGACCCACGTAATTTAAAAATCAACGGAGTGCCGTTCACGGTCTAGTTTATATTAATTATAGTAAAGAGTTTATCAGAGTTCTATATAAAAAATATTGAGTTACTAGGTGATGGGAATTAAAAGTTACGAATTATTTTAATTTAAATAAAAATCAAGTCATCGTGCAGTTTTCGAACGCAACGTTTGACATTTACCTTCTACAACTGAGAAAAGTGTCAAATTCATCTGTGGACATAGTCTGTGGTTCATTCTATTGTTTGTTTGTGTTCAACGGCTACGTGGAATACGGATAAAAGCTATTTTATGCCATTCTACCACTAAATAATAACCAATAAGTCCGTGCCTTAAGTTAGGTTATAATCTTCTGTCTTTCATATCTTTTTTCTCCCAACTTCTATATCATACTTTCCATTTGCTTTTTTGTTAGTCTTAAGTCGTTCTTCAGCTATTCATAAGTTTCCACAATGTACGCTACCCATATCACTGGGTCCTGAATTACATGCAATCTCGCCATTCTGATTTCTTTTCTTTCATTATCGTGTGGTTAAGCCTAACTTGGTCTCAGAGTTTATATGCCATCCATGGGTCTCTGACTTGGCTTAACATGCCGTCGAGAAATATCTCTCCGGCATGCTGGTTTCCTCACGATGTTTTTCCTTCACCGAAGCAAGTGATAATTATACAATACGCTCATGAATCAAATCAGAGGTGCGAATCTTGGGTTCAAACTTGAGACTTAAACTGCTGTTGAGTGGTCAAACTAAAAAAAAAATACATCTCAAAGAACTTACATATACGACCCGAATGGTGCAGCGGTAGTGAGGTTGCCTTACGTTCTTACGGTCCCGGTTTCGAATCCTGGTAGGAGCAAATGTTTGCGTGATGAACATGGACATTTGTTTCAGAGTCATGGATGTTTATATGATACCTAATGTATGTATTTACAAACAAAAAGTACTTATGTAGTATATCAACTATTCGGTGTCCACGACACAAGCCTCGTTGCTTAGTGTGGCACTAGATAGCGCTGTGTGTAATGTCCAGAAAATTTTGAAAGTTCTTTCATGCAATGAAGTTAATTTCAGTGTGTGAAGAAAACCATAGATATAAAGAAGGAAGAAAACACATCAAATCGGCTATTTTAAAGTATTTCGCGGTTGAAACCACTCACACTCAGACTATTTCTACCTCGTCAGTCTAGTGGTCAGAAGGTGAGCGTGAAATTTTGGGTATAATTCCCAGGTTAGGCAAAGTGTTATTCAGTCTTTCAATCATGATAGCGTTACGGTTGACAGAGGAGCATGGAAGAAAAAATCGTATTGCAATGACCCCAAGTAATACATGGGCAGAAAGAGGATGGTCTTTAGAACCAATAGTCATCATCATCATCATCATCATCAACCTAATAACGTTCCCACTGCTGGGACACAGGCCTCCTCTCTTTGAGAGGGAATGGGCTATAATCCACCACGTGGGCCCAGTGCAGGTTGGCAGATGTCACATGTCTTCGAATTTTTTGGTTCTAGGACATGCCGGTTTCCTCACGATGTTTTCCTTCACCGTTTTGAGAGTAGTGGTGATGAAATAAATTACACAAAGTAATACGCCTGTCTGGGGGAACCCACGCCTTACTGTTCGTAAGTCGGGGCCGCCACCACTGGGCCACCGCTGCTCCAATGCTGAACCAATAGTATTTGAGCCAAATGGTCTGATCACGAGATTGAACATGTAAATTGTGGCAGGCGTTCATAGATATGCATACCCACATAAACATACAGTAATTGCTGTCTAACAACCAGCTACAACTTGCTACCATCAACACAAAACACATTATGAACTCATATCAGTTGCAAACAACAACCGTTTTCCGAGTGCAACTCATTTGACATAACTCACGTGCAACTTTACAACTGCGTCGTAAACTTAGGTTGTGTTACGTTTTCCTATAGATTTATTGCGCAAATTATTACCTTTTAATAAGACTGCCTTGTTGGTTTAGTGGTCCCGTGCGCGACTGCTGAGCATCGAGGTCCTGGGTTCGATTCCCGGGTCGGGTAAAGTATTATTGGGTTTTTACATCAGGAGTTTCTCAGTAACAGCCACGGAGTCTGTATTTTGTGCCCGGTTGATGGTAATAGGTTCACCCCCTATTACTTACATATGTTTTAAACATAACGCGTAATCTGGGCGCACTATTGGTTTCGCCTCTGCCAAACTCTTCAGGGATTATAGTCGTGATGTTATGCTAAGTTGATCCTGTCCATACGATACGCCGTGATAGTAAGCAGCAGTGCAATACACAAATAGACTTCAACCTACATCTATTTTGGTATAAACCGTGATGCTTAGCGACATTAATATCTCGGAAGTATCAACACAGTTGAAATTTCACCTGCAATTAAAATATAGCACTTTTACTGATGCGTTTATTTAAGCGTTTATGGTTGCGGGTTCATATAAACCCCTTGTTTTTCCGGAATGGAAATCATCAAATGACCGCTCTGACTAAAACCCATCCATGTTCCTTCTTAGGGTCAGCTCACACCGAGACGCGACGCGACGTGACGCTGCGCGCAGAGCTACTCAAAATAGAACTTTATTTACTACACGAAAAGATACACATTTCATTGTGTGAATTCAGAATACGCTGCACCATGAAGCACTGCGCCTCGACATTGAAATGTGTATCTTTTCGTGTAGTAAATAAAGTTATATTTTGAGTCACTCTGCGCGCAGCGTCGCGTCGCGTCGCGTCTCGGTGTGAACTGACCCTTAGGCCTTTGTGTTCCGGAGCCGCGGTATCTCTTTCGAACAGTCTCTCAGCCCCGGTAGGTTCATAAACCCTTCGGAATTCTTTCTACTTCTTACATACAGACGTGTAACTGCTATAAACGGGTCTATAAAAAAATCGGTGCAGCCTTTGAGACTGCCGATAGAAATGAAAACAAAAAGTATACAAGCCCCTCCCCAGTCGTAGCACTGGTTGTGCCCCGCATACCTATGTGGTGCTACGCCGTAGCTGATCGCCTACGAGTGCTACGAAGCGTGACCGCACGTTACGTCAAGTAACGATGAGTTCAATGTTTTTCCTTCACCCAAAAAGTGCTCAACCCACCTAAAGAAGTTTTCACTTCAAAAACCCCGACATCCTATTTATAACCATCATTCTGCTTCCAGTGTTTGAGCGCGGTGCTGGTCGCCAGCCTGGCCGCAGGTGACGAGATGCAGTGGACACCATACAACAGCCTACTGCAGCAGTACCAACAGGCGGCCTCGCCCTACCAGCAGGCGGCTTCACAACAGGATCAACAGGTGAGAAAGGATGAAGGGGAATAATGGTCCTTCTGTCTGTCTCGTTGTTGGAAGGATACGCGGGGATATCTACCTATATCGATCCCTAGATCTGTCATAAATTCATTTTATTTGTTTTTCTGATAAAAAAATCGGAGCAGTCTTTGGGGACTGCCGGTAGAAGTGAAAACAAAAAGGCCCACAGGCACACAGGCCCCGCTCCAGTCGTAGCACTGGTTATGCCCCGCGCATGCCTATGTCGTGCTACGCCGTAGCGGATGCTACGAGTGCTACGAACGGCTACGAAGCGTGACCGCACGTTACGTTACGTGACGATGAATTCAATGTTTTCTTCACCCAAAAAGTGCTCAACGCGCCTAAAGAAGTTTTAACTTCAAAAATCTCTGGCATTTCGAGGACTTCTTCTTTCTCGTGTGATTAGTGCCTAACCTATGTCAGAGATTTATGCCGCCCATGGGCCTCTGACTTGCCTTTAAATGCCGTCAAGTAATATCTCCCAGGCATGATGCATTCCTCACGATGTTTTCTTTCACCGAAGCTAGTGATAATTAGATAATACGCTGGTGTATCTGAAAAATCAGAGGTGTTTAGAGGTTTCGGATGAGTAAGGGTGTGTGTGTGTGAGACCAGTTAGGAAGTGGATCCCAACATAGTTAGGAAAAGGCGGATGATAAAGGCTGTTGAATTTTCAAAACCTTATGAGCGAGTAAGGGAGGCGATTCTCCCTGCCGGGGTTGCGGGACTGTTCGAAAGAGATACCGTGGCCCCGGAACACAAAGGGCGATGAAGGAACATGGATGGGTTTTAGTCAGTAAAAGTCTGACACTCCCTTCTGCTCCGCCCAGAGCGGGAGGAGTCATTTGATGATTTCCCATCCGAAAAAAAAAGGGAGACGATTCTTCAAAAAAATATTTTCTGTGAAGTTCATCATTTGAGAGATTTTGTAGTAAAATTACTACTACTGATTACTACTTTTCATTCAGGATAGTTACAAACTTGACACTTACAATACAATTTACCCCTTTTTTTTTCGGATGGGAAATCATCAAATGACTCCTCCCCCTCTGGGCGGAGCAGGAGGGAGTGTCAGGCTTTTACTGACTAAAACCCATCCATGTTCCTTCATCGCCCTTTGCGTTCCGGGGCCACGGTATCTCTTTCGAACAGTTCCACAGACTCGAACAATCCCGCAGCCATACAACTTACCCCTTTAAAAAACGTTATAAACAAGTACAGCGTTTCTTTGATTTTAACGTTTTCAGAAAATACATCCCATAAGCTTGAAAATTGGGACTAAATAATATCATAATATACAAAAATCTCGGTTTTATCATTTTCTTGGAAATAAGGGGCGATATTATTAATCCTGTACTTCGGTGTTTGATGTTACCACATAAAAAAACATCCCCTTTTGTATGTACCGTACTTATATTAAAAAATTCAACGGTAATACATTTGGGGCGGCCTATTTATTTCCTAGCTACGTTGTGTGTAAGAAACAGAGTTTGTTTAGAGGTTCCGCACAGTCAATTTGTTCTTCTAGTAATTTTGGTCTTAAATTTTCGTCGCTATAAACATTTGATAATATTTAAGGATTATATCCACTCTGGTGTTAATTTCATCTTCTTTTTAGTCAATTTGACAGTTAGGCCAGTGATGAAAAACAGCTTCCAGAATATAGAGTCTTCGTCAATGTAGTTCCCTCACCAATCAAGGGTTTTTTTAGTTTTGTTGTGAAAGAGCTCGTCCTAATACCTTAACCATAATAATGGTAAGGTCTATTGGTTGTTCCCTTAGAAAATATTTATCTGCTAGTAAAGCTCATATTGGTGTCGATCATCTGCCTAGCCTTTTCCCAACTATGTTGGGGTCGGCTTCCAGTCTAACCGGATGCAGCTGGATACTTAATTTAGGCTATTGCTATGTTTTACTAAAAGGCAGTGCGAGAAAAGGACGGTTATTGCTATGAACTAAGTTAGAAATGTCAAACTAGTTTATGCCTTGCACTTCCACCGTGTTTTTAGTCGACATGTTTTTACGTGCACCCTTCATTTGTATAGAAATATTAGTTCCAACTAAATTTGACAGCTCTAAATTACGTCCGTCTCTTTCTCGTTATAATAGAGAGAAAAAGATAGCAATGGCCTAAATTAAGTTTAGTTCGTGCACAACAGAATCGACACCATTGTACAATTAAGACCTCCAGAAAATAATACTCTAACTGTACAATGATTGCCATCTCCTCCATTTCTCCATATCAAACACTTTTTACCATACAATCGAAATGACCGGTTATTTATTCAAATTGAGAATCAGCACTTTCCGAACGTTAATATGACATAAAAATGTCCCCGAAAACGCCAGTCGTTCCCCACTTCCTAGTGTTTCCCTCCTTCTGGGTCAGTTGGGTAACAATAAACGTTTTGTGTATCTTCTACTTGTTTAGGGAAGGACCCCTAAATACTAAAAGTGTAATGTATATTTTCTTTAACAGAAATATATAAAATGTCATAAAAGCATATTATATGTTTTTTCTTGCCTTATTTTCTTTTTTATTATGTTCTCAAGGCACTGTAGACCTTGCTCGTTGTATCTTGATATAACTTTATTGGAAAAAAGTTCCGTAGATTTTACTTTTTATGGGTTTTGGCAGCTTGTGGTATTTCGCCTTTAGATACGGATAGAAAGATAAACTTAGTTCCATTATCAATGGTCGGTTTAGGTATTTTCTAAATGATTTCCACAGGCTTATCCAATCTTGTAGTAATTTTCTAATCATTTAATTAATTAGTATTTATGACTGATGGCTTGATTGGCGAAATGCCGGCTTTCAATAAGGTACAAAATGAAAATGAAAAGTCATCTATTCAAATTAGACTGTTAGCAGTTTTTGAACGTGAAACACCTTAGTCTTACATCTTTGCTCAACCCCCTTGGTTATGACGGGCGTGATGTTTTATTTTAATGCGACTATCAATTAAATAACTCAGATTTTATGTGGACAAAAATCACGATCTACCAAATAGATGCCTAACATTAATCTTGCTCAGTTTTAACTTTTTTACACATTTTCCACTAAGAACACTTTCACTAGAATACCTATCCAAAAAAAAGTAACTGGGTAAGTATTCAAACGCCTAATTAACGTCTGAACCACTCCAAATTCAAAAAAGAAATTGACAATCAATTTTATTGTAAGACCGATTATATAACACGTAACTATTCTAAAAGTTCCGCTCTAAAAACTTCATTTCTGAACGTAACGAACCGATTGGATAACTGTTACAAGAGTTACCGAACGAAAATAAAAACGTCAACGCAAAAAGTAATACGGACCACAGACTGCGAAAAAAAATAAAAAGGCGCTACAGACTAAATAGCGGGCATGTCGTTGCGCGGGAAACGCTTGCTTTTTTGTTCGTATTTTTTTGTCAACGTTGTACTGTTATTAAATTGCCGAGTAACCGATTCCGGTGAATTTTGAACAGTTTTTAGCTGAAGTCTTTATTTATTTAAGTTGTTTCATGTCAAATGGCACATTTTAATTTTGGGATTGAGCTGTGGCTTAGTTTGGGACCATTGTAAATGTGCGTATGAGAACAAAATAGCTGCATCAAGAGCAAGTTTCATACATTACTTTGAAGCCTTAAAATAGTTTTGATTTCATTTTAGAGTATCATTGTATGCCATATGTTGCCATTGTAGGAATTTAATACCAACCACATTGTCAAATTCAAAATAAAGCTGTCGCAACTAAACAGTAGGCGAACACGTAGTTAGTATTTATCATTGAAAGTAGAGTGTGTTAATAAAATAATTGTAATTTTGTGCTATCATGATTTTAGAGCCTTTCTTTTGTGTGTTCCTAAGAAACAAAGAGCATTGCAGTGGCAGTTATTACCGTTTTATTTTTATCATGATCAGTATGTAATGTAGAAACATCATCTACATTGACAGCCTCATTCCATTCACTGCTGAGTATTATAGATCCCTTCCTTTTGCGTCACTCTTCCCTGGTTTGTCCAAATCTCATTTACGTCTTATCTACACTAACATTCTAAAGAAGAAAGATTTGTATTTTTGTGTGTATGTTTGTAATGAATAAACACAAAAACTACTGCGCTGATTTCAAAAACTACGCGGGTGAAACCGCGTGACGGTGACGGGACACTGCAGGTCAACGGCCTCCTTTCCTTTTTTCCATTCTTCTCTTTCTACAGCTATTTTAGCCCAGCCCGGAGTCTATCTCATCACGCCATATCCTTCTAGGCATGCCTCGTCGCCGATTCCCGTTGTTTGGAACGCAATCCGTAGATATTTTCTCCCAATTCTGATGCGGCATGCGGCGTATAAGGCCTGCCCAGTTGCATTTTAATTTGGCGGCTGTGTTGTCTACGTCTTCTATTTGTGTTTTGGAACGAAGTATTCTGTTCCTTATACGGTCTCCAGGTCTTACCCACCGAATTTTTTAGGTCATCTATCCTTTAACTGTTGACCTACAAATACTTTTCCTACGATTTGTTGGAACAAATGATAGGACACTTGATGTCGTGTCTAGCGTGTCCTTTTGTTTCTTTATTACAAGAATTGATGGCCGCTACTGAAGGCGCCAACACCGTGGCTCAGTCCTGGGCTGACACAATTTAGATTGCCATCGACACGCTAAAGAGCGAACACCTTTAAACTTATTTTCTCTTTTATCCACAGTTCCAAGCCAGCGACTTTTCCGGCGGTTACGACTTTGGTGG
This sequence comes from Xestia xanthographa, assembly GCA_905147715.2. Lineage (NCBI taxonomy): Eukaryota > Metazoa > Arthropoda > Insecta > Lepidoptera > Noctuidae > Xestia > Xestia xanthographa. The sequence continues at coordinate 22,878,928 of LR990666.1, read as the reverse complement.
GCAAGGCGGTGGCTCCCATGACTTCGGCGGTAGCTCCCACGACTTTGGCGGCGGCAGTTCAGGTGGCGACTACGGCGGTGGCTCACATGACTTCGGCGGCCACGATCTAAAGTCACACGTCTACCCCGTCCACCAACACGTCGACGAAGAGAACCCTGAACCCATCAAGCATTACAAAGAAATAGTCGTCCCTCTACCTAAGAACGTAGAATTCAAAGTAAATCAGCCCATTATCATTCCTGTACCTCACCCCATACCTATTCAAGTACCAGTCCCGAAATTTGTAGTTGTCCCGATTGTTAAAGAAGTATCGGTTCCAGTTGAGAAGTCGGTACCCTACCCTGTAGAACGTATCGTGCATGTTCCCACATTCAAGAAGGTACCCTTCGAAGTCGTAAAGCATATTCTGGTACCTGTAGAAAAACCTGTACCTTTCAAGGTTCCTGTTTATGAAACTATCATTCACACCAAGAAGGGTGGAAAGCATTAGATTTAAATTTAAAATGTGCTAATGGAATTGGTTTAAAAGTTCAGGCTTTGGCTTAGCCCAATTCAACTTCCTATGAATATCTTATGCCCTTCCTAATCTTTGATTTTACGCACAATTGGGCCTTATCTCTAGGATGTTTTCTTTGTCTCTAGCATTTGCAAGAGTGACTACTCTTTAAACATTATTGTATCTAAAAATAGAAAAAGGACTTCTGAAGTTATATTTAGATTGGCTTCTACTTCTTACCACCTTTTCAAAACGGCATCGGAAATCTTTGCCTTATACTTAGCTAGAAAGTCCTATTCTCCAATAGTAAGGCCAGCCCGTATTGTCTAATGGCAAACAAACATTGTCTAAGCTTTCCCAGGCCAATTTGAGGCCAAGACTTTAACAAATGTATACCTACGTTTTATTTTGTAACCTTACCGCCTTATTATAATTGTTGTTGATTGTTGTTTAGCTGTTGTTATGTTGTTGTAGTTTGTTGTTTGTGTGTGCATGTGTTGTAAATATTGTTGTTGTTATTTAGTTTTAAGGTATACCTATTAAAGATTTTTAAACAGTTATTGCTATGTTTCATTCGATTCCTATGATTGTCAAACATTTTTAAATCCTATTTATTAGTACTACAAGACTGCAAATGACAGATTGCGAGGCAAGAAGCATATCGAGCCTCGATTTCTGCTCATCCCAACATCAAACAAAGCGTGAAGGGGCAACAATTCATTATCCAACATGACTAGCGTAACTAAACACATTGCATGTCGCCCCTACATAACATAGCATCTTATTATGTCCTAGACTTTCACAGTCTACTGATTTAGAGATAGTAATGAGAGCTAGATTTCAGGTCAACTAAGTAACGGAGCAATTTAAAGCTAGTTAAGCTATGATTATATATATATTATATTAGCCGTGTGGTATCCGGCAGAGTAGAATAGAACCAACCCATTACACTCACGGGTGTCGTATAAGGCGACTAATGTCTGAGGCAGAACACCTTGCGCCTCCGTAGACCAGAGAATGGGCAGCAGCGTTTTCTTTTAGTCTTTCATCACCAGTGATAGGAATAGGTAGTGCTTATTAGCCTAAACTTCGAAGAACAGAGACAAGAATCGGAGACTTCCTTAGACTATATTTTTTTCCGGGACATCACGTAAGTACATCAAAAATTAATGTTATTTGGAATAAGTAATTGGTCTATGTTTACCTAAAGTTTGCGACTAGACATAACATAACACAGTCGTTACAACCATCAAAATTTCTGATAGTTTTCTTTTTAAGAACATTTTGGAAACGACTTCTTCATCATAAAACTATGATACGCTCTCTTAGGTACGCACTCTTAGAATTTACAAAAAAAAACTCGCCGTGGTCGCATAATAAAATATATTCTAAGGAAGTCTCCGATTCTTTTCTCTGTTCTTCTTCGAAGTTTAGGCTAATAAGCACTACCTATTCCTATCACTGTTCATCACTGCGATCTCCAATCCGCCTGCCAAGCGTGGAGATTACGGCAAATTCCTCCCATCATGGGAGAGGCTTATGTCCAGCAGTAGACGTTATGGGCTGTTGTTGTTGTTGTTGTTGTTGTTAAGCTATGATTCATGTTTAGTGAAGTGACTGACTGAGCTGCTTCTATGTGGGTGTGTCCTAGAAGGTACACCTCAGCCTAACCCTTCAGGAGTTACAGGCGTGATGTTATGAGATGTGGTGACAGAATAAATTACACAAAGTAACTGACTGGTGGGACCGTTCTATGCAGTAACTTTCGCAATGAATACATGGTGTAAGTCTCTTGGCCGTACTACACAAATGCTGTCGGTCTGATGAATCAACTCCACACACAACACACATACATCTGTGCTAAAGCGCATGCGAGCAGCAATCGGCGGAGAATGTCTTCTTCTTTCATACCTCTCTATTTACCGTCACCTCGTCAGATACTTCTTTTCTTGCCATATCATTCTTAACACATTCCATCCATCGTTTCTTTGGTCTTCCTCTACTCTTATACCCATCCACATTCATACTCAAAACTTTCCTCACGACATTTTCCTCATCCCTCTGCATCACATGCCCATACCATGACAATCGATTACCACACAACTTTTCAGTCACCGGCGCCACTTTCAGACTTCCTCTTATATACTCATTTCTTACTTTATCCATTCGAGTAACACCACACATCCCCCTTATAGTCTAAGATCCCTTGAAGAACGACCTTCACCGAGCTGGTTATTGGATGAAAAGTGTTTTATTTCAAATTAAATATGTCAAAAAATATATTGCAAATGGGTTGTCTAAAAAATTTCAGTCCAGAATATGATTAATTATCAATTTATTTTTTAAATATATTTTTTAACTTTTCTCTGGTTTGCTTAATAGACAAATTCCATACCAATTGAAAGTATGAAGCCTATAGAATATGTACAAACGTTAGGTTGACCGGTTAACCTAACGTTTGCATATTCTATAGGCTATAGAATATGCAAATGTTATGCAGCACAGGTTTCATACTTTCGATTGGTATGGAATTCGTCTATTAGCCAAACCAGTGAAATGTTGAAAAAAAAAAAAAAAATCTGGACTGAAATTTTTTAGACAACCCGTTTGCAATATATTTTTTGACATATTTAATTTGAAATAAAACACTTTTCATCCAATAACCAGCACGGTGAAGGTCGTTCTTAAAGGGATCTTATACTATTAGCATCCTCATCTCCGCGACATGCAAATGCCTTTGGCCTTTTGTGGCCCAACATTCTGATCCATACAAGACAGTCTAGTATCTATCCATCCATACAGACTAGTATGTATGTAAATTTAATTCCAGCGCCTGCAAAAGTTTTCAGAGCAACACTACATTATCTAGTTTTGCTATGAACACAAGAGCTCGTGGCTTAATAATAAGGGTCGCTCGGGTCGTTTTAGGTTAAGCTGTGCTTGTCAAGGTCGGTACGTGGATGGGTGATCATCGATTACCTACCGAGTTTCCTCTGTTCCTCTGTAAACACGTTAAGCTGTTAGTCCCGGCTATCATTTGTAGATCTTTGACAGTCGTTACAGGTAGTCAGTGGCCTGAAAGTCTGATAACTAATCGTACCAAGGGGTATTAACCAGGGATATTACCCAGTACTAACTGAGTTGTGGAGGTCAGATAGGTAGTCGCTCCATGTAAAATTCTTGTATTCAGCTGCACCCGGTTAGACTGGAAGTCGACCCAAACATAGGCAGAAGTTAATGCTATGTACATTTTAAAAGGCGTTCTTGTATCGTGAGTACGGAGCAACCGCAGATAAATCTATACAAATAAATAAAGTTCAAGTGTTTGTTTGTAGTTTCAAAATACTAGCTTTTTACTGAATGCATATGAAAGTATTATGTTACGGTAGGTACTTATAACAAATTTACTGTACGTCTTCGAACGTAGTATTATTTCTTTTAAAATAAATTCATTTTTCTTGTTTTCTATTAGCGAAAGTAATATTATGTTTTATACAAATAAAACATTAGAAACAAATTTATTTGCAACATAGGTTTTATAACTAACAAATGCCTGCTGACATAATCATTGACTCATAATCATTTGAAGGACAGAATAATCTAGCTAGATGTTCTTAGCACTAATGTGGAAGCATCATCAGTGTTTCCCCGACCTACATAAGGCAAGTATACGGGCTATTGTTTTATTCTGCGCATAACCGACCTTATATGTGTTGTTTAATGATCCTATACAAATATCTGGTTGATATTATACATTGTTAAAGCTAGTATAGATTTGTCCATCGATTCAGTGTCACCTGTGGTGGTCTCTAAGTGCGAATTACCGTGGTTACTTTTGAAATTGGGTGGTTTTTCTATCTGTGTTGGTGACAGTGTAGAGAAAGTGGTTATAAAGTGGAAACTGTGTGGTGACCTTGTGAAATTGAGTGGTTAATATAAAGAAAAAGAAGATTAAACTCTCCAAGATGAAGTTATCACAGTCAACGCTGAAGTTGATCATAAAAATGTTAATCCTAATGATGTTGTTCGTCATAATGTTCATGATATCATCATTTCTGTATAGTGCGAGATACTGGCCAGATATATACAATTATATAAACGCGAACATCACTATAAGAAGGATACCTACTTTATCAGAATTACAACTGACCGTGATAGAAGTTGGTTATACTACAGAAACATATGAAGACAAACACTACAGCACTACCGATGACGATTACCTAGATGTTTCCACTGTTAACGGTCTTGATATCGATGAATTTATGAAAGAGGAGATCAATTTCAATAACAAAGTAAAGAGAGAAATTGTAATCGAACAATTGAAAGACTATATAGAATTACCTCCAAGACCTATATTTGTTGATTACATATTTCTTGAAGAGCCGATTAAAGAAGATACAGCTATACCTAAAAATGTAGCTGGAGATGGGACTCCACCGAAAGAAGTAGAGGAAGATGGTAATATATTTAAAACATCGGTTACTGGAATAGTTATAGAAGATGACCTACCAAAAACGACGGTAAGTGAAGAACCAGCTGTTACAAAAAGGTATTACACAGTGCAACCAACAAAAAGTAAAAAATCAAAAAGATGCGTTGACCAGCAAGACATAACACATACCACAGAAATGGTTACAAGAGAGTATATCCCTGAATACAGTACAACAAAAGAAGGTTATTTGGTTGGTGATGATCATAATTCATTGGTTGATGAGGTTACTGAAGGACCAATTGTCTTAACGACGAAAGCGAACGAAAACGAGTTGGTTGATGATGAACAGGATACGAGGTTGATGCGGGATTCAGTTGATGTGAGCAAGCTCAGTACTAGAGGATCGGAAGATGTTGAAATGGTTACGGGGAAACCTTGGAAACTACAGATGATGGTAAGTTTATTTATTAAATTAAGTTTATGCAAACATCACTTGCTCAGAGCTCACTAGTTATTATGAAACCAAGTCACACCTCGTCTGTTTGTCTGTCTAAATGCGATAAACTCAAAAACTACCGGACAGAATTTTCATACACCTGCACCTTTTGCACCTGGACGGAATAATTCATGCGTGAGTGAGGTTTGCGTGTAACATACTTTACCCTTACGTTTTTGTGTAAATTGGCTGAAATATGACGATAAATTGTTAAACATATGTAGGAAAAAAACCATGACGACTCGGAGTTTACTGGCGTGGGTAAACTAATGTTATTATTCCTCATATAAAGATCTTTCAAACTGTAGCAACGCTGTCTACATATAAAAAATGTCAGAATAATAATATGCTCCGCTACCCGTGCGGAGCCGGGGCGGGTTGCCAATTAAATATAAAAAGACAGACTTAACGATTAACGACATTTTCAAGGTCAAAGTCACTTTAGGAACTTGGAGGGTTGTATTGATGATTTTGATGATTATAATTCTGTAACTACATACGTCTTACAGTCGCGAACAATATTTTAATCAACATACAACCTAGCACTGGCCTGCAAATTACTAGTAAGAAAATTTGAATTTTACGGGCTACCCTAGAGCATCCACCTTAATTTTAACAAGCTCTTATTCAATACTAAGGTGGCGATTCCTTGAGTGAAATAATTTACAGATAAGTACCTAGGCCCCTTTGCTACAGAGGACAGGTAGAAAACTCACCAGAATAAAACGTGCATTTTAAACCACAAAAACCGCTTTTCCAAATATCTTATTTATTTATTTATTTTTATAAACTTCATGTACAATAGTGGTACATAGGCGGACTTAATGCCACAAGGCATTCTCTACCAGTCAACCTTTGGGTTTAATAGGAAAACATAGTGGTAGGGTACAAAATTATGTCTAAAAAACTAACTTGTTAATCAGAATTTATATACTTATATTGACACTAATACACATATACAGATAAAATAAACTAATAGATATATGTAGGTCAAACAAATATTGGATCCATGTAAGAATCGAAGTTTAGACAAGTTTCACAGCAGTCACTGAGTCACGACGCTACTGTACTCACAGACAAAATTAAATTTGTTTTAAATCAGAAGAAAAAGCAGTAATTTCCTCACACGAAACTAGATCAACACCCATCATGCATGAATATGTATTCAATGCACTAATAAGCAAGTGAATTCTAATTACGCCAATAAAAATCAAACCTAATGTTCTAGAACACGTCTTAATTAGTCATTAACGCGTGTTCCGTAATCCATTATGTCTTATCTTCCATCTAATGACTCAACTATGAACATTGTTATGCAATCGGTCAAATTCTCATGACTTCAAATTGAGTTTACTTCATCTTAGAGTACCTATATGTTTTGTAATTATTTCAAATTACCAAATCATTGTTACCAAAAGGTGTAACCACAGACATTCAAATATTTACGAACGGCCGACGGGAAAAGACGAAGAAACTCGTAATCTTATACTTGTCAACAAATCGGTCTGTTTTATGTCACACGCCAGCTTGTCAGCAGGCCTAGCCAAGTTACAAACGTTTCGTATCGATTCTCTTTCTACAATCATAAACGCCTCGGCGTAAGCGATTGTAGAAAACGCGAAATTGGTAGCCAAGTTGACACGACTGAGTCAATCGCTCGTTCTCTAATGTCTGTAGGCAAAACCTACACTTTAGTCTATGGTGAGCGTTCCTACCAAACAGTTTAGCGATCAACATTGTAGAAACGATAACATTCTATTCTATCATTTTGAACGACGTAAACTTGTCTACGAATTTTCTATTCGTTTGTGTTGATCAGGTGATTTAACGTTGAGATGATGTTATTCTCATTCATTTGAATAGTTTTCTACTAGCGTTAACGATTGTAGATTGTCAACTTGGCTAGGGGTGCAGGTGTGTCAAAATCGAAAATGTTCCTGATAAAAGAACAATTGCAGTCCTCTACGCAATCTGGGGACCACAGTTAGTAGAGCTCGCGTACATTCGTAAAATACTCTCAAAATATAGGTGTCGGTCAAATTAAGATAAAAGTTAATCACAGCATTTTTTTATTTGATTTGGCTCGAGTAACATAATTCATTGAGTTTGAGTTGGTTTAGACGTCAGAGTTTGTTTCGGCTGTTTCTTCTAATAGTAGATATAAAACACCGACCTCATCTAGTTTGAAGCCGACTCCAACATACTTGGGAAGACGGTAGGAAGAATTGATTGTCGTTTGGGAAAGTGGTATCTGGATTCAACAACAAAATCAACAACATCAACAATAAAATCAACAAAATCAACAACAACACAGCAACAAAAACATAGCGATAACAACAACACAGCGACAACAACAACAAAAAACAACAACACAACATTTGCTCAACATTTTCTTTCCTTGGTGGTGTGTACACGGTTGCACCTCCTCTTCTCTCACTTTCATAGTCTGATGGGACGGCTGCGATACTCCAACACGATTTAAGAGAGACCAGACAAACGAGCTTTTCTGGGCACGGAACCAATTTCAAAAGCCTGGGCTGCTACTGAGAAATTCCCAATATCAAATCCCAATAACATTTTGTTTGCTTGTCGACCTTTTACACAATAAAGATCTAATGGAAAAACACGATAAAAATGAAATCTTGTAATACTAAAAATCTCGTGTTTGTTTTCGAACTCCTCCGAAAAGGCTTGACCGATTTTTATGTTTTTTTTTTGTGTATAATATATTTGGTAGGTCTGAGAAGAGGTCGTAGGTTATTTTTTTAGTGTCACACATACACATCAAATATTCCACCTGAAGTCGCGGCCAACAGCCAGTTGTTATATTAGAACAATTATGTTTGTAAGAAGCAAGTATCATCAGTAGTGGAAACGATTATATGGGTGACACATCTCGACTAATCAATATAGTATGTATGTAAATGATTTATTCATTGCAAATTATACAAAATTTACATTAGTAACACTCTGCCAAACTGCGCAGCAGTTTATTGGCAGACAATACAATTTTGTGCTCTCATTTTCACACTCTTAGTCTATACATACACTTTTTTTTTTTTTTTAATTATTACTAACACACATGCAACTCCTTACTAATAACGATTTATGACCTCTTAAAATATACTACTTATTTCAGATAGAATAAAAAAATAAAAAAAAATTGAAAAATGATTGACAAAAGAACCGTTATAGACTTTTCTAATGTTATCTGGAATGGAGTATTCTTTCTAACATGCTTCTTTTTAATTTATTTTTAAAATGGTAAAACTGGGCTACTAATAAAACTAAGTAGTTTGAACGTGCTAATCTCAGGAACTACCAGTCGGATAAATCTATGAATACATCGTTTTGCACTTTAGCCCAATGATTGAGGAAGGATAATCAGCTGTCATATGCAATACGTATGCATATAGGCAGGCTCTATGTAAAGTACTAGTCTTCAGCTGCATCTTGTAAAATAGGCTAGTTTCCACCATCAATATATTGCAAATCTATTTAGTCCGTCAGTTAGAGTATTGGAAAATAATGGACACGTATTTTTTGTTTTTGTAAATCAATGAATATTGACAAAGATAAAATGCATCAAAACTCGGGAGAGGGGGCTCGTGACGTCACAACGCACTAAAAATTATAGCGCGGCGTGACATATTGATAATTTTAAAAGCGTCGTATCTTCGTCAATTTTGGTTTACGTAACAAAAGAAAAAATACGTGTCAAATATTTTTTGATAATCTAACTGACGGATTATTTAAATTTTTTCAGGACACAAGCCTATTGGAAGCCAACCCCAAAACAATCATGTAGTTGGGAAAAGCTTTAGTGATGACCTATAGGCTTTTTCACCTCATAAAACGAGCTTAGCAGCCTAACAAAAGAAAAAATCGGCCAAGTGCGAGTTGGACTCGCGCACCGAGGGTTCCGTATAAATTTGTAGGTATTTTGTTATTAAACTACATATTTACGGATTTTAGATTTTTCCTTTTATAATTATGTGCTGTAAGACATTGCTTCTTGCCAAATTTCATGATTCTAGGTCAACGGGAAGTACCCTATAAATTTTGATTCTCATGAAAGTGTCGAAATATACGTTTTTTTGCGGCATAAACAGTTGTATCCTTTTTTGTGTTAACTTAGAAGTTTGATTTTTTCACAGCTTCAAGGATCTGTAGACTTGAGTATATGGTTTTAATTTCAACTTGATACTTCCACGCGTTAATTTAACACGCGTGAAATTAAAGACATGTTTAGACAAATGCATGAGGAAATGAAGCAACAAAAATTGGATATGCTAGCTATGAAAGAGGATATCAAAGACACTATCAATAATAACATAAATGAGAAGTTTAAACTTTTAGAAACCAAAAATAAACAACTTGAACAAAAACTAGAAACACAAACATTGGCAATAAATAATTTAGAAAGATTCACAAGAAGAAAAAACTTAATATTTTTTGGAGTGGAAGAGCGAGAAAACGGCTACCACGACTTGGAGGAAAAAATGCTATCTATTATTAACAACATACTGAACATAAAATGCGAAAAATACTACATCGAATCCATGCGAAGGCTTGGAATAAAAAGCGAAAAAACCAGACCTATTGTAATAACTTTGCTTACTATGGGGATGAAAATACAAATATTAAAAACCCAGAAGAAACTAGAAAACACACCCTACTATATAAAAGAAGATTATCCCCTAGATGTCCTAAAAAAAACGTAAAGAGCTCCAAAGCGAAGTAGAGAAAGCAAGAGAGCAAGGGAAAAAAACAATAATAAAATAAGACAAACTCATAATACTGGAAAATAAAAACCAAAAAATACAACAGCATAACACAGATAGCAAAAAAAGAAACCTCTCGGAATCCCCAGAAATGGAAGCAAACTCTGCCAGTACAAAAAATCAAAACAAAAAACAGCCAACAAAAATAAATAAGAACAACAGTATGAACAACTTCATTATCAAAAAACCTACGCTCACATTTCCCTATAAAATTTCTCCTCAAGCACACTACTCAAAACAAGACACCGAATAGCAATTGACGCCTGCCCTTCCCGATCTCCCAATACGGCTTGTCACCGCGGGGGATAAAGACAATAACCCTCCAACACTCCAACAACTGTACATATTATGCACAAACAATGTAAGATCGTTCCTATTGGAGGAGGCCTATACCCAAATGGGGCCTTAACTAAAAATAATGAAATGTAAAAAGTAAATGAAATATTAAAAGAAATAAATTATACTAAATTAAATGTTTAATATTATAATGTGCTAATGTTTTTTAGAAAAGTTTTTAAAGTAGCATGGAATGTTGTACCTACTACTGAAAATAAAATGATAAATGTTAAATGTGAATAAATGTTAAATATATGCTATGTGAAATGTTAAATATTATGATGAAATGATAAATGTATGATAATATGTGAAATGTTAAATATGATGAAATGTTATATGCATGATATGTGGAATGTTGTTTTAAATATTTAATGAATTGTTAAACGTTAGGTTTAATGAATTATAATGAACTAATGAATCATATTCTAAGAAGCGTAATTGTTAAGGAAAATAAAGGCTTTATTATTTTATTATTATTATTATTACTTCCACGCGTTCCCGAGTTAAAGGGTCTTGACAGACAGACGGGCAGACGGACAACAAAGTAATCTAAGTGTTCCGTTTTTCCCTTTTGAGGTACGGAACCCTAAAAACGCATTAAACGGCGAGTAATACTGCTGGATACTATAGTAACAAACTAGCTGACCCGCACAACTTCGTCTGCGTCACATAATATAGCTTATAACATGTTATTTTGTGCTTTCAATTATTTTGTGTATTCAATTACGAACAAAAACCTTTTAAAATCAATATTGCTTACCTCCCATAACATACGGCGTGATAATATGTAGCCTATGATAATATATGCCTTCCATGGTTTACAAAGAACATTTTTGCTGAATTTCAATTCAATTTATCCAGTAGTTTTGGCGTGAAGCCGTACCATACACACAACCAAAAATTCTAAAAATAATTCTAAAAAGTCACTTTTTGTCATCAGTTACGTTTTTTTAACAAAAGCAACTTATTTTTTCTCGAAAATTATCAATTTACAGTTTTTCTTTCGTTACTGTTTTATTATATGTATAGATAAGAATGTGTAGCAGATAATATGAACTGTGTTGAATATCAAACAATAATACATTATGTTTCTCTCATAATATTGTGTCAACATTATAAATAATATCTCGAGTAACTGACTGCCTCGTTGGTCTAGTGGTAGCCAGCGCGACTGCTGAGCATGAGGTCCCGGGTTCGATTTCCAGGTCAGGCAAAGTGTTAATGGGTTTTTCCATCAGGAATTTCTCAGTAGCAGCCACGGAGTATGGATTTGCGCCCGATTGATGGCAATAGGCTTGCCCCCTATTACTTGGGACTTAAACATAACTGGCGAAATATGGGTGTACTATTAGGTACACCTCTGCCTAACGCTTCTAGGATTACAGGCGTGAGGGTATAGTATGTTATTCGAAAAAAAAATTGGTGAACTTCAGGCACTTACGTCATCCTAATCTACACTAATATTATAAAGAGGAAAGATTTGTATTTTTGTGTGTGTGTGTTTGTAATGAATAAACTCAAAAACTACTGCGCCGATTTCAAAAATTCTTTCACCATTAGAAAGCTACATTCACCTTGAGTAACATATTTATTTTATCCTCGTACTCCCACAGGAACGGGAACTACGCGGGTGACGTCCACTAGTGATTAATAAAAAGCCCCATTAGATCGCCCTAAAAGGCACACAAAGTTCTCCCATCAATACCCATTAATAGGCACATTAAACCACTAATCACAATGGCCAAGTAATTGGCGTGGACAATTAAAATCTTACAGTTCGTGATCGTGAGCTAACTGCCAGAGCTTTGATCTTTAAGGCCACTGCCATAAAGCCTGGCCACAAGATTCGCGCTCAAGCGGCAAGCGTTTTGCGACAGTGACTGCAGAGAAAAACAATTGCCTAAGGTATGCTACAAGTCACTCGAGGATTAGGAGCTCGTGGTTAAATAAAAACAGCCACTCGGGTCGATCTTTAGGTTTCGCTTGCCTAGGTTGGTCCCTGGATGGGTGACCCATTACATACCGAGTTTCCTCCGTGCCTCGGAAAGCACGTTAAGCGGTTAATCCCGACTGTCATCTTTGACGATCATCTGTAACCTGGCCATAAGACTATCGTCTTATGGCCAGGTTCAAGGCTTGAAACTCTGACAACCAGTCTTACCAAAGTGTATCGTAATATCGGGTTGTGGAGGTTAGATAGGTAGTCGCTCCATGTAAAATACTGGTATGCAGCTGCATCCGGTAAGACTAGAAGCATACCCCAACATAGTTGGGAAAAGGCTAGCCAGATAATGATGCTACAAGTAACTGACACCGCTTGTTCGCTATAAGACAGATTCGCCTTAGGACAGATTCGCTTAACGACAGATTCGCTTTAAGGCAGATTCGCTTTACGGCTTCTGCCGTACAGTGCTGTACAGTGAAGTCCATTATCTATATCGAGTAGGTTACTGTAGGTATTATTAATAAAACAATAAACAAAAATGCTATTTATTATTTATCTTACGATACATACTTATTTTACTTTCTGTTCTGCCTGAAAAAAAAAAACAGCAACAAATCAATCGTTCGTTTCTTTCTATCTCTATGACGCAGGAAACAAGCGACAATTGCGCCTTTTGACGCAAGTCGTAACGTATGTGGTCGTGTATGGAGCGTGAGGTTGTGGGGCGTCAATGAAGGCTCTACTTTTTATGAGATTTATTTTGCTAATAAATTAGAAGACGTGTGTACTGGTTTTTGCTTGCCTAGGTTTTTGTGGTAGTAGAAGTGATTTATTAAAAAACGGCTTAGTAATCGAGAATCTTTAATTAAACGGATGTGTGGAAGAGCACGATGCTACAACGCAACTATTTGGATGCCGTAAACTATACAATTTCATAGAAGAGAATGATATTCATTGACAGTTAAGGAAAGTAGAAGAAGAGACCAGAATTCGTAGAATAACTCCAATAACATAACAATCATACAAACCCACTGAGATTTTAATTAGAAAAGAAATTTCGCTTCAATAAGACTAACGGACCGACTTCTGGCCGTGTTTTTTTGTTTACACTTGAATTATGTTTATTAAACAAATAAATTAAAGATCTTATTTTAAGATCTATGCCTCACAAAATCGACGATAGAACGAGTTGCAATATACTTAATATCCCGATACTAGCTTCAATGACATTGAATCAACCGTTCAATACAATCCATCAAACAATAACACTACACATCTATTGTATTGTATTGTACATAAGCCTGTTGTCAAACTTGATTATCTAAAGGAGGTCAGCGTAACATGACCCGCCTTCCGCTCCGTCTATCACTAAGCCCTCTCAAACCTGACTAATTATTGTGATCGTCCATCAAAGTCAACGAAGCCACGAAACTTCCAAGGTGAAGACATTCCCAAAACAAAACAGACGAATTTACACCTTAACGCAACGACGATAAAGTTGATGACGAAGATATGAATAATGTTGTTACGTACAGCAAAACAATTCATAGTATGCATTTGTATAACATCTCATGTAGTGCGCTCACGTATATTTTGTAAATATGAAAAAAATAATACCAATAATATTTGTTTGTGCAGTGTTGTTTAAGAGTGTAATAAGTGAATGTAAAAATTCGATATGTGCTAAGAAAATCGTAAGCGATATCCTCAAAGACAAAACAGTACTAGAAAACATTGATATTAAGCTAGAAGTGCCTAAGTTCGAACAAATCAAAAATGTAGCTATCGAAGATTTGAATGAAATTCTTTTATATGTAACAAATTGGTTCGAAAGTCGAATAAACGACACCGATTTTGTTTTTAAACATGTCAGTAATAAAACTAAAGTATTCGTTAAAACCTTTGATTTTAACGTGGATTTTGAGAAAGGTAACGCAAAAATTGACGTTGACTTAACTGAAGAAGCCAGTGATAAAAAAGCAGTAAATATAACTGAAAATGTAGAAATAAAATTGTCAAAAGCTAAAACAACTACGACAGCAGCTAAAACCAGTACGACGGCAGTTGAAACCACTACGACAACAGCTAAAACAACTACGACAACAGAAAGTCAAATACAGAAACAAACGAAAAATAAAACAGATCAAATTGATAGACTAATAGATAAACTGGTAAGTGAAAAGGAAAATGAACTCTTTAAATTGGAAGAATTTGACACTACATACTACGATTCAAATGAAGACAATTCGACAGACTATCCTATCTTTGATTACGTGGAAATGTATAGGGATACAATTAATGAAGAGAATAACTATATTCCTGCGACTATTTCGTCTGAAGATGAAGATAACTTAACTGGTGTTACCAGTACTGACTTAAATCTTACGAAGATTAGTATTGATCGGCCTACTACTGATGTAAGTGATAGAAATATTTGTTTAATTATATTATATATGATTTTTAATCATTGGTTTTTACAAACACTTTTGCACAGCAAAACATAAAATATTTCAGAAACTATGTAGAATTAGAAATAGTATCAAAGAAACTGTTTTTTTTTAATTAAAAACAATGTTCATTTAGAAACGCGCAGAAGCACCAAAACGCGTTATATAATTTATGTACGTGAAGTAACATATTATATTATATTGATATAATTATCAACTAACTGACGTACCGCGGTTTAACCCGCGTAGTTCCCGTTCCCGTGGGAGTACGGGAATAAAATATAGCTTATAGCACTCACGAATAATGTAGCTTTCTACCAGTGGAAGATTTTTTAAAATTGGTTCATTACTTCCGGAGATTACCCCCTACATACAAACTTACAAACATACAAACTTACAAACAAATGTTACCTCTTTATAATATTATATTTAGTATAGATATGATTATCAAGGTAATTATCAATGATACTTATTTATACGAACTCAGCGGTCAGTCTTTTTAGGGTTCCGTACCCAAAGGGTAAAAACGGGACTCTATTACTAAGACTCCACTGTCCGTCCATCCGTCTGTCTGTCACCAGGCTGTATCTCATGAACCATGATAGCTAGACAGTTGAAATGACGATGTATTTCTGCCGCTATAACAACAAATACTAAACACAGAATAAAATTAATATTTAAGGGGCTCCCATACAACAAACGTGACTTTTTTGCCGTTTTTTGCTCGATATTAATAACGGCAACAGGTAGACGCTTGAAATATTCACAGAATATTTAGTTGTATATTCACTTTAAAGATACATAATTAAATTAAAATAAATAAATATTTAAGGGGGGCTCCTATACAACAGACGTGATTTTTAGCCGTTTCGTCTGTTTTATAGATAATTTACTTTACTTTTTTTTAATTTGTGTTTTATATAAATAATATATTATATTCTTTATTATTTTTATTTTATTATATTATATATACAGGGTGTAAAAGACCTCATCACGAAGCCGTCAACCAAGTATTCTGTACATCAAACTAAGTAACTTAACGCAAAAATTATTGCTGGGAAAAGACTTTTATTTTTGGGGTGAAAAATCATGTTTTGTGGTAGAACTCAATGTAACACACTCAAAACATTGTGCTGATGGATGGATTGAATAGTACGGGGGTCGTCCAAGAGTTTAAAGTAAAAATCTTACATTAAAAACTTGTATTAAAAAAAAATCTTGTGAAAAAGTTGGAACTTTGACCCCCAATATCTCCGTAACTAGAAGGTTCCCAGGTATAGTGTTAAACAAAAAAATGATCGCTATGACGAGGAGAACAAGTGCCTTTCGGCTTCGTTAAGAGGTGTTTTACACCATTTATATTTATATATTTTTTTAAATGGTACGGAAACCTTCGTGTGCGAGTCCGACTCGCACTTGGCCGTTTTTTAAAGTCGAGTAGTTGATCTAGTGGTCGCAAGCACTAGGTACTGCTGACCAATCAGGACGTGTTTTTTTGTATATATATTTTTTTCAACAAAAATTTACTGTATAAGGAGTATATCACAAATCTTGTGCCAAACTGCAGGGCAAACAGAATATTGGGTTTCTCTATCAGGAATTTCTCAGTAGCAGCCAGTATTTTAAATTGGTGGCCGGTTGATGCTAGAAGGCTCACCCCCTATTACATGGGACTTAAACAACAACAACAACAACAGCCCATAACATCCACTGCTGGACATAAGCCTCTCCCATGATGGGAGGAATTTGCCGTAATCTCCACGCTTGGCAGGTGGATTGGAGATCGCAGTGATGAAAGACTAACAGAAAACACTGCTGCCCATTCTCTGGTCTACGGAGGCGCAAGGTGTTCTGCCTCAGACATTAGTCGCCTTATACGACACCCGTGAGTGTAATGGGTTGGTTCTATTCTACTCTGCCGGATAGCACACGACTTCCACGGCGGGACTTAAACATAGCTGGCTAAATGTGGGTGTAGGTACTGTAGTTACACTTCTGCCTAACCTTTCAAGGTTATTATGTATAAATGTACATTTTTGTACACATAAAGTACTTGACTTAAGATAAGAAATCACAAAGGTATCTTTGCGCAGCTCATACAAAAATAATTCATTATAATTTTGCGGTTAGCGTGCTTCTGAGATCATACTTAAGAGCCTATACTACCTCAAATTAGCAACTCTATTTGTGGTGGTTCAAACTTCGTTTGTAATACTGTTTGAATAAAGTTCTAACTAATCACCCTGCACTACAAAGCGGTTGTTACGTCAGTCACTGCGGCCGAATATTTCAAAATGAGTGGTTTTTATTCTTTATAAAAACAAATTTTCGTCTTTTGGAAAAAATAAAAAAACACAAGACCTGCTTTATAGTTAGTTCAGTTAGTATGCAAAGTTTCATGATCTAATTTGAAGCACTTTTTGAATACCAACGGTTTATTGTTCGATTTGGAGCTAAATTTGGGATTTTTTTCTATCGAGAAATTTTTATGAAATCGTGTTTTCGCCAAACATAAGACCTAACATTTATCCTCAACTTTACCATATATTTATTTCAAAGTTAATGCTGCAGTATTTTAGGCGTAACGGAGGATCATGCTGAGCGGAGGTAGTATAGGCCCTTAAGTATCTTATTTACCAAATGTACATAATAATCATCATCACCAATCTAAAGCCTGTAATCACAGGTTGGGCAAAGTGCTACTGGATTTTTCCATCAGGAATTTCTCAGTAGCGGCGACGTAGGATCATAAGGTCGTCCCCTATTACAAGGGACTCAATCATAACAGGGCCTCAAGTCTATTACAATAGTGTCAAAATAGTCTATCATTGATGTCATAATTGTTGATTTTGACGACTTTGGTGGGGTGCGCCAAAGTTCACCTAAATTTTCAACTCCGATATATAATTGGAACTCCGAAAATGTTCTTCCTAACATTTTTCATCCTAACAATCACAATTCCTAACTACTCTGTCTCTAATGTTTATATTCCGAAGCATTCAACTTCCTAATGTCAGTAGCAATAAACATCTATTAGACTTTTATTTGTTTTCCTATATTTTCTCAACATAACCATCTTTTACACTATTATTCAAAGTCATATCTTTTTTGTTTAGATTTATTTTTATTCATAACTAGCTGACCCGCGCAACTTCGTCTGCGTCACATGAGAGAGAGAGGGTTAGAGAGAGTGGAGTCAACCTTGAAAGATAGACATAATGCTATCGCGGTTTTTTTTAGAACGCTTTAAAACGAACAATTCCCTAATACATGATTGTTGCGCAACTTTAACAGTTTATGCAGCGCCCGCAAAGGAAGCTCTCGAAAGAAATAAATTTTCCTTGTTTTTGCAACTTTTATCATTGATGCTCCGCTCCTTTTAATTATAGCGTGATGTTAGATAACCTATAGCCATCCTCGATAACTATTCAACACTAAAAGTTTTCCTGTAATTAGCGCGTTCAACCAACCAAAATCTCTTTAGCTTTATAATATTAGTAGATACATATATACCTACGTAGATCCAAGTGGGTAACAATTTAATTTCTTCGATATATTTGCATTAATCGCTAAAATAATCTACTTATGTTTTTCCAAAAAAGGGCTTACCTCGACAGCCTTTTTTTTTCGGATGGGAAATCATCAAATGACTCCTCCCGCTCTGGGCGGACCAGGAGGCAGTGTCATACTTTTACTGACTAAACCCATCCATGTTCCTTCATCGCCCTTTGTGTTCCGGGGCCACGGTATCTCTTTAGAACAGTCCCGCAACCCCGACAGGCATCGGCCCTTGCGGACCCCTTCCTATTGCTGACTCTCTTTGAGGCGCGCGTCGAACACGAACGTGCCGTCGACACGGCCTGTCGTCATGAGACAGACGGACGGCGAGCTAACTCATAGCCCACCGTCCACAGGCCCGCGCGTACGGTGGCCGGGGGCCACGTGGTGGCCCCGGACGCCCGGGGCGTCTCCCGCGGCGGCCGGGACGCTTAGAGGTTCTCTCCCTCTCACGTTACGCCACCTCCTTCATCCTTAGACACTCGATGACAGTCATACTCCAGCTAGGTCGAAAGTTCTCATCAAAGGTGCAAGAAATTAGCCCAAACACGATTTTTCAATTATAAATGGGACCAACTTTGAGATGTACCTACGCTTTTTACAAACAAAAGGACCATGTACGGACTTCTCTGTAAAAGTTATCCGTGGTCATATATAAAAAAAATACGGGTCGAATTGAGAACTGCCTTCTTTTTGTTTCGTCGGTTAAAAAAACCAATCTTGAGGCAATTTACACGTTTGCGGCGGCGACCTCTCGCGTCCGGCCCTGGTGCAAGCCATGGTCCGGAGCGAGACGGAATGGGACGCCGTCACCTCCTTCTGCGAAGCAGTAATGCTAGAGAAGGAGGTGGCGGAACGTGAGAGGGAGAGAACCTCTCAACGTCCCGGCCGCCGCGGCAGACGCCCCGGGCTTCCGGGGCAACCACGTGGCCCCCGGCCACCGTAGGCGCGGGCCTGTGGACAGTGGGCTATGGGCTAGCTCGCCGTCCGTCCGTCTCATGACGACAGGCCGTGTCGACGGCGCGTTCGTGTTCCACGCGCGCCTAAAAGAGAGTCAGCAAAAAGGAAGGGCCGATCCGCAAGGACCGATGTCTGCCGGGGTTGCGGGACTGTTCGAAAGAGATACCGTGGCCCCGGAACAAAAGGGCGATGAAGGAACATGGCTGGGTTTTAGTCAGTAAAAGTCTGACACTCCCTCCTGCTCCACCCAGAGCAGGAGGAGTCATTTGATGATTTCCCATCCGAAAAAAAAAAACAAAAAATAGGCAACTGACACGGGCGAGGGTCATTCAATTCAGAAAATGGAGTGAAATAAACAACGCCGTCTATCGACCAAAATGTTAAACTGCTAAAGTATATTACTTATGCTATAAATTTTTTTTAAAGCTGGTCAGTCGATTTAAAAGTTATGACTGTGGTGAGCACATTTTTAGTCATTGGTATCATTTTAGTTCAACAGATGTCGCTGCATGTATGTATCTTACATTTGATGATTAGTTCTTCTTGAAAACTTTAAGTTCATATATCTTTTGATAGAATTAACCGATTTCAATGAAACAAACACTAAACCATACCCCAAGTTACACACAATTTTTATGTATAAACATTGTCAGCATTGAATTCGTAGATTTTACGTGATGTGCGCACAAACAAACAGACAAACAGACAAAAATTTCAAAAATTATGGAAATGGGTTCTGTTACTTATCTTTTTACACGCTGGCTATTTTTTGTTTCAATTTCTTCAATGTACAAAAATGACTTTTCTACAGATTTATTATATGTATAGATAATCAGTATTATATAAATTAATTTTGCGTAACTTTATTTTCACATAACATCACATATAAGAATAATAGTACCATACAAAATAATTAAAAAATATAATGACCACCAAAATTAACTTTGTGACCACTAACATCTATCACCTAAAATATCAATTGATCACCAAATTTAGTAAATTGAGCTCCAAATTTTAATGAGGTGGTTTATGACAAACTAGTTTTGCCTAGGCCGACTTGGGGCACCCCGACACGGTAATCTCGTACATAATGACAAATGAATGACTGAATTGGGCCGTGCTATTTACGAACTTCTTACTACTTCAGATTGCTTATAACACTAATAAATAATATGGAAAAATATATATAAATGAAATCTGGCATGAATAAAATAAAATATTGTCATTAAAACACAATTCTATTACAAGACCATGACCGACCAATGATCGACCATTATGAATTTAACAGATTACGAACTTTTAGCAAAATGACAATGGGATGGGAATGGGATCGTGTTGGAATGACTAATTTATAAAAATAGCAGACTTGGGCCCCTGGAAATATGTGAGTGTATTATTAGGTACATCTCTGTCTAATCCTTCGAGAAACACAGGCGTGATGTTATGAAAAACGTTTTATCCTCATAGCGGTAGTCTGCTGTTTCATACAAACACTATAGGTACAATGCTCACCTTAATTAGGGTACAATGCTGATGGTAATGTGCTTTCAAACGTGCTGTCTATACAAACGATACTAATTATTATAAACTTGAACACACACTTTAATATCTTTTGATACCGAGTGTGTGGTTCGCAATCTAAGTAATTATTCTTGGATGTTTTAAAACTGCGTTGTTGTTTACATATTTTACTCGTATAATACACATACATTTATAAATCATACTATCGTGCGTAATATTATCGTGAAGATGATAATATTAGCAGCCTGTGAGTTTGTGCTAAAGAAATGTGTACTAGTAAATGAATTCCAGGTAAATTAGGTCATTAGGGCTAGAGAGAATGACATTCTATCACCGAAAGCGATTATGTAACAGTCAAAAACATGATTTATTCCATTGTAAAACTTACAAAAGTGTGGCACTCTCTCCCTGCATCTGTGTTCCCACCCACATTTAACCCGCCTGCCTTCAAAGCAAGAGTGAACAGGCATCTTCATGGCACGCTCGTTCCATCATAGACCTCATCCATTGCTTTTCATCAGGCGTGATAAAGCTCAAGAGCAGGCCCAGCCCATTCCGAAATAAATAAAAAATCACAGTTCACAATAAATGCATTGTTTGCTGTGATTAGTTACAAAACTTAATTTTGTTATTGTGTACACTATCGCATTATGTGACCCTTTAATAGTCGTAAGATGGAGAAAAAAATGAATAAATAAATATTTATAAAATTGGCATACATAAGCTACCAAAAAGTAGTACCCAATTTTGTCAAAAGCTTTTGTAGAACTATGAAACCTATCAACAATTTAACATAAAGTAGACTGTTGTAAATATAGGTGTAAAGAAAATATTTTGGCATATAAGTTACTCTAGTAAGTCAGGTGAGGACAAACCGAGCGGACTGCTAGCGGACAGTTGACTTTGACAGAGTTTTCAGTACATTAAATCTGTCAAAATCAGGTACACTACAACCAACTTATCTATGCAGGCGGGAAAACACAGAACTAAAATAAATATTATATTTTTCATGACAAGCAGCGTCTGCTGGAAGCACACTCACGGCCATTTACAATAATTTACTAACAGGTAACGGAAGACAGATACGGATCGGATACTTCAGTCTTCCCGCGACCACGGCTGGTGCAATCCGGTCGAAACGTCGGGCTAATATTAAAGGTAAAAATTCGCGAAAATACCCGTTTACATGTGTTTTATAATGTGTTTTGATCGTGAAAGTTTAAAAAAGACAATAGGTAACGGAAGGTTGCTATCTCTGTTTGACATTTAGCTTACGGACCGTTAGAAACAAAACGTCACAGAAAAGCTTTCTTATTTTCTAAAATATTTACATTATTTACCTACATAAAAAAAAAATATTTTTTAAAAATCACCCTCTGGTCACGTGAAGAGTCGACCAACCGTTTGGCGATTTCTCGAAAAACTAGGTGGGCACTCGGACCCCATGGCCCGAGTGTTTCAACCCCAAACGGCTCAAACACAAAATTACCAATTAAATTAAAGCTTTCTTTGATGTTTTTATGAATTCAGTGACATGTAGGTGACGCGGATAGGATATTTCAAGCTAACTTTAATAATAGTAACACCGTTAGATACGAGACGTGGCATTTTAACTAACAGTTATACGTAAGTCAAAAAAACGGCCGTTAAAGTGGGCATACTGTACGCGGACGTTAAAGTGGGCATACTGTACGCGGACATTAAAGTGGGCATACTGTACGCTTTCCAGTTCCTTCCGGCATTGGGTGCGCAATTGTGCATATTGGCACAAAATAAAACATGCTACACCTCTTTCATCATCATCATCATTTCAGCCGAAAGACGTCCACTGCTGGACATGGGCCTCCCACAGAGGGGGGTTTTTGCCATAATCGCCACGCTTGGCAGGCGGGTTGGCGATCGCAGTACGGTTGTTACAAAAGCACAGAGAACGCTGCTGCCCATTCTCTGGTAAGTCCCCTAGTCGCCTCTTACGACACCCACGGGAAGATATGGGATGGTGCTATTCTTTACGTCCGACACCATACAGAACCTACACACCCTAAACACCTCTTTGGAATGACCTAAAAGAAAAAAATACAAACTAATTGCTGCTCGAACCAGCTATCCATATTATAACCCCGCGTATCATTCGAACAACGAGACAGTGTTGAATCCAAGAAAGGAAAATATAAAAAAATGGTATTATCTATGAATCAAAATTGGAATAGTAATAGCTCTTGTATTGACACAGGGGACTGACTGGCAGTTCTGATCCACAGGGTAGATTCAGAAAATACCTATGCGCTATCATTTTCTACTAGATTTGACATAGGATTTTGATTATTAGGGCTCTCTAGAAAGTCACACGGGGCGTAATATAACTAGCGAAATGTTGGTATACTATTAGGTACAACAACAACAACAACAACAACAACAGCCCATAACGTCCACTGCTGGACATAAGCCTCTCACATGATGGGAGGAATTTTCCGTAATCTCCACGCTTGGCAGGCGGATTGGAGATCGCAGTGATGAAAGACTAACAGAAAACGCTGCTGCCCATTCTCTGGTCTACGGAGGCGCAAGGTGTTCTGCCTCAGACATTAGTCGCCTTATACGACACCCGTCAGTGTAATGGGTTGGTTCTATTCTACTCTGCCGGATACCACACGGCTAACGGTTAACTATTAGGTACACATCTGCCTACCCCTTTAGGGATAACAGGCGTGATGTTATTGTTGATATTCCCACCGCTGGGACACAGGCCGCCTCCTCTCTGTGAAAGGCCACAATCAGAAAGAAAGAAACAAAAAAAAAAAAAAGTAAAAACAAAAGAGTAAACTTAAAATTAAAACTACATAATAAAAACTTAAAACGCGACAGAAAAAATGAGATAATATTGTGTGTCTCACGGCTGCGCCAAATAGGCCCAGTTCAGCAAACTGCCGAGCATCTAGTGCCCGACGCTGGTTTTCAACTGGACCTGAGATGGTGATGTGACGGACGTAAAACAGTTTTGTTCATTGTGTTATAGGTATGTGTAATTGTGTGTCATGTATGAATAGATACTTAAATAGAATAAATTAGTATGCAAAATAGTAACAAATTATAAAACTACATGATTAATAAAAAGTGCGTAAATCACGCGAGAACAGTGCGGGGTGATGAACATCACCATTATGTATTTGTCTGTATGGTGTCGGACGTAAAGAATAGCACCATCCCATATCATCCCGTGGGTGTCGTAAGAGGCGACTAAGGGACTTACCAGAGAATGGGCAGCAGCGTTCTCTGTGCTTTTGTAACAACCTACTGTACTGTGATCGCCAACCCGCCTGCCAAGCTTGGCGATTATGGCAAAACACCCCCTTGGGGGAGGCCCATGTCCAGCAGTGGACGTCTTTCGGCTGAAATGATGATGATTATGTATTTGAGTTTGTAGTTCAAGAGCTTGTCGGTTTTACTCACGATGTTTTCCTTCAACGTTTTGAGAGCAGTGGTGATGATATTTACATAAAGTAGCAAAGGAGGCTGCTTGGGTTTGAACCCATGGCCTTAATAACAAGTAAGATTTGGCTTCTACGACTTGTATTGCTGCTAAAGTTATTAAAAATTCTGTTCATCATTTACGGCTAGACTTGTGTTGAGTAGTAATACACTGGCCTGCAAAAATAAGTATCACACTTTTAAAAGGGGCAAAATATAATGACCACCAAAAATAACTTTGTGACCACTAACATCTATCACCTAAAATATCAATTGATCACCAAATTTAGTAAATTGAACACCAAATTTTAATGAGGTGGTTGTTCTGTGTAAATGACAAACTAGTTTTGCCTCGGCCGACATGGGGCGACTTGGGGTTATTTTTTTATAAACCATTCAGGAGTAGGAGCTCCGTCGACCGGGTCTCCCTCGACTCGGATGCAAGAGTATAACAGTTCAATTTCTGGTGGTCATAAATAAATTTTTGGTTCTAATTTTACGATAAAATGGGGATTAATTTTTAGTGATCATTTACTAATTTTGGCAATCAAAAGTGATTTATTTGCCGATATATTTTGCTAAATCTGGTGATTCTTTAATTGTATGCCCTTTTAAAATTGCAATAACTTTTTAAGTAGGTAGGTACATAAGATATAGGTACTTTCGAAACAAAAGGGACTCGAAAAAGAGTTTAATTTTGTACATAAAAACTAATAAAGCTGATAAAAATTGCTATAAAACGTTTTTTTTTTATTTTAAATCTATAACTTCTATAGAGTTTAAAAAAAAATGAAATTTTAAAAGGTACTTAGTTTTGCAGTTACGTCATTATACGGAACGAAAATAATAACGTTAAAAGCAATTAAATCTCAATAATTGCCGGTTAAATACTATCTTTTATAGCCCAAAATTGTACACCATTATAATTTTATGTGCCTTATTTAATTGTTTTATTACTTTTATAATTTTAACGATGACCCGTTTGTTTATACTGTATTGTATTGCTGTTAGAATTAATAACTATTAAATTTTAGGCTACAAAAAATAAAACAATTACGAAAAAAAAACAGAGGTTCTGGGTGAAAAGAAAAATAAATCTAAAAATGCTATTTTATATATTTTGACTAGCTGATACCCGCGGCTTCACCCGCTTGACTAATTAATGCATTAAAACCTTCCTCTTAAATCAGTCTATCTATTAAAAAAACTCGCATCAAAATCGGGAAATCTTATAAATTGGGAAAAGAATAAGCATAATCACCGTATAATGTTCCCACACTTTGAATTTTTGGTTCTAGGACATGCCGGTTTCCTCACAATGTTTCCCTTCAATGTTTTTGAGAACAGTGGTGATAAAATAAATTACACAAAGCAATGCCTGCCTGAATTCCAACCCACGAATTACTATTCGTAAGTCGGGGCCACCACCACTGCTTTCCATTACGAAAAGGGAAGGAAAATACTTATATTTCAACTCTCACTACACTAAGTTTTAAGCTTCACTTCAAATTTCATTCCTTATGCTATATTCTACGTTACGCTGAAAAAAGGACCAAATTGTGGTCATTGGCTTCTGGTTTTGCGACCTTCAAAACCCAACTGACATCTCCAAAATCCTAAACACACCATCCCTTGAAACAAATGACGACCACAAAGCATCAATCCTTATAAAATGGCCGGTCAGACCACACAAAGCGACCACAATCGGACAATACCCACGAAAATGCGCGAAAAAGCCCACCAGCCTCCAATAAAAGCCAATGGAAAATTGTTTTTCGCGCGTTCAAAAAAACGCTTCTCTTTTCACCCGCCAGCTCGTATTTTTGCTACAGAATGATTGATTTGAACTGCTGTTGAACTGAACGATTGAGACACACGGGCCGTTTAAAAAGACAGCTTGATGTTTATGTTAATAAAAAAAAAAACTTTTTATTTCAGACATTAGTCCATAACGTGTTAGTAAAAATAATGACTTTATAAAACTATGTAACATTGAAACAATAAATAATTAAAAAAAAAACAACTACATTAAAAAAATATATTAAAAATACATTAAAATTAAAATTTAGTTTTAAAAATTAAAAATATTACATTCATAAGTTAAAAATTACATTAAAAAGTTAAAAATTACATTTAAAAAAGTTAAAAATTACATTAAAAAAACATTTGAAATTACATTAAAAAAATTACAAACTACTTAATACGGTGTGTCCTTACTGTTTTACTAATATGACAAAGGGGCGATTTCAGTGGGGTGATGTTATAACACCGACGACGTGAATGTTCTTTAAACATACTCGTAAGTCACCAACATCGGCAAGCAAATCTTATTTTCTAATAACAATGGAAAATGAATACTCGACTAGAATTTGAGTGAGGTGCCATCGTCCATTATATCACAACTAATAATGCTGCAATAAATAGCTTTTCTGAAAAAAAAATTAAAATAAATTCCATGACTTAAATTGGTCTATTGGCAGACGTATTAATAAGTTTATTCCGTGATTTAAATTTATTTAATTTAAATAAAAGAAAAAGAAAGAAAAGAAAGAATAATATTTATTTGACGTCAGTTAACCCGTATGCTCCCGGCCGTGCCTCCAGAGGCACGGTGCATTGTTATTTTAATTGTGTCTGTAATTGCGGGTATTGAAGTGGTAAATGTTTTTATTTTGTCCTATAATTTCGTCTTTCTCCATTTCAATACTTTCAACGTACTGTCTTAAAAACTTAGTCCCAGTTCTTTATAACAGAACCGGTTTTGCATTACTCAGAATATGACACAATTATTTTTCTCAAAAAGTACCAGGCTGGCATGAGCTCAAGGTAGTATGCATTTCAATAATTCTGGGTAGTAAAATTAAGATGGTATTTATAGTAATAAATACCATCTTAATTTGGATTCATGCCAGCCTAGGTACTACTGTTCGTTAGGTTACTGCCCGTAACTAGCACAATTACTGTATTATCACTACTCAATCCCTTACAATGTTAAAAATACGGTGGGGCCAACGGGATTTTATTTTTATTCTTCCTAACATTTTTCTACATGATGTTACTCAAATTTGAAATTCGACGGCATTTTTTTTTATTTTAAGAGCGGGACCAATCTACTAAAGAAAATGACATAAAAATATTAATTTAGTAAACTGATCCCGCGGGATCGAAATGAGCGGGATCAATTTACTAAAGAGCCATGACTTTTACTTCGGAAGTTATTCTTCACTTTTATGTTTTTTTTTTGGAAGGCAATAAAACAAATGAAAGTCACCGAATTTAGTTTTTTTTTTTTTCAGAAAAGTTTATTTTTGAAAAGTATTTTATTTAATTTGGTTGCTGTTCAATAACAGTAATCTTCATCCTCAATTTCTCATTACACTAACGTTGTTGTTAAGTTACTACTGCTGTCTGACGTGAATCAACTGTGAATTAACTGTACTATACAACTCTTGTATGTTCGCCAAACATAAAACCTGTATGTCCGCTCTACGTGGAACCATTGTTAGCCGTTCCCTCATAAAACATTACGCGCTGCATTCAAATCTGAGAGGAAGCACTTTTTAATAAATATAGATGGTTCCTACTTTAATCTACTAGCGTTTCGTGCATTTGCAATTTATAATATGGAGTAGATAAAGCATAAAACTGAGACTGCCTCATTGGTCTACATTGAGACTGCCTCACTGGTCTACATTGAGACTGCCTTACTGGGCCTCAAGTCTGCTATTACAATAGTGTCAGAATAGTCGTTCATTGATCTCATAATTGTCGATTTTGACAAGTTTGGTAATCTACTAATTTAGTGGCGTCATTATGGTTTTCCAATGAACAACCACTAACACTCCATTGAAAGAAATGGCATAGAATGGTAATCTCGTACACAATGACAAATGAATGACTGACATAAGCGGTAATCTGCTAAAATTTTGACAGTTCCTTTGGATCATTGACTTATCATTGAAACGTCATTGTGCGGTCATGGTTTTTAATTCGATCGTGTTTGTGGATTATTGAATGGAGACAATGAATTCACTACGAACAAAATATTCTCGAGCCAGTCAACGCAAATCAAGTCTGCTATTACAATAGTGTCAGAATGATGTAGCGTTGATCTTCTATTTGTTGATTTTGACAAGTTTGGTAATCTACTAATATAATGGCGTCATTATGGCTTTCCAATGAACAACCACTGTTTTAGAATGGTAATCTCGTACACAATGACTAACATAAAGCGGTAATCTGCTAAAGTTTTGACAGTTCTTTTGATCACTGACCTACCGGTGGGACGTCATTGTGCAATCATTGCTTTTATTTCGATCGTGTTTGTGGAATATTGAATGGAGACAATGAATTCACTACGAACAAAATATTCTCGAGCTAGCCAACGCAGTGGATGCTAGAGAAAGAAGATGGGCGGAATGCAGAAGACGTCGTCGTGCCCTTCGCTTGACGCGAATGATGGACGTTTTGGGAGAGTGGACGTTTTGGGAGAGTAGACGTTTTGAGCATAAAGGGATTATTTGAACTCTTTTAAGATATTCCCGAGGCGGAATTTGTAAAGTCGTTTCGCCTTGGAAAGAACTCATATGGAGGTTAATAAATTGAAGAACTCATTCCCCATTGCAGCGTATTAGAAGCATGTTTCAGGTAAAGACCCATTATTATAAGCAATTTATTGTTTTAGATACTCAATAACAATGATTAGATGCAATAGTTTATGTCAAGAACAGTATTAATTAAATAAAAGTTAAGTTACCTGCGGTTGTACTTATAAAAGTAAATTG
The DNA here is from genome assembly GCA_905147715.2 of Xestia xanthographa. Lineage (NCBI taxonomy): Eukaryota > Metazoa > Arthropoda > Insecta > Lepidoptera > Noctuidae > Xestia > Xestia xanthographa. Next base: position 22,849,701 of record LR990666.1, on the reverse strand, counting down.
ATTTTTTCAGGTTGCAGTTCATGCTTTACATTATAGTCGAACAACTGCAGGCAAGATTGTGAATGCATGTTACATATTGCACAACATTCCATACATGGCAAGAGCACCGTTGCCACCTGATGAAGTTTATCTAGAAGTACTTGGCTTGCAACAGGTGATTTACATTCCACTATTTTAGAATGAAGATGGAATTTGAAATAATACTGCTATGTTAAAAATCAACATTTAAAATAATCTTTATTTCTCATAAACTAAATATTTACTTATTTAACATTTTAAACTTGAATTTCAAGTCAATTGAAAAACCTAAAATGTAAATAAGTACTACATAAAACAAAAGACAAGTTACAATATCTAATGTAATAATAATAACAAATCAAAATCAGTCTTCATACAAATCAAAAAGATCTTCAATATTTTAATTTTAATCATCATTTGAATAACAAATCACAAATATTACCTTTTAATAAAACTAATAACAGTCATGTCATTAATCACTAATCTGTCTTTTAATTTAGGAGGAAAATAATAATGCAGCACCTAATTATCAAAACCATCAAAGGGTGAATCGGGATCTTCTTGAAGGTCGGGCACTGCAGCAGGCTCTTCTTGACAGACTGTGGAGAAATGCATAAATTAAATTAGCAGGTATGTACTGTAAACCTACCTTAATGTTCTAATGAAGTACGAAAATGCTCTATGTATTAATAAAATGATTTAACTCTTTGTTACAGATCCACAGTGACCACAGTATTGACAAAATATGATTTAACGTTTCAAGCCCGGGAACAGAACATTGTTATTCCTGTAATTACGGGTATACTTATAGGTTAAAATAAATTAATACTCTTTTTATAAACACTGTTTCATTTAATCATTTTATCATGACATTATAATTCTGCAGAGTTTGTGTGAATACAAAATTAAGTTTAATACAAAAGTTGCAACTTCTTTTATAGCATGTTGTGTAACCTAGCGCTTAGTATCAGAGTTACAATCAAGATGTCAGATTCTGGCCAATGTACTACTACTGATTGAGCCTAAACCTTACACAAGCTTATAAGCTTGGAGGGGTCATATTAATTATTATAATTTTTATTGTTTTGTTTTCAATGCTCCTTAATACTTATTGTGGGTATGTTGGTAGCACACACAATGAGTAGAAGTTCCGATTTTGGGTGAAACCATTACATAAAGGTGAATGACCTATAAATCAACAGTAATTAGTAATTACCTTTTTTGGCACACAGTGGCCTCTATTCTATGGTTCACCATTTTTTCTGTGGTGGAGCTGTCCATCAATGCAGCAGCTGAGTTGTTGATGGCCTGCCCGAGCATGTTTTAAAGACGCCTCGTTCCTGGCTTCAATAGCATCCAGCCTTGATTGAGCAACTTCGAGAGAGGGAACATGGTCTATTTCTATAAAAAAAAAAAAAAATTGTAACATCGGGTGACATACTTTGCCCTTATAGTGGGGCGTTAATGGTCAAAACAAATAATTGCAAGATCTTTACCTTCGATAAACTTCGCCCTTCATTGGTGGTTTTCCAAATAATCAAGTGGAGCCGAAATTTGCTCAATTATCACCATTTTGTATAAAATCAATAAATATAGGCTTCTCGGTCAGTGGGTCGTCTTAGGGGTAAAAATATACAAACAAAAATCTAAACAATCAAATGAAAATAAATACAATAACAAAACACCGGCCGCTAGATACAAAAACAAATAAACGTCAGTAAACAGTAATGCCACATTTGACTTTGACATATAAACAGATAAAATATTAAATTTACATTAATCCGCGTTGAAAATTTTAATGTTTTTTCCTATTTACGAAGTTTTTATTAATTCGGATGGCTTAAAACACTAATAAATAATATGTAAAAAAATAAATAAATGAAATCTGGCATGAATAAATTTTCAAATGTAATAGTAGTTTTTCGAAAATCATTTCTACTAACGGGTCTTCTAATAATGGCAATACGACAATGTCATTACAACACGAGACCATTGTCCGGACAATGATCGATCACTATGAATTTAGCAGACTACGAACTTTTACCAAAATGACAATAGGATCGTGTTGGACTGACGAAGAGCGTTATAAAAAGAGCATTATTCTAAGCAATTGTTCTAAATACTCATGAGTGATTATTAGATTAAAAAATAGAAAATAGAATTAATTTCTTACTTTATAAATTTAGATGCTCTATTTCTTGTATAAGTCAAGAACAGTAATTAAATATAAGTTAATCTACGTTTACATAAATGCAGTTAGGTAAAAAAGTAAATTGATTTTTGCAGGTGTTTGCAGCACACATGCTTTACATAGGGCTGCTTTACACCGGGGCAACCAACGATATTCTATTAAGGTGAATGCTCCAACCAGTCCGCGAAATTCAAATTTTCTTACGTTTTTTGCAATTTACAGGCCAGTGTTAAGTTGTATGTTAATTAAAATATTGTTCGCGGTTGTAAGACGTATGTAGTTACAGAATTATAATCATCAAAATCATCAAAACAACCCTCTAAGTTCATATAAGTCGAGGAACGATTTTTTCAAGGTCAAAATCATTGCTAGACCTTTATGAACTTGGAGGGTTGTATTGATGATTTTGATGATTATAATTCTGTAACTACATACGTCTTACAATCGCGAACAATATTTTAATCAACATACAACCTAGCACTGGTCGGCAAATTGCAAAAAACGTAAGAAAATTTGAATTTCGCGGGCTACCCTGACGCTTTCACCTTAAACAGATATGTTGCGAGCGCGCAATCGTGAAGAGTCGAAAACGTGCCAATTGGCCTGTTTTGCCTTTATTCTGCGTTACTGCGTGTATGTGAGCTGGCTCTGCCCCGCGGCACACTTTTTTCCGTGGTTTTGTAGGTGTAATAACATATTATCTGTTTATTATGGCTAGTTTATACTTTACACCGGGGCAACACTGTGCGGCATAGCAGCATGCCACAAAGCCGCTTGCTACAATAATTTAAAATGTTGCACATTGTGCGGCATTGCAACAACTTGCGTCATGTATCAGACTGTCACAGCTTCTATCCAAACACTATGGATTCCATGCCACAATCTTGGTGCGTCATACAATTTATAGGATAAGTTTGGGATGCTTTGAAAATTATATAGGCACGATGTTGCCTCGGTGTAATATAGTCTGCCGCATACCGCAATTGCCGCTCACCGTGATTAATTGCATCATACCAAAAGATGACGCACGCCACAATATGTAGCTCGCTGCAATGCCGCACAGTGATGCCCCCGGCGCGGCGTAAAGCTACCTTTAGAATATCATTGGGGGCAACACTGTGCGGCATTGCAGCATGCTACATTTTGTGGCGTGCGTCGTATTATGGTGTGCTACAAATAACGATACAATGCAGCAATTGCGGTATGCGGCAGCGTATTTTACGCCGAGGCAACATCGTGCCTTTTTCAAAGCATCATGCTGTATATTTTATTGGAGTGTTTTGGTCTACCAACTTGATTGATTGAGGGGACAAGACACCGTAGAATATGGCTGATGAAGTAACTTTAGCAGCATGACGCAAGGTGTTGCCAAGCCAGACGATTCTTGCCACAATGTGCAACATTTTAAATTATTGTAGCATGCGGCCTAGTGGCAAGCTGCAATGTCGCATAGCGTTTCCCCGGCGTAAAGCAGCCTTTAGAGTTCAACAACTGCAGGCAAGATTGTGAATGCATGTTACCTATGGGTTAAAATCATCATCTGCCTGCCTAGGCTTTTCCCAACTATGTTGGGGTCGGCTTCCAGTCTAACCGGATGCAGCTGAATACCAGTATTTTACAAGGAGTGACTGCTTAACTGACCTCCACAACCCAGTTAGTACTGGGAAATACGATACCCCTTGGTAAGACTGGTTGTCAGACTTGATGGGCCACTGACTACCTACCTGTAACGACTGTCAAAGATCTACAAATGACAGCTGGGACCAACAGCTGAACGTGCTTTCCGAGGCACGGAGGAAACTCGGTGTGTAAGGGTGGTCACCCATCCACAGACCAACCTAGGCAAGCACGGCTTAACCTAAAGATTGACCCGAGCGGCTGTTATTACTTAGCCACGAGTTCCTCCACTTAAGGGTTAAAATATACAAACAAAAATTTAACTAGAACACTCAAATGAAAATAAATACAATAACAAAACACCGGCCGCTAGAAACAAAAACAGATACACGTAGTAAACTATAATGTCACATTTGACTTTGACATCTAAACAGATAAAATATTAAGTTTTACATTAATCCGCATTGAACATTTTAATGTTTTTTTCCTATTTACGAACTTCTTATTAATTCAGATGGCTTAAAACACTAATAAATAATATGTAAAAATATATAAAATGAAATCTGGCATGAATAAATGTTCAATTTTAATAGTAGTTTTTCGAAAATCATTTCTACCACCGGGTTTTAAAAATGGCAATACAACAATGTCATTCCAACACAATTCTATTACGAGACTATGACCGACCAGTGATCTATCATTATGAACTTAGCCGACTACGAACGTTTACCAAAATGACAATGGCGTCGTGTTGGAATGACGAATTTTATAAAAATAGCAGACTTGGGGCCCTGGTCTACATTGAGACTGCCTCACTGGTCTACATTGAGACTGCCTCACTGGTCTACATTGAGACTGCCTCACTGGTCTACATTGAGACTGCCTCACTGGTCTACATTGAGACTGCCTCACTGGTCTACATTGAGACTGCCTTACTGGTCTACATTGAGACTGCCTCACTGGTCTACATTGAGACTGCCTCACTGGTCTACATTGAGACTGCCTCACTGGTCTACATTGAGACTGCCTCCCTGGTCTACATTGAGACTGCCTCACTGGTCTACATTGAGCTATTACTACTACGTATAAAGAAGACAGCGCGAACAAAATCTGTGCTCCTGTTCCATACAGAGTTAGGGGAAACATAAGTAAAATTCCGGAATTGATTTAATTCACAAACTTTATTTTAAACGTGTTATAGACACTGTACAAGTACAATCTAGAGAGAGGACAAATCCCAAAACTGTAGTGCCAACACCATAAAGTAACTAACTAGTAGCTAACTTATGTTCGGATATGTCTCGAACAAGCTAACTTATGTTCGGATATGTCTCGAACAGCTCCGTTGAACTGCTGTCAGCCGGCTGCAGTTTACTCAGTCGCTTGCTCGTCGCAGCATTATACTGCACGCACTGCGCACAGTTTTTGTTCGCGCTGTCGTCTCTATACGTAGTAGTAATAGCTCAATGTTGGTCTAGTGGTTGCAAGCGCGACTATTGAGCATGAGGTCCTGGGTTCGATTCCCAGGTCAGGCAAAGTGTTATTGGGTGTTTCTATCAGGAATCTCTCAGTAGCAGCCACGGAGTCTGGATTTGCACCCAGTTACAGCTAGTCCTGTATCTTAAAGAGTAGTCTTCATGAGCAATGAGCATAGTTCTTCGTAGTACAGTCGAACAAGTTACCTGGTAATTTACAACTAGTTGTTTGTGTACTGATTGAAAGTTATTTACGCATAAATAATATAAAAATGAGTATTGCCTGTTCAGCGGAAGACTCAATAAAATGATTCTATATTTACTCACAAAAATTGGTTGCCTGTAAAGTCGGTATACGGGCGAAAGTTTTACGTGACAACGACTTTGAGTGGTAAAATAAACTTTTTATGTCTGTCTCTCTCGCTCTTAGGCGGGCTAACCATGCCCGAGTGGAAGGGACGCGTGCCTCTCACTCGCTCTCATTGTGAGCGCATAACGTGAGCGGAGCGTAACGCAGTTTCTTGAAGTGTCACCCGGCAAACCAATTTATATTGTCGTTGTCACGTCAAAAAAACGTGTGACGACGATAGTTGGCACAGTCGCTGAGCGATTGACTGCTGCGCTGCGTGGCGCGGTTTCGATCCACGCATGGAACAAATATTTGTATGATCTACAGATAGTTATTCCGGGTCTAGTTGTTTATTTATGTAAGTTTAAATGATTGTAAACGCACCCACGATACAGGAAAAACATCCTTGTGAGGGCGGGGCAACGTGTTTAAAAAGAAATACAATTGATATGTTGTTTATTACAAAACATAAAAATAAAAATAATATATAAGTTGTTTATCACAAAAAAAAAACAGCTCTCTCATACTAACTAGGTTAAAATGAATGCAGATGTTTTCTGAAACATAAAAGTTTGTGTCCCGATTTTCCCTTACACCATGTATTTGCCAGTACACCAAACGATTTGTTCAACTCTACACCGCGCTGATATACTGATAGTAGGCATCACGCGATGTGCGTCATCAATCACCCGCACAAAGGACTACACGCGTTCTTGGGGTGAGCAGAACTATAATATTTGGATGTGGTGTGGGTAACATAACATCACGCCTGGAATCCTTGAAGGTTTCCACAAATGTGGGTGATTATTAAATGCACCTCCAAACAACCAGCAAAACAACCAGCGCAATGATTGCGTGAAGGGCATTAGTGGACTGTATTTTGCGATGCGGAATAAAAAGACTGACAAACGCTTGGTGGTAGATGATTCGAGTTGCAGTGGGAGTGGGACAGTAGAAAACAACCCGAAATAATAAGGGAAGAAAACACAAACCTTTCGCGGGAGCCACGTGCTCGTCATCGCCGGTGCACCAGTTCACTTTCCAGGTTCAGGGGCAGTTGGGCTTCAAATTACTGTCTCACACGTTAAACAATAACACAGACGGTTGATTGACCGGTTGGTTGGTTGTCCTCCAAATGGCCAGTTCTGTTAAAGTCCCACGTAATAGGGCTTAAGCCAATTGCCATCAACCGGGTAGTAATTCAGACTCCACGAATCTTACGGGAAAAATCCTGATAGAAAAACCCAATAACACTTTGGCCCAGCGCACACCGCTGGAGGCGCAGCGGATCGCATTTGAAGACAATAATTTAATATAAACCTTAACTACCTTGATATACGGTCGCGCGCATGCTCTTGTAGTAGCTTGAGGGAGCTCCGAGTACCGCGTGCGAATTCATTCTTATATTGACCGTATATCAAGGTAGTTAAGGTTTATATTAAATTGTTGTCTTAAAATGCGCTCCGCTGCGCCACCAGCGGTGTGCACTGGGCCTTTGTCTGACCTGGGAATCGAGTCCAGGACCTCATTGTAGGCAGACGTTGTGGTGTACTCCTACCTACTTCGGATATTTTAATGATTTTGTTTATTTGTATAATCTTTGTCAGTCGTTACAGGTAGGTATGGCTTGAAAGTTTGACAACCAGTCTTATAAGGAGTTTTGTATTATTCATTGCTAACTGGGTTGTGGAGGTCCGATAGGCAGTCGCTCCATGTAAAATACTGGTATTCAGCTGCATCTGGTTAGACTGGAAGCTGACCACTGTAACAGATCTACTTGCTCCTATTTAAAATAAATGGATAAGCAGACTTGTTCAATTAAATTTTAATAGAGGGGAAAGATAAAAAATACAGCTAGTTATAAAAAACTACCTAGCACGCACTCAGTTTTAAAGTTTATGCACTTAGATGGACAATAATGAGTTTACCACACTGTAAGAACGGGATCAGGCGTCAGGGTAGCAGGTCGATACCGGAGTAACCTTGAAGTTGAGCTCTGAAGCAGTAGAAACGGCGGCAGCGCAGATCTCAGAGTTCACTGGGACAGCTCAGCAGCAAGACAGTGCAGAACTCAGGGCCAGACGTAGGACAGCCCTGCGAGACCAGTAGATGGACAGGCACGTAGTTAGCCTCCGAACATCGGGAGTAGAAGTCCCAGGAGAAACTTTCGTCCCCTGGACAGTTTTAAGAATCTCACCGCCAAAACCAAGCTGCTCTCTGATACTCCTCAAATCAGATTCCAGAGTAGACTTTTCAGCCGTCCGTCAGCTCGTTTCTCCCAAAGTAGTCTTCCTCTTTTAAATCTTAGTTTTCTTAGTGTGGCCATCATCTCATCTGACAAGTGTAGTCGGCCAGGACATATCCATGAGTGCATTAAGAATTTTATAAATATAATCATTTAATATTAAGTTATTAAACAATCGTAATAATTTATAAAAATACATTGGCTAAGCATATTGATAAAAATAATTTAAATTATACAAACCAAAAAGATAAATCATAGAGCTAGACCATAGACTGAGCAGAAAGAGAATTAAAAAACTAACTGACAGTTTGACAATTTGACGCTTGACGTAAATATCACAACATGAAAATTATAATAATATTTTATTTCAGCTATTTCCAAGTTAAAGAATCGTATTTAAATCGATTTGCTGAGTGTAGATAAATAAACAAATAAAATGCATGATAAATAGTATTATGAATGGTGAATATGAAGCGTAAGTATAGCATAATACTATACCACAACATAGTGGGGAAAAGGCTAGGCAGATGATGATGATGTATTTATGAAATGGGTTAGTGACAAAATCAGTCCGTTATCCATTGCGAGACTTTAAAACTGAGTGTAATACAGATTGTCAAATCATTTAGATTTTGAAATAGACAGCGGAGTAATTTTATAACTCACGTACAGCAATATTCATTGTATTAATTACTTGTTGAGGTGAAGAATTTATCACATAGTATGAAACAATGGATTACGAATGCCTTAGAAATCCTCCATCATTGTTATAGAAAAGTATGTTACACATTTGGGATGTTGTTTTGATTATCATTACGAAAATGATGAATTCTCGTAGTTAATTAAAAACTGTTGATTGGGCCATTAGGTAAACATTGAAATGAGAGCTGAAATCTGAGACACTGTTTTTTTAGTATTCACGGTTTAAAACTAAACTTATATTGGTGTTGATTCTGTTGTGCAAAAACTAAACTTAATTTAAGCTATTGCTATCTTTTACTAAAAGGTAGTGCGAGATAAGGACGGCTATAGCTATGAACTAAGTTAGAGATGTCGAACTCTTGCGCTTCACCGTGTTTTTTGTCGACATGTTTATAAATAAATAAATATTGCTGGACATTACACACAGCGCCATCTAGTGCCACACTAAGCAACGAGGCTTGTGTCGTGGACACCAGATAGTTGATATACTACATAGATACTTTTTGTTTGTAAATACATACTAATTATTCTATTATATAAAGCTCGATTACCACTCACTGACTGACTGACTGACTCACTGACATAATTGTTCTCCCAGATGGTGGATGGGGAGGGGGGTATATTTTGACAGATTCATAAACAAGTAACTCCCGCGAGTATGGGAAAAGTGTCAAACCTCCCCTTTTCGCCCCCCTTCCTCCCCCTCCCTATAGTATCTCGGAAACAAAGAGACCCGTAGTATATTTTTTTTACGGATTCGTATAGAGGAGGCTCGGGAAAGTAAAAACCAGTTTTCAAAATTGACCCCTTTTTCCCCCTTCTCCCCCCTTTAGGCGAATCTCGGAAGTTGAGAGACTTGGGACATTTTTTTTTCCAGATTCGTATAGAAGAGGCTCGGAAAAGTATAAACCAGTTTTCATAGCTGCCCCCCTTGCCCCCCTTTTCACCCCCTTAAGGCGGATCTCGGAAGTTAAGAGACTTGGAACATTTTTTTTTCAGATTTGTATAGGGGAAACTCGGGAAAGTAAAAACAAGTTTTCAAAGTTGCCCCCCTTGCCCCCCTTTTCACCCCCTTAAGGCGGATCTCGGAAGTTAAGAGACTTGGAACATTTTTTTTTTCAGATTCGTATAGAAGAGGCTCGGAAAAGTAAGAAGCAGTTTTCAAAATTGACCCCTTTTTCCCCCTTCTCCCCCCTTTAGGCGGATCTCGGAAGTTGAGAGACTTGGAACATTTTTTTTTTCAGATTCGTAAGAAGGGGCCTAGAGTTAGTCAAAATCATTTTTCAAAACTCCCCACTCTCCCCCCCTTCACCCCCCCCCCTTTTTCACCCCTATTTTTTCTACTGAAAAATGTTTTAATTCTTACCTAAAACTATTGAGGGGCGTTGAAATTAAAAAATTATATACCATTTCCTCCCCTCCCCAACCTCCCCTAAAAATAAAAGGGCTATAACTTCGTAACGGTTAGAGATAGCTATTGGGTGCTTGAACAAATATTATAGTAGGCGTCGAAACCTGTCCGGTGGTGGTAGGTTCTGAGTGGAGCGAAGGGGGGAGGTGGCGAGCGAAGCGAGCCGGCGACCTCCGTAGCGTAACGAAGGTCGAGTGGGTGAAGCGTAACTCAGGGGCGACGACAAGCAACTTTAGGGTTATGTTTTTTTTAATGGGTCTCAGTTTTTAACTAAGGTTTTTTACTTTTATATTATTAGGTTTTTAAAAAAAATAATAATTGTATAATGTTTTAGGGGTTCTTAAGGGTTTTCATACTGATTTAGGGGTAGTTGTAACGGATTTTCCAATTATTTTAAGGATTCCTATGGATTCTCAAAATTTTATGATGGTAAGGAATACTTCTCAAGAACACGACAACACGCGAGCTGCGCGCAGCTCGCGCACCCACGCAAATACTAGTTATACATATAAACATCCATGACTCGGAAACAAATGTGTATTTTTCACATTTGTGTTTTTTGAAGTCGGTTTTATTTTTTGCAAAAAAGGTTTTTATTTTTAAATTTTTAGTTGTTCCCAAACAAATATTTGCCATGAATTCATTTGACGTTGTTAACAATAGATGTCATGGTAATAGGCGTATCCCCAATATATGAAACTTAACATACCTTTTTATTTTTTCGGATGGGAAATCATCAAATTACTTCCCCGCTTTGCGCGGAGCGGAAGGGAGTGTCAGACTTTTACTGACTAAAACCCATCCATGTTCCTTCTTAGTCCTTTGTGTTCCAGGGCTGTAGTATCTCTTTAGAACAGTTCCTTTTGCTGACATCTCTTTGAGGCCCGCGCGGAAAATGAACGCGCTAACTTTACATACCTACCTAACTGTCGAAATCTGGGTGTATTGTACACATCTGCGTACCCTCTCAGAGCATACGCTCTGAGAGGGTACGCAGATGTGTACAATACGCCTGTATAGGCGTGATGTTACGTCATGATGTTGTATAAACAATAAACATCTAAGCGATTGCAACATTCATGGCAGATTTGCCGTCTATTTTTGAAGAGTTCCATTGTATATCTCCGAAGATCAGCATCAGATGTTCACAAAATAAATGAAACCACACGGGAAGCACCACCTTTCAAATAAAAAAAGAATCATCAAAATCGGTTCACCCAGTCGAAAGTTCCGAGGTAACAAACACAAAAAAAAACAGTCACAGAACCTCATCTTTTTGGAAGTCCGTTGAAAAACACGGTGAGCGCAAGGCATAAACTAGTTTGACATCACTAACTTACTTCATAGCTATAGCCGTCCTTTTCTCGCACTGCCTTTTAGTAAAAGATGGCAATAGCCGAAATTAAGTTTAGTTTGTGCACAACAGAATCGACACCAATGTTTGTAGTATTTTAAACATTTAATAATTAACTCCGAGAAGAAAAACAAGACATTGTTTTGCTCATTCTATACTTTTTTTTAAGTCTTACTGACCAGAAGAATAATAAAAACATTAATTAAAATACCGCATCCAACTTCCTTGATCACTAAAACGTATACCTCTTCGTCCATCAAGGTTGTAACTTGTAATTATGTCAGAAAAAATACCAAGTTTTTCCTGCCATGGCTGATCTACCACAATTAGATCCCGATTAACGAGAGAGTGAACGAGTGAGTGAGTGAATGAATGAAGAGGCTCTCAGATGTGTTTCCTTGTTCGGTTGGAGGAAAGTTTGTTGGTGAATGTTTAGAAAAGATCGAAAGTACCATACTAAAATACATGCGATCATTCTGATTTTTTTTGGCAAATAATTCTACAAGCAACATACACACATCAACACGGTCTAGGGATATTTTTAAAAGAGCGAATTACTATCAATGTGTTAATTATTTATATGACATGTATATATTTAAAAGATACGTTATTTAATATTCTACCATTTTTTAATAATGGTTAAGGTATAGATTAAAATTTCAGGATTTTATGGAAAAAAAATGAAGCATAGACGGAAACCGTATATGAATGAACTTTTAATTTGTGAGTAAAAACTGAAAAAAATAGAAAAATCATTTAATTTGTGTTTATAAACTTGAAGTTAGTAGTCTGAGAAAGCGCCCATGATGTTCATAACACATCGGCAACGATTCGGCATGCTCAGAACAAGGTTGTCAATGTCTTGCTGCGGAATATTGTCCCATGTCCTTCTGAGGTGCGCAAAAAGTTGATGTTCTGTAGCCAGATTTTCAGGAACTTCCTTCAGAGCTCTTCTTTGCAGCATATCCCACGCATGCTCAATGGGATTTAGATCTGGCGATTGAGCAGGCCAGTCTAAGGCCCTAACATTATGTGTATGTAACCAAGCTGCTACCGTTCTCGCCGTGTGTGCCCGGGCATTGTCGTGCATGAGCAGGAAATCTTGCCCCATTTGTGTTCTGTGGGACAAGATTACGGGCCCCAGCACCTGTTGGACGTATCGTTCTGCCGTCATATTGCCCCGCACCCAAACGAGATCCGTCCGTCCTCCAAGACGAATTCCTGCCCAAACCATAATTGTTCCTCCTTGGTATGGGTGAACTTCCTGAGGGTTCTGGAGACGGCTCCATCGTCCAGGAACTCGCCAAATACGCGTCCTTCGTGAATCTGGATGGAACCCGAACCTGGATTCATCCGTGAACAGCACATTGGACCATTGGTCACGGCCCCAGTCCACGTGGTTCCGAACCCATTCTAATCGTCGTCCACGATTGCCTCTCCGTAAAGGTGGGACCCGGAGTGGTCTACGAGAGCGTAGATTGCTTTCATGCAGTCGCCTTCTTACAGTTTGGTCACTCACAAGCACTTGGTGTTCCACTCGCAGCCTTTGGACCAATTGAGTCGCCGTTGCATTTGGTTGTGCTCGCGCAGTAATTTGGAAAAAACGGTCTTGTCTGGGGGTAGTGATGCGACTTGGCCCCCGGTGCCTCTCCGCTACTTCACCTGTGGCACGATAGCGTGTCCACAATCTTGAAATTACATTTTGATGGGTCCCTATGGCCTCAGCAACATTACGCTGAACAGATCCAGCTTCCAGCATTCCCACAGCTCGTAACATCTCCGCCCTCGTCAAATGTCGGCGTTGCATGGCTACAATACCTCAATTTTAACTTTATCTTTCGTTTAAAAATGAAAAAAAAACTGTAACTAAACGTAATTCGTATTGTTTTCTAAATTTCGCACAAATGAAAATTCCCTCTCCTATACATCAAGACATTTTTATGCCACCGAAACAAAAGAATTTTCAAAAATTTGAATTTGGAATTAGTCTGAGATAAATTACAAACAAATCGGTGTATAAAAGATTCCAATGCGGCCAGTACTTTTCGAGTTATTTAATTGAGTATGAAATGTCCCTAGACCGTGTTGATGTGTGTATTAGCATCATAGTGTTTTACATTTTTTTATTCCAATCAATAGATTTTTTGTAAATCGCAAAAAAACACTCATTTTGCACTATTCTGCCCGCAGTAACTGACGTAACCACCACTTTGTATTGCAAGCTGATTAGAACCTTATTCTAACAGTATATCAAACGAAGTTTGAACCACCACAAATAGAGTTGCTAATGTAGCTCCTGTAATCGCCTTAATAATACAACCATATCATTTTTCGCCAGTTATGTTTAGGTTAGTCCTATGTAATAAGGGGCAAGCCTTTTGCCATCAACTGGGCATACCAGACTCCGTGGCTGCTATTTAGTAATTCCTGATCAAAGAACCCTTTTCTCGACCTGGAAATCGAACCCAAGACCTCATCATCATCATCAGCCTATTAATGTTCCCACTGCTGGGACACAGGCCTCCTCTCTATGAGAGGGAATGGGCTATTATCCACCACGCGGGCCCAGTGCGGATTGGTAGATGTCACATGTCTTCGAATTTTGTGGTTCTAGGACATGCCGGTTTCCTCACGATGTTTTCCTTCACCGTTTTGAGAGCAGTGGTGATGAAATAAATTACACAAAGTAATGCGCCTGCCTAGGTTCGAACCCACAACTTACTGTTCGTAAGTCGCGGCCGCCACCACTGGGCCACCGCTGCTCTCACCCAAGACCTAATGCTCAACAATCGCACTTTCGACCACCAGACCAACAAGACAGTCTTCACTTTAAATACCTCCACGATCCCCGTACTATTCAATGCATCCATCAGCACTGTTCGACGCCTTCCCAGGGCAAGCTCTGGTAAGTCGTTATCCGCGATCCGCGGAGCCAATTAATTATAATATTGCCTTATTGTACTTACCTAGCGCTGGTGATGAGGTCCTGTATGGATTCCCGTCGGTTTTGTGTATGTTTGTATATGGTGTCTTTGTTTGTGTACTGAGTGAAAAGTTTGGTGTCCAGGCCGACATTCCCAAGGGACGCTGGTCCGTCCAGCGTGCAATAACGCGAATGCCTACCACAATCGTCCAAGATGATCACAAAACGGCTCCGGGCCTGAACTAAATCGTTCACACTTTTCACCAATGTCTTTATGAAATATGCAACTCCACGCGCGGCTAACTCACTTAACCTCAAACGGCGTTTTTTGTCAAAAAATCACTAACTATCCCGAGTAAATACCTCAAGGATGTTAGGCTCGGCAAGCTCTAATTTCAACCAATAATTCGGAAAACAATCAAGATTCAAAACGATTTACATTTTTTTTTTAACGAAATACAATCTCCACCTTCTGTGCAAAATCAAAGCTTTTCAACAAAAATGACAATTGACATGACAGCGACAACTGCCCCAAGACGTCAAATAAAAATGCGTTCGGAACTAGTGTGGGACCAAACAAGCACAATATTTGGAGTGCATTACAGTCCAACGGTCCTACCGTAATACGTAATTTTTCACCCCAAAAAAAAGTCGTTTCCCAGCAATAATTTTTGCATAGAGTTACTTAGTTTGATGTACAGAATGCTTGGTTGACGGGTTCGTGATCAGGTCTTTTACACCTTGTATTATGTCGATATTGCTACGATATTTAAAAAATACTGTTGAATCGAAAATACCGACCATGAGTGTAAGAAGCAGCCCTTTAAACACCGACTCCCTGACACACCAAGGGGGACGTAATCTCCTCGATCCCTTATCTCAGCTACAAAATTAAATCAGCGTCATTAACTGAACGTTTACTCTTCAAACACAAAAGAGTCTGTGACTGTAACATATGACCTCTTTCTGCGTGTGAAGTTATTGTGAATGTGTCTGTTAATAAGACAGGGAAAGATTTAAGGAGTTTTGTTTATGTTGTTAATGAAGTCAGGCTGGAAAATGTATAAGGATTGATGATAATGGTGAATAATTTGCTTAATTTTAGAAGAAAAAATTGTAATCAATTTATCTACACGTTCTTTTTGGGACAAGTCCGCCACACCTTTCCCAAACCACTGTAACTCCTGAAAGCCAGAATCAACAGTGGCGACCACCAGAAAAGCGCCGAGACAATGAAGCTCGACGAAGTCCCAGAGAATGAATTTAATTGTCTTGGATCCCGCAACGAAATTAATCAGAAAAGTATAGCGGAGGAGTTGGAAAAAACCGTAATTTCCACTTCCCTCCATATCAGCAGGAGACAGAACGAAACAAGACCAATAGGCACACGTTATTACCTACACGTTATTACCTACACGTTATTATCTACACGTTGTCTATATTGATACTAGTAAGTTAATACTACAATAACATTATAAAGAGGAAAGATTTGTATTTTTGTACGTAACGAATAAACTTAAAAACTACTGTACCGATCTAAAAAATTCTTCTAGCAATAGATAGCTACATTATCAGCGAGTAACATAGGCTATATTTTATCCTCTTACTCCCACTGGAACGGGAACTACGCGGGTGAAACCGCGTGACGTCCGCTAGTCTACATCTACACTAATATTATAAAGAGGAAAGATTTGTATTTGTGTGTCTTGTGTGTATGTTTGTAATGATTAAACTCAAAAACTTCTACGCCGATTTCAAAAATTCTTCACCACTAGAAAACTACATTCGGCCTGAGTAACTTAAGCTATATTTTATCCCCGTACTCCCACGGGAACGGGAACTACGCAGGTGAAACCGCGTGACGTCCACTAGTAGTTAATAAATAAATACATCAATGAATTAAAGCTACATAGGGATTAATTAAAACTAAATATTTACAAAAACAGGAATAATTTATACAAAATACTCTAACTAAATAAACAACAGGACGCTTAGGCGTATAAGTACTCCTCCATATTGCTGTCATCCGGAAACGTGCCCAGAAGACTGGCAGCATTGCCACGTATTGCTTGGCCAAAGAAAGAGCCAGCCCTCTGATAACGCGACGTGTCAAGAAAGACAATAGGTACATTTATTTGGGACATGCCACAATGTGCATACAATATAAATTTAAATCTAAACAACAATGTTACTCTGTGTGTCTGACAGCTGCGCCAAAATAGGCCTAGTTCAGCAAAATACCCGCAACTAAACCTGACGATGGTTTTCAATTGGACCTGGATTAGTGAGGTTATAGAATAAGACTTAAGTAGGGATCTATATCTTATTACTTCTGACTACTCGAATGTATTAGCTGTAAGTTTTCTTAAAATTAATAAAATTAAAATAAATTAACTCTTCATTTTATGAGTTACGTTATTAATAAAAACTATTAAATAAACTAACAACAAACTATAAAAGGGCATCGAAAAACTCCTCCTCAACGCTGTCAGCTGATAATGTGCCCAAGAGACTGGCGGCGTTGCCATGTTGTATGGCAACACTTAGCCTGTGACCAAGGTAGGCTTTTGGGTCACGGGAAAGCGTCAACTAGGCACAGATGTATAACATTTAAATAGCCGGGTAAAAATCTGGATTCCGTGGTTGTTACTGAGAAATTCCTGCTGGAAAAATCCATTAACACTTTGCCCGACTCAGGAATCGTACTCAGGACCCCATCTTGCGCCCACTAGACCAAAGAGGCAGTTCAATACAATCAACCTCTTCCTTAATTACCCTTCCCAAGAACAGAAACTTCACGACAAGAACTTAACAGGAGGAAGCAGAACCCTTCGGAAACATTTGAACAAAGTTCAAAGTGCCAAGTCTTGTACTTGTCATCTTTTGTGCAACCTTCAACAAAAAACTTGCTCAAATTCATGGCTTTTGGGCAAAGTTTATTAACATTAACTAATTGGGAAAGTCAAAAGACGGTTTAATTAGTATGTTTGAACTAATTTGTTTTTGGTAAAGCTTCAGGCGAAAATGTTGCTTTGTGACGAATTTGAAAATGTTGCTATGATTAATTTTTTTTACTGACTGATCAATGTTTATAACTGACTATTATGTATTTGGATTGTGCCTTTAGTAATTTAGTTTTTATTTTGTAATTTATTTTATTTTGTAAATTTTATAAATTTGTACGCCTTACCGCTGAAACATATAGGTACGTATAAAATATTAATATTGTGTTATCCTGCGTGCTTAATTTGCACGTATACGCATGTTTTAACAAATAAAAATATCTTTATCTGTGATTTAAGGTTGAAAGGTAACCCGCGAAATTTAATTTTCATAGGTTTTTTTTTTTAATTTGTTAGTCAGTTTCGGGTTGTACGAGTATGTTACACAAAATAATATGATACACGACCACAACACATAGATATGAAGTTACAGAAATATAATCATTAAAATCATCAATATAGTCCTCAATTCCTCACTCCGTATTCCGCAGCCGTCATTTTAATCATGTTATGTTTAATGGACTCTCGGGAATATAATAAAGCACAAACTACGTTTTCCTGTATTAAAAAATAGTTTAATCAATTAAACCGTAGTTTAAAATCCAGCATTCCGTTATCTGTTTTTTATCGTTCGTTAGATGGCCATAATCAACCATTATAAATAATTTATGGCTATAAACACCATATCAAAATGGCCGCCGAGAAAATTTGAATTTTTAATTTCTAATTTGAGTGCTCACCACGTTTGAATTATGAAAGGGGTTGGCAAAAAAATGGCATTAATTTTTTGGCCTGAAAATCTCGCAAACAGTCTTACCAAGGGGTCTCGTATTACCCAGTACTTACTAAGGAAACTTCGTATACTTGCACTTAACTTTACTCGTTATCTATAAGTAAACAGTCCGTCTCCAGACATACATTGCTTTAGTATTTACGATAAGTTAGAAAGAAAGAAATAATTCCGAACAGTAATTGTGATTTTTCTTAGTAGTTCTCCTGAGTGCTAACTGTACTTGCCGATCAAAAAGTTTACCAAATGAGATTCAATGTATGAAGGTCAAAATAGTTACGAAATGGGATTCAATGTATGGAGATCAAAATAGTTACGAAATGGGATTCAATGTATGAAGATCAAAATAGTTACGAAATGGGATTCAATGTATGGAGATCAAAATAGTTACGAAATGGGATTCAATGTATGAAGATCAAAATAGTTACGAAATGGGATTCAATGTATGAAGGTCAAAATAGTTACGAAATGGGATTCAATGTATGAAGGTCAAAATAGTTACAAAATGGGATTCAATGTATGGAGATCAAAATAGTTACGAAATAGGATTCAATGTATGAAGATCAAAATAGTTACGAAATGGGATTCAATGTATGGAGATCAAAATAGTTACGAAATGGGATTCAATGTATGAAGATCAAAATAGTTACGAAATGGGATTCAATGTATGAAGGTCAAAATAGTTACGAAATGGGATTCAATGTATGAAGGTCAAAATAGTTACAAAATGGGATTCAATGTATGGAGATCAAAATAGTTACGAAATGGGAATCAATGTATGAAGGTCAAAATAGTTACGAAATGGGATTCAATGTATGAAGATCAAAATAGTTACGAAATGGGATTCAATGTATGGAGATCAAAATAGTTACGAAATGGGATTCAATGTATGAAGATCAAAATAGTTACGAAATGGGATTCAATGTATGAAGATCAAAATAGTTACGAAATGGGATTCAATGTATGAAGATCAAAATAGTTACGAAATGGGATTCAATGTATGGAGATCAAAATAGTTACGAAATGGGATTCAATGTATGAAGATCAAAATAGTTACGAAATGGGATTCAATGTATGAAGATCAAAATAGTTACGAAATGGGATTCAATGTATGAAGATCAAAATAGTTACGAAATGGGATTCAATGTATGAAGATCAAAATAGTTACAAAATGGGATTCAATATATGGAGATCAAAATAGTTACGAAATGGGATTCAATGTATGAAGATCAAACAAATCTACATATATATGTATGTATATTATAGGTAAATATTTACTATACGAGTATTTTTTTTTTATATGTGTATGTATTTGTATGTATGTTTATTTCATATACCTAGATATATTTTGTTTTAAGTTTTATTTTACATTTCCTGTTTTGTCTTTTCTACACACTGTGTCTACATTTCTAATCGAACTTTCCTCTCGCAGGTCTGCTGGAAGAGATTTCTTATGAAATAAGCAGTACCTTTGTGCTCTTCTATCTTAATGTAATGTCCTGTTAAGTATTTTGTGTGTACATAAATAAATAAATAAATAAAAATAAATAAATCAAAATAGATACAAAATGGAACTTTTGTGATGCTATTTTGTTTAGTTGTCGAAATGGGAAAGTTACGATATGGGCCGGAGCCCATCATAATACCGTTCCACATCTAACCTTCTTTAACACCTATATGCTCACCTTCCACAGCCGGACCCCCTCTGCCATGGCGACTCATCCTGCCAAGACTTCACAAAGACAGTGTTCCCCTGGATCGTGTCGATCTACGTCACCAACAGCAGTCAGGAGAACCAGTTCAGCTACTACTGCGACGGCGTGCTCATCACTGACAAGGTTATTGTGACCGGTGAGTATAATTTTAAACCTATACGTCATCTGCTTAGCCATTTTCTCAAGTACGTTGGGGTCGGCTTCCAGTCTAACCGGATGCAGCTGAATACTAGTATTTTACATGGCACGACTGCCTATCTGACCTCCCTCAATTATCACTGTGTAATACGATACTCCTTGGTAAGACTGGTTGTCAGACTTTTGGGTCACCGACTAGTTGTAAGGACTGTCGACCACAACAAAGCTGTCCATGCATGGCTTATGAGAGCATGAGCTATGTAAAAGATGCAAGATTGCCAAAATTTTTATTACCACAAGCCTTCAAAAACGTTTACAAATTTATCTTTTCTCGGCTTCATTTCAAGAAGTCTTAAATTATTTTTGTTATTAAATATAAATATTCTATTAAAAAAACTCACCCTATTGTAAAAATCATTAATAGTTCAATAATTGATTTACCATCAAATATTATAGAAATATTGATGGTGTAATTAATTGATAATTTTATGCTAATCGTTTTTAAATATACCTATGTTTTTAGTTTAATATTACTTTGTGAAAAAAAAATGTACTTCACTGATTAATAAATGAATCAAACACCCATCAAAGCCAGACCTCTTCCTCAAAATTCTTAATTTAAAACCACTGTCTCAACCTGCCTCGCCTTTTTCTATTTTTCCCCATCGCCCCCCGATCCCGAACAAGGCAAGGCGGGGCACTAATTTGATTATAGACTTCCTTCCGTATTGCAGCGTCTGCC
Source organism: Xestia xanthographa (assembly GCA_905147715.2). Classification (NCBI taxonomy): domain Eukaryota; kingdom Metazoa; phylum Arthropoda; class Insecta; order Lepidoptera; family Noctuidae; genus Xestia; species Xestia xanthographa. Next base: position 22,829,029 of record LR990666.1, on the reverse strand, counting down.
TTCTAATGACATTTCCGTGTTCTCCGGAGCCATAGATAAAAAAAAAAATGTATAGAACGACTTGTGAATATGGTTCGAATTTTAAATGAGCTTGATTTAAATTGGCTGCATTTGTGGATCTTTATTTACGGCTGATGTAGTTAATTTAGGAGTTTCTTTTGGAAAGATGTTGTGTTTAGATATTTTTAGGGATCAATTTGTTTTCCGTCTATCAAGACCCTTTTTCTCTGGAACGCGTGAAGGTATTAAGTTGAAATTAATATCAAATGCTCAAGTCTGCTACCCCTTACAGTGAAACAACTTGTAAATCGGTGCGATCAAAAGATATGACCGTTTGCGATATCACAAGGGAATCAAAGCCTATAGGGTATTTCCCGTTGACCTAGAATCATAAAATTTGGCAAGAAGCAATGTCTTACAGCACATGTAAAGGGAAAAATCAGAAAACCGTAAATATGTAGATTAATAACGAAATACCTAAAAGTTTTTACAGTACCCTCGGTACGCGAGTCCAACTCGCACTTGGCCGGTTTTTTTTATTTTATCCATTAGCGGACATTCATAATAATTATGCTAGTCCATATTTATAATCTATACTAATATTATAAAGAGGTAACATTTGTTTGTAAGTTTGTATGTTTGTAAGTTTGTTTAAGTGTGTTTTAATGAACCGATTTCAAAAATTCTTTCACCATTAGAGAGCTACATTCACCTTGAGTGACATAGGCTAAATTTTATCCCCGTAGTCCCACGGGAACGGGAACTACGCGGGTGAAACCGCGGGACGTCCGCTAGTCTACAATCTATATCTATATCTATATATCTATATCTATATTATATTACATATAATAATATTACATATAATAAAACAGTAAAAAAACTGTGTCTGTACATTGAATATATTTAAAAAGAAATAATTGAGGGGGGTTTAGAAACGGCAATAGAGCACGAATCCAAAAAAAAAAATCTGTCTGTTTGTCTGTGTGTCTGTTTGTCTGTGGGTCTGTTTGTTTGTACACGCTAATCTTCGGAACTACTGGACGGATTTGAATGGTTTTTTTGTTGTTGTATAGGTATTAAGTCTGGGCAAGATATAGGCTATAATTTATCTTGGAAACTTGAACACCTGATGCAGAACCACAACAGACCAGCTGAACTATAAGAGATACAAAAATGGTACCGTAGCAAATATTGTTCCACGTGATGGGCATTTTCTGCTGAGAGAATAAATTTGAAGATCTGGAACACCTGATGTGGAACTCCGAGAGCCCAGCTACACCATAACACATATAGGAATGACGTCTTAGCAAAAGTTGTTCGGTCTGATGAGCATTTCCTGGAAATCAAAGCTATCACTAATTTCAATGTATAATTATAAAATATCCACGCGGTCAAGGTGGTAACAGTTTAGGACTGATTTTCGATGATAATGGTGTATCATTGAAAATTTGATTCTACTGGCCAAAACTATGTCTTCCGGCTTATGTTATTTTAGTGTTTAATTTCCTTTTCTATTTATCTACGTGGCACGGTAGCCTACCCGGTAACGCAGCGGAGCAGTCACTTAGATTTTAATAAAACTATAACCATGCCTAGAAAGAGGTCAAATCTTTCCCAGTGTTCCAAAGGAGCTAAAAGATTGAGGATCATAAGATCCCAAGAATCTACCGAAGAGCGTCAGGAGAGACTTAATGCTGTTCGAGAACATCAGGCTTCAACTTGCTCCGTGGAAACCTTTTCGGATCGCGAAGCACACCTGCGTTCTCAGCGTATTTACGCATCTACATCCAGGTGTCTAGAGACCAGTGAAGAAAATGATGCGCGACTGACCGCTGATCGTGAACGTCTGCATTGTCTCGCGAGTTGGAGACATTCACGGAAAGAGAATTACGCTTGAGTTTTCAGCGTATCTACACATCGACTTCTAGGTATCTAGAGACAAGTGGGGAACGTGATGCGCGACTGACTGCTGATCGTGAACGTCGCGCATTGTCTCGCGAGTCGGAGACCTTCACGGATAGAGAATTGCGCTTCGACATCAGACGTATCAGATCTTCGATTTTGACGACCCCGTTGTCGCTGGCATAAGCAACAGGTTCCGCGTACGAAGTCGCGGGCAGAAGCTAGTATATAATATTATAAGGAGGAAAGATTTGTATTTTTGTGTGTATGTTTGTAATGAATAAACTCAAAATCTACTGCGCCGATTTCAAAAATTCTTTCACCATTTGAAAGCGACATTCACCCTGAGTAGCATAGGCTATATTTTAGTCTAATTGAACGATGAAACGCTTTATTCCAGACGCCAGATGTATGATCGTGCACAACAAAACCCTGGATCCTGACAGCATGCTGATATTCCTTGGGAAGGTGAATCTTCAGTCCTTTGGAGGAAACGAGACAATACATAAGGTAAACAGTTTACTCCATTTACATTCTTACCACGCACGAAGGGGTCTCGACAAATGTTAGCAAATAATGATTGTATTAAAAAAATATGAATATAATAAAATATAAACATGTAAATATAGATTATATTATATTGCACAAACACACACACACACAGACAAATAAGCACACGCACACAAAACACACACACACGCACACAAATATACACGCACGCACAAAACACAAGGAGAGCTGCTTATGTAATTCCTTTTTTTTTGTATTTTCATTCTATTCGTTGACTTCATTTTCATTATTAGGATACCACCTAGGGGAAGAGCGAGACAGCCCCGTCACAAGTACTATTGTAACTTACTGGGGCTGCCTCAATTTATGTATGACACTATGTTTGAGAAGTAATAAATATTTTTGTATTTTTTAATATCAGAGGTTCTTTTTTTACATTTAATAGGCTTGCGTTTGGCCGCAACTGCCTGTAGGACTATAGTAATTAATCGATGGATTTCTTTGCAGGTGGACTCAATAATAATCCACCCAAACTTCACGGCGGCATGGGAAGGGAGCGTGACCAATGACCTGGCTCTCATTGTGCTGGACGAGGCAGTGGAACTGAAGGATAATATCCAGTCAGCCTGCATCCATCAGGAGAGGATCGGCTCTGAAGAATCTGCGGTGAGTACATACATTTATTAAAATATGGTATACTAGCCGACCTGTACCAGTTTCGCCCGCTGACGGATTTTCAATCAAACTTGGTTAGGGGTGAATTTCCAAAAGCATTTTTTTAACGGATGCTATTCAGAGCTATATTTATGCCACCCGTCCAGTGGTTTAAGCTGTACGTTGATAATCTTCGGGATTTCGGGATTAACCAATTAATATTTGTATAGATTTTTAGATCATATTTAGTCACTACTACACAATTACTGTTACTAATACTACTGTTTTACTGCATATAAATAATATTTTCCTAAGATAATGATTGCATGGAACGCTTAAGGGCAGGTAGTCCCAATTTTCCCAATTTTACATAACTTTGATTCAATAGTAAACAAAGAAATAGTAATTTTTTAAAGCCAAAAAAAATTGATATTATAGTTGACTATATTTACTAAGATAATTTGTGGTTCAAAACATGATATCAAAAACTTCACTCGATGAAAAAAAAATCCGAACAGGAGCCTAATTCGAATATTTTTTTATGTTTTTCTTATTTTACTTGGAGAATATGAAAGTTTTACTTCCAAAAAAATATCTAATCAAAGTTAATAACATATAGAACAATTATTTGTGGTTAAATTTTTCAAAACAATTTAATCCTTTTAATAATAAATTATTATATAAGAAAACGGCTTGCGCACGTGGATTCAGTCGCCCGCCAGGCCTTGACGAGGTAGGACCTATGTCCCTTTTGCTGGCGCACGGCTGTCCCGTCGATTTATCGAACGATTTATTTAAAGAACGTAGTGTAATTATAACAGTACAGTCTTTTTTAACCGACTTAAAAAAAGGAGGAGGTTTCACAATTTGACCGTAGGATAACTTCGTCGTTTATGAACCGATTTAGATGATTCTTTTTTTGTTGGAAAGAAGATATTCCAAGAGTAGTACCATGACCATGAAACTGTGTTGTGATTCTTTGTCGAGTACTTTCTGTTATTATTAGTTTTAAAAGTAAGTAGGTACAAATTCCCTCGAGAATAGTCTCGTCACAGGTGCGCGTACGCAAAATACTTATAAAAAACATCGAGAAATGTTAATTTAATTTCGACCGTACGCCGAGAGCGTAAAGTACCTACTTCCTTCTTCCGTTCGAGTTATTTATTATCCTTTTGCTTATAGTTTCCTTTGTATTTTTTTGTTAATGTTTTTTGTTCATGCTTTTTGTATGAATTAAAAGATTGTCTAGCGAACAAATACTACACACCGCTAGAGGATTCGCGAATATTTTTTGTGTGTCTGCTAATAGTATGAAAGCACAGCGCAGGCACCGCATAGTAAGTTTTGTTTTCGACATTGGAACAGTCAGTTTTGTTTACGATATTCAAGCAGTCAGTTTCGTTTCGATATCCGAATAGTTAACAGTTCTTTCCGATTATAGTTTCAGCTCAGTTTTTCCAGTATTGTCTGCTTGTAGTGTCTTACCATAGTCAAATAGTGTTTCATTTCTTCTCCATCTACAATAATAGTGCAGTATTTTCTAAACCCACCTCTCCGTTCCACGAAGCTAACGTTTACACCCGGAACTTTCGGTACAGGGCGGTTAGTGGCTCAGATTTGGTTCCGTTATAGTTTTTGAATTTCCAAACACGAGTCCACCCGTCTGGTACACAAATAATCGAATAAATTACGAATTGCAGCAATTTGTATTTACAATATCTATTCAAATTAATTTATTACATTTAAATGTTAGGTTTTCGCAATTACTACCTATTATAATAAATCAAGCTGACAATTTAATAAAATAAGTTGACCTACTGCCTACACGACACGCTTACCTATACTGTGACACTTCGCTCAGCTTTGGGTTCAAGTCGGCAACGCGTGTGCACGACTCGTTTCGCGTAAAGGGTGGTAGCGTTAAATACCTACTTTGCTTGGCGTAGACGGCCTTAATGATAAATTGTTTTAAAATACATCAATACAATCATTTGTTTGTTCATATTTGTATGCTTGACGGCAAAACATAGAGAATATAAGTTCTATATTGTAACATCTCGTGTAACTACCTATGTTTGAAAATAAAAAAAATCTTATTCTTCTTCTACACAATTCGCCAGTATTGAACACCAGCCCGCTTAGCATGACCACCGTAGGCACGAAAGAGAATCGACAAATCTTTTGTTCATCTGTCATTCAATCGACAAAATGACGGATAAACCAAAGATTTGTCGATTCTCTTTCGTTTCTACGGTGATCATGCTACGCGGGCAGTATTGAGTCATTGCTCATGTACCGGAACATGAGCAATGACTACGACCCCACTATAAACAGCAGTCGAACTCACAACCGAAAGCTAGAGCGCAGTGGAATAGTCATTAGGTAATTTGGAGAATAAGGCCTGTTACATAAAATATTCCAAAACAATTAGGGACTCTAGCATCTCTTGAACCCAATTTTGGATATGCTGATCTCGTTCAATTTTTTTCATAAAATTGGCTATCATCAGGTAATCATTTTACAAATTTTAATTAGAATCGTCATTTTTCTGCCCTTATTCCAAGTTACTTAGGGTTCGGTAACACTATGTAAAGGAGAATGGCGAGATTGTATGTAATTCGGGACCCAGTGATATGTGTTGCGTACATTGTGGAAACTTATGAATAGTTAAAGAACGACTTAAGACTAACAAAAAAGCAAATGGAAAGTAGGTTATAGAAGTTGGGAGAAAAAAGATATGAAAGGTAAAAGATTATAGCCTAACTTAAGGCACGGACTTATTGATTATTATTTAGTAGTAGAATGGCATAAAATAGCTTTTATCCATATTCCACGTAGCCGTTGACCACAAACAAACAATAGAATGATCCACAGATGAATTTGACACTGACGTTCCATTTCTCAGTTGTAAGAAGGTAAATGTCAAACGTTGCGTTCGGAAACTACACGATGACTTATTTTTATACAAATTAAAATCATTCATAACTTTTAATTCCCATCATCTAGTATTTCAATATTTTTATATAGAACTCTGATAAACTCTTTACTATAATTAATATAAACTAGACCGTGAACGGCGCTCCGTTGATTTTCAAATTATGTGGATCCAACCTCGCCATTCTCATTTTAATTTTCTTCTTCTTCATCGTGTGGTCAATACCTAACCTGGTGTCAGAGTTGTCATGTCGCCCATGGGCCTCTGAGTTGGCTTTACATAATCCCGCATGACGAGAACCTCGTGAAAGCAGAGAAAGATAAACAATTCAAATATCTAGATCTGGCTCGCGAGGTTGTCGACATGTGGGACGTGGGTACAGCAGTCATTGTGCCGATAGTCGTGTCGGCCAATGTCTTAATAGCCAAGAGCCTCGACCAACATCTTAGGAGGCTCTCGCTTGGCAGCTGGATCAAGGGCTTGATTCAGAAAGCAGTACTTCTGGACACGGCACGTATCGTTAGGAGGTTCCTCTCTCAAGAGCCCTGACCACCGGCAGCTCGGACCCTGTTCCCAGCGCTGGTGGGCTACTATTTTTTATATTTTTAAATGTTTTTTTTTATAGTATTTTGTATAGAAATATTTAAAAATGTAAAAGATATGTAATGTAATGAATAAAGGAAATAATAATAAATTTAAATAATAATTTATTTATTTCGCAAAATATCTCTCAGGCATGCTGGTTTCCTCAGGATGTTTTCCTTCACCGAAGCAAGTGATAATTATACAATACGCACATGAATCTGAAAAATCAGAGGTGCGTGTCTTGGGTACGAACTTGAGACCTATGACTAGACAGTACGACGGTCACACCTCTGGGCTATCACAGCTAATAAGAATAATTTAATGATGTCATATTAATTTTCGAGAGGAGGAGCTCGTGGCAAAATAATAACAGCCGCTCAGGTCGATCGTTAGGTTAAGCCGTGCTTGCCTAGGTTGGTCTGTGGATGGGTGACCACCCATTACATACCGAGTTCCCTCCGTGCCTCGGAAAGCACGTTAAGCCGTTGGTTCCAGCTGTCATTTGTAGATCTTTGACAGTCGTTAGGTAGTCAGAGGCCCAAAAAGTCTGACAACCAGTCTTACCAAGGGTTATCATATTACCCGGTACTATAATCTGCGCCAGATAAGTAGAAAATAAATGTCATTAACCCGCATACATTTATTCAAATACATAATTCCGAAAACAGAAATAATTATATAAATTTGTCCCGAAACTACCTTTATCGTGATCCTTGACTTTTTCTAGTAATAAAAACGATTCATAATGTATTGTCGGGGTATCTACGCAGAGAAATTAAGGAAAGAGCAATGACCTTTAATTCCTACTTAAGTATCTGGCGCAGACTATAACTGGGTTATGAAAGTTAGATAGGCAGTCGCTCAATGTAAAATACTGGTATTCAGCTGCATCCGGTAAAACTGGAAGCCAACCCCAACATAATTGCGAAAAGCCTAGGCAGATAATGTTTTTTTTTTTTTGCGACGATGGAGATTATTTTCCGAGATATTTCCTCGATTTAACATACATGCGGACGTACATTCATAAATTCTGGAAAGTTCATAAGTCACATCACTTCACTTCACATACGATGGACCATTAAAATGCAATAAAACTTGGCCGGCGGCCATTTTGATATCCCGCTATGATACTCATTTGAGATTCTTGCCACGTCCGATAAAATTAATTATTTTGACCACCGTTTTCGGGTTTAAATGCAATGGCTTGAATTTCGTGGCGTCGGAAATATAATAAAGTAGTTTTTATCTAGTTTATGTGACGGTAGCTGTGGGTGTAATTAGTTTGTGGAAATGTAATTAAAACATGTTTTTCTCTTATCAAAGTCATTTAAACTAATGAAATTTCAAAACCCTATATAAGCTGGCTTTACTTTTCGGAAATCCTATATACTGTAAAATATTATGCAAAAATATTTAGTTCTGTAACCAATCTGTTTTAATATTATGTATTTTTAGGGTTCCGTATCTCAGTTGCCAAAAACGGAACCCATATAGCATCACTTTGTTGTTCGTCTGTCTGTCCGTCCTTTATCTCAAGAACGCGTAAAAGTATCAAGCTGAAATTAAAATCAAATACTTGAGTATTTGATATTAATTTGTCTGCTAAACTTTTATTAAAACCATTGAGCTATTACTACTACGTATAGAGAAGACACCGCGAACAAAATCTGTGCTCCGTTCAACTGCTGTCGGCTGGCTTCAGTTCACTCGGTCGCTTGCTCGCCACAGCATTATATATACGGGGTTAGCCGCCCCTCGCGTGCCCCGCACTGCGCACAGATTTTTTTCGCGCTGTCTTCTCTATACGTCGTAATAATAGTTCAATGATTAGAACTAAAATTATCAGTCATATAAAACCTTCGGTGGAGTTAGAGCCAACACCTGCGAATCGGACTGTTCAAATTCTCACAATAAAAAACCCCTCCCTGTCCTCCTTATCACAATTTAAATACTGAGTATTTAATATTACCTTTACAGACCACAGCATGGTCACCGGATGGAGACCTAATGCCAATCATCTTCAACAGGGAAAAAGGTATTAACTGCTTCGACAAGGATGAAGACGTGTTTTGCGCTACATACGGGAATGGTAAGTTTGGTGTTTCTTAACAAAAACGAAATAAAATCTTGTAAAAACGAGTGTGTACTTTCAATCCAAGACCGCGAAATTCACTTACGTTTGAATTTTATGGAAATCACCATGCTGAAGTAGAATCGAAAGTTATTCGAAAATGATTCGAAAACTGGATATACGTCTTTTTTTTAAAAGAGAAGAAATGACGCGCGAACGTTGCCTGTCCGAGTGGTTTTGACTCCTTTATAAGCATCAGCGGCAGAGGTGTATGAGCCAAGCCAGAGCCAAGCCAGAGCCAAGCCAGAGCCAAGCCAGAGCCAAGCCAGAGCCAAGCCAGAGCCAAGCCAGAGCCAAGCCAGAGCCAAGCCAGAGCCAAGCCAGAGCCAAGCCAGAGCTAAGCCAGAGCCAAGCCAGAGCCAAGCCAGAGCCAAGCCAGAGCCAAGCCAGAGCCAAGCCAGAGCCAAGCCAGAGCCAAGCCAAGCTAAGCCATATCATCTTCTTAGCGTTTCAATGGCTAAACGTTCAAATGCGTTTAGCCCAAAAATCAGCTACGCGAACCCTACTGATGCAGTAAATAAATCATCAAGTGCGCAGGTGTTAGGGCATGCGGTGCAAGATGGAGGGTGAGCCATTGTCTGTGAGGAGACGCCGCATACGCACTTGAGATCTGACCCGTCCATCATCTCCTTAGAGATTTAACCATAAACAATATTATACTTGTCTTTCCAGAAGTACCCCTCTGCCCCAGCTACGGCGGCATCTTCGCCTCTCGCCAGGTAGACCGCTGGTGCCTCGCCGGGATATTCTTCGGGGAGCCAGCCGAGCGCGGCATCTGTTTCAACAAGAACGTGCACTACACCGCGCTGACGAAGCACCTCAAGTGGATCGATGAAACTGTTGGAATGTTCAAAAATCGTGTTCTTTAGAATTGTGTGTTTTATTTCTTCCTCATCCCGAACATAGCCATACTGCTTAGTGCCAAGATATTACATTAACATAATCAGCCAATTCATCATCTGTCTAGCCTTTGCCCAACTATGTTGGGGTCGGCTTCCAGTCTAACCAGATGCAGCTGAATACCATTATTTTATTTGACCTCCACAACCCAGTTAGTACTGGGTAATACGATACCTCTTGGTAAGACTGGTTGTCAGTCTTTCGGGCCACCTACTACCTGTAACGACTGTCAAAGATCTACAATAGACAGCCGGGACCGACGGCTTTACATCCTCTTTCTTCAACCAATAACCAGCCAATTGTTAGGACAGAATTCGCCTCAGTGACACTAAGCAGAGACCATAATTCATCATGCGGCCCAGTGTAGGTTGATAGATGTCACCATGTCTTCGTTCGGAGAAAGCAAGCAATGTATGTCCACTATCTTCGAAGTTTTGGATTTAGGATAAGCCATTTTCCTCACGATGTTTTCCTTAACCGTCAAGAGAGCAGTGGTGATTCCATAAATTGCGCAAAGTAAAGTGTCCAGTAAGTCGTAACTTGTCTCATGCAAGGCAGTCCTCTCGGGCTTCTCATATTCTACGGTGAGAAAGACGAGCGCGGCATTTTTTGTCTATAGATTTGTATTTTATTTTCTTCATAAACCCTCATAGCAATCCTGCTTAGTGCCAAGATGGAACATAACATAATTAGCCTACAGTGTTCCTACTCCTCTCCGAGAAAGACTACCTTTTAAACTACAAAACCAGTAATTCTACCAAAACGGATGAAACCATCCCGTAAAGGTTAGGCACTCATTTGTTAAATTTACTGTTGTTTTCAGTTATGCTTAAGGTATAATATAAGGTATATATAATAGAATCCTCCTATTGCCGTCAACCGGGAACGAATGCAGACTCTGGACTGGACTGCTACCTACTGAGAAATTCCTGATGAGGAAACCCACTAATTCTATCCTCAGCCTGATAAATGAGCCCAGGACTCATATGAACTCAGCAGAATATCTTGCAAGTGCTAGACCAACGACATAAAACACAAACATTTTGCCTTGAGGCATTATCATTTATTTTTTTCCCGAATTCATTTGTGGACCTACGTTTAAGCACTGTTCATCCATGACGTAAGCTCTGTTCTCGGACGCATATTGTAGTTATATCACTAAGGGCTCATTTACGGAGACGCGGTGCGTCACGTGTAGCGTTACTTCTCGAGGCGTGTTGCACGTTTTTATCGCGACGAGTGCAGCAGGCCGCGTTATCACAAACGCAAACACCAAAAATGGACAATGCACGATGTTGTTTACGAAGATGTGGGGCATGACGCTTCAAACGCTGCTTCTCAGTGAGCTGAGTATTGCAGGAAACTGGCTGGCCACACCGCTGTTTGCGCTGCCACAATATAGGCCGCGTGCGTCGAGGCGATAACATCTGCGGGCCCCACCGCAAGTAACGGTGCATTTCAAGATAATGCGCGTAAAATAGGTGAACCGTACCGCACAAGACGCGCACGAAAGACGTTGCGTTCGAAGACCTCCCACTAGGTGGACAGATGACCTCGTGAAGGTTGTGGGGATCCACTAGATGCGAGATGCACGGAATGGGTCAATGTGGCGACACTTGGGGGAGGCTATGTCCAGCAGTGGACGTCTTTTGGCTGAAATGATGATGATGATGATGTCGTCACACAATGCGACGCGCGACGCGCCGCGTCTCCGTAAAAGAGCCTTAAGTAGTTGCCAACTGCCAATGTGATTCGGGTTGTCAGTCATCACAGCTGTTGGCTGATGTCCAGATATAGCCGGATACTCGTCCAAATGATACAGAATTAAAGGCGATGGGGGAAATAAACATGCTTAAGTGTTGTGTACGATTATTGCTTGGAGGCGTTGCGGTGCACTGGAGGAGCAAATTAGGTGGGTGATTACGCATTTGAAGATGTTTAATTACCTATCTTTTTGGCCTTTGCTCAACCATGTTGGGGTCGGCTTCCAGTCTAATCGAATGCAACTGAATACCAGTATTTTACATGGAACGGCTGCCTATCTGACCTCCACAACCCAGTTAGTAGTGGGTAATAATACGATACAGACTTTCAGGCCACTGACGACCTGTAACAACTACCAAAGACCTAGAATTGACAGCCGAGCCCAACTGCTTAACGTGTTCTGAGGCACGTAGGAAACTCTGTATGTAATGGGTGGTTACCCATCCACGGACCAACTTAAGAACCTGAAGATCGACCTGAGCGCCTGTTATTACTTAGCTAAGGCTATCTCATCATCTGCCTAGCCTTTTCCCAACTATATTGGGGTCGGCTTCCAGTTTTACCGGATGCAGCTGAATACCAGTATTTTACATGGAGCGACTGCCTATCTGACCTCCACAACCCAGTTATTACCGGGTAATACGATACCCCTTGGTAAGACTGGTTGTCAGACTTTTTTTTGGGCCTCTGACTACCTAACGCTATCTAAGCTATCTATCTAGCTAAGGCTATCTATTTTATCTATATACTAGCTGACGTCCCGCGGTTTCACCCGCGTAGTACCCGTTCCCGTGGGAGTACGGGAATAAAATGAGCCTATAGCACTCACGAATAATGTAGCTTTCTACCAGTGAAACAATTTTTAAAATTGGTTCATTACTTCCGGAGATTACCCCCTACATACAAACTTACAAACTTACAAACAAATGTTACCTCTTTATAATATTAGTATAGATAGGTGTAAATGAATAAATAATCGAACCATAGAAGCTATTAAGGTGCTCTTCCCAATGTAACAGGCTACAGACGACACCCACGACAGCCACCCTTCTGTGGATAGACCGTAGTAAGCGCAGCTTCACCTCACCTACCAACTACCTGGATAAAGCTACGGATATCTTCTAGAATAGTACCTACGTAACAAAATTGTTTACACTATAGGAAGGTCATCACACTAATATTATAAATGCGAAAGTTTGTGTGTGTGTATGTTTGTTACACATTCACGCAAAAACTACTAATCGGATCTGGATGAAATTTAGCACACGGATAGTTTATAACCTGGATTAACACAAGTAAACTTTTTGCCCCGGTAGTCCGATCCCGTGGGACATTATCGCGGTCCATGCGGGCCAAGCCTCGGGCATAACTTAGTACATAAACGTGTACCTCGGTATGTAGGTATGTTTACGAAACTCCATTACTATGATAATGCGTAGCTCATCAATTGTTTTTCTTTGTAATCGTTGTGTTGTCTCACTAGTGATATTGAAGGCTGTGTGGGTTTTCCTCGTACGTTCCGTATTTGTAATCGATTAGAATGATGGTTTAGTATGTTCTATTTGAGTAGGTGATATGATATCACCACCAGGATTGGTTGTCTTTGCATATTGTTAAAGGAAGTATTTTGATGATGCAGATTTGTAGAAAAAATTGCTTGGACCCTAAGGGGCCGCCTCCACGAGCGAGAGAATCGCGGCGATATTATCGTCCTTGCAAAGTTTTTCTATACACTCTCTTTTGGGCCGCCTGCACGAGCGAGAGAATCGCGGCGATATTTTCGTATAGAAATACCTACGTTGAATCGCCGCGATTCTCTCGCTTGTGGAGGCGATCCCTTTTTTTTTCTGATGGGAAATCATCAAAGTCATTTGACACTCCCTCCTGCTCCGCCTAGAGCGGGAGGAGTCATCCTCCCGCTCTGGACGGAGCAGGAGGGAGTGTCAGACTTTTACTGACTAAAACCCATCCATGTTCCTTCATCGCCCTTTGTGTTCCGGGGCCACGGTATCTCTTTCAAACAGTCCCGTTCAGTCTAAAGTAGCCATTTTACGTCAGGGAATCAAAGGCCTTGATCAGAGCAATCAGGAAATGCCGTGAGAGTGTTTACGACACAACCATTCATAGCCTTTTAAGCCCCACTGTAGAGAGCCCTCCTTAATTTATGTCAATGGGAATGATTCTTGACTAAAAAAAATATAATTCTGTTTAGTCCGACAGTTAGATTATCGAAAAATATTGGAAACGTGTTTTTTGTTTTATCAAATTAATAAAAATTGACAAAAATAAAACGCGTCAAAGATCATGAGTACAACTTGTGACGTCACTTTATGGTGGAAAATGTACTCAAATGTGTCTTCACACGAGTTTTTGGCGCACGCATTCTAAAATATGAGTCCATTATGTTTTTTTAAATCTATCTGATGGACTAATTAGTTATTTCATGTCATCTACCCTATTGTCAAATGTTTTTCGATCAGATTTCCCTGGATGCCAAAGGCTGGGAGCCGGGAGATGTGTGCCGAGTGCCGACAAAGGGTCATTGGGTTTTTCCACCAGGAATTTCCCAGAAGCAGGCACGGATTCAGTGTTTGTGCTCGGTTTATGGCAATAGGATAACAGGCAAAACGTAAAAGGACTATTGCCTAACCCTTTGGGTGATAATATGACGTTATGATGATATGACGTTATAAAAATATAGTAGTAGAGTAGTATTTTGTGTGTACATAAATAAATAGAAGTTAGAATTACAAGACAACTCGGCCAGATAGTCTCTTTCCAGGCAAGACAAGATAAAGAAGTTGCCCGACGCACCAAGAATGCCTGGAAGAGCTACTGGTCGATGAAACATCTTATGAAGGGATCTCTCCCTCTCGCACTTAAGCGGTAGCTCATGGACATGCGCTTTCTCCCCACCCTCACCTATGGAACGCAGACGTGGTCACTTACAAATCGTCAGAAGTCCGCACTTGGGGTCTGCCACACAACAAGCTATGGAGCGAAGTATACTGGGTGTGAAACTTACGGGCCGCGTCAGAAACTCCATACTTCGCTCCAAAACCCAAATAACTGATGTTGGCCTTACAGCTGCTAGGTTGAAGCGGAACTGGTCACATCTGCCGCATGTCGGAGGAGCAATGGGCAAAAATTACCAATCAGTGGATACCAAGTAGCAGGAAACGACAACGCGACAGGCCCAGAAGGAGATGGCGGGATGAGCTAGACTCTTTCGCAAAGGATTGGCGTAGGCCAATCCTTTGCGAAAGAGTCTTCCCTCCTTCCACATTTCGCGATCTAGTGCGATTGTAGAATCGCACTAGATCGCGAAATGTGGAAGGAGGGAAGAGAGGCGTTTGCCCTGCAGTGGGACAATATAGGCTTATAATAATAATAATAACAACTACAAGAACATACATTAATTAAGAAATATCAAGCGCTTTCTAACGTACTGTTGCAATCACACTAGGTTCACGCGGCGGCAGCATTTCATTTCATTGTAAAAACTTTATGTATTCCAAAAAAAAAGAAAAAAAAAATCGCAGAAAATGTAAAGTCGCTTTCAAATGTTGAACGAAATGAATACTCTGAACTAGTAACTACATAGTAGGAAATTTGTTGTGTGTTCTATCTATTTGCGGAGCCCGCATGACGCTAACATTGACTCAGTGCTTGTGTTGAATTTTTTATTAGGAATTTTGAATGTCCACGTTTTTGTTTTATTCTTGTACGAACGAATTCCTGCGAATCGCTAACGGTGAACATATTTTAATTTATTCTGCAGAATGAGGCCAATCCATTTTGAAATATAAAATGACATTACCAGATTTTCAACCAATGACGATGTTTGGAATAAACTATGCTAGCGCCATTAGTTCCACAGTTGCCAGCCCCATTAAGGCTGATGCACAGGAATGATTTTGACCTTGATAAAGTCATTTTACACTTTTATGAACTTTGACGGTTGTATTGATGATTTTGATGAATATAAATCTGTAACTACATACGTCTTACACCCGCGAATAATATTTCAATCAACATACAACCTAGCACTGGCCTGTAAATTGCAAAAAACATAAGAAAAATTGAATTTCGCGGACTACCCTGGAGCATTCACCTTAAGTAAGGATGGTAGCGGGTGGCTCTGTAGTTTCTGCTCAATTCCATGTGATCACGGCATGAGTTCATGTTAGACTTGACGGCATCTTTTACCAATTATTCTATGCAGTCTAACCTAGCACTGGCCTGTAAATTGCAAAAAACGTAAGAAAAATTGAATTTCGCGGACTACCCTGGAGTATTCACCTTAAGTAAGGATGGTAGCGGGTGGCTCTGTAGTTTCTGCTCAATCCATGTGATCACGGCGTGAGTTCATGTTAGACTTGACGGCATCTCTTACCAATTATTCTATGCAGTCTATAGGTACAGTTTACTCTTACGGAGGAGCTCGTGGCTAAACAATAACAGCCGCTTGGGTCGATCGTTAGGTTAAGCCTTGCTTGCCTAGGTTGGTCTGTGGATGGGTGACCGCCCATTACATACCGAGTTTCCTCCATGCCTCGGAAAGCACGTTAAGCCGTTGGTCCCGGCTGTCATTCGAGATCTTTGACAGTCGTTAGGTAGTCAGAGGCCCAAAAAGTTTGACAACCAGTCTTACCAAGGGGTATCGTATTACCCCGTACTAACTGGGTTGTGGAGGTCAGATAGGCAATCGCTTCAAGTAAAATACTGGTATTCAGCTGCATCCGGTAAAACTGGAAGCCGACCCTAACATAGTTGGGAAAAGGCTAGGCAGATGATGAGTCTATAGTTTACTCTTCATTAGCTTGGAAACGCATGTAAACTACTAATCTTTCTTCTTTTATAAATGCGAGAGATTAGGAGTATGGATGTATGGATGTTTGTTACTCTTTCACGCACAAACTACTGAATGGATTTGGATGAAATTTTGCACACAGATAGTTTATAGCCTGGATTAATACATAGGTTCCTACCAAACACTTAAATTCCACAGTATCGTTAATTGCAACTGTAAAATATATTACAGTTATAGTTTACTTTTATGCACTAATTAAACCATTGTTTGGAAATAATACTACTGCACATATGTACACTTTTGTAATACTTTTTAAAATAAATTATTCTTTCCTTTATTCATTTTAACTCCTTATTTTACATATTTTTAAATGTACCTTAAAAAAATATATATTCAAAAATATAAAAAATAGTGGTCCGCCGGTGTCGGGAGCAGGGTCCAAGCCATCGGTGGTTAGGGCTGCACAGACAGGAACCTCCTCACAATGCGGGCCGTATCGAGGAGTACTGCCTTCTGAATCAGGCCCTTGATCCAACCGTCTAAAGAGAGCTTCGATATGTGGTCATCGAAGCTCTTGGCTATAAGGCCATTGGTCGTCACGACAATCGGCACAGTGATAACCGAGTTCATATTCCACATGTCGCGAACCTCGTGTGCCAAGTCGAGATATTTAATTTGTTTAATAAATAAATAAATTGTTTAAATTATTCTTATTTTTATTCTTCTAGGTAACTAGGTAGTACGACCAGGTGGAACACTTAAAAATAAGCCTGTTCAACTCTGGAATCGTCATCTATCGTGATCTTCAACATTTTTTGTAATGAAAAACGATACATGGTTTATTTGTTTTGGTTCGTACGAAGAGATATTAGGGAAAGGGCAATGACCGCTATTCTCATCCTTACTGGCACTAACTATAGTGGGTAAATAAATCACCATGGTTTCCTATATCAATAATTCTCTATGTAGTGATTCAGAGAACCTATAAACATTGAAAATGGTAATGGTAATTATTCTAATGTGACCACAATACTACGTGTAGTATATTATAATACGAGTAGGTACCTACATAATAAAGGTAAGGTACTAGTACGTGCAAAATGACATGTAGACATCCAGTGCGAACTATGGATTTCATAAAGCATAATCAGCCAAGTTAGTACTGGGTCAAGTGGCCAAGTCTACATCCACGACTAACAAAACGACTGCTCAGCTAAAGCAGAAATAACCTCAGAATAATAATAGATACAATAACGGGCCATTGCCCCCTTAAAAAACATATCTTTAGGTACCATAGGTGCCACGGACAGCCCACTCTGCAGGGGCTGCTTTGACGCCGAAGAATCAGCTGCCCACGTCATCCTGGAATGCGAGGCCGTGGCTACCCAACGCAAACAAATCCTCGGAACGGTGAGGTCGCTCCACGAAGCCTGTGAAGATCCCAGGAAACTTCTGTGCTTCTGGACGGAGCTAGGCTGGCTAACTTAGCCAGGACACCTACGCACAACGGACTGAATGAGAGTCTAAGTGCGGAAAATAGAGTCCCTACTCTAAGAGTAGAGTAGAGACTCTACTACCCCTTGGTAAGACTAGTTGTCAGACTTTCGTGCCACTGACTACCTGTAACGACTGTCAAAGATCTACAAAAGACAGCCGAGACCAACAGCTTAATGTGCTTTCCGAGGCACGGAGGAAACTCGGTATGTAATGGGTGGTCACCCATCCACGGACCGACCTAGGCAAGTGCAGCTTAACCTGAAGATCGACCCGAGCGGCTGTTATTATTTAGCCACGAGCACCACGATTGTACTTACAAACACTAGTGGCTTATGGCAATGGTGATTAAATAAATAAAATAAAAATGCAATGGGGGTTATCACGCAAGAATTTGCCGCTAGAGGCGTTCGTGTAGACTAAGGTCTTCCAAAATGTCAGATGTCATACAGTGTTTTTTTTATACTAATGCTCACGATTGTGTTCTAGACTGAGCCATTCCTGATTAATGAAGATTTTAAGTAGCATCTTACTATCTTATTTGTCGGTACTTAGAAGTAGAATGATTTTTAAATGTTTCATGCTTGCTAATTTTAGGGAGAATATTTTAAATATATATCTGAAGTTTACACTATGTTGTTATGCGTAATAAAATAAACTTTTTTATGAAGTTATTGGTACTATAAAGTATAAAATAGAATTATTGACAAGACCTTACTCGACAGAGGCGCCATCTGTTGAGCTCGAAATCGATAGCCGTCATTGGGCTAATAGTTGCTATCTTTGTTCTGCCTATTGTAAGTATGACGCAAGAACACAAACCAAGACTTATTTAAACCCGGAACAGTGAAGAGTGTACAAAACAAATCTTCCTGATACCCTTTCCCCTTCCGTATAAACAACGGCTCACAGTTTTATCATCACGCCATTAATATGCATTGGGTGTAGGCAGACACGTTTGAAATATGGCGGACGAGCGCATAGTGAATACAAATGGTACAACCATGCTTCATTTATTCCGAACCCGATATTGAAGACGTCAATAGTTTTGGTAGACGCGCGACTAAGTGCTTAGGCGCTGCGATTTTTGAGTAAGTGGTCGCATCCTGAAGAAAGCATATTTGTCGCACAAATGAGTGTTCACTTTGTTCGAAACGCGATAAGTGGCATAATATTTAAAACGCGACGACCGATCGCTCGCTTTGATTACAAGCGTAAGGTGAAGTCTGTGGTTCGGGCGACATACAGTTTGCTAATATCAGAGATATCGATATTTCCATCGCAATGCAAAAAATGAAGTTTACGAGCATATTGACGGAGAAAACCCAAAAATGAAAAGTCCAATATCACTTTACCCAATCCAAGCGATATGGTTCACATGGTGCATTTGCAACCACAGGACCAAGTAATGCTGAATAAAGCTATTGTAGAGTTACAAACGTTTTTTAAATTTACTTGCCTTTTATTTTACTTTTTTTTTTCTTTTCTTTCTTTCTTTTTTTACTTTGTTACTTTTTTTCTTATTTTATTTTGGGCAAATTACACGAGATTTTCCTCTAACCAATTTACCTAATCATAATTTAGTATTTTAGGTGGTTTTCAGATACAATAGCTATTTTTAACTGTAAATAAAAATATAAAATTCTGGCGTAATAGAATTCTGGGACGTTTTATAAATAAACTTGTACAACATTTAGGATAATATTAATATTTAGCTCAACATCGCTATAACTGGTTAAAGGTTAAATCAATTCATGAGGAAAATAAGTGAATCATTCAATTAATATCTCCTTTAAGAGATTTTCTTCTTATTCGTGTTTTTGTTGCAGATTTTCCTTGTGGAGGATTATTTGAGGACTTTCCTTCAGATATGTATGAAGAAGATTCATTTGAGTTCCTTTTAATAATCTGATGTATTATTATTGGTAGAAATCGTAGAGCGAATGGGTTGATGGAAGGATTTTGACAGTGTGGCAAATGTAAAATGTAATGGACTGTTATTATCGCTTGCCTTATCCCAACTATTTTGAGATCAGCTTCCAGTCGACCGATGCATTCATAAAAACGTACCTAAATAATTAAATACCTAAATCATTTGTAAATCAAACATATTTTTAAAGTAGTGTGTATTTATTTCGATTGGATTACAGAATATCTATGTTACCAAATATATATGTTGAAAGGACAGTGAAATAAAGACGCGATATGAGGAATTTAAAATTTCTATAGAAAACTTATTTTTCTCATAACTCTTGTTTAAATCATTGTCCATTCAAAATATATATTTAGGAACGTAGATATTCTGTAATCCAATCGAAATAAATACACGCTATCTTAAGAATATGTTTGATTTACAAATTATTATGTTACGTTTGTATGAACTACGCATCGGTCGCCGGCCTCTTAACGGATTGAGCTAAATACCACTATTTTACATGGAGCAACTGCCTATATCAACTCCACAACCCATTTTGTACAGGGTAATAAGGTACCCCTTGGTAAGACTGGTTGTCAGACTTTCAGACCAGTAACCATACGACTGTTAATCATTTAGAAATGAAAACCGGGACCAACGGCTTAACATGCTTTCCAAGACATAGAGGAAACTCGGTATATAATGAGTGGACACCCATCCACGGATCAACCTAGGCAAGCGCTCCTCAATCTGAAGATCGACTCATGTATTGGACTGAAAACACGAAACTCTTTGAAAATGATTGCCACTTGTTTAGGCCCTCAGGATACTACTTCCAAACAAGATGTAAAAAAAGTGTTTTAATATGAGTGGAAAACAAATAACTCTCCACCCTTAAAATTTAACTAGCTCTGTTGTACCTGTTAAATCTAATTCTGAATATCCGCAGAACATCAGAGCAGATCATACATAATTCAATGTTCAAAAAAGTCGCAACACATTATTCCTCAATAAAAAGTAGCACGTCTACAAAACCAATACTCAATAACAGAACAATCAGCGTATTACGGTTTTAAATAAGAATGACACGCAGTACACTGACGCCTTTGTCGCCAAACGGTACGATGTGGCTACGATTCCTCACATTCTGCGTCCTAGTATCGCTCGTCCTAGTAGCAGTTTTAAGTACCATATACGGGAGACCAGTCATCAACGTCTTCTTCCGTAGATGCTGCAACGAAGATATAGAAAATGACCAGACAATATTCGCCAATTTGGACAACAATTTTCTTAGGGAAAGACTTGTTAGTGATGGAATGTTCAGTGATGATGACTATGTTGAAGTTAGGGAAGTGGATTTGAACAGTGATGAAGATATTGATTTGATTGGTGATCGAACTAATGTGACTGTGAGTACTGATAATGTGACGGATAGTGAGAAAAATGTGAGTTTAAGTGAAGGTTAGGTTAAGGTAAAAGACAATGGTGAAGATTTATCGTGAAAAACAATATAAAGTGATTGTTGGACAAAGGCAAATAATGGGTGTTCTCTATAATCCCATTATAGAGAAAAATACTAGAACGATGTGAAGTAGTTTATAATTTTGCAAAACGTCATGTTGTTGTTGTGGATGAGATATCAGAAGAGGAACTTAAAATGTGTGACTGTAATTATATTTATAGAACTCGATTTAAAAGGAGACGTTCGGCCGCCAAAGAAGCATTGGTTTTCGAAAACCACAAGATTATCTTTTGATATTGGCGTCTTGAAAACAGGAAAGAAGAACTTGAACTAAAGAAGGATACTAGAAGAATTGACTGCACCAATCATTGCGTTACGGTAGAAGAAGAAGATTTAAACTGTATAAATAAATAAATAAATAAATATTGCTGGACATTAACACACAGCGCCATCTAGCGCCACACTAAGCAACGAGGCTTGTGTCGTGGACACCAGATAGTTGATATACTACACAGATACTTTTTGTTTGTAAATACATACTTATTATACATATAAACATCCATGACTTGGAAACAAATGTCCATGCTCATCACACAAACATTTGCTCCAACCGGGATTCGAACCCGGGACCCTAAGAACGTAAGGCAGCCTCACCACCACTGCGCCATTCGGGTCGTCAAATATAGTAATATATAAAGAAGATGAATTGAACTGTATAAACAATGGTTGACCTTCGAGAAGTTAGCACTGAATACAATAGAGAGAGAACGAATACTGCTGAGAAACTTGGCTACTCTGATTCTCATAGCCACAAGATCGGATACAAGGATAATCACAAACCAACCAGAGGAAGATTAAGGTGCGCCGGCGACTCTTGACTCTTGTTTTACTGTATCCTGAGGATCAGGGGCTCTACTCTCTAACGCTTCGTCCGTATATTCGGATGTATCCATCTCACTCGCGCACGTTTGCAGATGAATGAGAGTGAGAGAGACGGATAGATCTGAATATACGAAGGAAGCGTTAGGGAGTTGGGCCTCAGGATCTATGACGCTACATACAAACTGAAAATCATCGATCATGCAGGCAGGGTTATCCGTGGGATTACCATAATAAAATGTACAACCGCCAGACGACAACATTTGAGCAGTAGCCCACCAGGCAGATCACTTGTCTGTTTAGAGGAACCACCCTTTTCTATGGAGGAAGAGAAACTGACTGCCTCGTTAGTCTAGTGGTCGCAAACGCGACTGCTCATGAGGTCCCGGATTCGATTCAACCACGGAGTCTGAATCTGCGCCTGGTTGATGGCAATAGGCTCTCCCCCAACATGGGACTTAAACATAACTGGCGCAATGAGAGGTCCTATTAGGTGCCCCTCTTACACTTCGGAGATTACAGACGTGATGTTATGTTATGCTGAGGAACTTTACACCCTGTTCTGTCTAATTACAATAGGCTCAAAGGACCCGGGGGGGGGGGAGGGGAAGGGGGGGACATAGGACCATGGCTCAGTTGATTGATTGATCTTTTGTTGTGTAAATTCTTCAATGGAAACCTGTATTGTATTCAGAGGTTTATGGTGACTTCTGACTCATGGTGTGTCATGAATCAATTGTTAATGATTCAATGGAATCTTCTATGCCATTTTGGTGGTAATTTATGATTGTATTGTTTGCCGTTTAGACTGATATCTATAAACGCAAGTGCTGTAACTAAGACAGTAATATGTTCCCGTCTCTATCTTAAACTTGGGCGTTATAAACGTTTAGCCAAAGTTTTGTGTTAAGTAACATACATACTTAAATATATGTTACGGCTAATAGCCGAAGTACGGCTACACCTAGTTTTAGCCGGCTAGAACTAGGTGCAGCCGGCCACATGTGGTTAAACCTAGGTGTATCCTCTTATCTTCGGTTAGAACTAGCCTTAGCCTTCATCATAGCGGCTAGAACTAGGTGCAGCCACACACCGTTGGTTAAACTTAGGTGTATCCTATTTATCATCGCCTGGAACTAGGTTTTCAGTTCAGTAATGAGGTGGTTGATGACAAACTAGTTTTGCCTAGGCCGACTTGGGGCACCCCGACACACGTTTTTATAAACCATTCAAAAGTAGGAGCCCCGATCGCGTGGCTCGTTCGACCGATTCTCCCTCAACTCGGATGCATATGCGGGGGTAATACGAAATTGAATCAATCAGGAAACGCAAGATAAGAATCTCAAAACAAAACCAATAATTATGCTTAACTGAACTAAAAACCTAGTTCTAGCCAATGATAAATAATACACACCTAAGTTTAACCACCGGTGTGCGGCTGCACATAGTTCTAGCCGCTATGATGAAGGCTAAACCTAGTTCTAGCCGAAGATAAGAGGATACACCTAGGTTTAACCGCATGTGGCCGGCTGCACCTAGTTCTAGCCGGCTAAAACTAGGTGTAGCCGTACTTCGGCTATTAGCCGTAACATATACACAAACTAATGTTTTTTTCCCATGGGAGTAGGCAGAAACCACATAACTGCCATCTGCTACGATCCTTTCGCCTCGATCACGTTCATACATTTTGTAGATTTAGGACTTGGACTGTTCTGAATTCAAGACTCGCTCTAGGTGTATGGTGTTGAATTATTTTTGTATTGCTAGCATTTATGTACTCTCTGGTAGATAAAAAGACTTTTAAATAATGTTGAAGAAATCACTTTTTTAATTTAGTTACAGTTAGTGTTTTGTTTTCATATAAAAAAAATATGTTAACTCGGCCTAGTTGTCATTGAAAAATGTATTTCATTGCACATAGTAATTAAAAGATGTGTCAAGATAATGGCTTAATATCTTCTTTATTATATCTATGCTTTAAAATTTACTTTTATGTCAGACTTAAGTTATAATTATTGTGTTACCAAAGATAAATTAACATTTTTAGAACTGTTGTAATAATTTACTTAATTTACGCCTAAGTAGAGTGTGTATTAAAGCTTATATTTAAGGGTGAGGACCAGCTAAAGAATTTCCTACATTGTACGGTCGACCAAGCTATTTGGTGCCTATTTGCACATAAATGTATGAATATACTTTTTGACACATGCTGACACCCCGCTTGATTGACGATAGCAAAGATTGTTTACTTTTAAGAAAAGATAATGTCATTATATGTATCTATGTATAAAGAAAGTTTCTAAAATTACAAATTTTCTTTTGTTTCTTGTTTATTATTTTATCTAACACTAGCTGACATCCCGCGGTTTCACCCACGTAGTTCCCGTTCCCGTGGGAGTACGGGAATAAAATATAGCCTACAGCACTCACGAATAATGTAGCTTTCTACCAGTGAAACAATTTTTAAAATTGGTTCATTACTTTCGGAGATTACCCCCTACATACAAACTGACAAACTAATGTTACCTCTTTATAATATTAGTATAGATTGCACTTGCAAGGTAACAGAAGGAAAAGTCTATTTCCATCAGCCGGACACAAGTCTATACTCCGGGGTTGCTACTGAGAAATTCCTGATGGAAAAACACAATAACAATTTGCCCGACCCTGGAATTGAACCCGGGACCGCTCACGCTCATGCTTAGCTTTATCACTACCGAGGCAGTCTTTACATTTTAGTAAATCAATAGGCTAGTTTTCAGCATCAATAAATTGCAAATCTATTTAGTCCGTCAGTTAGAGTATTGGAAATTAATGGACAGTATTTTTTGTTTTTGTAAATCAATGAATATTGACAAAGATAAAACGCATCAAAACTCGGGAGTGGGGGCTCGTGACGTTAAAACGCACTAAATATTATACCAAAATTATGTAAATTATGTACAAAAGAAAAAATACGAATCAAATAACTTTTGATAATCTAACTGACGGACTAATTAAATTTTATTCAGTACACAAGCCTATTTACGCATTAACATTGAAGGAACACACTTAAAAGAACGTTTGTATAACTGTGACTTATATTTTATCTGTGTATCTTTTGTTAGAGATCCAAATAAATAAATAAACTCTTTTTTTTTTTTTTTTGTTGAGGACCTCGTGGCTAAATAATAACAGCCGCTCGGGTCGATCGTTAGGTTAAGCCGTGCTTGCCTAGGTTGGTCTGTGGATGGGTGACCGCCCATTACATACCAAGTTTCCTCCGTGCCTCGGAAAGCACGTTAAGCCGTTGGTCCCGGCTGTCATTTGTAGATCTTTGACAGTCGTTAGGTAGTCAGAGGCCCGAAAGGTCTGACAACCAGTCTTACCAAGGGGTATCGTATTACCCGGTACTAACTGGGTTGTGGAGGTCAGATAGGTAGTCGCTCCATGTAAAATACTGGTATTCAGCTGTATCCGGTAAAACTGGAAACCGACCCCAACACAGTTGGGAAAAGGCTAGGCAGATGATGATTTTTTTTTTTTGTTTTTATTACATTATGGTTCAGTTTTTGAGGAAGATTCTCTCAGGGGGGAATAGTGGAATAACTCAAAATGAAAAGTGGACTTTCGGCATTATTTTTAAATTAAAGTCCAGTTTTAGGGAATTCTCTTAAACAATCACCAAGAAATATTCCCAAAAGATCTCCTCGAATTTAACCTTATTAAAAATCACCTAGCAACAAGAAAACAAAACAAAACATTTACCTTACCTCAAAATGATTCTCGGCAAAAATCCTTGAACTGCTGCGAAACAAACAATCCTCCTTAGACATTGTTTAAAGTCCTCGCATCCACATAATTGGAAACAAATTGTTAGTTAAGTACTGAGATGAGGCAGGGAGGGATATTACACAGAAAAAAAATGTTACAGAAGGCCAAGGAAGGGGTCCGCAAGGACCAATGCCTGCCGGGGTTGCAGGACTGTTCGAAAGAGATATACCGTGGCTCAGGGTAAAGAGCGATGAAGGAACATGGATGGGTTTTAGTCAGTAAAAGTTTGACACTCCCTCCTGCTCCGCCCAGAACGGGAGGGATTTGATGATTTCCTATCCGAAAAAAAAGGTCAGGTCGGCTCCATCATCATCTGCCTAAGCCTACACGATGGGGATGGCAGGGTGTAGACTTTTTCCATTTTCCCAACAATCACAACTGTGTTAGGGTCGGCTTCCAGTCTAACTGGATGCCACTGAATACTTTTATTATACATGGAGCGACTGCCTACCTGACCTCCACAACCTAGTTATTGGGTAGTTGATACGATACCTCCTGGTAAGACTGGTTGTTAGACTTCCAGGCCACTATCTGTAACAAATGTTAAAGATTTACCAATGACAGTCAGATCGGCTTAACGTGCTTTATGAGGCCCGGAGGAGTCTTCCATCCACGGACCTTAATTTTCGATCGATCCGTGTGGCTGTTATTATTTAGCTACAAGCATAGGCCGAATCCGTAAAACGAGTGTAAATGCACGCACACATAGATACGCTTCACGTATAGCGAGTGCAAGCGACCTCGCGACCGGAATTTGTTTGAGATCGCCGTACCTACGCACTTGTTTGCGGGCGCTTGTTTTCGCTCGATGTGTGAGTGAATCTCGCAGGTCAACCTAGGAGGTTGTCGTCTGCTTTACTGGACTGTACTGTGGGTGCCTTGAGTGTAGCCTCCAGCCAGGGTACTCGTGTGGAATTGATCTTCTGTACGTATTTGCTTTGTGAAGATGGGAGGAGGGGGGTACGATCACAATCAACGAAGATCTCGAGTATTGAGGATATATCTCAAGGGCCTATCTCATGGTTTCTTGTTGTAAACTGAGTTTGGTTTGGATTTGCTCGTGTTTTTTATACATATTTATTTTATAAATGGTTTCATATTCTTCGTGTTGGTAGTATTAAGTAGGTAGTAGTATATGGTAACCATAAATTAATGTTATAATGATTGTGCATTGATGCTATGTAGGCTTACACATAGGTACCCAGCTCTGTTTCGAAATGTTTAAGGAAAACATTGATCTAGATGGAACCAGAAACTAAAATTAAATTATGTTCTAGATTTATTTTTACTTTGGATACAATATCCAGGCGTTAATGATGACGCAATAAACTCTGCCATTTCCTCCAAAATTAGAGCAATGCCATGTAGACTGTATCGGAGAATCGGAGGTAATCAAATTGGTAAAACGTTCGCAAAGGTTAAAGTGTTAGCACTGGAAGGAAGCCAGCTCATTTGCTACATTACCTCTTTTAGCTTTAAAAAGATTTCTTGATGCCTACTAACAGAAGTGCAATTGTAGAGGTGTATGCAACCTATCTACCAACCTACCTACACCCGCAATTTCATCAGTTATGTTCATGTCACTCTTATAGGGGGCGAACCTTTTGGATATAAGGAAAACTCCAATATCACTTTGCCCGACCTATAATAGGAACCAAACCACTAGACCGACGTCTACATTCAGCAATAATGATGGTGGTAAAGCCGTTATATCCCTCGGGAACGTTCTGTTTTTTTAATTATATCCTGTGACACTCGAGGAGTATTTAGCTTCCTAAAGGAACACTGATACCCACACACTGGTTCCTACTGATTCTTACACTTATAAGTCTAAGAATCAGTAGTTCCAAGATACCCCCTACACACCAAGCTTTGGATCATTCCCACTAGTTCTACTACACAGTTCTACGGAAGAACTAGTGGGACTTTTTCCCCTTTAGTTCTACCGTAAATTGTGTGATAGAACAGGTAGAACGAATGGGAAATGTTATCCCACCAGTTCTTCGTTTTTATATCGTAGGACTAGTGGGAACAAAAATTTCCATTAGTTCTACCGTAAAATTGTGTAATAAAACAGTAGAACTTTTTGATCCCACTAGTTATACGATTTTGTTCCACCTAAAATCGTAGGACTAGTGGGAAAAAAAATCCCACTTTTCTACCGTGGAACTGTGTAGTAGAACTAGTGGGAATGATCCCAAGCTTTACCTCTTTAGAGTATGTATAAGTACAGGATAAAATAAAAGATGTAGTTTCATCCCACAAAATTGTAATACCTAGTTTTCTTTACAATAATACTTTATTAATCCTACTTAAAACTAAGTTCTACTCTTTGGAAGACCAGAAAATATAACCATACTTGGCTCATGCCAACGACGCCATCTTGTTTCCTCAAAGACACAAGATGGCGTCATTAGTTCCGACTTAAGGGCGCTTTCATTAGGGCGCTGTTGGTAAATATTTGTGAAATTAAATCACTCAAGCGCCATCACTACGCCAAAATCGCTATAGTAAGTGCCAGTTAAAATCACAATAGCGGTCATTGCCCTTTCCCTAATATCTCTTCGTACGAACCAAAACAAATGAACCATGTTTCGTTTTTCATTAGAAAAAATGTTAAAGATGACGATTCAAGACTTGAACAGGCTTATTTTTGGATTCCAAAGTTATGAACTTTAATAAATCTAGGTGGGTCAATGACCTCTATTGCAATCTTAACTGGAACTTACTACACGGACTATAACTAGTGTTGCTTCACAGTTAGTTTATTTCTGTTTAAGTATTACTATCAAAATGATAGTAACCGTTATTACCGGTTTATGTTCGGATGTTGTTACTGACAAGTCTGACATAAAACAGTGAACGTTATTTTCCTGACTGTTGGAACTATGAAACAAAATTCTGTGGTAAACTATCAGTGGAGTTCTACGCTGCTTTGGTTTTGACGTGCCCATTCTGATGTTGTATTCCATTTTTTTCTGCCTCTATATTTGGCTGTCTACTCTTTGACCTGAAAAAAAAAAAAAAACTTTTGAAAATGGTTATTTAATTCGTTCGATTTCACGTAACATAACATCACGCCTCAAATCCCCGAAGGGTTTAGCAGAGGTGTACCTAATAGTATACCAACATTTCGTCAGTTATTTTTAAGTCTCATGTAAGAGCCAGCAATTGGGCTCAAATCCACTTCAATCACCCACACAGACCCCGCGGCTGCTACTGACAAATTCCTGATGAAAAAACCCAATAACACTTATGCTTGACCTGGGAATAGAACCCAGATCTCATACTCAGCAGTAAGGCTTGCAAACCACTAGAACATCGTGGATTTAGTTGGTGATCTCAATACGGTGAAGGAAAACATCGTGAGGAAACCGGCATGTCCTAGAACCAACACTTTGAAGACATGTGATTAACAACACGTATTGGGTCCGTATGGTGGAATACAGCCCATTTCCTGACTCACATGAGTAGGTTTAATAATAATAATAACAACCCAAACCCTGACCCTTTTTTTTGGACCCTGTTCCCAGCGCTGGTGGGCTACTGTTTTTTATATTTTTAAATGATTTTTTATGTAGTTTTATTAAGAAATATTTAAAAATGTTAAAAATATGTATTTAAATGAATAAATAATAATAATAAAATCGTTTATTTAAAAAAGGGGCACATTTACGATTAAGTATCTTAAGAAATAAAATAGAGAACTGTTGCTTATTAAATTGTCTGAACTAGGTGGAACCTGTGTTTCAGGCAGTGTTTCTGTGTTTATGTCCCAACAGTAGGAAGTCTTAAGCAGCTATGTTTTGCTTTGCAAAACATTCTTCGCAGAGCTTAAACTTGCGAGGTTACGTGACTTCTTTCTATGAAAATGGCAACAGGCGGCAATTTTCCATCTGTGTCACATACGGAAGTCAGAAGAACATAAGTGTTGCTGCGGTCGATATAGCTGGCTAACCAGTAAGCCATTAGTTACGAGTCTCCTGGACGAGAGTTAAGAGTTATAGCAGTTGCATGGGGATCCCGTTTAATTTTAAACATTATTTTATTTAATAAAAAATAAAAACAGTTTATTGGTAGAACAAGTTTAGGTATTAACAAAATTTTGTGATTGGATTCTCCTTTTCGGCGGGGAGCGTGAGTGTGTGTACTGTATTTGTTTTTAAAGTGGCTAGAGCATCACCCTGTGAAAAATTCAAGGCGGAGCCTTTGTAATGATGTTCCGTTGGCACTTGCTAGAAACGGCACCATAAAAATAATTGTACATACTAGGAACATGATTGTGGCCGAAAATAACGTTAAGTGTACTTACTTGGCAAATAGGAAATGGTTGCTTATATTAATTAACGGGGCTTCAACCAGAAGCCACATTGCGAAGCTCAAACCGACACACGTGGTCAGCGTCCCGATGGTATCCAAAATCTAGAAGAGAAGGAAAGAGTCGGTGTAAGAAACCATTATCATCGTCATCACGCCTGTTATTTCCCAAAAGTTGATAAATGAGGTTTATTATGCAAATAGGGGCGAACGCGAACCGAAAGACGTTCCGTTGGAAGAGCTCCCACTAGGTGGAGCGGTGACCTGGCGAAGGTGGAAGGGATCCGCTGGATGCGAGTCGCACGGGACCGGTCAATGTGGCGACACGCGTGGGGAGGCCTATGTCCAGCAGTGGATGTCTTTCGGCAGAAATGATGATGATACTGGCTAAATCATTGTCCTGACTGACATCAACGTACCTACATTTCAAACCACTGGATGACCGAGCGATCGTAATAAGGCTTTAGAAAACATTTTTAAAAAATTCAACCCAAAAGGCAGTATAATAAAGAATGCAGTTTGTAAGGCAGACAACATTTTGATACAAGTGGAGAAAGTTTGTTATTGCATTCGAGGCGGAATTGTAACACCCGAGTCGTAGGCGAGGGTGTTTTTGAGCCGAGAACTGCAATAACAAATGTCCACGTGTATCAAACGACGTTTTTCAATACACTTTTGAAGAAATAAAATAAAATATAACGAAAAATATTTTTGTCACGAATTAAGAAACTATGAATTTAATTTTCTTTTTTTTTCGCGCTCTGCTTTCGCCAGGTTGAAGGAGAGGCAAAGGTATGAAGCCGTTAAACAGCCCAATATAAAAATAGATTTATTTTATATTTTTGATTTCAAAACACAAATAAATGTTAATTTGTGTATAAAAGTAACTATTAGTTTTTAATAATCATGTTTATCTATGATATCTAGACACGCGGGAGCGTGTCAAGCCAAGTTCTGGCGCGCAGCTCACAGTGTGTAATATTACACGAACCATTTGGAGCCACTTTTGAGCCCTTCATAACTCAAAAACTATTTCACCTAAACTTGTCAAATTTGGCTCATATATTGAGACTGGCAAGATACATATGTGTTCCAAATTTTATAAACATATCTCAAACGGTTATTTGGATATTAACGTCCAAAAATCGTCATTTTTATGACTGACCTATAGATCAAAACTATAACCCAGTTCTAGATGACCTAGAAAGTTCAAATTTGGCATGCAGATAGGTAATTAGGTGAATACAAAGGAAAAAATCAGAAACTGGTAATTTTTATCATTTTATTATAATCTTCACTTAACTTATAATTAGTGCCTGTAAATCTCTATATGTGGATTTTATGATCTTTACGTGAATATATAACGAGTTGAATACCACCCTTAATTTTCTTTAATCCAAATATTTCCGTTTTTGTACTTATAAATAAGAATATAGTAGGTTTTCGTATTTATTACGCGTAACTAACCGTATTCTACAACCACTAGCGCTACCTATTATCATTCTCAGAAACTCACTCACTACACCATGCCGCCTCCATTGATTTATTTAAAAGTGACACTAGATGGCGTATGTACAAAAAGTAATGATATCCCATCAAAAACATAAATGTGAAATGAGAGCCAAGTTCAATATTATGATATATGCCTTGGTTGTTGACTTCAACGACAAAAGAAGTGAAATCTAAGTGGGTGCCAAGTTCAATGGTCAGTCCTGAAATTTATCTATAACAACATAAAATACTATTTTTTCTTATAACTCAGGAGAATATATTGTAGACTAAGGTCTGACTTGGCTAGTTTTCATATACGAATTATATTATAGCCTTCGCAAGTTCAACCTGTTACTTGTCAGTTCTTATTTTATTATTCCGAAAATTTGGCTTGCTGATAGAAACTAACCATCGAACATAATAATTCGTATATGAGAACTAGCCAAGTCAGACCTTAGGGTACAATATATTCTCCTGAGTTATAAGAAAAAATGGTACTTTATGTTGTTATAGATAAATTTCAGGACTGACCATTGAACTTGGCACCCATTTAGATTTCACTTCTTTTGTCGTTGAAGTCAACAACCAAGGCATATATCATAATATTGAACTTGGCTCTCATTTCACATTTATGTTTTTGATGGGTTCTATTTATAAACACAATTTTGATATTAAATTATTGCTTTGCCGAAATAAAAAAAAAAACTTTCACCTCAGACTATAGGCATTGCACCAATTTGAACTAAGTATAGGTATAGTTATCTGTGGCAATTTTCATTCACGCACACGTGCGGGAAAGTGGAAAAAATCGCACGCGTGTGAAATACATTGCATGCTGTACCTAATCGTAGTGCGTTATGGACCAGTTTTCGAGGAATTATTGAAAAAAAAAAAACTTATACTCACAACGGAAAACCCGTCATAGTGAAAGGGCGCTCGGAGAGAGATCTTGTCCCGTTGTATGATGAGAGGATGAATCATGTAGATGCCGTACGACAATCGACTCAGCGGCGTGAAGTAGGAGAAGCTTAGGATGTCCGTGACTATCGCTGTAAACGACCAAACAATGATAAAAGTCTTCTGTTATCTTGGGCATTTCAACGTAGAGTCCTTCCCGCGTAGCATTACCACCGTAGAAACTAACAGATTTATTTTGATGATCTGTCATTTCAATGACAGAAATTGTCCATGACAGATGAACAAAAGACATCTGTCATTTTGTCGATTCTTTCTTCGAAGAAACCCGTTTCTACGGTGGTCATTCTACGCGGGCTTATCGAGCTTTACGGCGACTCAGAAGTTAGCGGCGAGTGACGGTCTGCGCATTATACAGTCAACGAGGCGTCCTCTGCGCCTCGCTGATACCAACAATTGTGTTTTGTGCAGCTTAACTTTAGATGTTCCGAGCCGGTATAAAATTTGAATCGTTATGCCGCGCAGATCATCACTCACAGCTGTATGTTAAAGGTATAGTTAATCAGGTTTTAATACAAATACACTTCCGAATTAGTTTTGAGCGGCGGCCCAGTGGTGGCGGCCCAGACTTACGAACAGTAAGTCATGGGTTAGAAACCAGGCAGGTGCATTACTTTTTGTAATTTATTTCATCACCGCTGCTCTCAAAACGGTGAAGGAGAACATCGTGAGGAAAAAGGCATGTCTTCGAACCAAACGAATTCGAAGACATATTGTGACATCTAGAGAGACCTGTGTCCCAGCAGTGGGAACATTAATTGGCTGATTGATGATAATGATGAATACTTACGCACAGTCCCATATTCACACAACCCTATAATGACGCAGATAGCGACAGCCCAAGCGATCCTATTGGTGGACGTGATGACGGCCGCTTCAATAGGGTCATATTCCCGATGCATGAAGAATATCCCTAAAGACAAGATGCACAGCATCACCGTTAGAGATAGTGCTGTGCCGATGATGGACCAAGTCTGGAATGAAGAAGTGTTTAGTTTGTATTGAACACAACAATTCATAACGCAATCCCCAAAGGGTTAGGTAGGTGGTGCACCAGGTAATAGTCCTATATTTCGCCAGTTATTTTTAAGTCCCATGTAATAGGGGGCGGGCCTATTACCATCAACCGGGCCCAAATCCAGATTTCGTGGCTGCTACTGAGAAATTTGTGATGGAAAAACCTAATAACAATTTGCCCGACCCCGGAATTGAATCCAGACTTTACGCTGAGCAGTCACCGTTGCAAACACAAGACCAACGAGGCAGTAACGAACTGGTTGAATATTTAAACTCTTGGAAGTAGCCACGAGGACCCAGACAGAGCCTTATAATAATAAAAATAAAAATATTTTATTGTCAGGCATCAAGGCCCATAGGGTGTTAGTATTACATCTTCCTTAAAGACTATATTAGTAACATGCAGGAAGAATAAAAGAAAAATAAAAAATCAGAAAAATCACAACCACAGGAAGGTTTATCAAGCTTTGTTGCCAACGTGTAGCTTAGTAAACCTCCCCATTGTAGGCCCATCCAGCCTCTCTGCAAACACCTTCAGAATGCTGTTGCTGCTTCCCCTCACTCGGGATATTACTGAGGCAACTTTCTTCCGCATTATCGCAAAGTAATCGTCAGTGTGCACGTCGGCGAACATACCTGACGCACTACAGTAAGGTGGAAGCCTCAACAGCGCTCTGAAGGCATTGTTGTATTGAATGCACAGGACATTTTCTGCTTTTAGGGTATGATTATCCCAAAGGCTGCTGCTGGTGTAAAAAGTTTAAATTAGTGCTAGTGCATAGCTTATAATTGTGCAATATATTTAATTACCACTGCTCTAAAAACGATGAAGGAAAACATTTCAAGGCAACCGGCATGTCATAGAACAAAAATAGAATCATCATCTACTTACCCGCATGCGCACTCGATGGTGGATCCCCATTCCTTCTCATAGAGTGTAGTTCTGTGTCCAGACCATGGGTAAAGCCCAATGACACTATACCTAATTTGGGAATCGAACCCCGAACCACTCAAGAAGTGCGCTTGCGATTGCTAGACCAACGAGGCAGACATTGGATAAATGGGGGTGTACTATTAAGTACAAATCTGCCAAACCCTTGCAACTACAGGCGTAATTTTAGATAAGTTTAAGTGTTTCTTTAAAAATGCACTGACCTTGGATATAGTCTTCCTATATTCAGAAGGTCTATACGTCGTCATGAGGTAGCCCATAGCGACACCGACGAGGTACGAGCCGGCGCGACTGTAGCTTGGAGTGTACGTGTAGCTGATCTCCCAGTATTCGCGCATCTCTCGGAGTAACTTACTGGAAATGGAAGGTTTTGGATCAAGACTAATAGGTGTATTTTTAGAACAATGCACGGTCGTATCAAACGTCAATTTTCAATCATCACCTGCCTAGCCTTTTCCCAGTCCTTTCCCCTATGTTGGGATCGGCTTCCAGTCTCACCGGATGCAGCTACACCAGTATTTGATATGAAGCGACCAAGTCATAGGTCTCAAGTTCGAACTCAAGACAAGTTCCTCTGATTTTTTGGATTCATGTGCGTATTGTATAATTATCATTTGCTTTGGTAAAGGAAAACATCGCGAGGAAATCTGCACGCCTGAGAGATATTTCTCGACGGTATGTAAAGCCCGTGGGTGGTATAAAAACTCTGACACCAAGTTATGCATCACGATAGAGAAGAAAGAACCCAGTTGGCACTGGCTTCTGGCTACCCGTAGCACTAGCGACTGTTAATGATCTACAAATGACAAACTGGGACCAACGGCTTAACATGCTTTCCGAGGCACCGGAGGGAACTGGGTGTATATTGAATGGTCACAGTCACTCATCCACAGATCGATCTCAGCAAGCGTGCCGCTGTTATTATTTAGCCACAAGCCAAAACACTTGGCAGAAAAGTTGCCATGACTTTAAATATATTAGGGTAAGGGTAAGGGAACGATCGTCGAACAGGAAGAGTCAACTTACCCTAAATCCGTAAAATGAATAGCAGGCAACTGCAGCCAGTACGTCAGAACACCCGGTATGATCAGGGAGAGAACTACAGCTATCCCGAAGGCAGCAAACCCAAGTCTTCGATCCTTCTGGTAGAAGTAGAAGAGGACTGTTCCCAGGATCGCGAGCTGGTAGTCACATGGGACGTACCATGTTACTGTGTGGCACTGAAAAGTTATTTCTCTGGATATGTTACATGTTCATCAAGCCATGTTGGTAATTTTTAAGCATCCTTGGAAATATGTTCTAGCATACGGAACCCGTCCGTCGTCTTCACAACTTTCACTTTTAAGAGTCATGGAAAAGAAACATCCTATGCTACAGTTTAGTTTAAGTCCCTGAAAACGGCAACCCCTTTTTCTTCATCATCATCATCATTTCAGCCGAAAGATGTCCACCACTGTACATAGGCCAAGCTACACTGACTGGTCCCGTGCGTCTCGTATTCAGCGGATCCTCGCAACCTTCCACCTAATGGAAGGCCTTCTAACGCAACGTCTTCCGGTTCTCGGTCGCCACTTCAAAACTTTTCGGCCCCATCGGCCATTCGTTCTGCGAGCAATGTGCCCTGCCCTTAAGTTTGGCAATTCTTCGGTCTACGTCGGTAACCTTGGTTCTCTTGCGGAGATCTTCATTTCTGATTCGATCATGCAAGGAAACTCGGAGCATAGCCGTTGCACTTTGGGTGCCTCTTTTGCCTGAATCATGATTATGACCTAGTAGGTACTTACAATATATTTCGGATCAGTGTTAAGCATCAGCAAGCTATGTCTCCAAGTCTTGAGGCACACTTCTGATTCTTGCTCGTTGCCATATATCCAGAAAGGACCAGAACCAATGTATTTAGACACCGATATCACATAGAATATGATTAACGCGAAGGGTCCTATTAACCTGGAACATAAGTAAATAATTGAGGGTTTATTTAAAACAGAGGATACAACGACTTCACCTTGTTTTTAAAAAAAACTGCATATAATTGTTTCTAATAACCTTAATACAAAAGTAAAAATCATTTCATTTCAGATCTCGTACCTCACATATCGTTTCCATAAAACACTAAACAGATTCTGCTGTCTACTGCCGTTGCCAAGAAGACCTTTGATGTGGAGAAGACCAGACATGGCGAAGAATGTGTCCACGACGACGTCGACGTGGAGAAACAATCCTCCTAAACCTTCAAGGAACTGAAAATATATTAAAACATTACGTCACTCTTGAAATCACACACTATTCTGTACTTCTCTATTACTCGTCATATCATCAGACACCTCCTTTCTTGCTATTTCATCCTTCACACAGTCCATCCATCGTTACCTTAGTCCTCCTCTTATTCTTATTAACTTTCCTCACGACATTTTCCTCATTCTTGGAAAATAATTATGAATTGCAAAAGTCACATTGGGATTTGCTTGGATTTCAACCCACGATCTCAAGTATGAGAGGCTAAGCCTTAGCCATTATGGTACACGACATTCATTCTCTTGATCCTCATTATCATCATTGCAGCCAAAAGACGTCCACTGCTGGACTTAGGCCTCCACCAAGTTTCACCACATTGACCGGTTCCGTGCGTCTCGTATCCAGCGGATACTTGCAATCTTCACAAGGTCATCGGTCCACCTAGTTGGAGGCCTTCCAATGCAACGTGTTCCGGTTTGCAGTCGCCACTCCAGAACTTTTTGGCTCCATAGGCTATCTTTTTGATCCTACCTTATCATAACTCCTTGAATTAGAAACTCCAGCGACGGTCATATAGAACATCTCATGTAAAGCGACGATGGATGCTGCGGAGAGGAATCTCATGCCGTTCATCACTCTGACCTCTTCCCTGTTGTCTTTTACCAAGTCTTGGCGGTTCTTGATGATGCAGAATGATTTTGTTATTATTGTTTCTGAAAAAGAAGGTGTTGATGCATGGGTGTCAAGGGTGTAAAAGCTCCTTAACGAAGCCGAAACGCACCGTTTCTCTCCAGAGGATCCTCCCTTTTCTATAGAGGACGAAGAAATTTACACCCTATTCGTTCATACCCCAAAAACTAATTTAAAAACGATTACTTACCTAAGCTATCTGGCGGTTGATCATCACTGGCTATATGCTGCTGATAGTATGTTGAAGCCGCAGCTATAACTATCAGAGACACTATTAACGCTCTGAAAAGTAAAAGACATTATATCATTTCCGTTCTCATCAAAGTCTAAATGAGAGCAACAGTGGCCCAGTGGTGGCGGCCCCATGCATTACATTGTATAAATTATTTCACCACCACTGCTCTCAAAACGGTGAAGGAAAACATCTTGAGGAAACCGGCATGTCTCAGAATGTACTTTGGATACTACACAATCCTCCGTTGGTCTCATGGTCGAAAATGCGACTGCTGAGACTGCTCCCGTGTCTGTCAGAAAGGGTTATTGGGCTTTTTCATAAGATACTTCTCAGTAGTAGTCCGGAGTTTGGAAGTCGGTGGTATGATACCCCTGTGCCTCGGAACGCAGGTTAAGCCGTTGGTCTTGCGCCTAATCTCTGTCCGGCCGTGCTGGATTGCCGTTTTCGGTCACGGTGGCTAATCTTCGCTGAGATTAGCCACCGTGACTGAAAATGGTCAGGAGGACTACTGTCCTTCAGCACACGGCACTTAACGGAACGGCTGCACGTGCCGTTAAGTTATATAATCAAAATAACTAGGTAGTTTATGACCTACAGTTATAATTATTATATTCTCATTTGTATTCAGTGATGATTACTGTAATTGTAATTAATTGGGTAGTATAAATATTCATGTAGCGATTCTGTCTGAGTAGAGGTCAATACTACATGAACTTTTTCCCACGGCCTTACTCGTGAAATGGAAATTACCCCCGGAAAGGTTTCAAAAGTAGCCTATCGCTTCTCCGTAAACGCTGTCATACATTACCATATGTTTGAATTGAAAGCGGGCCGCGCTACGTCTCCGTAAATGAGCACAAGGCACCCACTTAGGGATAATGGAGCTGTGAAAGAATTTTCGGAATCTGAACAGCAGTTCCGTAGATAACTCTCTACATCCAAACTTACAAAAATGCAAACTTTACTCCTTTATAATATTACTCGTAGTCTTAGTATACACTCGGGGTCTGCCAGCGAGCCATGGAACGAAGTATACTAGGAGTCTAAATTTCTGACCGCATGCTAAACAGTATACTTCGATCCAAGACCCAAATCGCAGACGTTTGCAATACAGCCGCCAAATTAAACAACAAAATTGAACTGGGCAGGCCACATCTGCCGCATGTCGCAACAAAATTGGTCCACAGGTTATACGCACAAGAAGGGGGAAAATAAGAGCTGCTGCGAACCTGCAAAAAGGGATTCGAAACAGCATGGCCCAGCAACGGCCACGTGTGACGAGGATGGCTTCATGAAGGTAGAGAGGAAGAAGAGGAAGAAGAGGAAGAAGCCTCCTAGTCGGAACCAGTGCGGGACTGCGCTGGCAGGACCCAATATGCTGCGTCCGGCGATACCAACGACGCAGCTCTATGTGTCCCGGCTACATCACACCACGAAAGTTGAGGAGATCGTGGAGTATGTCCGAGCGAAGACCAGCTGGACCTTGAGGGTAGAGAAGTTGGAGTCGCGCCACAACACGAATTTTAAGTCATTCGTGCTGCGAGTTCTGACTCATCATATTGAGACCTTCCTCAAGGAAGAGTTTTGGCCGAAGGGTGTCATGTATCGGCGATTCCGAGGAAGGCTACGCGACACCACGCAGCGCAACATGACGCCGTCTCTTCGTGTTCAATAGTTTAATTCTCTTGGTTTAAAATAATATGTATTAGTATATTATTGTTGTTAATTATTATTTTGTGTATTTTATCTATGGGCCTTAGTCGCCTGACAATAGAATGATTATTATTATTATACTCGTAATACAATAATATTTGATCAAAATTGTACTTACATAAACAAATAAAACCCCACTCCATACTGCAGCTTCTCTCCAGATACCTGACAATGTTCCACCGTGATATTAGGAGCCTGGGACCCGAAGGTGGTCAGATCATACACAGACCTGGTGATCTTGGCTATAGATGGTGGATTGCAGGTTGAGGGGACACACATCCCCCAGAGGTGGAAGTTGACGGGCAGACCGGATGTTGTTGGTGACTGGAAGGAGAAATATTGTCAGCATCATCATCTGCTAGTATTTCGGCCTATGTTTTGATCAGGTTTTCGTTTTACTGGGTGCAGTGAATCGGGAAGTGGCTGTATATATTTCACGCTAAGCCGTTGGTCGCGGCTGTCATTTGGAGATCTTTGACAGACGTTACGGGTAGTTAGAGACCCGAAAATCTGACTATCAGTCTTATTAAGGGGTGTTGCATTAACCAGTAACTGGATTGTGGAGGTCAGATGGGAAGTCACTTCATCTACACTAATATTATAAAGAGGAAAGATTTTTATTTTTGTATGTGTGTTTGTAATGAATAAACTCAAAAACTACTGCGCCGATTTCAAAATATCTTTCACCATTAGAAAGCTACATTCACCTTGAGTAACATAGGCTATATTTTTATACCCGTACTCCCAAGGGAACGGGAACTACGCAGGTGAAACCGCGTGACGTCCGCTAGTGTAAAATACTGGTGTTTGATTGCATCCTGTTAGATTGAAAAGAAAAAATCCTGATGGAAAAACCCAACGACACTGCCCAATCTGGGAATCGAACCCAGAACCATATGCTCAGCAGTCTCGCACAAGACCACGAGGCAGTCCTAATAATCACTAAGCTAACAATAGCAACAACTAATAACTTTTAATTAAATGCTATAAACAATGGTAATTATGTAAGAACAAGGATATTTCTTTATAATTGTTATAATTAAAGGTTTTAGGGTTAACGTAGGCGATAGAGCAAATGGTTCACTTAAAACTATTATTATGTAGTAAATGGTACTTGATCTTTGTCTACGCATGACGAACATGATTATCGTCTAAGAACTTTTCCTTTTGCTTTTCCTTTTTAGGGTTCCGTACCCAAAGGGTAAAAACGGAACCCTATTACTAAGACTTCGCTGTCTGTCCGTCTGTCTGTCACCAGGCTGTATCTCATGAACCGTGACAGCTAGACAGTTGACATTTTCACAGATGATGTATTTCTGTTGCCGCTATAACAACAAATACTAAAAACAGAATAAAATTAATATTTAAGGGAGGCTCCCATTCAACAAACGTGTTTTTTTTTTTTTGCCCTTTTTTTGATAATAATGGTACGGAACCCTTCGTGCCCGAGTCCGACTCGCACTTGGCCGGTTTTTTCTATTGTTAATTGTTTTTCTTTTTTTTGTTCTTTTTTAAATTAGTTAGCTAATTTAAGATAGTATAATGTTTATATACCTTTTTACACTGGTACCAATAATATTAATATGTATGTGATTATTTAAACAATTTATTAATGTTACCTCAAATCGCCTGAAACACAGGATTACCTAGTTCAGGCTCACAGCTTGGGTGAACTTAACATAGATTTAAGAAAAACTGTAAACCCATTCTGCTGTCATCCGTCGTACGAGTAGGTCGTGAGTTTTTAAGTTGTGTTCTTCAATCCGCTTCTGATTTCTAATAATATTAATATTAGAAATCAGAAGCGGATTAGATTTTTTAAAAACAAAATTTACTTGACCTAAAATTATCAGAATTTCCAAAACAAATACAATCAAGAAAATGACACAAAAGAATTACTCAAATACAGTATGAAGAACACAACTTAAAAACTCACGACCTACTCGTACGACGGATGACAGCAGAAACCTCATATATTTTTGAATAAATTTATTATTATTTTATTTATTATTTTAAATACTACCAACTGACTTCCAATTCTGCTCCTAGCGTTCGAGTTTATCATAAAGACTGTATGTTTGGATGTAAGGGATAATCTTCGGAACTACTGACCGATTCCGAAAATTCTTTCATAATGGGAAGCTACATTATTCCCGAGTGTCATGGACTGTATTTAATTTTTTATTTAGGTATAAATAAAATAATAAGTAATTAAAATAAATGGTAATTAAAATAGTTTTTATAAAAAAAATAAAAAATAAAATAAAAATAATAATTTTATTTCTATTCTAATATATTCTTCTATACTTATAAAAATAGGAAGAACTCCTTTCATTTTTGATTCCCTAATATTATTGAAAGATTATCTTGAATTAATAGTATTTATAAATACGTTTCTGTGGAATAATTTCCAACAGTAACGGGAGCGAGGCCGCGGGAAATAGCAAGCATTTGATAAAACATAACACAACATCAAATAACCACAGCAATCACTAAGGGATTCGGCATCTGGTGATTCATGTGAGACACTGGAATGCAGCTAATTATGGTTAGACTTATAATGATGAATGGAAAGAATACGATATTAATGGATGGCAATAAGAATAGAGGAAGACTAAAGAAAGGATTGATGGACGGTTTTAATGATAACATGGAAAATATCATAATACAACTTATTTGTTATGATTTTAAGATTCCGGTTTAGTTTCTATGTAAAAAAAACTCTCTCCTTTGCATGTCATTATTTTATGATTGAATATTTTAAGCTACTTTAACATTGTAAGAAATTCTGTAACCATATTTATCGGCAAATAAATCTTTGTGAAAGTCAAAGTCAAAATCATTTATTGCTACTCCATAATGTACAATTACAGGTGGTAAATAAAACATAGAAACAATTATGGACCCTGTCGGGCACAGAAGTAAATCTGTAGAGAGGAAGACCGCTTTATTACTTTTCAGTTTAAAATGTTTCATATCCTATTAAATCTTTTATAATCCCATCCATTTACTTATTCTATTAATATTATACTATCCATTATTATCAATCCATCCTCCTCCTCCAATCCTTTGACTTTGGATTTGGAAATCCCTAATAAATTCAGGAGAATTATGTTAATGATTATGATGATACTCACATTAAGATACTCGACTGTAGACCCATAAGGATCATATTCGGCTGTCTTCTTTGGACTATCCGAGAGCATAAGCTTAGCCAAGCAGTACTTGGTCCTAAATTGAGGATGGGTTTCCAGCCATGGAGGTTTCATACACTGGTCGAAGTTCCCGAAGTTCACCCAAGATCCGTAGAGGTTACCCGTTGGAAT
The DNA here is from genome assembly GCA_905147715.2 of Xestia xanthographa. NCBI lineage: Eukaryota > Metazoa > Arthropoda > Insecta > Lepidoptera > Noctuidae > Xestia > Xestia xanthographa. Next base: position 22,786,321 of record LR990666.1, on the reverse strand, counting down.
AGTATTGGCATTCCATACTGGAACAAAAATGAGACCCTCGCAACAAGCCCTTTCATTGAATAAATTAGGTACCTACACCACTGCCTCACCATGCGATGATTACAAGCGTTGTGATGCTTCCCTCATTAGTGTGTCACATAGTACAGAAGCCATGGGTTTGATCAAAAAATTGTACAGTGTGCAGGTAATGGTTAAGATGGTATTACGTCAACAACAAAAAATCTTGAAATAATTTTCAAGTACATATACAACATAATTATACAATACATGTTTTCCCTCCCAGTTCTAAATAATTATATTACATACCAAATCATCAAAAATTTTTTGGTTGCTACTGTAATAGAAGGCAGTAATTTTTGGTGTTATTATCTACAATTAAGGTGAGTAGGTACTTATTTTTCTTCTAAAAAAATAAGTATATGAGTATGCTTCCACAATCAACCACACACACACACACCACAATTAGTATATCTTATCTTAAGAAAAAAGAACAATAAACGGTTTGAAGAATTTAAAAATAAAATTAAATGAAACTTTGTGTAGTTTTCCATAATTTAAACTTTTTTAAATCACATTTCTATTTGTTTTTCGTTACAGTTTACACTTAACAACATAAAAGTTTTAACTTATTAGTTTAAAATTGGTTTTAAATGTATAAATAATATTTCAGTTAACCAATGATACACTCAGTCTTTCAAAACATTGTGTAAGTCCTTGTGCACTATCCAACTTACCCCAAGTGGCCCATAGCGTGAAGTTCTTCACATTCTCCAATAGTATTAGGGTTTTCTCCAAACATGGTGCTTCTTCCTTCTCCCAATTTTCTAGTTTTAGTCTTTGTATGAATGTATTGATGGCTGTGTGGCGTTGTGTATGGGATACATCGTTTGTAAAGACTGTGCCTGTTTTGGAAAAAATCTTTTTTATTGAAATGGGAATGGGAAAGGGGAGGTAAATACGAATTGTAAATTATTTCAACCTAAAATCAAAACTAATTTACTCAAATTACGTTGAAAATTAGCACTGTTTGAACACTAAAAATACATAAGTGTTATTTTTTGTTTTATGTATATAGAAGGGTGTAAATATACCCTCACCGAAGCCGAAAGGCGCTAATTTGATTTTTTTTTTTTCTAGAACTGGGAACCTTCTAGTTACGGTTAAAGGGGTTCAAACTTCCAACTTTTTTTACAAGTTTTTATTTAAATAAAATTTTTCATCCAAAAATAGGCGATTCCTAGCAATATTTTATGCACTGAGTTACTTAGTTCGCTGTACAGAATGCTTGCTAGCCTCGCAGTTGTGGATAATATAGCTTCCGTTATATAGTAAAAGAATTTTCGGAATCGGATCAGTAGTTCCGGAGATTACCCCCTACATACATACTTACAAACAAATACCTCTTTATAATATTAGTATAGTAACTCCACTTACCAAAACAAATGATAACTAGTAACAAATACCACATATTGCTAATAAGGGCTAAACGTCCAGATCGCCTGACACTTGTAACTGAAGTAAACACTGAGATAATGGTACAACATATAAATAATTATAAGAGCTCGTAGTTAAATATTAACTTCTGCACGGTTGATCTTCAAGTTAATCTTTCAGTTATAGTCAAGGCTAAGAACTTTAATAAGAAGCTTCTATTGGTTAACCGATATTAAGTTAAATAACTCTACCAAAAATTTGGTCTCAATAGGCTTGTGTCCTGAAAAAAAATAATTAGTCCGTCAGTTAGATTACTTACAAAAAAAAGTTGACGCGCATTTTTTTCTTTTTTTAAGTAAATCAAAATTGACGAAGATACGACGCTTTTAAAATTCTCATTACGTCACAACGTGCTATAATTTATAGTGCGTTGTGACGTCACGAGCCCCCCACTCCTGAGTTTTGATGCGTTTTATGTTTGTCAATACTCATTATTTTCCAATACTCTAACTGACGGACTAAATAGATTTGCAATTTATTGATGGTGGAAATTAACCTATGAATCTGATCACCATTTAGACCTCTTGCAAAGATATAAGGAAGCTAGAAGATAAATCAAGTGAAAATTTAAATAGTATCAACTTGGTACCAGAAAATATTCAAAGATATTTAGACGATTTTTTATTATTTAGCTACGAGCTCATAGCCCGGGCCCCAGAGGGTGGTAAATACTTAGATTAATTCATTTTTAATTATTAATAATTTAATGTAATTTTTTATGTAATTTGTAATTTTTTAATGTATTTTTTAAACTTTTTTAATGTTATTTTTATTGTAATTTTTAAACTTATAAATGTAATCTTTTTAATTTTAAATGTAAATTTTAATTTAAATATATTTTTAATATTTTGTAATTGTTAATGTCTGAAATAAAAAGATTTTATTTTCTTTATTTATTGATTATAGCGGTGCTCGTAGCGATGGAAATATCTCTTATAGATCAACGCATGTATCATCTCATAATTTTATGTCTGGCTATTAAATAATTTATTACCATACTTTTACACACTATAATTATAGGAGAAAAATAATAATATTCCTTCCTGCATAAAAAAGTAATAAAATCCAAACTCTGAAGAAACAATGGGCCTAATCAGGTGTAATTAAAGTAATTACTATTTAATAGTGTCGAGAAATTGATTCAAAGTAATTGTTGTGATATAACATTCTTTTGATTTTTTTGTGTTACGTTCTTGAGTCTGCTTTTTTCTTGAATTTTATTACATACTCGAACACACAAACATCTTGTTATCTATACTTATATTTTAAAGAGGTAAACTTTGTGAGATTGTAGGTGTAATCTCTGGATCTACAGAACCGATTTTGAAAATTATTTTATTAATCGAAATCCACGTTATTTGTGTCTTAAGGCATATTTATTACTAGACAAAATAAGGGGGGAGGGGGAGGGGATTTAATTTATTTATTTATAGCCTTAATTTAACAATCTTACATAATTTAGTTTCACTTCTTAAAATTAATTTGACACCGGTAACTTAAGATTGACAGTTTTCCACTGCGCTCGTTTTTGCGCACAGAAATGTAAAAAAACAGTGAAAAAGTGAAGACACAGGGTTCCGATACATTCCATTCAATTCAATTCATTCATTTATCATTTTTTTATTCATTTTCGTCTAGCGGCCCTATCTCCTTCTTTATTATATCAGTGGTTATGCGCTTGTCTCATCCAAGTAGTACCCGCGGTTCTTAGAACGTCATCCTCCCATCTAAGACGCTGTCTCCCTTTCTTTCTTTTGTGTCGGATCATTTAGTTCCCTTCAAAATGGTTGAGTTGAATGGTGCTGATCCATGCGTCAAGTCCGTGAACGGGCGCTGTCAGTTGTGACTGGTCATCTCTTGGTTGCCATGGCTTATTTGAATGAATTATTTTGAATTGTATTTTTTTTTGTTTGTATGTTTTTGCTGTGGACACTTTTACCGTGCACATCTTGCTACATTGTTCTCACATAATATACCATCTCAACGTGAATGATGTAACCAAGATTTTGTAACAATATTCTGATTTAAAAGAGTGTCCATGGAGTTTCTTGCCCGTTCTTCTCCATAGAGATCTACGCTAGGGAATGGGCAACTACAGTACTTTCACAGTTTTTATGTCTTGTGACTGGGACTGTAGCTACATTTAATTTTCATCTTTGTTTCGACAATTCAAAAGTGCCTGTAACTGGCTTACTTGAAATAAATGCTTTGATTTTGATTTTGTGTTGTCTTGGACACCACTCTGTTACATTAATTTTTTGGTGGGGGGGGGGGGGAATTAGAGGAAAATAAATGTCCACCCATGGGAAGTCGGGACGGTTACGCCACGCGCACCTGTCTAGCCTTTTCCCAACTATCTTGAGGTCGGTTTGCAGTTCAACCAGATGCAGAATACAAACATATACTACACTATACTACTACTACTACAACAGCCCATAACGTCCACTGCTGGACATAAGCCTCTTCCATGATGGGAGGAATTTACCGTAATCTCCACGCTTGGCAGGCGGATTGGATATCGCAGCAATGAAAGAAACTAACAGAAAACGCTGCTGCCCATTCTCTGGTCTACGGAGGCGCAAGGTGTTCAGCCTCAGACATTAGTCGCCTTATAATAATAATAATAGCGTTTATTTCGGGCTACGCCCATAGTGTTAGTAACAGTGGTCTTAAAAACTAGTGTTAGTAGATATAAATACACACACAAACATTTGTATTATTCAGTGTGGAGTTTCATCCAATGTCGCAGCATTGGAGACTCCCATCTATCTGTGAATAAACTCAAGATACGACACCCGTGAGTGTAATGGGTTGGTTCTATTCTACTCTGCCGGATACCACACGGCCAAACAAACATATATGCCATCATAAATAACATAACATGACGCACATCAGGCGAGCCTATTGCCAGCAACCGGGCCCAAATTCAGACTCCGTGGCTGCTCCTGAGAGTTTTCTGGTGAAAAACCTCTAGAACAATTTGTCCGACCCGGGAATCGAACCCTGGACCTCATGCACAGCAGGCAGACAACCACAAAGAATACCAAGTACCTTGTATCATGCACCAGCCCTATCTGACCTTTATATCCACCAGCCTGTCAAAACATAGGTAGACAGCAATGCAGGTGAAGGGCGCTTAATGATCTCTCCCGCCATAAGGAGGGGCTTGCGGGCGGCGAACTTAGGGCTGAGTCGTCGTCCGACCAGCCAGGCCCAAAGAGGGGGCGCGCAGTGATCCCTAAGCGCCTTTATGACATGCGGTCGCTGACTGCACTTGGGAATGGGACCCGCCCGGAAAGGCGGGCTGATACCAGTCGGGGGTGCGCACGAATGTACTTGTATCTCCCGGGACTCCCACACATCGGGGGAAACTGACCAAAATACTAATATTAGCATGAATTATGAAATGATGGAAAAATGAAAATTTTATCAGCCTAGGGTACCTACCACATGTGACTGTTCCTAAATTACCATAGGCTGATAAAATTTTCGTTTTTCCTAATTCATGCTAATATTAGTATTTTGGTCAGTTTCCCCCGAAAGAGGCACATTTAACCGTCCACCTATCTCAAATCACTTATCGTTTGTTTATGTTAACTTACGCTTTGACTACTAGGCGTAATTTGGTAAGTGGGTATATCTGCAATAAAAAAATCAATCATACCCGCGTTTTGTTTACTTCTGTGTGTCTTTATTGAACAATAATCAGTTTAGTAGAATTTTGACATTCACGCCGGTCGTTTTGTCTGAAGGATACATTCGTTTTAAAACGTTGTGATACATTTTTTTCGAATAAAACCGGGGTGTTGGGGTACTGTAATTTCATTTACATTAAAAGAATGCCTTGGACGCAGCTGGAGCAACCAGGCCTGTGGCACTTGCAGACGCTGGGCTTAGTCAGCGTCGGATTTGACGAATGCTTGGATATCCACAAACCACTATACAAGATGCTATCCGGCTTTACAGAAAGACCGGTTCCTACACAAGAAGGACAGGGCTAGGTCGTAGAAGGTGTACATCAGAGAGAGATGATCGTTACATCGTCTCGAACGTTTTTCGAAATCAGTTTACAACGGCTTCTGAGGCTCGTAACCACTTGTTTGAGGTACTAAATGGAAGTGCAAGCCTAAGAACAATAAGAAGAAGATTAGCACAGAGGGATCTGAGAGCATTTCAACCAGTTCGAGTCCCAGAACTGACCGCAACTCACAGAAGAGCGAGACTTGGATTTGCTCGAGAACATTTAAATTGGAATACAGAACAATGGAAGGCAGTTCTCTTCTCTGATGAATCAACAATCGCTTTACGAGGTCCTGATGGACGTCTGCGCGTGTATAGACACCGCGGTGAAAGGTTTGCTGAATGTGCTGTGATTGAAACAGTGGGTTACAAGGGAGGCTCAATAATGGTGTGGGGATTTGTTACGACGCCCGCGGTACAGAGTTGTTCATCTTCAATAGAGGCATCGTTAATGCTCACAGGTACGTGGCAGCAGTCCTAGAACTACATGTCATTCCGTTTGCACCATTCATTGGCGACAATTTTGTTTTAATGCACGACAATGCTCGTGCACACATCGCGAGTATTGTCACCGATTACTTGGACGCCGTCAATATTCAGCGATTACCATGGCCAGCTCGGAGTCCTGATCTGAACCCAATAGAGCATGTATGGGACATCCTGAAAAGATGGATCCGCAGTCGTACATCAGCTCCTACAACCATCAGTGAGTTAATAAAAATTGCAGCTGTTGAGGAGTGGCAGAACATTCCCCAAAGTGATATCCAAGACATGATGGACGGGCTTTCAAATCGGTTGCAAGAGGTCTTTAGGGCCAGAGGAGGAAATACACATTATTAATCCGATGATTTAGAGCCCAATTTTTTTTTTATTAACATTTTTCTCATTTTTATTTTTTGTAAGAAGACTGCATGTTCTCACTTTTTTATTTTTTGTCTCAGTTAAACCATTTTATAACTTATATATGATTTATTTTATATCGTACAGGTTTACCCAATGTAATATTATAACAAAATTAATTAAAACACAATGGAATTTTGAAGAAATTGACAAAATGTAAGTGGCCGGATAAATGTGCCCCTGAGGTATCTATGTCCATGTTTGACATTTAGCTTATGGACCGATAGAAACAAAATGTCACAGAAAAGCTTTCTTTGATTTTTGTATGAATCAAGTGACAGGTAGGTGACGCGGATAGGATATTTCAAACAAACTTTGTTTATAGAAATACCGATAGCTACGAGACGTTAGCATATTTACTAACATAGAGCCCTAGCACACGGCGTATTTTAAACGCGCAAACGTGTGTATACGCGCTTCAAACGAGATTTGAACGCAACCTTGTAACCTAAGCACACGGGGCGATCGTGAAACGCGCGTCTATTGCGCATATACGCGCAGATACAGCGATACTGACGCGCTGTATTCGCTCGTAGCTTCCGCGTTTTGGTCAGAGACTCCTCGTCAGTTCTTCTTCTTAGCGTGTCGATGGCAAATATTTATTAAATATGTTTGGCCCAAAATTCAGCTATGCGAACTCCGCTCGCTGATGCAGTCATAAGGTCGTCAACTGTGTAGGTGTCAGGGCATACGGCGCAAGATGAAAGATGGGCCATTGTCTGTGGAGACACGCCGCATACACATTTGAGGTCTGAGCCTTCCATAAACCCCCATTTGAGGAGATTTTCCTCGACAGTTGTACAATGGTGTCGGTTGAGACAACACTGTTACGCTGGCTGTCACCCCTTGTACGAGCTTCAAACGAGATTCGAACGCGCTTCATACGCGCGTTTGTATCGCGTTTTACCCGCGTGTGAATCTATAAAAACGCAAAAATCGGCATCTACGGCGCAGAAAACGCGCGTTCCTGAAACGCGCGTCGTCTGCGTATTTAAAAACGCCGTGTGTTAGGGGCCTAAGTTAGTTATAGAAAACGACCATACAAGGGGTAACGAATTAATGCAGCCGTCCGTACCAAAGTTGACTGCCCATGTTTTCACTTAAAACCAAATTAAACCAGTTTCCACAGCATTGTTTTCAGGAAAATAGTGATTGTAATGTTTTCACAAAGGTACGGCTGTTTACAAAGATATTTTCTAACTAGAAGGCACAGTGGAAAGGAAGGACTCGTGAGATAGATGACTTAAACAGAGCGTAAACAGCACCTCTAGCCAAGTTACAAACGTCTCGTATCGATTCTCTTTCTACAATCGTAAACGCCTCGGCGTAAACGATTGTAGAAAGCGCTAAATTGGTAGCCAAGTTGACACGACTGAGTCGATCGCTCGTTCTCTAATGTCTGTAGAAAAAACCTGCACTTTAGTCTATGGTGAGCGTTCCTACCAAAGAGTTTAGCGATCAACATTGTAGAAACGATAACATTCTATTCTATCATTTTGAACGATGTAAACTTGTCTATGAATTTTCTATTCGTTTGTGTTGATCACGTGATTTAACGTTGAGATGATGTCATTGCCATTCATTTGAATAGTTTTCTACTAGCGTTAACAATTGTAGATTGTCAACTTGGCTAGGGGTGCAGACCCTTCACGATGCCGTCAACTAAGCATTCTATACTACAAACTAAGTAACTCTACGCAAAAATTATTGCTGGGGAATGACTTTTATTTTTGGGGTGAAAAATCACTTTTTACGGTAAAACTCAACGTAACGCACTCAAAACAGTGTGCATTTAATAGTGAACGGGGTATGGAGGTATTTAAAGTTAAGTTATGACCTTAAAAAATAAGTCAAATAAAAGTCATCGTATTAAATGCTGCACCTTAATTGTGGAACACACTGTTATATCATAATACGAAGAATATTCATAAAAGATTAAACATTACTACAGTACCCCTCTGTGTTGTCAATACACCTACTGGCTCTCGACATTATGATATTTTGCGAAAGGGACATTTTGCGAAAGGGACATTCTGAGAAAGGGATATTCTTCGAAAGGGACATTTTGTGAAAGGGACATTCTGAGAAAGGGACATTTTGCTACCTGTAGTCATTTTGAGAAGTAGTCATTTTGCGACTGAGCCAACTATTGCTGTATAAGTATGAAAATTTCTTCTACTCATCAACCTAAAAGAACGCATTGAATGTTGTTGAACTGTGGCATTGCCGTTGTAAGTGTGTAAGCAGTTATTCTAAAGGTCTAAGATCAAATAAAAGATCACAGATCATGCTGGGGTGATTAAAAAAGTAATAAAAATGCTGTTAGTTCAATTTGCATAGCAATTTATAATAACAAGTTTCACTATAATAAACTTAAATATCCTCCCGTCCGTTACTAGATCTCTAGGAGATTTATATCAATAGGCTTGTCAACTGAAAACATCTAATTAGTCCGTCAGTTCAATCGTCAATCGTCGTCAATCAAAAAATATTTGACCCGTATTTTTCTTTTGTTACGTAAACCAACATTAACGAAGATACGACGCTTTTAAAATTCTCAATACGTCACGGCGTGGTATAATTTTTAGGGCGTTCTGACGTCACGAGCCCCCACTCTCGAGTTTTGATGCGTTTTATCTTTGTCAATATTCATTGATTTACAAAAACAAAAAATACGTGTCCATTATTTTCCAATACTCTAACTGACGAACTAAATAGATTTTCAATTTATTGATGGTGGACCCTATTGTTTAACTATTGTGCCTACTAGTTATTAGTCGTTTAAAGATTTAAAGACTAACTCGTTGGTCTAGTCATCGCAATCGCGACTGCTGAGGTCCTGGGTTCGATTCTCAGGTCGGGCAAATTGTTATTGGGTTTTTCCGTCAGGAAATTCTCAGTAGCAGCCATGGAGTCTGGTTTTGTGCCCAGTTGATGGCAATAGGCTCGCCCCCTGTAACATTGGACTTGTAAATTAACTGGTGAGTTTGTGGGCGTACTAGGTACACCTCTGGCTAGCCCCTCGGTGATAAAAGGCGTGATGTTATGTTATATTACGGAACAACAGAAAGTTGTCAGCTTGCATGTCGTGACTGTGACAATCAGGTCTCGGCATCACCACCATCATCATCATTTCAGCCGAAAGACGTCCACTGCTGGACATAGGCCTCCCCCAAGTGTCTCCACATTGACCGTTCCCGTGCGACTCGCATCCAGCGGATTCCCGCAACCTTCACCAGGTCATCGGTCCACCTAGTGGGAGGCCTTCCAACACAACGTCTTCCGGTTCGCGGTCACCACTCCAGAACTTTTCGGCCCCATCAGCCATCTGTTCTGCGACCCTTAAGTTTGGCAATTCTTCGGGCTACGTCGGCAACCTTGGTTCTCTTGCAGATGTCTTCATTTTTGATTCGATCGCGCTAGGAAACTCCGAGCATAGCCCTCTCCATTACCCTTTGGGCAACTTTAAGCCTTCTGATGAGGCCCATTGCGAGCGACCACGTTTCGGTCCCGTATGTAATCACTGGCAACACACACTGGTTATAGACTTTCGTCTTGAGACACTGCGGTAAGTTGGACGAGAAGATACCGCGCAACTTCCCGAACGCTGCCTAGCCGAGTCGAATTCAACGATTGACCTCTTTAGTCTCGGCATGATGCTGTGCTATGCCCCGGCCCACAGCACAGCGCTGGTTTTCAGCGCTCACCTGAGAAACGGACGTATACGGACGCCTTATTTATAAATATTTGCTATGCATATTATCATCTGCCTAGCCTTTTCCCAACTATGTTGGAGTGGGCTTCCAGTTTTACCGGATGCAGCTGAATACCAGTATTTTACATGGAGCGACTGCCTATCTGACCTCCACAACCCAGTTAGTACCAGGTAATACGGTACCCTTTGGTAAGACTGGTTCTCAGACTTTTTGGCCTCTGGCTACCTAACGACTGTCAAAGATCTACAAATGACAGCCGGGACCAACGGCTTAACGGGCTTTCCGAGGCACGGAGGAAATTCGGCATGTAATGTGTGGTCACCCATCCACAGACCAACCTAGGCAAGCACGGCTTAACCTAACGATCGACCCGAGCGGCTCTTATTATTTAGTCACGAGCGAGGAGCTCGTGAATTGCAAAAAATAAATAATTCTGTCATTTTGTAAGTCATATATTTTTCTTTCTTTCTTTATAGTACTTTCATGTCACTATAGTGTGCAAAAGAGACGGAGGTATACAGTACGTCTAGCTTCATTTCTTCCGCACACTGAAGTAAGATTAAAATAATACTGCTATGAGACATGCAATGCTGAGCGGTTCCCCTTTACTAACGAGGCAATCAATTATCTAATTTATTACCTTTAATAAAACGTCGAAACATGTTTTTATATCTATAATAAACTTACATAATTGCTTTTAATGACTATACATGTTCTTGCACACATCATGTGTAATAAAAAAACTTTTTTGTAAAAAATAATAAAGTAGGTAATTAAAATGAACCATGGCAGTTAAGAGATGACCAGTCCCAACTGACAGCGCCCGTACACGAACATGACGCATGTATCGGCGCCAGTCAACTCAACCAGATTGAAGGGAACTAAATGACCCGACACACCCGCCACCATCAGCGAGACATTTGAGTGAGCATGACATTCTCTCAGCCACCAAGGCATATTCAAGTCAATGAAAGATAACTAAATGCAAATGCTTTACAGTACATGGTACTCACACATGAGCTATGCAATTATACAATACTAAGAGATGGAGTCTATACAAAGCAAGGATATTTTTACAATCTTCTGCAGCTACCACAATAATTTGCCCAATTAGTTTTCCCCTATGGTTGTGGAGCAGGACCAGCATTGAGCCAAGCATTTTTATCATTAATGTAATCCCCTAACTTATAATATATTGTTAAAAAGAAAGACCCTACGCCCCTACGACCCTAAGCCTATTACCATGACATGTATTCATGTCATGGTAATAGGCTTATCGCCAATAAAATGGAACCTAATATACCTAACTGTCAAAATGTGGGTGTACTGTACACATCTGCATACCCCCTCAGAGCATACAGGCGTGATGTTATGTTATGATGTTGTGAAAACAACAAACATCCAAGTGATTACAGCAATCACGACCGATTTGCTGTCTTTAACTGAAGAGTTCCATTATATATCTCCGAAGATCAGCATCAGATCTTCACCAGATTTAAACGGAACCACCGCAAAGTAATTTTCTTCCAAACAAAAAAAGAATCATCGAAATCGGTTCACAATTGGCGAAAAAAAGGCTGAATATACACAATAAAAACTTGACCTACCTACGTTGTGCTGTTGAAGATTTTATAGCTGAAATGAACCTATCAATTCATAATACCACTGATCCACCACCTACTTTTTGCAGCCCAATGGGTGAATCTTGTATTGACGTCACACTTTCTAGTGCAGACGTACGATTGGATAAGTGGCGTGTCCTACCAGATGCGTCTTGTAGTGATCATCGCCTGATCGTGTACGAATTTGTTCCGAGGTCTACTCAAGGTCCATCTCATATCACTGGTAATTTTAGATATAAAAGTAAAGGCGCGAATTGGGAATTCTTTGGCTTGCTTTTTGCGTGTCACGCCAAAGACTTCACTCGTGATGGGCTGTCAGCTGAAGAAAGTGCTGAAATTATGTCAGACACCTTCACTTACTGTGCTGACATCGCCATTGGTCGCGCATCTATGATCAACGTCCATAGATGTGATTGGTGGTGTGACTACTTAATTGAGCAGCGTAAAAGCTATCGCCGAGCGCGCAGACATTTAAACAAGCTTAGAAAATAAAAGGTCACCGGAGACTCCCTTAACTTTGCTTTAAATGCATTTAGAGTTGCCAAGTCCCGCTACAGAGCCTCAGTGTAAAAGTCTAAGGGTAATTTACTGCGAAATATAGTAGAAAAACTAGATAAAGAACGTCCGTGGTCTCCTTTGTATCACGAGTTCAAAGCTAATCAGTCTTCGCGCGAACTCGGTAACGTTCGGGTGCAGAAAAAATGTCATGCGAAAAGTTAAAGTGCATAGTGTGTAACATCGTTATAAACGAGTTATTATGTTTTGTGCAGAACAAAATTGACATAATGGACGAAGAAAGTTTAATTCGGTTGTGTGTAAGCACTTACACGACCGCGGAAATTACCAGTGCCAAGGATTTGTTGTTTGAATCCATCACTACGAGTACCCGCAACATTTCGCGGCGCAAGAACCGTGAACAAAAAGAATTAGAAGATATTATTTGCGTGTTTAAGAGTACAGATCCAGATAAAACCCCTATCTTTGTTGCAAGGGAATTAGAGAAATTACCCCCAGTGTCCTTCGATCATATTGACGTCACGGCCTTATTAAAGGATATCGTCGTATTGAAATCGGAGATGAGAAACTTAAAGGATTCCTGTGCTACGGTCGACCAACTAAACAGGGTAAAAGCAGAAATAAACGACATGAAATTTGCGTCGTTGGTAGATGTTGAACGCGCTGGCACCACTAACGTAAACATAAAACGGGGTGCTTACTTACTGGATAGCGGTCGAGACAGTGGTCCAATCGGTTTGTTAAATCTTTCATACCGTAACAACGTCAATAGTTCACCAGAGCAAAATGAATTAACTACTGATCATGTGAATTGGCGATCCCCGTTATCTATGGAGAAAATAAACACGGGCGGTGATCGTGATACAACATCCGTACGCAGAGATACACATCACACAACCAATGTCACCGCCGTCACTGCGGCGGCGGCCAGCGAGCCCCGGCCTGGCGCGGCGAGTGGTGGGAGCGGAGCGGTCAGCTGTTCGCCGGTATATGACGCGCGGCCTACGTCGTCAAACAGGTTTACTAATGAGATAAGAACGAATAATTCGCCAGCTGCGGCTGGTAAAAATGACATGTTGAATGTAAACAAAGCAAAATCTTTAGCGGAAATAACGCGCGATGGTGAATGGAAGTCGCAGAATCCTGAAAACAAGTGGATTCTGGTGCAGAAGAAAAAACTCAAAAACAAACATTCAGAATCACAGTTAATTAGAGGTAACGCTGCCTGTATGCCTGGAAATAAGTTTAAGTCCGCAAGTGTGACGGTACCTCTGTTTGTTTCTAACGTGCACAAAGATACATCAGAAAATGATATCGCCGAGTACGTACTTTCAAGGATAAAAGAAAAAGTCGTATTACAGAAAATCAAGATGAAGGCACAAAGAGAATACAATGCATTTAAAATTATGGTTCCGAGTGCCAAGCTAGACATGTTTTTGAATGGCGAGTTATGGCCGGCCGATATTACATGCAGACGCTTCAGACCTTATAAAAATCCTCAATCTGATGGCGGTGAAGAATCCAGAAAACCTTCAAATTAATAATTATGCATAATGTAAATCTCATTACATACAACTGCAAGAACATCAAGCGGTCTATTGAGGGTATTAAACAGCTTTGCAGTCTTGCGGACATTATTGCGCTGCAAGAGACGTGGTTGCAGCCTGAAGAGCTACCGTACCTTTCCAGCGTGCACGAGGACTTTGGAAGCACGGGGACGTCTGCTATGGACACTGCTGCCGGCATCATCAGAGGTCGTCCCTTTGGCGGAGTTGCGCTATTGTGGCGTAAGTCAGTGTTCCCGTGCGTTTCAGTGATTGCGTGCTCGAATCCGCGTATTGCGGCAATTCGTCTTACGACGAATGATAGGCCAGTGCTAGTCGTGAGTGTTTATATGCCAACTGACTGCATAGAAAATGTGTCGGAGTTCACGGATTGTCTTAGTTGCATCAGTGCCATAATAAGTGAAAGTGACATCGAGTCAGTTTTCATACTTGGTGACTACAACGCACATCCAGGTGAGCGTTTTTACCGTGAACTAATTGATTTCTCGATGGAGCAAGATTGGACTTGTGTCGATACTAATAGGTTACAACTATCGTCGGGGACGTTTACATTTATTAGTGAAGCTCACGGGAGCACGCGGTGGCTCGATCACTGTCTAGTGACTGACTCTGCTAAGGACTGTATAACAGATGTGGCCGTAAAATACGACGTTTATTGGTCTGACCATTTACCATTAGTTATATCTTGTGATCTCGATGTTATAAGGCAGAAAACAATTCCACAAAAAACCACCTATAATAAAATAAATTGGGGAGAAAGGAATGCAGACCAATGTTACGCTTATGAAAATATGTGTAATTCTCAATTTAGGCATATCGATTTATTAGCAGACTTACAAAAGTGCTGTGGTAAATACTGTAGTGACCATTATCATAAAGAGATAATAAATAACTTATATAGTGATATAGTCAAAGTTTTATGTTCGTGTGCTATAGCGACCTATGAAAGCAGTCGAGGTAAGCGGAAACCCCTGGCTGGCTGGAACAAACATGTGAGCGAGGCTCACAGGAATGCCAGGTTGGAGTTCAATGTATGGTGTGGATACGGTCAACCGTCTACTGGCCCCATTTTTGACGCTATGATGAGGGCACGGAAAATCTTTAAAGGAAAGCTTAAGTGGTGCCAAAAACACCAAGAACAAATCAAAATGGATCTACTAGCCAAACACCACGCTAGGTCGGATTTTAAAGGTTTTTGGAAAGCCACTAGTAGGTTGAACCCTAAGCCTGGTGTTCCTGTGAGCGTCGACGGGTATTCCTGCCCAAAGGATATAGCTGAATTATTTAAAAATCAATTCGCCATTAAGTCTACACTGGGGCCGCCGTGCGGGGTGTTCGATGCTGGATTGTCACCTCCGCATGCTCGGGATGCGGAGGTGACAACTGTCATTCTTGCAAAGGAAATCAGGCACATTATACAGAAGATGACAAGAGGCAAATCGCCAGGTCATGACGGGCTCAGTATCGAGCACCTGCAACATGCTGGTCCCCACCTACCTCGAGTGCTGGCACTTCTATTTAATCTGTGTCTGAATCATTCACATCTTCCGCCTGATCTAGTACGAACTCTGGTGGTGCCCGTGATCAAAAGTAAGACTGGAGACGTATCGGATAAGTCTAACTACAGGCCTATTTCACTTGCCACCGTCATAGCCAAGGTACTTGACAGCGTGCTCAACTCACATTTAAATAAACATGTGCAGCTCTGTGACGCTCAGTTTGGATTCCGGCCTGGGTTGTCAACGGAAACAGCTATTGTTAGCTTGAAGCATGCTGTCAGGTATTATACGGCTAGAAATACACCTGTATATGCGGTTTTCCTTGACCTGTCCAGGGCCTTTGATCTTGTTCCATACGATCTTCTTTGGAAAAAACTAGACGAAACGACGCTGCCCCCAGAGTTTACATTACTCCTCAAGCACTGGTATCTGAACCGGGAGACTCAGGTGCGATGGGCGGGTGAGCTGTCGGAGCCATGCCGGCCGGAGTGCGGGGTGAGGCAGGGGGGCCTATCCTCCCCTTTGCTCTTCGGTCTGTATGTCAACGCACTGATTGAGCGACTCAGCAGCACGCATGTCGGATGCTACGTTGATGGAGTTTGTTTTAATAACATTAGCTATGCGGATGACATGATGCTGCTGGCTCCCTCAATCGGTGCTCTCCGGAAGCTACTCAATGTGTGCGAGTCGTACGCTGCAGCACATGGACTGATCTACAATAGCAGTAAGACAGAATTCATGGTCTTCAGGTCTGGTACCAGGTGTCCCACTACAGTCCCTCCTCTTCTCATGAAAGGTCACCCGATAAACAGGGTATACAAATTTAAATATCTGGGCCACCTGGTGACGGATGACCTAAAAGATGATCTGGATTTAGAGAGGGAACGCAGACCATTATCAGTTAGGGCAAATATGCTGGCACGCCGGTTCTCTCGATGTACAGCTGCAATTAAAATAGTCCTTTTTAAGGCATACTGCACATCGCTGTACTCGGGGGCCCTGTGGTTCACATATACCCAAAAAGCTTATAATGCTCTGCGTATCCAGTACAATAATGCGTTCAGGGTATTGTTGCGACTGCCACGCTTCTGTAGTGCCTCTGCAATGTTTGCCGAGGCACGCACTGAAAGTTTTGATGCGTTGTGGCGTAAAAAATCTGCCTCGCTACTCCACAGGCTGCGTGGCAGTCCCAACACTATCCTGCAATCGATAGCCGCCCGGGCAGACAGCCCGCTAGTGTGGGCGCTAACTAATCGCACCCGATCTGTTTTAGTTATTAAGTACTAACATAGGCTAAGTTATATTGTTACTAACACAGTGGACCTCTTTGTAGTCTGGTAAATAAATAATAATAATAATAATAATAATAAATAATAATCGATCAGTCGACCTGGCGTTTGTCCAGAACATTAAAGTAAATAATAGACACACGACCGGTATTGAGGAAACAACCGAAGCTCTATTAAATAGTCTGACACCTGATGATTCGCCAGTATTCATCATTAATGTTGTCAGGAAACTGCCTGTTAACAAATCATCAGGTGAAGATAAAATATCTAATCGGATGATAATAGAAGCGTGTAAAACAGCGGGTGACGCCATTTTATCTGTTTTCAACCGATGTATTGCGGACGGCGTTTTTCCTCGTGTATGGAGACGTGGTTTTATACAAATAATTCCAAAAAGTGGTGATTAGCCACCGGACGACCCTAAGTCTTACAGGCCCATTACCCTACTGCCATCTTTGGGAAAACTTCTGGAGCGTTTTATCGTTCCACGTTTGCTGCCAGACGGGCCAAAGTTTCATAACAACCAATTCGGTTTCACCGTGGGAAAATCTACCGTAGACGCGGCACTTTCTGTTAGAAAAATTATTAATAACTCGGAACACAAGTACGTGGTTGGAATCTTTTTAGATATTTCCGGGGCTTTTGATAACGCATGGTGGCCGATGCTACTACTTAAAATGAAGAATCGTGGCTGCTATAAAAACATATATAATCTTGTTTATTCATCATCATCATCATCATCAGCCTATAAATGTTCCCACTGCTGGGACACAGGCCTCCTCTGTATGAGAGGGAATGGGCTAAAATCCACCACGGTGGGCCCCCGTGGTGGATTTTAGCCCATTCCCTCTCGTGCGGATTGGTAGATGTCACATGTCTTTAAATGTTTGGTTCTAGGACATGCCGGTTTCCTCACGATGTTTTCCTTCACCGTTTTTGAGAGCGGTGGTGATGAAATAAATTACACAAAGTAATGCGCCTGTCTGGGTTCGAACCCACGACTTACTGTTCGTAAGTCGGGGCCGCCACCACTGGGCCATCGCTGCTCTGTTTATTCATTTTTTTTAAATGGTTTCGCTTAACTCAAACTCGGACATCATTCTATGTCAAAGTCCCTTACCATGGGATGCCCTCAGGGCTCGGTAATCGCTCCGTATCTGTGGAATTTAGGTTTCAATGATTTTCTCGCGATTCCTCTTCCACCCGGCTGTTCATTAACCGGTTACGCGGACGACGCTACGGCCTGCTGCTCATTCAGTCGAGTACTCAGGCTGGACTCGAGAATTTAGTCAGCTAAATTCTAATTACACACATTACACATTTAGAATTAAGTAGGCAAGTGTCAGCACTTGCCTACGATTAAACTTTTGTCTGAATGGCAATGTAGGTGGGATAATTCCATCAAGGGCCGACACCTCCACCAGTTCTTTCCATCCGTTCGTGAACGGCTGGCCAGGACATGGCTGGAGGTTGATCACTGTGTTGCTCAATTTCTCACCGGTCATGGTAACTTTAAGAGTAAATTATTTTCCTTCAAGCTTGTTGACTCGCCTTTTTGTCAATGTTCCACATCTGACTGCGAATATGAACAATCAGCACATCATATTTTATGGGAGTGCAGTCTTTGGCAGAATGAACGCAATATTATGTTGGATAGTGTACAGGTTACATCCGGAGTTATTTACTACACAGACCTTGTAGAAACTAGAACAAATTTCCGTGCGTTCAAGCGTTTTTGCCATACCTATTATTGGAATCAAATATAACTGCTCACAACTTAAGACCCGTGGTGCTAGGCAACTGGGCCTATCCCAGTTGCGCCTATTGGCCTTGTTTCTTTCTGTCTCCTGCTGATATGGAGGGAAGTGGAAATTACGGATTTTCCTACTCCTCCGCTATACTTTTCTGATTAATTTCGTTGCGGGATCCAAGACAGTTAAATTCATTCTCTGGAGACTTCGTCGAGCTTCATTGTCTCGGGGCTTTTCTGGTGGTCGCCACTGTTGATTCTGGCTTTCAGGAGTCGCAGTGGTTTGGGAACAGTGTGGCGGGCTTGTCCCAAAAAAAAAAAAACAGACGATTTGATAACCTCCTCTTTTTGGAAGTCATTTAAAAATATACAAACACGTTCATGCTAATTTTGGAGCAATGCAATATAAAACTTTGTACACGCACGCTTTGCCATGTAGACCTCATCCATTACTTTCTGTCAGATACGACAGAGGTCCTAAGCTGACATAAAAAAAAACCGACCAAATGTGACTCGGACTCACGCATGAAGCGTTCCGTCGTAGTAGGAGAGCCCCTTTAGGTATTATTTTTAATTTATTTTTATTATTTATAATAAATAAAAATGATTTACCTAAATATTATTTATACAGGGTGTAAAAGACCTCATCACGAAGCCGTCAACCAAGCATTCTGTGCATCAAACTAAGTAACGTTACCCAAAAATTATTGCTGGTAAACGACTTTTTTTTTGGGGTGAAAAATCATGTTTTGTAGTAGAGCTCAATGTAACGCACTCAAAACATTGTGCTGATGGATGGATTAAATAGTACAGGGGTCGTGGAGGTGTTTAAAGTAAAAATCTTATACATTAAAAACTTGTATTTACTACAGACTTTAGGGTCACTGACTCCCTGTAACATATGTCAGAGATCTACATTAATGACAGACGGGACCAAAGGCTTAACGTGCTTTCTGAGGCGCGTAAGATGCTTTCGTTTAATTCACATTTTTACTGACTGCCTACAAAAAAGAGTGTAAAGAGGCATGTATGTATGGATGTAGGTATGTATGTATGTATGTTTGTGAGTTTCTTTTGTCCACCATAACTTCTAAACGCCTAAACCTCTTTGGGTTACCCCGGGTAACATAGGCTAGTGAAAAATAAAAATAAAATAAATGGATACTGCATTAAGGGGATCAAATTAAGGATTTTAAAATGGTATTAATAAGTAACTAAAAAGTGTAAAAAAAACTCGACTTCGTAAAAAATAACTAATCAATTTAAATAAGTCGGGACCCATAAGTATTGGATGTAATGATTTTAGTCTACTTAGATTATTAAAATGGTCCTGACTGTTGCAGTCCTGACAGTTGTCCTGTCTCCTGAACTTGTTTTTTTTCTTTTCAGTTTTTATTTAAAGTTATTAGTTATTTTTTACGCAGTCGTGTTTTTTATTTTTGTAAATTATTTTTTTATTTCATCAGTGTTGGCGTAGCCAATCAGTGTTGGGCAGTCCCGGATCTGTTTTATGCTAACGTCTGTCCCTTCCATTTCCCCTCTAAATCTTTGTCGGACGTCACTTCCGCACGAATCAAAATGGCGGAGCGAGCGAAAAGCGTAGAATAGAAAATTTTAAATGTGAACGAAATTAAAAAGCGTGCTCTCTGTGCTTTGAATGTACTTGTTTCAAAAGCGTGTGTTATTGTAATTTTAATTGCTTAAATGCCTTGGAGTCTGCCAAAGAGCATTCTGAAGTATTCTGGGTGCAAAGAGCAGATAAAATATGGAACACTACGTTACTCTCAAAAACAGGAATTACAGACGTAGGCCAAAAATGCTGCCAGGCTCAATTGAAATTGGGCTTCGTCTTCTCGACTTCGTCGAGCTTCATTGTCTCGGCGCTTTTCTGGTGGTCGCCACTGTTGATTCTGGCTTTCAGGAGTTACAGTGGTTTGTGAATAGTGTTTCGTAATTGTCTTGGTCGCCACTGTTGATTCTGGCTTTCAGGAGTTACAGTGGTTTGTGAATAGTGTGGCGTACTTGTCTCATTAAAAAAAATGGGCATGTCACGTGAGTCGCGTGTATAACGACCGCTGGGCAAAGATCTCAACACGATGGATGCCTGAAGATGGACGGCGCCGCCGAGGCTGGCCTAGACAGAGGTGGTGAGATGATCTAGATGCGCATCACGAAGGCTGGTCCGAGGTGGCGCAGGAGAAGAGTACCTAGAAGGGAAATGGGGGAGGCTTTTGCCCAATACAAGTATAATTCCCACAAACAAACCATGAAAACGGTTTTGTGAAAATTTAAGACATTTGTAAACATTATTTTAATAAATAAATCTATACTTCTATACTAATACTAGCTGTTGCCCGCGGCTTCGCCCGCGTGAAGTTCGGTTACTGTCCCACTGGATCATACTAAAGGGATAATAGTGTCCTACATGTTAATCCAGGTTATAAACTATCTATGTGCCAAATTTCATAATCATCACAATTATTATCATCACAATCACCATCACTATCACAACCACCATCATTATCACAATCACCATCACTATCACAGTCACCATCATTATCACCAATCACCATCACTATCACAACCACCATCATTATCACAATCAACATCACAATCCCCATCATTATCGCTATCACAATCACCGTCACTATCACAATCACAATCACCATCACCATCACAATTACCATCAAAATAACTATCATAATCACCATCATCGTTATCACAATCATCATCATCGTAATCACAGTCATTATCACAATCACAAACACTATCACAATCACCATCACTATCTCAATCACAATCACAATCACCATCACAATCAAAATCACCATCACAATCACCATCGCTATCACCATCACAATCACCGCCACTCTCACAATAACTATCACAATCACCATCACAATCACCATCAAAATCACTATAACAATCACCATCATCGTTATCACAATCATTATCATCGTAATCACAATCACTATCATCATTATCGCAATCATTATCATCGTAATCACAACCATTGTCATCGTAATCACAATCATCATCATCACAATCTCCATCCTCGTCATCACAATCATTATCATCGTACTCACAATCACTATCATCTTAATCACAATCATCATGATCACAATCGCCATCACTATCACAATCACCATCATTATCATAATCACCAACACTATCTCAATCACCATCACAATCACCATTAAAATCACCATCACAATCACCATCGCTAGCACCATCACAATCACCGCCACTCTCACAATAACTATCACAAAAACCAACACCATCACAATCACCATCAAAATCACTATAACAATCACCATCATCGTTATCACAATCATTATCATCGTACTCACAATCACTATCATCTTAATCACAATCATCATGAACACAATCGCCATCACTATCACAATCACCATCATTATCATAATCACCAACACTATCTCAATCACCATCACAATCGCCATTAAAATCACCATCACAATCACCATCGCTAGCACCATCACAATCACCGCCACTCTCACAATAACTATCACAAAAACCAACACCATCACAATCACCATCAAAATCACTATAACAATCACAATCATCGTTATCACAATCATTATCATCGTAATCACAATCGCTATCATCATTATCATTATCATTATTATCGTAATCACAACCATTATCATCACTATCACAATCACCATCATTATCATAATCACCAACACTATCACAATTACAATCACCAACACCATCACAATCACCATCACAATCACTATCACAATCACAATCACCATCGCTATCACCATCACAATCACCGCCACTTTCACAAACACCATCACAATCACCATCACCATCGCTATCACCATCACAATCACCGCCACTTTCACAATCACCATCACAATAACCATCACCATCACAATCACCATCAAAATCACTATCACAATCACCATCATCGTTATCACAATCATTAGCATCGTAATCACAATCACTATCATCTTAATCACAATCATCATCATCACAATCTCCATCCTTGTTATCACAATCATCGCTATCACCATCACAATCACCGTCGCTATCACAATCATCATCACTGTCACAATCACCATTACAATCACAATCACAATCATCATCATCGTAATCACAATCATTATCATCTGGATCTCAAAATAAATGCCATTTTCGTAATCAGCACCCCTGATAATCTCGGTATCGACACCCATATTGATTTTTAGACATTTCAATCCCATCGCACCCCAACAGGGAATGGTATTATTTCAGGTCTGCACATTAAATCTTAAAATCGTTGATTTTGTAATACACCCCCCAATTCACCATAAAAACAATACCTATGTTGAATTTCAGGCTTTGTTACCCCATTTCCCCCTTTAGGGGTTAAATTCTGAAAAAACCTGAAACAAATGTTAACTCACTTATCGATAGGAGTACTCCCGTTAAGTTTCGAATAAAGTAGTCTAACTAATCCTATTTCCCCATGTAATCTTTGGACCCCCGTTTCAACCCCTTAGGGGTGAATTTTGTAAAATCATTTCTTAATGCACCCCTAAACCTCATAAAGAATCTATATGCCAAATTTGGAATCTCTAGACTCAGCGGTTTGGGCTGTGCATTGATTTTTAGACTTTGCCACCCCATTTCCCCCTCTTAGGGGTTGAATTATGAAAAAACCTGAAACCCGTTTCTACTCATTTATCAATGGGAGCACTCCTGTGAAGTTTCGAATAAAATAGTCTAACTAATCTTGTTTCCCCATACAAACTTTGGAGCCCCGTTTAACCCCCTTAGGGGGTGAATTTTGAAAAATCCTTTCTTAGTGCACCCCTAGACCACTTAAGGAACCTACTTGCCAAATTTGGAATCTGTAGACCCAGCGGTTTGGGCTGTGCGTTGATAGATGAGTCAGTCAGTCAGTCAGTCAGTCAGTCAATCAGTCAGTCAGTTTCTTCTTTTATATATTTAGATTATAAAGCTGCAGTGTTTGTTTGTTTGTTTGTTTGTTTGTTTGAACGCGCTAATCTCTGGAACTACTGGTCCGATTTGAATGATTCTTTCAGTGTTGGGTAGTCCATTTATCGAGGAAGGCATAGACATAAATAACATCACGCTGCGACCAAAAGGAGCGTAGCATAAATGAAAAATATTGCAAAAACGGGGGAAAATGTATTCCTTTTGTGAGCTGTTTCTCTTTTATGTGACGCAGACGAAGTTGCGTGGGTCAGCTATAAATAATAAAATAAAACTTCTGATTTTTCGAACTCATCGTATTGTATTACCACTTGCTTCGGTGAAAGAAAAACATCGTAAGGAAACCAGCGTGCCTGAGAGATATTTCGATGGCATGTTAAGCCAAGTCAGGCCCATGGGTGACATAAAAACTCTGACACCAGGTTAGGGACTAACCACACGATAAAGAATTGCGGATACTGAACGTGTCTTCAAATTTTCGGTTCTATAGGAAATGCCAGTTTCCTCACGATGTTTTCCTTTACCGATTTGAGAGCAGTGTTGATAAAGTTTTCACAAAGTAAAGTGCCAAGCAATTTACCAATGAAAATACCCAACAAAACGCAGAAGAAAATCTGTTTCCGTTCGAAGTGTAAAGGGGCTTTCAGACTACGCTATAATATAATAGCATATAGAATATAGTTCATAGCACAACAATATCGCGCACCATACATTGTTATGGACACGTTCACACTGTACTGTACTATATATTATTGGCTTACTATACGCTATAAAATTGTGCGATGCGCTGAATTCATGCTGTGCTATATCACGCGCCGCGCTCTTCCTCATCCCTCACCCCCGGCCGCCCCACAAGCGAAACGAGCGACACAACACGTCTGTGCTTGCTATATACTATAAATGCTTGCGATAATATCGCATAATGTGAACGCCAAGCTATATAGTATAGCATTAGGTCCTTCTTTGCTATACTATATAGCACAATAGTATAGCGTAGTCTGAAAGCCGCTTAATGCAGTTTTAATTGGAAATACAGCATTCAATTTTTAATGCAATTTCCAATTAAATCTGAACCGATTCAAGCGTGAAATGGACTGTTTGAGTTTCTTTATTACGTTCTTTTTCCTTTGCATACGGGATACAGGAAAATGAGGATAAAATTGCGAAATATGAGAATGAAATGAAGAAATTGTAATTCTAATTTCCTTGTTGGTTTTTCTTTTTGGAAATTGGATGTATGTTAATTGTATTCATGTTTATCTAGTACAAATATTAATGCTGTTTTCATGAGTGTTGTTGCTTTTGTAGGTAGTCAGTCTTTAACTTATTGCAAAAGCAATATCAGCCTATAATGTTCCCACTGCTGGGACACAGGCCTCCACTCTATCTATCTAGAGTTCTAGAGGGAAGGTGAAGTTTGGTTTACCTTATTTCATGTTTTTGAATTTTCGGTTCAAATTCATGCCGATTTAATTTTAAAAAAATACTCCGACACACCCGGTTAGGCATTAACTACTCGATAAAAAGAAACATTTGAGGGCAGCATTAATAATACCGGGGTTGCGGGACAGTTCGAAAGAGATACCGCAGCCCCGGAACACAAAGGGCGATGAAGGAACATGGATGGGTTTTAGTCAGTAAAAGTCTGACTCCTGAGCTCCGCCCAGAGCGGGAGGAGTCATTTGATGATTTCCCATCCGAAAAAAAAAAAAAAGGGCAGCATTAATAAATACGACTGGATCATCTCACTGCTGGACAAAGGTATGACTTCATGGTCTTTTGATTGAGAGCTAATGAGTGGACAAAGATCGAAGAAGAAGAAGTGGTGGTCAAAGATCTACAAATGACAGCCGGGACCCGAGACAGAGGAGGAAACTCGGTACCTATGTACTGGGTGGTCACCCATCCACAGACCAACCTAGGCAAGCACGGCTTAACCTAAAGATTGACCCGAGCGGCTGTTATTATTTTGTCACGAAATCCTCAAGTTTAGTTTTAAACCGTGAAAGCTTAAAACAGTATTCTAAAATAAGTACTTTTCATACTGACAGAAACATTTTAAACTCTCAATATTTTAAATTAAACGTTAAAATAAACAAAAAAAAGTTGTTTGATGCGACAGTTGCCATCAGGATCCACGTCGCGTGAAATTACTACTGAATCAGAGTTAAACCGAGCTTGTAAACCACTGAAACAGCAGATTAAAGATTAAATAAGCCGTTTTGTGGTATTTCGTTGGAGTCGCGCTTAAATATTGTGTCACGGTTGTTTGTGCAAAGGAGTAAGCAGAAGTGTTTGTAGTCTGTGTAGTATGGTACATCAGTTTATCGATTATGGGGTGTCGCCTGAGGCTACATTGTCACTAGTACCATTAACAGTTCCATGATGGAACTAGTGTTGTTTTTTATAACCACTAGTTCCATTTTTAAATAATCTGAAAATAATGGAACTAGTGTTTTTTTTTATCACTAGTTCCACTAGTAAGATTAACAGTTCCATGATGGAACTACTGTTGTTTTTTATAATCACTAGTTCCATTTTGAAAGAATCTGAAAATAATGGAACTAGTGTTGTTTTTTTTATCACTAGTTCCACTAGTAAGATTAACAGTTCCATGATGGAACTACTGTTGTTTTTTATAATCACTAGTTCCATTTTGAAAGAATCTGAAAATAATGGAACTAGTCTACGGACAGCCGTGGTCCGTGGCCGTAAGTCGTGGGTTCGAACTCAGGCGCATTACTTTGTGTAATTTATTTCATCACCACTGCTCTCAAAACGGTGAAGGAAAACATCGTACTGCACGGTGGTGCAAGATGGCGGTGGGTGCACCGCCATCTCCTAGAACTAAACATTCGAAGACATGTGACATCTACCAACCCGCACTGGGCCCGCGTGGTGGACTATATCCTATTCCCTTTCATAGATAGGAGGCCGTGTGTCCCAGCAGTGGGAACATTATAGCCTGATCATGCTATGTATGAGTCTATTGATATCATGATTTATACCGTTACGCTTGTATTCCTTGAAGATGGGCAGAGTTATAAACAGTCGCCTTAAGTAAAAGAAAATGAAGGAAATATGAGCCTATCTTATTGCGCTTTTTTTGTTTAGAAAGGCTTAGGTTAGGTTTTCTACAAATACACACCTTTTGTAGACGGCAGAAGTGATGTACTATCGAGGACACTCCCGCCTGACCACCAATAAGCTTATTTTTGCTTGCACTCGCAACATACAAACGCTTTCTAGCCCCGCCCCTTTGACTTTGTGTAGAAATAATGAATGGAAAGATGCCGAATCGGCCGAGCGCACTAACGACGCACGCCAAACGGGAGTTATTGTTATTTTGCGCGCCAAAGTTGACGCTTTCCTAATAGGCCCAAACTTTAAGGGGGCGTGGGTCGGCGCCTCCGTATGATTTAAGCGAAAAAATTTTAAACTGGTCAGGCGGAAAAGACCCCGATAGTACGCCTATTATTCGTAAATTAGCAACAGGATAATGGTGTCGATTCCGTTGTGCACAAACTAAACTTAATTTAGGCTATTGCAATCTTTTTCTCTCTAATAAAACGAGAAAGAGACGGACGTAATTTAGAGCTGTCAAATTTAGTTGGAACTAATATTTCCGTACAAATGGAGGGTGCACGTAAAAACATGTCGACTAAAAACACGGTGAAGCGCAAGGCATAAACTAGTTTGCCATCTCTAACTTAGTTCATAGCTATACCTAACCGTCCTTTTCTCGCACTGCCTTTTAGTAAAAGATAGCAATAGCCTAAATTAAGTGTAGTTTGTGCACAACAGAATCGACACCAATATCTTTTTACTCTGGACGCTCTTAACTTGCACATTTTTATTACATCGTTCTCACATAAAGGGTGTAAAAAACTTCTTAACGAAGCCGAAACGCACTTGTTCTCCCTATTATTGCGATCAATAATATATAATAAATTAATTACGGAGATATTAGGGGTCTAAGTTCCAACTTTTTGACAAGTTGTTTTTATTAATACAAGTTTTTAATTTAAGATTTTTAAACTTTAAACACCTCCATGACCCCCGTACTATTCAATCCGTCCATCAGCACAATGTTTTGAGTGTGTTACATTGAGTTCTACCACAAAACATGATTTTTAACCCCAAAAAAAAAAGTCTTTCCCAACAATAACTTTTGCGTAAAGTTACTTAGTTTGATGTACAGAATACTTGGTTGACGGCTTCGTGATGAGG
Organism: Xestia xanthographa; assembly: GCA_905147715.2. Classification (NCBI taxonomy): domain Eukaryota; kingdom Metazoa; phylum Arthropoda; class Insecta; order Lepidoptera; family Noctuidae; genus Xestia; species Xestia xanthographa. The sequence continues at coordinate 22,758,755 of LR990666.1, read as the reverse complement.
TTGTTTACACCCTGATTATGCATAATCTCAACATGAATGATGTAACAAAGATTTTGTAACAATATTTTGATTTAAAAGTGTGTCTATGGAGTTTCTTGCCCATTCTCACAGTACTTTCACAAGTTATTATACCTTTGTGACTGTAGCTTCACTATTTTTGTTTTTCTGACATTCAAAAGTGCTTGTAAATGGTCTAATTAAAATAATGTCTGTGTTCCCACCCACATTTAACCTACCTGCCTTCAAAGCAAGAGTGAACAGGCATCTTCTGGGCACGCTCGTTCCATCATAGATCTCATCCACCGCTTTCCATCAGGCGTGATCGAGGTCAAGAGCAGGCCCATATTGGAATAAAAAAAAATATGGTCTGAGTCTGGGGGTTATTGCCACACAGCAGGCAAAAAACACTGATTCCGGGCAACAGAGTTTCTGATGAAAAAAACAATCAAACTTTCTGGAGCTCAAGCTTGAACCTAGAACCCTACGCCTAGCAGTCGACCTAGTGACTGGACATATAAACCAGCCTGTTTTCATAATGGATCATTATAATATTCCCCGTTGAAACAACACCCTTTATTTAAAAAACGTAATCTATCAGCTGGTGTTTAACGAACACCCTTTATAACCGCTATTAAGCTGCTTTCGGCACCGCGGGGCCACGAAACACTCGTTTTGACGCGACAAGCGCTCGCCCTGTTACGTATTACATCAATATTCGGGAGCGGTTAGCGGGTTGAGTGATAAGCTGAAGCGGTTAGAGATTTAGGGCATAAATTGAAAGCAAGCACCATACGCCGATCTACCGGCAGGCATCGATATTTATCCGCTCAGATACATAAAGGATGCGGGTACAAGCAGGGTTTGGCTGTCTGAGTACACAGGCTGTTGTGCAGACTGGTGTAAACAAATCGGTGTAGGTCGGAACTTGTCGGCCATGTTCGGCACAACGTATAAAAACTGCACAGACAGCCCGCGCCGGCTTCTGCGCCGACCGCACTGGTATAGCGATCGAAGTAACCTTGAAATTATAAGCAACTCCACCTGGCTTTGATAGGGATTCTTTGCTCCATTCACACAGAAATTGAAATTGAAATTGTTTATTGAAATAATTGAAATACAAAAATATTACAAAGAGGCCTTAAAAACTATAGGTATACAATAATTTGATTCTACCTGAACTAGGAATAAACCTGTATCTCAGGTAACTCACTCAAGTGCTTATACATAAATATGTATTATCTAAGATTCCTTAGACAATTAGTAAATAACTTATCTATAAATATGCTAGGTACATAAAATTATTATGGTTCTATTCAAAGTAAGAAAAAACAGTTGGTTTAGCTAACTACTCTGTAAAATTCTATTATTTTTGCAATGAAGCATAACACAAATAACCAGGTCACGTTTACTTTGTGTCTACGTACAGAGAAAAATGCTGTCACTAAAATGTAAAATATACATAATGATTGTATTATAAATTTATAAATACTAAAGACTAAAATTACAATAAGTGCGACAATTAATAGGTACATAAGGGTCAATATGCTTCAGAGTAAACTAAGTATAACACAAATAAATAAACAGAACTTATTAAATAAAAACGACGTTCTCACGAGTCATTATAATCAATGGAATTGACATATCTTGCCTCAGCTATTTTCTTAGCGGGGCACTCTAGATCGCCTGTTTTGTGGTTGCTCGGTTTTTTAGAACGCAAGCATGTTGCACACTGCGGCAATTCAGCCAAAAAAAATACAGCAGAAATAGATATAAAGTGAAAAAGTGAACAAAATAAAAAAGTATGTGTAAAGTGAGTAAAAATTTTGTTGAAAAATCGTAGAACAAGTTTGTAAGAGCGATCGCCAAGCTCGAACATTTTTGACTTTTTATCAAGTTTTTATTTATATTCTAAAGAAAGTTTCCGTACACATTTTGGGTCCCTTCTGAAGACTGAAACTAAACTGTGTCAATATAGGTAATAATAAAGTTATGTTAGACGAAAGCGGCTTATTTGATTGTTGATTTTTGAATTGTATTTTTTGTTTTTACTATGGACACTTTTAACGTGCACATCTTGCTACATTGTTCTCACATAATATACCACCTTAACATGAATGATGTAACCAAGATTTTGTAACAACATTTTGATTTAAAAGAGTGTCCATGGAGTTTCTTGCACGTTCTTCTCCATAGAGATCTACGCTAGGGAATGGGCAACTACAGTACAGTCACAGTTTTTATGTCTTGTGACTGGGACTGTAGCTACATTTAATGTTCATCTTTGTTTCGATAATTCAAAAGTGCCTGTGACTGGCCTACTTGAAATAAATGCTTTGATTTCGATTTGGTTGAGAACCAATTATACTAAACCGCTCGTCGCTCCCGCCTTGTACCACACTCCACAGCTATTAATATTCATAGTGTAATTAATTCCTGTTGGCCACTGACACGATATTTATTTTAACCTATAATTACAGCCACCGATTGGTTAGCGCTTTGTCCCGCTAATTTGTGCCATTTGTTTGTGAATAACACTGATTTTAATCAAATACACACTGGTTTTCATTTGTCGTTTCGGTGCGGTGGTTAGATTAGTTATAATTTTTATTTAAACACTGTTTTAAGCTTTTACGGTTTAAAACTAAACTTATATTTATTTATTATATTAACGCTTCTCAACAATGAGTACACTGTTACATTATAATTTGTACAATGCAAACTAAAGTCTAAGCGACTCATCACTTACAGAAAAGCACAGCATGCACTACATTATGCGCAGACAAATATACAATTAAATCATTAATTGAAACAAGAATGGTTTGGAAAAATATGCAGATTACACTTAATCACTTAAATTAAAATAAATAACATAGCTTAAATTACATTAGAATTTATTAAATTAGACTAAATTATATTAAATTAGAATTGATTAAATTATTTTATTATAGATAAAAAAAATGTATAAGATTAGGTAAATGTTTGGCTAGAGTAGAGATCCATTAAATGGCAAGGGCGACCTTTTTTAGAGCACGTAACGAAGAGTTAAATATATCAATGTCCCCTTCGTGCTCTTTGTATGCAGCATACAAACGGGACTCACGGGCGTCTGCGTCACTTACGGGATATCTTCCGTGATTTTAATTTGTTTCGAACTCCCGATATTTGACTGACAACCCTCGATCATGGCGCTTGCAACAGCGTCGAAATATCGGGAGCTCGGAACAAATAAAAATCACGGAATATATCCCGTAAGTGACGTTAGAAGTTAAAGGAGAATGCCCATTTTTCTACTGACCGCCGTTGCGCATCAAAACTTTTTGTATGATAGCATAAATTGAATATAAAAGAGGGGTGATGTCGTACTTTCTAAGGAAAAAAAAATATACATTTACTTTGTGGGGGTTTTAGTTGTTCTTTGATTTTCTGTTCAGTTTTGAGGTTAGTTTTGTAACGAACCTTCCACTAAAAGCAGCAGCCCATTACAACAGTATGACTTGAATTGACATAAGACACGAACAGTACGCAATCATAAGTTATTTATAAGCACAACAAACTCAACAACTATCGATGCACAAGTGAAAACAAAAGTTCGGTGTTGTTTTGTTTGTTTGACAAATTGACAGTGACAGTTCACATATCACATTGTGATAGTGTTACCAACAGTCAATATAAATCACTCTGACTGTCAACTAAAGAAAGATTTTTAATTAGCAAAGTAATATTATCTATAGGATGTGAACTAAGAAAATATGTCATTTCAATTGTGCTAATTAAAAATATAAATAACGAGGATAAAGTCATACAGTTAAATTATTAATTCACTGGAGTAAACTGACAGATGCTAATGTCACTTTGTAAAATAATGTTGCCACATTTATTGTAATAGTGAAGTGATGCGTTCCGTTCGTTGTGATTCAGCTCATTCACACAAAGTCAATAGGAACATTTTTATTATAAAAAGTAATTAATTGTAATCATAAATTCTATCAGAGACGATGTACACGAATTATTGGGCTGGACATTATTGGGTCGGGCATTATTGCCTCCCTACGTGACGGACGCGGGACGCCACCCGCGCGGCCATCTTGTTTTGCTTGTTTTTCATTCGGCTTCTAACCTTTAGGACTTTAGAGGTTAAACAAAACTAAGCTGGGAAATTTCTTATTAAAATAAATAAAATAATGTGATTTGATTTAGAACGTAAAGAATGAATGAGCGAGTGATTGATGTCAATCTTCTTGTCACCACACTATTTTCTTTTCATAAAAAAATGGTAACACCGTAAACGTCAGATTACTCCAGTGAATTAATAAGTAGACTGTAGTTGAATTTATTTTTAAAACTGAGTGACGGATTATGTCCCAGGTTTTAATAAATTGGCAACATTGATTTGACCGAAATACGCCATTTTAAAAAGTAAGCAATAAAATCCAATACTGTAGCTAATAAAATACAAAATAGTAACCCCACATACGATTTCGTTCAAGTGAATTAAGAGAAGTTAAAAAAATATTTTATAATTTATGAGTTTATTTTTATGGCCATACTCTTTTACTATAAAGCGACTCTGATTGTGGTCAATGTCCTTTTGATTTGTTTGATATATATATTTTTTAAATATTATTTACTAGTAGATAATTTTAATGAATGTTGATGGATGGAGAGCAAGAGGAAACCAAAGCAAAGATAGATAGAATGTGTGAGAAATGATATGAATGAGAAAGGAGTAATAGATGCCGTGACGTCTGTCAGGGGGAGAATTGAAACAGAAACCGTGTTGCGCCAACCACAAGTATTATAGAATGGAACAAGGGCTGGAAGATGAAGGGGAGATTATTTTTACCCGACTGCGCCAGAAGGAGGGTTATGTTTTTCAAGAGTATGTATAATTGTTTGGCACAATCTGTGGCCTGAAAGGCTCAAGGGATTTTACCTTGAGAGGTGTCATTAGATTCGTCTTTACTGTGAGACTAAATTAAAGAAAAGACAAAATGGCGGATTTTCGGCGCCAAATTCAAATGTTTGGCACGGTCTGCAGCCTGAAGGGCTCAATAAAGAGCTCATCATGAGGATTTTAAAATGGTATATTTATGGAACTAAAAAGTGTAAAATAAAAATTAAAAAATTAAAAAACCCGACTGCGTAAAAATAACTCAAACTCAAAGCATTTATTTCAATTAGACCATTACGGCACTTTTGAAAGTCAAAAATACAAAAAAGAAAATCAAAGCTACAGTCCCAGTCACAAGGCATAATAACTTGAGAAAGTACTGTAGTTGCCCATTCCCTAGCGTAGATCTCTATGGAGAAGAATGGGCAAGAAACTCCATGGACACTCTTTTAAAATCAAAATATTGTTACAAAATCTTGGTTACATCATTAATTTTGAGATGAACTGATAACTTTAAATAAAAACAGAAAAGAATAAAACAAGTACAGGAGACAGGCCATATTGACTGCAACAGTCGGGACCCATTAAATAATCTAGACTAAAATCATTACATCCAATATGGGTCCCGACTGTTGCAGTTAATATGTCCTGTCTCCTGAACTCTTTTTATTCTTTTCAGTTTTTATTTAAAGTTAAATCAGTTGCTTTTTACGCAGTCGGGTATTTATATTTTTACCATTAATCATCTGCCTAGCCTTTTCCCAATTATATTGGGGTCGGCTTCCAGTCTAACCGGATGCGGCTGAATACCAGTACTTTACATAGAGCGACTGCTTATCTGACCTCCACAACCCAGTGAAGGAAATTGAAAATACAACCAGTAAAAAACAATTCATAACACAACATACATTTGATCGGAAGACATTTTAATCATGTTTCTCGATGCGGCTTCCGTCACATATCCGCAGGATGGGGAACGCCTTTCTCCGGCATCGGCAGGGGAAATCGACAGGGGAATAGGACGTCCCCAATTACGTGTGGGAAACCGCCTAATGGTTTGCAAGATTTAGATTGAATGTAGAGAAATTGTTTCCTGAGTTGAATTGAGGTGGTGTGGTGGGTTCTTGGTGTGCGAAGATGTGGTATGACTTTATGAAGTAGTAGTTTATGCACGTGGCTTCACCCGCGTTGAGTTCGGTAATAGGCTTGTGCCCTGAAAAACTCTAATTAGCCCGTCAGTTAGATTATCAAAAAATATTTGACACGTATTTTTTCTTTTCTTACGTAAACCAAAATTGACGAAGATACGACTCTTTTTAAATTTTCAATACGTCACATCGTGCTATAATTTTTAATGCGTTGTGACGTCACGAGCCCCCACTCTCGAGTTTTGATGCGTTTTATCTTTGTCAATATTCATTGATTTACAAAAACCAAACAATAGGTGTCCATTATTTTCCAATACTCTAACTGAATAGATTTGCAATTAGTTGATGGTGGAAACTAGCCTATTGTCTTACGGGATCAAAATACCAGGTTAAAAAGAATCCTATGTGTTAGTACAGGTTATGAACTATCATTGTGCCAAATTTTATCCAAATCCGGTCATTAGTTTTTGTGCGAAAGAGTAACAAAAATCCATACATCCAAACATCTCACAAACTTTGACATTTTTAATATTAAGTACTAGCGGACGTCACGCGGTTTCACCCGCGTAGTTGCCGTTCCCGTGGAAGTATGGGAATAAAATATAGCCTATGTTACTCAAGGTGAATTTAGCTTTCTAATGGTGAAAGAATTTTTGAAATCGGTGCAGTAGTTTTTGAGTTTATTCATTACAAACATGAAGCCGTGTGGTATCTGGCAGAGTAGAATAGAACCAACGCCATTACACTCACGGGTGTCGTATAAGGCGACTAATGTCTGAGGCAGAACACCTTGCGCCCCCGTAGACCAGAGAATGGGCAGCAGCGTTTTCTGTTAGTCTTTCATCACTGCGATCTCCAATCCGCCTGCCAAGCGTGGAGATTACGGCAAATTCTTCCCATCATGGGAGAGGCTTATGTCCAGCAGTGGACGTTATGGGCTGTAGTTGTTGTTGTATTACAAACATACATACACACACACAAAAATACAAAAATTAAAATCTTTCCTCTTTTTAATATTAGTGTAGATGTAAAAGTGTAGATGTAGACGATGAAGGTGTTTGAAGTAGCTTATTTTATTAGCGATTCCAGGGTGGATCCCATAGTAATAAATATTTATAACAACCTTTTATGAAATCCACAGACTGCCACGTTTGTCTAGTGATCGCAAACGGGACTGCTTAGCATGAGGTCTTGGGTTCGATTCCCGGGTCGGGCAAACTGTTATTGGGTTTTTCAAAGCAGCCACGGTGTCTGGACTTGGGCTCGGTTGATGGCAAAAGGCCCCCCCTATTACATGGGAATTAAACATTTGGTTTACTATTAGGTACATCTCTGCCTAACACTTTGGAGATTACAGGCGTGATGTTATGTCAATATGGTACCCATACTTTCTTCATACTGGGAATTAACGCAGAACAATGTTAAAACACCCCAAAATAACTAAATAAAACAAAAAAAAACTAAAATATAATAAATATAAAACTAAATTATAATAAAACTGAAATATAATAAAACTAACTAAAAATATATATAAAACTAAAATATAATAAAACTAACTAAATAACAAAAATAATGATAGCACAGGGTGCATGATTATGCCTGTGGACGGTGGGCTATGGGCTAGCTCGTCGTCCGTCCGTCTCATGACGACAGGCCGTGTCGACGGCGCGTTCGTGTTCCACGCGCGCCTCAAAGAAAGTCAGCAAAAGGGAAGGGGTCCGTAAGGACCGATGCCTGTCGGGGTTGCGGGACTGTTCGAAAGAGATACCGTGGCCCCGGAACACAAAGGGCGATGAAGGAACATGGATGGGTTTTAGTCAGTAAAAGTCTGACACTCCCTCCTGCTCCGCCCAGAGCGGGAGGAGTTATTTGATGATTTCCCAACCGAAAAAAAAAAGGGTGCATGATTATTAACATTTCGTATAAAAGTCGTATGGTTAGATTGCCAGTCCACGTCATACGAAATGGTGGTCCTCCCCTACTAGGGCGCGATTTTATGCGCGCTTTTAAATTGCGTATTGTATCGACACTTGGTAACTGTAATAATTATAACCTCATGTTTTTGTGTGTATTTATGAAACCAACTGTTTTCATATATATACTGTTTTGACAGGTATAATAAAACATTATTATACGAATTTATTACTGCAATTCTCGAATAATGAGCGAAATGGATTAACATTTTCGAATAATAACATTGTTTTTTGCTTAAATACGAAGTAATTGGACATATTGACAATAAGTATGTCTTAATGTGTTTTGCAATGGAGAAAAATAATATCTCCGTAATCAAAAAAGGTATCAATCGGAGATAAAATAATGGCAATGGGTATAAATTACTATTACTGAATGAATGATTTCATCTTCTTCTTACACATCATCATCTATTATACAATAATCAGAATCAGATCTTTATTTAGTATTATCTACATAAATTAATGAGATCGGCTACAGACTACCTTACGGCACGCAAATTATTACATAAATTAAAATATTAATAAAATCAAAATAATGGTGCCGATTCCCTTGTTCACAACCTAAACTAAATTTAAGTTGAACGCATCTTTTTCTTTCTATTTCATTAAGAAAAGAACAGAAGATAATTTTTAGTTATGTTCTGTCAAATTAATCAGCGCCATACAAGTTTTAGACGCGATTAAAAAGTTGACAACTAAAATTACATCAAGTTACGTCAGGTGCTGACTAATTTGACAGGATTAAACTAATATTTATCTTCTGTCCTTTTCATAATGAAATAGAAAGAAAAAGATGCATTCAACTTAAATTTAGTTTAGTTTGTGAACAAGGGAATCGGCACCAATGTCAACAAAACAAAACAAATTAAAGTCAAGTCAATTAATAATATTACAGTCAGGTACATGGTCAAATTGGCAATTAAAATCAATCATAATCTGGATGACTTCATGTCATTTAAAAAGTCTTTCACAGAGTATATTAACATTTGTCTAAAAGTACTGCAGTTATCTTGGATTTTAAAACGTTTACAGAACAGTCCTAATAAAAAAAAATAGAAATGAAAATTAAGAAACTTGTGAATCGTATCGTCGAGCTATTAGATTATTATTTTTGGTTTGTAAAGATGTGTTTTTTTTTTTGTTCTCTCACCGTTTAAATCTTTCCTGTACTACGATAAACATTTCAAAACTAAAATCAAATAAATCGGCCCAACCGTTCTCGAGTTTTAGCGAGCACAGACGAACGATGACGTGTGTTCCATGATTTTTGTTCACCCAAAAGTGCTCAATGCGCCTAAAGAAGTTTTCACTTCAAAATAAAATAAAAATAGAAAAATAAAATTGTGTCGGTCCAGAACTGAGCCACTAGTTTGGCGCTTTCAGTATCGTCCATCAGTTCCTGGTGAACAAACAACAGGACACGCAGGACACGATAATAAGTGCCCCATCGTTTGTGGAACAGCACCACATTTACACTACAGGACAGAGTCATTGGTCGCCGCGGGAGACGCCCCGGCCGTCGGGGACCATCACGCGGCCCCCGGCCATCGTAGGCGCTGGCCTGTGGACGGTGAGCTATGGGCTAGCTCGCCGTCTGTCCGTCTCATGACGACAGGCCGTGTAGACGGCGCGTTCGTGTTCCACGCGCGCCTCAAAGAGAGTCAGAAAAAAGGAAGGGGTCCGCAAGGACCGATGCCTGCCGGGGTTGCGGGACTGTTCGAAAGAGATACCGTGGCCCCGGAACACAAAGGGCGATGAAGGAACATGGATGGGTTTTAGTCAGTAAAAGTCCGATACTCCCTCCTGCTCCGCCCAGAGCGGGAGGAGTCATTTGATGATTTCCGAAAAAAAAAGGGCAGTCATTGATGAATCTCCACTGAATAAATGAGTTTGAATTATAAAGTGTGTAAAACACCTCTTAACGAAGCCGAAACGCACTTGTTTTCTCCGTCATTGCGATATTTTTTTTGTTCTACACCATACCTGGGAACCTTCTAGTTACGGAGATATTGGGGGGGTCAAAGTTCCAACTTTTTGACAAGTTTTTTTTATACAAGTTTTTAATGTAATTTTTTTACACACCTCCACGTACCACGTACCTCCACCTCCTCCAGTGCGTTACATTGAGTTTTACCACAAAACATGATTTATCACCCCAAAAAAAAAGTCGTTTCCCAGCAATAATTTTTGCGTAGAGTTACATAGTTTGATGTACAGAATGCTTGGTTGACGGCTTCGTGATGAGGTTGTGTACGTCCTATATTTAAGCATGTGTTATGGGGCGAGCCTATTGCGATCAACCAGGAATAAATCCAGACTTCGGGGCTGCTATTGATACCTGTTGGAAAACCCAAAAACACTTTCACCCACCTGGGAATCGAACCCAGGACTTTATGCTCAGCGGTCACGCTTACGAGTATTCGACCAACAAGGCAGTTCACAGTTTCAGGCATTTTTATAAAATGTAAGGATAAAATAAAACACGAGAAAACAAAAGAAAATCGCATTATGGTTCAAATGGAAAGCAAGCAAATCCACTGTGACCCATTTTATATGCAGAACCAAGGCGCTGCTGGCGACGTTACATAGGAATTTAATATAGTACTGTCTGATACGCATAGCAGAATCTATGGTATTCACATTGTACGAATGTACAAGGGAATTTTCTTAGAGTAATATTGGGGAGTATACTAGACAATGGTATGTAGACTTATTTTATACTAGTACTTAGCTCACGACTTCGTCCGCAAAAATCGCAATAACTCGGGTAATATTCAAAATATAACTATATTTTTTAGCCTATAACACCCACGAATAACGTAGCTTTCTGGCAGATGAAGAATTTTTTAAATTGGTTTATTATTTTTGGAGATTACCCCCTACATATAAACTTACAAACAACTCTTTGTAATGTTATTATAGACTAGCTGACGTCCCGCGGTTTCACCCGCGTAGTTCCCGTTCCCTTGGGAGTACGGGAATAAAATATAGCCTATAGCACTCACGAATAATGTAGCTTTCTACCAGTGAAACAATTTTTAAAATTGGTTCATTACTTCCGGAGATTACCCCCTACATACAAACTTACAAACATACAAACTTACAAACAAATGTTACCTCTTTATAATATTAGTATAGATAAGAATTACTTGTTTTACGTACTGTTAAAACCAATTCTCTATCATGAATCATTAGAAACTTATTACACTTAAGCCTAAGTATAAGTAGGTATACTCGATAAACATACTAATAAACATATCGCTTAAGAGTTAACCTTAGCTGACGTCCCGCGGTTTCACCCCCGTAGTTCCCGTTCCCGTGGGAGTACGGGAATAAAATATAGCCTATAGCACTTACGAATAATTTAGCTTTCTACCAGTGATACAATTTTTAAAACTGGTTCATTACTTCCGGAGATTACCCCCTACATACAAACTTACAAACATACAAACTTACAAACAAATGTTACCTCTTTATAATATTAGTATAGAAGTATAGATAAGAATTACTTGTTACGTACTGTTAAAACCAATTCTCTATCATGAATCATTAGAAACTTATTACACTTAAGCCTAATTATAAGTAGGTATACTCGATAAACATACTAATAAACATATCGCTTAGGAGTTAACCTTTCAATATCCCGTTGTTATCCCAAATAATGTCATCGTGCCTCCGCGGATGGGTTAACGACGGTTGTAATTATGATTATGTCACAACAATCATGGTTGGTATTGACGAAGTTAGTTTAGTAATATTTGGTCTATTGAAGGACACGGGAAAGTGTTTATCGCTATCTCTTGCTCGTATACTACTACTACTACTACAACAGCCCATAACGTCCACTGCTGGACATAAGCCTCTCCCATGATGGGAGGAATTTGCCGTAATCTCCACGCTTGGCAGGCGGATTGGAGATCGCAGTGATGAAAGACTAACAGAAAACGCTGCTGCCCATTCTCTGGTCTACGGAGGCGCAAGGTGTTCTGCCTCGGACATTAGTCGCCTTATACGACACCCGTGAGTGTAATGGGTTGGTTCTATTCTACTCTGCCGGATACCACACGGCTAATGCCCGCTGACCGATGCCCGCTGCCGGCTGATGCTCGTATATTGAATTAGAAAGAGAGGCTTGGAACTGTCAAATATGGTGGAACTCGTGGCTAAATATCGCTCAGATCGTCGCGCTTACATAGTGAAAGGCTTGCACTCTGTTAATTGGAACTTAAATAAAGGGTGTAAAACACCTCTTAACGAAGCCGAAACGCACTTGTTCTCCCCGTCATTGCGATCATTTTTTTTGTTCTACACCATACCTGGGAACCTTCTAGTTACGGAGATATTGGGGGGGTCAAAGTTCCAACTTTTTGACAAGTTTTTTTTTAAAATACAAGTTTTTATGTAAGATTTTTTTAAACACCTCCACGACTCCCGTACTATTCAATCCATCCATCAGAGCAATGTTTTGAGTGTGTTACATTGAGTTCTACCACAAAACATGAATTTTCACCCCAAAAAAAAGTCGTTACCCAGCAATAATTTTTGCGTAAAGTTACTTAGTTTGATGTACAGAATGCTTGGTTGACGGCTTCGTGATGAGGTTGTTTACACCTTGTATAGCTGGCGAAATGGGGATAATATGAGTGATGTTATAATATGCCGAAAGAAGAATATAACTCTCTAAATACTTTGATTAAAAAAACAAATAGCAAATTTATTTATGCAATTTAAACTTTAAAACCAGTATGATTTACTTTAGACTTAGTTTAAATGAAGTTAATGCTTTAGTTGGAGACATTTACGAGTATTTAATACAGAACAGTTGCATTAGTACTTAGCCAATTAAAACTTTTGCAGAAAGTTCTATAGTCTCCGCTAGATAAGTAAGAATTAAAGGTCATTGCTCTTTCCTTAATTTGTCTGCGGTGGTACCCCGACAATACATTATGAATCGTTTTTAGGGTTCCGTACCTCAAAATGTTAAAAAGGAACCCTTATAAGATCACTTTCTTGTCCGTCTGTCCGTCTGTCTATCACCACCGATTTTTTCAAGAACGGGTGGACCTAGCAAGTTGAAATTTATACTCGATACTGAAGTCTATAGTCCCTATTAAGTGTATAAAAATCAAGGTCCTGAGTCGACATGATAAAAAGATATGGGCAAATTTAGATTTTCACGAAAACTTGTAAGTACCAAAACATACCCTAATTTTCAACTATTTTATTTTTGGGAATTTTCCCTTTACTTGTGCTGTAAGACCTTGCTTGTACTCAAAATTGACAGTTCTAGGTCAATCGGAAGTACTCTATAGGTTTTGGGTCGAAAACCTAAATGATAGTTCCCGTTGACTTAGAATCACGAAATTTGGCGAAAAGCAATTTCTTACAGCACATGTAAAGGGAAAAATCTGAAAACCTTAATATGTAGATTAATAACAAAAAAAAAGCGATTTTAATATTACAAACTTATTATTTGCTGTTGGTGCAACAGCCGTGTCATGGGATCGAACAGCAAAGTTAAGTTTGTCCTTTAAAAAGTTTGTATGGAACCCTCGGTGCGTGAGTCCGACTCGCTCTTGGCCGGTTTTTTATTACTAGAAAAAGACAAGGATCACGATAAAGGTCGTTTCGGGACAAGTTTATGTAATAATTTTTTTTCGGAATTATATATTTGAATATGTATGCGGGTTAATGACCTTTAATTCTTATTAATTTAATTAATTCTTACTTATCTGGCGGAGACTATAGGAAGGAGGTTTTATGTTTAGTTCTTGCCATGCAAATGTCAACCCCGAGTCCTATTATAAAGTGATCGTCATAAGACATGTCATATCTGTGATAGCATAGTGGTGTGAGTATCACTTGCTTCGGTGAAGGCAAACATCGTGAGGAAACCAAAAATGAAACCAGCGCGCCTGAGAGATATGTCTTGACGTCATGTAAAGCCAAGTCAGAGGTCCATGGGCGTCATAAAAACTCTGACACCAAGTTAGGCACTAAGCACACGATAAAGAAGTAGTTTTAAGGCCATTACTTATATATATGTTTGTATCTGTGGTAGTTCTATCCACAGAATATATATTTTATACTTTATGGATGTCAAACTGTAAATGTCAAAATCAGAGTGCGTTCTTAATTAATCTATATAAACAATCTATATCATTATCATTCATTAATTAATTTAATTTTGACAGTTCAACAAGTTTTATTTATTGTGGAGCAGAAAAAAAAATTAAGACTTAAACTCTGCGAACAGAGAAGTGAGGCCTGTTTCGTAAACATGTTGTGCAATTATTGAGGCATAGTTTAATTGTAGTTTGATGTAAATGTTTGCGTGTGAGCGTGTATGATCAGAGCGAGACGTAACTTGACGGGCCTCACTTCTCTGTTCGCAGAGTTCCGTCTTAACATTTTTTTTGGTCTGAGTGTACACGGCGAGACGTAACTTGACGGGCCTGACTTCTCTGTTCGCAGAGTTTCGTCATAACATTTTTTTTGGTCTGAGTGTACACGGCGAGACGTAACTTGACGGGCCTGACTTCTTTGTTCGCAGAGTTCCGTCTTAACATTTTTTTTGGTCTGAGTGTACACGGCGAGACGTAACTTGACTGGCCTCACTTCTCTGTTCGCAGAGTTCCGTCTTTACTTGTTTTTTTGGTCTGAGTGTACACGGCGAGACGTAACTTGACGGGCCTTACTTTGATGTTCGCAGAGTTCCGTTTTTACCTTTTTATTTGGTCCGAGCCTTTCACACATTTTCTCCACATGGCCGGTTGTTAAGATCCAATAATTTATCACTATCACTACATAATTATTATAAAACAAAGTCGTCCGCCGCGTCTGACTGTCCCTATGTATGCTTAGATCTTTAAAACTACACAACGTATTTTGATGCGGGTTTTTTTAATAGATAGAGTGATACAAGAGGAAGGTTTTAGTATATAACTTGTCAAGCGGGCGAAGCCGCGGGCATCAGCTAGTCAGAAATAAAAAGCTGTTACAATTGTTATAATAAATAGGTTCAGGCGCGTGTAACTCAATATTCTCACGTTTTCCTTGTTTTTGTTATTATTAATTAAGTGTTAATTGTTCACGGTCATACGATCTTACTCGTGCCAAAGGTGTTATAAAAGAAAATAATATACAGGGTGATGGGTGGTTATGAGCAATAATATACAGAATGGTTCAATAGTGACGTCTTAAAATAATACATAGATTCCTCACATTCCGGGATATACAAAAATTCCCCATGTATTAAATCTCATTAGCCTTTTTTTTATTTTTTCGGATGGGAAATCATCAAATGACTTCTCCCGCTCTGGGCGGAGCAGGAGGGAGTGTCAGACTTGTACTGACTAAAACCCATCCATGTTCCTTCATCGCCCTTTGTGTTCCGCGGCCACGGTATCTCTTTCGAACAGTCCCGCAACCCCGAATCTCATTAGCCTCAAGAGTAAAAAAATACCATGTACGGTCGAACAACCTAATTGATTTACATTTTACAATGTAATTGGTTGTGCTAAAAATTACAATTAATACGGTACCTAGGTAAAAATTGCTTGTAAAAGTAGCTCCGTCGCAACCAAATTAGTGTTCTTGACTGTACACAGCGCACAACTATACAAATAGAACACAAGTACACAAATAATACACAAGTACACACTCGCTTGTGTTCGGTCTCTTAATGACGTTTGTGTTTGCAGACGTTTGGAGGCAAAAAGGGAAGTGTGGTGTAGTACTTACGAATGTATTGCATTCATGTAATGTAGGTTGTGGTAATATGATGTTAATTGGGTAGAAGTTTGTCTATAATTGGGTCTAGTCTTGGCAAATAATACTAAGTAGTTTTTAAAAACTTTTTTTGTATACCCTGCAAGATTTTTTATAAGCATGTTTACATGTGTATCTACTTACACACTTTTAGGCTTATGGAAGGTAGTTTACCTTCCGTTTGCATAGGAAAGATTAAGAAATATTCTATGACTTCACATTTCTTTTACTTACTGTCAAATCGTATTTTTCTGCTAAATTGGGACCCCGAATAATCTTTATTTACGTGAAATATGGAACATTGAGTTGTTAAAGATAAAATGCCTAATTCTACATTCCTCTTACTATAATTCAGCATGCAAATATTGTTAACTATAAACAAAGTTAACAACGTACAACAATTACAGTATATACCTATATCTGGGCTTATAAGATAAATAACTTGTTTCAAATTTTATTATACTTAATGTAGGCACAGCTTTCTGCTGTACCTACAGTGTGTAGTGTTTACTAAATTCTGTTTTCGTTCTCCACACTAGTGAACAGTTTATAATTTCAAAAATGTGAAGACCCTTATAGTATATTATTATCTACATTTATTCAAGATTTCCGACTTTCCTGTTTCAAACCAAGATAAACCAATAAACAAAACCTTTTTACAACAAACTTCAACTCCAAATACAGCCATAAGAATGCAGGAAAGCTCCTCCGAAACAATTAGTAGGTACAATCATACGCATTCCGCAGTTTCGGTCTAGTGGCGCCCTCTGAACGCGCCATTGGTTACTCAACGACCCGCTAAACGGCGCTGACGACATCTCTAAGAGAATTGATAGCAGATAATGTTATGTAATCTTAAAGGAGGATGGTATTAATGTGGGAAATACGGTAGTAGGGAAAGAGCAACCTATTTATGAACGGATTTGCACACATGTAATGGTCGATATACTACCTCAAATGGCTTAGCATGATCCTCCGTTACGCCTAAAATACTGCAGCATTAATTTTGAAATAAATATATGGTAAAGTCGAGGATTAATGCTAAGTACGATGTTTGACGAAAACACGATTCCATAAACTTTTCTCGATAGAAAAAAAGTCCAAAGTTACCTCCAAATCGAACAATAAACCGCTGGTATGCAAAAAATACTTCAAATTAGATCTTGAAACTTTGCATACTAACTGAATTAACTATAAAGCAGGTCTTATGTGTTTTTTTTTTGTCCAATCAATAGATTTTTTTTAAGTAAATCGCAAAAAAACACTTATTTCACACTGTTCGGCCTGCAGTGACTGACGTAACAACCACTTTGTAGTGCAAGCTGATTAGAACTTTATTCTAACAGGGTTTCAAACAAAGTTTGAACCACAACAAATAGAGTTGCCAATTTTAGGGTTAGATAGAAAATTATTATAAATAATATTATCTAAGACTAGCTGACCCACGCAACTTCGTCTGCGTCACATAAAAGAGAAACAGCTCACAAAAGGAATACATTTTTCCCCGTTTTTGCAATATTTTAAATTTATGCTCCGCTCCTTTTGGTCGCAGCGTGATGTTATATAGCCTATAGCCTTCCTCGATAAATGGACTACCCAACACTGAAAGAATCATTCAAATCGGACCAGTAGTTCCAGAGATTAGCGCGTTCAAACAAACAAACTCTTCAGCTTTATAATATTACTAGCTTTTGCCCGCGGCTTCGCCCGCGTGCAGTTCGGTAACTGTCCCACTGAATCATACTAAAGGGATAAATAGTGTCCTACATGTTAATCCAAGTTTTGATTGTTTTTATTTTTTTCTCTTGTTTACTTTTATACATAATTCTTTCATTTCTATTTTATCTTTTTGTTTCAGTTTGTCCTGTGTGAGTTCAATAAATACTTTTCTTTCTTTCTTTTCTTTCAAGTTATAAACTATCTATGTGCCAAATTTTATAATCATCACAATTTATTATTATCATCAAAATCACCATCACTATCACAACCACCACCATTATCACGATCACCATCACTATCACAGTCACCATCATTATCACAATCACCATCACTATTACAACCATCATCATTATCACAATCATTATCACAATCACCATCTCAATCACCGTCACTATCACAATCACCATCACCATCACAATTACCGTCAAAATATCTATTGTGATAGTGATTTTTCATCATCATCGTTATCACAACCATTATCATCGTAATCACAACCATTATCATCGTAATCACAATCATTATCACAATCACCATCACAATCACCATCACAATCACCATCACAATCACCATCACAATAACCATCACACTCACCATCACAATCACCATCACAATTACCATCACAATCACCATCACAATCACCATCACAAATTCACAATCACCATCACAATCACCATCACAATTACCATCACAATCACCATTACAATCACCATCACAATCACCATCACAATCACCATCATAATCACCATCACTATCACAACCACCATCATCATCACAAACATTAAAACAATCATTAAAACAATCACCATCACAATCACCATCACTATCACAACCACCATCATCATCACAAACATTAAAACAATCATTAAAACAATCACAATCACCATCACCATCACAATCACAATCACCATCACCATCGCTATCACCATCAAAATCACCGTCACTATCACAATCACTATCACAATCACCATCAACATAACAATTACCATCCAAATAACTATCACAATCACCATCATCGTTATCACAATAATTATCATCTTAATCACAATCATTATCACAATCACTATCACCATCACGATCACTGTTGCAATCACCATCACAATCCCCATCACCATCGCTATCACCATCAAAATCACCGTCACTATCACAATCACTATCACAATCACCATCATCGTTATCACAATAATTATCATCGTAATCACAATCATTATCACAATAACTATCACCGTCACTATCACTATCATAATCACCATCACAATCCCCATCACCATCGCTATCACCATCAAATTCACCATCGCTATCACCATCAAAATCACCGTCACTATCACAATCACCATCACCATAACAATTACCATCCAAATCACTATCACAATCACCATCATCATCACCATCACCATCGCAATCACTATCACAATCACTTACTTCGTTATCACAATCATTGTTATCGTAATCACAATCATCTTCATCATTATCACAATCACCATCACCTGTCACAATCACAATCACCTTTACCATCGCTATCACCATCACAATCACCGTCACTATCACAATCACCAACACCATCACAATCACCATAAAAATCACTATCACAATCACCATCACTATCACAACCACCATCATTATCACAATCACCATCACAATCACAATCACCATCACCATCACAATCCCCATCACCATCGCTATCACCATCACAATCACCGTCACTATCACAATCACCATCATCATCACAATTACCATCAAAATCACTATTACAATTAGAGATGCAACGAATATTCGGCAACTATTCGGTATTCGGCCTATTCGGCCAGTTTTTTCAGTATTCGGTATTCGGCCGGCTTTTCGTCATATACAATACCTGCTTCTGAGAATAGTCTCTCACTGTAAACACTACTGCACGGTGACGACAGGTATTTTTAAACAAAATATATAATCTTTGGGTACTGTTTTGAGTTGGTTGACCACCAGTTGTTCGGATCTGCCGTACGATTAAGACGAGCACTCTTCAAATAAAACTCTAACTCATTTGCAATCGCACGTTTTTCTGTTCCCGCTGTAGGTAAGTTTTCAGCAGCGACGTCGTCAAAACAGCGACCGCATCAAAACGTGTCGTTACTTGTTAGCATCGACGTCAATTGTACTAGATCACCCGCTGAATATTCGGCGGCCGAATATTCGGTATTCGGCTGAGAGCGCCGCCGAATATTCGGTATTCGGTATTCGGCCAAATCACTATTCGTTGCATCTCTAATTACAATCACCATCATCGTTATCACAACCATTATCATCGTAATCACAATCATTATCACAATCACCACCACAATCACCATCACAATCACCATCAAAATCACCATCACAATCACCATCACCATCATAATCACCATCACATTCACCATCACAATCACCATCACAGTCACCATCACAATCACCATCACAATCACCATCACTATCACAATCACCATTACCATCACTATCACAATCACAATCACCATTACAATCACAAACACAATCACAATCACCATCACCATCACCATCACATTCACCATCACAATCACCATCACAGTCACTTATATCGTTATCACAATCATTTTTATCGTAATCACAATCATTGTTATCGTAATCACAATCATCTTCATCATTATCACCATCACTGTCACAATCACAATCACCTTTACCATCGCTATCACCATCACAATCGCCATCACTATCACAATCACCATCACCATCACAATCACTATCACAATCACCATCATCATTATCACATTCACAATCATTATCATCGTGATCACAATCATTATCATCTGAATCACAATCATCATCATCACAATCTCCATCCCTGTTATCACAACCATCGCTATCACCATCACAATCACCGTCACTATCACAATCACCATCACTGTCACAATCACTGTCACAATCGCCATCATCGTTATCAAAGTTATTATCATAGTAATCACAATCATTATCTTCGTTATCACAATCATCATTATCACAATCTTTATCATCGTAATTACAATCATTATCATCGTAATCAAAATCGCCATCGCAATCATCATCATCATTATCACAATCATTATCATCGTTATCACAATCATCATCATCGTTATCACAATCATTATCACAATCACCATCACAATCACCATCAAAATCACCATCACAATCACCATCACCATCATAATAACCATCACATTCACCATCACAATCACCATCACAGTCACCATCGCAATCACCATCACAATCACCATCACTATCACAATCACCATCACCATCACTATCACAATCACAATCACCATTACAAACACAATCACAATCACCATCACCATCACCATCACAATCACTTATATCGTTATCACAATCATTTTTATCGTAATCACAATCATTGTTATCGTAATCACAATCATCTTCATCATTATCACCATCACTGTCACAATCACAATCACCTTTACCATCGCTATCACCATCACAATCGCCGTGACTATCACAATCACTATCACAATCACCATCACAATCACTATCACAAGCACCATCATCATTATCACATTCACAATCATTATCATCGTGATCACAATCATTATCATCTGAATCACAATCATCATCATCACAATCTCCATCCCTGTTATCACAACCATCGCTATCACCATCACAATCACCGTCACTATCACAATCACCATCACTGTCACAATCGCCATCATCGTTATCAAAGTTATTATCATAGTAATCACAATCATTATCTTCGTTATCACAATCATCATTATCACAATCTTCATCATCGTAATTACAATCATTATCATCGTAATCAAAATCGCCGTCGCAATCATCATCATCATTATCACAATCATTATCATCGTTATCACAATCATCATCATCGTTATCACAATCATCACAATAAATCGACAATAACCCTGTATAGAAGTCGAATCCGCCATCTTCTGGATCTCAAAATAAATGCCATTTTCGTAATCAGCACCCCCGATAATCTCGGTATCGACACCCATATTGATTTTTAGACATTTCAACCCCATCGCACCCCAACAGGGAATGATGGTATTTCAGGTCCGCCACATTAAATCTTAAAATCGTTGTTTTTGTAATACACCCAACCCAATTCTCCATACAAACAATACCTATGTTAAATTTCAGGCTTTGTTACCCGATTTTCCCCTTTATGGGTTGAATTCTGAAAAACCCTGAAACAAATGTTAACTCATTTATAAAATACGATACGATACTCCTGGCAAGTTTCGAATAAAGTAGTCTAACTAATTTTATTTATCTTTGGATCCCCGTTTCAACCCCTTAGGGGGTGAATTTTGAAAAATCGTTTCTTAATGCACCCCTAAACCCTATAAAGAACCTATGTGCCAAATTTGGAATCTCTAGGCTCAGCGGTTTGGGCTGTGCATTGATTTTTATACTTTGCCACCCCATTTCCCCCTCTTAGGGGTTGAATTCTGAAAAAACCTGAAACCCGTTTCTACTCATTTATCAATACGAGCCGTCCTGTGAAGTTTCGAATAAAATAGTCTAACAAATCTTATTTTCCCATACAAACTTTGAAGCCCCATTCAACCCCCTTAGGGGGTAAATTTTGAAAAATCCTTTCTTAATGCACCCCTGAACTTCATATAGAACCTATGTGCCAAATTTGGAATCTCTAGGCTCAGCGGTTTGGGCTGTGCGTTGATTTTTATACTTTGCCACCCCATTTCCCCCTCTTAGGGGTTGAATTCTGAAAAAACCTGAAAGCCGTTTCTACTCATTTATCAATAGGAGCACTCTTGTGAAGTTTCGAATAAAATAGTCTAACTAATCTTATTTCCCCATACAAACTTTGAAGCCCCGTTTAACCCCCTTAGGGGGTGAATTTTGAAAAATCCTTTCTTAGTGCACCCCTAGACTACATAAGGGACCTATGTGCCAATTTTGGAATCTCTAGGCTCAGCTGTTTGGGCTCTGCATTGTTTTTTATACTTTGCCACCCCTTTTCCCCCTCTTAGGGGTTGAATTCTGAAAAAACCTGAAACTCGTTTCTACTAATTTATCAATAGGAGCACTCTTCTTGTGAAGTTTCGAATAAAATAGTCTGACTAATCTTATTTCCCCATACAAACTTTGAAACCCCGTTTAACCCCTTTAGGGGATGAATTTTGAAAAATCCTTTCTTAGTGCACCCCTAGACTACATAAGGAACCAATGTGCTAAATTTGGAATCTCTAGACTCAGCGGTTTGGGCTGTGCATTGATTTTTAGACCTTGTCACCCCATTTCCCCCTCTTAGGGGTTGAATTCTGAAAAAACCTGAAACCCGTTTCCACTCATTCATCAATAGGAGCACTTCTGTGAAGTTTCGAATGAAATAGTTTAACTAATCTTGTTTCCCCATACAAACTTTGGAGCCCCTTTTAACCCCCTTAGGGGGTGAATTTTGAAAAATCCTTTCTTAGTGCACCCCTAGACCACATAAGGAACCTACTTGCCAAATTTGGTATCTGTACACCCAGCGGTTTGGGCTGTGCATTGATATTTAGACTTTGCCACCCCATTTCCCCCCCTCTTAGGGGTTGAATTCTGAAAAAACCTGAAACCCGTTTCTACTCATTTATCAATAGGAGCACTCCTGTGAAGTTTCGAATAAAATAGTCTAACTTATTTTGTTTCCCCATACAAACTTTGGAGCCCCGGTTAACCCCCATAGGGGGTGAATTTTTAAAAATCCTAACTTAGTGCAACCCTAGACCACATAGGAAACCTACTTGCCAAATTTGGAATCTCTAGACTCAGTGGTTTGGGCTGTGCATTGATTTTTATACTTTGCTACCCCATTTCCCCCTCTTAGGGGTTGAATCCTGAAAAAACCTGAAACCCGTTTCTACTCATTTATCAATAGAAGCACTCCTGTGAAGTTTCGAATAAAATAGTCTAACTAATCTTGTTTCCCCATACAAACTTTGGAGCCCCGTTTAACCCCCTGAGGGGGTGAATTTTGAAAAATCCTTTCATAGTGCACCCCTAGACTACATAAGGAACCTACGATTATCCGGGGTGCTGATTATGAAAATGGCATTTATTTTGAGATCCAGAAGATGGCTGATTCGACTTCTATACAGGGTTATTGTTGATTTATTGTGATGATTGTGATAACGATGATGATGATTGTGATTACGATGATATGATTGTGATAATGATTGTGATAATGATGGTGATTGTGATAATGATTGTGATAGTAATGAGGATTGTAATCATGATGATTGTGATTAAGATGATAATGATTGTGATTGTGATGGTGATTGTGATAGTGATTGTGGTAGTGATGGTGATTGTGATAATGATTGTGATTGTTATGATAATAATAAATTGTGATGATTGTGAAATTTTGCACATAGATAGTTTATAACCTGGATTAACGTGATTAACTGGTAGGACACTATTTATCCCTTTAGTATTTTTCAGTGGGACAGTTACCGAACTTCACGCGGGCGAAGCCGCGGGCAACAGCTAGTCTAAATATATAAAAGAAGAAACTGACTGACTGACTGACTGACTGACTGACTGACTGACTGACTCATCTATCAACGCACAGCCCAAACCGCTGGGTCTACAGATCCCAAATTTGGCAAGTAGGTTCCTTATGTAGTTTAGGGGTGCACTAAGAAAGGATTTTTCAAAATTCACCCCCTAAGGGGGTTAAACGGGGCTCCAAAGTTTGTATGGGGAAACAAGATTAGTTAGACTATTTTATTCGAAACTTCACAGGATTGCTCTTATTGATAAATGAGTAGAAACGGGTTTCAGGGTTTTTCAAAATTCAACCCCTAAGAGAGGGAAATGGGGTGGCAAAGTATAAAAATCAATGCACAGCCCAAACCGCTGGGTCTACAGAATCCAAATTTGGCAAGTACGTTCCTTATGTGGTTTAGGGGTGCACTAAGAAAGGATTTATCAAAATTCACCCCCTAAGGGGGTTAAACGGGGCTCCAAAATTTGTATGGGGAAACAAGATTAGTTAGACTATTTTATTTGAAACTTCACAGGAGTGCTCCTACTGATAAATGAGTAGAAACAGGTTTCAGGGTTTTTCAGAATTCAACCCCTAAGAGGGGGAAATGGGGTGGCAAAGTATAAAAATCAATGCACAGCCCAAACCGCTGGGTCTACAGAATCCAAATTTGGCAAGTACGTTCCTTATGTGGTTTAGGGGTGCACTAAGAAAAGATTTATCAAAATTCACCCCCTAAGGGGGTTAAACGGGGCTCCAAAATTTGTATGGGGAAACAAGATTAGTTAGACTATTTTATTCGAAACTTCACAGGAGTGCTCCTACTAATAAATGAGTAGAAACGGGTTTCAGGGTTTTTCAGAATTCAACCCCTAAGAGGGGGAAATGGGGTGGCAAAGTATAAAAATCAATGCACAGCCCAAACCGCTGAGTCTAGAGATTCCAAATTTGGCACATTGGTTCCATATGTGGTTTAGGGGTGCACTAAGAAAGTATTTTTCAAAATTCACCCCCTAAGGGTGTTAAACGGGGCTCCAAAGTTTGTATGGGGAAACAAAATTAGTTGGACTATTTTATTCGAAACTTCACAGGGGTGCACCTATTGATAAATGAGTAGAAACGGATTTCAGGGTTTTTCAGAATTCAACCCCTAAGAGGGGGAAACGGGGTGGGAAAAGCCTGAAATTCAACAAAGGTATTGTTTGTATAGTTAATTGGGTCGGGTGTATTACATAAACAACGATTTTAAGATTTAATGTGGCGGACCTGAAATACTATCATTCCCTGTTAGGGTGCGATGGGGTTGAAATGTCTAAAAATCAATATGGGTGTCGATACCGAGATTATCAGGGGTGCTGATTACGAAAATGGCATTTATTTTGAGATCCAGAAGATGGCATGGATTCGAATCTGTACAGGGTTATTGTTGTTTTCTTGTGATGATTGTGATAACGATGATGATGATTGTGATAATGATGATGATGGTGATGATGATGATTTTTATTACGATGATAATGATTGTGATTACGATGATGATGATTGTGATAATGATGATTGTGATAATGATAATTGAGATAACGATGATAATGATTGTGATTACGATGATAATGAGTATGATAACGATGATGGTGATTGTGATAGTGATTTTGATTGTGATGGTGATGGTGATTATGATAGTGTCGGTGATTTTGATAGTGACGGTGATTGTGATGGTGATAGCGATGGTTGTGATAGCAAGGATGGAGATATTGATGATGATGATTGTGATTACGATGATAATGGTTATGATTACGATGATAATGATTGTGATAATGATGATAGTGATGGTGATTGTGATGGTGATAGTGATTGTGATTGTGATAGTGATGGTTATTGTGATTGTGATTGTGATTGGGATTGTGATTGTGATAATGATTGTGGTTATGATAGTGATTGTGATGATGATGATTGCGATTAAGATGATAATGATTGTGATTAAGATGATAATGATTGTGATTAAGATGACAATGATTGTGATTACGATGATAATGATTGTGATAACGATGATGAAGATTGTGATGGTGATTGTGATGGTGATTGTGATGGTGATTGTGATGGTGATTGTGATGGTGATGGTGATTGTGATTGTGATGGTGATTGTGATGGTGATTGTGATGGTGATTGTGATGGTGATTGTGATGGTGATTGTGATGGTGATGGTGATTGTGATGGTGATTGTGATGGTGATTGTGATGGTGATTGTGATGGTGATAGTGATTGTGATTGTGATAGTGATGGTTATTGTGATTGTGATTGTGATTGTGATTGGGATTGTGATTGTGATAATGATTGTGGTTATGATAGTGATTGTGATGATGATGATTGCGATTAAGATGATAATGATTGTGATTAAGATGATAATGATTGTGATTAAGATGATAATGATTGTGATTACGATGATAATGATTGCGATAACGATGATGAAGATTGTGATGGTGATTGTGATGGTGATTGTGATGGTGATGGTGATTGTGATGGTGATTGTGATGGTGATTGTGATGGTGATTGTGATGGTGATTGTGATGGTGATTGTGACGGTGATTGTGATGGTGATTGTGATGGTGATTGTGATGGTGATGGTGATGGTGATTGTGATGGTGATTGTGATGGTGATTGTGATGGTGATTGTGATGGTGATTGTGATGGTGATGGTGATTGTGATGGTGATTGTTATGGTGATTGTGATGGTGATTGTGATGGTGATTGTGATGGTGATTGTGATGGTGATTGTGATTGTGATGGTGATTGTGATTGTGATGGTGATTGTGATGGTGATTGTGATGGTGATTGTGATGGTGATTGTGATGGTGATTGTGATGGTGATTGTAATAGTGTCTGTGATGGTGATTGTGATGGTGATTGTGATTGTGATTGTTATTGATAGTGATGGTGATAGTGATGGTGATAGTGATGGTGATAGTGATGGTGATAGTGATGGTGATAGTGATGGTGATAGTGATGGTGATGGTGATAGTGATGGTGATAGTGATGGTGATAGTGATGGTGATAGTGATGGTGATAGTGATGGTGATAGTGATGGTGATAGTGATGGTGATAGTGGTGGTGATAGTGATGGTGATAGTGATGGTGATTGTGATATTGATGGTGTTTGTGATAGTGATGGTGATGGTGATTGTGATAGTGATGGTGATTGTGATAGTGATTGTGATAATGATTGTGATTAAAATGATAATGATTGTGATTACGATGATAATGATTGTGATACGATGATAATGATTGTGATTACGATGATAATGATTGTGATTACGATAATAATGATTGTGATGACGAGGATGGAGATTGTGATAATGATGATTGTGATAACGATTATAATGGTTGTGATTACGATGAAAATGATTGTGATTATGATGATAGTGATTGTGATCGTAATTGTGATGGTGATTGTGATGGTGATTGTGATGGTGATTGTGATGGTGATTGTGATGGTGATTGTGATGGTGATTGTGATGGTGGTTGTGATGGTGATTGTGATGGCGATTGTGATGGTGATTGTGATGGTGATTGTGATTGTGATAATAATAATAATTTGTGATGATTGTGAAATTTTGCACATTGATAGTTTATAACCTGGATTAACGTGATTAACTGGTAGGACACTATTTATTATTTTTCAGTGGGACAGTTACCGAACTTCACGCGGGCGAAGCCGCGGGCAACAGCTAGTAATACTATAAAAAAAAACCCACTACTACTACTACTACAAATAAACTACCACTACTATAACCAACTACTACTACTATAAATAATACTATTCCCTATCAACAAAAGATATGTACAGATTCCTTATCTACCTTCACAAATAGTTACCCTCTTAGTAAATACAAGGCAAACTTAAAATTAAGACGTACTGATTTACGAGAGCTCGACGAAGTAATTAGCCATCTGATGGATTCTGAATTTTTAAGCTTTGAGCTAGGTACTAACATTGCATAGCATTGGTGGTATTGCGTGTCATAGATTTGGAGTTGCAATGAGACTTGGTTGTATTACAACAACAACAACATCAATTTATTTCAGGTTACAATGGCCCAAAAATATATCTACACTAATATTATAAAGAGGAAAGATTTGTATTTTTGGATTTTTGTGTGTGTTTGTAATAAATAAACTTAAAAACTACTGCGCCGATCTCAAAAATTCTTTCACCATTAGAAAGCTACATTCACTCTGAGTAACATAGGTTATATTTTATCCCCATAGTCCCACGGGAACGGGAACTACGCGGTTGAAACCACGTGACGTCCGCTAGTACCTTATAAACTAACATAAATATAAAGTAAATACAAGACCTTTTAATCGGTGTGATAAATCTTATGACAGCATCATTTGACTAGCCTTTTCCCAACTATGTTGGGGTCGGCTTCCAGTCTAACCGGATGCAGCTGAATACCAATATTTTAGATAGAGCGACTGCCTAATTTTGAACTCCACAACCCAGTTAGTACTTGGCAATACATTATACCTTGGTAAGACTTTAAAAAATTTAGTTTAAAAATCAGAGTGGTTTTGTCCGCTAGTTTTTCCATAAGTTATTAACCACCTTGGGAAGGCCCAAGGCGGCTAATAACTTATGGAAAAACTAGCGGACAAAACCGCTCTGATTTTAACAATTTTTTTTTTTTTTTTTAACTAGCGGACGTCACGCGGTTTTACCCACGTAGTTCCCGTTCCCGTGGGAGTACGGGAATTTAACTTTCTAATGGTGAAAGATTTTTTGAAATCGGCGCATTAGACGATCGACGCGCTCAGAGCATTCAGGCGTGATGTTACGTCATGATTGTTGTATAAACAATAAACATCCAAGCGATTGCAACATTCACGGCACACTGAAGAGTTTCATAGTATATCTCCGAAGATCAGCATCAGATGTTCACAAAATTTAAATGGGACCACACGGGAAGCACCAGCTTTCAAATAAAAAAAAAATCATCAAAATTGGTTCATCCAGTCGAAAGTTCTGAGGTAACAAACACAAAAAAAAAATACAGTCGTATTGAGAACCTCCTCTTTTTGGAAGTCGGTTGAAAATACAAATCTTTCCTCTTTATAATATTAGTGTAGATAAACGATTAAAATTACTTTTTGACGGATGAAAAAAAATCTCATGTGCTCAAATGCTTCAGAATTGGAAGTCATCGACTCTCGTGTCTTTAATTTCCACATTAGAAACTACTAAAGAATAACCACTTTCTGAACAGAGACATCTTGCCCTATTTTTACATCAGAAAGCCACAAAAATAAAACAACCAACAAAGGAATCGAACATAAAAGCTAAAATTACATAAGAATCAATATGTATACCATTGGGGGAACAGGGAGGAACTTAACGAGTTCTGAGAAAGATTGGCAAAGTCCCCTGGGGTACACTGGTACGTTTCTTAGACCCTGAACATGTAGGCTTATTGCTTTGCCACAAACCGCACGTACAAGCGACTCGCGTGTGACATGGACTGTGGGGCAAACAAATGAAAGAAATTCAAATTTGGAACATGATGCGAGTCATCAAGACGCGATGGTATTCACGCGAAGAAAATATGAGCCAAGTGCCCGTGTCGTTTCACCCGAGGTCGTAAAAGAAGCCTTAGCAGTCGAACAGAAGGCGTATGTGAAAGCATGTCTTATAGTAGACAAGGAAAAATTTGTGCATAAGGAACCACGTGTACGCAGCCACGACCACGACTTTTGGCCGCACCATCGCATCGGTCGTTTGGTCCCTAAAAGTAGTATTGGATGTAGGGTTACCTAGGACTGGTTGATGTGGCGGACTGTGTCCAGAACTGAACGTGTTTCGGAGTCCCTGAATGATTTTGACTGGCAGTCAGTGGGTCATGATTGTTTCCTCGTTGTCCTTTTAGCGAGAACCGTTCTCCATTAGGTGGGATCTTCTTCATTACGTGATTCTTATCCAGCGACTTGCCTTGTGCAGCTTCTCCTCAATCTTTTAAATATTGCTCCAGTTTTTATATTGTCATCCTTCTCTTTTCCAAAAATACCTCAACATAAATAGTATTTTCAAAGTGACTTCCTATTGCTATGACACGTAACTGTTGACCCAGAAAATAGCTTATTGCGCTTTTAGTTTCAAAGAAGCATGAGTTTTGAAATGAAAAGGAAAGTAAAAGAATAACATGGATGTTATGGATATGGCAATGTTCCTTGACTGTTTTATAATTTCAGCATTCCTTTGTTTTTGGATTTATAAGAATTTGTTATTCTTTTTCGAAAAAAAAAATAACCAATCGGATTTTTTTTTGATCGGTTATATTTCTTAATGATAAATGACAAATGATGTTTATTTTGCAAGTAGGTTTTTACAAACACTTTTACACGTCATTTTTTAAAACTAGATGGGGCCGGTGTTTCGTACCTGACTACTCTGAGAAGAAACAGCCGAAACAAACTCAGAGGTCATAGTCTCTTTTAAAGTCCAGACAATCTTGCTCAATTCACATGAGGACTATGCAGATTAGTGTCTGATATGGTCTTTTGAAGAAAGAACCATACAGTTTTGAGTGGACCTGTCCAGTCAGTGCAAGCATTTGTCAGTTAACGTGTAGCTCGACTTATAACTCAAGGAGCTCAACGAAATGACGAACAATACCAAAGAAGGACATTTGGGTAGGTCGCTTAGAGTACTCAAACTGTCAGACAGTTGTGGGAAAAAATAAACAAAAAATATAAATGTGACCCACATGGTCCCCACATTCACAATAATCATATTATAGAATTCATAATATTTTAGTATAAGTACAAACGTTGTTATGTGTGGAACTAATGGCGCTAGCATAGCTGGTACCCAACTTTGTCATTGGTTGAAAATGTGGTAATGTCATTATATATTTCAAAATAGCATAACCTCATTGGTCAAATTTAGACCAGCTATTGTGGCGCCATCGTAGATTATCTTTGCCTGTGTATTGGGTGCACTTCGTAAGAGCGTTAGCCATTATTGTTACTGTATTAAGGTCTTATGAAGGCTGTTTTCAATCTTTAGTGGTCTGCCCAATGCTTTTACTAAAAGCAAATACTACAAATGTCACTTACGGGATATCGTCCGTGATTATTGTTTATTTTTGAGCTCCCGATATTTCGACGCTGTTGCAAGCGCCATGATCGCGGGTGACATTTGTAGTATAGTTATGAACCGCGAAAGCTTAAAACAGTGTTTAAAAGCAAATAGTCTTACAAGTGCCTTACACTTGTAACGTTACATACTGGCGCCACGTTGGGCGCCAGTATGTAACGTTACGTGGGGCCAGAATGTAACGTTACACACTGTCATGGTGTTAGGGTAAAATTCCATTGTGTAGCCTTACCAATGCCGTTCTAAGTGTGATTCGCCTTATGGCAAACTAATATTATAAAGAGGTAACATTTGTTTGTAAGTTTGTATGTTTGTAAGTTTGTATGTAGGGAGTAATCTCCGGAAGTAATGAAGCAATTTTAAAAATTGTTTCACTGGTAGAAAGCTACATTATTCGTGAGTGCTATAGGCTGTATTTTATTCCCGTACTCCCACGGGAACGGGAACTACGCGGGTGAAACCGCGGGACGTCAGCTAGTGGCAAATATCTTTGAGATCTAAATATAAGAGTATTTTAAACATACTGTGAAGTCGATGGTACCTACAATACAGAGTTAGTTTTCAATGACCAGCAAAAATTAAAATTAAGGTCTAGAAATCAAACCAAAAATGCATTATAAATATTATTGTCGAAAAATGTAAAATAGAATATTACTGCGAAATGTATGTGTGTGCTAACTGCTACCTATATAGGCTGTTGAACTGAATTGTGCTGTTGTAATATCCACACTTTTGCTTTTTGTGGTGGACAGGAATTAAAGTTTATTTAAAATATATATATATATATATATATTATCGAATCTAAACCATTTCTGAAAATTTGGCTGGTCATTGATAAATAACTGTCTATTGCTCGATGTTAAGGCCGTGCTTAGCATTAGGTACTGAGTAAACTTCAAACTAAGACGTTAGACGTCCCCACCAAGTTAATCAAATACTCATTAACATTCATGCATGCCACAGCCCGCCTAACAATAAATATTAGATTACCAGAAATAGGTCAAACTAGTGCTTAAAGGCTATTATGAAGCAATTAGCGTAGTATCCACCTTAATTATGCTATAGGTATAGACTAGAACGGATATTGAATATGAAGGTATGTTTGTATAGGGACTGCGAATGTTGAGTTGGTCTGGAAGTTTAGTATCTGGCTTCGTAAGACGGTGGTTGTGAGTTCAATTCCTGCAGAATGATTTGTCTTTTGATTGAGAGCAGTGGTGGCCCAGTGGTGGTGGTCCCGACTTACGAACAGTAAGTCGTGGGTTCGAAACCAGACAGGCGCATTACTTTGTGTAATTTATTTCATCAGCACTGCTCTCAAAACGGTGAAGGAAAACATCGTGAGGAAACCGGCATGTCCTAGAAACAAAAAATTCGATGACATGTGACATCTACCAATCCGCACTGGGCCCGCGTGGTGGATTATAGCCCATTCCCTCTCATAGAGAGGAGGCCTGTGTCCCAGCAGTGGGAATATTAATAGGCTGATGATGATGATGATGATTTGTTTTTTATTTTCTATCATTATCTGCCTAGCCTTTTCCCAAGTATGTTGAGGTTGACTTCAAGTGTTATCGGATGCAGCTGAATACCAGTAATTTACATGGAGCGACTGCCTATCTGACCTCCACAACTGAGTTAGTACTGTGTCTAAGACTGGTTGGCAGACTTTCAGACCACTACCTACCTATAAAGATTGTCAAAGGTCTACATATGACAGCCAGGACCAATGTGGCGACGGCTTAATGCGACTACAGGAGCTAAATTAGCAACTCTATTTGTGGTGGTTCAAACTTCACTTGAAAGACTGTTAGCATAAAGTTCTAATCAGCTTGCAATACAAAGTGTTTGTTACGTCAGTCACTGCGGGCCGAAAATTAGTGTTGTTTTTGCGATTTACAAAAAATATATTGATTGGACTAAAAAAATAAAACACTGTCATGCTAATATGTTGCTTGTAGAATTATTCGCCAAAAAATCAGAATGATCGCATGTAATTTAGTGTTTTTTACTCGTTAAAGGGAATTTGTAGAGATAAGTTCGTGATTTTTTTTATCTAGTAAAATTAGTTGTATTATGTTTGCAAAACACTATCATACTAGTATATATCCTGAAAAATATCATATATTTTTCTGGTTTTGTTTATTGTAGTGAATCATATGCTTTTTTGCATTATAAAACTCGCGTTTAGCTCTTGTAGTCCCCTTAATGTTCCATCCAAAGCATGGTGTTTTTCTCAATGTTTCTTATATATTTTTCACTATAAATACACAAAAGCCATAAACATAAGACTTTATACTTCCTTTTAATTTTTATTCATTTTACTTCTTTGACCTTACACTCCATTATTCCTTGCCTACTACACAAACTCATTACTATTTCTTCGTTGACCTCAAACGCGAACAGTCGGTTAAAAGTAGCTCGTTTGGTTCCCACATCTGAGACCAGAGAGATCCATTTAGCTCTTTAAAAGGCTCGTATTGAGCACTTAAGTGGCCAACTGGTCTATTTTAGAGTTCCTTGGTTCATAAAAAAAGGAACTAAAACATTGCAATAAGTTTTTTAATGCATCTACAGTAGGTACTACAGATTCTACAATTTGCAGTGCTATTGACCTCTGATTTTTCGGATTCACTTGCGTATTGTATAATTATCACTTGCTTCGGTAAAGGAAAATATCGTGAGGAAACCAGCATGCCTGAGAGATATTTCTCGACGTTTCTCGATGTTAAGCCAAGTCAGAGGCCCACGGGCGACATAAATATTCTGACACCAGGTTAGGTACTAACTACACGATAAAGAATAAAGACGTACTGTATAGATGAATTTTATTTAAAAAATAGTGTGTCGTGTGAATGCACGTAATTAATTACTACAACAGCCCATAACGTCCACTGCTGGACATAAGCCTCTCCCATGATGGGAGGAATTTGCCGTAATCTCCACGCTTGGCAGGCGGATTGGAGATCGCAGTGATTGTATTGTATTGTATAACGGGCTGGTGTCCGCAACTCCACGTCAAAGCGCGTATTTTGCGTGCGGGTGGGAAACTATTCGATCCATCCCAATTCCCCGAGAAATGCCAGTAACGCCCCAATGTTGCTGACTATCTCGCGGAGAGTACCTGGGTTACCAAAGTACTTTGCCCTGTATGTTGCAAGCACTGGGCAGTGCAGAAGCACGTGGGCTGCTGTCTCGTCCTCCTCCATGCAGGCACGGCACAGGGGGCTGTCTGTGACTCCTAAGACAA
The DNA here is from genome assembly GCA_905147715.2 of Xestia xanthographa. NCBI lineage: Eukaryota > Metazoa > Arthropoda > Insecta > Lepidoptera > Noctuidae > Xestia > Xestia xanthographa. The sequence goes on along the minus strand of LR990666.1, from coordinate 22,724,367 downwards.
AGAGGTGTTTATTAAAAGAGCCGTGTCCGGTAACGGCGGCTGTAACTGCGCAGCTGTGGTTTGGTCAACCGCAGCGCGCGTTTGGTGAAGCGGCCATTGATAGCAGGAAGTGCTTCCTTGGCCTGCCTACACTCGCCGTGGTCCAGCCACAGCTTGTGGTGTTGTTCGCTAGTTCGTTTCCTTACCAGTGTACGTAGGTATCCGAAAGGAAGTGGTACGATAGGTTCGGGTCCCACCGCTGCCGTGCTCGATCCCCTTCTAGCGAGTTCGTCCGCCGCATCATTGCCACGGGAATCGCTGTGTCCTTTGATCCATTGGATAGTTATATTATTGAGATTACCAACCTGGTTCAGGCGTTGGTGACACTCGTGTATTAACCCAGAGTTCACTGTGTGGTTGTTCAGTGCTAGCAGTACAGCCATGCTGTCTGAGACTGATGATGAGGCTGATGCCGCCAGGGAAATGCCCATGCATTCTGCCTGAAATACCGTTTTGTGGGCCCCCAGAGGTTTGGCTATGTGGATGTTGAGATCCTCCGAGAAGACTCCAGCACCAGTGCCAGTACCTGTTTTAGATCCATCCGTGAAGATCCGCAGTTCCGCTGGATTTAATCCCTTGCAGCGGTGATCCTCATGGAGCTGGATTTTATATTTCTTATCGAATACGAATTGTTTTGGTATCCGATCGTTTGTTGCTTTCGCCAGGGGGAAGTCGTTGTAGAATCCCTCCAGTACCGCGGTGTGCTGTGTTTCTCTCTTACCCCAGATTTGAAGTGTTTTGAGGCGTACAGCCGTCATTGTCGCTTCCTGCTGTATGAACAGATGTAGCGGTGGCAGCCCCAACATGGCTTCAAGAGCCGCAGTCGGAGTTGTCTTCATGCAGCCTGTGATTGCCATGCAGGCATGCCTTTGCAAGCGTTGCAGTTTGATGGAGGCTGTAGTTAGTTTGGTGCGGGGCCACCAGACCACTGCCCCATACGTGATCATAGGTCGGATCACCGCGCTGTATAACCAAAGTATAATTTTAGGGGATAAGCCCCACTTCTTACCTGTCATCCTCCTGCATTGCCAGAAGGTAATGCAGGCCCTGTTTATTTTATTGTCTAAGTGGCTACTCCAGTTTAACTTGCTGTCTAGGATGACTCCCAGATACTTGACCTCATTAGCTAACTGGAGTTCTGTATCAAAGAGTTTGGGTAGGCGATAAGGTGTTCGTTTTTGGGTAAACATGACTAGTTCAGTTTTCGTGGGGTTCACTGAGAGATCGAACTCTCTGCACCATCGTTCAACGGTGCGTAGTGCCTGTTGAGTGAGGTCGCAGATTGTCCCCGTCACTTTCCCCGAAATGAGGATAGCGAGGTCGTCGGCATACCCTATTGTGTAGAAATGGTTCGCGTTGAGTTTCGTGATGAGGTCATTTATAACCAGATTCCAAAGGAGCGGGGATAGTACGCCACCTTGGGGGCAGCCTCTGGCTATCATGGCCATCAGCTGCTCCACTTCAAGTCGTACCACTCGTTTACTTAGCATGTTAGTAATCCAGTCTATCAGTACCTGTTCTGCTCCGTGACGAGAGAGCGTGGTGTTTATGCTGGAGAAGTTTGTTTTATCGAATGCTCCCTCGATGTCTATGAAAGTGCCCAGGCAAGTGCCCTTCTGATGAATCGTCTCTTCTATCTGGCCGAACACTAAATGGAGGGCGGATTCCGTGGACTTACCCGAGCTGTATGCGTGTTGGTTAGTATGGAGTGGGATAGTTTTTAAAACGCCGTCCGTCAGCTCTCTTTCGCACATTTTCTCCATGGTTTTAAGGAGAAAGGAGGTTAGGCTGATTGCTCGGTGGTGTTTGGCGTTGGTATAGTCACTCTTACCTGGCTTAGGAATGAATATGACTTTCACTTCCCTCCATCCTTTTGGAACGTATCTGAATGCCAAACACGCTCTCATTATGGGTACCAGTCTGTTCGCGACAGAGATCCCGCCCCACTGCAGTAAGGCAGGAAAGATTCCGTCCTGACCAGCTGCCTTGAAAGGATGGAAGCACCGCATTGCCCACTGGAGTTTTTCCAGCGTGATGACTTTGTGTGCATAGCGCCAGTCGTTTTCTGACGGTGTTTGGGTTACCTCTGTCCAGTCGATGGCCTGTGTAAAAGCGCAGCCTGGGAAGTGAGTTTCAATAAGGACGCGCATCGCCTCTTCTGGCGAAGTGGTAAGTGTGTTGTCAGGTTTGCGGAGAACAGCGGGCCCAGTCGTGTTCTGCTGGGCCAGGATCTTCCTTACCCTGTTTGCTTGTTGGCAGGATTCGATGCTGCCACAGTATTTTCGCCATCCAGTGGAGCTCCTGTACCTGATGCATTTTTTGTAGCATTTTTTGGCCGCGTAGTACGCGTCCCAATCCTCATCAGCACAGGTGTTCATGGCTCTGTTTAGGGCTGACCTTACCTTCCCGCGCTTGCGTTCCAGATCCGCTCCCCACCATGGTTGTTTCCCTGGTGTTGTGGGCAGAGTGGTCTCGGGGCAGGATGAATGGTAGCTGTCTAGCATTGATTTCGTGAGATGACTTACACGCTCGTCGATCTGCGGCGTGTCCTCGTAGGTCATCCCGTAGTTTGTTGACGCAAGTTTGGTTTCGAGGAAGCGTGTGTATGCAGCGCGGTCAGTGTTACGCGTGTTTCGCCGTGGCAGTATTGGTGTTACACAGACCTGAATGTCAAAGCGGATCCACCTGTGGTCCGAGCAGGAAGCCTCCTTGGAGACCTGCCAGCCAGTGGTGATGGCCGCTGCACCCTCCGATGCCAGAGTGAGGTCTATGATTGTTTGGCTACGTCTGTTTACGAAGGTTGGTTCAGAGCCTGTGTTCAGTAGGGTTAGGTTTGTTTTAAATAACTAATCTACTAAAGCCTTACCCCGAGCATTTAGCGTGTCCATGCCCCACAGAGGATGATGAGCGTTCGCGTCAGCGCCTATGACAACTTCTAGCCCTGTGCTCTCGCAATAAGTCACGAGGCGGGTGAGGTCATGCGGCGGCGGGTCCTCTTCGTCGGGCATGTAAGCGGAGGCGAAGACCACAGATGCTACTGTGTCCCCCCGCTGTATCAGTAGCCTAGCTGCAGAGACATCCCTGCAACAGAAATCTGTTAGTGGCTGTGTTTTAATGTTACGTGTCACATAGATGCACGATCTGGGCTTGTCATGATCTGTACTTACTAGGAGCTTACCACCGAGGTTGGAGCGAGTCCTTGTATTTGGCCCGCCCTGATCCACGGCTCCTGGATCAAGGCAATGGCCGTGTGCTGAACCTCCAGCCACTTCCGCAGCTGAGCCGTCGTGGTCTGGCTGTGGTGGAGGTTGGCCTGCAGAACCTTACAGGTCGACGAAGGGGACGCCATCACTGGACGTTCCTTTCTCGTCTCCTGCTAGCCGCAGCCCGGCAAACAGGTCGCCCGCGTCGAAGCCGTCCCCCTCCAGGTCATAGGCCGAGGACAGGATGATGTCCTCGAGCTCCTCCCCCGAGAGGACGGCGCCCACGCTAGTGGCTGTAGGGGCGGCTGGCACTGCTACTGCAGGCTCAACCGCGGGTGTTTCCGCGGTGTTTGTTGGGGGTGGAGTTGCATCCACCGCCTGTGTGTCGGCGCTGGCTTCAGCGGTTGGATATCCCTGAGGGACGTCGACAAATCTGCCGTTCGGACTATGGAATTTCACGTACACCGTCCCTACACCAAATGAGAGACGGCGCTCGGCCTTCATCAGGGTCGGAATTTGGTCCTCAGGGACCCCGACCACCACATACCATGCGTGGGCCTGTTTATAGGCGCCTTGCATCACCCACTCCCTAACTCCTACCCAAGGGTTCTGGTAACACAGAGTACGCCCAATGATGGACGGCTCCGTGAAGATCCCCTGTTCGTCGGGGATGGAGATTCCGCATCTCACCCGGCGCCTGATGTCCGCCTGCGTGGCGCAGCGTGGTGCTGGTAGGGGGAGGCAACTCGGAGATTAATTTCCTTATCCAGGATAAGGTGTGGTCGTTGTCGCACCACAGTCTAAGGGCCCCGCTGCTGAACACCGGCCTCGCTCTGAAGGTCAGTGCAGGTGAGTCCTGGGCGACTATCTTTATTTGGATAGCCGCGAGTACCTGATTCGACACCTCCTTGCTGATGTGACCCGTCCGTTCGCAGGTGACTGCGACATCCAGGTCAGAGCTTGCAGCTTGGGCGTAGCTTCTGTTAGCGTCCCGTTTAGATTTATCAAGACGCGGCCGCTTGCGCTCTCCTCGAGGTGTTAAGGTCTCGTTGAGAGCTCGTTTGGCCGCGGCCTGATCCCTCTGAACAGGTCGCTGTGACGTAGCTGGTCCACTCGCACCGCTGGCTGCTGGTTGGCTAGGTCCCGGTCGGCGTGGTCGCAAGCGGCCACGACCTGCGACCGCTTGCCTGCGGAGAAGTTGACATTGCCGCTGGACGGTTCTACCCGACCAGCGGCGTTAGCCTGTTTAGATTGTGGAGTCTTACCCTTCCACAGTGTCTGCCGCTGCCTCTGGGACGGCCTGTTCTTCCTCTTCGGGTTGTCCGTCGAGGGGGCCGGAGCATTCTGCACTGAAGGTGCAGCGCAGTGACGTTTCGTATCCTCCTTCCTACCTTTGTGCCTGCTCCTCTGCACCTGCCAGGGCAGTGTGTGCGTGTGAGTGTGTATTAGGTGTGTGTGTTTATGTGGTTGTTGTGTGCGTGTGTGGTGTCGGCCGAGCCCACGCCCACTCGGTCACGGAGGGTCATGGTTAGGTTAAAAAGCGCCTGGTGGTTTTTGTTACGTCTATTTCTTAAGGAATTAGACCAAGAACAGGGTGGCAACCACGTGAAGGAGAACACACTAGACTTGCCTTGAGGATCTACGCGACTGTAGCGCTCTCCCTCAAGACCCCGCCACCTTACCGCATCTGAAGGAGGCAGTAAGGTAGGCCTGCATCTATACTACCAAGCAAAGCGCAAGCAAAGCATGTCGTTGTGCAACCGCAAAAGCATAAATTCAAGCCCCCCCCCGATCGCAGTGATGAAAGACTAACAGAAAACGCTGCTGCCCATTCTCAGGTCTACGGAGGCGCAAGGTGTTCTGCCTCAGACATTAGTCGCCTTATACGACACCCGTGAGTGTAAAGGGTTGGTTCTATTCTACTCTGCCGGATACCACACGGCATTGTCGGATACCACACGGCATCATTATCACGGCGTAATTAATTAATTAGGTAAATTCATTTTGTAAATTATGTTATACGTATATTTATTACCTATTTTGTCAAATCAAGATTTTTTTCTAAAGTAGTGACTCTTTTCTGGCTTATTGTAAGGTACGGAACCATCGATATAATAATAATGAATCCATTAGACGGAACACTCCAACCGGACCAAACGCGCACACAATTTTCAAATAACGCAACGTCGTTACTTTAAAAAAAACGCCCCCTATTTAGAACCACATCACCCCCAACAACTCCAGACTACTCATAGCTATCCAAAGGCAGGATGGTTTTAGCATTTAGATTAAAAATAGCTTTCACCCCTCTACACCCCCTTCACCCTCTTTCACCCTGTAGTGCGATGGCAGAATTCTAATCCATTTCCATCAACCATGGTCACGGAACGTGACTAAGAAGTAGATGAATAATAATTATTGTTAGGTACTTGAAATTATAATCCTGGTATCAGAGAAGGGGGTATGCAGAAATGTTATAGAGGTGTTAAGTTCTCCCGTTATACTGGATGACTTTATTAACACTTTCCAAAAAAAATGGGTATATTAGGTGAACGGAATAGAAGCCTAAGGCATACCTAGGTTTTTTTTCTTTTTTCTACAACTTACAAAAAAATTGATCCATCATCATAAAACGCTATAAATTTTAAGTAAATTTTTCATTTAAGAACAGAGAAATAAATTTTGAAAAAAAATATGAAAAATGTCGAAACACAAACAAAACAAAACAAATAAAAACATGATCAAAACAAAACAAAAACAAAAAAATAAAAACACAAAAACACACCACAAAAAACACACACATATTAAAAAGAGTAGTTTCTCAAACTACATTAGTTTTTGTTGGTTTCCACGTGGCATCTCCGCGGCTTTTTTGAATGCGATCTATCCATCGATTCCTGATAATATTTACATTATTTACATACTAACTCTATAATAGAAATAAAAATATTTACAAGTATCAAAAAGGGTTACAGGGCGTCGAAAAATTCGTCCACATCGCTGTCAACAGGAAACAAAAAAAAAAAAAAAAAAGATGATTATGTTTATATATGATTTAGATATATATATAGATAGAACACAATTTCTTTCTAATACAAGATGATTTGCCACTTGCTTCTACTTCGTTCACCTATTATAGGTACCCATTTTTTTTGGATAGTGATATAAATCATCTTGTATTAGAAAGAAATTGTGTTTAGGTGCAGTATGTAGAGTATGAAGAACAGGGTGTAAAGTACTTCGAGCCCCAAAGAAAAGGGAGGATCCTGTGACCAGACGGGTGTTATGTCTGGTGGGGTACTCATAACATAACATAACATAACATAACATAACATAACATAACATCACGCCTGTAATCCCAAAAGGGCTAGTAAGAGGTGTACCTAATAGTACACACATTTCTCCAGATATGTTTAAGTCCCATGTAATAGGGGGCGAGCCTATTACCATTCATCATCATCATCATCATCATCATCATCATCATCATCAGCCTATTAATGTTCCCACTGCTGGGACACAGGGCCTCCTCACCATGTGAGGGCATTCCTTCACATAGAGGGGATGCCTGTATGGGTGTGTGCGAATTGGTAGATGTCACATGTCTTCGGTGTTTTGGTTCTAGGACATGCCGATTTCCTCACGATGATTTCCTTCACCGTTTTGAGAGCAGTTGTGATGAAATAAATTACACAAAGTAATGCGCCTGCCTGGGTTCGAACCACTGGGCCAGCGCGAATCTATTAAGTACCATTAATCGGGAACAATCCAGACACTGTGGCAGAGAAATTCCTGATGAAAAACTCAATAACATTTTACCCAAACCACGAATCGAACTAAGGACCTCGTGCTACCACCACGCTATTTTTATTTTGCTAAAAATAAGACCTGTCGATTTCGTTACTAATGGCGACCTTGCAACAGTTCAACATCCCGTCGTATCGATCAGTACAGTTCAAGGGTAACGCGCTATATACGTAGATTGCTATAGATTGAATATGTTTATCCAACCCTAGTGGACGTCACGCGGTTTCACCCGCGTAGTTCCCGTTCCCGTGGGAGTACGGGGATAAAATATAGCCTATGTTACTCAAGGTGAATGTAGCTTTCTAATGATGAAAGAATTTTTGAAATCGGCGCAGTAGTTTTTGAGTTTATTCATTACAAACACACACACACAAAAATACAAATCTTTCCTCTTTATAATATTATTATTAGTGTACCTAGATATAGATATCTTGGCCCGTGACTTTGGTCACGTGACTGTGTTTTGTTAGCATCTCTACAAATAAATAAAATTGATGTGTATGTTTTTTATTTCAAAATTACAGGTTTTTACTGAATGCATATGAAAGTATGTACGACTAGCTGACGTCCCGCGGTTTCACCCGCGTAGTTCCCGTTCCCGTGGGAGTACGGGAATAAAATATAGCCTATAGCACTCACGAATAATGTAGCTTTCTACCAGTGAAACAATTTTTAAAATTGCTTCATTACTTCCGGAGATTACCCCCTACATACAAACTTACAAACATGCAAACTTACAAACAAATGTTACCTCTTTATAATATTAGTATAGATAGTATAGATACCTCTCTAAAAAAATAAACTGTCTGTCTATTTGTTCCCGCTACTCTCCGGAACGACTGGACCGATTTTGTCGGGACTTTTATTGGTTATAACTGATGTTATAAATTAGGCTTAAGTATATAAGAAAAAGGAGTAGGGTTCTGTGCAAAAAATGAAAACAATTGAAATTGTTAGTCAAATTCAGTTTAAATAGGAAAGTAAAATTTTTATAATAATTTTACGCGGACGAAGTTCACTGCAGTTAAAAACAAGATGCCGGGAACATTATTTCAAACCTAAAAGTTGTTAGTACAAGTTCGAAATGTGTTTATGAACGAAACAAAATGAAGTTCATGAACGCTCGATAATAAAAACCTCGTAATGTTGTATCGGTGTGGTACTCGATTTGACTGATATAATATTTTTTTTTTTGCAACATGTGTTTTCTGGTTGTACAACATGTTGCCAACATTTTTTTGTTAGGCGCGCAATTTGTTTTGCTATCGCTTACATAATTCGACACATTTGTTAACAATTTGCCAAATTGACATTTGTTATAGTAAACTGATGCTACGGTTTGTAAAATACAATCAAAATTAGGGGCAGCAACTAAACACGAATCAAACGCTACCACTTAGTCAAATTACTATAACAACAAAAGGAGAAATCAACTGGAATTTCAAGGACGTAAGCAAAGTGATATTCGCAATTCACACTTTCCTGGCTGGGACACTGAGGTCAATTAAAAAATGTTCACTGCAATACCGTAAGCAACCAAACATACATAATTATTACTTTATTAATTATTAATAATAACTAACGTGAACCCTTTATTATGTCTGTTCCCTTATTAAGTTTTGTGTTTGCGTTCAATACCTTTTATGACTTGAAAACAACTAAATAACAAACGAAATTAACCTAACAAAACTGCTTATCAAATACAACAGTCGGCACGGCGCACGGCGGCGATGATTTTCGGTCATTTTTATTACTCCCTGTTACCGGATTGTCACTCATCAACCAGAGTCAGCTGAAAAACGTCCTTATAATAACCAAAATACATTCTAAAATACCATACAGCGACCGCGTGACTGTTAGTCGCTCGGAATTGTAACAAACAGATCCAACATGGCTACACCGGCGCATGCTTTCTCACTCGCTCTTATTCCTATCTTGAATGTGAAAGCGAGAAAGCGCTGTGGCAGCGAGCTGGCATCTGCGCGCGCAGTGAACGAAGTGATCGCTTTGTTGACGTGATGGCGTACTTTTAGTTACCGCGTGCATTCTAAACGTCAAACACGGTTGTTAATATAATAATTAGTTAAAGATATAGTGCATTGTAGTGAGTAATGTCGTCCGAATTTCCCGAGGTTCAACTTGACGTAGAATTGTTAATACATGAAGTTAAAAAGCATCCATGTTTGTATGACAAAAACGATTCGCATTATGGCGATCCGCAGTACAAGAGGGATACATGGGAGGAAATTTGTTCGGTATTATTTAAAGACGTTTGGAACAGTTACGGTTATGAAGAAATGGATGCTAAATGTAAGTTTTTTAGGTTGTTTTTATTACTACGATTTTTGTTCAGAATCAATCAATCTGACATATTATGTCAAACAGCTGTCAAATACAGTACTCCAAGGATCATTGGCGCGTAAAACAATATAGTACTGCGTTGTCCAATTAATATTTAAATAATGTTTATTATTGCGTTTTAAATAAGAAATGGGTCGCCAATGACCTTCTGTGTACGTCAGATGTCACTATAACGTACGGTTAGCTAAAAAAAGTAACTTGCGGTTCAATTAAATTGTTGTTATTTGTTTAAATCGTAATTATCCTGCTAATGTTATCTTCAAATTATTTTCGTTTATTTAAAAACGTTGAACGAAACGTCATTTTAGAAATGACTGCTATTATTCACCAACAAAGATTATATTAAGGGCCAATACTCCCTCAAATGGCTTAGCATGATCCTCCGTTACGCCTAAAACACTGCAGCATTCATTTTGAAATAAATATATGGTAAAGTTGAGGATTAATGCTAAGTCTTATGTGTGACGAAAACACAATTCTATAAACTTTTCTCGATAGAAAAAAAATCCAAAGTTACCTCCAAATCGAACAATAAACCGCTGGTATTCAAAAAGTACTTCAAATTAGATCATGAAACTTTGCATACTAACTGAACTAACTATAAAGCAGATCTAGTGTGTTTTATTTTTTTAGTCCAAACAATAGATTTTTTGTAAATCGCAAAAAAACACAACGCACTATTCGGTTGCAGTGACTGACGTAACAACCGCTTTGTAGTGCAAGCTGATTAGAACTTTATTCTCACAGACACAAACGAAGTTTGAACCACCTCAAATAGAGTTGCTAATTTTAGGGTTAAAAGGGCCTTAACATTAGTCGATTAATTTGTGTAACAATACGCATTTTTTATAAACGGGATCCCGGGTTCGGTTCCCGAGTTCGTGCAAAAATTTAAACTTTTGCGTTTTTATTAGAAATTCTAAGAAATATTTATGTATTATAATAGAATTGCAAAAACGAGCTTAAAAACTATTACTATACCGGATTAATGTAAAATGCATATATGTATTGTAGTGTTTTTTGAAGATAATGCATATTTAATAGTTATATAATCGGGATATCTTGCATATTTGGCCATGTTTCCTTGAATTTTATCTGCTCCTAAGTGGAAAAATGCAAAAAAGCACCTAAATTCATTTATTTCCCATTGAACTTTTTTTTTTGGGGTGAAAAATCATGTTTTGTGGTAGAACTCAATGTAACGCACTCAAAACATTGTGCTGATGGATGGATTGAATAGTACGGTGGTCGTGGAGGTATTTAAAGTTTTCAAAATCTTACAATAAAAACTTGTATTTAAAAAAAACCTTGTCAAAAAGTTGTAACTTTGACCCCCAATATTTCCGTAACTAGAAGGTTCCCAGGTATGGTGTAGAACAAAAAAATGATTGCAATGACGGGGAGAACAAGAGCCTTTCGGCTTCGTTAAGAGGTGTTTTACACCCTCTAGGTATATGCAAAATTTCAGGATGATTAATTCAATGGGTTAGGCGTGAAAAGGTAACAAACAAACTTACTTTCACATCTATACTAATATTATAAAGAGGTAACATTTGTTTGTAAGTTTGTATGTAGGGGGTAATCTACGAAAGTAATAAACCAATTTTAAAAATTGTTTCACTGGTAGAAAGCTACATTATTCGTGAGTGCTATAGGCTATATTTTATTCCTGTTCTCCCACGGGAACGGGAACTATGCGGGTGAAACCGCGGGACGTTAGCTAGTTTATAATTATTAGTAAGGATATATTTTTTATTTTTCAGGTGAGCTAGTATTAAAAAGATGGAAGAACCTTCGAGCTTGCTTCTCAAGAGAACGCAAACGTCAAAAGGATCCCAAATGGGTCTATGGTGTCGCCTACAAAAGACGCAAATACATATACTACAATGAATTGTCATTCCTGAAACCTGAATACGATACAGAAGAAACATCAACAATAGATATAGATTTATCAGAAAATACTGAAAAGGAAAATACTACTTTAACCGTAAAAAACAAATTCGAAGAACCTATTCCTGATACAATTTTAGTACCAAACACTGACGCTAAGGGAATAATAAAGAAGAAGATTAACATTATTGAAACTTCTTCAAATTTCGAAAAAAACAAATCTGTGAAAACAACAGCTTCAATAAATTCTGACCATTCATATTCTTCAACCGATTTAGTCACTACTAACATTACATCTAATGCTGACAATACTCCAATGAATTCTGTCACTAAGACTACATCTAATTCTATCTTGTTAGACGTGAATGAGACAGATAGTACTAATTTTGCGTTATCATTGGTGCCAATGCTTAACATGCTATCAGTGGATGATAAGGTGGAATGTCAAATTAAAATACTGTCAGCTATTCTACCATTTATGAAGAAATGTAGGGGTGATGGTCGAACTGAGGATGGAGAAAAGAGTAAAACAGCTGCACCTATAGTTACTGTTGAGATTAAAAGCGAAGCGGAGAGTGACGATGAAACGTAATTCGTCATAGCAAAATTTCGGAGTAACGTATTTCGCGACAATCAACATTCTGCATAACGTAATTCGTCATAGCGTACTTTCGGAGTAACGTACTTACTTCGCGATAACGAACATTCTGAATAACGTACTCTGGAATTTTAAACTTCGGAGTTCCGTAATACAGTCGATTTGTGGATTTGTAGGTCTAAGACCGCGTGTTTACTGGTAACAAATTTGAGAAACAGTTATAAATGTTGTGCGATTTCGAACTTAACCATCAACATTTTGTGGTTTAAAATAATTTGGAGAAATTTGAGTTTGTGGTAACTTGCTGTGTTGGCGACTATACAGAACATGATCGTATTTATCATCGATATAAGATTTAATATGCTTCGGTTTATTTTATAAAACCGATTGGCGATATTAAATAGCGCTCCAGGTTGTAATACATGTTTTTAACAAGTTTTGTAATTATTTTGTAAAGAAAACATGTATCATTCAATGTACTGATGCCAAGGGCAGGCGTCTCTTGTAAATTTTGGGATTCAAAAATTGCTGATTATCAGCCTAATTTTAATAAATGATTTTTGTTATGAGTTTAATGTTGTTTCAGTCATGTCTTTTGAATTAAGTATTTTGTTCACTCTTTTGGCTGTAGGTATACGACCTGTTATATTATGTCTATGAATAATTATAATTATTGTTCTATTTCCGTTTAAACATTAGTCGCGATGCCTGATCGCCGATGACCTGGTGAAGGTTGCAGGAATCCGCTGGATGCGAGTGCGGGCTATGTCCAGCAGTGGACGTCTTTCGGCTGAAATGATGATGATGATGAAACATTAGTCAAAAAACTTTTTCTTTAAGAGTAATCCCTCCATCAATATTTATTATACGTAAAAAAATACCTTTAGAGAAGCCGAAAGTAATGTTCTCCCCGTCGTCGTCATAGCGTTATTTTTTTGATCACATCTGGGAACTTTTTAGTTACGGAGATATTGGAGGTCAAAGTTCTAACTTTTTCACAAATTAAAAAAAAAGTGGTTACTTTGCTTAAAAAGTCGTTTCCCAGTTATAATATTTGTAATTTAGTTTGATGTACAGAATGCTTGGTTGACGGCTTCGTGGAAGTTCGTTTACACAATGTAAGTTGTATATCATCAAACCAATGGTTATCCATCCCCGATTCTTTTTCCATTCGGCCACTAGATTCACGCATCATTTATGCCGATTGTTTTATTTTGTAAGTTGCCAGTTTTAATAGCCACTGGAGCTACAAGCCAGAGAGTAGAATAGCCTTTTTGAAATTTATGAACCTATTCATTTAGTGGGCCACTGTAAACTTTTCTATTTTTCAAGTTTATTTTCTCGAATAGGTGGCCATTTATAAGTCTGGAACGTTTTAACGGTACGGAGTATGTGTGTGAAGAAAATAAAGTTTTTAAAGTGATATTCTTTTCCAAGTTATCGGATTAAAGGCCACGTTATATGTACTATGGGGGTCTTTTCCGCCTGACCATTTTAATTTTTTTTCGCTTAAATCATGCGGAGGCGCCGAGCCACGCCCCCTTAAAGTTTGGGCCTATTAGGAAAGCGTCAACTTTGGCGCGCAAAATAACAATAACTCTCGTTTGGCGTGCGTCGTCAGTGCGCTCGGCCGATTCGGTATCTTTTCATTCATTTTTTCTACACAAAGTCAACGGGGCGGGGCTAGAGAGCGTTTTTATGTTGCGAGTGCAAAAATGAGCTTAGTGGTGGTCAGGCGGGAGTGTCCTCGATAGTACTAACTCGATTGTGGTGGTCAGATAAGCAGTCGCTCTAATGTTAAATAAGTAGGTACTGGTATTCAGCTGTATCCGGTTGGAATGCAAGCCGCTTTGTCCTAGAACTAAAAAAAACAATCGGGGCTGTCTTTGGGTACTATCTGCATAGAAGTAAAAACAAAAAGTACAGTACACAGGCCCCTTCCCAGTCGTAGCACTGGTTGTGCCACTGTTGTTGTTAAAATGTTTAACTTTGACACTAATTAAGATAATAAACAGAATCACATATCGCGCGACATGTCGCTGTGTGCGTTCATTTGTGTGTGGGAAGGCGCGGTTATAGGGCTAGTAACAGACGGGCTGCGTTTTAATAAGGGTGGTTCAAATGACTTCCCCGGTCTGGGCGGAGCAGGAGGGAGTGTCAGACTTTTACTGACTAAAACCCATCCATGTTCCTTCATCGCCCTAGCGACACCTTAAATAGCGTTTCAGCTTAGCCTGAAAAACGAAAAATAAACTTTCAGGAAGGTATTGGTATTTTATGTTAACCACTTACTAACTCTAGTCGACTTCAAATAATCCTTAAACTTAGGTTTTTACAGTCCAACTTTAATAAAGGTTCCTTCCTGGCTTCTAAACTTAACCACTTCTGCAAGTATACAAGTGGGCCTAGTACTAACGCGCGTAGTAAACGTAACGTTAATTCAAACGATAGTCTAAGCATAATCAGTTATAATGTTCCCACTGCTGGGACACAGGGCTCTCTATGGGAGGGATTGGGATGTAATCCGCCACGCGTGTCAAGTGCGAGCTGTTTCATCATCTGTCTAGCCTTTTCCCGACTATGTTGGGGTCGGCTTCCAGTTTAACCGAATGCAGGTGTTTTACATGGAGCTACTGTCTATCTGACCTCCACAACCCAGTTAGTACCGGGTAATACGATACCCTTTGGCTAGACTGGCTGTCGCAGACTTTTGGGCCACTGACTTCATGAAACGGATATCAGAAATCTACAAAATTAAATGACAACCGGGACCAGGCATCTCGGTATATATAATGAGTGGTCACCCATCTACAGACCAACCGAGGCAAGCGTGGTAAGCCCTGTAAATCGACCCAAGCGGCTATTAATAGGTATTTAGCTACGAGATAAGATATTAAAAAAATGTTCATAATGAAAACTGCTGGGCCAAACCATGTCAATTTTTATGGGACCAAATAGCAACTATTGCGCATCAAATTAAAGAAGAATCACGTAAATCGGATCATAAATCTCAGTATAATCGGTGAACATACATAAAAAAAAATACCAATCAAATTGAGAACCTCCTCCTTTTTGAAGTCGGTTAAAATTTAATATACTCGTTTCGAACATATTTTATGTTATTTTATTAGAAGGTTTCTTCATATTATTATATCTATGGGTGATATAGTATGTACTAATCACACCAAAAAGCTCCAGGAAGTTGTTTTGTAGATTAAAAAAAACGTTCAAATTTCCGTACGTCTACGACGCACGTTCATGCTAGGACCTCTGGCGACTTGCAGCGCATTTGCAAGTATAAGCCGACACGTGGTCATGTATCAAGTCCTGTTAGAAAATGAGACTGCTCTGTCTTGTCTTGTACTGTTTAGAGTTGGCGTAGAAATACACTGAAAGTGGAAGAAGAAATAGCTGAAAGTGGAGCACTGACTTGGTAAGCTGAAAGTGTTGCTGTCTTTATCTAGTAGGTGAAATAAAAAGAGATAGCCTATTGCCATCAATCGGGCACAAATCCTGACCACGTGTGGTTGTTACTGAGAAACTCCAGCTACATTTTGCCTGATCTGGGAATCGAGGATCTCATGCTTAGTAGTCACGCTTGCAACCAGGCGTGCCTGAGAGATATGTTGTACGGCATGTAAAGCCAAGTTCATCAACAGCCCATAAACTTCCACTGCTGGACATAAGCCTCTCCCATGATGGGAGGAATTTGCCGTAATCTCCACGCCTGGCAGGCGGATTGGAGATCGCAGTGATGAAAGACTAACAGAAAACGCTGCTGCCCATTCTCTGGTCTACGGAGGCGCAAGGTGTTCTGCCTCAGACGTTAGTCGCCTTATACGACACCCGGGAGTGTAATGGGTTGGTTCTATTCTACTCTACCGGATACCACACGGCATCCGCCATGACACCAGGTTAGGTATTTATAACCATACGATAAAAAAGATCAGCTCATTTCCTACCATTTTCACAACAAACTCGTATTTCCCCACAAAACATTTCAAGTCGACCCACATGCAAAATGTCGGACATAGCTCAACATCAAAACAAAGTTTAATAAATAGCGTTTACCCCGACTTCGCCACGCTACAAGACGTTTTTATTCCCCCGGGCTATTTCTATACGAATGCTTTTTGTTTTATTTCTTTTTGCGGGACAAGATGCAAATGTTACCTAACAAAAAAACAAAAAAAAATGTTTACAACGCTTTTTGCAGCTTGCAGTTTCTTTTGTACAAGTTAGGTGCTTATTATAAACCCGTCGAATCAAGGAATTACTTTAATATACTTAACTTGCTGATGCCCGCGGCTTTGTCCGCCCGCAAATTATATACTAAAATCTTCCTCTTGAATTATTCTATCTATTGAAAAAACCCGCATCTAAATCCGTTGCGTAGTTTTGAAGATCTAAGCATACATAGGGACAGACAGACGCGGCGTGGGACTTTGTTTTATAATATGTAGTGATAATCATTTACTTGTGCTGTTTATAAATTTTTGTATATAAACCTTTCTTATTCGATGTAAATTCGTTCTTATCCATCGTGACAATGCTGCCAGTCTTCTGGGCACGTTTCGGGATGGCAGCGATGTGGAGGAGTACTTAGACGCCTAAGCGTCCTGTTGCTTATTTAGTTAGTTCATTGTTTTTTTTTTCAATGGCCTTGATATCCCACTGCTGGGCAAAGGCCTCCCCTTTCTCATTGCAAACCACTCTATCTTGTGCGATATCTGGCCTTTCGGTTCGCCCCGCAATCAAGATCAGATCGTCACACCGCCTTTGCCGCGGTTGGCTGGACTGTTGTTTCTTCGACATTTGCAACCTGAGCTATGGAACGCAGGGTGGCGTTTCTAACGCGATCTGGTACACTTCACACCAGCGGCAAATCGTAGGCAAATCTTAAATACACAATATTAGATAGAGCAGCTTCAGATATTATTAAATTGCATTGCAGGTCCCAATAAAATGAAGACGATTGATTCTCATAGTTCTGATAGTTTCGGAGGAGCTCGTGGCTAAATAATAACAGCGCTCGGGTCGGTCTTTAGGTTAAGCCGTGCTTGCCTAGGCTGGTCTGTGAATGGGTGACCACCACACATACCGAGTTTTCTCCGTGCCTCAGAAAGCACGTTAAACAGTTGGTCCCGGCTGTCATTTGTGATCTTTGACAGTCGTTACAGGTAGTCAGTGGCCCAAAAAGTTTGACAACCAGTCTTTCCAAGGGGTATCGTATTACCCAGTACTAACCGGGTTGTGGAGGTCAGATAGGCAGTCGCTCCATGTAAAATATTGGTATTCAGCTGCATCCGGTTAGACTGGAAGCCGACCCCAATAAAACTTGGGAAAAGGCAAGGCAGATGATTATTGATTCTTATAGTAGGTAACAAACAAATACCAAACAACAGACCCATCCTTTTCTAACCCTCATCTCCAATAACTTAACCTCCCCATTTCCTCTCCCTCCCAAAATCCGATGAACAAAATAAATTAATGTAATATTACTCCTCGCCAACGGAACACAGTCAAGTGATACACCGGAAATGCGTGTTTAAATCATGGCCGCCATCGGAACCGGAAGTGGTTCTCTAATAAATATGGCGCTCGTTCGTCCGTGAATTTCTCCGTAAATATTACTTGGTTGTCTGTGGGTGGTTGGTTTTGTTGGCTATGTTCGAGTATGTGTGAATATAGTGGCTTAAAATACTTATAGTATTGGTGTCTGGCTTAACTTGATGGTATATTGGTTAAGAACTTGCTTTTCATGCACAGAGTTGTCGGTTCAAATCAAATTAATTACCAATAATATTGCGATTTAGACAAATATGTGAATCACTGCCTTCGATCCAATTCGATTCATTTTTACATATAAATCTATACTAATATTATAAAGCTGAAGAGTTTGTTTGTTTGTTTGTTTGAACGCGCTAATCTCAGGAACTACTGGTTGGAATTGAAAAAATATTTTTGTGTTGGATAGCCCATTTATTGAGGAAGGTTATAGGCTATATAACATCACGCTACGACCAAAAGGAGCAGAGCATAAATGAAAGATGTTGCAAAAACGGGGAAAATGTATTTCTTTTGTTAGCTTTTTCTCTCTTATGTGACGCAGACGAAGTTGCGTGGGTCAGCTAGTCTTAAATATTTTGACATAAATTTAATTAAAAGGTAAAAAAACATATAAAATGTAAAAATACCCGTCGAGATCGGGAACAAGGTCCGAGCAACCGGCGCGCGGCGAGTTGAGGGAGCAGTGGTGGCCCAGTGGTGGCGGCCCCGACTTACGAACAGTGTTCGAGCCCAGGCAGGCGAATTACTTTGTGTAATTTATTTCATCACCACTGCTCTCAAAACGGTGAAGGAAAACATCGTGAGGAAACCGGCATGTCTTAGAACCAAAAAATTCGAAGACATGTGACATTTACCAATCCGCACTGGGCCCGCGTGGTGGATTATAGCCCATTCCCTCTCATAGAGAGGCCTGTGTCCCAGCAGTGGGAACATTAATAGGCTGATGATGATGATGATGATGTGCGGCGGTCAGGGCTTCATGGAAAGACTAAAGCTGTGGCGCAGTAATGCATCCTTACCCATCCCATTCGTTCAACCCGCGAAAATCTCCCACCTGGACATGAGTTGCCATGGCTGACCTGGAAGTCTTTAAATAGACTCCGGACCCAGGTTGGCCGCAGCAAGGAAAACCTGTTTAGGTGGAGATTCATTAATGACTCTTCCCTGGAGTGTAAATGTGGTGCTGTTCCACAAACGATGGGGCACTTATTATCGTGTCCTGCGTGTCCTGTTGTTTGCTCACTACAGGAACTGATGGACGCAACCGAAAGCGCCAAACTAGTGGCTCAGTTCTGGGCCGACTCAATTTAGATTGCCATCGACACGCTAAGAAGAAGAAGCGCTCCAGAAAAAGTAACCTTCTAACAATACGCTCCGTATCTAGAAGTACTGCTTTCTAAATCAAGCCCTTTCTAGATCCAGCTGCCTAACGATATACCCTCAGGTGTTGATCGAGGCTATTAAGCCATTGGCCACGGCTATCGGTACCATAGATATTTATATTTCTACGGCACAATGACTGCTGTCCTGTAGTATTAAACAAGCTAATCCATATACAATTTATTGTCTCCTGATTTCCGGTATGCCATTGTTACCGAATTTCAACAAATACACGGTTTTAGGTAAATACCTACATTATTAAACCTGAATTGACAGCATTTTGTATTATTTACATTAATTTAGTTGTAGGTTCCGGCTGGAAAGCTAGAATTCTAGGAATAGAATATTACATACTAGGTATTTATTTAAACGAAATTTTCGTAGAATCCTCAGTTTGGTTGGTTACCTTTAAGTGGTCAATTTAATTAAATTAATCCTTAGTTCTGAGTCTGTTACAGCCGTTCTGTTATGTTATGATAGGCATTCGCTCCATCTACACTATTAATTAATAATTATAATCTACACTAATATTATAAAGAGGAAAGATTTGTATTTTTGTATGTTTGTAATGAATAAACTCAAAAACTACTGCGCTGATTTCAAAAATTCTTTCACCATTAGAAAGCTACATTCACCCTGAGTAACATAGGCTATATTTTATCTCCGTAATCTCATGGGAACGGGAACTACGCGGGTGAAACCGCGTGACGTCCGCTAGACACAAATAAAAAAGGACAAAATAAAAAATAGTGGCTATTTTAAAAATATCAGTAAAACTAACAGTTTTCTCTTAAGTGCCCAGTTAAAACCTGTTTGCCTCAAGTGTACGATACTAACAATAAATTATAGCAAATGCTGGCGATCTCATGTTTAAAGTTATGGCCAGGCCAATAAAAATCTTCTGCTGTTTTATATCGCCAGTATTTATTACTTTGCTTGGCTATTTTGTTGTGTTTCTATTTCTAGGCTAGGTTAATGTGTTGATAAAGTAAGATAGGATGTAGGTACGTACAGTCAACCTATCGGATTTTGAAACTGTAATCTAGCTTAAACAGGGTGTAAGGGTAAGTATATCATATTAAGATAAACGGTATAAGAACTTATTTCAAGAGATCTCGAGATCTTTTTGTTTATGAACAACCTGCATGTCTTGTATGTATACTCATGTTTCTATAAATAAATGTGTTGTCTTGTCTTGTAACGTTATGGAAGTCCAATAAAGATTTGTTTTATTTCTTCATTCGCAATTGGTTATCGTGGCAAAACGCACGTAGCGAACAGCAAGTGCAACGAAGAGTTCGAATGTCGGTGGATCAAAGAATGATGTATATATTTTTATATAGCCATGCTTAAACGCTCTTCGGAGGAGCTCGTGGCTAAATAATAACAGCCGCTCGGGTCGATCTTTAGCTTGCTTGCTGTGGATGGGTGACCACCCTTACATACCGAGTTTACTCCGAAAATCCGACAACCAGTCTTACCAAAATGGTATCGTATTACCCAGTATGAACAAGTTGTGGAGGTCAGATAGACAGTCGCTCCATGTAAAATACTGGTACTCAGCTGCATCCGGTTAGACTGGAAGCCGACCTCAAAATAGTTGGGAAAAGGTTCGGCAGATGATGCTTTAACGCTTTACTCATCACAACACACCTTAAGTACAAAGAGCCCCATTACTCCTCAAAATTCAACCACGATTTCGTCTCAAGCACTCCTCCTGAGAAAAATCATAGAGAATTAGAATATTTTGAATCCCAAAAGATTTAAAAAGAAGTCGGGACGTTTGACTTAGGGGGATAGGTCCGCCATCTGGCAGGCGGTGGAGCGAGACGACCAAAAAGGGGACAAGGAAAGGGATAATGGGGTGGGGTGGAGGTTGTAGCGGGGATGGAAGGTGTACTTGAAGTTTATGACATTTTTTTTAATGTTAGACAGCACCGTGCTCAGATAGAGGCTCAAATTCAAATTCAAATATTTTTTTTGTAGAACATAGGTAAACAAAAGTGCAGATGTTAATATTAATAAAATGAGCACTATGTCTTGCCGTCAACAGCGTACAAATATTCTAATTTTCTCGGAAGCAATTGTTTTGATTTATCAATAAAATAATATTAACTAGGCAGTAGTCTCACTCTCACTGAAATGTCATTGCGGTATTGCATATTTTAAAATGCATAGGTCGATGCTGCATCGGCCAGACCGAAGTGGGTCGTGTCAATAAATTGTGTTTCGTTTTCGGATAAGTACTTATTTATTTAGCAGGTTTCTTCGCGTCTATTATCTATATACATATAATAAATCTGTAGAAAAGTCATTTTTGTACATTGAAGAAATTGAAACAAAAAATAGCCAGCGTGTGAAAAGATAAGTAACAGAACCCATTTCCATCATTTTTGAAATTTTTGTCTGTTTGTCTGTTTGTTTGTGCGCACATCACGTAAAATCTACGAATTCAATGCTGACAATGTTTATACATAAAAATTGTGTGTAACTTGTGGTATGATTTAGTGTTTGTTTCATTGAAATCGGTTAATTCTATCAAAAGATATATGAATTTAAAGTTTTCAAGAAGAACTAATCATAAAATGTAAGATACATACATGCAGCGACATCTGTTGAACTAAAATGATACCAATGACTAAAAATGTGCTCACCACAGTCATAACTTTTAAATCGACTGACCAGCTTTAAAAAAAAATTATAGCATAGGTAATAGAATAGAATAGAATTTTATTTTGCAAATATGAGTAATACAATATAGTTGTTAGGTATAATATACTTTAGCAGTTTAACATTTTGGTCGATAGACGGCGTTGTTTATTTCACTCCATTTTCTGAATTGAATGACCCTCGCCCGTGTCAGTTGCCTATTTTTTGTTTTTTTTTTTTCGGATGGGAAATCATCACATGACTCCTCCTGCTCTGAGCGGAGCAGGAGGGAGTGTCAGACTTTTACTGACTAAAACCCAGCCATGTTCCTTCATCGCCCTTTTGTTCCGGGGCCACGGTATCTCTTTCGAACAGTCCCGCAACCCCGGCAGACATCGGTCCTTGCGGATCGGCCCTTCCTTTTTGCTGACTCTCTTTTAGGCGCGCGTGGAACACGAACGCGCCGTCGACACGGCCTGTTGTCATGAGACAGACGGACGGCGAGCTAGCCCATAGCCCACCGTCCACAGGTCCGCGCCTACGGTGGCCGGGGGCCACGTGGTTGCCCCGGAAGCCCGGGGCGTCTGCCGCGGCGGCCGGGACGTTGAGAGGTTCTCTCCCTCTCACGTTCCGCCACCTCCTTCTCTAGCATTACTGCTTCGCAGAAGGAGGTGACGGCGTCCCATTCCGTCTCGCTCCGGACCATGGCTTGCACCAGGGCCGGACGCGAGAGGTCGCCGCCGCAAACGTGTAAATTGCCTCAAGATTGGTTTTTTAACCGACGAAACAAAAAGAAGGCAGTTCTCAATTCGACGCGTATTTTTTTTATATATGACCACGGATAACTTTTACAGAGAAGTCCGTACATGGTCCTTTTGTTTGTAAAAAGCGTAGGTACATCTCAAAGTTGGTCCCATTTATAATTGAAAAATCGTGTTTGGGCTAATTTCTTGCACCTTTGATGAGAACTTTCGACCTAGCTGGAGTATGACTGTCATCGAGTGTCTAAGGATGAAGGAGGTGGCGGAACGTGAGAGGGAGAGAACCTCTAAACGTCCCGGCCGCCGCGGGAGACGCCCCGGGCGTCCAGGGCCACCACGTGGCCCCCGGCCACCGTTCGCGCGGGCCTGTGGACGGTGGGCTATGGGCTAGCTCGCCGTCCGTCTGTCTAATGATGACAGGCCGTGTCGATGGCACGTTCGTGTTCGACGCGCGCCTCAAAGAGAGTCAGCGATAGGAAGGGGTCCGCAAAGGCCGATGCCTGCCGGGGTTGCGGGACTGTTCTAAAGAGATACCGTGGCCCCGGAACACAAAGGGCGATGAAGGAACATGGATGGGTTTAGTCAGTAAAAGTATGACACTGCCTCCTGGTCCGCCCAGAGCGGGAGGAGTCATTTGATGATTTCCCATCCGAAAAAAAAAAGGCTGTCGAGGTAAGCCCTTTTTTGGAAAAAACATAAGTAGATTATTTTAGCGATTAATGCAAATATATCGAAGAAATTAAATTGTTACCCACTTGGATCTACGTAGGTATATATCTACTAATATTATAAAGCTAAAGAGATTTTAGATTTTAGATTTTACCAATCCGCACTGGGCCCGCGTGGTGGATTATAGCCCATTCCCTCTCATAGAGAGGAGGCCTGTGTCCCAGTAGTGGGAACATTAATAGGCTGATGATGATGATGATAAAGAGATTTTGGTTGGTTGAACGCGCTAATTACAGGAAAACTTTTAGTGTTGAATAGTTATCGAGGATGGCTATAGGTTATCTAACATCATCATCATCATCATCTGCCTAGCCTTTTCCCAACTGTGTTGGGGTCGGCTTCCAGTTTTACCGGATGCATCTGAATACCAGTATTTTACATGGAGCGACTGCCTATCTGACCTCCACAACCCAGTTAGTACCGGGTAATAGGTTATCTAACATCACGCTATAATTAAAAGGAGCGGAGCATCAATGATAAATGTTGCAAAAACAAGGAAAATGTATTTCTTTCGAGAGCTTCCTTTGCGGGCGCTGCATAAACGGTTAAAGTTGCGCAACAATCATGTATTAGGGAATTGTTCGTTTTAAAGCGTTCTAAAAAAAACCGCGATAGCATTATGTCTATCTTTCAAGGTTGACTCCACTCTCTCTAACCCTCTCTCTCTCATGTGACGCAGACGAAGTTGCGCGGGTCAGCTAGTTACTAATATAATTATGTTATCCTCTGTGACAAAAATACTCATTGTATATTATTTATTTATTACACACTTAGAAATGCCCATTTAATAGAATAACATTATTTATTTACTACGTCTACTACCCTCATCCGTGTGTCACTGCGGGGGGCCTACTGAAAACCAGCGCTGAGTGTTTTACACCCAGCATATGCTGAGTTGGTTACCCTTTCGTTATGGGCATGCTCAGCGCAGTTGAGCTGTTTAATTAATTGTTAAGTTGTTTGTTGTTATATGTATATGTATGTGCTGCTCTATTGTGTTGCTGCTGTCCATTAACGAATAAATGAATATTCTATTCTATTCTATTCTAATTAAGTATATTTTTCTTATGATTAGTTGGTAAATAAATAATATAAAACAGTAAAAATGATAAAAACATTAAAAATTATTAATGAAATTAAATTATAGCAATCCAAAAAAAGAAACTCAATTAAGAATTAAAAAAATACGTTTTACCAGATCACAGAACATTAAATTTAAAAAAATGAATAAAACAATTAAGTTAAAAACACATAAAATAGAAACAAATAAAATGTCATTAAATTACAATGTGACTTCTTCATACAGGACCAATTTAGTTTAATGTATTTTTAGAGTTCCGTACCTCAAAAGGAAGAGAAAGGAACCCTTATTAGATCACTTTCTTGTCCGTCTGTCTGTCTGTCCGTCTGTCACCACCGATTTTCTCAGGAACGGGTGGACTTAGCAAGTTGAAATTTATACCAGATACTGAAAAGCCAGGGTAAAAAGACCTCATCACAAAGCCGTCATCCAAGCATTCTGTACATCAAACTAAGTAACTTTATGTAAAAATTATTGCTGGGAAACGTCTTTTTTTTGGGGTGAAAAATCATGTTTTGTGGTAGAACTCAATGTAACTCACTCAAAACATTGTGCTGATGGATGGATTGAATAGTACGGGGGTCGTGGAGGTGTTTAAAATAAAAATCTTACATTAACTACATATATTTTGAAAAAAACTTGTCAAAATGTTGGAAATTTTACCCTCAATATCACCGAAACTAGAAGGTTCCCAGGTATGGCATAGAACAAAAAAAATATCACAATGACGGGGAGAACAAGTGCCTTACGCCTTTGTTAAGAAGTGTCTTACACCCTTTATAGTCCCTACTAGGTGTTTAAAAATCAAGGTCCTGAGTCAACACGATAAAAAGATATGGGCAAATTTAGATTTGCGCGAAAAGTTGTAGGTACCACAATTTACCTTAATTTTCAACTTTTTTATCTTTCGGAATTTTCCCTTTACTTGTGCTGTAAGACCTTGCTTTTAACCAAAATTGACAATTCTAGGTCAACCGGAAGTCCCTATAGGTTTTGGGTCGAAAACCTAATGGTAGTTCCCGTTGACCTAGAATCTCGAAATTTGGCGATTTATTTTATACTCATTCAAATATTATACGGATCGGAAAACGCCCGTATACGCTGGATTTCTCGACCTCTCGAAAGCTTTTGACCTGGTTTCATATGAAATACTATGGAAAAAGCTAGATGATGTTAAATTACCTAAAGAACTTGTTAATATCATCAAGTTCTGGTATGGAAACCAGGTCAATAGTGTCAGGTGGGCAGGGGTCAGATCTGACGCATATGGGTTGGAGTGCGGAGTGAGACAAGGGGGGTTGACATCGCCAGCGCTCTTAAACCTGTATGTGAAGGATCTGATTGAGGAGCTCAGCAGCACCAGGGTAGGCTGCTATATAGATGGAGTGTGCTTGAATAATATAAGCTATGCGGACGACATGGTGCTGCTGAGTGCGTCACCCTGTGGCCTCAGCAAGCTGTTGAGTATTTGCGAAAGGTATGCATTGCAACATGGGCTTGTGTACAATGTGAAAAAGAGTGAAGTTATGGTCTTTGAGGCCGGCAGAAGTTGTGTTCCTATAGAGATGCCTACTATTAAACTGAACGATGTTCCTCTACAGAGAGTAAACCAATTTAAATATTTAGGGCACAATCTGACTGCCGACCTCAGGGATGATAATGACATCGAACGGGAGCGAAGGGCGCTGTCTGTACGTGCTAACATGATAGCTCGCAGGTTCGCACGCTGTTCGAGTGAAGTCAAAGTCGAGTTATTCCGTGCTTATTGTACTTCATTCTACGCGTGTAGCCTGTGGGCTCATTTTACACTAAAGGCGTACAGCGCCCTTCGTGTCCAGTATAACAACGCATTTAGGGTGCTGATGGGGTTGCCGCGCTTCTGTAGTGCTTCAGGGATGTTTGCAGAAGCCCGCGTAGATTGCTTCTATACAGTAATGCGTAAGAGATGCGCATCCCTGGTACGCAGGGTGCGGGGCAGCGCCAACAGCATCCTAAAAATGATCTCTGGCCGACTAGACTGCGCGATCGTTAACCGGTGCTGCAAAATTTCTGCTGGACCTGCAGCATAGTAACGATGTGCCCCTTTTTAATTTTAGGTTAATTTTCATGATTTGTATATACTTTAGTTTACTAACATAGTTATAAGTGAAATTGTTACTAACACTATGAGTTATGTTGCTCGAATAAATAATTGAATTATTATAATTATTATTATTATTGAAGAATTATAAATATCACGAGACCGAAATAAAAATGGCATTTAAAGAAACCGATTCCATACTTTTGTGCCCTTTGCTGGGAAAGGGTACAAAACTAAGGGAACGGTGTTTTGCAAATAAATTCTTCATAAATTCTCCGAAACTTTAAACCACTCAAAACCATAAATACTACCACGGTTTTATTTTTAAACGGATTTTATCCAATCACAGAAATACGAAAACCGGCACAACTCCTATCTCCAATCTACGTTCCACCACAGCTTCGTTACCCCTGATGCATCAAAGCCCAAAGGTGCTTTGTCGCCGGGAGTGGGGCCCCACTTGTGGGCAAAAGAGGAACAATTGAGCTGCGTTCGTTATTCGCGTCGGGCGGCGCAGTCACCTGATTACGCGCTCCGGTGGACACTAGTGTTGGGATGTGTCGATATTTTTGGTGATTTTTTTTTTACGGAGAGCATTTCGCTCTTTGTGTTTCCTGGTTATGAACTATCTGTGTGCCAAATTTCATGCAATTCCGTTTGGAACTTTCTGGCTGAAAGAGAAACAAACATAATTTACATTAATCTATCAATCCATCCTCACGAAGTTTCGCATTTATAATAGTAGTAATTTTGCAAGGTGAGCCTGGCTTTAATTATTCCTGAGTTCTTCAAAATAATCACTTTACAAACGTGTTTGTGATGCTGCTAGAATTAGGTATGTCTGAGCTATCCTTTCTCAGTAATTTTTCCTCTCAACTTACATCGGACTAACATTTAATTAAATGCTACTACTTATAACTCGTAGTTTCATATATTAACTAGCTGACCCACGCAACTTCGTCTGCGTCACATAAAAGAGAAACAGCTCACAAAAGGAATACATTTTTCCCCGTTTTTGCAATATTTTTCATTTATGCTCCGCTCCTTTTGGTCGCAGCGTGATGTTATATAGCCTATAGCCTTCCTCGATAAATGGACTACTCAACACTGAAAGAATCATTCAAATCGGACCAGTTGTTCCAGAGATTAGCGCGTTCAAACAAACAAACAAACAAACACTGCAGCTTTATAATATTAAGTATACATAAATTTTCAACGTAATTGGAAATAATGTGCTAGCTGACCTTCGTGGTTAACAACACCACGCAATTTATTATACCACTGATCAAAATCATTACTGACATAGAATTTATTAAGATAATGATACCAGGGACACATAAGAGTTTGTTTTAATTTTTTCGCAAACAAATTCATCCACCACTCAAGTCTATGTTCCAAAAAACTGTATTCTGATCCGATTTTTCTTTCATTGCCTCTTTAATTTAGTGGCCGCAAACGCGAAGCTGAAAACCTGGAATCGGCGACCTCCAGAGTCCGGTATTTTCAGAAGCAGCTGGTATTTATACTCAGTTAATGGCATTGAAGCTCGGCCCTAAAAATAACTGGTTAACACACACCAGTTAACTGAGTAAGTGGTAAGTGTAACTGAAAGTACACACTTTTAGTTACACTTCGGGGTACAGTTACATTACAGGCGTGTCATGATAAAGTAGTAAACTAAAATTATTTGGTAGGTAGTTGAACTTAATTATCCTAAAACATTATACTGCTCTAATAGGGATGATGACTGACTAAAAAAATCGTAAATTATCGAAAAATATTGGATACATGTTTTTTGTTTTATCAAATTAATAAAAATTGACGAAGATAAAAAGTGTCAAAGATCATGAGTGGGGTTTGTGACGTAACGTGTGAGTAAAAATGTAGGTACTCAAATGTGACGTCACACGAATTTTCGACGCACTGTATCGTCTTCATTTTTTGTTTACGTGAAAAAGATAAAATATGTGTCCAATATTTTTTGCAAATCTATCTGACGGACAAATTAGATTTCTTTTGTCATCCACCCTATTGCGTCATTTGTAAAAAAACGTATTTTTTGTGAACCTCAAAATCAAATCTATCGATATCACTCCCTTCCCATCCCTGAAAGCATTCTGGCAGCTTTAAGTGAACATTTGGTCCAGAGCCGACCTCTCTTACATCTACGACTTGGGAGGGACGTATGAATAAACATTTTGTTAATAAAAAATAGCACCAGTTCTATTTGACGTGTAGTAGATCTTTGATATTACGCAAACATCGCGACTGTAATCGCTGAAGGCTTTGGCAGAGGCTTAGCGTTTTTTTGTAGAAAAATTATGTTTAAGTAACATCTAATTGGGAGTGAGCCTATTGCCAAATATATATATTTTTATTATTATATTATTTTTGGATTTGATGAAAAATATTATAATATTTATGTGTTACTTGTATGATGAATGTGTTCTTTTTAAGTTTTTATTTTTTATTGTTGTTATTAAAAACACAATGTGATTTTTTTGTGATAAATTGAAATTGAACTTGCTATGCTAAAAATAATGACCATTTTTCAAGAGACTAAACAGAAGCAATTTTAAATACAATAAAATATATAAGAAAAAAAATGAATTGATAATAATGGATAGTATAATATTAATAGAATAAGTTAATGGATAGAATTTTAAAATACTTAATATGATATGAAACATTTTAAACAGAAAAGTAATAAAGCAGTCTTCCTCTCTACAGATTTACTAAATTTGCTGTGCCCGACAGGGTCCATAATTGTTTCTATGTTTTATTTACCACCCGTAATTTGTACATTATAGATTAGCAATAAACAATTTTGACTTTGACTTTGACTTTTTATACAACGCGCTGATTTTGAAAAGTTCCTGATAGAAAAAAACGTTATCAATTTGCCCTAGCTGGGATCTGAATCAACCACTGGTAAGCACTGACAACTGACGAGCCATATTTTCAACTTCGTAGATTGTAATTATCATCGTCCACGGCCCAAATACAAACACTGCTGGATAAATGATGTTTATTTTGCAAGTAGGTTTTTACAAACACTTTTACACGTCATTTTTTTAAACTAGATGGGGCCGGTGTTTTGTACCTGACTACTCTGAGAAGAAACAGCCGAAACAAACTCAGAGGTCATAGTCTCTTTTGAAGTCCAGACATAATCTTGCTCAATTCACATGCGGACTATGCAGATTAGTGTCTGAGATGGTCTTTTGAAGAAAGAACCACACAGGTTTGAGTGGACCTGTCCAGTCAGTGCAAGCATTTGTCAGTTATCGTGTAGACTCAAAGATCTCAACGAAACGACGAACAATACCAAAGAAAGGACAAACTGCCAGACAGGTATAGGAAATAAACAAACAAAAAATAAAAATGTCACCTACGTGGTCCTCACATTTCACAATAATCAAATAAAATTAATAAAAGTACTTTTCAAAACGAATGTTAATAAAAATCACAAAAAACAATGTCACAATGATAATAAAAAGTAAAATACTTAATAATATAAGTATTCGGTATTATTATACCTTATTATGATTATTCGATATTATTATACTCAAGCACTCATCATTCACTCATTTCTTTCTTTTGCTAGCCTCATTCAAGATATTCCCGCAATTAATAATGTAGTCTGCCCAAATTTCAATAAGTTGTCACCAATTTCACCCATAAAGATGATTCCCAAATTATACCCAAAAAGCAAAAATCTAGAAGATATACGCATGCAAAATAAATTGAACAAATATTTTCAATTTTAGGAGATCAAAAGAAATCAGAAAAATTATTGAAAATAAATTAGGTACGTATGGGAAAGCATGTAAAGAACGAATTGATATTTGTGTAATCGTAAGAAATAATATTACAGTGCTCAATAAGTTTTTAAAGTTCAAACATAAGGATGAGGCTACACTTGAGGTTATATTTCATGCCTCTTTGCGAAAAGATAGAGCGAATTTGTTATGTTATTTTTCATACAAATATCAACCGCATGGGTCAATCTTCAAGGTTAAGCCTCGCTTGTCTGGGTCGATCCGTGGATGGGTGACCATCCAATACATACCTAGTTTCGTTCTTGCCTCGGAAAGTAAGTTAAGCCGCTGGCCCCGCTGTCATTTGTAGATCTTTCACGGTTGTTACAGTTAGGCAATTGCCCAAAGGTCTGACAAACGTAACTGTGTCGTAGCGGACAGATAGGAAGTAACCATCATCATCATCATTTCAGCCGAAAGACGCCCACTGCTGGACATGGGCCTCCCCCTAAGGGGGGTTTTTGCCATAATCGCTACGCTTGGCAGGCGGGTTGGCGATCGCAGTACGGTTGTTACAAAACCGCAGAGGACGCTGCTGCCTATTCTCTGGTAATCCCTTAGTCGCCTCTTACGACACCGGGAATGGGAAGAATCGCATGTGACTAAAAGGTGATGAATATAAATGTGGATGGATGGAGAGCGAGAGGAAGGCCAAGGAAAAGATGGATGGATTGTGTGAGGAATAATATGAGGGAAAAAGGTGTAAATGATTGCGTGACGGTTGACAGAGGAGAATGGAAGAAGAAAACGTGTTGCGCCAACCCCAAGTAACATGAGATAAGGGCAGGATGATGATGATGATGATGAGATGGCAACCCTAAGTGGAGGGATGAAAGGGACTGAGTGGCTATCTCCTTTCAGACCTCCCCTAGCTGTCTAGTTCCTGAAGACTGCTAGGCTATCGAAGCAGGAACTAGGTTTACTTAGGATCAGAGCTGGCTGCGTGGCTGCCGCGCTCAGAACCTCTAGCTAGTATCTCTCTCTAGCTATAATGAGAATTTGTTTGAAGACAGCTCTGCACCCCTAGCCAAGTTACAAAGTTTCGTATCGATTCTCTTTCTACAATCGTAAACGACTCGGCCTAAGCGATTGTAGAAAGTGCTAAATTGGTAGCCAAGTTGACACGACTGAGTCGATCGCTCGTTCTCTAATGTCTGTAGAAAAAACCTACACTTTAGTCTACCTATGGAGAGCGTTCCTACCAAAGAGTTTAGCGATCAACATTGTAGAAACGATAAACATTCTATTCTATCATTTTGAACGATGTAAACTTGTCTACGAATTTTCTATTCGTTTGTGTTGATCACGTGATTTAACGTTGAAATGATTCCCATTCATTTGAATAGTTTTCTGCTAGCGTTAACGATTGTAGATTGTCAACTTGGCTAGGGGTGCTGCTTATAAAGCGGTTTGGTTTGCATGTTTTCATAATATCGACGTGTCGTTCCCTGTAGGCGTAGTGCACCTAACTTCACCACCACTCCCGGAGTGGCGATGGTGACACACGAAGAGTGACTATGGCGTCACTTGTCTATAAAATTTGCTGTTTTCTATGTTATTGATCCGCTTATCATCGTACTTCGGGTAAATCATACTAGATGGCGCTCTGTGTTTGTTACAAATCTTTATTTATATAAAAGACAGATTGCAATACATGTAAAAGATTTCACAAAGATGTGCTGTTCTCCTTGCTAGACTATGAAATAGCCTGTATTAAGAAGTAACAGTGCCAATATAATAGAGAGCAGCGGTGGCGCAGTGGTGGCGGCCCCGACTTACGAACAGTAAGTCGTGGGTTCGAACCCAGACAGGCGCATTACTTCATTACCACTGCTCTCAAAAACGGGGAAGGCAAACATCGTGAGGAAACCGGCATGTCCTAGAACCAAAAAAATCAAAGACATGTGACAACTACCAATCCGCACTGGGCCCGCGTGGTGGATTAATGCCCATTCCTTCTCATAGAGAGGAGGCCTGTGTCCCAGCAGTGGGAACATTAATAGGCTGATAACGATGAAATGAATGAGTGCTAATATTATTTTTGTTTTATATTGTAAGCACTTGTGGCATGTGCAAAATAAATGTATTTTATTTCTTTCTTTTAAAAAATGATATTTGCCTACACTATATCTAATTACAAGTGTGCCCACACCCTTAGAAGTCTTTATAGATTCTACATACTTTAAATTTATTTTTTGTGAATAATTCACCAAAAGTTTTCAATTAGTTCTGAACCAAATGATTCATTGAACTTTGATTCTAGACTTTTTGAAATATTTTTATCGCTCAAACGTGGAATGAATAGAAATACGTATTTACGTATTCAATGAAATTGAAATATAAATTGGGATCACTGATTTATTACTTTGTTCTGATTTTTTCAATGACAAAGAAGATGTTTTATTATTAAAAAAAAAAAATGCGCGTTGTAGCTTTGCTGAGATGTAAATCCAAATACAATATTTTAGACATTTCATCCGTGATAATGGTGCCGATTCCCTTGTTCACAAACTAAACTTTTAAGTTGAATGCATCTTTTTCTTTCTATTACATTATGAAAAGGATAGAAGATAAATATTAGTTTAATCCTGTCCAATTAGTCAGCAACTGACGTAATTTGATGTAATTTTAGTGGTCAACTTTTTAATCGCGTCTAAAACTTGTATGGCGCTGATTCATTTGACAGAACATAACTAAAATTTATCTTCTGTCCTTTTCTTAATGAAAGAAAAAGATGCACTGAACTTAAATTTGGTTTAGTTTGTAAACAAGGGAATCGGCACCAATAACATAACATCACACCGATGTTATGTTAATAGGCAGATGTTACCGATGTTACATCACACCGATGTTATGTTAATAGGCAGAGGAGTACCGAATAGCACACCTACATTTCGCTAGTTATGTTTAAATCCCACGTAATAGGGGGCGAGCCTATTACCATCAATTGGGCACAAATCCAGGCCCCATGGAATGGCAACTGAGATACCGGAGACTTGAAGAGCCTATACTACCTCAGATTAGCAACTCTATTTGTGGTGGTTCAAACTTCGTTTGTAATACTACTACTACTACTACGACTGCCGGATACCACACGGCTTCGGCGTTTGTAATACTGTTAGAGTAAAGTTCTAATTAGCTTGCACTACAAAGCGGTTGTTACGTCAGTCACTGTGGCCGAATAGTGCAAAATTAGTGGTTTTTATTCTTTATAAAATCAAATTTTCGTCTTTTGGAAAAAATAAAAAAAACATAAGACCTGCTTTATAGTTAGTTCAGTTAGTATGCAAAGTTTCATTATTTAATTTGAAGTGCTTTTTGAATACAAGCGGTTTATTGTTCGATTTGGAGGTAACTTTGGGATTTTTTTCTATCGAGAAAATTTTATGAAATCGTGTGTTCGCCAAACATAAGACCTAACATTAATCCTCAACTTTACCATATATTTATTTCAAAATTAATGCTGCAGTATTTTAGGCGTAACGGAGGATCATGCTAAGCCATTTGAGGAAAAGTAAGTATTATTTGTACGCAATTTTAGCACCTAATAAATCGAACCTGATGCCAGACATTTTGTTAATCAGAAAACAAGTAACGTCTGGCGGCTTTGTGATCCTGGACCATTAATGATAATTATTACCCGACTGCGCGACGCAAAGGAGGGTAATGTGTTTATCAGTCTATGTATGTATGTATGTATGTATGTTTGTTTCTATGTGGCGTTCTAGAGACCAAATGCGTAGGCCGATTTTGATAATTCTTACGTCAATCGATTCGTCTTAACCTTGCGAGTGTCACTAAAGACATAACAGTAATCAAAATTCACCACAGCGACAACCAGACGCCATATTGTCAGAATGAAAAAAAAAAGTTGATGAACTATGTCAAATGGGGTGTCGTTGAATAGGTATTTTAAAATCATCTTTAGGTTTCTTTTATCATTTTTCATTATAAATAATAGTTTAGGATATATAACGATTTAAAGTTGTTTAACAAAGCAATCATTCTCGCTAATTCTTACTTTTTGATTTAAGTTTTTATTTCAAGTATTAACGATATACAAACAAAAAAACAGTGAAAAAGCATAAAAAACAAATATTTTTGGTAAAAAAATAACTTTTATTCATCGCCAAGTCGCCGAGAAAAAAAAGTTTACCACCAAGCTCGATAGATGGCGTTGTACATTTGATGCACGTTTCTGAATCGCGGTGTAAAAATTCTCCGCGTCTACTAATTGAATTCTTTGTTATGGATTTAAGTTTTCATACTTTACAACTGATTTTAGCTCACTAAGAGAGAATAGTTAACTGACTTTAGTACGTACGTAAATTTGAAAATACTTAATTTGGATTCCTATTGTTTTTTGTTATCATCATTACATTTCTGTCACCAAAACTATTACGATTCAACATATGGTTAAAAACCGAAAGAACATATGTTTCTGATGATCCTAACAAAACTGGAGGAATCGTTAAATATTTAACAATCGGTTTAGGATTACGAGTTATGTTACGAAGAAATTTGAATGTTACCCATGGTCTTGTAAACGGAGCAATGGGTGTTTTAAGGACAATTGAGTGGCCAGCTCTTCGGAGGGACCAATTGGAACCCGGCTGTTTATATAGAATTTGACGACAAAGCAATTAAAAACAATGTTCCTGGAGTAGGAGTCAGAATCGAACCATCGACGACAGAATTCGATGCACTTCGCGGACAGGGTAAAATAGAGCGAAGAATGTTGCCATTGATATTGTGCTGGGGTCTAACTGTACACAAGCTCCAAGGAACTACTTTGGACCGAGCTGTGGTTGACTTAAGTTCACGCATTTTTGCTAAAGGTCAAGCATTTATGTAGCTTTGAGCCGAGTTAGGTCTCTAGAGGGACTAATCATCAGTAGTTTAGACCACCGCAAGTTACTTAATAATCCCCATGATATTAACTCCCTCAATGAAATGACTAGATTGCGAAATTTACCATCTTATAACGAAGTACGAATGAATCGTAACTAAAAAGTATAAAATAAAAAATTATAATTTAAAGAAAAACAAAAAACCCGACTGCGTAAAAACTAATTTTTAAAAATACGTGAAAGAATTAACTTAAATAAAAACTAAAAAGAAAGAAACAGGCCCAGTAGTATAGAATTCTGTTAAGTAATACTAAATAACTACACAATTGAAATAGTTTTATAATCGATACACACATAAAACAAATCATAAATTCTAATGCAGAACAGAACGACTCACAGTCGGGCCCCTTGGGAAGATTTGATTGGTAAAATTTAAATGGGCCCCGACTGTGAGTCGTTCTGTTCTGCATTAGAATTTATGATTTGTTTTATGTGTGTATCGATTATAAAACTATTTCAATTGTGTAGTTATTTAGTATTACTTAACAGAATTCTATACTACTGGGCCTGTTTCTTTCTTTTTAGTTTTTATTTAAGTTAATTCTTTCACGTATTTTTAAAAATTAGTTTTTACGCAGTCGGGTTTTTTGTTTTTCTTTAATTTTTAGAGACCTTGTTAGCTTAAACAATTTGACCTTGTCTGGGTCTTCATCATCTGCCTAGCCTTTTCCCAACTATGTTGGGGTCGGCTTCCAGTTTTACCGGATGCAGCTGAATACCAGTATTTTATATGGAGCGACTGCCTATCTGACCTCCACAACCCAGTTAGTACCGGGTAATACGATACCCCTTGGTAAGACTGGTTGTCACACTTTTTGGGCCTCTGACTACCTAACGACTGTCAAAGATCTACAAATGACAGCCGGGACCAACGGCTTAACGTGCTTTCCGAGGCACGGAGGAAACTCGGTATGTAATGGGTGGTCACCCATCCACAGACCAACTTAGGCAAGCACGGCTTAACCTAACGATCGACCCGAGCGGCTGTTATTATTTAGCCACGAGCTCCTCTTGTCTGGGTCTTCTAGTACAAAAATACTTATAATTTATCCGGTTGCAATTTCTTCACGAACCAACTAAACGTTGCCACAATAGGGTATATGCATAATTTTTTTTTATCACTCTAAACAAAGCATAATAACATCAGAAATAGCAAAGTGAAATTATTTCTTTAATATATATAAAAAATACTAAGTTATAAGCATTTGAAACTGCTGATTAGACAGAGAGATCCGATAAAGTGAATGACGTCATTCGCTGCATCGACGTACAAAATCCATACTAAATTCCGTTTATGTAGAAAGAGATAGAATCAAAACTTTAAATGGTTATAACTTTTGTGTTATTTGGCCGATTTATGTCTTGTTTTTGCTTTTTGTCATTATTTTTATAGTACTACTAGCTGTTGCCCGCGGCTTCGCCCGCGTGAATTTCGGTAACTGTCCCACTGGATCATACTAAAGGTATAATAGTGTCCTCCATGTTAATCCAGGTTATAAACTATCTATGTGCCACATTTCATAATCATCACAATTATTATTATCACAATCACCATCACTATCACAACCGCCATCATTATCACAATCTCCATCACTATCACTACCACAATCACAATCACCATCAAAATCCCCATCACCATCACTATCACAGTCACCATCATTATCACCAATTATCATCATTAACACAACCACCATAATTACCACAATCATTATCACAATCACCATCACAACGACCATAACAATCATAATCACCATCACTATCACAATCACAATCACCATCACAATCCCCATCACTATCGCTATCACAATCACTATCACAATCACCATCACCATCACCATCACAATCACCAACAAAATAACTATCACAATCACCATCATCGTTATCACAATAATTATCATCGTAATCACAGTCATTATCACACTCACCATCACCATCACTATCTCAATCACCATCACAATCACCATCACAATCACCATCACCATCACAATCACCATCACAATCACCATCACAATCACAATCACCATCACAATCACCATCACCATCACAATCACCATCACAATTACCATCACAATCACCATTACAATCACAATCACCATCACAATCACCATCACAATCACCATCACAATCACAATCACCATCACAATCACCATCACAATCACAATCACCATCACCATCACAATCACCATCACAATCACCATCACAATCACAATCACCATCACAATCACCATCACAATCACAATCACCATCACCATCACAATCACCATCACAATCACCATCACAATGACCATGACAATCGCCATCACAATCACCATCACAATTACCATCACAACCACCATCACAATCACTATCACAATCACTATCACAATCACAATCACCATCACAATCCCCATCACCATCACTATCACAGTCACCATCATTATCACCAATTATCATCATTAACACAACCACCATAATTACCACAATCATTATCACAACCACCATAACAATCTCAATCACCATCACCCTCACAATCACCATCACAATCACCATCCCAATGACCATCACACTCACCATCACCATCACTATCTCAATCACCATCACAATCACCATCACAATCACCATCACCATCACAATCACCATCACCATCACAATCACCATCACCATCACAATCACCATCACAATCACCATCACAATCACCATCACAATCACCATCACAATCACCATCACAATCACCATCACAATCACCATCACAATCACCATCACAATCACCATCACAATCACCATCACAATGACCATGACAATCGCCATCACAATCACCATCACAATCACAATCACTATCACAATCACAATCACCATCACCCTCACAATCACCATCGGCCTCACAATCACCATCACAATCACCATCACAGTCACCATCACAATCACCATCACAATCACCATCCCAATGACCATCACAATCACCATCACAATCACCATCACAATTAACATCACAATCACCATCACAATCACCATCGCTATCACCATCACAATCACCACCACTCTCAGAATAACTATCACAATCATCATCACCATCACAATCACCATCAAAATCAGTATCACAATCACCATCATCGTTATCACAATCACTATCATCGAAATCACAACCATTATCATCGTATTCACAATCATTATCATCACAATCTCCATCCTCGTCATCACAATCATTATAATCGTAATCACAATCATTATCATCGTAATCACAATCACTATCATCTTAATCACAATCATCATGATCACAATCGCCATCACTATCTCAACCACAATCAAAATCACAATCACCATCACCATCACAATCACCATCACCATCACAATCACCATCACCATCACAATCACTACCCTCGTTATCACAATCATTATCATAGTAATCACAATAATATACATCATTATTACAATCACCATCACTGTCACAATCACAATCACTATCACCATCGCTATCACCATCACAAATCACTATCACCATCGCTATCACAATCACAATCACTGCCACTTTCACAATCACCATCACAATCACCATCACCATCACAATCACCATCAAAATCACTATCACAATCACCATCATCGTTATCACAATCATTATCATCGTAATCACAATCATTATCATCTTAATCACAATCATCATCATCACAATCTCCGTCCTCGTTATGACAACCATCGCTATCACCATCACAATCACCATCACAATCACCGTCACAATCACCATCACAATCACCATCACAATTACCATTACAATCACCATCAAAATCACCATCACAATCACCATCACAATCACCATCACAATCACAATCACCATCACAATCACCATCACAATCACCATCACCATCACAATCACAATCACCATTACAATCACCATCACTCTCAGAATAACTATCACAATCACCATCACAATCACCATCACAACTACCATCACAATCACCATCACAATCACCATCGCTATCACCATCACAATCACCACCATTCTCAGAATAACTATCACAATCATCATCACCATCACAATCACCATCAAAATCAGTATCACAATCACCATCATCGTAATCACAATCACTATCATCTTAATCACAATCATCATGATCACAATCGCCATCACTATCTAAACCACAATCAAAATCACAATCACCATCACCATCACAATCACCATCACCATCACAATAACCATCACCATCACAATCACCATCACCATCACAATCACTACCCTCGTTATCACAATCATTATCATAGTAATCACAATAATCTACATCATTATTACAATCACCATCACTGTCACAATCACAATCACTATCACCATCGCTATCACCATCACAAATCACTATCACCATCGCTATCACCATCACAATCACTGCCACTTTCACAATCACCATCACAATCACCATCACCATCACAATCACCATCAAAATCACTATCACAATCACCATCATCGTTATCACAATCATTATCATCGTAATCACAATCATTATCATCTCAATCACAATCATCATCATCACAATCTCCGTCCTCGTTATGACAACCATCGCTATCACCATCACAATCACCGACAACATCACCATCACAATCACTATCACCATCACAATCACCATCACAATTACCATCACAATCACCATCACAATCACCATCGCTATCACCATCACAATCACCACCACTCTCAGAATAACTATCACAATCATCATCACCATCACAATCACCATCATCGTAATCACAATCATTATCATCGTAATCAAAATCATCATCATCACAATCATCGTCATCATTATCACAATCATCATCATCGTAATCACAATCATTATCATCTGGATCTCAAAATAAATGCCATTTTCGTAATCAGCACCCCTGATAATCTCGGTATCGACACCCATATTGATTTTTAGACATTTCAACCCCATCGCACCCCAACAGGGAATGGTAGTATTTCAGGTCTGCCACATTAAATCTTAAAATCGTTGTTTTTGTAATACACCCGACCCAATTCAACATAAAAACAATACCTATGTTGAATTTCAGGCTTTGTTACCCCATTTCCCCCTTTAGGGGATGAATTCTGAAAAAAAAACTGAAACACAAACGTTAACTCATTTATCGATAGGAGTACTCCTGTTAAGTTTCGAATAAAGTAGTCTAACTAATCTTATTTCCCCACGTAATCTTTGGACTCCCGTTCCAACCCCTAAGGGGGTGAATTTTGAAAAATCCTTTCTTAATGCACCCCTAAACCTCATAAAGAACCTTTGTGCCAAATTTGGAATCTCTAGACTCAGCGGTTTGGGCTGTGCATTGATTTTTATACTTTGCCACCCCATTTCCCCCTCTTAGGGGTTGAATTCTGAAAAAACCTAAAACCCGTTTCTACTTATTTATCAATAGGAGCACTCCTGTGAAGTTTCGAATAAAATAGTCTAAGTAATCTTGTTTCCCCATACAAACTTTGGAGCCCCGTTTAACCCCCTTAGGGGATGAATTTTGAAAAATCCTTTCTTAGTGCACCCCTAGACCACATAAGGAACCTACTTGCAAAATTTGGAATCTGTAAACCCAGCGGTTTGGGCTGTGCGTTGATAGATGAGTCAGTCAGTCAGTCAGTCAGTCAGTCAGTCAGTCAATCAGTCAGTCAGTCAGTCAGTCAGTTTCTTCTTTTATATATTTAGATAGATAACGTTCCGTATCGAAATAAAACAAAGAAAATTCATACATATTCCCTATTATTAAATGTAACTGAACAAAACACAAGATATCCTTTTCCCCAAGACGCTTTCATTCTGCTCTAATGCAACAAAACAGACGGGTCCCACCTCTAGAGACTACAATGTCTCTGTCTTACCAACTACTAACTCATTGCCTAAGTTAACTGTACCATAGAGTAAGGAGACCGTGTAGAGCTGTAACTCATGTGAAAGTCAACTCATCGTCATTTCTGCTTTGCCTTTCCCAACTATGTTGTGGTCCAGGTAATCGGATGCAGCTGAATACCCGTATGTGTTGTACCATGGAGCGACTGCCTAAAAAAAATCGGAGCAGTCTTTGGGGACTGCCGATAGAAGTGAAAACAAAAAGAACACAGGCCCCGCCCCAGTCGTAGCACTGGTTATGCCCCGCGCATGCCATGTGGTGCTACGCCATAGCGGATGCTACGAGTGCTACGAACGGCTACGAAGCGTGACCGCACGTTACGTTACGTGACGATGAACGCGCCTAAAGAAGTTTTCACTTCAAAAACATAGAAAGCCGGTGGCATGTCCAAGAACTAAAAATTCGAAGACATGATTGTAACGTCTACCAACCCGCATTGGGCTCGCGTGCTGGATTATAGCCCTCCGCACCCATCCTCTCATAGAAAGGAGGCCTGTGTCCCAGCAGTGGGAACATTATAGGCTGATTATGCTATGTTATGCTACGACGGCCTATCCGACTTTCACAACCCAGTTAGTACTTGGTAATTTAATACCCCTTGGTCAGACATATAAAAGTTATTTCTGTTTCAGTACGGAGGCCATGGGTGTTGGCTGAGTCTGGCTGGGTCAGACTGGGTGCACAATGCAGAGGACAGAGAGTTGTGACACAGCTAAG
This sequence comes from Xestia xanthographa, assembly GCA_905147715.2. NCBI lineage: Eukaryota > Metazoa > Arthropoda > Insecta > Lepidoptera > Noctuidae > Xestia > Xestia xanthographa. The sequence continues at coordinate 22,682,920 of LR990666.1, read as the reverse complement.
TAGAGGCTATATCCAGATGTGGACAGCGGCTGTATGTTAAGCATGTAGGTTGACTTTGGTGCAGATTGTCGCCTCTATACAATATTTTACTATGTTTGTGTTTTTAGAGACAGCACACATTTACATTGAATGTAGGAGCATGACTTTGTGGTACAGAAACTTGAGAGTGCCTTATGTCTGTAGTTTAGAACTCAAGCAAGAATCTAATGGAATGCGTATACTAATGTGTGATCTAATGTTAACTACCTTCTTGTTTTCTTAGCGTATCGAAGGAAATCGTTATCATGATTGGCCAAAAATTGAAATAATGCCAGTATCTTGTTTTTTAAATCCAATTTCCACAAAAAAATACTGTCAGGTGTACAGGAACGAACATAGGGTACCTTTCATCCCGAAAAAAGTATTGTGCCCGGAGAAACTAAGAATAACGTTCTTATGATAATAGATAGCGACACGTGTGTTTCGAATCATGATTGAATGGGGAATTTTCCAGTGCTTTTTATGAACGAACTAGATGGCGCTGATCAACCTTGGGAATAATAAAATGGCTCGTTTTTATGTCCACAAAGCCTTAACTGAAGTACGGAGGAACCTAAGCTTGGCTCAACGCACCAGGTGTTTAAACGTAACGCAAAAACATTCAGAAGAACAATAGCAAAAACCTTGCAAAAACTTGTAGTTCAGTTCAGTGATGCAAAAGAACAGTACACTCTTTAGGTTAAAAATGTTTCACAGAAAAAAGGTTCTTTACAGTTTTCACTTTATATACCTACAACAATGAATAATGAAGGAGGAGCTCGTGGCTAAATAATAACAGCCGCTCGGGTCGATCGTTAGGTTAAGTCGTGCTTGCCTAGGTTGGTCTGTGGATGGGTGACTACCCATTACATACCGAGTTTCCTCCGTGCCTCGGAAAGCACGTTAAGCCGTTGGTCCCGGCTGTCATTTGTAGATCTTTGACAGTCGTTAGGTAGTCAGAGGCCCGAAAAGTCTGACAACCAGTCTTACCAAGGGGTATCGTATTACCCGGTACTAACTGGGTTGTGGAGGTCAGATAGGCAGTCGCTCCATGTAAAATACTGGTATTCAGCTGCATCCGGTAAAACTGGAAGCCGACCCCAACACAGTTGGGAAAAGGCTAGGCAGATGATGATGAACAATGAATAATAAAGAAATTTTCCCATACAATAAGTTTGACATGTGTCTAGGAGTTTTTTTTCCCTGCTAAAAGATGTTACCATTGATTGATTGATATAATACGTAGTAAATTCTTTTTTAATTGGATTTTAATAGAGCGCCGCTTAAAAAATATTCCCAAAGCTCATCAGCGCCATCTATTAATATATACTGAAGCATTGTGACAAAAGTCAGTGGAAAATTCCTCATTACATTATTACAAGCAAGGTACAACCCAAACTGATTTTTAATTTTTAATTAACGCGAGCGAAGCCGCGGGCAACAGCTAGTCTTAAATATAATGTATTCAAACCTAGTCAGAGAAAATATGTATTAATACTTTTCATTAAATAGAATTTACATAAATAGGTTGTTTGATCTTCAAGTAAGAAGTACACAAATATAACAAAACAAGGTAGCTATGACAATATTTTATTGAACTTGGCCAAAAATAGGCAAGTTATTAATGTTGTTCGATCTTTTATATTTTCTATTTTTATCTGCCATTTCAGATAAAGTTCATTATTGTATAGTGAATGCTCGATAAATATAGTAGGTATATTATTGTACTATCTATACATGTAATAAAGCAGTAACGAAAGAAAAACTGTACATTGAGAATTTTCGAGAAAAAATAAGTGGCGTTTGTTAGAAAAACGTAATTGATGACAAAAAGTGACTTTTTAGAATTTTTGTCTCTTTGTCTGTGTGTATGGTACGGCTTCACACCAAAACTACTGGATAGATTGAATTGAAGAAGCAAAAATGTTCTTTGTAAACCAAGTAAGGCTTTAGGCTACATATTATCACGCCGTATGTTATGGGTGGTAAGCAATATTGATTTTAAAAGGTTTTTGTTCGTAATTGACAGCACAAAATAATTGAATGCACAAAATTACATGTTATAAGCTTTATAGGGTGGAAAAACCCGAAAGGCACTTGTTCTCCTCGTCATTGCGATCACTTTTTTTGTTTTACACCATACCTGGGAACCTTCTAGTTACGGAGATATTGGGAGTCCAACTTTTTGACAAGTTTTTAATGTATGATTTTTACTTTAAACACCTCCGCGACCGCCATGTATCAGCACAATGTTTTGAGTGCGTTACATTGAGTTCTACCACAAAACATGATTTTTCACACCCAAAAAAAAAGTCATTTCCCAGCAATAATTTTTGCGTAAAGTTACTTAGTTTGATGTACAGAATGCTTGGTTGACGGCTTCGTGATGAGGTCTTTTACACCCTATATTATGTGATGCAGACGAAGTAGCGCGGGTCAGCTAGTTGTTATTATAAATGTGAAAGTTTTTGAGGATGTATAGACAGACGGATGTATGTTTTTTACCTACTCTTTCATGCTAAAACTACAGAATGAGTTTGGATGAAATATAGCACATATATAGTTTACTATAACCTACCTTTTATTAACAGACTTCCAAAAAAAGGAGGTTATTTACAAGATCATCACTAGCCTATTAATGTTCCCACTGCTGGGACACAGGCCTCCTCTCTATGAGAGAGAATGGGCTATAATCCACCACGCGGGCCCAGTACGGATTGGTAGATGTCACATGTCTTCGAATTTTTAGTTCTAGGACATGCCAGTTTCTTCACGAATTTTTGTCTTCACCGTGAATTATTTACAAGTGTATAATTTACATTACAATTATGCAAACAACAGCTCTAAAAAAATAGTAATAAAACATATGTACAAGTAAACCTGGATTAACATATCAAATACTTTTTATCTCGTTAATACGATCCCGTGGGGCAATTATCGAACTTAACGCAGGAACTCCGTGGGAAAAAGCTAGCATGTCATATTTTTGCGCATAATTAGTCAGCCTAAAATATTCCCTCTACTGGGATACAGCCATCCTGTCTACGAGGAAGGAGTGCTGTAAAGGAGGCTGTAAACAATGCGGGTTGGTAGATGTCACATATTTTCGTTTTTTTAGGGTTCCGTAGTCCTAAGAACCCTTATAGTGCCGTCTGTCTGTCTGTCCGAGGTTTTGCTAAGAGACCGTTAGTACTGCAAAGCTGTCATTTTGTAGGGGTATGTATATCAATTACGCCAACAAAGTGTTATAATAAAATTTTGGAATATATTTTTAGGGTAGGCTCCCCCCTACATGTGAAGTAGGGATGATTTTTTTTTGTCATCTGCCCCTTTGTGTAGGGTATCGTTGAATAGGTCTTTTAAAATGACTTAGGGGTTGCTAGTACTATTTTTCGATTGAATGCTCCATTTACGAAATATTAAACTTTAAGTGCAAATTTTTGTTCAAGTAGGACGTCCCCCCCCCCCCTAAAAGCTAAACTGCTGGATTGAAAAATCTGGAAAAAATCATAATGATAGTGCATTTAATGAACTTTGAAGGAAAACTATAGCGGTTAAGATAGGTACTCCCTTAATTCTCCTAAAAATTTTTGTCCGAAAATCATTATCCATAAAACGTTTGCTATAAACTTCAGTAACCATAATATTCAAAATCCCGAAATTTTGTTTTACATAATTATCTTTATTTCTAAAACTGTTCTGTCATAATATCGAATACTATAATAATTGAATCTTCTAATTTTACATGCCATAAAGTCAAATGTCCTAAGTATTTTATTATATAATGTGTATTATTCCGAATGTTCATATAAGTATAATGAATTTTTTGGTCCTAAAACATTTGCTAAAAATTAGGTTTTAGTGACAGAAACGAATCGCTGTAAATCCGACCCCACGTAGTCTTGTCTGCCCTACCCCGAGAGTGTAATTAAAAATCGCGTAGGCGCGGAGAGGCGAGGCGGCCCGCGAGTTGAGGAGCAGGTGGTTGTAACACTCGCCGCCGCTGCTGAGGCTGGCCGGCGGAGCCGGCCAGCAAGCCGAAGCTGCGGTGGTGAGCTTTAAACACATCTGCGACGATAAGCTCGCATGGGACCGCCGGAGCCCCGCAGCGCCGGAGCCGTGACAGAAACCATGCCTGCTGCATGTTGCTTGCTTGCTTGCATGCTGCATGCTTGCTCGCTTGCATGCTGCATGCTTGCTGCATGGTTGCTGCAAGCTTGTTGCATGCTTGCTGCATGCTTGCTGAATGCTTGCTGAATGCTTGCTGCATGCTTGCTGCATGCATGGTGTATGTTTGTTTGGTGTATGTGTGTTTGATTGATTTTCTGCCTTTTAGTGACTACCGATATGAAATGTATGCCAAAAGAAAATTGTAACTGTGAACTTTCTGCGATATTATGATGGTTCTACTTTTTAATTCTTACAAATTTCATAAGAGCAAAATTGTATAAAAATGTGTTGTGTTGAGAGAAGATCATAGCATAGCAAAAGCTAAGTAATACCTGTAGTTACCCGTAATTACAGACACAATTAAAATAACAATGTTTCTGTTCCCATTTGAGAACGTCTGGGAACATACCGGTTTGTTTTAAAAATATTATTAAGATCAAAACATTGAATATTTTTTTGAATTTAGGATTTATAACTATTATTGAAAACGGTTTGAAGTCTTTTGTATATTATTGATTGTAATATTTATGACAAACAGGTTTAGGGCATATTGTATTTAGGGATTTCAATTTTATGGCATGTTATATTATGTGATATTAAGTTCGGGTAAGTTATCATTCGGACAAATGATGATTAGGACAAAAAAAGTTATGGCACTTTAAATTATGAATAAAAAAGTTAGGTAATACAATAGAGAACCGTTAAGATAACTTTATTAGTTTAGCAGTAACAGTCGTTGAACTTGGGTGTTGGATAATTTTGTACCAAATACAAATTCCTTAGAATAATCCTTTAAAGTGACTAAGATGGAGTAGTTGCTTGTTTATAACGGGTGAAAACTTGCATTGAAAAACAAAATCTAAAATATAATGGGCGGAACCCTACACTGCGCGTGGCCCGACACGCACACGGCCGGTTTTTTGGTTCTATGACAGGCCGGTTTCCCCACGAAGTATTTCTCAACCGTTTTAATATTTACGACAGACCGTGTACTATTACGAGTATATTGCTATAGGACACTTTTCCCCTCGTTTATTGCTTCTGAAAAAGGTGCTCAAATTATTGTATTATTAATAAAATCCGTTTAGTAGGAGATGCGATGTAATGAGATTACTTTCTTATTGGGTGTTGCTATGGCAACTGTAATAGGTATCTCTCGAATTGAGGGGGTATCATGTCTTTTGTGGAAGAGCTTTGCGATATTTTTAGATTGAGCTGTGATTTAACAGACTGCAAGAAACAGAAATGTTCTGGGGAAAGATATTGAACTGATAAATAGTTTAGTATATCTATACATATAATCTATAATCTATATTTTATATTATATACATATAATAAAACAGTAAAAAAACTGTGTCTGTACATTGAATATATTAAAATAGTACATTTTGATACAAGTGGAGAAAGTTTGTTATTGTAATCGAGGCGGAATTATAACTCCCGAGCCGTAGGCGAGGGTGTTTTTGAGCCGAGAACTGCAATAACAAATGTCCACGTGTATCAAACGACGTTTTTCAATACACTTTTGAAGAAATAAAATAAAATAACGAAAAATATTTTTGTCTCGAACTATGAAACTATGATTTAAGTTTTCTTTTTTTTTCACGCTTTGCTTTCGCCAGGTTGAAGGAGAGGCAAAGGTATGAAGCCGTTAAACAGCCTAATTTAAAAATTAGATTTATTTTATATTTTTTAATTCAGAATACAAATAAATGTTAATTTGTGTATAAAACTAACTATTAGTTTTTAATAATTGGGTTTATCTATGATATTCTATTTATAAACACAATTTAAATATTCAAAAAATATTTATGCCGTAAAGACGCGTAGTGCTATGCAAAAATTAAAAAAAAAGTCGCTTCACACTATAGGCATTGTACTAATTTGGACTAAGTATAGGTTTAGTTATCTGTGGCAATTTTCATTCCCGCACACGTGCGGGAAAGTGGAAAAAATCGCACGCGTGTGAAATACATTGCATGTTGTGCCTAACCGTAGTGCGTTATGGACCAGTTTTCGAGGAAGTGTATTGAAAAATAAATAATTGAGGGGGGTTTAGAAACAGTAATAGAGCACGAATCCAAAAAAAAGTCTGTCTGTTTGTCTGTTTGTTTGTACACGCTAATCTTCGGAACTGCTGGACGGATTTGAATGACTTTTTGTTTGTTGTATAGGTATTGAGTCTGGGCAAGATATAGGCTATAATTTATCTTGGAAACTTGAACACCTGATGCAGAACCGCAACAGACCAGCTAAACTATAAGAGATACAAAAATGGTATTATAGCAAAAATTGTTCCACGTGATGGGCATTTTCTGCTGAGAGAATAAATTTGAAGATCTGGAACACCTAATGTGAAACTCCAAGAGCCCAGCTACACTAACATATATATAGGAATGACGTTTTAGCAAAAGTTGTTCAATCTGATGAGCACTCTTTGTTGATTTATAAAAATCGATGATCTGAAACACCTGTCGTGGAACTCCAAGAGCCCAGCTACACCATAACACATATAGGAGTGACGTCTTAGCAAAAGTTGTTCAATCTGATGAGCACTCTCTGTTGACTTATAAAAATCGAAGATCTGGAACACCTGATGTGGAACTCCAAGAGCCCAGCTACACTAACATATATATAGGAATGACGTCTTAGCAAAAGTTGTTCAATCTAATGAGCACTCTCTGTTGACTAATAAAAATCGAAGATCTGGAACACCTGATGTGGAACTCCAAGAGCCCAGCTACCCCATAACACATAGGAATGACGTCTTAGCAAGTGTTGTTTGGTCTGATGGGCATTTCCTGTTGACTTTTATCTTGGAAACAAACACCTGATGCAGAACCGCAACAGTCCAGCTGAACTATAAGAGATACAAAAATGGTACCATAGAAAAAATTGTTCCACGTGATAAGCATTTTCTGTTGAAGATCTACAACACCTGATGTGGAACTTCAAGAGCCCAGCTACACTATAACATATATATAGGAATGAAGTTTTAGCAAAAGTTAATATTTAAGGGGGGCTCCCATACAACAAACGTGATTGTTTTGTCTAATGTATAGATAATGGTACGGAACCCTTCGTGCGCGAGTCCGACTCGCACTTGGCCGGTTTTTTTAATTATTTGGAAGAGAAAACACGCAAGCAATAAGCTTACTTGTTCCTTACTTTATATACAAATCTGAATAAACAAGCACACAATACATCTTTCAATCGCCTACCATCTCTCACGTAAACCACACCGTATTCGTCTCGTTATTGACAACGGTTGCCATGACAACCGACACTGAGCAATCGCCTTCAGAGACACGTGTTCACAAACACGGGGTGTCATTTCCTTGTAACGATGTACGGTTAGATGGGACGAGTTGGGGTAAGGCTGCATTCAGACAATACTAGTTGTTTAAACTTTAACCGTGGGTACCATGTCTTTTGTGGAAGAACTCAGCGATATTTTGTAGCTTGAGTTATTTTAAGAAGAAGATATGTTTTGTATTTACTTAAGACTATTTTAAAAAGTGTAAAGACTCTTTGTCAGTCTGTGCAAATCAAACATATTGAATACAATATCAGTCTTGATGATCCTGCTCGAAGGACCACGTCTAAAATTGGAACATTATAACTATATTATGATATAAGTGCGGTAAGTTGAAAATTACAGCCGAGGCGATACATTATCAAAGCGCACGTATGTCATACGACGTTTTATAATATATTTGCGAGGAAATAAATAAAAGTCAGACTTTCTACGAATAAATCTTTAATCCTTTGTTAAAGCAGAAAATTTGAACAATTTGTAAAATTGATTACTACGTTGCCAGTTGGCATTTTTAATGTTGTCAAGTTATTATTATTATATTTTATCTCCCAAAGTTAATATTTATTCATAAATGTTGACCACTTTTCTGACATAAAAACTCTTTGCTAAGATTTAAAAAAGTACGTAATGAGATACAATACGATATTGAAATTGGTGAAATAAGAGACCCTTTACGAGCAAATGTGTTATAAACATTATTTTACATTGCTACTAGTGGTTGAATATTGCTTTGAATTTTTACATGAATCGTTACGAAATATGATTGTAGATTGGCTATTAGAGTAGAGGAAGACCAAAGAAAATCTCCCTACCATTTCCAAACAAATGAATTATCACAGATTACGATTGCACAGTTTTTTTTAATTCAATGACACAACATAAGCTGCTCAGATTGATCTTCAGGTAAAGCTGCTCTTGCCTAAGTTGGTCCGTGGATGTATTACCACACATTATAATTATGTACATATATCGAGTTTCCTTTGTGCCTCGGAAAGCACTATAAGCCGTTGGTCCTGGCTGTCGTTTGTAGATCTTTTACAGTCGTTACTGGTAGTCAGTGGTCTGAAAATCTGACAACCAGTCTTATCAACGGGTATCATATTACCCAGAACTAACTCAGGTTGTGGAGGTCAGATAGGCAGTCGCTCCATGTAACATACTGGTATTCAGCTGCATCCAGTTACACTTTAAGCCGACCCAAACATAGATGGGAAAAGGTGAATGATGTGCTTCATCAAAAGTTGGATTCAGACTGACCTAACTTTTCCACTTAATATCACAATCCCAAACCGATACCAACCATGACCTACATTTCAACTTTTCAAAAGTACCAATCCATTCTAATTTCACACCCAAAATCTAGTTTCCACCAATCTGTCCTACACCAGTCTAAGCCCACCTCTCCTCTAGTTAGGCCCATTTATCAAGATCATACGCTCCGATCCAGGCTTGGTGAATGCAATTTTAGCCCAAATTGGACCCGATCGGCCCCGATCGCCCCGATACATAACCAAGGAATTTCATAGGCATCTGATAAACTTCGCCGGATTAAATTTTCTTGTCATACTGAGGGAAGGTCGTGATGTAATATTGGAGAAATTTTGATGAGAAGGTTGTATGGGAATTTTAGTTGAATGCTGTCAAAGGAGTGCCGAACAGGTAATTTTAGCGGCAGTGTTGAATAGTTTTTTTGGTTGTTTGGGTTGGGGGTATGTTTAAAGTGTTCAATTAGAAAAAATAATATGCTGGCGTTAGTTACAAACGTGCCACACGCCAAAATATTTTGTACAGTAGTATAAAACTACAGTGATATTTTGGCGCTTGAAGAACACTGAAAAGGGGGCGTTGTCGGTAAAAAATTGTGAAATTGTCTGTCATAATCATCATAAAGGTAAGTCTTTATTTATCTCGACATCAGAATCACATAATATGCATAATCTTAAATATATTATGAGGCTCGCACAGTTCAGAATAGTAAAACAAATAAAAACAAAGAAATCAACAAAAACAAGACTTACCTAAAAAAACTAAAAACTAAATTAATCCTACCAAAAAGGCCCTTATGTTTTTTGTGTTGTGGTTTTGTGTGAATTGATGGGCATCGATTCTGAAATAAGATCAAAAAAATATTTACGGACATGGAGAGGGCTATGCTCAGAGTTTCCTTGCGAGATCGAATCAGAAATGAAGACATCCGTAAGGGAACCAAGGTCAACGACGTAGCTCGAAGAATTGCCAACCTGAAGTGGCAGTGGCATTGGTGACATTGCTCGCAGAACGGATGGCCGATGGGGCCGAAAAGTTCTGGAGTGGCGACCGCGAACCGGAAGACGTTGCGTTGGAAGACCTCCCACTAGGTGGACCGATGACCGGTGAAGGTTGTGGGAATTCGCTGGATGCGAGTCGCAAGGGACCGGTCAATGTGGCGACACTTGGGGGAGGCCTATGTCCAGCAGTGGACGTCTTTCGGCTGAAATGATGATGATGATGAAAATTAAAGTTGATTTTTAAATTTATTAAACAAATTCTTAAAGAAATCAATGTTTTATCCTGTTAAAATCTCTCTGTGATCTACGATCTGAGTTTCATTTGCTAATTTAATTTAACCTATCTAATATAATAAAAATTACATATTTCGTAACCTACCCCTTAAAACGATTCTATCTAAACTTGAAAACAACTCAATTACTACCTACGATCAAAAAAACACAACTTTTTTCCCGATCCAACATTCAAAAGCTCAAAGTTTCAGACATTAAATAATGGCCAGAGAGTTTCCATCACAGATATAGATATACCTAGATAACGCAAGCATCAAGATTTAAGTACCAAGACAACGCAAGTATCACGAAGCGTATGAAAACCAAGCGTCCCATGACTATCTACTATGACGTCATTATGCACTATATGGTTACAGTACTAACTGGGTTGTGGAAGCCAGATAGGCAGTAGCTTCATGTCAAATACTGTTATTCAGCTGCTTACGGTTAGACTGGAAATCGACCGCAATAAAGTTGAGAAAAAGGATAGTCAGATGATGATGAAGCACCATTTAGTTACTATACAAACAAGTTGCTATACAAGCAAGTTACTATACAAATAAGTTACTATACAAACAATCAAGGTAGTTAAGGTTTATTCTAATGATAAATGATGTTTATTTTGCAAGTAGGTTTTTACAAACACTTTTACACGTCATTTTTTTTTAAACTAGATGGACCGGCCCCATCTAGTTTAAAAAAAATGACGGTTTCGTACGGGAGAAAATATAATGACCACCAAAAATAACTTTGTGACCACTAACATCTATCACCTAAAATATCAATTGATCATCAAATTTAGTAAATTGAACACCAAATTTTTAATGAGGTGGTTGATGACAAACTAGTTTTGCCTAGGCTGACTTGGGGCACCCCGACACTGATAGATTAGGTTAGAAGGGTATGGCGGGGTCGAATGAGCGAGTGAAGCGAGCGAATAGACCCCGCCATACCCTTCGTGGTTATTTTTTTATAAACCATTCAGAAGTAGGAGCCCCGCGAAGCGGGGCTCCGTCGACCGGGTCTCCCTCGACTCGGATGCAAGAGCAATTCTTGATTCATTTCATTTGAGTTCAATTTCTGGTGATCAAACTAACTTTAACTATTTTTGGTTCTCGTTTCACGCTAAAATGGGGATTAATTTTGGTGATCATTTACTATTTTTGGCAATCAAAAGTGATTTTTTTGCCGTTACATTTGACTAAATCTGGTGGTTCGTTAAACATAAGCCGTTTCGTACCTGACTACTCTGAGAAGAAACAGCCGAAACAAACTCAGAGGTCATAGTCTCTTTTAAAGTCCAGACAATCTTGCTCAATTCACATGAGGGCTATGCAGATTAGTGTCTGAGATGATCTTTTGAAGAAAGAACCATACAGTTTTGAGTGGAACTGTCCAGTCAGTGCAAGCATTTGTCAGTTATCGTGTAGCTCGACTTATAACTCAAGGAGCTCAACGAAAGGACGAATAATACCAAAGAAAGGACATTTGGGTAGGTCGCCTAAAGTACTCAAACTGCCAGACAGTTGTGGGAAAAAATCAAACAAATAAATATAAAAATGTGACCCACATGGTCCCCACATTCACAATAATCGAATAAAAATTAATAATGAGTTCTTTTTAAAATGAATGTAAATAAAAATCACAAAAATAATTAAATGTCACAATGATAATAAAAAGTAAAATACTTAATAAAATAAGTACCTACTTATTCAAGTCAAATCAGTAAATGTCACATAAAAAAATAAAAAAAAATAAAGTAAAAAATAATAAAATACATGTCAAATCATTCAATGTCAGAGTGTATAAAAGAAAGGAATCAACAATAAACAAGCGAAGTCCGAAAATTTTCTAAATTGTTCTCTTCAAATGCGCTCCGCTACGCCTCCAGCGGGTGTGAGCAGGGCCATACATGCCGGTTGCGAATACTACGCACGTGACCTTTTTGAAGATTTACGTTTTCGTTCTTTACATGTATAGAATTAAGTTCTTGAGTTGTAACGTTGTTGTTTTAAACAAATTAGCTTGCTGCGACAATAGCCACGTTAAGCATAAAATGCTTAAGGTGGAAGCGTCATGGTTTTTTGCAATTTGCAGGTCAGTGTAAGGTTGTATGTTGATGAAAATTAACCCTATTTAATAACTATTATTAAGAGCAGCGGTGGCCCAGTGGTGGCGGCCCCGACTTACGAACAGTAAGTCGTGGGTTCGAACCCAGGCAGGTGCATTACTTTGTGTAATTTATTTCATCACTGCTGCTCTCAAAACGGTGAAGGAAAACATCGTGAGGAAACCGGCATGTCCTAGAACCAAAAATTCGAAGACATGTGATAGATACCAATCCGCACTGGGCCCGCGTGGTAGATTATAGCCCATTCCTTCTCATAGAGAAGAGGCCTGTGTCCCAGCAGTGGGAACATTAATAGGCTGATGATGATGATGATGATGAATACTTAACTATTACAATAAAAAGTCATCCAATGGGCTTAAATGAACTTAGAGGGTTGTATTGATGATTATAATGGTTATATTCTTTAACTACATACGTGTTACTTGCGCGACTCATTTTTCATTAACATATCTGCAAATTGCAAAAAACGAAAGAGAGTTTCAATTTAGCGGGCTACCCTGGCGCTTCCACCTTAAGTTGGGCACGCGAAGTAGCTCCTCTTGCCTTATCTAGTTAGATCTACATCTGTGGTTCCCATTCTATCATGGCAGCAAACTCGTTTGTTACCTTTCACCTCAAAAATTGAGTGTAAGCCTGTGAATAACTATGAAACTTTATTACCGGCTGAAATATTAGGCTTTTAGGGCACCGGGAAATGTAGGGTGAAGTGTTGATTTTAGGTTATTGGGACGTGGTTCGTGTATTAATATCGTTTATTAGTCTTTCTAGAATAGTCTGACAGGCAAGAAGGCTATCACAATTTCTCCTGTATTTGAGTGTTTGAAGAGTCAAAAACACAAATACAAGAAAAATTGGTATACTTAAGCATAGTTTAGATGTGTGATTATGTTTTAGATATGGCCATAAAATTAATAAAAATGCTCAAAAAAGTTTGATTATTCCTCTCGGGAGTGTTTGTTAAAAATAAATATCACAAGTTTTCATGTATTTGAGTGCTTGACTCTTCAAACACTCAAAATACAAGAAAAATTGTGTTAGCCCACTTAAAGGGAATCAGGGTTACAGTACACACTACAGTACAGTACACAGCTACAGGCTAGGGGCTACAGTAATTGGGTTGTGGAGGTCAGATAGACATTTGGTTTATGTAAAATACTAGTATATATTACACAACACCACACACGACACCTTTCTTATACACACGCATTTTTATTTTATTTGCATTTTTTATTTTTATTTTATTATTTTCTTACAATAGTCCTGCATGTATCTGCAAGTGTGATATATTCCAATCTTGGCAAAGGGGACCAGGCTCAAGACACCCACAGGATAGTCCAGTTAAGCAGGTGGCAAGTAACCAAACTCTCAATTATCATTTAAACAAAAAAAATGTATGAAAATACGATTGGGTCGCTTGGAACCGAGTAGAACCGGGTGACCCGGTTCTGACTATTCCTAGAACCGGGTACCTATGCTAAATCTAAATCTGGCTGGGGCGCAGAAGGGCACAGTACCCTAATTTGGATTCCTGACTCCCACAAACCTACAATATTTGTAACATCTGTTGTAATTGTACTTTGAGCGAGAAAATAAATCGTTACCAATTATACTGGCTTATGTCTGCGGCTTCGCCCGCATGAAGGTCAGTAATTGTCCCACGGGATTATGCTACCGGGATAAAAGTATCCTATGTATTAATCCAGGTTATAAACTACCTGTGTGCAATGATATTATATAGTAAAAAGAGGTAGATATCGCACTAGCACGCACAAATTGTGGAGGACAAAGTGACACAATTGTTGCACTTTGATAGCTAGCTATCTCTTTCTATCTTATACGTTCCGTATTATCTATCGCAGTCGTAGTTTTAAATTACTCGCAACGATATCTGAACGCCATTCAGTATGAACATGGCGTATCTTTTTTATTATATCATTGCCTGTGTGCCAAATTTCATCCAAATCCGGTCAGAAGATTTGTGAAAAAGAGTATCACATCAAACATCCATCTATCCTCACAAGCATTCGCATTTATAATCATTGAGTTATTACTACTACGTTTAGAAGACAGCGCGAACAAAACTCTCAATTATCATTTAAACAAAACAAATGTATGAAAATACGATTGGGTTGCTTGGAACCGGGTAGAACCGGGTGACCCGGTTCTGACTATTCCTAGAACCGGGTACCTATGCTAAATCTAAATCTGGCTGGGGCGCAGAAGGGCACAGTACCCTAATTTGGATTCCTGACTCCCACAAACCTACAATATTTGTAACATCTGTTGTAATTGTACTTTGAGCGAGAAAATAAATCGTTACCAATTTTATTATACTGGCTTATGTCTGCGGCTTCGCCCGCATGAAGGTCAGTAATTGTCCCACGGGAATAATCCCGTACTTTTCCGTACTTTTATCCCGGTAGCATAAGCTACCGGGATAAAAGTATCCTATGTGTTAATCCAGGTTATAAACTACCTGTGTGCAATGATATTATATAGTAAAAAGAGGTAGATATCACGCTAGCACGCACAAATTGTTGAGGACAAAGTGACACAATTGTTGTACTTTGATAGCTAGCTATCTCTTTCTATCTTATACGTTCCGTATTATCTATCGCTGTCGTAGTTTTAAATTACTCGCAACGATATCTGAACGCCATTCAGTATGAACATGGCGTATCTTCTTTATAATATCATTGCCTGTGTGCCAAATTTCATCCAAATCCGGTCAGAAGATTTGTGAAAAAGAGTATCACATCAAACATCCATCTATCCTCAGAAACATTTGCATTTATAATCATTGAGCTATAACTACTACGTATAGAAGACAGCGCGAACAAAATCTGTGCGCAGAGCCGAGCGCGCGGAGGGTGCGTCGGAGTCGGCACTTTCGTCGCTGGTCGTCCTCCGCCGGGCCTCCCTCCGGGCGGGGACAAACCGCCGAAGTGCAATGAAGAAAACAGCGCTGTCCTAACAGCGCTGAAGGCGCGCCTACTGGAAAACTCATAGCAATCACTCACAGGCGTGTGACATTGTTAGTCGCACGCTACCAGGCCGCAGCCGAATTAGGCTACCCCAATGACGGGTCTGATTTATCAGGCCAAGGTATAGCTTCCGCGGCAAGGGGGCAAAGCCCCGAGACCGCTTGCCTCGTTCCCCTAGGGGACGTAGCGATTTCCTGTTCGTTCGACTGAGTGAACTGCAGCCGGCTGACCTGCAGTTGAACGGAGCACAGATTTTGTTCACGCTGTCATCTCTATACGTAGTAGTAATAGCTCAATGTTTATAATGTTATAAGTAGGAAGTAGGATTTAGCTGCATCCGGTTAGACTTGAAGCCGGTCCCATATACGACCCAAAAGGGCTATGCAATAGTACCTACCTACTTAGTTCTTCAAGAATATCAACGTTATAAATGTTATGATGATTATAGGTATTGTATTGTCGAAGAAATGATGTAGGTAATATTGTTGTGTGAGTGAATTATTTTACGCCGGCTTATATTTCCGAGAAGTTATTGAATCGTTCAGCTTAATAGAATACTTCCACGAAATAGGTATAATAAAATGTTGGTAGTTGTATAAGAAAACACAAATATAAAATATCTATAGACGAAATTGAAAATGAATGTAATTTTAACGAAAGTTAACAAGAAAATTAAATTGTTAGTTAATTATTTTTTCACACCTAAAAAAAGTCGTTTCTGAACAATATTTTTATTTTTAAGCAGTGTTTGCACTTAGTTTGATGTACAGAACTACAGAATGATTAAACACTTCATTTCTGGACACGCGGCGCGTTGAGCGGCGCGTCAGGCGGTGCGTCGGGCGGCGCGTTGCGCGTTTTTCCGTTTACGGAGAGGCACATCTGTCATATGTTTGTATATGCGCGCGCACTGGCGCGTTGACCGCGGCGGTGCACGCGGTGGGCAACGCTGCATCTCAAGCAAACGCGCGTAAAAACGCCTCTCCGTAAACGCTCTCATACATTGTCAAATGTTTGAATTTTAAGCGGGCCGCGCCGCACGACACGCCGCGCAGCACTCCGCGTCTCCGTAAATGAGCCCTTTAGGTTTACTGTCACTTACGGGAAATGTTCCGGATTATAACCAAGGAAGATAATATCTCGTAAGTGTGGCGTTTAAGTAAGTTTAATTAGACTTAGGTACTTAAACACCACACTTACGAGATATTATAATTATAAATATATTTATAAAATATTTATACATATAGGTATATATATATCACGGCAGGGAAAGCTTAGAGGAACACTCTGCCCAAATATTGGCGCCATCCGCCGCCAATCCGCCTTTGTCTTTCAGTCTCTACTTCTCTAGCCATCACATCGCCGTGCAACACCTACAATTCTTCATTGTTGGTAAATAGGTAGGTGGGTATTTGAAATCACACACAGCACTTGACTCAAATTACAAACGTTTATTTCTATGAAACCATTTAGGTACAGAAATTGATTAACTTTTTAACGGTCACTTCATTAAACACTTATAATTACATAGTATTTCAATTGTTTTTGCTAATCGTAGGATAACGTGACTGCTCGTTGCTCACGCGTCCATTCTGACTGCGTGAGCGGAAGTACCACAATATCCGTTCAGCAACTTATTGCAATAGTAAATTCAATCAGCTTCACAAATAATACTGAAACACTTTACAATAATTGTGTTACTATTAAATAATGACAGAATTCACCGATTTGAACACGTTTTCAATTATTAATAATAAACTAGATGTCTCATTACTTTTTAACCGACTTCAAAAAAGGCGGAGGTTATATGTTCGTGTGTATGTATTTTTTTTTTTATGTATGTTACCTGATTTCCCTCCCATTTGTGGACCGATTTTCAAAATTCTTTTTTCATTTGATAGAGTACACTCCTGAGGTGGTCCCATTTTAATTTGGTGAAGATCTGATGCTGACCTTCGGAGATATACAATGGAATTCTTCAAAAAGAGACGGCAAATCTGTTGTGATAGCTCCAATCGGTTGGATGTTCATTGTTTATACAATATCATGACGGAACATCACGCCTGTATGCTCTGAGGGGGTACGCAGAAGTGTACAATTTACCTGATTTCTCTCCCATTTGTGAACCGATTCTCAAAATTCTTTTTTTATTTGAAAAAGTATACTCCTGAGGTGGTCCCATTTTAATTTGGTGAAGATCTGATGCTGATCTTCGGAGATATACTATAGAACTCTTCAAAAAGGGACGGCAAATCTGTTGTGATAGCTCCAATCGGTTGGATGTTCATTGTTTATACAATATCATGACGTAACATCACGCCTGTATGCTCTGAGGGGGTACGCAAATGTGTACAATTTACCTGTCTTCTCTCCCATTTGTGGACCGATTTTCAAAATTCTTTTTTTACTTGAAAGAGTATACTCCTGAGGTGGTCCCATTTTAATTTGGTGAAGATCTGATGCTGATCTTCGGAGATATACTATAGAACTCTTCAAAAAGGGACGGCAAATCTGTTGTGATAGCTCCAATCGGTTGGATGTTCATTGTTTATACAATATCATGACGTAACATCACGCCTGTATGCTCTGAGGGGGTACGCAGATGTGTACAATTTACCTGATTTCTCTCCCATTTGTGGACCGATTTTCAAAATTCTTTTTTTTACTTGAAAGAGTATACTCCTGAGGTGGTCCCATTTTAATTTGGTGAAGATCTGATGCTGATCTTCGGAGATATACAATGGAACTCTTCAAAAATAGACGGCAAATCTGTTGTGATAGCTCCAATCGGTTGGATGTTCATTGTTTAAACAACATCATGACGTAACATTACACCTGTTTGCTCTGAGGGGTACATAGATGTGTACAGTACACCCAGATTTCGACAGTTATGGCATGTTATGTTCCATTTATTGGGGATAAGCCTATTACCATGACATGTATTGTTAACCATGTACAATGAATGCATAGCAAATATTTGTAAGTATAGGATATTACAACTAAAAATGGAAAAATAAAATAAAACTTTTTTGCCAAAAATAAAACCGACTTCAAAAAAAACAACAAACAAAAAAAACACAAAAAGAAAAGGACAAAAAAATACACTAAAAGAAAAACAAAAAAAAAACACTAAAACAAAACCACAATTTTGTGGTTTTGTTTTTTAGTCTTTAATCTGTGCTATCATGGAACATTTCCGGTGATGTACAACAGTTATGTTAAACAAAAGCTTTTTACTAATAAATCACTGTGTAAAATAGTCTTATTAATTTATAGTTGGGAATCTATTATTGAGACTTACTTAGTTCTCATACTTAATTTAAGCATTCAGGTATTGATGGTAAAATCACAGTCGGCGCCATTTTCCCTGACAGGTAACGCCCTATCATAAAGAAACATAATGTCAAGTGATTAACTATTAATTGCTAATATGAATAAAATATATAATAAAAATAAATATTGCTGGACATTACACACAGCGCCGTCTAGTGCCACACTAAGCAACGAGGCTTGTGTCGTGGACACTAGATAGTTGATATACTACATAGATACTTTTTTGTTTGTAAATACATACTTATTATACATATAAACATCCATGACTCGGAAACAAATGTCCATGCTCATCACACAAACATTTGCTCCGACCGGGATTCGAACCCGGGACCCTAAGAACGAAAGGCGAAAAGGCAGCCTGACTACCGCTGCGCCAATCAGGTCGTCAACCCACGAATGAAACCCTAAAGTTGTTAAACAAATATTCTTATGTTAATTATAACGATAGTTTTAGCTAGAACATCGAGTTTAGTTTGATAATTGATTTTCAAGTGATACTGATTAAGACAAGCCAACAGATGGCGCTGTTGCTCTTGATACTCAAAAGAAATTTGTCAATGGCACTCACAGGTGTTATAATAGTTGCCAGAGTATCTCACAGATGGCAGTATTATCGTTCATGGAATAAGAAATTATAATTTAACTAGTTATAATCAATAACATTATGTAATAAGCTTAGCATAAAGGTGTCCTCGCGGCGACATATATTTGTAATTATAAACCGTTAAAGCTTAAATCAGTGTACAGAATGCTTGGTTGACGGCTTTGCGAAGAGTCTGCACCCTGTTAGATCACGGAAAAGCTAGTCCTGTTGAACCTATCTATCTTCTACTTTAAGTTCGAAAGTTATATCAATGAGAGGTTTTCCTTTTGAGGTTTTAAAAAAAAACTTAGTATCCAAGAACTCTATAGATGGCGTTGAACTTACTATGCCAAAGCCAAAACGCTTGAAAAAACAAACATTGTGTCACGTCACATACTCTCGTTGACTGACACTTTCATTTGCATAACCTTCCGAATATAACCAACATTTCTCGCGCTTTGTTAAAATCATTTTTTTTAGGATCCGTTCCTTGCATTATCATACTTACTCCTAGCGCCATCTATCCAGCGACTAGGGAAGAGCTAAAAAGAAAATCCCTCATTCCACACATCCCACGAGTTTTCTTGTTTACCCGAAACTGAACTAAAAACAATTAATTATTGACAATATCCGAGCCGTCAGATGAAGCGCGCCCTCGATATATCAATGACGTCACAGAAGGGCAGCTGATTTATATATATAGCGAAAACATGGCGGAAACACAGGATAAACTAGTGTTGTTTAACAAATTAATTATGTTGATAAAGCGGGAAAGGGAATGGCTGATAGAAAACGAAGTAACGAAATACGCAATTTGTTTTTGTTTGTTCAGAATATTTTTTACACGTTTTGGTTTTTGTGTGTCTGAAATGCATATACGATTTAGGAGAAACTATAATATAACTAGATTCATCTGAACCCTTTGAGTTAACTAATCCCTGCTACTAACTTTGCTGTGTTTTTAAGGTTTTTATTTTTTTTGCACGGAGGACGCCTAATTCATTTTCTAAAATAAAAGTAGCCTTATTTATCTATACTAATATTATAAAGTGGTAACATTTGTTTGTAAGTTTGTATGTAGGGGGTAATCTTCGGAAGTAATGAACCAATTTTAAAAATTGTTTCACTGGTAGAAAGCTACATTATTCGTGAGTGCTATAGGCTATATTTTATTCCCGTACTCCCACGGGAACGGGAACAATGCGGGTGAAACCGCGGGACGTCAGCTAGTTACATATAAATCCGATAAAAAATGTTCTATAACTTAGTTATAGAACATTTTTTATCGGATTATTTAGCGATACTTAATAACACGGAGACAGAAAAACTTCTAGAAGTCCTGATTTGATTAAAACGTTATACCCTCGTATCTAATTATACATATTTACTTATGTTAGTTTAAATGTGTAATGTTATTGTAAGTACCTATTTGATTTTTGTTATAGTTGTTAATAGATTTATTTATTTTAAAACTTTTACTACTACACTACACTACAACAACCCATAACGTCCACTGCTGGACATAAGCCTCTCCAATGATGGGAGGAATTTGCCGTAATCTCCACGCTTGGCAGGCGGATTGGAGATCGCAGTGATGAAAGACTAACAGAAAACGCTGCTGCCCATTCTCTGGACTACGGAGGCGCAAGGTGTTCTGCCTCAGACATTAGTCGCCTTATACGACACCCGTGAGTGTATTCTATTCTATATTATATTGTATTATATTTGGTTGGTTCTATTCTACTCTGCCGGATACCACACGGCTAGAACTTTTACTTAGAAACTTTTACTGTCCTAATTAAATTATATGCAATGTAAAGTGAGGCCTGAAACACAGGTTTAAATAAACCTAGATCAGGCAGGTCGCTACCTAACATTTGAATTCGACTTTATACTTACTTGCACACACATATATATATATTTTAGCTATAGTTTACGCACTAATTATACAATTGTTTAAGAAATAACATTACTGCACCCAATGTACACTTTTATAATACCTACTTTTGATTTTTTTATTTTTTTTCAACAATAAGCATATTATTTAGTTTTGTGCACAGAAGATTTAAGTCTACAAAATAAGTCGATGCATACAAAATAATAATGAATTATTCTTATTCTTACTTGAATATTGTTGAAATGTAGATTAACTATGCCTCCATCTTAGCTTACCCTTTTGGGGACCTTCGCTGTTATATTCCATCGTCCAGACCTACACAGGTACCTCGTTAAAACTATTCAGTCGAAAATGTTGACCCAAAATTCTACAACAAGTCTGAAACTATGCCTTTCTCACGAAATATCCCAGAACTTCTGAAAGTTTCGCAACCAACACGCGTATTAAGATGTAACAGTGTAACTTAGTTTGTATTTGTGACGCTGCGTCGTTAATCTTCATCTAAGAGGGGTGCGTGTCATGTTCTTTTTGAATGTGAGGAAGAGTTGGTTGGGGAACTTGGGTACATAACATGAAACTCAAACTCAAAGCATTTATTTCAATTAGACCATTATAGGCTCTTTTGGTATTTGTGTTTATTGTTTTATCAAATTAATAAAAATTGACGAAGATAAAACGTGTCAAAGATCATGAGTGGGGGCTTGTGACGTCACATTTGCGTAAAAATTGTACTCAAATGTGACGTCACACGAGTTTTCGACGCACTGTATCGTCTTCATTTTTTGTTTACGTGAAAAAAGAAAAAATATGTGTCCAATATTTTTTTTAAATCCATCTGACGGACTAATTAATTTTTTTTTGTCATCTACGCTATTTAGGTGGATGTATACGAATTATTCACATGTTACTTATTTTCTTGAAAATAGGCTAATAAACCAAAAAAACCGGCCAAGTGCGGGTCGGACTCGCGCACGAAGGGTTCCGTACCATTATCTATACATTAGACAAAACGGCAAAAAAATCACGTTTGTTGTATGGGAGCCCCCCTTAAATATTAATTTTATTCTGTTTTTAGTATTTGTTGTTATAGCGGCAACAGAAATACATCATCTGTGAAAATTTCAATTGTCTAGCTTTCACGGTTCATGAGATACAGCCTGGTGACAGACAGACGGACAGACGGACAGACAGACGGACAGACAGCGAAGTCTTAGTAATAGGGTTCCGTTTTTACCCTTTGGGTACGGAACCCTAAAAAGAAAGCCAAGAATCACGGAATCACGGATATTATCCCGTAAGTAGAGAAAAACCGTGAAAGTCTAAAACAGTGCAAACCGTACCTATTTCGAACTCTGTTAATCATCTGCCTAGCCTTTTCCCAACTATGTTGGGGTCGGCTTCCAGTCTAACCGGATGCAGTTGAATACCAGTATTTTACATGGACCGACTGCCTATCTCACCTCCACAACCCAGTTAGTACTGGGTAATACGATACCCCTTGGTAAGACTGGTTGTCAGACTTTTTGGGCCACTGACTACCTGTAACGACTGTCAAAGATCTGCAAATGACAGCCGGGACCAACGGCTTAACGTGCTTTCTGAGGCACGGAGGAAACCCGGTATGTAATGGGTGGTCACCCACCCACAGACCAACCTAGGCAAGCACGGCTCAACCTAAAGATCGACCCGAGTGGCTGTTATTATTAAGGCGCTGTCAACACCAAAATCGCGCACATTGTCTATTTGTATGGGAGAAAACGAGACGTCACTATTACTGGGCGGCCAGGTTTTAGAAGAAAATAATGAATAAATATTGATATAAAAAAGTATGGATTATTTGTGAAATATGACTCGTTAGCGGTTTAGGTATGAATATGTTGACTTCATGTTTTTAATTGCAGACCCATACGTCAAAAAATTAAAGACATAGGACCGTTGATGATGATTTTAAGACCAATCTTTGCAATTATTTTCTATCGAGCCGATTTCGTCGAAATATTTGTATGTGTATCGAGTCCGTCCAAGGTCTTTGAAATATGATCAATATTAACATTTTTTTTTTGCCGTGCTAGAACAAAAAGTTTTTCTTAAAAAACTGCTTAAATAACATCAATTTCAACAAATTAGGTGTTGTCAGCCCCAAGCCACGAACTCCTATTTCGATCTCTGGTAATAAAGTTCAAAATACCAAATGTTACTGAATTTAGTGCTACGTAATTCAAATTAATCCCTACAAGGATTCATGAGAATGATGTTTAAAATATAGCCCTGTCACGACCCTTTAGTTGGAAGTCGAGCAAATATTAGAAAACTGTTGGAAACAACCATATTTTACGTTGGCGCCCTGTGGCGTACGGTTTCATAATAACCTGTAAACGAAAACCTATTTATTTACTGGATATTAAAGGGATGACTTGGGTGCGTGCGTGTGTGTGTAAAAGTATGTTATGAGGGATACACGGCACGTGTAACTGGAAATACGCAAGTCATGTAAGTATGTAGGTTGTTTAGAATTGAATTTTGAATCGAGTTTAAGGACAATGCCATAAAGCAGGTTTTAGCTATGTCTTTTTCATTTTTAGGCACAAATCTTTTTTTTTTTTTGAGCCTATACTACCTCAGATTAGCAACTCTATTTGTGGTGGTTCAAACTTCGTTTGTAATACTGTTAGAATAACGTTCTAATCAGCTTGCACTACAAAGCGGTTGTTAAGTCAGTCACTGCGGCCGAATAGTGCGTGCGAAATTAGTGGTTTTTATTCTTTATAAAATCAAATTTTCGTCTTTTGGAAAAAATAAAAAACATAAGACCTGCTTTATAGTTAGTTCAGTTACTATGCAAAGTTTCATGATCTAATTTGAAGTACTTTTTGAATACCAGCGGTTTATTGTTCGATTTTGAGGTAACTGGGATTTTTTTCTATCGAGAAAATTTTATGAAATCGTGTTTTCGCCAAACATAAGACCTAAAATTAATTCTCAACTTTACCATATATTTATTTCAAAATTAATGCTGCAGTATTTTAGGCGTAACGGAGGATCATGCTAAGCCATTTGAGGTAGTATAGGCCCTTAAGGTCAAACAAGTCAGTCATTCTTCCATACAAACGTAGTCTGGTGATTACTCGTCTGTTTGACGGTGTAGGTTCAAAATTAAAAATTGTATCAACTGGTCTTGTCATTATCTAGCCCTGTATGGAAGCAGAATTGGAAAAAAAAAATTGGTTTGGAAGTTATGAGCGTCGAAACTTTCATATTTCAACACTAATTTTAACTCATCTTTGGGCGTAAATAAATGACTTAAGTAGTATGAAAATGGAAAAACTGAAACCATACAAGAGTAGATAATTTATTCAAATATTGAAATAATTTTATTTTGAACAGATACATCCAATAGATTTTTCATGATATCCGTACTCCCAAAAGTCTGCATAAAAAAATTCGCTCAGCCGTTTTTGTTGTAAATCATATTGCATTTCGCTACAAGTTACCACCCCGGTCAGTGGGGAAGAGGGGCCGCGCGCAGCGCGTCTGTGTGTGCAGTGTGTGTGGGTGCACACATGCTCATTTGGTTAGCTGCCGCCCGGGCGCATGCTATTGTACGAGTAATACTACCTATTTAAAGCTCGTTATTTTTTAACATTGAACTCTGGATTGAATTTTGAATTCCGATATTTCTTTATTGATAGTTTGTGTTTATTATTTTGAATTTGTGTCAAATTTTACTGGCCCTGGCATTGAACTTTGGATTCGATTTGATAGTGATTTACGGGCGGCGTTTGAATTTGTTTTTTTTTTTGATTATGTATGTTAGCCGATTTCTCCCCATTTGTGGACCGATTCTCAAAATTCTTTCTTTATTCTTTTTTTGTCCCATTTAATTTGGTCAAGATCTGATGCAGATCTTCGGAAATATACAATGGAACTCTTCAAAAATAGACGAAAATCTGTAGTCATTGTTGCAATAGCTTGGATGTTTATTGTTTATGACGTAACATCAAGCCTGTATGCTTTGAGGGGGTACGCAGATCTGTACAATACACCCAGATTTCGAAAGTTAGGTACCTACCTATGTTTGCGGATGGATGGACAGAGATTTTGTTGGCATGTCAGAAGTATTGTGAGAGGAATTTATGAATGTGTAAACCTTTACTTTATTTTGTATATTTTAATTTTATGTTATCTCTCACTCTTTTAGTTCTAGTTTTAGTTACAGTAATTGGTTTAAATACAACCGTTGTAATTAAATAAATAAATGTTAAGTTTCATTTATTGGGGATAAGCCTATTACCATGACATGTATTGTTAATGATAAGAGCAGCGGTGGCCCAGTGGTGGCGGCCTCGACTTCCGAACAGTAAGTCGTGGATTCGAACCCAGACAGGCGCATTACTTTGTGTAATTTATTTCATCACCACTGCTCCCAAGACATGTGACATCTACCAATCCGCACTGGGCCCGCGTGGTGGATTATAGCCCATTCCTCTCATTGAGAGGAGGCCGTGTCCCAGCAGTGGGAACATTATAGGATGATGATGATGATGATGTATCGTTAATAATGTATAATAAATTTAAGGCGACTTGTTCGGGAACGACTAAAAATGGAAAAAGAAATAAACAGCTTTTTGCAAAAAAATAAACTGACTTAAAAAAACACAAACATAAAAAAACACTTTGATTGATTTGGTGTTTTTTTCACCGGCTTCTGAAGCTAAAGTTATTTTCACTTTTTTATGTTTTTCTTTTTTTTTAATTATGTGATAACTTCTAAACTATTCATTCAAATGTTAAGCTGTAAAAGACAATTTTAATCTAAATTCAATTGTCAAGATAATGAACATACTTATTTGGATAAGGATTAATACTTACTGCAAATAAGGTAGGTACCTACCTACGTCATATTTTTAAATACATTTTCAAAGATAAAAATGTTACCTACCTACTGTAAGTTTACTTTTTGTCTGGATAGAAGGTCTACCTATTCATAAATGAAATATTTTCAGAGAATCATCCAACGGCTATAACGAAGCCATAGCAACGAAATATTTTTTTACTGAGTCATCATCTGCCTAGCCTTTTTCCAACTATGTTGGGGTCGGCTTCCAGTTTTACCGGATGCAGCTGAATACCAGTATTTTACATGGAGCGACTGCCTATCTGACCTCCACAACCCAGTTAGTACCGGGTAATACGATACCCCTTGGTAAGACTGGTTGTCAGACTTTTTGGGCCTCTGACTACCTAACGACTGTCAAAGAACTACAAATGACAGCCGGGACCAACGGCTTAACGTACTTTCCGAGGCACGGAGGAAACTCGGTATGTAATGGGTGGTCACCCATCCATAGACCAACCTAGGCAAGCACGGCTTCACCTAACGATCGACCCGAGCGGCTGTTATTATTTAGCCACGAGCTCCACCTCCACATTTTTTTACTGAGTACCTAGGTATATTTAAAAACTTGACCCACAAAATAAACACTGGCTCCATATTTTTACAACATCCATTACGCTAGTTTACTACGTGCGTCGTATTTACCTACTGTCGGTCAGGAGCGGCACAATGCCTATTGTTGATAACTGTATAAGACAATATTACAGACCACTATTGTAAACTAGCTGACCCGCGCAACTTCGTCTGCGTCACATAATATAGCTTAGAATTAGAACATGTCATTTTGTGCATTCAATTACGAACAAAAATCTTTTAAAATCAACTTTGCTTACCTCCCATAACATACGGCGTGATAATATGTAGCCTAAAGCCAGCTAGTAGTAGTTTAGCTAAGCTATCCAGTAGTTTTGGCGTGAAGCCGTAGCATACACACAGACAAACAGACAAAATTCTAAAGTCACTTTTTGTCATCAGTTACGTTTTTCTAACAAAAGCCACTTATTTTTTCTCGAAAATTCTCAATGTACAGTTTTTATTTCGTTACTGTTTTATTATATGTATAGATAAACAGCCAATAAACATTTTACAAAACAACATATTTTTTATTTGATGAACTAACAACAAGCCTCACAGACTCACAGTCACATCAAAGTCACGCTGCACGCTGTCGAAAAAGCAATTATCCTGATTCTGGCTGTACTAATGAGGAGTCGCCTGTGTGTTAACTAGCTAGGGTAAGTAAATACCTATTTATCATAAAATAGTCATCATCATCATCAGCCTATTAAATGTTCCCACTGCTGGGACACAGGCCTCTTCTCTATGAGAGGGAATGGGCTATAATCCACCACGCGGGCCCAGTGCGAATTGGTAGATGTCACATGTCTCCGAATTGTTTGGTTCTAGGACATGCCGGTTTCCTCACGATGTTTTCCTTCACCGTTTTGAGAGCAGTAGTGATGAAATAAATTACACAAAGTAATACGCCTGTCTGGGTTCGAACCCACGACTTACTGTTCATAAGTCGGGGCCGCCACCACTGGGCCACCACTGCTCCCAAAGCAAATACCTATTTATCATAAATAGTAACAAAATAGTATATACATAAATATAATATTAATAGTACATACTACACCTAAAGTTGCACAACTTACAAAAACAAAGGTAGGTAAGCATAGAAAAAAAAAGTCAAATCAATGAAATTATTTGTTCATTGTAATAACAATATCTACCTACATTACACCTATTTGTTTGAGTTTATGTTGTCCTTCAAACATGAATCCGCCGGGCGGCGCGGCTCCGCCGCACCGCCGCTGTCGTTCACTATTCAATGAAATCGCGCATATGTATGCATCACTCAGCGTTAGGAGTGTGTATGTGTACGCGCAGTAGCTTCTTACTGCTCTTCACAGCGTCTATCCCTTTCGCTCGTGATGTCGGATGAAATAGCATGCATTTTAGACCCGCCCACCAACTAGTTCGTGCCGCTAACTCGTTTACTCTTAAGCTGATAACCTTATTTCATAGGCAATGTCAATTTGATTGTCATAAATATTTATGTTGTTATAATTTGAATGATAATAGAATCTTTTTAATTCGTTTAATAATACATACGGTCTAAAATTAATTTATCGAAGTAATAATTAGATTTTGTTTTTTTTTGTTTTTACAAGAATGGGTTTTGTTTTGTGCCAGACATTTCAAAACTTATATATCTTTGAGTTATCAAAGAGATTATAAACCCGATTTTTCACTGGTGGTCATAGCGCGTTAGCATAATAATTTATTTATAGCAATTTCAATCGGATATACCAATAATTCTAATCTAATCTAGCCGTGTGGTATCCGGCAGAGTAGAATAGAACCAACCCATTACACTCACGGGTGTCGTATAAGGCGACTAATGTCTGAGGCAGAACACCTTGCGCCTCCGTAGACCAGAGAATGGGCAGCAGCGTTTTCTGTTAGTCTTTCATCACTGCGATCTCCAATCCGCCTGCCAAGCGTGGAGATTACGGCAAATTCCTCCCATCATGGGAGAGGCTTATGTCCAGCAGTGGACGTTATGGGCTGTTGTAGTGTAGTGTAGTATACCAATAATTTACATTTATAAACCAGACTATATTTTCTAAATTTTACCGATGATTCAGTTGAGACAGGTTGAGACGCATAAATTTCAAACAAAAGAAAATCGCAACCTTTACTGCTTGAACTTAAGCAAGCGACACCCGTCTGGCGACAAGACTGTGGAGATAAATGAAGTAAGTAATCTGTTGTGTCGTTTGTGGGCCAATATTATATTTTGTAATCTATACTTCTATATCATCTATGCTAATATTATAAAGAGGAAAGATTTGATTTTTTGTTTGTTTGTGTGTTTGTTACGATTAAACTCTAAAACTACTAGACCGATTTAAAACATTCTTTCACTATTAGAAAGCCACGTCTGTACCGTGTAACATAAGCTATATTTTATTCCTGTACTCCCACGGGAACGGGAACTACGCGGGTGAAACCGCGTGACGTCCGCTAGTATAGAATACAGGATTGGTGATCTGATAATTATTACAATCATGTAAATGCTCATTTTCTAATTCTCGCAGTGTAAACGAAGCTTTGGGACAAGTCGTGCCAAAGTAATGAAATCTAGGCATTACTGTTAATATTACTGTAATCTCTTTGTAAGACCTTAGATTCAATTATGTTTACGTCTATTTTGTCTCATCAGGCGGACTAACGTATTAATAGAGCTTTCTGGTAGATATTTATTGCAATTATTATTTTAGTCTAGGATTAAAGTAGGGTGTAATAATTTGCCACATTTTTTTCAACACATTTGCTCAAAAATGCATTTACGGAGCCTGTATACATTGTTAGAAAGTTAAAAATTACGCACCATACAACGGAACGTGCGGTAAAATAGGTACTTTCACCTAGGTACCTATTTTACCGCATACCCCGTTGTATAGGACCGTGCGTATTCTTTACGGTTTTTTTTAATTAGGTTGTAGGGACACAATTTATGTACAAGCTTACTCAGCGAATATATTATTGGTGACGCACGGCTGCGCCCGTGATACAGAGAAGTTTAGTCGCAAATAAACTGCAGTCGTAATTGGTCGTTTCTATTAAACCTGCACCCTCGATACAAGTGAACAGAACACATACATCGGACAATACCGAAGTAGTAATATAAAGTTATAATATCTAAAGTGGTGACCCCTGTGAAAATTTCATTTTGGCGAGGTGCGTGCATAGACTGAAACGGAAATGAATCCTCAACAAAGTGTTACGCCACGTGCGCAAGGTGTGAAAGATGACATGTCCGGCGATGCCAACGAAAAGGCGCTGGCCAGCATAACTGTCTCATCGCGTATTCCCGAGTTTTGGACAGACCAAACGCAACTCTGGTTTGTCCAGTTCGAGGCCGCGGTAGAAAATCAAAGACTGAGTGATGCAGCCAAACAGAATGTGGTTGTTACTAAATTAAGCAAGGCTGCTATACAGCAGGTGAGCGATTTGTTGCTTGCCCCGCCGGAGTCTCGGAAGTATCAGACGCTGAAGGAAAGGCTACTAGAGGTGTTCGAGGAGTCGGAGACAAGGAAATTGCAGAAGTTGATCAGCGAAATGGAGTTGGGGGACCAGCGGCCATCACATTTACTGCGACGAATGCGTGAGTTAGCCAGAGAAAAAGTGCCTGACGATACCTTAAAGTTGATGTGGCAATCACACCTGCCGAAATCAGTGCGGGCTGTGCTGGCAGTGTCTGACTCAAAGAATTTGGATGTGCTCGCCACGATAGCAGACAAGGTGCTGGAAAGTACGAGAGAGGGCTCATCAACAGTAGCAGAGATCAAAGCAGTGGAGGTCCAGGAAAAAACTATAGGGAAAAGGAATGATGGATCATCAGACATCAGTCACATCCTGGGGGAGCTGGCGAAGATCAACCTGCGTCTCGCAGGTCTGGAGCGTGGCAGAGGCAGAAAGCGTTGGGACAACGGCAGCCGGCGATCGAGATCGGCATCGAAGCATGGTGATGAGGGTGCTGAGAGGAAAAGTGCTAATTGGTTGTGTTTTTACCACTATCGTTACAGGGAGAATGCAACAAAGTGCGTGAAGCCCTGTAATTGGAGCAAGGGACAGGAGAAGTCGGCGGGAAACTAGATCTGGTGCAGCCGACGGCGGGACGTTGCACGGTATACAACCGCTTAGTAGTATGTGATAAGAAAACAGGTATGAGATTTTTAATTGATACGGGAGCTAACGTGTCTGTAATACCTGTGAAGAAAAATCGTTCGCGTAGTTATTATGATAGTAATAGGTCTAACTTTACATTATATGCCGCTAACGGTACAATAATAAAAACTTACGGTATTGAGACATTAACTTTAAGTTTGGGATTAAGACGTCCGTATACTTGGCATTTCATTGTAGCAGATGTAAATCAGCCCATAATAGGTGCAGATTTTTTAACAAAGTATAAATTACTAGTAGATTTAAGTGGCCGACGACTCATAGATGAAGTAACTAGTTTAAGTGCAGTAGGTTTAATTGTAAAGTGGAAGGGACCATCCTTAACTACGATTGATAACACTTGCATTTATTCGGACATACTAGCCGAGTTTCCTGAGATCACTAAACCAGTGTCTTTTAAGGAGGAACCCCCACATGCGGTGTTACATTACATTGAGACACACGGACCTCCAGTATTCGCTCGAGCTAGACCGTTAGCCCCAGAGAAATATGTCAAGGTAAAGGAGGAGTTTCGGCGCATGCAGGAAATGGGGATATGCAGGCCGTCGAAAAGTCCATGGGCCAGTCCGCTGCATGTGGTACCCAAAAAGGATGGGCAGATTCGTCCTTGCGGTGATTATAGGGCCTTGAATGCTATAACAATACCTGACAGGTATCCTATTCCGCGGATAAACGACTTTACGTATATTTTAGGCAATAAGTACATATTCTCGCGTTTAGATTTAAATAGAGCGTATCACAATATTGTAATTGCACCGGAAGACGTAGAAAAAACAGCCATAACCACTCCCTTTGGGTTGTATGAGTTTACGCGTATGACCTTTGGTTTACGGAATGCCGCGCAAACATTTCAGCGATATATGAATAACGTGGTATTACAAGGGATAGATGCACAATTCAAATTAGGTGCAGAAGGTCAAGTAGAGTCTAATTTCTACTTCTGTTACATAGATGACATCATCGTTGCTAGTGAGACGCCCGAGCTTCATAAGTTACACTTAAAGGCGATATTTGAGCGATTAAACCGATTCGGTATAACTATCAATATGGCGAAATGTAGTTTCGGAAAAGAAAAAACTAGAATTTTTAGGTTACGAGGTCACGTCATCAGGAATCAAACCATTACCAAACAAAGTGCAGGCAATAATCGATTTCCCAAAACCCAAAACGGTAGATCAGTTACGGCGTTTCTTGGGAATGGTAAATTTTTATAGGTCCAGTTTACCTAGGGCAGCGGAATATCAAGCTGCGTTAAATACGTATTTACAGAAGGCAAAAAAGAAAGATAAGTCAATAATTAACTGGTCGCCAGAAGCAGACATTGCGTTTGCGAAATGCAAATCTAGCCTACAGAATGCAACTATGCTATCGTATCCGATAATGAACGCCGAGCTTGCAATATGGGCGGATGCGTCGAACGACTGTGTTGGTGCCGTGTTGCAAGTTAAGGTTGACTCACACTGGTGCCCCTTGGGTTATTATTCTAAAAAACTCAGTGATGTGCAACTTAAATACAGCACATACGACAGGGAGCTTCTAGCTATCTATTCGGCGGTTCAGTATTTTCGTTATATGGTAGAAGGCAGATCTTTTGTAATTTACACGGACCATAAACCATTAGTTTATGCGTTCACAAAAAAACCCAGTGACAAAGAGACAACTAGACGCGTTAGACAACTTATGTTTATCAGTGAGTTCACGACAGATATACAGCACATTGTCGGTAGTGATAATACAGCAGCGGATGCACTGTCTCGGGTTGAAGCTATCACATGTCCAACAGCGCTCGATTTCAGCGAATTAGCATTGGCGCAACGGACGGATGACGAGCTGACATTGCTCTTATCAAAAGAAAACAAAGTAATGCAATTTAAGCGAATTCTTTTACCCGACTGTCAAAGTGAGGTGATGTGCGAACTGTCTACTTCAGTTGCAAGGCCATATCTACCAGTAGCTTTTAGGAAAAGGGCATTTCAGGCGATACACGGTTTGTGCCATCCTGGAGTTCGTACTACTCGGAAATTAGTGTCGTCTAAGTATTTTTGGCCAAGTATGAACATAGACGTAGGACAGTGGGCCAAAACCTGCGTTCAATGCCAAAAGTCGAAGGTTATACGTCATACGGTATCAGGACTAGGACAATACGAAAATAGCGGGCGCTTCGAGCATATACATGTTGATCTAGTAGGACCATTACCTACGTCACCTGATGATTATAGGTATTGCCTTACCGTGGTAGATAGGGCTACAGGCTGGCCGGAAGCTTTTCCAATCAGACATTTACGCTAGTACTGTAGCCAAGACGTTGTACGAAGGTTGGATTTCGAGGTACGGTTGTCCGGTAAGGGTTACTACAGATCAGGGCAGACAGTTCGAAAGCAGCTTGTTTAATGAGTTAATGAAATGTCTAGGAATAAATAAATTAAGAACTACAGCGTATCACCCGCAAGCGAACGGCACTGTAGAAAGGTTCCATCGCGTGTTAGAAGCAGCACTGATGGCCAGAAGGGACAGTGGTACGTGGGTTGAAGAGTTGCAGACAGTTATGTTTGGGTTACGCGCAACACCGCGGAGCGACACTGGTGTCAGTGCCGCGGAATTAGCATTTGGGAAGTCATTACGGTTACCCGGGGATTTTTACGGTGACAATAGCATAAGCGTTAGTGATTCAAACGAATATGTAAACAAAATTAGGAATATCATCGAAAACCTTAGGCCGAGACCAACTAAACAGAGAGATGCAAGGACTATATTTGTTCATTCAGATTTGAAGACTTGTTCACATGTTTTTGTAAGAGTAGATCTGGTGAAAAGATCCTTACAGCCTCCCTATGATGGTCCATATCAGGTTTTAGAGAGAAAAGAAAAGTATTTCTTGTTGCAAATAGCAAATAAGCGTGTGAAGATATCAATCGATAGGTTAAAACCGGCATACGTAGTTAATGACGGAACCCTTCCACTAAAACAGCAAGAAAAAGATTGTGTCGTAGCTAATCCTAATAATAAACTGTTTAATGATAATACTAGTAGTACTAAGCCAGTAACTTATACCACACACAGCGGTAGAACGGTTAGGCGGCCGATAAGGTTTGCACAATAAAAACTATGTATGTTATAACTGATGGTACAGTAAACCATAGTGTTACAAAAGTACAGGTTCGATTCCTGCTTAAAAACAACACTACGATTTAATTAATGCAATTAAGTAAAAAAATATAGGTTTTAGATATTATTATACAATCAGCAAATAGGTAACACTTCAATTATTTTGCATATTGTCAATAAAGAAGCACTTTGTAAAACTATGAATTAATGCAATTCTGGCATACGAAACGATGTTTATTCAGGCCAGCCAAATGCAAAGTTTCATAAAAAAGTGTTGACTTAGATTATTCATAGTTATGGCAAAATGTTCTAGTAGTTTAGACAAATAATAATTAAGTACCAAACGCAATTTATCCATTGCTAGAATAAGACCTTACGAACTACAACTGTTATTTAAAATATCTCTGTAATTAAAAATGGGTTGGAGCCAAAGTAAACCACAACAGAACAATGTCGCCATAGCACAAACGGTGTCTAACGAGATGATGGGACAAAGAGTTGGAACTTTGGAAATCATTGTGATTGTGTGCGCCGTTCTCATGGGAATTTTGATTCTGTATTTAATCAGAGGCCAATGCAAGAAACGGGTACGAGGCTGGTTTCAGAAGGAAGCAGTCGCGGCCGGTTGGAGTCTGCCAGTCGTAAAGGTGCAAACAGCGCCGCCGCCGACTGTACCCCGTAACCCAGATGTGTATTAGTGTTGAGTGATTTTGTGTCATGTGTCATTTACTCCTTCAAGATAAAATTGGATTGTGCAAAGGTATAATGGTGTTTAGATTTAAAAAAAAAAA
Source organism: Xestia xanthographa (assembly GCA_905147715.2). Taxonomy (NCBI): domain Eukaryota; kingdom Metazoa; phylum Arthropoda; class Insecta; order Lepidoptera; family Noctuidae; genus Xestia; species Xestia xanthographa. The sequence goes on along the minus strand of LR990666.1, from coordinate 22,648,400 downwards.
CCCTTGTAATTAGATATAATTTTTGATAAGATTGTTGTTGAAAAATATATGTATGTACTTAGTGTGTACTTCTTTTAAGAAGGGGGCTACTGTAGGGACACAATTTATGTACAAGCTTACTCAGCGAATATATTATTGGTGACGCACGGCTGCGCCCGTGATACAGAGAAGTTTAGTCGCAAATAAACTGCAGTCGTAATTGGTCGTTTCTATTAAACCTGCACCCTCGATACAAGTGAACAGAACACATACATCGGACAATACCGAAGTAGTAATATAAAGTTATAATATCTAAAAGGTCAAAATGAAAATCCAAGATGGCACCAACGAAAATTTTCAGATTTTTCTTCATGGGTGTCGTTTTCTTGGTTTTTGGGGTCGCTGATAATGAAAATGAGGTCAAAATGAAAATCAAAGATGGCGCCGAGGAAAGTTTTCAGATTTTTCTTCATGGGTGTCGTTTTCTTGGTTTTTGGGGTCGCTGATAATGAAAATGAGGTCAAAATGAAAATCAAAGATGGCGCCGAGGAAAGTTTTCGGATTTTTCTTCATGGGTGTCGTTTTAGTGGTTTTTGGGGTCGCTGATAATGAAAATGAGGTCAAAATGAAAATCCAAGATGGCGCCGATGAATATTTTTGGTTTTCAACCGACTTACAAAATGAGGAGGTTCTCAATTCGACTGTATTTTTTTTTTTGTGTTTGTTACCTCAGAACTTTCGAGTGGGACTTTCCCGTGTGGTCCCATTTAAATTTATAAGTAACTGATGCTGATCTTTGGAGATATTCAATGGAACTCTTCAAAAACAGACGGCAATTCTGCCGTGAATGTTGCAATCGCTTGGATGTTTATTGTTTATACAACATCGTGACGTATCATCACGCCTGTATGCTCTGAGAGGGTACACAGATGTGTACAATACACCCAGATTTCGACAGTTAGGTATGTTAAGTTGGTGCGATCGTGTTCCGCGCGCCCCTCAAATGACGTAACATCACGCCTGTACGCTCTGAGGGGGTATGCAGATGTGTACAATACACCCAGATTTCGACAGGTATGTTAAGTTAGCGCGTTCGTGTTCCGCGCGCGCCTCAAAGCGATATCAGCAAAAGGAACTATTCTAACTCTTTAGAATAGTCCTAGATGATTCCAGGAATGGAACCATGTGACATCTACCAAACCGCTCTGGGCCCGCGTGGGGTTTTCCAATTTATTCCCCATCATTGGAAAACCCCACGCGGGCCCAGAGCGGTTTGGAAGATGTCACATGGTTCCATTCCTGGGTCGGGCAATTCGGGCAGTTAGGAACTTCTCAGTAGCAGGCACGGAGTCTGGTCTATTACATGGAACTTAAAACATAACTGGCGAAATGTGGGTGTTCTATTAAGTACACCTGTTCCTAATCCTTCGGGAATTACAAGCGTGTTGTAACTTGTAATTTTATTACGAAATGATCCCATCCGAAAAAAAAACAAGGTCATCATCTGCCTAGCCTTTTCCCAAGTTTTATTGGGGTTGGCTTCCACTTCACTTTTTTGTGTTTTTTTTTCTTCATGGGTGTTGTTTTCGTGGTGTTTGGGGTCGCTGTTTTTTTTCATTATATTTTGTACTGTTTTCTCGCAACTGTGTTGAAAAACATTGTATGACACACGTGCAGAAATTGGTGTTTACAAACTCGTGACTATGGTAAGGTCTACTCGTTTGTAAAAACCAACTAACCGCACTAGTATCATAAATAACTATTAACCCGTATCATCACAGTAAATCATCGATACAAACGTAAGCAAGTTGTATGTATGTGGATGGCTATAAGAGTAGGGGATTGGCAAGGAAACGATGGATGAACTTTGAGGTGACTGCTGGGATGATTCTTTTTGATGAATACATGGAAATCCCGGAAAACGTCAAGCGGTATGGCAAGCAAAAATGACGGGAACACGCTTTATATTTTGAAATTTAAAAAGTTCTGTTTATTTTTTTATTTATTTTTTTATTGGGACAAGCCCGCCACACTATTTCCAAACCACTGTAACTCCTGTGCGCCAAAATCAACAGTGGCGACCACCAGAAAAGCGCCGAGACAATGAAGCTCGACGAAGTCCCAGAGAATGAATTTAACTGTCTTGGATCCCGCAACGAAATTAATCAGAAAAGTATAGCGGAGGAGTGGGAAAATCCGTAATTTCCACTTCTCACTTCATTTCTATTTATTTATTTACAGATCTGGCATAAAGCCGAACCAGTCCGGACATAAACATCTTCATGCCTGTAATTCCCGAAGGGTTAGGCACAAGTGAACCTGTTATGTTTAAGTCCCATTCAGCATATTTTTTGAAAACTGGAGACAATCCCCATTATAGGTGGCGAATGCTTAGCTTCGAAACAATACACTAGTCTTTTTTTCTGAACTCCCGGTTACTTCAGACTAAAATAAATATAATCATCATCATCATCAGCCTATTAATGTTCCCACTGCTGGGACACAGGCCTCTACATAAGAGGGAATGGGCTATAATCCACCACGCGGGCCCATTGTGGATTGGTAGATGTCACATGTCTTCGAATTTTTTGGTTCTAGGACATGCCGGTTTCCTCACGATGTTTTCCTTCACCGTTTTCAGAGCAGTGGTGATGAAATAAATTACACAAAGTAATGTGCCTGTCTGGGTTCGAACCCACGACTTACTGTTCGTAAGTCGGTGCCGTCACCACTGGGCCACCGCTGCTCTCAATAAATACGTATATAATGTGAAATGATAATTCAAAAGATGATAATTGCGTAAAAAATCAAAAACGCAGCTACAACCTGCTTCATGGCATTGTCCTTTGCTTTTTTCAAGGAATGGTTTTCACTTTGATTGGTACTATATAAACTGTCCTTTGTGACGTCATGCAGTAATTAGTACACCACCACTATCGTTCTAATCCAGAACACACTATAAAGAACATAAAAATGCCATTCAAAAACTATAAAAACGAACTTTATTCCATCCGCATAAGATCTTTTAGAATTGCAAAATTAAGTTTGTGCTGACAACTCATCTCAGCTTTAGGCAACTTTATCTCGTAGCTAAATACAAACGATTTTAGTCTTTATATGAACAAGTTAAGGTTTTCAGGAAGTGTATAGATAAAATGGTGTTTCATGACAAAGAAAAGAGTAGTGTGGTAATGAAAGTTTTCACAAAGGAGACGGTTTTCTTCGAAATAGTGTATTGAGACCTTTTTTTGTCTAAATGAGTGTCTTGTTATGTGATTAGGAAGTTTTAATGTAATAAGTGATAGTCGGGAGTTCGATGCTCGGGTCAGGTAAGTAGTAATTGAGTTTCAATGTTTCAGAGACAGTAAAAAGGAATATTAGTGAAGCAACGAAAATAATCGTTGGAGAAGCTCGTGGCTAAATAATGGTTATAATGGTGATCTTTAGGTTAAGCCGTGCTTGCCTAGGTTGGTCTGTAGATGGGTGCCTCGGAAAGCACGTTAAGCAGTTGGTCCCGGCTGTCATTTGTGATCTTTGACAGACGTTACAGGTAGTCAGTAGCCCAAAAAGTCTGACCAAGAGGTATCGTATTACTCGGTACTAACTGGGTTGTGGAGGTCAGATAGGCAGTCGCTCCATGTAAAATACTAGTATTCAGCTGCATCCGGTTAGACTGGAAGCCGACCCCAATAAAACTTGGGAAAAGGCTAGGCAGATGATGATGATTTACGAAAAGAATCGTTGGTCTAGTGGTGGCAAGTGCGACTGCTGACCATGAGGTCCTTGGTTCGATTCCCAGGTCGGGTAAAGTGGTATTTATTTCATTAAGAATTTCTCAGTTACGTTTAAGTCCCCTATATCACACACTATAGCACACAGAAAACTTTTTTGTTCTCGTCTGTTACGACCGACTAATTTCTCAACTGGCTAGCGATGGTTTGGTCAGTTAGAAGCGTCGTTCGTTGTTGAACTGAGGCAAAATATCTTTCTTGTTCTTTCTCCTAGACTCTGTGCAAGTTTGAGCGAGGTAGGTACAAGTTTTATAATCATTTTATGTCAAATACTGATGCGAAGACTACTTCGCCGCTACGGCGATGTGACAGACAGGGGTACTTCGCCGTAGCGGCTATCTGACAGATCTTGGGGGGCGAGTCTTTTGCTATCAATCGAGCGCAAATCCAGACTCCGTGGCTGCGACTGAGAAATGCGGCAAAATTGGGTGTAGTTACTATAAGGTACACCTCTGCCTTACTCTTCGCGGATTACAGGCGTTATGTTATGTCATTTTTCAGTAAAAGAAAGAAAGAAAAAATATTTGTTTGACGTCAGTTAATAAAGCACACACACAATAATATAAAAAAGATATAAATAAGGAGGAAAACAGTAGGTGCTGTGTGCCTCACGGCTGTGCCAAAAAGGTCCATTTCAGCATTCATGCCAGACAGGTGATGCTGTCTGACGCTGATCTTCCAATGAACCTTGAGGGGGAAGTGACGGGTTGCGGGACTGTTCGAAAGAGATACCGTGGCCCCGGAACACAAAGGGCGATGAAGGAACATGGATGGGTTTAAGTCAGTAAAAGTCCGACACTCCCTCCTGCTCCGCCCAGAGCGGGAGAAGTTATTTGATGATTTCCCATTCGAAAAAAAAAAAAGGGGGAAGTGACGGAAAAACAGTTTCAAACATCATCTGCCTAGCCTTTTTCCAACTATGTTGGGGTCGGCTTCCAGTCTAACCGGATGCAGCTGAATACCAGTATTTTACATGGAGCGACTGCCTATCAGACCTCCACAACCCAGTTAGTACCGGATAATACGATAGCCCTTGGTAAGACTGCTTGTCAGACTTTTCGGGCCTCACGACTGTCAAAGATCTGATGAAATGACAGCCGGGACCAACTGCTTAACGTGCTTTCCGAGGCACGGAGGAAACTCGATATGTAATCGGCGGTCACCCATTCACAGACCAACCGAGGCAAGCACGGCTTAACCTAACGATCGACCCGAGTGGCTGTTATTATTTAGCCACGAGCTCCTCTGAAAAACAGTTTCAAACATAATATATAGATAAATGGTTACAAATAAATAGATAACGAGTAAATTAATAGTAGCAGCATCTTTCAGTATTAGCTTGTAGTCTGAAATTTCCATAAAAGTTGGCATTGATAGTTATCAATGCCAACTTTTATGGAAATTTACTTTCTCCATTTTCAGCAGAAAGCGAGTTCGCTTTCTGCTGAAAATGGAGAAAGTATTACGATGGTAGTTATCTTGTAATATCCTTTTCCCTGAATATTTTATATCGTAGAAGGAAAACCGTGTAAAAATGAATTTAATTTGCCACATAAGTAGGTAGCAGATATAATAATAAGACGAGGAGTTTCGCGACGCATATTTGCATCTATTTGAATATCGTTGACCTATAAAACCATGGGGTCAGTTTTCTATGATATTGTTCCATAATACATCACGCCTGCGTTACAAAATGTGGTAGGAAGAAGTGACTTGTACTCTCACATAATTCGAGTTATGAACTTATAATGTTGCACGCGTCGGTTGGCCCGCGTGGAAGTTACATTTTGTCCTACATAACTGTCATAACCATTTGGTTTTCGGGATTGCGATGGTGGTCGCATATTAGAAAGTTGTTAAGTATGATGGTCTGAATCACATCCTGAAATATGACCATACATCTCTGGTATGATAGTGGTTGAGTGTGTTTGGTTGTGACGCGATTACCAACGACAGATGACAGCTGACAGATGACAGTTGACAGCTGGCGGCTGACAGATGACGGCTGACAGATGACAGTTCGTCGAGTTGGAGAGGGCGGACATGCCTACAGATCATTCGATGGCAGACGGAGCTAACAGTCGGTCGTGATCGCGCTACGACTAACCTCACTACATTCCATGTGGTTATTTAATTTGATTTTAAATCGTTTAAAATTGCGAGCATCTCTTATTATTTTATAACCAAAGTATTACCAATAAAGATCAGTGTACTGAACAACAAAACTGAGTGTTATTTTGACATTTCAATCATGTCCGACGAACATGATGAAAATTAAAACTACCCCCTTTCGCCGGCATATTTAACATTGGACAATGCCACAAAGTAGGCAAGTATTCAGCCAGGACCTCAAACCAACGAAGGAAAGAGTAACCATGGAGTTTCTTGCCGGTTCTTCTCCATAGAAAACGACAAACCCGAACCGTGCACCTTTACCTTCGACGATTTATAAGTGCCCATCTACGCCTATATCTATACATATAATAAAACAGTAACGAAAGAAAAACTGTACATTGAGAAAATTTCGAGAATAAATAAGTGGCTTTTGTTATAAAAACGTAACTGATGACAAAAAGTGACTTTTTTTTTGAATTTTTGTCTGTTTGTCTGTGTGTATGGTACGGCTTCACGCCAAAACTACTGGATAGATTGAATTGAAATTCAGCAAAAATGTTCTTTGTAAACCAAGGAAGGCTTTAGGCTACATATTATCACGCCGTATGTTATGGGGGGTAAGCAATATTGATTTTAAAGAGTTTTTGTTCGTAATTGAATGCACAAAATGATTGAATGCACAAATTGACATGTTATAAGCTATATTATGTGACGCAGACGAATTTGCGCGGGTCTGCTAGTGTGAAATATTTTTTATTTTGGGACAATACATTTTTAGTACAAGAATAAAATAAAACAATTTCCCAGTTCTACAGTTTTTTCAGCAGTACCCTCGCACTAAACCTCTCAACACTACAGGAAAACGAACACAATATAGAAAGAAAGAACAACGGGAAACAAAAGCTTTATAAATCGTCCCATCTCCCCCCTTGCCCCCTCTCGCTTCCTTTTCTCCCCACCATAATGACGGCACTTTAATAGTTGGTAGTCTAATTGAATAATTCGGTACATCCTTGGTTTAGGCTAATAAATCTGACGCCAGAGAAATACCAGCCGCGGATTAGTGAGGGCGCTAAAACTTGGATTAATTGGCGGTCTGTTACACCGAAGTGCGTTCAAATCTATCATTGTTTGTATTTTATTTATTGGGGAAAATCAAGTGACACAGTGTTTGTACAGTGGTTGAAATCGTGACTGCTGAGCATGAAGTCTCGGGTTTGATTCCCGGGTAGGGCAAATTATTATTGGGTTTTTCCATCAGGAATTTCTCAGTAGCAGCTACGGAGTCTGGATTTGTGCTCGGTTGATGGCAATAGGCTCGCCCCAATACATGGGACGTAAACATAACTGGCGAAATGTGGGTGTACGGTTAGGTACATCTCTGCCGAACCCTTCGGCGATTGCAGGCGTGATATTATGCGTATTCTTCTTAGAATCATAAAGGATGCAAAAAACCTCTTAACGAAGCCAAAAGGCACTATTGTTCTCCCCGTCATTGCGATAATTTTTTTGTTCCACACCATACCTGGGAACCTTCTAGTTATATTGAGGGTCAAAGTTCCAACTTTTTGACAAGTATTTTTTTTATATACAAGTTTTTAATGTAATTTTTTTACTATAAACACCTCCACGACCCCCGTACGGTTCAATTCATCCATCAGCACAATATTTTGAGTGCGTTACATTGAGTTCTACCACAAAACATGATTTTCACCCCAAAAAAAAGTCGTTTCCCAGCAATCATTTTTGCGTAAAGTTACTTAGTTTGATGTACAGAATGCTTGGTTGACGGCTTCGTGATGAAGTTGTTTGTACCCTGTAGATTAAATCTCATTGAGACATCTTTAGTTCGGTTCTTATGAATTATGCTTGTTACTTACGTTAAAGTCTTTTGTGAAGTCAACCTCGGTAGTTTCTTCGTATTTTACTGATTTCATTTATTTCATAGAATAAGTACTTGTCCGTATTTCTCTTAGAATCTCAAGAGTGCTGTCTAGTTACTCTCACACAAGTTACACTTTGTCCCAAGTTTGCGTGCAGTTACATCACTTAAACTTGTTCCCTTGGGACTTGAATGTTAAGTCGACTGTCCACTGCTGCGTAGGATCTGAATTACTACATTGGTCACGTGGTTGCAAATGCTTAGCGTGTGTCCCTTGGTTTAATTACCTGGTCGGACAAAGTGTCATTGCGTATTTCAATGGCGTGAAAACGTCTTTAAAAATTGCTTCCATACTGGGAGGCAATTCAAAAATCAATGATAACAAAATCTTGGTATACAGTTTGGGGTTGCAGCTTCATATCTACCATCTCCATCCAAAATTTAATTACACTACTGGATAGCTAACGGATTAAAGAATTTGTTACGCGAAATGAAGACTGTGATGCATCGCACAATTTTGCGTAATTTTGCTGCGTTTTAAGATTTCCATTTAGTATAAACTTTTGACTCGAAGAAGCTACGATGTTCGTTGAAAATTCAACACACCCCATTTTTTTGTCATCGGGATAAGCCTGCCACACTATTTCCAAACCATTGCAAATCCTGAAAGCCAAAATCAACAGTGGCGACCACCAGAAAAGCGCCGAGATAATGAAGCTCGACGACGTCCTAGAGAAACAATGTAACTGACTTGGATCCGTCTTGGATCCCGGAACGGAATTAATCAGAAAAGAATAGCGGAGGAGTAGGAAAAACATAATTTCCACTTCCCTCCATGTCAGCAGGAGACAGAACAAAACAAGGCCAATAGGCACAAAGAGTCCTTTACAACTGGGATAAGCCCAGTTGTCTATCACCATGGATAAATAATCATTAATGGGTCCTAAGTTGATGCTTGGTTGGGTGTTTCTATTAGAAATTTCTCAGGCGCTGGCGCGGCCATTCCCAATCCCTCCTACATTTTGATACTAAGCGAAGCTCAAACATACGTATAGTTGGTGCCAGTTAAGATGAGAATAGCGGTCATTGCTCTTTCCCTAATATCTCTTCGTACGAACAAAACAAATAAACCATGTATCGTTTTTCATTACAAAAAATGTTGAAGATCACGATATATGACGATTCCAGACTTGAACAGGCTTATTTTTGGTTCTCAAAGTGTAGGTGGGTCAATGACCGCTATTCTTATCTTAACTGGCACCAACTATAGCTTAGCTGTGGAACGGTGCCTTTACTCAGTAAAGTATGGAAAGTTTCAAGTATTCATACGCTCTCTTAGAAAGGACTCTGCTGTTCTTGTTAGACTCAAGTAGAAGTGGACTGGATTATCATAATTGGTGAGTGTTGGTTGTGGCAGTGTTTGAAAGGACTATTGTGTTACCTGATTGTGATGTTAAGTTGAACTGTTGTGTTTGAGTTTGAAGGCCATGTGAGAAAGCTGTTGGTGAGACCTTTAAATTGCGTTTCTAAGGTTGGTAATGCGCTATGGTGCTGGTTTCTCAGTATCTAATTTGCACGCTTTCATGTAATATTAGAAGGTAATAGAATTTTCATCGAAGGTAATAGACTGACTTCAATTGAAGTCAAAGTCAAACTGATTGGACCACTGAAAGGCACTTTTGAACGTGAAACACGAAAATAGAATTGACATAATAACATAACATCACGCCTGTAATCCCCGACAGATTGGGCAGAGGTGTATCTAATATACACCTCTGCCCAAAAAAAAAAAAAACCGGCCAAGTGCGAGTCGGACTCGCGCACGAAGGGTTCCGTACCATTATCTATACATTAGACAAAACGGCAAAAAATCACGTTTGTTGTATGGGAGCCCCCCTTAAATATTAATTTTATTCTGTTTTTAGTATTTGTTGTTATAGCGGCAACAGAAATACATCATCTGTGAAAATTTCAACTGTCTAGCTGTCACGGTTCATGAGATACAGCCTGGTGACAGACAGATGGACAGACGGACAGACGGACAGACGGACAGACAGACGGACAGACAGCGAAGTCTTAGTAATAGGGTTCCGTTTTTACCCTTTGGGTACGTAACCCTAAAAAAAGTGTATCTAATATAACACCCACATTTCACCAGTTGTTTTAAGTCCTATGTAATAGGGGTGAAGCCTATTGCCATTAAGCGAATACAAATTCAGACTGCTATTGAGAAATTCCCAATAACACTTTGCTCAACCCGGGAATCAAACTGAGTACCTTATGCTCAGCAGTTGCCCTTGAGATCACTAAACCAACGAGCTCAACACGGGCTAAGCCGCGCTCAAAAACTTGTATTTTAGTATTTTTTCGTTCATGAGTTCATTAAACATTGAGATTGCTACGTTATTTAATTCAAATGCTTTTCAGTTGAATTTGGTAATCATTAATAAAAAAAAAATGTTTTCTAAAATATCGAACTGCGAACGCACTTCGGTGTAACAGTCAGCCACATACAAGCTTAAACAGCGTTTTACCACTTGAGTTATTGAACACTTTACAGGTGACGCAATGTACCGGAAAGCCCCGGGTTTGTCTGCCTCCCTATTTATTAACGTAAACAGTCTAATATATTACTGAACCGTGTTCCTGATTTTAAAGGGACTTATCTGGGTTGTGGGGATTAAGTTGTTCGGTGTAATTGAGTTACAGGATACGACTGCACCGCAATCTCGTTGTTTATATTGTTTATTTTCTGTTGAAGGTGCCGTGTGGTATCCGGCAGAGTAGAATAGAACCAACCCATTACACTCACGGGTGTCGTATAAGGCGATTAATGTCTGAGGCAGAACACCTTGCGCCTCCGTAGACCAGAGAATGGGCAGCAGCGTTTGCTGTTAGTCTTTCATCACTGCGATCTCCAATCCGCCTGCCAAGCGTGGAGATTACGGCAAACTTCTCCCATCATGGGAGAGGCTTATGTCCAGCAGTGGACGTTATGGGCTGTTGTTGTTGTTGTTACATATAAAACACTATAGGTCGCACAACACAACACAATTCATGGGTCGACGCATCATGTCTTCTTCTTCCACACTCTACTATTACCCGTTATCTCATCAGACACCTATTTTTGTGCCTTATCATCCTTCACACAGTCAATCCATCGTTTCTTTGGTCTTCAATTCTTCTTATACCACATTCATACTCAAAACTTTCTTCACGACATTTTCCTCATTTCTGTGCAACATATGTCCACACCACAACGACCGACTACCCCACAACTTCAGTAGTTCCAAATGTTCCAAGTGACAACCTTTTTATGTAAATTGTTTTTAGGGTTCCGTACCCAAAGGGTAAAAACGGAACCCTATTACTAAGACTTCGCTGTCTGTTCGTCTGTCCGTCTGTCTGTCACCAGGCTGTATCTCATGAACCGTGACAGGTAGACAGTTGAAATTTTCACAGATGATGTATTTCTGTTGCCGCTATAACAACAAATACTAAATATAGTCAATGGCACGGAACCCTTCGTGTGCGAGTCCGACTCGCACTTGGCCGGTTTTTAGGGTTCCGTACCCAAAGGGTAAAAACGGAACCCTATTACTAAGACTTCACTGTCTGTCCGTCTGTCTGTCCGTCTGTCCGTCTGTTTGTCACCAGGCTGTATCTCATGAACCGTGACAACTAGTCAGTTGAAATTTTCACAAATGATGTATTTCTGTTGCTGCTATAACAACAAATACTAAAAACAGATTAAAATTAATATTTAAGGGGGGCTTGTGCGCGAGTCCGACTCGCACTTGGCCGGTTTTTTATATTATTTGAATACCACTGACATAAAGTACATGTAATCTTCTATACTAATATTATAAAGAGGTAACATTTGTTTGTAATTTGTATGTAGGGGGTAATCTCCGGAAGTAATGAACAGATTTTTTAAATTGTTTCACTGGTAGAAAGCTATATTATTCGTGAGTGCTATAGGCTATATTTTATTCCCGTACTCCCACGGGAACGGGAACTACGCGGGTGAAACCGCGGGCCGTCAGCTAGTGCTAAATAAATATATAAACAAATTATTCAATAACAAAATGGCCCTCAAAACTTTAACTAAAAGTTGATACACAACCCAACCACAAAAAGAGCACACAAAAATTGCCAATTCCGAACCACAATTTCCAAGACAAAATCACTAAATACCGTAGAAATATCTTGCTAAACCTTTCTTCAGAAACTTAAACGTTTAAAAATTACAAAAACCGTAACGGTTAAAAGACCGTGGGTTACGAGACTTAACTGTAGCCTGACGGGGAGAACCGTCCGGAAAATATCCAGCACTTTTAAAATGTACGTATTATATAAGTATTTTGCACCTTCTACTTTTTTTAGGGATGGGAAAGAAGTTATCGATAAAATTAAAAAAGATAATGTTCTTTTCTGCATCTATTTAAGCAGTAACAAGCGTGTCCTCTTATCTCAATTTACTCGTCATATCAGCAGTTTTCTTTCGCCTATTTCTATTTTTCCATCTGTTGGGATCGGCTTCCAGTCTTAATACCAATATTTTATATGGAACGACTGCCTATCTGACCTCCACTACCCACTTAGTACTTGTACCACGTAATACATTACCCGTTGATAAGACTGGCGGGCCATTGGCTACCTGTAATGACTGTCAATGATCTACAAATGACAGCCGGGACTAGCGATTCAACGTGATTTCCGCCTCATTGCTTAAATTTGGCATACAATTAACGAACCACAAGATTTAGCCAAATGTAACGGCAAAAAAATCACTTATGTTTGCCAAAATTAGTAAATGATCACCAAAATTAATCCCCATTTTATCGTGAAATTAGATTAATATTTTTTTAGTTAATGAGCACCAAAAATTTAACTGTTATGCTCTTGCATTCGAGTCGAGGGAGACCCGGTCGATGGATCGCGGGGCTCCTACTTCTGAATGGTTTATAAAAAAATAACTACTAACTTTTAAACCTAATCTATCCGTGTCGGGGTGCCCCAAACTGGCCTAGGAAAAACTAGATTGTCATCAACCACCTCATTAAAATTTGGTGGTCAATTTAGTAAATTGGTGATCAATTGATATAGGTATAGATAGATGTTAGTGGTCACAAAGTTATTTTTGGTGGTCAATATATTTTCTCCTCTTAACGGGTTTGAAGACCCGTGTGCTTATTATTATTTCACCACAAGTCCGAAATATCCGAATACTCTTTTAAACGTTGTAAAAAAATTATAACCTCGATAAGCAGCGTCACATCCCTAGACTCTCCGGAAGGATATCCCTTAAATCCCCTAGGGGTCTGATAAATTGTGTTTCGCCAGCTCACTGTGGATATTAATAATATTTTAGTAGACCATTAACATTTTGAATAATATTAACAAAGTTTTCTATAGTATTATAAGAAGATTTTTAAATTGTTTTAGTGGCACATGCCGCAGGACTATCTTCCGACTTGTATTTTCTTAACCAAGTTGTGAATTATTTGTCGAGCTACTTCTGAGGATCTTCATCATCTGCCTAGCCTTTTCCCAACTATGTTGGGGTCGGCTTCCAGTCTAACCGGATGCAGCTGAATACCAGTACCACATGGAGCGACTGCCTTATCTGACCTCCACAACCCAGTTACAACCGGGCTATACTGTTTACCCCTTGGTAAGACTAGTTGTCAGACTTTCGGGCCCCAGACTACCTAACAACTGTCAAAGATCTACTATTGACAGCCGGGACCAATGACCAAAGGCTTAACTTGCTTTCCGAGGCACGACGGAAACTTGGTAGATAATGGGTGTGTGTGTGGTTCGATAGCTTTAAATTTGAATCTAGGAACAAAAATGCTGGCTTGATATAGAAGAAACTTACCGACGTCTTTTCACCACTTTGCGCTATCCCGCGATTAGGAATCCATTTACAGAGGTTCACAGCACTTAGCACAAGGGGATTAGACAGTTTCCACAGTTTATAATTAGTAATTTTTAGTTTTCCTACTATTTTACGTTTTTTCAAGATGTCTCTCAAGGTGGCGCTGTCGCTCATTCGATCGGAGCGCGGTAGATTTCCGCACGTCTGATTGGTTGAGCGCGTTGAGGCGGGAAATATGGTTCGTTTCAAATCAAGCCAGTAAGAAATAAACCCAACACAGGCGCGGATACAGGGGGGGGGGCAATGGGTGCAATGGCCCCCCCCTGAACCGGAACAAATACGTCATTCATTAGCCAAGCTTGACGGAATTGAAACTAAATATTCTAGTTGTATATCTTGTCATGGGCGTCACCAGGAGGAGGTAGCTGCCGCTGCCCCTAGAGGCTCAGAATTTTTAAAAGTTATAGCTTTTCCTGCCTGATGCCATAGAATGGTATTATACCATAATTATATGAGGCAATGTTGTAAAAGTTTCAAGCTCGCTACGCTCGCTCTTGAAGTCTAGTTTTTCATGAGTCTTAACATTGTATATAAGAGGCCCAGGTAACTCCAGGTCGGTAGGAAAAGTGTTAAAATTTTCGAGCTCACTACGCTTGCTCTACAGATTACTTTCTCTTGAATTTATCTATAATTCGGCCAAGTAACTCCTTTATGAACTTTCGAAACCATTCTAACCAGTCCAAGGCAAGGTGTAAGAATTTCTCAGTACCCCCCCCCCCCCCCGGCCCAAAAACTGGCGGCCCCCTTGTATCTTGCATATCATGGATTTCTGTAAAGTAACGCCATTTAATATAAAAAATTAATCCTTTTTTTTTTAAGAATTTTCCAAAAATTGCCGGGCCCTGCAAGGAAATCCTGGATCCGCGCCTGACCCAACAGGGTAGTCACCCATACCCGGAGCAACCTAAGCAAGCACGGCTTAACCTGAAGATTGATCCGAGTGGCTGTTATTATTTAGCCAAGAGCTTCTCTGAAAACTTTAATCAACCGTAGTCAAATAAACGTAATGAAACACAATTGTCTGAAGCCCACTGTCCATAAGATTACTCAGTAAGTAATTGAATTGAACACAAGGCGTCAATTAAATTGAAGTTGCGAAGTCGCAATTAATTGAATTAATGGAATCTTCTCATTAATTACCGGATTGATCCAAAAAGGAAGAATGAACTGGTAATATGATTCATTTTTTTTCCAATTAACAGTAATGGAAGATATTCGTAATTATTTCATGGAAGTGAGGGCTCTTTTATGATTTGCTAAAGAACAATGATTTTTTGTCAAACTTAAAATAGACTGGCTTAAAATAGTGTCGATTCTGTTGTGCATAAACTAAACTTAATTTAGGCTATTGCTATCTTTTTCTCTGTAATAAAACGAGAATGAGACGGACGTAATTTAGAGCTGTTAAATTTAGTTGGAACTAATATTTCTATACAAATGAAGGGTGCACGAAAAACTTGTCCACGGTGGAGCGCAAGGCATAAACTAGTTAGACGTCTCTAACTTAGTTCATAGCTAGCTATAGCTAGCTATCCTTTTCTCGCACTGCCTTGTAGTAAAAGGGGTATGACCCCATGGGTACGTATGCGTACCAATGATGCTTTCAGATAATGGTGTCGATTCTGTTGTTCACAAACTAAACTTAATTTAGGCTATTGCTATCTTTTACTAAAAGGCAATGTGAGAAAAGGACGGCTATAGCTATGAACTAAGTTAGAGATGTCAAACTAGTTAATGCCTTGCGCTTCACCGTGTTTTAGTCGACATGTTTTTACGTGCACCCTTCATTTGTATAGAAATATTAGTTCCAACTAATTTGACAGCTCTAAATTACGTCCGTCTCTTTCTCGTTTTATTAGAGAGAAAATATCAATGGCCTAAATTAAGTATAGTTTGTGCACAACAGAATCGACACCATTTTAAGCCAGTCTATTTTAAGTTTGACTAAAAATCATTGTTCGTATGTATTGTAGATATGAGGGCCAAACCAAGCCTGTATAGGCTTGTATGGAAGTACCACCACTATTTGATAGCGTTTTGTCTTAGCTCTATGGGCAGCACCACTTCCACTACGGAATCTCCGTAGTGGAAGTGTTGCTTTGATTGTATCCTTACCTTTTATTGTACCGATACATTTCGCCATTTTGACCCGAATACCTACCATCTACCAAGCGATACTTTTCAATCGGAACAGAAAGGTCAACGGTACGGATAAACCTTGGAATCTATTTGATCGGCGGAGCACGATAAAAAGAATTTATCGATACAGTTGCTCTTATGGGCGGTGTAGGGAAATAAGTTGCGCCTTAGTTGCGAATGTATTTTGCTTGGACGGTGGGAAACGTTCTAATAGTGGGCTACTTCTTGTGATTTAAGTGATGGTTTAAAACTGGGAATGATATAGGTTTGCGCTGGATTAGCAAATGATTTTATTGAAAGCGATCATCATCATCAGCCTATTAATGTTCCCACTGCTGGGACACAGGCCTCCTCTCTATGAGAGGGAATAGGCTATATTCCACCACGCGAGCCCAGTGCGGGTTGGTAGATGTCAGTGATGTCACATATCTTCGATTTTTTTGGTTCTAGGACATGCCGGTTTCCTCACGATGTTTTCCTTCACCGTTTTGAGAGCAGTGGTGATGAAATAAATTACACAAAGTAATACGCCTGTCTGGGTTCAAACCCACGACTTACTGTTCGTAAGTCGGGACCGCCACCACTGGGCCACCACTGCTCAGAAAAGCATAATTTATGCATCGAAAGCATCGTTGAAAGCGATACATGGGGTGTAAGGTGCCCTCCGCGAACTGACCAAGTTCATTAAATTTTTCTCCGTAAAATTCCATTTTTTTTAATCGTTTTTCCTTTATTTTAATGTAAAATTACGTTCTCTGTACGCAGCACTGCATTTATGTAAATAATACGGCTAAAATAATAAAAATAAAACTAACAATGGATGTTAAAATACTCTAACGAACGACGCGTGAAATCAGCTGTTCACTTCCTACCTAGCTGATGAAGTTCACCAAACTTGTCGTCGCGCTTGCCGTTTGCTACGTGCGTTTTGCCACGGTAATGATACATTGCGTATGAAGAAATAAAACTAACTAAATTTGTTGGATCTCCATAACGTTCCTGAAATAATTTTTCTACCGGCCATCTTATTATGATATACAGAATTCACCCCATCAGTCTGCGGAGGGCTATTACACCCTGTATGTATGAAATTATTTAAGACTAGCGGACGTCACGTGGTTTCACCCGCGTAGTTCCCGTTCCCGTGAGAGTACGGGGATAAAATATAGCCTTTAGCACTCACGAATAATGTAGCTTTCTACCAGTGAAACAATTTTTAAAATTGGTTCATTACTTCCGGAGATTACCCCCTACAAACATACAAACTTACAAACAAATGTTACCTCTTTTTAATATTAGTATAGAAGTATAGACTAGCGGACGTCACGTGGTTTCACCCGCGTAGTTCCCGTTCCCGTGAGAGTACGGGGATAAAATATAGCCTATGTTACTCATGGTGAATGTAGCTTTCTAATGGTGAAAGATTTTTTGAAATTGGCGCAATAGGTTTTGAGTTTATTCATCACAAACATACACACACACACTAAAATACAAATCATTCCTCTAAGCGTAGAAGGAGGTTAAAAAGCTTAGAATACAATACAACGACCTTTCACTGGATGATGCGTTCTCAAGCCATTCTCTGTGACCTATTTTATAATAATATCCCGGAATTTTTCCACGTTCCAGAGAATTATCCACCATAAAAGTAAACTGCGTGCACACTACTTCATAAACGCCAAGATTACGCAAAATAAGCAATAGGGTGTTGTTCCTATAAACATGGTGGTTTTGTAAATGGTAACATATTGAAGTTATGTTGTCATATGCATTGTGGAATAGGGAAGTAGGTAGTTTTGAGTTCACTCGATGAGTTAGTTTTATTTTAGACTAGCGGCCGTCTAGCGGTTTCACCCGGGTAGTTCCCGTTCCCGTCGGAGTACGAGAATCAATTTAGCCTATGTTACTCGCTAATAATGTAGCTATCTATATATATACATAATTTTTAAATTCGGTCGAATAGTTTTAGAGTTAAATCGTAACAAACACACAAACAAACAAAAAATCTAATCTTTCTTCTTTAGAACATTAATGTGTGGATCATCATCATCATCATCGGCCTAGCCTTTTCCCAACTATGTTGGGGTCGGCTTCCAGTCTAACCGGATTCAGCCGTATACCTGTATTTTACATGGAGCGACTGCCTATCTGACCTCCACAACCCAGTTAGTACTGGGTAATACGATACCCCTTGGTAAGATTGGTTGTCAGACTTTTTGGGCCGCTGACTACCTGTAACGACTCTCAAAGATCTACAAATGACAGCCGGGACCAACAGCATAACGTGCTTTCTGAGACACGGAGGAAACTCGGTATGTAAGGGTGGTCACCCATCCACAGACCAACCTAGGCAAGCACGGCTTGTTAGCGACCCGAGTGATTATCATTATTTAGCCACGAGTTCCTCTAGATTTTTAGAAGTGGATCATTAGTTCCAAAGATTGCCTCCTACATACAAACTTACAAACAAGTACCTCTTGATTATATTAGTATTATAGATGAGACTGTAGAGTTGAAGCTCAAAACTAAAACAATGAGAAACTAAACTACGTAACTAGTAAGAACCTAACTTGTTTAATATCGCAGAGAATATTGAGGTCTAATAATATACGGTCTTGAGAATAATTATACGGGTCTCATTAATATACTTAGTTCAACTAAATTAAAATCATAACACCAGCATAATAGAACATCACGGCTGTAATCCCCAAAGAGTTAGGCAAATATGTACGGTCGAACAAGCTTTGATTTTTATTTTTTTTTATTTAGAAAAGTCAGCGTAGTTCTAAGTATTACTTGTTCCCTGTAAAAACATTTTTATTGGTGTAGAAAAATTGTTCAAGATAGTAAAAATAAAGTCAAAGAATAATATCAAAATAAAGTTTTCAATACACTTCCTTGAAAACTGGTCCATAACGCACTACGATTAGGTACAACATGCAATGTATTTCACACGCATGCGTTTTTTTCCATTTTCCCGCACGTGTGCGGGAATGAAAATTGCCACAGATAACTATACCGATACTTAGTCCAAATTGGTTCAATGCCTATAGTCCGAGGCAAATGTTTTTTTTTTAATTTCGGCAAAGCACTACGCGTCTTTACGGCATGTATATTTTTTGAATATTAAAATTGTGTTTATAAATAGAAAATCATAATTATTAAAAACAAATAGTTACTTTTACACACAAATTAACATTTATTTGTGTTCTTAATTCAAAAATATAAAATAATTATATTTTTTATATTAGGCTGTTTAACGGCTTCATACCTTTGCCTCTTCTTCAACCTAGCGAAAGCAGAGCGCGAAAAAAAAGAAAATTAAAATCATAGTTTCTTAGTTCGTGTGACGGAAAGGGTGTCCGTGGGGGTAAATAAAAGAAAACCACGGACCCAGGTCAACATAAAAATATATTAATAAACTAAACGGGTGTGGGTAGGTTTATGGTCACAAGTTTTCCAAGCCCGCCCGGGGGGTTTGCACGGTACTCTCCTGGCTCAGCCCGGCGTGACGAAGACCGTAGCGGTGTGCCACGCTGCAGACGCCAGGTAGGGTGACGGACGGCAGATGATCGCGCCGACCCGTAGAATTTCGACGCGGCCACGCAGGTAAAGGGTACCCGCTGCGGAGCCCGCGGCAAATTGGATGCCGGTAAAACGGTTGTCAGCCGAAATCCTGACTGTCAGCCGGAATCTTGAACCCTGGAAAATAACGTCCAGCGTGTCACGGAATGGCTAGCAGTCATCCCCGCTGATTGTGACACCAAGGCAAAAGCAAAGCGAGAAATACCCGTGCGCCAATGAAGGTGATGTGTGGTAGTCACAATCAGTACGGAGTTTACATGATGGTGGTGGTAAGCACGACATGATTTGCACATTATGAGTGTCATGGAAAATGTCAAACACATTCGGCTGAAGGCTACAAGATTATGCATATACATATTAAGCATTTGAATGTGCATAGCAAAAACGGTGATAGAAAGTGGCTCACATGTTGAGACCACGTAGCTAGTGATACACAAAATATGAGAACGTGAATTGCTGTTCAACACTTACCCAGTATGGGGTTTACGTAGACACAAAACGAAAAGAGTTAGGTTACTAACAAAAATTAAAGCTGCCTGCTTTAAGCCCGAATATTCTAGATCGCGAATACTTCTAGAAATTTAATTTCCGATAAAACAAACGCGTCTAGTCACTGGGAGCAGAATATTTCCAAAAAGGACTCGTCACCGCGAGTCCGTGACATTTATACTGGCGTGTTTACGCATAGACAAGTCTTCACTCATTCGATCAGATACACGTAACGCGCGCACAGCACTGGTAAAAACAGCTAATTTTAGTCGTTTAGTAACTGAACGGCCCAATGAGTATGTATACTCTGTGGCGTTTGTTTTGACATTTAACTTAATTAAAGTGTTGAATTGGTTATGTTTACAAAGTAACGGTAGAAACTATTCTGAGTTTCTACAACGTTACATTCGTGACAAAAATATTTTTCGTTATTTATTTAATTTCTTCAAAAGTGTATTGAAAAACGTCGTTTGATACACGTGGACGTTTGTTATTGCAGTTCTCGACTCAAAAACACCCTCGCCTATGGCTCGGGTGTTATAATTCCGCCTCGAATGCAATAACAAACTTTCTCCACTTGTATTAAAATGTACTATTATTTCAATCTGAATGTATATTTTGTGATTTATTTTAATCATCTGCCAAAATACACCCATATTAACAAAATCATTTTAAAAAAATATACATTATCACCATGTAAATAAAACAAAAGTAAACAAAACTGTCACGTAACGCAAGCTAAGTATAAACTCATCATCATTTATACGCGCTTCTCTCAAGAATGCAGTAGTAAGAAAGTAGGGCAAGCTAAACAAAAGGAATGGTGTTTTTCTTCACACCTATGTATATGTATATGTGTTGAGAGAATATATTAGATGTATATATATGGTATGGTGTGCATATTTATGGCTTATTGTAGTGTCTGGGTAGTTGGGATTTACGGCTGAAAATTAAACAAGTACACAAAATATGAGAGCAGAGAGCAGCGGTGGCCCATGTGGTGGCGGCCGCGACTTACGAACAGTAAGTCGTGGGTTCGAACCTAGGCAGGCGCATTACTTTGTGTAATTTATTTCATCACCACTGCTCTCAAAACGGTGAAGGAAAACATCGTGAGGAAACCGGCATGTCCTAGAACCACAAAATTCGAAGACATGTGACATCTACCAATCCGCACCGGGCCCGCGTGGTGGATTATAGCCCATTCCCTCTCATAGAGAGGAGTCCTATGTCCCAGCAGTGGGAACATTAACAGGCTGATGATGATGATGATGATGATGATGACAAAATATGAATAAAAAAAACCTATAAGAAAAAAAACTCTAATCTACACTAATATTATAAAGAGAAAAGATTTGTATATTTTTATTTTAGGCCGTGTGGTATCCGGCAGAGTAGAATAAAACACACCCATTACACTCACGGGTGTCGTATAACTAACTAATGTCTGAGGCAGAACACCTTGCGCCTCCGTAGACCAGAGAATGGGCAGCCGCGTTTTCTGTTAGTCTTTCATCACTGCGATCTCCAATCCGCCTGCCAAGCGTAGAGATTACGGCAAATTCCTCCCATCATGGGAGAGGCGTATATCCAGCAGTAGACGTTAAGGGCTATTGTTGTTGTTGTATTGTTGTGTGTATGTTTGTAACGAATAAACTCAAAAACGACTGCGTCTATTTCAAAAATTCTTTCACCATTAGAAAGCCACGTCTTTACTGAGTAACATAGGATATATTTTATCCCCGTACTCCCACGGGAACGGGAACTACGCAGGTGAAACCGCGTGACGTCCGCTAGTATTAAATAGAGACAAAGTAAACATATGAGATTCGAAGACACTTCAAACAGAAATGTGTGCTTAGATAAGGATAATCTGATAATGATGTTCCCATTGCTGCGACAAGAAAAAAAAGTCGTTTCCCAGCAAACAATCTGGTGTAGTTTTACTTTATTAATGGACTAGCTGACGTCCCGCGGTTTCACCCACGTAGTTCCCGTTCCCGTGGGAGTACGGGACTAAAATATAGCCTATAGCACTCACGAATAATGTAGCTTTCTACCAGTGAAACAATTTTTAAAATTGGTTCATTACTTCCGGAGATTACCCCCTACATAGAAACTTACAAACATAGAAACTTACAAACAAATGTTACCTCTTTATAATATTAAATATAGATATTATTATAGTAATAGTCTATTGTATATAAGTATAAATGTATATGTGTATTTGTAGATCTTTGACAGTCGTTAGGTAGTCAGAGTCCCAAAAAGTCTGACAACCAGTCTTACCAAAGGGTATCGTATTACCCGGTACTAACGGGGTTGTGGAGGTCAGATAGGCAGTCGCTCCATGTAAAATACTGGTATTCAGCTGCATTCGGTAAAACTGGAAGCCGACCTCACCATAGTTGGGAAAAGGCTAGGCAAGAAGATGATGTCGTCGACATCATCTTCCTGCCCTTATCCCATGTTACTTGTGGTCAGCGCATCACGTTTTCTTCTTCCATTCTCCTCTGTCAACCGTCACACAATCATTTAAACCTTTTTCCCTCATATTATTCCTCACACAATCCATCTATCGTTTCCTTGGTCTTCCTCTCCCTCTCCATCCATCTACATTTATATTCATCACTCTTTTAGTCACATGCGATTCTTCCCTCCTCATCACATGCCCATACCAAGACAGTCGATTCCCTTTCAACTTTTCTGTAAGTGGCGCAACTTTCAAACTTCCTCTAATATACTCATTCCTTATTTTATCCATTCTTGTCACACCACACATCCACTTCAACATTCTCATCTCCGCTACATGCAATCTTTTTTCACCCATCTTCTTCACAACCCAACATTCCGATCCATACCAGTACCTACGACAGGTCTAATCACGGACTTGTATATTTTCCCTTTTAATGTATATGTCGGCGTCATATTGTAAAACCCGTCATTTTGTAATCTGCCTAGTCAGATTTAAACTGTCAATCAATCAATCAATCAAAGTGAAACCATCAAATTGTCAAATGCTTGCGATCAAAGTATATCTCTGCCCCTATAATCGGGACTTGGGGCACCCCCACGTTAGGTTAGTTAAGTTCCTTTAAACCCTGCACACAGAAATGGGAGCCCCGGGTAGCGGGGCTTCATCGACTACGATTTTTAGGTGAATATAAAGTGTTTTGAGGTTAGGTTACATTAATCAGTTTTTCTCAGGAATGTTGCATCTTTTCGGTAATAAGCTGTAATAACGTTAGTTTTAGCTTTTAAATTTCAGTTTTTATACACATAAAAACTACCTTACACTACATAAGTGTAAACATTATTTGTACGCCTTGCAAGGCAACACATAGTGAGACATATTTTGATTTGATAACACCATGTACCTTTTATTTTTACCTATGTGTCATAAAAAAACAATTTTTAATTTGAACTTTCATGGGAGTAATACCAGGGGGCAAGGGGGACTCCCCCTTCCTCACCCCTCCACAGCGCGTGAGGTGAGCTCCGTCACATGCATTTGACAATTTGACGGTTTCACTTCGACAGTTTACAATCTGACTAGGCAGATTACAAAATGACGTGTTTTACAATATGACGCTGACATACATACCTACCTAATGCTTGGTTGACGGCTTCGTGAAGGGTTCCTTTACACCCTGTATATAGGCGAAAGGTTATAGTCACCTATATCAATCATATACCTACAAAGGTATTGTGTTTTGAAATTAGCATCTTATTAATTAATGTTTGCAAGCCAATTTTATGGCGAAATGTGTCATTGCACTACATATCATTTTTAGGGTTCCGTACCCAAAGGGTAAAAACGGAACCCTATTACTAAGACTTCGCTGTCTGTCCGTCTGTCTGTCCGTCTGTCTGTCCGTCTGTCCGTCTGTCTGTCTGTCCGTCTGTCTGTCACCAGGCTGTATCTCAAGAACCGTGGCAGCTAGACAGTTGAAATTTTCACAGATGATGTATTTCTGTTGCCGCTATAACAACAAATACTAAAAACAGAATAAAATTAATATTTAAGGGGGGCTCCCATACAACAAACGTGATTTTTTTATAATAATTGGTACGGAACCCTTCGTGCGCAAGTCCGACTCGCATTTGGCCGGTTTTTTACCATCTTTTGTAGGTACTACAATAGGGAATATGCATATTTTTTTTACTTTTTTTATTTCGATACGTTGTTAAAGTATTTTAAAAATAATGACAAAGAGCGAAAATAAAACATAAATCGGTCAAACAACACAAAAGTTATAAACATTTAAACTTTTGTTTCTATCTCTTTTAGATAAACGGGATTTAGTATGGATTTTGTACGTCGATGCAGCGAATGACGTCATTCGCTTTATCGGATCTCTCTGTCTAATCAGCAGTTTCAAATGCTTATAACGTAGTATTTTTTATAGATATTAGAAATATATTTCACTTTGCTGTTTCTGATGTTAACACGCTTTGTTTAGAGTGAAAAAAAAAAGTCATGCACATACCCTATTACTGCAAATAAATAATTTGACTTTCTGTATTAAAGAAACCGAGTTAAGTTTAACAATAAATCGGTGTATTAACTATTTATTTTGTATTCCACTGGCCTCGTCTTTAACAGAGCAAGTTCATCCACTGTTATCCCAACTATTATATTTGATTAATTTCCAATTCAGTTCAAATCCAGACAATATTCCAAATTCAAATAGCAATCTGACCGCACCCTAACACAACTTATACCGCAATTGCAAGACTTCTCCTGAACTAAGACATTTATCAAATGTTCCACTGAACAAGCAAAATTGAACTCTATTGCTATGGTTTTATGGTTTTTGCAACCGCATTACATTGCCAACTAAGACATCTGTCATTTATGCAACAAAAACAAGCGAAATTGAACTGTGTTACAAGAGGCTTAAGGTTGACTAAAGCAGCATAAACATTAAACAATGGTTTCCAGAAATTACTTAAAAGAAGATTGTTTTCCCAAAGTTTGTATTTCCCCTCGTTTCGAACTTAAAATATACAAGTTTTAATTAATGTAGACAAATTGTATTCTAGTGTTTTCTTTAGGAATTGTTTGAAGTGATTAAAATTTGTTGGGTTTCTTATAATTTCGTCCTAGAATTGCTTCAACTAGAGTTTCAGGCTTCAACCATCTTGTTAGTTGCCAATATTTTGAACAAATTTGATTGGCTGATTGAGTTATAAGATTGATCTAGAGTAAACTAGGAAGCTCCGTGAATAAATAGGCTTTTGAGAGACTTTTGTTCATAAATGGGACGTCCCTCTTCAAATAATTTAATATCAAAATTCAAAATTTTATAAGTTCACAGGATAGGACACCGACCTTTCTCTCATGCTATTAACCAACTACGAACCACCTACCTACTATTAATACATATTTTTAGTGATTATAGGCGTGATTTTATATTTTTATGTTAAAAAAAAAATCGGCCATGTGTGAGTTGAACTCGCGTAGAGAGGGTTCCGTACACTGTCAAAGTCTTATACTGAGTTTACCACTTTATTTTCAATTGATAGAATTCTTATAGATTTCTTGTAATCTTTTTTCCAAATTTTAGGCTCACTAGTTTCGGAGATCGGAGGAGAGGAATGGTCAAATTTCGTCTTCTTTCATGAATACAATCAAAACTATTTATTTTTTATTATAACAAAAATATAACATTTGAGATCCTCATAACGAGTCCTTTCATTTGATTTTGACACAGTAAGGTTTGCAAAACTTTTTTTTTATTTTTTTTATTTGTCCCCCGTAAATTACGATTATTTTAAAATAATATTTATTTCCTTTGCATATTTGTTTGGGTCAATAGTATTACACCATTCTACCAAATTTCACCTGATTTGGTGGATTTGGAGCAAATTGGCTGTGACCGACGGACGGACAGACGACTGATCCTTTATGGATTCCGTTTTTTTTTTAAATTTTTTGTACGGAACCTTAAAAAACATAGAAGGATTATGAAATAGAAAGCAGCTTCAAAATCTTTGATCAAAACTACATGAAATAGTATATAATGACGCATAAACGAAAGACAAACAACCAAGCCCTGTATCCTATACTATTCAATTAGCAAATTGTATAAATATACATTTGTAATCATGTTATCGAAAACGGCTCTATCGATTTCGATGACAGTTGCAATATCCGAGTTTACGGGGGCGAAAAATCGATTTGACTAGGTTTCATTTTTGGGGAAATTGTCTTCTCGATTTCACCCGAGCAGAGCCCAGTCGCATAGGTACTTCACTTTAACCAATTTCGAGGTAAACCACGAGAGAAAAGAAATCCTCTAAACACAAAATCCTTCTCCAAACACAACCCGTCCCATTAAAACACACAACCTATCGAACGTATCCCACGTCTAATAGCCTATAACCGTAATAAAGATCCTATCAGACCAGGCCGAAATCCTCAAAGAAACTTTGAAAGTCGGTTAGCCTGTAAGGGTCGGCCGGAAGTACACGGCGACGCGTCACTTCCTGTGATTAACGACGGTAACCCAATTTCCTTTAAACTTGGAAGAAAATATTCGTTTGACGTGAGTGAGAAGCGGTAGCGGATTGGTTTGAATAGTCTCTCTTGTATCTGTTTGATCACTTTGGGAAGAGCACGGCAGCAAATAATGGCGAAAGAATTTATGTTATTTTTGGAGACAATGAAAGAAAAGGAAAAGAGCCCTTGGAAGGAATTGGGGGAGACCTTTGCCCAGCAGTGGGACAGTACAGGTTGAAAAAAAATTGGGTGAGTGACTTTTTAATGTTTACTTTACTATTTCATATGGGTATTTTGCCTGTAATAAAACACATTTTTTATTTTATTTTTATAAGCATAAGCGCAACTGCTACTGAGACACAGGCCTACAGGAGAAGGAACGGGCCACCACGCGGGCCTTTTGCGGATAAATGGATGTCACGTCATGTTTATAAAGTTTTGGCTCCAGGACTCACGGACGGCTTACACAAGATTTTTTTTTTTATGAACACTTCATCGAATAGATTGAGCTTATATTGGTAGTGGTTTGCACTTTTGTTCAAGGAGCTTAGGAGCTAGCATAAGTGGAAGAAGTGAAACTTTTGTGGACCCTTTGGTGAACCTTTTTTGTGGATGTTTTTCCTGTCGCAGAATAGTGATATTAATTTAAGTCTGCCCACAACCTTTCAGGCTTGGCTTGATGGAGCTTTCAGAACCTAAATTTTATTTTAATTAGTTTACTACTTTTTCCTTCTCTTTTTCTTTAGGAGTGACACAACTGAATTCCAATGTCATTCTTCTTTCTCTGGGCCCTATTAGAATACCAGCGCTGTGACGTGTTTTTTGAAAAAATGTTACAGCACCATGCTGAGATAGGGCCTTTTGGCCTCGTACAGGACCAATTTCATTTCATGTTTTTTTTTTTTTAATTTTATCATTTTAATTTGTGTTTTGTCCTGTGCGGGCTAATAAATGCTTTTTCTTTCTTTTCTTTCTTTCTTTTCTTCCCGCTCGTCTCTCAAACCTTGCACCAATCGCATGAATCAGTATACCATGTCTTTTCAATAGATTATGATTTATAACTGCCGTCTGCCGATGATTCGCCAAATATATTCAGCTTCTTATGCTATTTGGCACCGATATCTTTTCCTAGGAGAAGTGATCCACCTAGACTTTTCCCCAATATGTTCGAACGAGTTCTAAGATTTATCTAGCCTTTTGCCACCAAAACCTTACGATTTTTCTTTTATGTCGTTTGATATTATTGATGTCACATGTTTCCACGTACTAGAAAATTTTATTTTTGCTAGGATACTTGGTTTTTTGCACTTTGCAAGAGTCAGTTGGAGTCTTGGAGTCTCTCTGAGGAATCGCATCCGGAACGAGGTGATCCGACAGAGAACCAGAGTTGTCGACATAGTTCACAGAATGAGTAACCTGAACTTTCAATGGGCCATCATAATTATTAGCCGTAGAACCGATGACAGTTGGGGTAGACGTGTTCTTGAGTGGAGACTGCGAATCGGCAAACGTAAGGTGGAACGTACTTAGACAAGTTGGAGCGACGACCTTCGCAGGATGGATGATTGAGAGTTGCTGAGAATTGAGCTCAGTGGCGTGCGACTGAGGAGGCCTAGTATGACCTGCAGTGGACTGCTTTAAGCTGATGATGAAGAGCCAGCTGTAGTGAAAATTCACTATGTACATTTAATTTCGCCTGACAACGAAAGAATACAGTCAAATGATTTCGTGAAAAATGAATGAAACTCTCCGACACTGATGCTCACTGTGAGAGCTCACACACACATCTTACGAAGGCGTTCAAAACAATTTGTTTTCAAGTAGAGCGCGTTTGACGGACAGCTTCTCATTACTGAATACAATTTATTTAGAAACACGAGGAAAAGTAGGGAATGTCGACTATTAATGTCGACAAGAATGAGTATTGAATGTGTAGCGACTGTTAAAACTTTAGGTACAGTGTTATTTTTCTGAGATTTCATTCTTAATGTTTCTTTAGACTCATCATCATCGTCTGCCTACAGCAGTCCACTGCTGGACATAGGCCTTCTCAATCGCACGCCACTCAACTCGATTCTCAGCAATTCTCATCCAGTTGCTAGCAGCCATCCTGCGAAAAGCGTCTTGACCAAGCCTGAGGGCGTCCCTTACGCTTGCCGATTTGTGGTCTCCAATCAAGAACAGTATAGTTGTTCCCAGTTAAGATGACAATAGCGGTCATTGACCCACCTACATTTAAAGTTCCTAACTTTGAAAACCAAAATTAAGCCTGTTCAAGTCTTGAATCGTCATCTATCGTGATCTTCAAGATTTTTCTAATGAAGAACTATACAGGGTTCATTTATTTTGGTTCGTACGAAGAGATATTAGGGAAAGGGCAATGACCTCTATTGCCATCTTAACTGGCAGCAACTAAAGACGTGTTCTTTTGTGATTTTATAAGGTTTTCTAGGATATATTTTTTTCGACATAATAATCATACAGCAAACTATGACACTAAATTCGACTGCCTCCACCAGAAAACTTCGCATAAAGCATAGTAAACCTTTACTAAGCAATATGCGAGTAAATAAATATGAAACTCCTGAAACTGACAACGTTGAAATAAACGAGTCTATCTTACATCTAGGAAAACCATTTAT
This sequence comes from Xestia xanthographa, assembly GCA_905147715.2. Classification (NCBI taxonomy): domain Eukaryota; kingdom Metazoa; phylum Arthropoda; class Insecta; order Lepidoptera; family Noctuidae; genus Xestia; species Xestia xanthographa. The sequence continues at coordinate 22,619,329 of LR990666.1, read as the reverse complement.
TTTCAAGTACCACGTTGATGGACAGGATTTCATTACAAACAGACAACTTATTTAGAGAGCTGACGCAAAAACAATTGACTACAGGGACGTTGATTTTCAGTTATTATTTGAGGCATTAGATATTTGTGATGCTATTATGTTGATGTCTATCTAATTGACAATATATAATAGGCTTGTTTACATCTATACATATAATAAATCTGTAGAAAAACCGTTCTTGTACATCGAAAATATTTTGAAAAAAAAATTACCAGGGTGGTAAAAGATAACCAACAGAACTCATTTCCAGCATTTTTGGATTTTTTGTCTGTTTGTCTGTTTCGATGATCAAGCATCACGTAAAATTTACTCAACCAATGTAGATAACTTTTATACATAAAAATTGTGCGCATCTTGAGGTATTACTTAGTTTTTGTTTCATCGTAATCGGTTAATTCTATCAAAAGATATATGAATATAAAGTGTTCAAGAAGAACTAATCATCAAATGTAACACACAGTGACATCTATTAGCGAAATATGGTACAAATGACTAAAAATGTGTTAACTTGATAACTTTTAAATCAACTGACCGGCCTTAAAAAAAAACGTTATAGCTTATGGTACTCTAGATTAGTCTACATGATGGTGCTTTAAAAATTTACACAGCATGATTTCCGTGCATTCTATTTTAGCAGTTTAACATCTTAGTCGATAGATGGCGTTGTTAATTTTACTCCATTTTCTGAATCGCGGTGTTAAGATGCGCCAACTTTGGTTTTTTAACCGACGAAACAAAAAGGAGGAAGTGTATATTTTTTTTGTATGACCCCGCATAACTTTTTACAGAGAAGTCCGATACACGGATACATGTGGTCCTTTTTTTGTGAAAAGCGTAGGTATATCTCAAATATGGTCCCATTTAAAATTGAAAAATCGTGTTTGGGCTGATTTTCTGCACCTTTGATGAGAACTTTCGACCTAGCTCGAGTATGACTGTCATCGAGTGTCTAAGGATGAAGACGTAGGTAAGGCTGTCGAAAGAAGCTCTTATTTGGTAAAACATAAGTAGATTATTTTAGCGATTAATGTATAATCTGAATATATCAGAGAAATTAATGCTATCCAGTTGAATCTTTAATAATATTATAAAGCTCAAGAATTTGTTTGTTTTTTTTGTTTGGTTGGTTGAACGCGCTAATTATACTATTGGTTCGAATTTAAAAAAAATCTTTTAGTGTTGGATAGTCCATTTATCGAGGAAGGCTATAGGTTATCTTACATTACGCTATAATCATAATCATAATCATAATCTTTTATTTGCAATAAGTATAGTACATTATGGTCTTAAAGTCAGCTGAAGTTCCCAATACATAGTCAGATATAGATGACATGGAAAATTTTACGACACAACATTCATTATAGTTATCTTAATAAGAATAGATTAGTCATTAACATTATTTATAAATTCATTAACAGAATAAAATCGTTTTTCCAATAGCCATAATTTAAACTTTAAAAAAAAAAAATTATTAGCTCTTTCAACACAACTCACCAAAAGGGCTCAAACAAAAGGCTCTACAACTAAAAGGAGTGGAGCATCACTGATAAATCAATAAATGTTGTAAAAACAGGGAAAATTAGATTTTCCGTTGCGAGTGCTGCATAAACGGTTAAAGTTACGCAATAATCATGTATGAGGGAATTGTTCCTCTTAAAACGTTCTAAAAAAATCCGCAATAGCGATATGTCTATCTTCTAAGGTTAACTCACACTCTCTCTAAACCTCTCTCTCTCTCTCTCATGTGACGCAGACGAAGTTGCGCGGGTCAGCTAGTCATCAATAAATTGCAAATCTATTTAATCCGTCAGTTAGAGTAATGGAAAATAATGGACACGTATTAATTGTTTGTTTTTGTAAATCAATGAATATTGACAAAGATAAAACGCATCAAAACTCGAGAGTGGGGGCTCGTAACGTCACAACGCACTAAAAATTAAAGCACGGCGTGATGTATTGAGAATTTTAAAAGCGTCGTATCTTCGTCAATTTTGGTTTACGTAACAAAAGAAAAAATACGTATCAAATATTTTTGATAATCTAACTGACGGACTAATTAGATTTTTTCAGGACACAAGCCTATTGATGTTTATTAGAAGGTGGTTTTAAAGAAGATGTGGTGACAATATGCTTAGATTGCTTGGTCATGTGGAGGGGATGAGTGAAAGACATCTAACAAAAAGTATTTACAAAGCAGATGTGAATGGTAACACTGGGAGGATATCATCATCATCATTTCAGCCGAAAGACGTCCACTGCTGGACTTAGGCCTCCCCCAAGTGTCGCCACATTGACCGGTCCCATGCAACTCGCATCCAGCGAATTCCCGCAACCTTCACCAGGTCCATCTAGTGGGAGGCCTTCCAACGCAACGTCTTCAGGTTCGCGGTCACCACTCCAGAACTTTTCGGCCTCATCGGCCATCCGTTCTGCGAGCAATGTGCCCTGCCCACTGCCACTTAAGTTTGGCAATTCTTCGGGCTACGTCGGTAACCTTGGTTCTCTTGCGGATGTCTTCTGGGAGGATTTACACTGACCTTATTGGTGAGGTTCTTCAAAAAAGTCAGATGATAGCACTCGGCAGGCGTTGGCCAGATGTATGAACGTGAACAAGGCAAAAGGAGTAAAAAGGAGCCTTCAGATTGTGGTTTATAAACATCATCTGCTTAGCCTTTTCTTAACTATGTTGGGGTCGGCTTCCAGTATAACCGGGTGCGGCTGAATACCTGTATATTACATGCATCCACAACCTAGTTAGTACTGGGTTATACGATACCCCTTGGTAAGATTGGTTGTCAGACTTTTTGTGGTTTATAATGTGTTACGCAATTGGTGTGCTGGATTCAATCCACCCTTCAAAGTAAAACCTAGACGAGGTCATCCACAAAGAGCACTAACACCAATAACAATTTATTATTAGCCTTTTCTTATTCGACACAATTAAATAAACAAGCTACTTGTAATATTGACCGAAGTAACGTTTGCTTGCTAGAGGCATCTGTCAAGTTGTGTTGAATGGGTCCACCCTTTATAGCAGAAGTTTTTATGTCATAATATTACTTTGCATAACAGCGGGTAGCATAAACTTCATTTCGCAGAAAATCGTTTGGCAGACACTCATTTATCATACATTCAAAACTCATAATTTTGTAAGTCGGAATCATCTTTAGGCATAAATTTCATATGCATAAGGATTAAAAGTAGAACCATCTTAGCGCAGAAAGTTCACAGCCAGAATCATCTTTTGGCATAAATTTTATATCGATAGTCACTAAAAGCAGAACTATCATATCTCAGAAAGTTTACAGTTAGAATCATCTTTTGGCATACATTTCTTATGCTTAACAATGGAAATACTCATCTATCACATCCACATCACAGAAAATTCATTAAAACAGTTGATTGTGAACATGTGGTTTTTATTTTGCTGTAAGCAGGAGGCAAACATGCAAACAAGCATACATCTTGCATGCAGCAAGCATGCAGTACGCAAACAAGCATGCAGTATGCAAACATGCAAACCAGCATACAATATGCAAACATGCAAACCAGCATACAACATTCATGCAGCAAGCATACACCATTCATGCAAGCAAGCATGCAGCATGCAAGCAAGCATGCAACATGCAGCAGGCATGGTTTATGTCACGGCTTCGGCGCTGCGGGGCTCCGGCGGTCCCACGCGAGCTTATCGTCGCAGATGTGTTTAACGCTCACCACCGCAGCTTCGGCTTGCTCAGCCTCAGCAGCGGTGGCGAGTGTTACAACAACCTGCTCCTCAACTCGCGGGCCGCCTCGCCCCTCCGCGCCTACGCAATTTTAAATTACACTCTAGGGGTAGGGCAGACAAGACTACGTAAAGTCGGTTTTGGAGCGATTCGTTTCTGTCACTAACTTTTGTAGCCCATCATATTGACTTTTTGAGACAATATTTAAATGTTTGGTTAAAAATGCTATTTTATGGAAATGGAAATAATCCCAAATAAAATTATTCGAATTATCTGACCTCCACTACCCACTTAGTACTTGTACCACGTAATACATTACCCGTTGATAAGACTGGCGGGCCATTGGCTACCTGTAATGACTGTCAATGATCTACAAATGACAGCCGGGACTAGCGATTCAACGTGATTTCCGCCTCATTGCTTAAATTTGGCATACAATTAACGAACCACAAGATTTAGCCAAATGTAACGGCAAAAAAATCACTTATGATTGCCAAAATTAGTAAATGATCACCAAAATTAATCCCCATTTTATCGTGAAATTAGATTAATATTTTTTTAGTTAATGAGCACCAAAAATTTAACTGTTATGCTCTTGCATTCGAGTCGAGGGAGACCCGGTCGACGGATCGCGGGGCTCCTACTTCTGAATGGTTTATAAAAAAATAACTACTAACTTTTAAACCTAATCTATCCGTGTCGGGGTGCCCCAAACTGGCCTAGGAAAAACTAGATTGTCATCAACCACCTCATTAAAATTTGGTGGTCAATTTAGTAAATTGGTGATCAATTGATATAGGTATAGATAGATGTTAGTGGTCACAAAGTTATTTTTGGTGGTCAATATATTTTCTCCTCTTAACGGGTTTGAAGACCCGTGTGCTTATTATTATTTCACCACAAGTCCGAAATATCCGAATACTCTTTTAAACGTTGTAAAAAAATTATAACCTCGATAAGCAGCGTCACATCCCTAGACTCTCCGGAAGGATATCCCTTAAATCCCCTAGGGGTCTGATAAATTGTGTTTCGCCAGCTCACTGTGGATATTAATAATACCATTAACATTTTGAATAATATTAACAAAGTTTTCTATAGTATTATAAGAAGATTTTTAAATTGTTTTAGTGGCACATGCCGCAGGACTATCTTCCGACTTGTATTTTCTTAACCAAGTTGTGAATTATTTGTCGAGCTACTTCTGAGGATCTTCATCATCTGCCTAGCCTTTTCCCGACTATGGTGGGGTCGGCTTCCAGTCTAACCGGATGCAGCTGAATACCAGTACCACATGTAGCGACTGCCTTATCTGACCTCCACAACCCAGTTACAACCGGGCTATACTGTTTACCCCTTGGTAAGACTAGTTGTCAGACTTTCGGGCCCCAGACTACCTAACAACTGTCAAAGATCTACTATTGACAGCCGGGACCAATGACCAAAGGCTTAACTTGCTTTCCGAGGCACGACGGAAACTTGGTAGATAATGGGTGTGTGTGTGGTTCGATAGCTTTAAATTTGAATCTAGGAACAAAAATGCTGGCTTGATATAGAAGAAACTTACCGACGTCTTTTCACCACTTTGCGCTATCCCGCGATTAGGAATCCATTTACAGAGGTTCACAGCACTTAGCACAAGGGGATTAGACAGTTTCCACAGTTTATAATTAGTAATTTTTAGTTTTCCTACTATTTTACGTTTTTTCAAGATGTCTCTCAAGGTGGCGCTGTCGCTCATTCGTTCGGAGCGCGGTAGATTTCCGCACGTCTGATTGGTTGAGCGCGTTGAGGCGGGAAATATGGTTCGTTTCAAATCAAGCCAGTAAGAAATAAACCCAACACAGGCGCGGATACAGGGGGGGGGGCAATGGGTGCAATGCCCCCCCCCTGAACCGGAACAAATACGTCATTCATTAGCCAAGCTTGACGGAATTGAAACTAAATATTCTAGTTGTATATCTTGTCATGGGCGTCACCAGGAGGAGGTAGCTGCCGCTGCCCCTAGAGGCTCAGAATTTTTAAAAGTTATAGCTTTTCCTGCCTGATGCCATAGAATGGTATTATACCATAATTATATGAGGCAATGTTGTAAAAGTTTCAAGCTCGCTACGCTCGCTCTTGAAGTCTAGTTTTTCATGAGTCTTAACATTGTATATAAGAGGCCCAGGTAACTCCAGGTCGGTAGGAAAAGTGTTAAAATTTTCGAGCTCACTACGCTTGCTCTACAGATTACTTTCTCTTGAATTTATCTATAATTCGGCCAAGTAACTCCTTTATGAACGTTCGAAACCATTCTAACCAGTCCAAGGCAAGGTGTAAGAATTTCTCAGTACACCCCCCCCCCCCCCCCTGGCCCAAAAACTGGCGGCCCCCTTGTATCTTGCATATCATGGATTTACTGTAAAGTAACGCCATTTAATATAAAAAATTAATCCTTTTTTTTTAAGAATTTTCCAAAAATTGCCCCCCCTGCAAGGAAATCCTGGATCCGCGCCTGACCCAACAGGGTAGTCACCCATACCCGGAGCAACCTAAGCAAGCACGGCTTAACCTGAAGATTGATCCGAGAGGCTGTTATTATTTAGCCACGAGCTCCTTTGAAAACTTCAATCAACCGTAGTCAAACAAACGTAATTAAACACAATTGTCTAAAGTCCACTGTCCATAAGATTACTCAGTAATTGAATTGAACACAAGGCGTCAATTAAATTGAAGTTGCGAAGTCGCAATTAATTGAATTAATGGGATCTTCTCATTAATTACCGGATTGATCCAAAAAGGAAGAATGAACTGGTAATATGATTCATTTTTTTCCAATTAACAGTAATGGAAGATATTCGTAATTATTTCATGGAAGTGAGTGCTCTTTTATGATTTGCTAAAGAACAATGATTTTTTGTCAAACTTAAAATAGACTGGCTTAAAATAGTGTCGATTCTGTTGTGCGCAAACTAAACTTAATTTAGGCTATTGCTATCTTTTTCTCTGTAATAAAACGAGAATGAGACGGACGTAATTTAGAGCTGTTAAATTTAGTTGGAACTAATATTTCTATACAAATGAAGGGTGCACGAAAAAATATGTCCACGGTGGAGCGCAAGGCATAAACTAGTTTGACGTCTCTAACTTAGTTCATAGCTATAGCTAGCTATCCTTTTCTCGCACTGCCTTGTAGTAAAAGATAACAATAACCTTAATTAAGTTTAGTTTGTGCACAACAGAATCGACAACATTATCTGAACGCATCATTGGGACGCATACGTACCCATGGGGTCATAGGGGAGTTATGAGGGCCAAACCAAGCCTGTAGGGTTGTATGGAAGTATCACCACTAGCCGATAGCGTTTTGTCTTAGCTCTAGATTCCGTAGTGGAAGTGTTGCTTTGATTGTATCCTTACCTTTTATTGTACCGATACATTTCGCCATTTTGACCCGAATACCTACATCTACCTAACGATACTTTTCAATCCGAAGAGAAAGGTCAACGGTACGGATAAACCTTGGAATCTATTTGATCGGCGGAGCACGATAAAAAGAATTTATCGATACAGTTGCTCTTATGGGCGGTATAGGGAAATAAGTTGCGCCTTAGCTGTGAATGTATTTTGCTTGGACGGTGGGAAACGGTCTAATAGTGGGATACTTCTAGTGATATATGTGGTTGTTTAAAACTGGGAATGATATAGGTTTGCGCTGGATTAGCAAATTATTTTATTGAAAGCGATCATCATCATCATCCTTTTAATGTTCCCACTGCTGGGACACAGGCCTCCTCTCTATGAGAGGGAATGGGCTATAATCCACCACGCGGGCCCAGTGCGGGTTGGTAGATGTCAGTGATGTCACATAACTTGGATTTTTTTGGTTCTAGGACATACCGGTTTCCTCACGATGTGTTCCTTCACCGTTTTGAGAGCAGTGGTGATGAAATAAATTACACAAAGTAATACGCCTGTCTGGGTTCAATCCCACGACTTACTGTTCGTAAGTCGGGACCGCCACCACTGGGCCACCACTGCTCAGAAAAGCATCATTTATGCATCGAAAGCATCGTTGAAAGCGATACATGGGGTGTAAGGTGCCCTCCGCGAACTGACCAAGTTCATTAAATTTTTCTCCGTAAAATTCCATTTTTTTTAATCGTTTTTCCTTTATTTTAATATAAAAGTACGTTATCTGTACGCAGCACTGCGTTTATGTAAATAATACGGCTAAAATAATAAAAAAAAACTAACAATGGATGTTAAAATACTCTAACGAACGACGCATGAAATCTGATGGATGGGATGGGATCTGATGGAATTCATCGAACTTGTCGTCGCGCTTGCCGTTCGCTACGTGCGTTTTGCCACGGTAATGATACATTGCGTATGAAGAAATAAAACTAACTAAATTTTTTGGATCTCCATAACGTTCCTGAAATAATTTTTGTACCGGTGCACCCCATCAGTCTGCGGAGGGCTATTACACCCTGTATGTATGAAATTATGTAAGACTTGCGGACGTCACGTGGTTTCACCCGCGTAGTTCCAGTTCCCGTGGGAGTACGGGGATAAAATATAGCCTATATCACTCACGAATAATGTAGCTTTCTACCAGTGAAACAATTTTTAAAATTGGTTCATTACTTCCGGAGATTACCCCCTACCTCTTTATAATATTATTAATATTTGTCGGATCCGGTCATGAGTACGGACGGGTGAATGAATCGAAAGCGCGCCAGTGGTGACATCACGCGAGCTACTCCCCACCATGGCGGCTTTTACAGAGTCCTGATGTTGACACCTCGCGGCGAGGCAGACAGTCTGTGTCTGACCGCAGCGGAGTGAAGACGTCTTGAAACTGTACACGATTCATTGTGCCTAGTGTTAATGTGTGAAAGTGTAGTGTCAAGTTATTTGTTAGACTCAGTGTATCTGTTTGAAAAGAGTAACCATGGAGTTTCTTGCCGGTTCTTCTCCATGGAAACTACCATACCGAACCGTGCAATGCGAAATAAAATAGTGTATCGCATCCAGTGTGTTTTCATAGCACGAAACCCGTGTTCTACCCACATAAGCTCGAACTTAGCGAAATAAATTCCTGACAAACCCCGACATATTAATTATAGTATAGATTATTATTATTAGTATAGAAGTATAGACTAGCGGACGTCACGTGGTTTCACCCACGTAGTTCCCGTTCCCGTGGGAGAACGGGGATAAAAAGTTACCTATGTTACTCAGGTTGAATGTAGCTTTCTAATGGTGAAAGAATTTTTGAAATCGGCTCAGTAGTTTTTGAGTTCATTCATCACAAACATACACACACACAAAAATACAAATCTTTCCTCTTTATGGTATTAGTGTAGAAGAAGGTTAAAAAACTTAGAAACCAATACAACGACCTTTTACCCGATGATGCGTTCTCAAGCCGCCCATTATCTGTGACCTATTTTATAATAATATCCCGGAATTTTTCCACGTTCCAGAGAATTATCCACCATAAAAGTAAACTGCGTGCACATCTACTTCATAAACGCCAAGTTTACGCAAAATAAGTAATATGGTGTTGTTCCTATAAACATGGTGGTTTTGTACATGGTATGCTGAGGTTATGTTGTCACGTGCATTGTGGAATAAAAAAGTTGTTTTGTGTTCACTATTGAGTTAGTTTTATTATTAGACTAGGGCTCATCGTGGAATAGGGAAGTAGTTTTGAGTTCACTCGATGAGTTAGTTTTATTTTAGACTAGCGACCGTCTAGCGGTTTCACCCGGGTAGTTCCCGTTCCCGTGGGAGTACGGGGATAAAATATGTTGCTCGCTGATAATGTAGCTACCCATTGCTGAAAGAATTTTTAAAATCGTTCGAGTAGTTTTAGAGTTAAATCGTAACAAACACACAAACAAACAAAAAATCGAATCTTTCTTCTTTAGAACATTAGTATAGATATAGATATTAGTATAAACTAGCGCCACCTACGACTTCCTCCGCAAAAATTGTAATAACTCAGCTAATATGCTTGATATAAATAAAATCTATAGCCTACTCAGGAATAATGTATTTATCTATCAGTGAAAACATTTTTAGAAGTGGATCATCATCATCATCATCAGCCTAGCCTTTTCCCAACTATGTTGGGTCGGCTTCTAGTCTAACCGGATTCAGCTGAATACCAGTATTTTACATGGAGCGACTGCCTATCTGACCTCCACAACCCAGTTAGTACTGGGTAATACGATACCCCTTGGTAAGATTGGTTGTCAGACTTTTTGGGCCACTGACTACCTGTAACGACTGTCAAAGATCTACAAATGACAGCCGGGACCAACAGCATAACGTGCTTTCCGAGACACGGAGGAAACTCGGTATGTAAGGGTGGTCACCCATCCACAGACCAACCTAGGCAAGCACGGCTTAACCTAAAGATCGACCCGAGTGATTATCATTATTTAGCCACGAGTTCCTCTAGATTTTTAGAAGTGGATCATTAGTTCCAAAGATTGCCTCCTAGGCCTCCTACATACAAACTTACAAACAAGTACCTCTTGATAATATTAGTATTTATAGATGAGACTGTAGAGTTGAAGCTCAAAACTAAAACAATGAGAAACTAAACTAAGTAACTAGTAAGAACCTAACTAGTTTAATATCGCAGAGAATATTGAGGTCTAATAATATACGGTCTTGAGATTAATTATACGGGTCTCATTAATATACTTAGTTTAACTAAATTAAAATCATAACACCAGCATAATAGAACATCACGGCTGTAATCCCCAAAGAGTTAGGCAAAGATATACGGTCGAACAAGCTTTGATATTTATTTATTTTATTTACAAAAGTCAGCGTAGTTCTAAGTATTACTTATTCCCCGTAAAACATTTTTATTGGTGTAGAAATTTTTTTTCAAGATAGTAAAAAAAAGTCAACGAATAATATCAAAATAAAGTTTATTTCAATCTGAATGTATATTTTGTGATTGTTCGTAAAACGAAACGTATTAATAAGAAAATATTATATTGTTAAAAAATTGGCAACACTGCCCCCTTCCATTTATCTTCAATAAACCTGCAACAAGTGCTCCTACAACAATATTCGTTTAATTTTGGATTCCACAATAAATCCTCATACATTTTGGTGCCGAAACAAATATAAATGTCAAGAAGTACAGTGAGTGCTCAGAAAGTCAGAAGTGCTGCGAAATTACAGTATAAATTCCGACCGGCGAGTTGCGTTGTGCGGCGCGGCCGCATGGCGTCATCTAGTCATCATTATAAAAGTACGACCCGCTGATAGTGAACAGTAACGAACTTTGACTGCTCAGACAAAACACCACCATATTTCGGTATTCTGAGCCGTTTCCCGAGGATTTTGCAGTTCATCGAGTCGAATGCATATTTCTGAAGGCATTCCATATTTAATCCGCCATTTTTTTCTCCGAGAAGCCAACTTCGCGCTGGTGGTGTCATACGTCATGCTCTGTCATTTGACATTGACAGGAAGGAATGTGACAGTAGCGACTTAAGCTTCATGAGAACGAGATTTGACGTTTTTATGATCTGTGTTTCCGATATTCCGATCGATCAATATTGTGTTTACATTTCGTGACCTACATCGACTGGACAAATAAAACACATAGAAAACATGGGTGGTGGACGAAGAAAAAGCTCCATAATGGACGAAGAATTAGAAGAACTCACCAAGAAAAAATTAAAAGCACAGATGGCACAGTACAAAGGAAAGCTAACAAAAGCCGAAAACTTCCTGCTTGACCAACAAAAAGGACCTTTGGACAAAGAGGCAATTGAGCTGCGTCTGAAGCAGCTTGAAGGCGTATTGGATGCCGCAAGTGACATCACGCTCCAACTTAAGATGGCATTTCAGCAAACCTCGGAAGATGATTTCTGCGAGGACGATTTAGAAGATAGATGTCTGGGAGTGATGGCTAAGTTGAAGAAGCTGCTGAAACAGCCGTCGCCGACGTCATCCATCCCAGAAACATCAAGCCAGCCCGTGATGAAATTACCACAAATAGACATACCAGTGTTTGATGGCCAAGATTTTACGAAGTATGTAACGTTTATCGAATTGTTTACTGCTGTAATTCACAATAATGAAAAATTAGATCCTGTTCAAAAACTGTACTATTTAAGAAAATATGTCAAAAATGAACCTCTGTCTATTATAGAACATTTGCCCTTAGTTAATGAATCATATAGTAAAGCTTTGGATTTGTTAAAGAGCAGATTCGACAATCAGTTTTTAGTAATCAATCATCATATGCAAGCAATGTTAGACTTCGAACCAATTGTTAAGGGTAATGCCAGTAACTTGAGGGGGTTAATAACACTGGCTCGTCAGCATATAGGCGCTCTGTCTGCTATAGGACAACCTACAGATAGATGGGATATGGCGCTCTTGCCAATTCTTTTGCGCAAACTTGATCCATTCTCTCGCAGAGATTTCCATGCTGTCAGAAAAGCCAATGAGCTACCGACATTGGACCAATTCTTCATATTTGTGGAGAGACGGGCCAGCAGCTACGAGGAGAGCCAGAGGAGTGATGGTAAGTCTGATTCTTCTTCTAAAAAGATTAAAGTAGCAAATCTAGCAAGCAAACAGATATCTTCTTGTAAATTCTGTGATGAAAAATCTCATAAGCTATTTCAATGTAAAAAATTCGAAGAATTATCACCTCAAGACCGAATAGCATTTGTTTCAAAAAATAATTTGTGCAAAATTTGCCTAAATCAACACAAAAACAAATGCCATTTTCATTTTAAATGCAAATCTTGTAGCAGTAAAGAACATAACTCATTATTGCATGAGGAAAATGCTCCTAAAGCTTCCTTGCATAACAATGTCAGCAATAGCACAGTGTTACTGCCCACTATCAAGGCAAAAATCCTAAGCCAAGACGGAATGTCACATATTATAGCTAGGGGCATAGTGGACAGTGGCAGTCAAATTTCATTTATAAAATCTGATATTGTCAAATTTTTGCAATTGGAAACCACTGATAATAATATTAGTATAACAGCTTTAGGTCAGCATACCAAAACTACAACTAAATCTGTAAGCATCGATTTTATATCACTTAAAAATAATTTTAAGTGCAAGGTCAACTGTTCTGTCATTGACCATATTTCACCAAACTTACCTCAGCACAAGATAAATATTCAGAATGTCGTTTTACCTGATTCTGCTGATCTAGCGGACAATGAATATAATACTTCAGGCGAAATATCATTTTTATTATCTGCTGATGTATTTTTCAAAATTATGCTACCTGTTAAAATCCCAATCAAAAATAATCTTTATTTAATTAATACTGAATTTGGGTCAATAATTTCAGGTGAGGTAAAAGAACCTATAAGTAGTAATTTAGCTATTTCATTGCATGCCTTTGCTTCTTGCAAGCATGATCAGATTGATCGCCTCCTTACAATGTTTTGGGAAACCGAACAGGTCCCTGAAACCAAAATGGAGGCTATATCAAAGCAGGACTCCTGTGAAGCCGAATTTAAAAATTCGGTACAGTTTTCAGACAACAAGTTTCAAGTTTCCCTGCCCCTTAAAACATCTGACATCGAATTAAACTTAGGTAATACATTTCCTGTAGCTGAAAAAACATTTCTTTATTTAGAAAAAAGACTAGATAAAGACAAAGATTTAAAAAACAAATATGTTGCTTTTCTAGATGAGTACATTAAATTAGGTCATGCTAAAATCTTGCCTATTACTTCTCCTGATATAGAAAATAGATATTTTATGCAACATTTACCTGTCATAAAAAACGACAGGAAAACTAATAAAGTAAGAGTAGTATTTAATGGAAATACTAAAGCAGGCACAAGTCATAATAGTTTGAATGAAGTTCTGTTAAATGGACCCAAAGTACAAAAAGATCTTTTTGACATATTAATATTGTTTAGATCATATAAATATGTTCTTTTGTCTGACATAAGGCATATGTATAGAGCTATTTCTCTTCATCCTTCTCATAGAAAATTACAAAATATCATATGGAGGGACAAAAATAATAAAAGAATTATTCTTGAATTGCAGACTGTTACATATGGACTCCGGAGCTCCAGCTATTTGGCTACCAGATGCCTGGAGGAACTAGCATCAAGATATGCTGAGGAGTTCCCTAAAGCTGCATGGGTAATCCGTAATAGTATGTATGTTGATGATGCGCTGTTTGGAGGTCAAACAATTTCAGATGCTATCGAGGTAAGAGATCAATTCATTTCCTTGTTACTACGAGGCAACTTTCACCTTCACAAATGGGCAGCCAATGATTCTCAACTACTTAAGGGCATACCTGTAAGTCAACAGCATTTTGAGGAGCATGAACTCTGCAAAGAGAATTTATCAATGAAAGCTTTGGGGTTATCATTTGACATTAAAACTGATGTGCTAAAAGTAAGTTTTCCTAACAAAACAATAGAATCATGGAACAAGCGCACCATCTTAAGTGTCATAGGTTCTTTTTTTGATCCTCTAGGACTGGCAGGACCCTTAACAGTTAGGGCAAAAGAATTTTTGCAAAAGTTATGGAGACTGAACCTTGAATGGGATGCTCTTTTACCAGATACATTTTTGAAGTCATGGAATAAATTTTATAACCAATTAGTTTCCATGGAACAAATTAATATAGACAGAAACATTTACATTTTTAATGCTCAATATGTGGAATTGTTAGGCTATTGTGATGCATCTCAAACAGCCTATGGTTGCTGTATTTATGTAAAGGTAGCTCACTGTAATGAAACTAAAACTACTTTGTTATGCTCTAAGTCAAAAATAGCACCTATTAAAAATAAACTAACTGTTCCTAAATTAGAACTAAATGCAGCTGCTATGTTAGCCAAACTGTATTCCAGAATTAATTCTATATACTCACACATACAATTTAATGAAAAAAGTCTATTTACTGACTCACAAGTTGTTTTATGTTGGCTAGAGTCTGATAAAAATCTACCTGCTTTTGTAACTAATAGAATTAGTTTAATTCATTCATTAACAAAAAATTGTCAATGGCGTCATGTGGATGGAGCAATCAATCCTGCAGACTGCTTATCTCGAGGTTGCAATCCCGAAGAATTAAAATGTAATGCATTATGGTGGAATGGTATACCTACACATTTACCATCAGGTTACATACCAGAAGTCGTGGTCACCTGCAATCACCTTATGTGTGAACGAGATCTTAATTTAAATGAGCAGCAGAATGTTGGATTGAATGTTACCACTACAAGGACTATACCTGAATTTCTTAAAAAATACTCTTCTTGGAATAAAACTGTAAGAATTATTGCTTGGACTCTAAGATTTGTGTTCAATTGTAAGAACAAAAATAATAAATTAAATGATCACTTATCCTTGTTAGAAATAAAAAATGCTCAAAACAAAATAATATCCATTGTACAAGTGGCTTCATTCTCTAAGGAAATTGATTGTATTAAAAATAACAAACCTTTGAAAACTAATTTAAAATCTTTAGCTCCATTTATTGACAGTAACAATGTAATAAGAGTAACTGGTAGATTACAACTTGGAAATATTCCATATTCACAAAAACATCCAATAATTTTGCCAAAGAAATGTCATATAACTGATTTAATTATTAAAAACGAGCATTTAGCATTAATGCATGCTGGTCTCAAATTAACTATAAGCAATTTATCATTAAAATATTGGATTATTAATTGTTATAAGGAAGTTAAGAAAATATTAAATAGATGTGTAACTTGTTATCGTTTTAAAGCTGAAGCAGCATCTCAAATGATGGGGTCATTACCCTCTGATCGAATTACTGAAGCCTTTGTATTTAGTATTGTTGGTATTGACTATTGTGGGCCATTTCAAATCAAACAGTCAACTCTTCGCAGAGCAGTGATTTCCAAAGGTTATGTGGTTGTCTTTGTGTGCTTTGTAACTAAAAGTATTCATCTAGAACTAGTTTCTGATATGACCACTCAAGGTTTTATTTCTGCTCTGAAACGATTTATTTTCAGAAGAGGTCTCCCTAGTGTCATTCATTGCGACAACGCTAAAACATTCAAAGGTGCTGAAAATGTACTGAACGATCTTTACAAATTACACAGCTCTTCTGAACACCAATCTTCTATAAATAATTTTGCCACTTCTCAAGGTATTAAATTTAATTACATACCTAGTTATTCACCTACTTTTGGGGGCCTCTGGGAGGCAGCAGTAAAAAGTGCTAAATACCATTTTAAGAGAATAGTAGGTCCTAATAAATTTACCTATGAAGAATTTAATACCATAATAATTTCTGTTGAAGGAATCCTAAATTCCAGGCCTTTAACTCCTTTGAATAGAGATCCTTCTGATCTGTCATGTCTCACTCCAGGACATTTTCTAATAGGTAGGCCTATAACTGCTATTCCAGAACAAGACTGTTCTGGAATACCAATTGATAGACTTAGATTCTGGAGACGATGCACACAGATAACTCAAAGCTTCTGGAACATCTGGCACAAACAATATTTATCTCAGTTAAATAATAGACCAAAATGGCATAACATTCAAGCCAATATCAAAGAAGGCAGTATTGTACTCCTAAAAACTGATAACTGTCCTCCTCTTCGTTGGCCACTAGCCAAGGTCATAAAGTTATATCCAGGTCCAGATCAGATGGTAAGAGTCGCTGATGTTAAAACTACTGCTGGTGTTTCGCGTAGATCCATAAATAAAATGTGTGCATTGCCAATCGAGCTTTAAATCATTTAATTTTCTAACTTAAATATCATTTTCAATACCTACATATATTTAGATGTCTTTTGAAAATACCTATGTTAAAAATTTAAAATATTGTCATCTATGTTATAATTCCTGTCATACTCATATCCCTATTTTTAAGTTTATCTGGCATACCTAGATGCTTGTTGTCTCTTTGCATTATTGTAAAAAAAAAAAAACTAAAACTTTGTATAGGATGCACTTAGTCGAAGAAATTACTTTCATTTTATTTTGAAAACTTAACTTAAGCTTAACCTAATTTAAATTTAATAAAACTGTATGCAAGTACCTAGGTACTCTAAGAAATCTCTTGTTTGTAGTAGTCTAGCCTTTAAGTAACTAAGTTATAAGATAAGTGTTTATTAGATATTTATATTTAAATTTAATTAGATAAATTTCTCGCGTTTCTGGCTTCGGGAATATGTTCGTAAAACGAAACGTATTAATAAGAAAATATTATATTGTTAAAAAATTGGCAACACTGCCCCCTTCCATTTATCTTCAATAAACCTGCAACAAGTGCTCCTACAACAATATTCGTTTAATTTTGGATTCCACAATAAATCCTCATACAGTGATTTATTTTAATCATCTACCAAAATACACCCATATTAACAAAATTATTTTAAGAAAATATACATAATCACCATGTAAATAAAACAAAAGTAAACAAAACTGTCACGTAACGGAAGCTAAGTATAAACTCATCATCATTTATACGCGCTTCTCTCAAGAATGCAGTAGTAAGGAAGTAGGGCAAGCTAAACAAAAGGAATGGTGTTTTTCTTCACACCTATGTATATGTATATGTGTTGAGAGAATATATTAGATGTATATATATGGTATGGTGTGCATATTTATGGGTTATTGTAGTGTCTGGGTAGTTGGGTTTTACGGCTGAAAATTAAGGTCTAGAAAATATGATAAATAAAGAAAAAACATTTATTTGACATATAGTACACAATATATGAAAAAAAAACCTATAACAAAAAAAAACTCTAATCTACACTAATATTATAAAGAGGAAAGATTTGTATGTTTGTGTGTATGTTTGTAATGAATAAACTCAAAAACTTCTACGTCGATTTAAAAAATTCTTTCACCACTAGAAAGCCACGTCTTTACTGAGTAACATAAGCTATGTATTTTTATCCCCGTACTCCCACGGAAACGGGAACTACGCGGGTGAAACCGCGTGACGGCTGCTAATCTATACTAATATTATAAAGAGGTAACATTTGTTTGTAAGTTTGTATGTTTGTAAGTTTGTATGTAGGGGGTAATCTCCGGAAGTAATGAACCAATTTTTAAAATTGTTTCACTGGTAGAAAGCTACATTATTCGTGAGTACTATAGGCTATATTTTATCCCCGTACTCCCACGGGAACGGGAATTACGCGGGTGAAACCGCGGGACGTCAGCTAGTATTAAATAGAGACAAAGTAAACATATGAGATTCGAAGACACTTCAAACAGAATTATATGTGCTTAGATAAGGATAATCAGCCTATAATGTTCCCATTGCTGCGACAAGAAAAATGTCGTTCCCCAGCAAACAATCTGGTACAGTTTTACTTTATTAATTGACTAGCTGACGAATCGCGGTTTCACCCGCGTAGTTCCCGTTCCCGTGGGAGTACGGAAATAAAATATAGCCTATAGCACTCACGAATAATGTAGCTTTCTACCAGTGAAACAATTTTTAAAATTGGTTCATAACTTCCGGAGATTACCCCCTACATACAAACTTACAAACAAATGTTACCTCTTTATAATATTAGTATAGAAGTATAGATAATATATAATATAGATGCATGTCGTCGACATATACATCTATATTATTATTACTGGAGGAGCTCGTGGCTAAATAATAACAGCCGCTCGGGTCGATCGTTAGGTTAAGCCGTGCTTGCCTAGGTTGGTCTGTGGATGGGTGACCACCCATTACATACCGAGTTACCTCCGTGCCTCGGAAAGCACGTTAAGCCGTTGGTCCCGGCTGTCATTTGTAGATCTTTGACAGTCGTTAGGTAGTCAGAGGCCCAAAAAGTCTGACAACCAGTCTTACCAAGGGGTATCGTATTACCCGGTACAAACTGGGTTGTGGAGGTCAGATAGGCAGTCGCTCCATGTAAAATACTGGTATTCAGCTGCATTCGGTAAAACTGGAAGCCGACCTCACCATAGTTGGGAAAAGGCTAGGCAAGAAGATGATGTCGTCGACATCATCTTCCTGCCCTTATCCCATGTTACTTGTGGTCGGCGCATCACGTTTTCTTCTTCCATTCTCCTCTGTCAACCGTCACACAATCATTTAAACCTTTTTCCCTCATATTATTCCTCACACAATCCATCTATCGTTTCTTTGGTCTTCCTCTCGCTCTCCATCCATCCACATTTATATTCATCACTCTTTTAGTTACATGCGATTCTTCCCTCCTCATCACATGCCCATACCAAGACAGTCGATTCCCTTTCAACTTTTCTGTAACTGGCGCAACTTTCAAACTTCCTCTAATATACATTATTATTATTATTATAGCCTCTTTATTTCCATAATAAATGAATGACTTATAAAACAAATATATCATAAAATTACTATTACATAAATGTGCATGCAAAAAAAAAAAAATAATACAATTCATATCATAATTATAAAGTTGCAATCGCATATTAACAAATCATTTCTAAATTAATAAGATCATTTTTATCCTTGTTAAATGGATTTCTAAAATATTAAATAAATTCTATTTTAAAACAGTTAGGTAACATAATTATATCATTATCATTTATATTATATTATTTATTATTAATGATATCATTTATATTTGTATTTCAATATGGACCCCGCAACGGGTGGAGGCCTCCTCCATTTTGCTCCACGTTTGTCTGTCTTTTGCCTTTGTGATCCAATTTTCACCGGCTTTTCTTATTATTTCATCAACCCATTTTTCTTTCGGTCTACCTCTTTTCCTTTTGTTTGTTGGTCCTTGCCAGGTAGTTACTATCTGTGTCCATTTTTCCTTGTCCATACGTGCAATGTGACCCGCCCATTTCCATTTAAGTTTTTGAGAATGTTCCAAAGCATCTATGATTTTTGTTGTTTTTCTTATTTCGGTGTTTCTTTTTCTATGTTTTCTTTGTATGTTTAGTATGCTCCTTTCCATCGCTCTCTGGCATACTTGTATTCTGTTTTTAGTATTATTATTGTAAATCCATGTTTGGCAGCCATAGGTAAGGCAGGGTAATAAGCATGAGTCCATTACCTTTTTCTTGAGAGTAGTAGGGAGTTTAGATTTTAGGGTTTCTTTATTGCTCCAGAATTTATTCCAGGTTATGTTAACTCGTCTTTTAACCTCATCTTCGTGTCTTGTCTTAGAGAAAGATATTTGTTGTCCAAGGTAAACATAGCTTTGAACGTATTCTAATGTATTGTTATTGACTCGTATTGGTATAATGTGGTGGTTCGTCATGATTTTAGTCTTGCTAGTATTTAGTTGTAGGCCAATCTTATTGCTTACTTCATTTAGCTCATTAATCATTTCCTGTAATTGAGATGCTGTTTCAGAAAAGAGTATAATGTCATCCGCAAATCGAAGGTTACTGAGGAGTTTCCCATTTATATGAATTCCCTTCTTTTCCCAGTTTAGAGTCTTCATTATGCTTTGAAGCACAGCTATAAAAATTTTTGGTGATAGTCTCTAATATACATATTCCTTGTTTATTATTTTTACCATCTTTTTTACTACAATAGGGAATATGCATTTTTATTTTATTTCGATACGTAATGTTAAAGTATTATAAAAATAATGACAAAGAGCGAAAACAAGACATAAATCGGCCAAACAACTCAAAAGTTAAACATTTAAACTTTTGTTTCTATCTCTTTCTAGATAAACGGAATTTAGTTTGGATTTTGTACGTCGATGCAGCGAGTGACGTCATTCGGTGTATCGGATCAGCAGTTTGAAATTCTTGTAACTTAGTATTTTTTATAAATATAAAAAAAAAAAACACTTTTCTATTTCTGATGTTAATACGCTTTGATTAGAGTGATAATAAAAAATCATGCACTTACCTGAACTCGATTTCAGTTTAACAATAAATCCGTGTATTACCTATTTATTTTCTACTAGCGGGCGTCCCGCGGTTTCACCCGCGTAGTTCCCGTTCCCGTGGGAGTACGGGAATAAAATATAGCTTATGTTACTCGGGGTGAATGTAGCTTTCTAATGGTAAAAGAATTTTTGAAATCAATTCATTACTTCTGGAGATTACCCCCTACATACAAACTTACAAACATACAAACTTTCAAACTTACAAACAAATGTTACCTCTTTATAATATTAGTATAGATTTCACTGGCCTCTACTTTAACAGAGCAAATTCATCCAGTGTTATCCCATATTATATTTCATGTTCGTATCCAGACAATATTCCAAATTCAAATAGCAATCTGACCGCACCCTAACACAACTTATACCGCAATTGCAAGACTTTTCCTGAACTAAGACATTTATCAAATGTAACACTGAACAAGCAAAATTGAACTCTATTGCTAAAGTTTTATGGTTTTTGCAACCGCATTACATTGCAAACTAAGACATCTGTCATTTATGCAACAAAAACAAGCGAAATTGAACTGTATTTCAATAGTTTTAAGGTTGACTAAAGCAGCATAAACATTAAATAAGGGTTTCCAGAAATTACTTAAAAGAAGATTGTTTTCCCAAAGTTTGTATTTCCCCTCGTTTCAAACTTAAAATATACAAGTTTTAATTACTGTAGACAAATTGTATTCTAGTGTTTTCTTTAGGAATTGTTTGAAGTGATTAAAATTTGTTGGGTTTCTTATAATTTCGTCCTAGAATTGCTTCAACTAGAGTTTCAGGCTTCAACCATCTTGTTAGTTGCCAATATTTTGAACAAATTTGATTGGCTGATTGAGTTATAAGATTGATCTCGAGTACACTAGGAAGCTCCGTGAATAAATAGGCTTTTGAGAGACTTTTGTTCTTAAATGGGGCGTTCTTCTTCTAATAATTTATTATCAACATTCAAAATCCTATAAGTTCATAGGATAGGACACAGACCTATCCAATTTCATGCTATTAACCTACTACCAACCACCTACCTACTATTAATACATATTTTCAGTGATTATAGGCCTGATTTTATGTTATGTAAAAAATACATAGAAAAATTATGCAGAAGAAAGCAGCTTTATAAAGCACTAGCTGACGTCCCGCGGTTTCACCCGCGTGGTTCCCGTTCCCGTGGGAGTACGGCAATAAAATATAGCCTATAGCACTCACGATCACGAATAATGTAGCTTTCTACCAGTGAAACAATTTTTAAAATTGGTTCGTTACTTCCAGAGATTATCCCCTACATACAAACTTACAAACATACAAACTTACAAACAACTTAGTATTAGTATAGATTTCAAAATCTTTGCTCAAAACAACATAAAATAGTTTCTGAGATAACCACACACGAAAGAAAAACAAACAACCCCTGTATCTATACTATTCAATTAGCAAATGGTTTAAATATACATTTGTAATCACGTTATCGAAAACGGCTCTAAATACATTTAATTCGTAATTATGTTTTCGAAAACGGCTTTAACAATTTAGATGACAGTTGCAATATCCAAGTTTACGGGGGCGAAAAATCAATCTGGCTAGGTTTCATTTCTGGGGAAATTGTCTTTACGATTGCACCCGAGCAGAGCTCGATCGCCCAAGTTCTTTACTTTAACCCTGTTCCGAGGTAAACCACGAGAGAAAAGAAATCCTCTAAACACAAAATCCTTCTCCAAACACAACCCGTCCCATTAAAACATACAACCTATCGAACCTATCCCACGTCTAATAGCCTATAACCGTAATAAAGATCCTATCAGACCAAGCCGAAATCCTCAAAGAAACTTTGAAAGTCGGTTAGCCTGTAAGGGTCGGCCGGAAGTACACGGCGACGCGTCACTTCCTGTGATTAACGACGGTAACCCAATTTCCTTTAAACTTGGAGGAAAATATTCGTTTGACACGAGTTAGAAGCGGTAGCGGATTGGTTTGAAAAGTCTCTCTTGTATCTGTTTGATCAATTTGGGAAGAGCTCAGCAGCAAAAAATGGCGAAAGAATTTATGTTATTTTTGGAGAATATGAAAGAAAAGGAAAAGAGCCCTTGGAAAGAATTGGGGGAGACCTTTGCCCAACAGTGGGACAGTACAGGATGAAAAAAAAATTTGGTGAGTGACTTTTAATGTTTACTTTACTATTTTTACTATTTTATTCGATTCATTTATTATTTAATGTTGTATAAGGGTATTTTAGAGCAGCGGTGGCCCAGTGGTGGCGGCCCCGACTTACGAACGGTAAATCGTGGGTTCGAACCCAGACAGGCACATTACTTTGTGTAATTTATTTCATCACCACTGCTCTCAAAACGGCGAACGAAAAAGTCATGAGGAAACCGGTATGTCCTAGAACCAAAAAATACGAAGACATGTGACATCTACCAATCCGCACTGGGCCCGCGTGGTGGATTATAGCCCATTCCCTCTTATAGAGAGGAGGCCCGTGTCCCAGCAGTGGGAACGTTAATAGGCTGATGATGATGATGAAGTATATTTTGCCTGTAATAAAACACATTTTTTATTTTATATTTATAAGTATAAGCGCAACTGCTACCGAGACACAGGCCTACAGGAGAAGGAACGGGCCACCACGCGGGCCTATTGCGGATAAATCGATGTCACGTCATGGTAAAGTTTTGGGTCTCGGACTCCGGTTTTTTCACGATTTTTTATTTCATGAACCCGTCATCGAATAGATCGAGCTTATAATTATTAGTGGTTTGCACTTTTGGTCAAGGAGCTTAGGAGCTAGCATAAGTGGAAGAAGTGAAACTTTTTTGTACACCTTTTTCCTGCCGTGGGACACAAATAGCAGAATAGTGATATTAATTTAAGTCTGCCCACAATCTTTCAGGCTTGGCTTGATCAATCTTTCAGAACCTAGATTTTATTTGAATTAGTTTACTACTTTTTCCTTCCCTTTTTCTTTAGGAGTGACACAACTGAATCCCAATGTCATTCTTCTCGCTCGTCTCTCAAACCTTGCACCAATCGCATGAATCAGTATACCATGTCTTTTCAATAGATTATGATTTATAACTGCCGTCTGCCGATGATTCGCCAAAGATATTCAGCTTCTTATGCTATTTGGCACCGATATCTTTTCCTAGGAGAAGTGATCCACCTAGCCTTTTCCCCAATATGTTCGAACGAGTTCTAAGATTTATCTAGCCTTTTGCCACCAAAACCTTACGATTTTTCTTTTATGTCGTTTGATATTATTGATGTCACATGTTTCCACGTACTAGAAAATTTTATTTTTGCTAGGATACTTGGTTTTTTGCACTTTGCAAGAGTCAGTTGGAGTCTTGGAGTCTCTCTGAGGAATCACATCCGGAACGAGGTGATCCGACAGAGAACCAGAGTTTGTCGACATAGCTCACAGAATAAGTAAGCTGAAGTGGCAATGGGTTGGTCATATTAGCCGTAGAACCGATGACCGTAGGGGTAGACGTATTCTTGAGTGGAGACTGCAAATAATTATAATACACGTGTACACGGGTATTTATCGCGAATTTTACCTTTAATATAAGCCCGATGTTTCGACCGGATTGCACCAGCCGTGGTCGCGGAAGTACTGAAGTATTGGAGGTACCGCCACAGCAAAGTGAAGGTGTTTATTCAACTACCCTCACTTGATCTTCATAAATGTTAATTAGTGCCGGTTCACACTAGAACACCACACTACACTAACAGTGTCCGCACACAGATGATTTCACTTGACGAGTACACTTAGTGATCACTGGATTCCGAGCGGGAGAGAAGCCAGGGAGGGAGGGAGTCTGAAGCCGTCTTGGTGCAATCCGATCGAAACGTTGGGCTTATATTATTAAAGCTAAAATTCGCGATAAATACCCGTTTACATGAGTAGTAGCACTTCAATACCCGCAATTACAGACACAATTAAAATAACAATGCACCGTGCCTCTGGAGGCACGGCCGGGAGCATACGGGTTAATATAATGTGTTCTGATCGTAAAAGTTTAAAAAAGACAAGAGACTGCGAATCGGCAAACGTAAGGTACTTAGGCTCGGTGGAGTGACGATCTTCACAGGGTGCCTCGTAGCAACTGGATGAGAGTTGCTGAGAATCAAGGTGAGTGGCGTACGATTAAGGAGGCCTATGTCCTTCAGTGGACTGCTGCAAGCTGATGATGATGAAGAGCGAGCAGTAGTGAAAATTCACTATGTACATTTAATTTCGCCTGACAACGAAAGAATACAGTCAAATGTTTTCGTGAAAAATTAATGAAACTCTCCGACACTGACGCTCACTGTGAGGGCTCACACACACACATCTTACGAAGGCGTTCAAAACAATTTGTTTTCAAGTAGAGCGCGTTTGACGGACAGCTTCTCATTACTGAATACAATTTATTTAGAAACACGAGGAAAAGTAGGGAATGTCGACTATTAATGTCGACAAGAATGAGTATTGAATGTGTAGCGAATGTTAAAACTTTAGGTACAGTGTTATTTTTTAGAGATTTCATCTGGTTCTTTAGACTCATCATCATCGTCTGCCTAAAGCAGTCCACTGCTGGACATAGGCCTCCTCAATCGCACGCCACTCAACTCGATTCTCAGCAATTCTCATCCAGTTGCTAGCAGCCATCCTGCGAAAAGCGTCTTGACCAAGCCTGAGGGCGTCCCTTACGCTTGCCGATTTGTGGTCTCCAATCAAGAACAGTATAGTTGTTCCCAGTTAAGATGACAATAGCGGTCATTGACCCACCTACATTTAAAGTTCCTAACTTTGAAAACCAAAATTAAGCCTGTTCAAGTCTTGAATCGTCATCTATCGTGATCTTCAAGATTTTTCTAATGAAGAACTATACAGGGTTCATTTATTTTGGTTCGTACGAAGAGATATTAGGGAAAGGGCAATGACCTCTATTGCCATCTTAACTGGCAGCAACTAAAGACGTGTTCTTTTGTGATTTTATAAGGTTTTCTAGGATATATTTTTTTCGACATAATAATCATACAGCAAACTATGACACTAAATTCGACTGCCTCCACCAGAAAACTTCGCATAAAGCATAGTAAACCTTTACTAAGCAATATGCGAGTAAATAAATATGAAACTCCTGAAACTGACAACGTTGAAATAACCGAGTCTATCTTACATCTAGGAAAACCATTTATTTTCAAGTACCACCGTGATGGACAGGATTTCATTACAAACAGACAACTTATTTAGAGAGCTGACGCAAAAACAATTGACTACAGGGACGTTGATTTTCAGTTATTATTTGAGGCATTAGATATTTGTGATGCTATTATGTTGATGTCTATCTAATTGAAAATATATAAAAGGCTTGTTTACATCATCAATAAATTGCAAATCTATTTAGTCCGTCAGTTAGAGTATTGGAAAATAATGGACACGTATTTTTTGTTTTTGTAAATCAATGAATATTGACAAAGACAAAACGCATCAAAACTCGGGAGTGGGGGCTCGTGACGTCACAACGCACTAAAAATTTAAGCGCGGCGTGACGTATTGATGATTTTAAAAGCGTCGTATCTTCGTCAATTTTGGTTTACGTAACAAAAGAAAAAATACGTGTCAAATATTTTTTGATAATCTAACTGACGGATTAATTAGATTTTTTCAGGACACAACCCTATTAAAGTTTATTAGGAGGTGGTATAAAAGAAGATGTAGTGTCAAAAAATTAAAAGAGTATGCTTAGATTGTTTGGTCATGTGGAGAGGATGAGTGAAAGGCAACTAAAAAAAAATATTTACAAAGCAGATGTGAATGGCAACACTGGGAAGTTATCATCATCATCATTTCAGCCGAAAGACGTCCACTGCTGGACAAAGGCCTCCCCCAAGTGTCGCCACATTGACCGGTCCCATGCGACTCGCCTTCAGTGGATTCCCGCAACCTTCACCAGGTCATCGGTCCACCTAGTGGGAGGCCTTCCAACGCAACGTCTTCCGATTCGCGATCGCCAGTCCAGAACTTTTAGGCCCCATCGGCCATCCGTTCTGCGAGCAATGTGCCTTGCCCACTGCCACTTAAGTTTGGCAATTCTTCGGGCTACGTCGGTAACCTTGGTTCTCTTGCGGATGTCTTCTGGGAGGATATACATAGACCTTATTGATGAGGTTCTTCAAAAAAGTCAGGTGATAGCACTCGGCAGGCGTTGGCCAGATGTATGAACGTGAATAAGGCAAAAGGAGTAAAAAGGAGCCTTCAGATTGTGGTTTATAATCATCATCTGCCTAGCCTTCTCCCAACTATGTTGGGGTTGGTTTTCAGTCTAACCTGATGCAGCTGAATACCAGTATTTTACATGGAGCGACTGCCTCCACAACCCAGTTAGTACTGGGTAATACGATACCCTTGGTAAGACTGGCTGTCAGACTTTTTGTGGTTTATAATGACATGTATTACGCAATGAGAGGTTTTCATTTTGAGGCATTAAAAAAAACTTAGTTTCTAAGAACTCTGTAGATGGCGTTAAACTGACTACGTTACTACGTGCCAAAGCCAAGACGCTCGAAAAAAAAAAACATAGCGTCACGTCACATACGCTCGTTGACTGACACTTTCGTTTGATTAAGCTTCCGAATATAACCTAGTTTTCTCGCGCTTTGTAAAAATCAGTTTTTTTAAGTTCCTTCAGCGCCATCTATCCAGCGACTAGGGAAGAGCTAAAAAGAAAATCCCTCATTGGTATGCCAGATTAAAACCACACATCTTAGTATGGTTGTAGTACTCAAACCTAGACGAGGTCATCCGCAAAGAGCACTAACACTATGAATTATTAATGGCCTTTTCTTATCCGACACAATTCAATGAACAAGCTACTTGTTGATACAGTAAATTATTTCGTAAACAATATTAACCGAAGTAACGTTTGCTTGCTAGAGGCAATTGTCAAGTTGTGTTGAATAGGGTTGTGAACTACTTCACAAATTGGAGATGTGTCCTATCAGGCCCTGAGGCACTAGTATCAGCGCGCGGTGTGAATGTAACACAGGTAAATACGAACGTTAAGGGGACTATAGGGGGGGGGGGGAGCTGAACGCGTGTTTTATAATGCAAAAAATCATAATTATGACTTACATAATGCAATAAACAAAACCATAAAAAACTTTTTGCAAAAAAAATAAAACCGATTTCAAAACACAAAAAAGTGAAAAATAACTTTAGCTTCAGAAGTCGGTGACATTTTTTGATTAATTTAGTTTTTTTTTTGTCATTGACTTCTGAAGCTAAAGTTATTTTTCACTTTTTTGTGTTTTGAAGTCGGTTTTATTTTTTTTGCAAAAAGTTTTTTTATTTTTCCATGTTTAGTCGTAATAGCCTATACAAATATAATTATGCTATGCATTTATTTTACATTGTTAACAATACATGCCATGGTAATAGGCTTATCCCCAATAAATGGAACTTAACATATCTAAACTGTCGAAATTTACGTGTATTGTACACATCTGCGTACCCCTCAGAGCATACAGGCGTGATGTTATGTCATGATGTTGTATAAACAATAAACATCCAAGCGATTGCAAAAATCACGACCGATTTACCGTCTAGTTTTGAAGAGTTCCATTGTATATCTCCGAAGACCAGCATCAGATCTTCACCAAATTTAAATGCGCCCATCTCAAGAGTATACTCTTTCAAATAAAAAAATAATTTTGAAAATCACTCCACAAATGGAGGAGAAATCGGTGAACATACATGAAATTATACCACACGATTGAAGTAAAAATATTCATAAAACGAAAACTACTGGGCCAAACTATGTATAATTATTATGGGACCAAATGGCAACTATTCCGCATCAAACTAAAAAAGAATCACGTAAATCTGATCATAAACCTCAGCGTAATCGGTGTACATACATTAAAAAAAAAAATACCGATTGAATTGAGAACCTCCTCCGTTTTGGAAGTCGGTTAAAAATATATGATATTCTTCAGGATATATGGTAGTATGATAGTGTTTTGAAAACATAATACAACTAATTTTAATCGTTAAAAAAATCACGAACTCATCTCTAAAATTTTCTTTTAACGAGTAAAAACCATACTAAAATACATGCGATCATTCTGATTTTTTGGCAAATAATTCTACAAGCAACATATTAGCATGATAGTGTTATAACCAAAAAAAACCACTCATTTCACACTATTCGGCCCGCAGTGTCTGACGTAACAACCACTTTGTACTGCAAGCTGATTAGAACTTTATTCTAACAGAATTTCAAACGAAGCAAATACAGTTGCTAATTTAGCTACTGTAGTTGCCTTATGAGCGTTTATATAGAAAGCAGAAAACGTCACAAATAGCTGTTATGTGTTAATTATTTCGCTATTTTGATTAATTTGGCAATATTACTGTATGGCTAATTAGAGAACTAAAATATAGATTACTAGTGCGAAATGAGTGGTTTTTTGCGATTTACAAAAAATCTATTGATTGGACTAAAAAAATAAAACACATAAGACCTGCTTTATAGTTAGTTCAGTTAGTATGCAAAGTTTCATGATCTAATTTAAAGTACTTTTTGAATACCAGCGGTTTATTGTTCGATTTGGAGGTAACTTTGGAATTTTTTCTATCAAGAAAAGTTTATGGAATCGTGTTTGTGTCACACATAGGACTTAGCATTAATCCTCAACTTTACCATATACCTATTTATTTCAAAATGAATGCTGCAGTATTTTAGGCGTAACGGAGGATCATGCTAAGACATTTGAGGGATATAATTATAGCCCTTAACTTCTACAACGTTTTAAAACTAACACTATTTAGTTGTGCCTAGTGCGGGTGGGTATCAAATGTCTACGAATCTTTGGTTTCTTCAAAATATTTTTTTCTTCACTGTCTGTGTCTTTTTAAGAGTTGCAGAAAATCACTAGTGAATTGGTTGTTAGACATTTTCAGCGTTGTCTGTTACTTAACGTAGTCGGTATTGCTCGACAGTTCTATTTCCACGGAGTTTCCTGTCTTCTCAACAGGAAATGACCTATCTGAACCGTGCAACTATTTTATGTGGTTTAATAAGTGCCCATATAAGATTTTGTGAAATAAAATGTTTCGGTTTTTAACCGACTTCAAAAGAGAGGAGGTTCTCAATTCGATTGGTATATTTTTTTTTTTGCGCTGAGATTTTGATCCGATTTAAAAGATTCTTTTTTAGTTTGATGCGGAATACTTGCCATTTAGTCCCATAAAACCCAGTAGTTTTCATTTTATGAACATTTTTACTTCAGTCGTGTGGTATAATTTCATGTATGTTCACCGATTTCTCCTCCATTTGTGGAGCGATTTTCAAAATTATTTTTTTTATTTGAAAGAGATCTTTTGAGATGGTCGCATTTAAATTTGCTGAAGATCTGATGCTGGTCTTCGGAGATATACAATGGAACTCTTCAAAACTAGACGGTAAATCGGTCGTGATTTTTGCAATCGCTTGGATGTTTATTGTTTAGACAACATCATGACGTAACATCACGCTTGTATGCTCTGAGGGGTACGCAGATGTGTACAATACACGCAAATTTCGACAGTTTAGATATGTTAAGTTCCATTTATTGGGGATAAGCCTATTACCATGACATGTATTGTTAACAATGTAAAATAAATGCATAGCATATATTTGTACTCAATACTCAATACATTTATTGCATTCCACAATGTGAACTTAGGTGGTAGGTACATAAAGACATACATTTGTTTTGGAGCATTGTGGGCCCTGTCGGGCATAACAACATAAAAATTAGGAGGAGGGCTATTATAGATATTTGTTAACAATTTTATAACTTATAACTAGTTGTGTACATATAATTTTTACCACTCATATATTGGATTTATACATTTATATTTATTTAAATTATACATATATATTATTATTATCATTGGTAATTATAAATAAATTATTATTGTGTTTTTTTTATATTATTGTTTATTTATTAAATTTATCATTTAAATATTCATGTATAGGATATTGTATAGGATATTACGACTAAAAATGGAAAAATAAAACCAACTTCAAAACACAAAAAAGTGAAAAATAACTTTAGCTTCAGAAGTCGGTGACAAAAAAAAAACTAAATGAATCAAACAAAGGTCACCGACTTCTGAAGCTGAAGTTATTTTTCACTTTTTTGTGTTTTTATTTTAACTTTTCAAGAATACTTACAGCCACTATTGAATTAGACAACTTATCCCTATGCACAAATATTTTTTAACATTGAACGAGTCCCTTTTTTCCGTAACATCCATATAAAGAAAAAAGGCCTTTAATATTCCCAAATCCCCACATTACACAACCCCGATACAAAGTTAATAACACTTCCCATTATTTCCCGACTACCCTACAATTTTCTGCTGCTTTCACGAACAACCCTACAACCACAGACTAAACAAAAGTGTATTAATCACTAGCACAAAAGGAGATTAATGAGTTCGTTTCCTTTCATTAACCAGCTACCCAATATATCCTGACATTTCAAAATGGCGCCACATGTCAAGAGAACTGTCAGATGAAACGTCAAATACGTACGTTTGAATTTAGTTCCGGTTTTCTCCGCGGTTCAAGATAAGTTTGTCGTTCTTTTATGTGTGGGAATAAAATATGTGTGAAAGGGAACATTTTAGAAAGTGTTGGGCGCTGTTTAATTTTTGTTTTATATTTGTCTTTTGGATTGCGGTTCTTTACACAGATTAAGCAACCGTGTTTTATACTGTAGGTAACAGGGATGTTACGGAGGTGGTTTTATCGGAACCGGAATCGGAGTCGGAGTTTTTAAATTTGGTTTGTCGGAGTTGAAGTCGGAACCGTAACCGGAATCGGAGTTGGAGGCGGAGTCGGAGGCAGAGTCAGAAATGGTGGCAGAAGAAAAATGTGTCAAGGTCAGGCAATAAAATAAAATGGTGAATTATGAATCGATGACAGAACGCGTGCTGTGTTCCCAGGGCGACATGCATAAATCTGTTCATACACGTTGACCACAGCCGCCACGCGTCGTCGCCACCACCCAATGACGTATTATATATAGACACGTCATGAACCAACATCGCGGCGCTTAAAAACGGCGAAAATACTAGAACTACTTATAAGCGTGAAGAAAGAGAAAGAAAATATGACACCGAACGGCGCGATGCCTGTTGCGAGAGGGAGATAAATATACATCTTCAGTCACGTCACAGGATTTATTAAATTATAAACAAACGTAGCGTCGCGCGACAGGTTGGTGCGTAACTAAGCGCGATGTGGCCAATTGGCTTCATTTCATGTTGTCATTTTAGAGTGCGGACAACGTATCTATAGTTTATATATCATTGCCACCGCCCGACTATACAGACACAATCTTTTGTCCGTTCAGTCCTATTTAATTTTGTTTGAAATTAGTAGTACGAAAAGAACTTTTTTGTCCGTTTAGTTCAATTAAAATTCATACAGCAGATAGTAGTACTAAACGGATTTTTTTCTCCGTTTAGTCCTACTAGTAGAACTGAACGGTAGAACTATACGGACACAAACGCCGCTATCGGCTATGCTTCGACCTCCGATTAAAACCTTCGATTTAAAAGTATTGGAACTTCGGTTCCAATACTTTTTGGAACCGGAGGTGTCAAATCAATCGGGAGTTATAGTATCGGAGTCGGAGTCGATCGAAGCTTCGTAACATCCCTGGTAGGTAATAATTATCAAGGTTGGATAAAGGATTATGACTTTGAGGTAAAATCTACACAGCAACGTTTTTCAGAATGATATAACTTCACAATTATATAACTCCACAATTATATAACTTCACAATTATTTAACTTCACAATTATATAACTTCACAATTATATAACTTCACAATTATATAACTTCACAATTATATAACTTCACAATTATATAACTTCACAATTATATAACTTCACAATTATATAACTTCACAATTATATAACTTCACAATTATATAACTTCACAATTATATAACTTCACAATTATATAACTTTACACCTTGTAATCCCGGAAGGGTTAGACAGAGGTGTACCTACCTAACAGTCATCATCTGCCTAGCCTTTTCCCAACTATGTTGGGGTCGGCTTCCAGTCTAACCTTATGCAGCTGAATACCAGTATTTTACATGGAGCGTCTGCCTATCTGACCTCCACAACCCAGTTAGTACTGGGCTTGTCGTTCGCAATATTTGATTTGATTTTTGATTTGATAACCCTTGGTAAGACTGGTTGTAGGCTTTCTGGGCCCCTGACTAGGTAGTCAGGGGCCCAGAAAGCCTACAACCAGTCTTTGACAGTCGTTACAGGTGTAACGACTGTCAAAGATCTACAAATGACAGCCGGGACCAACTGCTTAACGAAACTCGGTATGTAATAGGTGGTCACCCATCCACAGACCAACATAAGCAAGCACGGCTTAACCTAAAGATCGACCCGAGCGGCATTTATTGTTTAGCCACGAGCTCCTCACGGTGTACCTAACAATACACCCACATTAATTCGCCAGTTTTGTTTAAATCCCATACAATAGGGGGGAGCCTATTGCCATGCTGGATGCCTAATGGAAAAACACAAATAACACTTTGCCCGACTTGGGAATTGAACCCAGAACCTTCTGCTGAGCAATATCGCTTGGGACCACATGGCCAACAAGGCAGTCTCTTAAAATAACTGACCTAAAAACCTTAAAATTGGACAAACATCTACGCGAAATATTATCCAGAAGATATCTCTGAAATTTATGGCAGTCTCCCTCAGGATAAGGCCTTAAATCTACATTAAAACTTGTGAATAACGCCTTAATTTAGAAAAGGGTAGGCAGGGTTCTCGAGTTGCAATTTGTTATAAAAATTAGGGTACTCTGCGAACTGATTAGCGATTTTTCGGGTAATTTATGCTTGTGTTTAAAGTTTAACCTACGTTTCAAAGATGTAAAGTATGATATTCTAAACTTCATAGTTAATAATAGGCTAGTGTCCTGAAAAAATCTAATTAGTCCGTCAGTTAGATTATCAAAAAATATTTGACACGTATTTTTTTCTTTTGTTACGTAAACCAAAATTGACGAAGATACGACGCTTTTAAAATTATCAATACGTCCGCGCTATAATTTTTAGTGCTTGTGACGTCACGAGCTCCCATTCTCGAGTTTTGATGCGTTTTATCTCTGTCAATATTCATTGATTTACAAAAACAAAAACTACGTGTCCATTATTTTCCAATACTCTAACTGACGGACTAACTAGATTTGCAATTTATTGATGGTGGAAAATAGCCTATTAAAACTGTTTTGCCGAGAAATAGTTTATCAACAGCTTACAGCAGTCCACTGCTGGACAAAGGCCTCCTCAATCGCACGCCACTCAACTCGATTCTCAGCAACTCTCATACAGTTGCTAACAACCTTCTTTTTCTACTGAGCATGAGGTCTCGGGTTCGATTCCCGGGTCTTGCAAAGTGTTATTGGGTTTTTCCATCAGGAATTTCGCAGTAGTAGCCACGGAGTCTGGATTTGTGTCCGGTTGATGGCAATTGGCTCGACCCCGATTAAATGGAACTTAAAACACCCAGACAGGTCTACTTTGTCCGTGTATTACAGGCGTGAAGTAATGTTTTGTAAAAATATCACTTCCACGTTTATTTTCGTATCTCTTGAGCAACAGAAATTTTGTATCTCTTAATAGCTTTCAATCAATTTTATTGTTACAGAATTACTCTTCAACGCTTTTAATCAAATTTTAAGTAAATTGGAGCACTTTTGGTACCAAGATCTTAGTGATCTGACTGAGCGTGAGCGGTAATGCATTTTGTTTTCTCCGCAGTTGTTGTCGCAAGACGCGTGGTGAGCGCGTCGCTTGAGGCCAGGAGGTTAGTGATAAGCGTGTAGCGACATTACAAAAAATACCACAGCAACATGGTACAAAATGTACTACAGTAAAATAGTACAAAAAATTATACACCAACATAGTACAAAAAATACCTCATAAACATAGTACAAGAAATACCAAAGCAACGTAGTACAAAAAATACCAAAGCAACATAGTACAAAAAATACAAAAGCAACAGAGTATAAAAAATACCAAAGCAAAATAGTACAAGAAGTGCAACAGCAACATAGTATAAAAAGTGCCACAGAAACATGGTACAAAAAGTACCAGAAGAACATAGTACAAAAAGTGCCACAGCAACATAGTGCAAAAAGTGCCACAGCAACATAGTACAAAAAGTGCCAAAGAAATATAGTACAAAAAGTACTACAACGCTATCTATGACACATATTTACGCTAATAAAAGTAATGCCAGACTTAAACTTTATAGAAAAAGCCGAGAGCAACTGTCGGGCAGTAGCCCACCAGACACAACCCCCGTCTGATCGGAGGATCCTCCCTTTTCTACGGGGGTTGAAGAACTTTACACCCTGCCATGTTCTTCCCACTCCTAAAAGCGGAGCGGTAGGTACGGATGTTATGGCGGAAGCGGGAGCGAGCGCGGAAACTTGGGTCTGAAGAAACAGGAACACTAAAAAATAATGCCGTTGCGTTTTGAATGTCGCCCAAGGTAATACTGTAAAGTGTTTTTAAGATTACTTTTGTTTGACCTTTGGGATGAATTTAAATAAATGGTAGACCTAATGGTTATAACATTTATTTGTATTTGACATACATAGTTTTTTTTCTTTTCTTGTCGCTTGTGATTGTCATTGATGAGTGAGAATATTTGTAAATTTAATTTACATAAAATAATGGTGTCGATTCTGTTGTGCGCAAACTAAACTTAATTTAGGCTATTGCTATCTTTTTCTCTCAAATAAAACGAGAAAGAGACGGACGTAACTTAGAGCTGTCAAATTTAGTTGGAACTAATATTTCAATAGAAATGAAGAGTGCACGTAAAAACATGTCGACTAAAAACACGGTGAAGCGCAAGGCATAAACTAGTTTGACATTTCTAACTTAGTTCATAGCTATAGCCGTCCTTTTCTCGCACTGCCTTTTAGTAAAAGATAGCAATAGTCTAAGTTAAGTTTAGTTTGTGCACAACAGAATCGACACCACTGTCTGTTGTTCTTCCGCATACAACGCGGCAATGGTGGCTCACCCACTTTGTTGATGATATCTAAAATGGTTTTTATATGATTGTTTCTTTTCCAGTTCTTTCGATCCAAGGCCAATGTGGACCACTTGTTGCTGGTCCTGTCTAGATCGTCTCGCTCGAGATCTGCCACAACGCCTTCTGGCTATCTCAGGGCTCCAGGAACTGGTTATTTTGGGTTATTCCCACAGTACTCCAAAAAGAGTTCCCAAACTGCTCCATGAAAAATATAATATTTTTAATTAGGTTCCATTCTTCTCAATGCCATTTTTACCCACAACGGAACGGAGATGCCACTGTTTTAAATTTCATCGTAAATAAAAATAAGTATCATCATCAACTTCTAAAGGTCTCCACTGTAGGGGCACGGCCTAACCATTAAGGGTGTAAGTATAGCGCTGAAAAATTTCCAATGAGAGGTTTTCCTTTTGAGGTTTTAAAAAAAACTTAGTTTCCAAAAACTCTTTAGATGGCGTTGAACTTACTATGCCAAAGCCAAAACGCTTGAAAAAAAAAACATTGTGTCACGTCACATATTCTCGTTGACTGATACTTTTATTTGCTTAACCTTCCGAATATAACCAACATTTCTCGCGCTTTGTTAAAATCAGTTTTTTTGGGTTCCGTTCCTTGCATTATCATACTTACTCCTAGCGCCATCTACCCAGCGACTAGGGAAGAGCTAAAAAGAAAATCCCTCATTACTCAAGTTACTATAAAACTGCAAAACTAGCTCATTTCATGGCGGCCCCCGACGGATATTCGTGGGTTTTTTTTTTAAATTATTTTATCCTTTTTCAATTACTTTTTAACCACGTCCTGGGTTTTTATAGAAAAGCTAATTTAAATACTTTTTTATCACTTAAAAAAAAAATGGGTATGGGTGAACGGAGTAGGAAGCAAATAGCATACAGTTTTTTTTTTTGCGAAAAGAAATTCAAAAAAATTCGAAATTCTTTTTTTTTTCATTTCTTTGTTCTAATATATGAAAAGTTTACTTGAAATTTGTAGCGTTTTTTAATGTTAGATCATTTTTTTTTGTAAGCTGTGGAAAGAAAAATCTAGGTATGCCATAAGCTTCTACTCCGTTCACATATTAAACCTATTTTTTTTGGAAAGTGATAAAAAAGTCATCCGGTATGTACCGGATTTTTATGTTGCATTTTACTATGAAAGGGTAGCTGACTTACAGTCAGCCTCAAAAGTCAATTTGGGAATAAACCCATTTGATGATTTCCCACCAGAAAAAAGGTAGTATTTATTCTAGCAGTTCCGTCTTCACACAAGTTCTCAGTAATAAGACATCAACATCTCCTTCTTGATTTTTTGGCCCGAAACAACTAAAAGTCATGGGGAGAGATCTTTGCCCTGCATTGGGATAATGCATACTAACAGTATCAGTACAAGTATTTTATTTTCTGTACACTTCCTCGAAAACTGGTTCATAACGCACTACTGTTAGGTACAACATGCAATGTATTTCACACACGTGCGTTTTTTTTTCCATTTTCCCGCACGTGTGCGGGAATGAAATTGCCACAGATAGCTATACCTATATTTGGTCCAAATTGGTTCAATGCCTATTAATAGTCTGAGGTGAATGTTTTTTTTTTTTAATTTCGGCAAAACACTACGCGTCTTTACGGCATAAATATTTTTTGAATATTAAAATTGTGTTTATAAATAGAATATCATAGATAAACATGATTATTAAAAACTATTAGTTATTTTTAAACACAAATTAACATTTATTTGTGTTCTGAATTCAAAAATATAAAATAATTCTATTTTTTTATATTAGGCTGTTTAACGGCTTCATACATTTGCCTCTCCTTCAACCTGGCGAAAGCAGAGCGCGAAAAAATAAGAAAATTAAAATCATAGTTTCATAATTCGTGACAATAGTATATTTTGATACAAGTGGAGAAAGTTTGTTATTGCATTCGAGGCGGAATAATAACACCCGAGCCGTAGGCGAGCGTGTTTTTGAGCCGAGAATTGCAATAACAAATGTCCACGTGTATCAAACGACGTTTTTCAATACACTTTTGAAGAAATAAAATAAAATAACAAATACAATTTTTGTCACGAACTATGAAACTATGATAAAAATTTTCTTTTTTTTTCGCGCTTTGGTCTCGCCAGGTTGAAGGAGAGGCAATGGTATGAAGCCGTTAAACAGCCTAATATAAAAAATAGATTTATTTTAGATTTTTGAATTCAGACCACAAATAAATGTTAATTTGTGTATAAAAGTAACTATTAGTTTTAAATAATCATGTTTATCTATGATATTCTATATAGAAAAACAATTTGAATATTCAAAAAATATTTATGCCATAAAGACGCGTAGTGCTTTGCAAAAATAAAAAATAAAAAACATTCACCTCAGACTATAGGCATTGAACCAATTTGGACTAAGTATAGGTTTAGTTATCTGTGGCAATTTTCATTCCCGCACACGTGCGGGAAAGTGGAAAAAATCGCACGCGTGTGAAATACATTGCATGTTGTACCTAATCGTAGTGCGTTAAGGAACAGTTTTCGAGGAAGTGTATTGAAAAAATATTTTTCGTTAATTTTTTTTATTTTATTTCTTCAAAAGTGTATTGAAAAACGTCGTTTGATACACGTGGACATTTGTTATTGCAGTTCTCGGCTCGAAAACACCCTCGCATACGGCTCGGGTGTTATAATTCCGCCTCGAATGCAATAACAAACTTTCTCAACTTGTATCAAAATGTACTATTTCCGTAAAATGACCTCTTCTGTGTGGATCCTCACAAGAACAATCCAGTCAGTATTTAAGAACCACAGTTCCGCAATCTTCTTACTTAATCCAACAACAATCAAAAGCTTCCAGAAACATCTCATTTTACTCAAAATAGGCTAAACAAAAGGAGAATTCCCGTTAAATACTTCAAGGTTATCCTATGTATGTAACACAGGGATTTCGCGAAATGGTATATTAATGAGGCGTTCTAAACCCCGCGATATATTCAGCTAACACCACTACAGTGACGTCAAGTGCGTGTAGCGCTTACCGTATTAATAACGGCTATTTAGCGGCTATTAATAACGGTTATTTGGCGGTATTAAGCGGTTATGTTATTGCTTTGTTTCGTTTTTTTTTTTGGTGGTTATAGAGGTGAGGGGGAGAAGGTTTGTTTTGTAAGGTCTGAGCTAATAAGATACAGTGCTGAATTGTTCTATTAGTCCTTGGATGCCATTGAGAGGGCACAGTTGGCAAATATTTGGGAAATTATTTATGGATATCGCATTGAAAAAACATGACGTACAGTTATTGCTACAGGAGAGTGGTTTAGAAATTGTGAAACGACTTCATGCCGTGATGGAAACTAGTATTTAGTAAACAAGTTGATTTCAAAAGCTAGGTATAGCGTTCTAGGAAAATCAAAAAGCTTTCATACGAGAATCAATCAAGCAGGCAATTGCAGTCCACTGAAACAAAGAAAAAATATTTATTAGTCACAGACAGGACAAAATAAAAGAAGTCGCCACTCCAGAACTTTCCGACCCTATCATCCATACGTTCTGCGAGCAAATGGGCCCTGCCTACTTAAGTTTGGCAATTCTTCGGGCTACGTCGATAACCTTTATTTTTTTTGGATGCGAAATCATCAAATGACTCCTCCCGCTCTGGGCGGAGCAGGAGGGAGTGTCAGACTTTTACTGACTAAAACCCATCCATGTTCCTTCCTCGCCCTTTGTGTTCCGGGGCCACGGTATCTTACGTCGTTAACCTTGATTCTCTTGCGGGATCAAAACGTGGTCACTCACAATAGGCCTCATCAGAAGGCACCCAAAAGACAATGGAGAATGGAAGCTATGCACGAAGTTTTCTTTCGCGATATCGGTATAACTCCGTGCGAAATAGGCCTTCTCAATGTACCCCTTTTTCGTGGCAAAAACTAATGGTAGCTTGAGGTGTTATGTGATGTATAATCTTAACAGCATTAAATAAGTGTTCACGGCATAATTTACACGTCCGGTCGTGACGTAAAAATACAGTGTAAAGGTAATGTATTAGCATAATTCTTAGGGACCGTATGC
Source organism: Xestia xanthographa (assembly GCA_905147715.2). Classification (NCBI taxonomy): domain Eukaryota; kingdom Metazoa; phylum Arthropoda; class Insecta; order Lepidoptera; family Noctuidae; genus Xestia; species Xestia xanthographa. The sequence goes on along the minus strand of LR990666.1, from coordinate 22,579,514 downwards.
GTGATTGAAGTAATTCTATAGGCTTACTTTTATTTTTCAAGCACTCAATTTTCTCTTGAATATAGGTTGGCATTTTTTGCCATTGGGGTCGGAATAAGTAATGGCTTGGTTTTCTAAAAGTTTTGATATTTACCTACCTTTTGAATAGGCAGTAAAGTAAAAGCAGGTAAATACATTACTTATGTTCTTAAGAAACTGACCTTTACTTTTTGAGGAATTGTAACCGAGACAATTTTTTTTTTTTATTTACAATCTTATTCTGCCTGAATTACATCCAAGCAAATGTATGTGGAAACCAGAGGGCATAGATAAAATGACGTTATAATTATCAGTGATAGAAGTTTTTGGAAAAGCAAACGAGAAATACAAAACAATTTGAACGAAATTGCCACTCGTTGAGGCCCTCTGAATGAAATAGTCCATTATAGGCTTACCTATGTTGTGAATGTAATGAAGAAAGGCTTCTTCATTTTACCCCAGATAATGTACTACTTACATATTTTTTTAGTGATTTATATTTTATTTAATAAGCCCTTTTTTCTCACTCCTTGGTAAAGGCCTGTTCCATTCCTTTCACTTCTCTCCATGATGTACTTCTTCTCGACGAAGATCAATCTTTAAAATGATCTTAAACTGAATTAAAATGTTTACTCTCAATGACGTCATCACCCAACGCAACCTAAATCTACGTTTAAACTAAGCTACCCCGCTGTTGGTATCTTAACGAGAGCTAATTTAGACATAAACACTTGCGCCGCGTTTATCTTCAACCACTTCACTTATGGGGTGAGCAGATATCGAAGTGGCTTCTAGGTCATCATCATTTGTATCAGACACTTAGCACAGCTTTGAACAGATAAGATAATCCAACTCCTGAACTATTATCTAATGATTTTCAACCAACTCAACAACAACAACAACAGCCCATAACGTCCACTGCTGGACATAAGCCTCTCCCATGATGGGAGGAATTTGACGTAATCTCCACGCTTGGCAGGCGGTTTTGAGATCGCAGTGATGAAATGAAAGACTAACAGAAAACGCTGCTGCCCATTCTCTGGTCTACGGAGGCGCAAGGTGTTCTGCCTCAGACATTAGTCGCCTTATACGACACCCGTGTGTGTAATGGGTTGGTTCTATTCTACTCTGCCGGAACGAAACGAACACGGCTACGAAGTTCAACAAAACGCCATGCTTCCACATCTATTGTGCGTACCGCCTGTGAAATTCACAGCCAGCTTCTATGCTCCTTGTTCATTATAATCTGGATCAATTCAAAGTTCGAGTAAAATCATTTCTTGTAGGCCATCATCGCTGCCCATCAGGCGAGTTGCGGCCAAACGCAAACCTATCTACGGCGATTACAGGAGCTAAATTAGCAACTCTATTTGTGGTGGTTCAAACTTCGTTTGAAATACTATTACAATAAAGTTCTAATCAGCTTGCACTTCAAAGTGGTTGTTACGACAGTCACTGTGGGCCGAATAGTGCGAATTGAGTGGTTTTTTGCGATTTACAAAAAATCGATTGATTGGACTAAAAAAGTAAACACTATCATGCTAATGGTGCCGATTCCCTTGTTTACAAACTAAACCAAATTTAAGTTCAGTGCATCTTTTTCTTTCTATTTCATTAAGAAAAGGACAGAAGATAAATTTTAGTTATGTTCTGTCAAATTAATCAGCGCCATACAAGTTTTAGACGCGATTAAAAAGTTGACTACTAAAATTACATCAAATTAGGTACGTCAGGTGCTGACTAATTTGACAGGATTAAAGTAATATTTATCTTCCGTCCTTTTCTGAATGAAATAGAAAGAGAAAGATGCATTCAACTTAAATTTAGTTTAGTTTGTGAACGAGGGAATCGGCACCATTATGTTGCTTGTAGAATTATTTGCCAAAAAATCAGAATGATTGCATTTATTTTAGTATGGTTTTTACTCGTTATAAGAAATTTTTAGAGATAAGCTCATGATTTTTTTAATCGAGTAAAATTAGTTATATTATGTTTTCAAAACACTGTCATACTAGCTATATGCTAGTATCACAGTGTTTCCTGAATAATATCATATATTTTTCTGGTTCTGTTTATTGCAGTGAATCATGTGCTTTTTTGCATTATAAAACTCGCGTTTGGCTCTTGTAGTCGCCTTAATATAAAAAAAAACAGCAGTACAACAATTTGGTCCCTCATTCATCAGTAGTCCGTTCAAACCTTTTGAAGTTCGATAGTTCATGTAGCTGAGGACCCTTCCCAAAACGCAGTCTGCACTCGCCTGCATCACAATAAATACGGGCACTGATAAGCATTACTTCAATGTGTAAAGAATAATCACCCATCCACAGACTGACCTCAGTTAGATGCAGGTTAATCCTACAAAATACCGAAATATGGAGACGAACGAGACTTACGGACATAGCAAAAAGATAGTGAAAATTGGCAGGACGTATATGCCGTAGACTGGATGGAAGATGAGGGAAGAAAGTGCTGAAGTGGAGACCAAGGACGGGACGTAGGTAGTAATGTGGGAAGACAAACCGACTCGGTGGAAAGACGAGGGGCCGCCTCCAGGAGCAAGAGAATCGTGGCGATTCAACGTATATCTATACGATAATATCGCCGCGATTCTCTCGCTCGTGGAGACGGCCCAAAAGAGAGTGTATAGAAAAACGTGGCAAAGACGATAATATCGCCGCGGTTCCCTCGCTCGTGGAGACGGCCCAAAAGAGATTGTAGAAAAACGTGGCAAGGACGATAAATTTGCAATTATCTCGCTCGTGGAGACGGCTCAAAAGAGAGTATATAGAAAAACGTGGCAAGGACGATAATATTGCCGCGATTCTCTCACTTGTGGAGACGGCCCAAAAGAGAGTGTATAGAAAAACGTGGCAAGGACGATAATATCTCCGCGATTCTCTCGCTCGTGGAGACGGCTCAAAAGAGAGTATATAGAAAAACGTGGCAAGGACGATAATATCGCCGCGATTCTCTCACTCGTGGAGACGGCCCAAAAGAGAGTATATAGAAAAACGTGGCAAGGACGATAATATCGCCGCGATTCTCTCGCTCGTGGAGACGGCCCAAAAGAGAGTGTATACAAAAACGTGGCAAGGACGATAATATCGCCGCGATTCTCTCGCTCGAGGAGACGGCTCAAAAGAGAGTGTATAGAAAAACGTGGCAAGGACGATAATATCGCTGCGATTCTTTCGCTCGTGGAGGCGGCCCCTAAAGTGGACGGTAAATAGCCATGGCACAAAACCGCAGACGTTTGGAAGAGACCTACACTCGGCATTGGGTGGCCAAAATTTTAAGAAGAATCCTACAAATTGACGAATCCAATGAAGCAGTTAGTATCGTCATCATCATCATCATCAGCCTATAATGTTTCCACTACTGGGACATGGCCTCCTCTCTATGAGAGGGAATGGGCTATAATCCACCACGCGGGCCCAGTGCGGATTGGTAGATGTCACGTCTTCGAATTTTTGGTTCTAGTATATGCCGGTTTTCTCACGATGTTTTCCTTCACCGTTTTGAGAGTAGTGGTGATGAAGAAGTATCTTATGTAAGTATTAATCGAGGTTTAAACTCTCTGTGTGCAAAATTTCATCCAAAACCGATCAGTAATTTTGCGTGGATGAGTAACAAAATCTATCCATCTTCACAAATTTTCGCATTTATGATAATAATAGAAAGAAAAGATGCTCAACGGAAAATATTGAGCGAGAAATATGAAAAAAGTCAAAAGCCCTCTTTTCATCCCAGCTTATTCATACTTTCTTATTCCTGTAAGAAAATACGATACACAAATCTACCTTTAAAAAAAAACTCAAAGCTACTTTTAAAACCATTTTAAATACACGCGTACAATCGTCTTTAGAAAACAGTGTTTCATTGTTCGTACTGCTTATTGAATGAAATGCCTTCGTGACCTCTGAGGAGGTAACCTGCGACACGATATGCGACTTGCGACACGACTTGCGACTGGTGACGCGACTTGCGACTGGTGACATGACTTGCTACTTGCAACACGACTTCCGACTTGTGACACAACTTGCGACGCGCCTTGTGACTTGCGATGTGCGACACGACATGCGACTGCTGATGCATCTGGTAACACGACTTGCGACACACCTTGTGATTTGTGACACGGCATGTGACTTGCGACGCGATTTGCGACGTGCCTTGTGACTTGCAATTTGCGACACGACATGCGACTTGCGTTAAGGGACGCGTCGTGGTGACTCGTGGCATACTCTTAATATCTTTTTTCATTTGACTTCCTTGCAGTTACAGTCACAAGACGCGTGTAGCTATTAACGTCTTCAGAAAACAGTGTTTCATTGTTCGTACTGCTTATTGAATGAAATGCCTTCGTGACCTCTGAGGAGGTAACCTGCGACATGATATGCGACTTGCGACACGACTTGCGACTGGTGACGTGACTTGCGACTGGTGACATGACTTGCCACTTGCGACACGACTTCCGACTTGTGACTTGCGATTTGCGACACGACATGCGACTGGTGATGCATCTGGTAACACGACGTGCGACACACCTTGTGATTTGTGACACGGCATGTGACTTGTGACGCGATTTGCGACGTGCCTTGCGACTTGCGATTTGCGACACGACATGTGACTGGTGATGCGACTTGCGACTTGCGTCAAGGGACGCGTCGCGGTGACTCGTGGCATGCTCTTAACATCTTTTTTTTTTCATTTGATTTCTTCGCACTCGAAGTCGCAAGACGCGTGTAGCTATTAACCGAGAGGAACAGGTTCACAAAATTACCTGCAAGGGATTTTATTATTTATTTAAATTAACTTAAAAGTTACAATTCACTGCTCTTGGCCTAGAGGCGAAATTTTCAATACACAATCATCTTTAGAAAACGTATTTTCATTGTTAAAAGATACTCTATCACATTGTGTTAGGGACTATTCATTTCGGGGTGTTGGAACCTCCCTTATCTTGGTCTCTTCAATACGTCTGACAGTTATGTCCAGCAAAATAGCCTTTTGTTTTCACTGTATGGGAAATTTAACGGATTTTAGTTACACCGTACTGTAATTTTGAGGGTAATAAGTTGTGAGATTGAGTCTGATAGAATGACGCTATGAAACGGGGCAACCCGGTGTCCAGGTGTCCATCACCTGCAACTTGAATTTAATTACACTCAAAGTACTTACGTGATAATATCCGTGGTTTTCTTTGTTCATGAGCTCCCGATATTTCGACGCTGTAGCAAGCATCATTATCGCGGGAATACTACTACGACGGTGTTACTTTGAGTGTAGTGAAAAACCGTGAAAGTCTTAAACATTGAATTTAATTGCTGACAATAGTTGGTGTTTGTGAAAAATTACGTTAATATCCTAATTCTAACTTTCTAACTACTATCTAACTTAATATTATAAAAGCGAAAGAAAGTAGCGATTGTATCTAACCTGTTGACGCATAAACCACTGAACCTGAAATTATCTTGCATGCATACCTATTACGTTGTCAGGTGTCCAGGAACCTGCGGGAGACGCCGCGGGCCTGTGAACGGTGGGCTATGGGCTAGCTCGCCGTCCGTCCGTCTCATGACGACAGGCCGTGTCGACGGCGCGTTCGTGTTCCACGCGCGCCTCAAAGAGAGTCAGCAAAAACGAAGGGGTCCATAAGGACCGATGCCTGCCGGGGTTGCGGGCCTGTTCGAAAGAGATACCGTGGCCCCGCAACACAAAGGGCGATGAAGGAACATGGATGGGTTTTAGTCAGTAAAACTCTGACACTCCCTCCTGCTCCGCCCAGAGCGGGAGGAGTCATTTGATGAGGAAAACAATAATAATGTTCTTATGATAAAAGATTGCGCCACGTTTCTTTCAAATCTTGATTGAACAATCAGAGTACAACCGAACTGATTGTCAAATTCAAATAATGCGCGCGAAGCCGTGGGCATAGGCTAGTTCACACATAAAGTTCAGTTTGCGCTACCATTTAAAAACTTTTTATGACTTTTAACAGCACAGTCAACTGAATAAACACAGCATAGGTATGGTAGATTTTTATTTTAGTATCAATTTGGAACACAGATGATTTCGAATATTGTGTACTGTCGATATAACACCCAGTACTCATTTTATGAAGTTACGGAGATTTTTTTTTTTCTTTTTTAACACGCTTTTATTGGCTTCACCTGTAACTAACTGGGTACGAATCTCTTAGAAGTTATATTTGACCCATTTCCCGGTTTCCGATTAAACTATTTTGCAAACATATAGTTTGGATGACAATGCATTGTCAGCTAAGTGACGTCATTCTAAATCCAATATGGCGGTCTCTCAAAGATGGCGGACTCAGTGATGTGGATATCAAATCAAAGAGTTTGCTGAGAAGATTACAAAAAACAAAATGACGTCACTGTAAAGCGTGATTTTAATTACTTTAATATTTTATTTTGATTTTATTTTATTTTTGACGACCCGAATGGCTTAGCGGTAGTGAGGCTGCCTTACGTTCTTAGGGTCCCGGGTTCGAATCCCGGTCGGAGCAAATGTTTGTGCGATGAGCACGGACATTTGCTTCCGATTCATGGATGTTTAAATGTATAATAAGTATGTATTTACAAACAAAAAGTATCTATGTAGTGTATCAACTATCAGGTGTCCACGACACAAGCCTCGTTGCTTAGTGTGGCACTAGATGGCGCTGTGTGTAATGTCCAGCAATATTTATTTATTTATTTTTATTTGATCAGCCTGACAGCTGCAGAGACATCAATAGATTTAAAAAACCAAAAACAAAAAAATCGAAAGTCTTAAGTGCACAATCCCAATATTACAGAATCCACACTCACCATAACTTCTATTTGAGCACCTTGATAGCTAAATCTAGTTCTCGATAGTTCTACACAAAGCTGAATGCAAATACGGAGAGAGCATACTAAGATAAACTTACTAGTTGGATTAGTGGACTAGTGTAGTAACTTAGATCGAAGTCTGATGTTCTCTAAACATCACTTACAAGTTTCTAGCGTCTTGCTTAACAAAGGTGGAAATTCTTGAGTTAAAGTGGAAACGCCAGGGAAGGCCGCGGAATTCAAATTGTCTTTAGTTTTTTTGCAATTTGCAGGTTTACTTGTATCATGTTGTATGTTGATTAAAATATTATTCGCGACTGTAACACAATCATGTGAAGTTACAGAATAATAACAATTAAAATCACCAATACAACCCTCTAAGTTTATCTAATCAATCCTATTCAATGATTATTTACAGCCTGACACAGACCTGTAAACAGCAAAAAAACGTTAGAAAATTTGAATTTCGCGGGCTACCCTGGCTTCTGGGATCAGACTTGTTAGTTTTTATTATTAAATTACTAGCCAAGCCTTAGCTTCAACAATGTTTGGGTCGACTTCCATTTTAACTAGATGCAGTTGGATTCCAGTATTTTATATGAAGCTACTACCTGCCTGACCTGACTGAAAGCAAGTTTAGCTTAACCTCGACCATGTGACATTAACACAAGCCTTTATCAACCTTATCACCATCGGAATATTGACGTTTATCGCTAGTATGGAAACAAATGGATTCTACAACTCCTACCTCTACTTCTATAGGACTTTAAAACCTATTCTAATTAACTTTAAAGTCATAATTCCCCATTCAACTCTCAAGAATATGATCCTACTACTCCACAATACAATAATATGCTAAGCTGACCATTTCAGAAGCGATTCTCTAAGGCATATTACACAACAGTGAAAATTCCCTTCAGCCCGCTTCATTTACATTTGAATGTAGACCTACCCTTTGTTTATTCACGCTATATATTTACTTGTAAAGGGTAAGCACAGTTTGATGTATGTAAGGTAAGGGCGGCTGGAGTTGATTTGCATATTTTCCATTTCTATTTTAGTAAGGGATGGGTCTCGTAAGTTATTGTTTTAAAATCTGATAAAGAGTTTGGGAATTATGGTCTGAAATTTTGTGAGGGCCTCTGAATCGTCGATCATCTTGTTGGTTACTGCGTGTTGGCGTTCTACTTTAGCAATACGTGAGATACATACATACTTGAATACATCAGAAGCCTTAAAGTCACCCAAAGGGCAATGGGGAGGGCTATGCTCGGAGTTTACTTGCGTGATCGAATCAGAAATGAAGACATCCGCAAGAGAACCAAGGTTACCAACGTAGCCCGAAGAATTTCCAAACTTAAGTGGCAGTGGGCAGGGCACATTGCTCGCAGAGCGGATGGTCGATGGGCCGAAAAGTTCTGGAGTGGCGACCGCGAACCGGAAGACGTTGCGTTGGAAGACCTCCCACTAGGTGGACCGATGACCTGGTGAAAGTTAGGGTGATCCGCTTGATGAACGACGTACGGGACCGACACTTGGGCTCCCCCAAGTTAGCCTATGTCCGGCAGTGGACTCTTTTCGGCTGGAATGTACCTCCTTTCCATTCAACACAATCTTCCTGATTGTCGTAATAGTAACAAACAAGGCAGTCGGAAAAGCTCATAAAATATCCAAAAATTCCACCAGCGCACAAACAAAATTTAATCCAATTTTACTACGTGCCTACTTACAACATGCCAGTAATTACCTGTCAACAACACAAAGTAACGTGTTTTGCCTCCAATTAATATCCGTTGCCTCTTCAAGGTGGCTGACGGTTCTGTCAACCGGCTACCGAAATTGATGGGCTTGTGAAATTAAAGGGTGGAGTTGGGACATAGAGGAGAGAGTGAATGGAGTGTTGATTTATAGGTTAGGATCTTCAGGTTTGATCTTCTGTCGAAGGACCGATTCTTAATGAAACAAGCGAGTCATGGAACGTAGACCGCGTATCTTAAAGCGTAGGATACGCTCTAGCTAGATGGGGCCATGATTTGGGTCAGACGCGATGCGGAAGGCGGTGGACAGGGTAACGTCCCATGTAGTTCAGTTCAGAAACAACTGAGTTGAAAATGTTGCTATGTAGTAATGCTGCAATCGAGCTCAGTATTTCTCAAGTTTATTTTCAGAAATCAACGTCTCTAGCATTGTATTGATAGAGTCATCCTGTGACGGTCCAATGGTACCGTTTCGGCGTCACAGGCCTCATCTCATGAGACGATATTCATTACGCGGGCTCAGCACGGGGCGTTCTCAAAACTCCTACATCATTATTTTAGTTTATCTACTCAGTCTAGATATTAGGCGATTCTTTCTTTTTGGGGTGTTTCTAACGTCAACACTCCATTTGTATATTACTCCATGTTTTTAAAACAAGGGATTGAAGTAAAGCTCTCTGTATTTTGTGCGGTTTCAAATGAGTAACCACGTAGTATGTAGTGCGTGACTGTAGGTAGTTAGATCGTTACTGGCAGAATCCTTTCATCGGATAGTTCTATGTTCGGAATTTGAATGTGTTCGTTTCTTTCTTGGGTCGTTTTGTCACAGGGCTTGTGATTTTGACAAATTTGATTCGCGGCTGTAAGACGTATGCAGTTACAGAATTATAATAATTAAAATCATCAATACAACCCGCTAAATTCATGTAACCCGATTGAATGACTATTTCATGAAAACACAGCCGCGAATCGAATTTTCGTCAACATACAACCTAGCACGGGCCCGAAAGTTGCAAAAAACGTAAAAAGATTTGAATTTCGCGGGCTACCGTGGAGCATCCACCTTAAGGGGAAATGCAGTAGGTATTTGAAGAAACTACCACTGTCGTTCTATAATAGTATTTTGTAAAGGTTTTAGTGCTTATACATATTATGTTTTGTATTGTATCAAAAGGAAAACATAGGGACATTACGTAGGAAGAAATTCATATTTATTTAACTGTAAAAAGCATTGCTTTAAAATCATAAACCAAAAAGAAAACAGGCGAGACCGTTTGTGTGGAGAAGAGACCACCCGCATTTCCTCTCAACAAGAATAACCACTCGTTATCTCGGACTTGCATAGTTTCCTAGAGTTCTGATTTATAATTATCTACAACGAGAAATCTCTCGTCGACGAAGAACAATAATTGTCATTTTAAAGTTTAAAAAAAAAACTAATAGATTTTACTTACTCTTTTCTAACTCTTTAACACGCTCCGTCTCTTCTTTTTCCTTCCATTTCTGTTCTTCTTTTTCCTCCTTCTGTTTTCTCTTAGCCTCTTCCTTTTCTTCCCGTGCCTTCTTTTTTCATCAACCAGGCACAAATCCTGAGTGTAACTTCTCCTGCATAAACCTGATATACTCTGCACACCTAGGAATCAAACCCAGGATTACATCAGCTCAGCAAAAGCGCGACCATATTAGACCAACGAGGAACCCATCATCATTATCCATCCATCAGAATCCTCGAAATAGACGAGATCCCTATAAATTAAAGAAAGAAAAGAAAGAAAACGTATTTATTTGGCTGTAGCCGCAAGTACACACAACAAAATAAGAATACAAAAAAAAAAAAACACAAATTATACACACACACACACACACACACCACACACCACACACACACCACACACCACACACCACCACACACACTAATTATTAAATAATTAGTGTTGAATGATTTACCTAGGCTAGCTAAATACAATAATAACTGCCTGGCAATGTGTGTGCGCATTTATAATAAAATACCAAGGCATTTTATAATATTAAATACAAAATTATTTAAAACTAAATTTTATAAATGGTTACTTGAATATAGTTTTTATGGCTTAGGAGAATGTCTAAATAAAAAAAATTGATGTTCTTTATTGAGTATACTGTTCAGTGTTTGATGCCTGCTTACCCTTTTCCCTGTATTCAAAATTTTTGCATACTTCGTCTTATCCTAGCTAAACATGTTTGTGCCACCAAAAACCACAAACATTTATACAAAACAATACCAACATACCCTACTTCCATTTTCCCTAAACCAACTTACATTATAACCTAATCAGCCACGCCACAATACACCATAATTCAACTAAAAACGGCCCATAGTAACATAACACGGAACACACTCATACTGTGGTGTCATCACAAAAAGGGCTAAATGGGCCCAAAATCTGATACCCTTACTGGCTTAATGAAACTTGATGGGAACAAGAACTGTGTACGGTGTCCGGTGTGTCTTGGTCCTTGATAGGGGAATGGTGGAGGCAAGTAGCATGATTGTTTATTTGTTTGAGCGGTATTTGTAGGGTTCCATACCTCGGTCCTCGTAGTCGACAAAAATTGAACCATTATAGTATCACTTTTTTGTCCGTCTGTCTGTCCGTCTGTCAAATACCCGTTTGCTCAGGAATGCCTGAAGTTAATAAGCTGAAAATAATATGAAACACTCCTTGGTGCATACATATAATGCAGATATATGTAAGTCAACGCGATCAAAAGATAATAATGACCGTTTTAGTCGCATACTTTTTCTATACCACAAGTGAATTTTGATACATAATAATTTAATAATTTTAAATAAAATACCTATACAGACTTCAGACAGATTTCAGAGCAGTTGTGCTGAACTAAATTACCAAAAGTAACACAAAAAACGTCATCACTGCAAAATTAAATCATTTCCCTATTTCAATTTAAACCAATTCCAGACACTTTTGACAGACTACTGTCAAGGAGTCGGTCAGTAGGTCAGAAGGTGGAGTCAGTTGAATCAAACACTTAATTGACGCCTATAGTCTGCGCCATTTAAGAAGAGAATAAAGGTCATTGCTCTTTCCTTAATTTCTCTGCGTAGGTAACCCCGACAATACATTATGAATCGTTTTTTATTTCTAGAAAAAGTCAAGGATCACGATAAAGGTAGTTTCGGGACAAGTTTATGTCATTATTTCTGTTTTCGAAATTTTACCAATTTATTTTGGTTTCCGCCTCTGTCTGTCTGTCCCTATGTATGCTTAGATCTTTAGAACTACGAAACGGATTTTGATGCGGGTTTTTTAATAGATAGATTGATTCAAGAGGAAGGCTTTAGTATATAATTTGCGGTGGGCGAAACCGCGAGCATCAGCTAGTAACCAATAAAAATGGCACACACTACGATTACAAGTCCTCATAGTTTCCTATTCCGTCGTATGTCTATCAAAACTGGTTACCCAGCATTTACTATAACAGTGTAGTGTTGCGCTACCCCGGAATGTTTAGGCGTTTAGTTTTCGAGTTCCGGAGTCCCAGAGTCCCGTAGTTTTGACGACAGTTTGAGGACAACCAATGAGTTTCATATGGGTTCGTCGGATATTACGTCGGTTTTGTTCGTGTTGGCTGTTGATGATAGTTTCATTTCACATTTGTATTTAAATATTATTGTAAAGGATTTCTACTTGTTATTTCATATTTTGAAGAGTAGTAAGGGACGTTTTGAGGGACTTTATCGTGTAGTTGTGTGTTGATTTCAGCAAACGGACAATGTCCATTTTGTTAGAATAAATAATTACTTACGATTATTGATTATTGTGAATGTGGGGGACCATGTGGGTCTCATTTTTATTTTTTGGTAGTTTTTTCTCCAAACTGTCTGGCAGTTTGTGTACTACAAGCGACCTACCCAAATGTCCTTTCTTTGGTATTATTCGTCGTTTCGTTGAGCTCTTTGAGTTATAAGTCGAGTTAAACGATAACTGACAAGCTTGCACTGACTGGACAGGTCCCTTCAAATCTGTGTGGTTCTTTCTTCAAAAGACCATCTCAGACACTAATCTGCATAGTCCTCATATGAATTGAGCAAGATTATGTCTGGACTTCAAAAGAGACTATGACCTCTGTGTTTGTTTCGGCTGTTTCTTCTCAGAGTAGTCAGGTATGAAATACCGGCCCCATCTAGTTTTAAAAAATGACGTGTAAAAGTATTTGTAAAAACCAACTTGCAAAATAAACATAATTATCATTTATCACTTATGTTTTGAGGGAAAAAAAAAACATTTAATTTTAATTTTGACTTTCGAAAAACTGTTCGCATTTACTGTCGAAACCTACCATGATATTTTACAATGCCAAACTGGCTATTTTTGCTGTTGCTATTTTGAACGATGACTGCACGCCTGCGGAAAGTTTAGACGAAATCAATCTATATCCGAAAACGGTAATGTAGAAAATGAAACAGTGATAGTCACATGTCTACAAAACTATATGGACTAGTCTAACACTATAAAACTCTCGTTGCTTTTATATATGATATTGTTTTGAGTGTACTTACGTATGTGCAACTGCGGTAAACATTGCAACCAAAAAAATACACAGGACATAACAACCTTGTACTGGTCTTAACCGGCTTAAAAAAAAAAGATGTTGGTATATAGTGTTGGGCAATGATAATAATCCGGTTAATATCATTTGGCTAATAATCGATTAAAAGCCAGTTATTAGCCATTAATAGCAATTATGGATGATAACCCCGCTGTTAATGTTATTTTAGTGATTGAAAATTTCCCTTCATGGTTTTCAGGCTAAGGATTGTCAGATTAGACTTCTTTTTCATCATCTTTCTTTGTAGTAAATAAATGTGCAATTTAAAACTAATCTCTGGCCCATTTCAACATTTTCAGTCAGCTATTTACATTGATTTTTGAAAATTAGATTTTGTTGTGTACTTAGTTTTTTTTTTTATTCTTAATCAGTCATTTATTGACGCGATTGAGCGGAATAAAGGCTCCAAGGTATTTGCAAGAGATCTGGCAATTGGGCAGAGCCAGCTCACGAAACTGAAGACCGACGATGGTAGGATCTTATCCGCCAAACCGGAGCTTCTGAGGGAGATCGAGAGCTCCTATGGACAGTTGCACACGTCAACTAGTAAACCCATCGTAGATCTAGCAAACGACCCAAGAGCTAGACTGACCCGACACTATACCGAAGACATCCCGGACGTCAGCCAGTACGAGATTAGGATGGCTCTGAAGTAGCTCAAAAACAAACAAGGCACCGGGTGATGACGGAATTACGGCCAAACTCCTGAAGGCGGGTGGAAAACCGGTACTTAAGGCCCTTCAGAAGCCGTTTGATTCCGTCATACTTGAGGGAAAAACGCCACAGGCATGGTGCAGGGGTGTGGTGGTACTCTTCTTCAAAAAGGGTGACAATGCCCAGTTGAACAATTATAGGCCCATCTAACTTCTAAGCCATGTCTACAAGTTGTTTTCTAGAGTCATCACGAATCGTCTCGCGCGCAGGTTTGGCGATTTCCAGCCACCCGAACAAGCCGGTTTCCGAAAAGGCTTTAGCACCGTGGACCACATACATACACTGCGGCAAGTTATACAGAAGACCGAAGAGTATAACCTGCCTCTCTGTTTTTCGTTTGTGGCCTACGAGAAAGCCTTCGATTCTATCGAGACCTGGGCTGTACTGCAGTCTCTCCAACGGTGCCAAATCGACTATCGGTACATTGAGGTGTTGAAGTGTTTGTACAAAAACGCCACCATGTCAGTCCGACTTCAGGACTAAGCCTCGGAACCTATCCTCCTGCAGCAAGGTGTGAGACAGGAAGACGTCATATCTCTGAAACTGTTCACCACTGCACTGGAGGATGTCTTCAAGGTTCTGGACTGTAGAGGGCTAGGCATCAATGTCAATGGCGAGTACATTACTCACCTTCGGTTTGCCGATGATATAGTGGTCATGGCTGAGACCATGGAGGACCTCAGTACAATGCTCGATGATCTCAGTAGAGGTTCCGGAAGAATGGGTCTAAAAATGAACATGGACAAAACTAAGGTCATGTTGAATGCCCATTGCATATCACACCCACTCCTATCAAGATCGGAGACTCTACACTCAAAGTTGTAGACGATTATGTGTACCTGGGACAAACGGTCCAGTTAGGTAGGACTAACTTCGAGAAAATCAATCGACGAATCGGACTCGGCTGGGCAGCGTTCGGGAAATTGCGCGGTATCTTCTCGTCCAACCTACCGCAGTGTCTCAAGACGAAAGTCTATGACCAGTGTGTGTTGCCAGTGATTACATACAGGACCGAAACGTGGTTGCTCACAATGGAACTCATCAGAAGGCTTAAAGTCACCCAAAGGGCAATGGAGAGGTCTATGCTCGGAGTTTCCTTGCGCGATCGAATCAGAAATGAAGACATCCGCAAGAGAACCAAGGTTACCGACGTAGCCCGAAGAATTGCCAAACTTATGTGGCAGTGGGCAGGGCACATTGCTCGCAGAACGGATGGCCGATGGGGCCGAAAAGTTCTGGAGTGGCGACCGCGAACCGGCAGACGTTGCGCTGGAAGGCCTCCCACTAGGTGGACCGATGACCTGGTGAAGGTTGCGGGAACCCGCTGGATGCGAGTCGCACGGGACCGTTCAATGTGGCGACACTTGGGGGAGGCCTATGTCCAGCAGTGGACGTCTTTCGGCTGAAATGATGATGATGATGAGTCATTTATTTGGGATTGTTGCTCAAAAATAATTTTCAGCCTAATCACTGCTAGATTCCACACGAGATTGTTCTTTGGTCTAACCATTTTATGATTATGCACACAAACCGGGAACACACGAAAAAGGACTTCTTCACCGAAACATATCAGTCGACGTACTGTAGTGCAGTTCATGCATCTCTTTCTGGCACGAATAAATATTAGCGCCAGAAAGAGATAGCACGAGAGACGGAGGTGCGAGGATGCATGTTACCTACTAACCGCTCGGGTATTTTCCATTGTTTATAATTTACGTACGTCGTATTCACAGAAAAGAGCTAACAAGTAACTTTCATAATGACATTTTTACGTATCGGTTAAATTTTATTTGTAGGTAAACATACACCTACATATTTAGCTCGCTTTGTTAAGTCAAGTAATTAAATAAGTGGATGGTTAAATCACAAAGTGATGTGTCAATAGTAAGTAATTATGGTTTTTATAGTATTGGATCTATTAACAAAACTGAATTTCCCAAAAAATGTGTATTTATTTTATGATTAACACTTTTTCACATACAAAAAGTGAAAATAAATAAAATGAATAACAATACATTGAATCACACTGCGTACACGTACCCAATTTATGTTCACACCCACAGATTTTACAATAAAACAAAAAAAAAAGGAATTTATTTTTTTAACAATACATTAAAAGCAGGGTTATTATCCATTGCAAGGCTATTAATGGACACTGTTTTATGGATTATAATCGATAATAACTCAAAGCATCCAGCTATTAACCCTAGAAAGATAACGTTATTTTATAGTACGGAAAAGATAAACATGCGCTTGAGAGGCGCACAATTTTTAATAGCGATTTATTAACTAACTAAATCAGTATACTTTTTTTCATAACTTAAATTGAATGTACGATTAATAATAAACAAATAAAACGAAAAATCATATTATTAATTGGTTATTTTAGGAAAATTATGTTAAACTTTGCAAATGTAACAAAAATTATAGGAAAATGTAGTAGACGCCAGAGTTAAGTATGCTTTTTCTAAAAATAGGTAACATTTATAGTGTATTATCTTAGAATCTAATTAATTATGATATAATCAGTCTCAAATCACAAAAAATACTGAAAAAATCAATTGTTAAAAACAATTGTTAAAACGTTTTTTTTATGCTTTCCACAAACAGTCTTTTTACACTTTGCACATGTCATTTTCGACGTTTTCTTCGATAACTTCATCTATGTATTCATCTTCAACATCGCTTTGACCATTTTCTTCGCTTATATGGTCCTCTATCTCGCTGTCACTGCCATCTTCTACACTTTTGTCTTCTTCATTCAAAAAACCAACAATTTCGCTTTCTTCTAACAGTCTTATGCACGCCATGATGTAAAATTGTTCCTAAAACGATTCAAATTAATTAATAATAATAAATTATTTATTATATTTACAATACATATGAAAAAACAAATGAAAAGTAACGAAAACTAAATCACATATAAATAAGCAAAAGTTACACAAAAGATAAACTTGCGCCTCTCGAGCGCAACGCGTTGTTATAACTGCTAAACTATGGTACTTACCGAACGGCAGCAGTCGTCCTTCGGGAGTGTTGACCGACGACTGAGTTGGCTCGGAAACACATGCATATCCATGCATCAGTTAAAAAGAAAGAGCGATATATCTGTTTTGCGGGCGCCTCCGAGGCGCACGTTATCTTTCTAGGGTTAACCCAACACTATTGGCATACCAAGTAACATCAAACTTCAAAAAAGGCACACACAAAAGAAAAATAGTCCCAAAACATTACTTAAAAAGAACTTTTCGTATATTTTACTAAAGAAAAACCTCACATTGACAATACAACAATTTTTCCTAGAAAACTTGCTCTAGCGTACACATTACCGTTAAAGTTTTGCAGAAATATTGGTTCAAAGCTGCGTTAGCTGGTCATAAACTTGTGTGGTTTACTGTACTTTGTGCACTTTGAAATGGGGAGTACCATTCGAATAGTTTTATTTAGTTCCGTAAAAAATAAAATGTTAGTTTTTGTGGGTCTAAGAGTTACTTTTTAAAAGCACTGGGATCTATTTTTGTTGAATGAAAAGTTCTTTAAATACTCTAGATTTAAATATAGATTATTTGAAAAAAGTTATTTTAACTGCAAATGAATGTCTTTTAACTAAACGAGTATTCTTTTTGGTTTTAAAAACGCGAATTAACTCACCATTAAAGATATACTTACTTTCCTGATACCGATAGGCTACAAATTTATATATTTTTTAATGTTTGTGTATTGTTTTTTGAGGAGTATTTAAAAATGTAAAGAAATAAATAAATGGAACACACTTTCACGAAAACATTCATCCTTAGTTTTATTTATATACACAAACTAAAACGATAATCAAAATGTAGTTCCGACTTAAACATAGTTAATTACTTTTTTTTGTGTTTTCAGAAAGCACAGAGCTTCCTGCAAAAGTTTTTCTTAAATAAATACGATTATGATATCCAATGAAAATGCAACAAGAAATATAATATTTCTATCCTGTCGCAACACAAAACCAACCAACGTTTTTATTTTATAAAAACGTTGCAGGACTTAAAATACATTTTCTTCGAATTTACTGCTTAAAAACAAAAAACAAACATTTTCTGTTAAAGTTAAGTTTCATTTTGAGAAAATTTTAAATTACATAGAAATGCGTAGCCATTTCTAATCTAAGGAATTAAGTACGCTATATTAACGAGTTAAATATTACCGAGTTTCCTCCGTGCCTCGGAAAGCAATTTAATTCCGAAACGGTAAAAGGAGCTTGCATTTTTCTTAAAACAGTTTTGTAACTCTACATACATTTCACAATTTTACGGTTTCACTTCAACAGATTATCTACCGAAAAAAAATGAGTTATATTGTAAGCAGTAAGATCAGTTGACAATATTTCGAGTGTTTACAATCTCGCTAGATAGATTACAATCTAACGGTTTTTTCAATTTTACGCTGACATTTATACATATTTGTAATCACGTTCTCCAAACCGGCTCTAACGATTTCGATAAAAGTTGCAATATAGGACGAAAAGTCGGTCTAACTAGGTCTCATAATTATCTGAGAAAAATCGTTTTCTAAATTTTCACCCGAGCAGAGTTCAATCGTCAAGGTACTTACTATGTTAGCCTATGTGATCAGAGTCGAACGCAAAGCCACTATATCATAAAAGCAAAATTAAAACTGTCAGTGTTCGCCACTGGCATCCTGTTTTACGTAAAAATAAGTCTCGGTTGAGTGCCTTTGACATAAACACATGCAAGCTTTTATGCTCAGATTTTATCCGCTGTACTGATTTTATTGTACGCCACACTATTGTTTCTGAACGATAAAACCAAGCCGTAGGTTTGACAAGTTGAAAAAAGAATGCATTTTTTTTCTGTGGTCTGACCGTCAAGTTGTATGTTAAACGCGCAGGCGACGCGCGTTTCAGCAACGCGCGTTTTCTGATTTTTGCATTTTTATAGATTCAAACGCGCGTTAAATGTGATTCAAACTCGCATGTGAAGTGCGTTCAAAACTCGTTTGAAGCGCGTACAAAGGGTCTAAGCCAGCGTAAGCAGTGTTGTCTCAATCGACGCCATTGTAAAACTGACGAGGAGTCTCTGACCAAAACGCGGAAGCTACAAGCGACCACAGCGCGTCTGTATTGTCTGTGTCGTACACGACGCGCAGTAGACGTGCGTTTCACGATCACCCCGTGTGCTTAGGTTACAAGGTGGCGTTTAAATCTCGGTTGAAGCGCGTATACGCGCGTCATCTGTGCGTTTAAAATACGCCGTGTGCTTAGGCCTTAGTTTTGTCAGCTGTCAATCTAACCGAATGCACCTGCATTGTGTTTTCTTCTATCTGACCTCCACATTGGAAACAAATCGTCAGATTTTCAGGCTTCTATCGGTTAGTTATATACATAACCCGTATATAACCCGTGTTTTGTCATCTAAATCTAAACTAATATTATAAAGAGGAAAGATATGTATTTTTGTGTGTCTGTATGTTTGTAATGAATAAACTCAAAAACGACTGCGCCGATTTAAAAAATTCTTTAACCATTAGAAAGCTACATTCACCCTGAATAAAATAGGCATACTTTATCCCCGTTCTCCCATGGGAACGGGAACTACGCGGGTGAAACCGCGTGACGTCCGCTAGTCTTTAATATTTGTCTTTTTATTCTTCTCTTATCAAATTACTAGCTTTAGCTCGCGGCTGCGCCCGCGTGGAGTTCAGTAATTATCCCACGAGATCGTACTACCGGTAAAAAGTATACTATGTGTTAGTTCAGGTTATAAACTATCTGTTTGCCAAATTTCACCCAAATCCCTTCAGTAGTTTTTGCGTAAAAGAGTAACAAACATCCGTCAATCCTTACAAACTTTCGCATTTCTAAGTAAGATTACAATAGTTAGTGCCAGTTAAGATTAGAATAGCGGTCATTGCCCTTTCCCTAATATCTCTTCGTACGAACCAAAACAAATAAACCATATTGTATCGTTATTCATTACAAAAAATGTTGAAGATCAAGAAAGATGAGGATTCCAGACTTGAACAGGCTTATTTTTGGTTTTCAAAGTTTAATAAATGTAGGCGGGTCAATGACCACTATTCTCATCTTAAGTGGCACCAAATATACTCAACAAGCTGGTTGCCGGCACAACTGCCCACAGTCACTTCAGAAGGCTATTTTTATCTCCTCGTTAAAAAAAATACACAACAAGCACCTCTATTTTCCCGGTCCCAGCATTTCTTTATTCTTGGTCCCTAAAAAATAAACAAAACACTACCACCTTTGTAAGACTAACCAGCATTATTATTTTATTTCCAGCTGTTGTTGTTGAAATCAAACAGAGTGCGAGTGTTACCTGTAGTCCGAACAAAGCCAAGTGATCGTTAGCCGCGCGATTGTGAGGCGTCTCTTCAAAACTGAGGGTTTACTATTGGTTGTCACTTTTACTTGGTTTGCGGAAAGCGTGTCAAGCAGTTTGATCATGGCTGTCATTTGTAGATCTTTAACAGCCGTTACAAGTAGTCAGACGCCCGAAAGTCTGTCAATCAGTTTTGCGAAGGAGTATCGTATTATCTAGTTCTAATTGGGTTGTGGAGGTCAGCTAGGCAGTCGCTCCATGTAAAATACTGGTATTCAGCTGCATCCGATTAGATTGGAAGCCGACCCCAACATTGTTGGGAAAAGGCTATAGGTAGAGGATGACTTTTTTATCACTTTCCAAAAAAAATATAATGGTATAATAGGTGAACGGATTATAAGCAAATGGCATACAGTTAAGGTATTTATTTTTTTCCGGAAAAAAAAAACGAAATTCAAATCATACGCGTATTGTGTATGATTTGAAATTTGATTTTTTTCACTTATTTTTTCAACATTTCTCTTTTTTTTGTTTTAATATGAAAAGTTTACTTGAAATTTGTAGCGTTTTTTGATGATGGATCAATTTTTTTCTAAGCTGTGGGAAAAAGAAAAAAAATCTAGGTATGCCATAAGCTTCTACTCCGTTCACCTAATATACCCATTTCTTTGGAAAGTGATAAAAAAGTCATCCGGTATAAATGATGACGAGAGTTGTGAGAAATTAGGTGACGGTCTACATCTTCTGAAGAAGTCTAAGATTCTGCCAACAAATACGGGTAACTTAACAAACAGCAATAAAAGTCATCTTCTTCTTTTAGCGTGTCGATGGCAGTCTAAATTGTGTCGACCCAGAACTGAGCCACTAGTTTGGTTCCTCCAGTAGCGTCCATCAGTTCCTGAAATAAACAGGACACACAAGACACAATATTAAGTGCGCCATCGTTTGTGGAACAGCATCACAATCACACTCCAGAGCAAAGTTACAACATAAATCATATTTATTTCTGTAAATTGGTTTTACAAAACACTTTTAAATGTCAATGTCATGATAAGTCTGAAAACTACACTGGCCTGCAAAAATAAGTATCACACTATTAAAATTTCATTTTTTTCTAAACTCTATAGAAGTTAGAGATTTAAAATAAAAAAAACGTTTTATAGCAATTTTTATCACCTTTAGTAGTTTTTATGTACAAAATTAAACTCTTTTTGGAGTCTTTTTTGTTTCGAAACTATCTTGAGTGCTTAAAAATTTATTGCAATTTTAAAAGTGAGATACTTATTTTTGCAGATCAGTGTAGATGGAGCCGCCGGGCTGGTGTTTCGTACCTGACTACTCTGAGAAGAAACAACCGAAACAAACTCAGAGATCATAGTCTCTTTTAAAGTGCAGATATAATCTTCACCTAAGCAGGTTTTCCTTGTTGCAGCCAACCTGGGAGAAACAAAAATTATGAAAGTGAGTTTCGAACCATTAGTAGTACGCCAGCCGTCAAACATATCTTGTTACGCTGAGGAAGAGTAAGACTTTGAACTATTGTACCCTCAACAATTTATTATTACATTGCAAAATGTCATTGTTCGACTATCATTTAATTTGTTGAAGTGGGGCTTTTTCTATCATTTAATTCTTAGCTGCGGATACAAGTCAGGATTTCATAACATCACGCCTTGCAATCCCCGTTAGAAGGGTTAGGCAGAGTTGTACCTAATAGTACACCCACATTTTGACAGTTATATTTAAGTCCCATGTAATCGGGGCGAGCCTTTTGCCGTCAACAACAAAAGCCCATAACGTCCACTGCTGGACATAAGCCTCTCCCATGATGGGAGGAACTGCCGTAATCTCCACGCTTGGCAGGCGGATTGGAGATCGCAGTGATGAAAGACTAACAGAAAACGCTGCTGCCCATTCTCTGGTCTACGGAGACGCAAGGTGTTCTGCCTCAGACATTAGTCGCCTTATACGACACCCGTGAGTGTAATGGGTTGGTTCTATTCTACTCTGCCGGATACCACACGGATTTTGCCGTCAACCGGGTACGAATCCAGACTCCGTGGCTACTGAGTCTGGATGAGGATTAATGAGGCGTGGTACTGACAAAATCCTTATTGAAAACTCAATAACACTTTGCCCGACCTAGGAATGGAACCCAGGACCTCATGCTTAGAAGTCACGCTTTCGACCACTAAACCATCATCATCTGCCTAGCCTTTTCCCAAGTTTTATTGGGGTCGGATTCCAGTCTAACCGGTTGCAGCTGAATATCAGTATTTTACATAGAGCGACTGCCTATCTGACCTCAACAACCCAGTTAGTACTGGGTAATACGATACCTCTTGGTAAGACTGGTTGTCAGACATTTTGGGCCACTGACTACCTGTAACGACTGCCAAAGATCACAAATGACAGCCTGGACCAACTGCTTAACGTGCTTTCTGAGGCACAGAAGAATCTCGGTATGTAATGGGTGGTCACCCATCCACCTATGGATCGACCCGAGCGGCTGTTATTATTTAGCCACGAGCTCCTCACGACCACTAAACCAACGAGTCAGTTTTTAGTGAAACATTATGACTATGATGACCTTCCATTTTGTTGGAATATTATCATTTAATTTGTTAAAGTGGTCTTTGCTTTGCGCTGGGAATAATCTTGAGGAGTGTTTCTTTCTTTGCTAAAATAAAGTAATGAAAAGGAATTTGTAATTGTGCTAATGAATCATTGTTAATTGTAAATTAAAAACTTTACAAGCCGTGTGGATTATTCCTAGATAAAAAATAACTTCTATTCCAACTTTGCCCCTCACTTGGTATTTCTGTATCGTGGGTGCGCTTACACAACCGCTACCTGTAGGGAATACAAATATTTTGTTCCTTGCGGGTATTGAACCCGCAACGCGCGGTGCAGCAGTCAATCGCCCAACCACTGCGCCAACCGTGCCAAATTTTGTAAATAAATAAATAAATATCGCTGGACATTAACACACAGCGCCATCTAGTGCCACACTAAGCAACGAGGCTTGTGTCGTGGACACCAGATAGTTGATATACTACATAGATACTTTTGTTTGTAAATACATACTTATTATACATATATAAACATCCATGACTCAGAAACAAATGTCCATGCTCATCACACAAACATTTGCTCCAACCGGGATTCGAACCTGGGACCCTAAGAACATAAGGCAACCTCACTACCGCTGCGCCATTCGGGTCGTCAGCCCAACAGCAAATAATCACATTTTGCATACTAATTTAAGTTATTTTTAATGTTATTTTATTTCTTGTTTTCTTTTTATTTTGTAATCAAATGCTAATTAATCCAAGCATTTTTTTTGCGCTAGCAGAAAATTGTAATTAGTTTTTACTTTTGTTTTGTCTGGGTCACCAAGATACAGGCTGTGCCTAGTTTGGGACCCGCTGTTAATCCTGTCAGTATTCCTTTGCAAGCTAATAAAATAAATTTGATTATTTTGAATTTGAAAGGCAATCATCATCACTATAACCTATATATGTGTAGTGTGTGTATACATGTGTAGTCTATAACTGTATCTGACCTATTCAAAGTATATAACAGGCTATAACAAATATATATAAAAACCGGCCAAGAGCGTGTCGGGCCACGCTCAGTGTAGGGTTCCGTAGTTTCCCGTCCGTCACAATAAGTGTTCCCACTTATGAGTTTAAAGGTGGGTATCCATTATGTAAAAATGCTTGCATATACGAAATACTACAAACTTAGTCCAGAAATTATTTTGTACAACTTTTTGTCTTTTTTGTACAAAAACTTTTGTTTCCATCAAGTTCAAAATGATTTTCCTAGAAAGTCCTTATAAAGTTCTACTTTTCAGATTTTTTTCATATTTTCTAAACTTATGGTTCAAAAGTTAGAGGACACATTGTTTTTTACTTTTGGAGCGATTATTTCCGAAATTATTGACATTATCAAAAAATGATTTTAGAAAACCCCTATTCATTTTTAAATACCTTTCCAACAATATATCACACGTTAGGGTTGAAATAAAAAAAAAATCACTTCCCACTTTACATATAGGGGGGCTACCCTAATAAAACATTTTTTTCCAATTTTTATTTTACCGCTTTGTCGGCGTGATTGATTTACATATTGGTACCAAATTTCAGCTTTTTAGTGCTAACGGTCACAGAGATTAAGCGAGGACGGACGGACGGACAGACATGGCGAAACTATAAGGGTTCCTAGTTGACTACGGAACCCTAAAAACGAATCATATACCTACTAATTAACACGTAGTTACACTAATGCTATCTAATTATACTAGCTAATTAACTTGGGTGCTTAAAATTCATTCATATGCAGATTAACAGTGTTATAATTGACAGGATTTTAAAACAATGTACAAATTATAATGTTTGGGCTATTTTAGAACCAACCAATTCAATCCCATCAAAAGGTTTGTGTGTGTTTTCATAAACATTACAAAATCTAGCCTTTTTCCAATTATACAACAACAATAACAGCCCATAACGTCCACTGCTGGACATAAACCTCTCCCATGATGGGAGGAACTTGCCGTAATCTCCACGCTTGGCAGGCGGATTGGAGATCGCAGTGATGAAAGACTAACAGAAAACGCTGCTGCCCATTCTCTGGTCTACGGAGGCGCAAGGTGTTCTGCCTCAGACATTACGAGCCTTATACGACACCCGTGAGTGTAGTGGGTTAGATCTATTCTTCTCTGCCGGATACCACAGGGCTTCCAACTATGTTCGGGTCGTAACCAGATGCAACTGAATACCAGTATTTTACATGGGGCGACGGCCAATCTGACTTCCTCAACCCAGTTAGTAATGGTTAATACGATACCCCTTTGTAAGACTGGTTGTCTGAATTTCGGGCCACTGAGTACCTGTAACGACTGTCAAATATCTATCAATGTCACCGGAACCAAAGGCTTAACGTGCTTTCCGAAGCAAGGAAAAAACTCGGTATGCAATGGGTGGTCACCCATCCACAGATTAACCTAGATAAGCGTGGCTTAACCTGAAGATGCCATGGGTATCCGGCAGAGTAGAATAGAACCAACCCATTACACTCACGGGTGTAGTATAAGGCGACTAATGTCTGAGGCAGAACACCTTGCGCCTCCGTAAACCAGAGAATGGGCAGCAGCGTTTTTCTTTTTTTTTTGTTAGTCTTTCATCACTACGATCTCCGATCCGCCTGCTAAACGTGGAGATTACGGCAAATTCCTCCCATCATGGGAGAGGCTTATGTCCAGCAGTGGACGTTATGGGCTGTTTTAGTTGTAGTGTAGTAACCTGATGATTGATCCGAACGGCTGTTATTATTTAGCCATGGGCTCCTCAATCCTCCCATATGATGAATGAGATGTGTGGGCTCATCATTTATCTTCGAAAAACAAATCTACCAGGGCGGCAAGCACAGCAAGAATCGAATTATCTCGAGTATCTTTACTCAACTGCAAGAAATCAACCAACATTTTTTTGTTTGTACCCGAATCAGCATAGGAATTACTCTTCATGTCACCAGTATCATTTCTTATCCAATTACATATTTGTCTTCACAAACAAACGAACGAAGATATATTAGTTTCTGATATTCAAGATTTCTTCCGTAAATCATGGAGTTACGTTTGATATTGCTTTTGTTTCAGTCGCAAAGATGAATTCCCAGGTTTTTTGGGACCGTTTTCCTTGGGGTCGTGTTATTATGATGCTCGTACATTTTTTGGGGTTATGCGTTTCCTTGGCCGTATGTGTTTTTCTGTTGGCCAAAATCAAGGTCAAATGAAGTTCGTGGAAATTTAAGGCTCAGTTCACACCGAGACGCTGCGCGCACATTTTAATAGAGCGACTCAAAATATAACTTTATTTACTACACGAATTCAGAATACGTTGTACAATGCAGCGCTGCGCCTTGAGATGGCTCGCGGCGTAGAGCGATCGAGACCTTATCCGTCATTTTCACTCACACCAGTCTATTTGAACTTAGAACAGCTTAGAACAATGGGCACCCATCTTCAGACTTACCACAGCTACATACAATATAAGTCACCGATCAGCTAACCGAGTTTATATTTACCCACAAGCCACGCTAACAACCCTATTGTCTGCTTGTACCCGGAGCGGAGCAAGCTTGAGAGTTCGACATAATTTGCTGCATACTTCCGGACTATCTTGTTTGCATCCCTACTTAGAGTTTACACTTAAGCTGCGTGACAGGGAGATGGTAGAAGGTCTGGTTTGAACCGGTTCTTGATAATTAATTAATTTAATTAAAGAGAGATGGCCAACGATCGTCACTCAATACTACAAATACTACACAATGTATTTTGTTAAGAAATAAATCACTATCACTACATATTATCATAAAACAAAGTCCCCCGCCGCGTCTGTCTGTCTGTCCCTATGTATGCTTAGATCTTTTAAAATACGCAAGGAATTTTGATGCGGGTTTTTTTAATAGACAGAGTGATTCAAGAGGAAGGTTTTAGTATATAATATGCGGGCGGGCGAAGCCGCGGGCATCAGCTAGTTACTTATAAATGACTGGACGCCTGTCGGAGGAAATTGCCATCGAAGTAGACTGTGGAGAAGGTGGTAAATAAATAAATAAATAAATATCGCTGGACATTAACACACAGCGCCATCTAGCACCACACTAAGCAACGAGGCTTGTGTCGTGGACACCAGATAGTTGATATACTACATAGATACCATTTGTTTGTAAATACATACTTATTATAGGGTTATTGTACATTCGTCATAAAGTTAATTCGTCACATTTTTGTAAACTCCATACATTGAAAGTATATTCGTCACATAGATAAAAACTATGTGTAAATTCGTCACAAGTCTTCATAGGTACATAATTTACTGGTAGCAAACAAAGTTATTGGTTTTTAGCGCTTGTAATGAAAATGATTTCTAACATCTTTCTTTTCTCCTGCGCTCCTGCACATGCTATCATACGCTCGCTCGCTCACTGTATCTATCTTTTTCTAGCCGTACTGCAGCAGCAAAGTAAGGCGGAAAGGCAGGCACTGCCATTCTTTTCGAGGAATACGGGCTGTACTTCGCAAAAGAAGTACAGCCCGTACGATCGAGAGCAGTTGGCAATATACGAGGCAATCAGGTCCTTCCGTTTCATTCCGCAAAATTCTAAAAATCGGTTTTTTCGGCCGTTTATCATAGATAAACGTTAGTAGTGGATTGTGTTCGTTGGAAGTAAAACATAAAAAAAAAGTTTTGGAGTATACTGTTTGAAAACGATTTTTATGACGTAAATACTGTTTCAAGGCCTGTATTATTACTACTTGCGATAGACTTGACTGGGGGAGGTTCGGAGAGGTTAGAGTGGAAGATTTTTTTATAGTACCTATTTAAAAGAAAATATTCGCAGCTCTTAAGTTGAGTCAAACTTATTTCAGAGCGATATTTACTAGATAAAGTCTGTTTGAAGATGGATACGATTACTACAAACGTTAAAATATTGACTGAGGCGGGTTCGTAGAGGTTAGTAGTGGAAAAAATTTCAATAGTTAAGTAGTAAAGGTACAAATCGATTAGAAGCTAAAGGAAAATCAACATATTGCAATAAATATATATTTAATTGTAAGTAAAACTGTGATTTTTTTGCAGACGTAAATTAACATTACAAAAACCTGATTATTACTGTGATTTAATTATCTCTCTATTATTTTTCTTTTTTTTTACCAGCAGTTTATTTTTTATTTTACAAATTACTTAAACATTTATTTGAATTCAGCAACCAATCTCTTGGGGACATTACCAGTTGACAGTGTTGAGGAGTTATTTGACGCTATTTTTTAAGTTTTTAGTTTAAGTAAGTTAGTTTAGTTTATTTTATTAGATTTGTAAATTGTAAATAATGTACATACTTACTGAATACAAATAAATGTTTAAGTATTTTGTAAAATAAAAAAATAATTTCCTTATAATTGTAATGTAAGCAAATCAGCCACTTGCAATACACGTTTATTTAGGATTAGGCGTGTCACGCAGGTCACGCTGTCCTTGACAACGCGGCCTTAAAATAGAACAAAATCTGACAATATCAGCGTATATTTTAGCTGTAAGTAAAACTGTGATTTATATGTAAATTTCTGTGATTATTAAAAATAAATAAATAACGTTATAATCTACTTATTGTTTGATTTTTCTGCTATCTGTACGGAAATAAACAATATGGCGGATTTTCCTTCATGAAAATAGAGTTGTGGCGAGTTTACACATACTTTTTTTCGTGGCGAATTAACTTTGTGACGAATGTACAATAACCCTTATTATACATATAAACATCCATGACTTGGAAACAAATGTCCATGCTCATCACACAAACATTTGCTCCAACCGGGATTCGAACCCGGGACCCTAAGAACGTAAGGCAGCCTCACCACCGCTGCGCCATTCGGGTCGTCGTCGTGGTGTGTCGAACTGATCTCGTTTGCGGGGTGAACAAACATGGCCATAAACTGCACAGGATTGAGAGGTTTGGAAGGAGAAAAGGGAGGCCTTTGCCCAGCAGTGGGACAATGAAATAGGCTAACAAAAAAATCTTCTACTTAATAACAGAGAAGTATGGAAGATTACGCGGTTTCACCCGCGTAGTTCCCTTTCCCGTGGGAGTATGGGGATAAAATATAGCCTATGTTACTCAGGGTGAATGTAAAAAGCTTTCTAATTTTTTTTTCAAATAGTTTTTTTTAGCGTGTCGATGGCAATCTACGTCTATAATTTATGGGTCTGCCCAGAACTAAAGTTTCAAGTTTGGCATTACCACTAGTGCTCATGGATTCCTGTAGCGTGCAGGGCAGTAACGCAAATCTCTACATGCAAGATGCGTTTCTCGCAAGCATCGTTTTTGCAACCGAATTTATTCGTTAGTAATTAGCAATCTAAAGTTAGCATTATGTCTATCGAGACTGGAGGTATCAGAGCACCAGGGTACGATATCAGAACAAGTGTACCATTTTTAGTGGAGCAACAAAATTTGCAGATATGTCTATACACCTAAAAAAAAGTATTTATTTCTTAGACTTATGACTTAACAATCACCTAATAGGAAGTACCTTTTGAGCAAAAAATTACTTGTATTAGGTACTTCCGCTCTTCCGGTTTACGTCATCTACTTTTTCAACTTCTCCCTGTTTGTATAAAATATTATTAATAATAATAATAATTTTATTTTCAGGCAACTAGGCCCATAGATAAAATACACAAAATAATATTTAACAACATTAGACTCGGAAGCTATAAGCACTTAAGTCATTTTTTTTTGCATGCAAAAATTTTACAGGAGACTGTTTTATTCGATTGGTATGAAAAAAATGTACTACGGTTATAGTTTTTACTATTTATTATTACACAATTATGAACTAGTTACTTAACAGAATATGGCTATTTAGGCTTTATTTATTATTTACTGAAATATCTGACTTAAGTTTCTTTGAACGTCAAGAAATTGTGACTTAGGTGTTTATTAACACACTATAATTACTTGGTTTATTTATTTTATTTTTTTGATTTTAATACAAACTTATGAATAAATAACATTATTAATTAAAATTTTATAATATAATGCATGCATTAAAGTCGAAAACTAACAGTAATTCTCTTCTGAATCTTGTATATCTGGATCAACATCCTTGGTATCGTCAGTGGTTACAAAATTCTGGTAAAAATTATGGAAACATTCCGGTATTAAAGACAAAAGTGATATTATATCACGTTTTTTGTCGACACTTATTGGTACTGGCTTGTCAGTAATCTGCATCAAATTAAATTCCTTATGTCGTCGCGTGTTCCGTTTGAAATTAATACTTTTAAGTGATTCGTCTCTAGAAAGAGTGGTTTTGTATTTTATGACGCCGTACTCAGAGTCATAACTCAGCCACTTCACATCATGCCACTTGAAAATATTTCCATCATCGTCTTTTTTTCGGGCTACTAAAGGACCCTTCAATAAGCTAGCGAAATCAAAGAAATCATTTTGTCGCATTTCTCTCACGGTAATTTTTTTGCTACTCGATCTTACTAACTGCATCCAGTCGTGGGGGTGATAAATTTGTATGTCCGTTTTTTTCTTTTTTTTTTCAATAATTGCGTGGTCTAAGTCAACTTCCATATGTGTATGCCCAGGTATCATAAACTTGTGATGTATTAACTTCATTGAAGGTTTTACAGTCATCAAACGTGAACATTGCAGCTACGTGTGTGTTCTTGTTTTGTCCTCCACAAGTATCAGAGTATAAAATCACTTCTGAGATTTCTTCCGGTAGTTCTCGTGAATAAGAAAATAAACAAGAGGCAATTTGATTAGCACCGCGACCCGAAATACCCTCATGCCACATGTGGTGCGTTGACATTCCAGTTGCGTTGTCATGAATTGTAAGGTAGAAGGTCCAAAGTTGTCTTTTATAAAAGGCTACAGATGATTGTAATGCTGGAGTTGGCAAGCATTGCTGTAGGTCAAAAGTCAGGCATTTGATTCTGGTATTTGTAATTGCGATATTTTTATCACACTGCTTCTCTTTATACGATATCAGCGGCTAGCAGATGAGAGTTACGTTCTTTTTCAAGGGCTAATTTTGTGATCTCGTCTGTAGCAATATTTAATTTCATTTTAAACAGGTCGCATGTGTGACATGTGTCCACTTTTGGTTTTTTGAAACTTAAGTTTAATTTATGAAATTCTTTCTTTAGTCTTATCACTGCAGGATTTTCATGTGATTCTGAATATAGAGAATACATTTTCGATATAGTCAAATGCGATGGTAAATATTTGCGGGTGCTTTTACGTCTAGTGTAATGACTTTCATATAGTGGAAACGAATTGATATGATTAATCACCTCTTGAATTTTTTGTTCGGAATATTTGTTTGCTGGTGTATTCTTTCCACGTTTGTCTGTTGGTATAATTCCACTCGAGGTGCCACGTTTCTTCAAACCGAGTAGTTTCACAAAATTATCACTTATTGATAGGGTTTTTATAAAGCAACCTTGACACACGGATATTTTTTCATTATTGACGTTAAAATGATACGTATAAGTCCACTGGCTATTTTTTTTGTAAACTAGAATGGTAATTAAAGATGAAATGAACGCTGCTCTTAAATCATAAGACCCAAGATTCCAGACCTCTTTGTGAATTATAGCTCGTTGCTCATCACTTATTTTTTGACGACACTTATTTCGACAATTAGGTAGTTCCCTCATTTGACGTTTGCCGATAATTTTTCCAGAAGCTGTCACATAGGATTGGCCTAAATTTCTTTTTATTTTGTTATCTTTCTTCCTTCTTCTACAGGGTACAGGTTGGTTTTGTTGTTGTAATGACGTATCTTCAATACTTTCAGGTATTTCATTTTGTGGCGCTATCTGTACATCTACTGAAGCATCATAAACAGTAGTTTCCATCTCATCTTCATGTGGTGTAAGCAAACTAGGACTATCTGGAGAGTAGGTAGGATCAGCAACAGAATCGTCACTAGAATAGTCAATAGCAGCTTCATCAGGAGTAATTTGCTTTTGAGTTCCAGATGTACTTGGTTGCGGATTAGTGAATGGGTCTTCATCGCCTGTAAAAAAAGTGAATTGTATTTTTTTTGTTGTTACGGGTTGTAATTGTGTCAACAAAAACTATACATTTGTTTTGCATATTGAATAAAAATGAAAGGAAAATATTCAAAACTTACCTTTATTCTCATTATTTAAGGCGAGATTTACTAACTTTCTGGCTCTTGAATCCATTATAAATACTGTAAATGCACAATACCACTACGACCGTCACACCAAAACACTAATGAGGGAATACGTATTTAATTTTACGTCACCCACAACGTTCGTAATTTTTTTTATCAAGCACTTCAAAAAAGCGAGTAAAGTGAGGGTAGTACTTGAAAATAATTTATCGACACCAAAAACGGATCACTGTTACCAAGTTACTTAAGTCAGTCGGTATAAGAGTTGAAATGCCGAAAAAAAACTTAAGTCAACTTAAGTGGTTTGTGTCGCCGCTTGATTTGTTGATACGACTTAAGTTTTATGGTACAGTCGATTGTTACGACTCAATGGAGTGACGGTGACTTACGTGCTTATTCCAGACAACGGATAATACAAAAACATGGATGCTGTGACTTTTTATAATTTTGAGCTAAAATTGACTTAAGTGCTTCTGGCCGCCCCGCGTCTATTATATTTTAAACATTAGACACTAAAACTATACACGCAACGTTGTTGTCGGCGTCGTGTTTCGCTGCGTGGTGTCGCGTAACCGCAAAACAAAAAAAAAACTTAAAAAATCTCATCGGGATCTCATCTGTCATCTTAAATCTTTATAAATATAGGTCCTGGAACTTGATTTACTCTTGACCTTCTGCGTACCCACTCCCGCTTTTAAAACCCGCTAAAGCCCAGCTTACCCTCCCGATATCTGTTTACTGGGCAGCTTAAGAACCCCATAAGTTTAGTTTACGAGTATTAGAGTAAAGAAAAATATGTTCGGGATAAACACAAGGACAGCGGACCTATTTCGAGAACTTCCATTATTAGGGCTTATACTTTAAGCCTCGTTTCGGTAATATTACTTCTTTGGATGGATTTAGATGGCTTATTGGCTATTTTAGTATGCGTATAAAGCTCATAGGACATTAGGCCTGTATCATGTGTAGCAACATTAGGGTAATACTAAGGTGTGTCAACGCATTTTCTAGTAATAGTTAAATACTGTGTTATAGGGGTGAGCCTATTGCCATCAACTGGGCATAAATCCAGAATACGTGGCTGCCTACTGAGGCATTTGTAGTGGAAAGATGCAATAACACATGGCTCGAATTTGGCTTGGCAACGAACTGACATTTAATCTATTAAAAACTTTTTTGCAAATAATAAAACCGACAATTTTTTTTATTTTCCCATTTTTAGTTATTCCCAAACAAATATTTGCCACGAATTTATTTTACACTGTTACAATACATATCATGGTAATAGGCTTATCCCCAATAAATGGAGCTAAACATACCTAACTGTCAAAATCTCGGTGTATTGTACACATCTGCGTAATCCCTCAGAGCAATAGCGTGATGTTACGTCATGATGTTGTATAAACAATAAACATCCAAGCGATTACAGCAATCACGGCAGATTTACCGTCTATTTTTGAAGAGTTCCATTGTATATGTCCGAAGTTCAGCATCAGATGTTCAAAAAATAATTTAATGGGACCACACGGGAAGCATCAGTTTTCAAATAAAAAAAGAATTAACAAAATCGGTTCACCCAATCGAAAGTTCTGAGGTAACACACACAAAAAAAACAAATTGAGAACCTCCTTTTTCTGGAAGTCGGTTGAAAACAGCATTTTTTAGGGTTCCGTACCCAAAGGGTAAAAACGGAACCCTATTACTAAGACTTCGCTGTCAGTCCGTCTGTCCGTCTGTCCGTCTGTCCGTCTGTCTGTCACCAGGCTGTATCTCATGAACCGTGACAGCTAGACAGTTGAAATTTTCACAGATGATGTATTTCTGTTGCCGCTATAACAACAAATACTAAAAACAGAATAAAATTAATATTTAAGGGGGGCTCCCATACAACAAACGTGATTTTTTTGCAGTTTTGTCTAATGTATAGATAATGGTACGGAACCCTTCGTGCGCGAGTCCGACTCGCACTTGGCCGGTTTTTTATGAACATGAGAACTAATGCGTACGCATCGTCATAAAAAATAACTATTTCATAAGTATTGCATCGGATAGGCATCACTTCATCTATTTTATACTAGCTGATCCCCAGGCGTTGTCGTAACGGTGATGATAACAATGTTCCACCTCATAACCTGCCCTCTGAGATCCAAAATATGCAGCAAAAGTGACTTCTGCGATACCACTGACGACGCCAAGGAAGAAGTAATGTTTTGGTCCAACAAAATATCAAATATTGGTGTCGATTCTGTTGTGCACAAACTACACTTAATTTAGGCTATTGTTATCTTTTACTAAAAGGCAGTGCGAGAAAAGGACGGCTATAACTATGAACTAAGTTTAGAGATGTCAAACTAGTTTATGCCTTGCGCTTCACCGTGTTTTTAGTCGACATGTTTTTATGTGCACCCCATTTGTATGG
Source organism: Xestia xanthographa (assembly GCA_905147715.2). Classification (NCBI taxonomy): domain Eukaryota; kingdom Metazoa; phylum Arthropoda; class Insecta; order Lepidoptera; family Noctuidae; genus Xestia; species Xestia xanthographa. Next base: position 22,545,087 of record LR990666.1, on the reverse strand, counting down.
AAATATTAGTTCCAACTAAATTTGACAGCTCTAAATAACGTCCATTTCTTTCTCGTTTTAGTAGATAGAAAAACATACCAATAGCCTAAATTAAGTTTAGTTTGTGCACAACAGAATCGAAACATTGACGTACCAGTGATACGATGAAGAATGTGCGTTGCAGTACGGAGTTTCATAGAATCCTGACTGCTCTAGTGGAGACGATGCTGATTGACCCTGCCGTGTTTTAAACTACATAAGCTCACACTTTTTTCTAATGGTGGTAAGCAGAACGCCAGAAGAAAACATGGATGAATTGTGTGAGGAATGATATGAAAGAAAAAGGAGTAAATGATGCCGTGACGTCTGAAAGGAGAGAATGGAAGAAGAAAACGTGTTGCGCCGACCACAAGTAGAGTGGAACAAGGGCAGGAAGATTATAGTAGTGATTAAAAAAGAGAAAAGTGAAAAGTGGTGATGATGAATTACTTACAAGAACAGCCCATAACGTCCACTGCTGGACATAAGCCTCTCCCATGATGGGAGGAATTTGCCGTAATCTCCACGCTTGGCAGGCGGATTGGAGATCGCAGTGATGAAAGACTAACAGAAAACGCTGCTGCCCTTTCTCTGGTCTACGGAGGCGCAAGGTGTTCTGCCTCAGACATTAGTCGCCTTTTACGACACCCGTCAGTTTAATGGGTTGGTTCTATTCTACTCTGCCGGACACCATACGGCTAACATGACATGCTATGATCCATACGTACTCCTTTTGTTCTTGGGCCGCGGTACCTCTTTCGAAGAGTCCCGCAGCCCTGGACATGCTATGATCCATACGTACTCCTTTTGTTCTGGGGCCGCGGTATCTCTATCGAAGAGTCCCACAGCCCCAGACATGTTATGATCCATACGTACTCCTTTTGTTCTGGGGCCGCGGTATCTCTATCGAAGAGTTCCGCAGCCCCAGACATGTTATGATCCATACGTACTCCTTTTGTTCTGGGGCCACGGTATATCTATCGAAGAGTTCCACAGCCCTGGACATGCTATTATCCATACGTACTCCTTTTGTTCTGGGGCCGCGGTATCTCTATCGAAGAGTTCCACAGCCCTGGACATGCTATGATCCATACGTACTCCTTTTGTTCTGGGGCCGCGGTATCTCTATCGAAGAGTTCCACAGCCATGGACATGCTATGATCCATACGTACTCCTTTTGTTCTGGGGCCACGGTATATCTATCGAAGAGTTCCACAGCCCTGGACATGCTATTATCCATACGTACTCCTTTTGTTCTGGGGCCGCGGTAACTCTATCGAAGAGTTCCACAGCCCTGGACATGCTATGATCCATACGTACTCCTTTTGTTCTGGGGCCGCGGTATCTCTATCGAAGAGTTCCGCAGCCCCAGACATGTTATGATCCATACGTACTCCTTTTGTTCTGGGGCCACGGTATATCTATCGAAGAGTTCCACAGCCCTGGACATGCTATTATCCATACGTACTCCTTTTGTTCTGGGGCCGCGGTATCTCTATCGAAGAGTTCCACAGCCCTGGACATGCTATGATCCATACGTACTCCTTTTGTTCTGGGGCCGCGGTATCTTTTTCGAACAGTCCCGCAGCCCCAGACATGTTATGATCCATACGTACTCCTTTTGTTCTGGGGCCGCGGTATCTCTATCGAAGAGTTCCACAGCCATGGACATGCTATGATCCATACGTACTCCTTTTGTTCTGGGGCCACGGTATATCTATCGAAGAGTTCCACAGCCCTGGACATGCTATTATCCATACGTACTCCTTTTGTTCTGGGGCCGCGGTAACTCTATCGAAGAGTTCCACAGCCCTGGACATGCTATGATCCATACGTACTCCTTTTGTTCTGGGGCCGCGGTATCTTTTTCGAACAGTCCCGCAGCCCCAGACATGTTATGATCCATACGTACTCCTTTTGTTCTGGGGCCGCGGTATCTCTTTCGAACAGTCCCGCAGCCCTGGACATGCTATGATCCATACGTACTCCTTTTGTTCTGGGGGCGCGGTATCTTTATCGAAGAGTCCCGCAACCCTGGACATGCTTTGATCCGTACGCACTCCTTTTGCCTCGTTCACAAATCTACTCATACATGCACGCTGGTTGCAAGTACTACGCACTTTACAACTACCTAAAATAGAATAGAATAGAATAGAATAGAATAGAATACTCTTTATTATGTACACTATAAAAATTACAGATACAAATGTAGAACATTTTACAAGGGGTGACACAATGGGCGGTCTTATCTCTAAAAGCGATAAATATCTATGCGTCGACCTTTAGTTTGATATAAGTTATTTTCTGTGTAACAGTGCTAAGTTTTCTAGTTGGAACTTTATGTTGGTTTGGACCTGTGGCCATTCCCAAGTGAAGGAAAAATTGGATTAGGTCGTTTTTCTTTTGTTTTCGAACTTTTCGAACTTTTCGATTTTGATGAGATTGATACCTTTTTTCTTTCATCTTATTTCGTTGTATGTCTGGTTGAAAGTTAGATAACGTTATATTTTTCGACCTTGCCATTTTTTGTTGTTCTTCAAAACTCAAAACTCTATTTGTCTAACCTTTTCCCAACTATTTTAGGGTCGGCTTCCAGTCTGACCGGATACAGCTGAATACTAGTATTTCACATGGAGTGACTGCCTATCTGACCTCCATAATCCAACCAAACAAAGCAAGCACGGCTTAGCCGAAAGATTGACCTTATAGTGTTCTATCTATCAATTTGCTACGAGCTCCGAAATATTTCACTTCGCATTGAACTGAAATGAAAATTAAATAAATTGCTATTTTAAGAATTAAAAGTCATTGCTCTTTCCTTAATTTCTCTGCGTAGGTACCCCGACAATACGTTATGAAACGTTTTTTATTACTAGAAAAAGTCAAGAATCACGATAAAGGTTGTTCCGGGACAAGTTTACCCACCAAAAACATTCTGTAAAAAACTAGCCAAGCCTCGATGGAGCTGCTTGTTTATCTCTAAAAAGTAATGAAATCTAGACAAAGTCGTGCGAAGTCTAAGGTTCCTTACTGCGATTTCTTTATTATTATAGTTAATGTTGTGTGACTTGGCCGTTGAACATTCTTTATACGTTAGTGGGTACAAGTCAATTTTGTTTACACGTAATCTTATATCAGCTGTTGTAACTACCTATGTTTGTTAAGCGAGATCATAGCTCATACTAGTATTGGTAATTGGACGCTAGTGTCTCATTTTAGGCTGTTGTTGATTGTGCAACACATGCATTCAGCATTGACAATGCTGACTTCTGCTCTCTTCTTTTTGGAGCGTCAAATCGACCACCGATCTAGCATAAAATAGACGTACAGACGGACTTCTATCAATGATTAGAAGTCCGGATTTTTTGTATACTGTTTGTTTCAGGCTCGCCTATACATAAGAATTATTGAAATACGCAGTTTTATCAAGCCTACAATTGACTGGTTATTGAATCAACGTTTTCCAAGTGGCAATTTTCCATCGTCAATGGGTTGCGGTTCTGGCGACAGATTGGTGCAATGGTGTCATGGAGCACCTGGTTTTGTACCCTTGAATAAACGTAGGCGGGTTAGTGACCTTTAATTCTTAGTAAAAAGCATTTGAAAGTTTATAATCACGATAGTAGCATTTTATGATCAATATTTGAGTACAGCATAGCGCCATATAACGCGCTGTGTAGTATTTTGTGATAATAATAATTAACATAAAACAGCGAAATCTTTAACGTCTATTTGTGACAAAGCCAACTTTCAATAAATGTCAAAGAGATCCACAAAACGATTCCAATTTTAAACCACACAGTTTCAAACAGAGAAAACCAATTTTGCAAAACCAAAAGCAGTTTCCCGAAACCAATATGGCAAAGTGAACGACGAAAAAAAGGGGCAACTCTTTCTACAAAACAACGGTTTTATCGTTCGTTTGGGAGATTAAGCGAGCTACATCGACAGAAACTTACTCATTTCCGAAAGCGAAAGTTGGCTACAACAAATACTTGTGGACTTTATTAGTTAGGAACAGAAAAATGCAGAAGGTACAATGGTAATAAATGGTAAAGAATATTGTATCACAATCTTAATTTCCTCCGTGCCTCGGAAAGCACGTTAAGCCGTTGATACCTGCTGTCGATTGTAGATCTTTGACAGTCGTTACAGGTAGTCAGTGGCAGTGGTGGTGGGTGGGGTGGTGTGGTGTGGTGGTGGTTTGTTACACTTTTGAAGAAATAAATTTTATTATCATCATAATAAAATTTATTTCTTCAAAAGTGTATTGAAAAACGTCGTTTGATACACGTGGACATTTGTTATTTCAGGTTTCAGTTTAAAAACACCCTCGCCTACGGCTCAGGAGTTAATTCCGCCTCGTACGCAATAACAAACTTTCTCCACTTGTATCAAAATGTACTTTCTCCGTGCCTCCAAAAGCACGTCAAGCAGTTGGTCCCGGCTGTCGATTGTAGATCTTTGACAGTTGTTACAGGTAGTCAGTGGCCCAAAAAGTCTGACAACCAGTCTTACCAAGGGGTATCGTCTTATAAATAAAAATAAAATAAAATTAAAATTAAAAATCCTTTTTATTTCTTGCCGGATTAAGATTTACAAAGTAATTTGTTAGTAACATAAATAGTGTATTTGATTTGTTTTTAGTGTTAGTTTTTTTTTTTTTTCATAATTATTCCGCAAGAACCCCTCTGCAGGTAAAGGCCTCCTCCAAAGTGTTCCAGTCTTCTCTGGATTTTGCTATTTGCATCCAGTTTGGACCCGCTGTGTGTTTAATTTCATCTTCCCATCTATTGCGGGGTCTCCCTTTTTTTCTTTTGCCCACTGGTCCCTTCCATGCCGTCACGCTTTTTGTCCACCTCTGGTCTTGAAGACGTGCTACGTGCCCAGCCCACTTCCATTTTAGTGCAAGTGCTTGAACCAGGCCGTCTGTTGCTTTAGTAATGTTTCGTATTTTTGTATGTCTAATTTTATGTATTTTTTTAATATTTAACATATTGCGCTCCATTCCGCGTTGGCACGTTTTAATTTTGTTTATTATGTTATTAGTAGATCTTTGACAGTCGTTACAGGTAGTCAGTGGCACGAAAGTCTGACAATCAGTCTTACCAAGAGGTATCGTATTACCCATTATTAACTGGGTTGTGGAGGTCAGATAGGCAGTCGCTGCATGTAAAATACTGGTATTCAGCAGCATCCGGTTACATTGGAGGCCGACCCCAACATAGTTGGAAAAAGGCTGGCAGATGATGATCAATCGTGAGGTTTCCCTGTCACAGATAAGGATGCCTATTTCACAGTAAAGGGAACATTGTTAGCTGATTAGCTTTTACAGTAGTTCTTTCTTCTTTTACAGTAGTTCTTTCTTCTTTTACAGTAGTTCTTTCTTCTTTTACAATAGTTCTTTCTTCTTTTACAGTAGTTCTTTCTTCTTTTACAGTAGTTCTTTCTTCTTTTTGTTGGGATAGTGTCTAACCTGGTGTCAAACCTTTTATGGACATCTCTGACTTGGCTTTACACGTCGGACTTTACAGCTTTGATAAATGATGTTTATTTTGCAAGTAGGTTTTTACAAACACTTTTACACGTCATTTTTTAAAACTAGATGGGGCCGGTGTTTCGTACCTGACTACTCTGAGAAGAAACAGCCGAAACAAACTCAGAGGTCATAGTCTCTTTTGAAGTCCAGACATAATTTGCTACTGAGCAAGATTATGTCTGGACTTCAAAAGAGACTATGACCTCTATGACTATGATCTGCATAGTCCTCGTGTGAACTGTCACATGAGGACTATGCAGATTAGTGTCCGAGATGGTTTTTTAAAGAAAGAACCATACAGTTTTGAGTGGACCTGTCCAGTCAGTGCAAGCATTTGTCAGTTAACGTGTAGCTCGACTTATAACTCAAGGAGCTCAACATTGTGTGCTGTTTAGATAGGCCGTAACCTAGCTTGGCAAAAACAAAACGTGATAATTTTCATGGACAATGGAAAGTCACTGCAACTTTGTACATTATGGAACTTCTGCGTTCATCTCCTCAGTGTCCACTAGTCACAATAAGTTTTAATTCTGTTGCAAACAATAGTATCTTATTTGTGAACAAACTTCGTACTTGTAGCGAGGAATAAAATGGCGGCGCTGGAGTTATCCTACTTGAAGTTGGCAGGTGTTAATAAAACATCGGCTTTTTGTATTAAGATAATGGAATTAATGTATACATTTGTTACAATATTGTTTGTTTTCTTATGTTATAGGTAGCCCATCCGATTGGGATTGGATTGGGAGAAGAAAAAGTGTATTTGGGCACTATTATCTTCATCATCATCATCAGCCTATTAATGTTCCCACTGCTGGGACACAGGCCTCCTCTCTATGAGCGGGAATTTGGCTATAATCCACCACGCAGGCCCCGTGCGGATTGGTAGATGTCACATGTCTTCGAATTTTTTGGTTCTAAGACATTACAGAGTGGCCCGAAAAGTCTGACAACCAGTCTTATCAAGGGATATCGTATTTATCACCCAGTGCTAACTGGGTTGTGGAGGTCAGATAGGCAGTTGCTCCATGTTAAATACTGGTATTCAGCTACATCCGGTTAGACTGGAAGCCGACCCCAACATAGTTGGGAAAAGGCTGGGCAGATGATGATGAATATTCATTCAAATGAATACTATAATCTGAATTGACGAAAATTTAGATCAAATCTTATTCAAACCAATTTTCTTTGAGAGTTCTTTTTACACGACTGCCAAGGAAGTTTTAAATATGTTTTTTTTTTTTTTTTTTTAAGTTAAACAAACCCATTTTTGTTTTTAATTTTCCTACTCTTCCTTTTTGCCATTTTTTCGGCTTTAGCCATTTGGCTACGGAACCCTAAAAAATGGTCAGTTCACTTATTTTTATGGGCTCACACTTGACCAGAACTTTAAGTAGGTACACCAAATCGTTTTTTCAAAAAATTCAATCGTTTTTTTTTTACTCCAAAACAAAAAGTCATTTCCCAGCAATAATTTCTGCGTAGGGTAGTAACCCTACGCAGAAATTAAGCCATCAACCTAGCATTCTGTACATCAAACTATACTTAGTTTGATATACAGAATGCTAGGTTGATGGCTTCGTGAAGGATTTATTTCCATCCTGTTTTAAAACAAGTCAAGCTTACGCAGGGTATCAAAACTGTTATTATTTTATTCAGAAACTAGCGGACGTCACGCGGTCTCACCCGCGTAGGTCCCGTTCCCGTAGGAGTACGGGGATAAAATATAGCTTATGTTACTTAATGAAGACGTGGCTTTCCAATGGTGCAAGAATTATCGAAATCGGTGCTGTAGTTTTTGAGTTTATTAATTATAAACATACACACACACACACACAAAAATACAAAATACAAATCTTTCCTCTTATAATATTAGTGTAGATAAATAAAATAGTAAAATACCAAACACTTTCAATTGAACAATTTAGTTCTTTGAAGAAACTCCACTAATGTTGACGATATAAAACAACAAGTGTCATTATCAGTTTTGTTTCAGATTGTGCAAGTTATCCTGTGCCAAAACTATTTATATAGACTCGGAGACGGGGAGCACAATAAGTACGGGATCATAATAATTGTGTCAAAGGCGACTGTTATTCTCGTCTGATTATTTTGGACAAGGCTTTGAATTGGATTAATGAAGTCGTCAAAAAAAAGGTTTGTAATTTAGAACTGATGCTTCAAATAACTTTACTATAACACCGTTAATTAGTTCTGTAGCCATTTTCATAAAGCAGTTGGGATTCATTTCTGGTCAAACTAGATGCAGATGAGTAGTATTTCACTTGATGCTATCCTATTTTACCACAAGCTGTGACGTGTTTGTCTTTATTAAGTAACTAGCTGACCCACGCAGCTTCGTCTGCGTCACATGAGAGAGACCCTCTCTGGGTTAGAGAGAGTGTGAGTCAACCTTAAAAGATAGACATGCTATTGCAATTTTTTATTAGAACGTGTTAAAAGGAACAATTCCCTCATACATGATTGTTGCGTTAACTTTAACTGTTTATACAGCGCTCGCAACGGAAGTTCTCAAAAGAAATAAATTTTCCCTGTTTTTGCAACAAATCTTTGATGCTCCACTCCTTTTAGTTGTAGCGAGAAGTAAAATAACCTATAGCCGTCATCGTTAGATAACAATATATATAGTATTATTAATATTATTATATTATAATTAACGTAGCTATCTTGGATTTTCATTTTGACTTCATTTTCATTGTCAACGACTCCAAAAACCACGAAAACGACATCCGTGAAGAAAACACCAAAAATTTTCGTCGGCGCCATCTTGTATTTTCATTTTGACCTCATTTTCATTGTCAGCGACTCCAAAAACCACGAATACGACACCCGTGAAGAAAACACCGAAAATTTTCGTCGTCGCCAGCTTGAATTTTCATTTTGACCTCATTTTCGTTATCACCAACCAAAAACCACGAAAACGACACCCATGAAGATAAATATAATTATAATATTTATTATTATTATTAACCACGAAGGGTATGGCGGGGTCTATTCGCTCGCTTCGCTCAATCACTCGACCCGCCATACCCTTCTTGTGTAGGACCTCCTACTACAATACACACACACACACACACACAGCATACGGCATTTTCTTAGTGACGATTTCCACTAAATTGCACTCCTAGTAAGCCGCGATAAGGAACTACGTTCCAAAAAATATACATGTCGAATTGAGAAATTACTTCTTTTTGTTTCGTCGGTTAAAAAACCAATCTTGAGGTAACTGACACGGGTGTGGGTTATTCGATTCAGAAAATGGAGTGAAATGAATAACGCCATCTATCGACCACTGCTAAAATATAATGCACGACGATTGCACGGAAATCATGCTATGTACATTTTCAAAGCAGCATCATGTCGAGTAAACTAATCTAGAGTACCGCAGCATAGGATATAATAACTTTTTTAGCCGATCAGTCGATTTAAAAGTTATCTGAGACTGGACAGAGATACTTAGCGACAAAATCGCTAACTTTTGGTTGCTAATTACTGACGAATAAATTCGGTTGCAATAGCAATTTTTTCATTATCTCTGTCGAGACTGTCGGCCCTTTTAGTCATTAGTACCATCTTAGTACAATAGATGTCACTGCATCTTACACTTGATGATTAGTTCTTCTTGAACACTTTAAATTCATATATCTTTTGATAGAACTAACCGATTACGATGAAACAAAAACTAAATAATACCTCAAGATACGCACAATCCCTAGGTATAAATGTTATCTACATTGATTTCGTAAATTTTACGTGATGCTTGATCATCGTATGGTGTCGGACGTAAAGAATAACACCATCCCATATCTTCCTGTGGGTGTCGTAAGAGGCGACTAAGGGATTTACCAGAGAATGGGCAGCAGCGCTCTCTGTGTCTTGTGTAAGAACCGCACTCACTGCGATCGCCAACCCGCCTGCCAGGCGTGGCGATTATGGCAAAACCCCCCCAAATGAATAGCGCATCACAAAAATGGCCCCTAGTGCCCGGCAGCCCGTCTACCCTCGACTACGGCAGCGGTCGAGGCTACGGCGTGGCAAGGGGTGCGAAGAATCTCCGGAAGGGATCCGGCTGCCAATACCGACGACTAGACCTGGCAACATATAACACGCGCACACTCCGGACCGACGAGAAGATAGCGGAACTCGAAGAGGAATTGAGCAGGCTGCGATGGAGTATTGTGGGATTATCTGAAGTCCGAAAAGAGGGGGAGGACACGATAATCCTGAAATCCGGCAACCTGCTCTATTTCTGTGAGGGTGACCGGCAATCCCAGGGTGGTGTTGGGTTAATCGTCCACAAGTCCCTTGTGAACAACGTGGTGAAGATCGAGAGTGTGTCGACCAGGGTGGCGTACCTTATACTCAGAATATCCTCAAGATATTCGCTGAAGGTCATACAGGTCTACGCCCCAACTTCGGCACACCCCGACGACGAAATGGAGACCATGTATGAGGATATCTCTAAAGCCATGCATGGTTCCAAAACTCACTTCACAGTTGTCATGGGGGACTTCAACGCGAAACTGGGCAAACGAGACGGTGATGAGCTGCAGGTGGGGCAATTTGGAGTTGGACGTCGGAATCGCCGGGGCCACCAACTGGCTAGTTTTATGGAGAAGGAGGGCCTCTATATGATGAACTCCTTCTTCAGAAAGCGTGAGCACAGGAAGTGGACCTGGCAGAGCCCCGATGGTACAACTAGAAATGAGATCGACTTCATTATGTCAACCAAGAAGCAAATGTTCAATGATGTCTCTGTGATCAATTCGGTGAAAACCGGGAGCGATCACCGCATGGTAAGAGGCACATTGAACATCAATATCAAGCTTGAAAGGTATCGACTGATGAAGTCTACGCTCCGTCCAGCACAGATCCAAATCCAAAACCCCGAGAGCTTTCAGCTTGAACTCCACAACCGTTTCGAGTGCCTAGGAAGCTCAGTGGACGAGTACAACGATGGGTTCGTGGAAACTGTCCATACGACCGGGTCTAAGTTCTTCAAGGCGCGTCGTACAGATCAGAACAAGAGGCTCTCCGATCACACTCTCAAGCTCATGAAGGAGCGGCGTGAGATGATCCTGCAGTCTTCAGACGAGGCGTGTAAATATCGGCAGCTCAATAGACGGATCTCTAAATCCTTGAAGAGCGACCTCCGCCGCTTTAATACCGAGCGTATTAAAGACGCGATTGAGCGGAATAAAGGCTCCAAGGTATTTGCAAGAGATCTGGCTATTGGGCAGAGCCAGCTCACGAAACTGAAGACCGACGATGGTAGGATCTTATCCGCCAAACCGGAGCTTCTGAGGGAGATCGAGAGCTTCTATGGACAGTTGTACACGTCAACTAGTAAACCCGTCGTAGATCTAGCAAACGACCCAAGAGCTAGACTGACCCGACACTATACTGAAGACATCCCGGACGTCAGCCTGTACGAGATTAGGATGGCTCTGAAGCAGCTCAAAAACAACAAGGCACCGGGTGATGACGGAATTACGGCCGAACTCCTGAAGGCGGGTGGAAAACCGGTACTTAAGGCCCTTCAGAAGCTGTTTAATTCCGTCATACTTGAGGGAAAAACGCCACAGGCATGGTGCAGGGGTGTGGTGGTGCTCTTCTTCAAAAAGGGTGACAATGCCCGGTTGAAGAATTATAGGCCCATCTCACTTCTAAGCCATGTCTACAAGTTGTTTTCTAGAGTCCTCACGAATCGTCTCGCGCGCAGGTTTGATGATTTCCAGCCACCCGAACAAGCCGGTTTCCGAAAAGGCTATAGCACCGTAGACCACATACATACGCTGCGGCAAGTTATACAGAAGACCGAAGAGTATAACCTGCCTCTCTGTTTAGCGTTTGTGGACTACGAGAAAGCCTTCGATTCGATCGAGACCTGGGCTGTACTGCAGTCTCTCCAACGGTGCCAAATCGACTATCGGTACATCGAGGTGTTGAAGTGTTTGTACAAAAACGCCACCATGTCAGTCCGACTTCAAGACCAAGTCTCAGATCCTATCCTCCTGCAGCGAGGTGTGAGACAGGGAGACGTCATATCTCCGAAACTGTTTACTGCTGCACTGGAGGATGTCTTCAAGGTTCTGGACTGGAGAGGGCTAGGCATCAACGTCAATGGCGAGTACATCACTCACCTTCGGTTTGCCGACGACATAGTGGTCATGGCTGAGACCATGGAGGACCTCAGTACAATGCTCGATGACCTCAGTAGAGCTTCCGGAAGAGTGGGTCTTAAAATGAACATGGACAAAACCAAGGTCATGTTGAATGCCCATGTCACACCCACTCCTACCAAGATCGGAGACTCTACACTCGAAGTTGTAGACGATTATGTGTACCTGGGACAAACGGTCCAGTTAGGTAGGTCTAACTTCGAGAAAGAGGTCAATCGTCGAATCCGACTCGGCTGGGCAGCGTTCGGGAAGTTGCGCGGTATCTTCTCGTCCAACCTACCGCAGTGTCTCAAGACGAAAGTCTATGACCAGTGTGTGTTGCCAGTGATTACATACGGGACCGAAACTTGGTCGCTTACAATGGGCCTCATCAGAAGGCTTAAAGTCACCCAAAGGGCAATGGAGAGGGCTATGCTCGGAGTTTCCTTGCGCGATCGAATCAGAAATGAAGACATCCGCAAGAGAACCAAGGTTACCGACGTAGCCCGAAGAATTGCCAAACTTAAGTGGCAGTGGGCAGGGCACATTGCTCGCAGAACGGATGGCCGATGGGGCCGAAAAGTTCTGGAGTGGCGACCGCGAACCGGAAGACGTTGCGTTGGAAGGCCTCCCACTAGGTGGACCGATGACCTGGTGAAAGCTGCGGGAATCCGCTGGATGCGAGTCGCACGTGACCGTTCAATGTGGCGACACTTGGGGGAGGCCTATGTCCAGCAGTGGACGTCTTTCGGCTGAGATGATGATCATCGAAACAGACAAACAGATGAACAGACAAACAGACAAACAGATGAACAGATAAACAGACAAACAGATAAACAGACAAAAATTCCAAAAATGCTGGAAATGAGATCTGTTGGTTATCTTTTAACACCCTGGCATTTTTTTTTTTCAAAATATTATCGATGTACAAAAACAATTTTTCTACAGATTTATTATATGTATAGATATAGATTAATTTACGTGAAATTATACTTTTTGTAGTAGAGTCAGTCAGAATTCAGATGAATAAAACTAAAAGTAGAATGAGTTGTTCGGGCGCTTTCGACCACTTTACAATCTTCGGTTGCTGGCGTGGCGAGAAATGCAGCGTGTGACGTGCGGGACGAGGGCCACTGGCCCACTTCACTACCGATCTCTGAAAACGACGCGCGCGCACATTCCTTACGTGTACCAACAGTGTTATTTACCTATTTTGGATTATACTACATTAAATTACAGTCCACTGCTTTTTCATCGTACAGCGCGGCGCAAGCCGACGCTCGTAATTGTACTGCCATGAGTGACAAACTTGTGCCAAATGAACTGCTGGCGTTCCTGCAGCAGAAGCTGGACGTGATGGACGAGGTGTCCGCCATCCAGATCTGTGTAACGAACTTCAGCGAGGAGGATATTGCTGCTGCAAAGCAGCTGCTGTTCCGGTCACTTAATAAAGTCGACCAGATGGTGTCTCGTCGGCGCGACGGGACGAAGAAAAGTGTGCAAGACATTATCACGCTTCTGAAGGCTAACGATCCAGACGACGTGCCGACGTTTGTGGCGAGGGATCTGAACAAGTTACCCCCAGTCACATTCGACCACGTCAACGTTACGAGCCTGTTGAAGGACATTGTTTCTTTGAAGGCAAGTCTGACTGATGTACAGAGGAAGTTGGAGACATCCCAAAACACCGTTGCGGACCTGCGCTCAGAACTCGATGAGTTGCGCAACTCAGTGGCGTTAAGTGGGTCACCGGCGGCGCGTGTAAGTAACGTAAATACGCGCCGAGGTGTCGGCTGCCTCGATACGTCGGTCACGAGTTTTGCGTCAGCAGTTTTGTCGCCGGCGCCGATTGCTGAGCCAGCGATGAGCGCTACAAGTGTGCCTCGCTGCCCTGCCCCCGCCACAGCAACTCCTCCCCGCAGCGCTGCCCGACAGATGCGACCATCAAACCCGGTGGTCACAACCCCTGCTCCCCCCGTAAAGCCTATGTCTTCAAAGGACACGGAACAGTCTGATGACGGCTTTATGACGGTGCAAAGGAGGAAGCGCCGTCAGAGCTGTGAGAACCGCTGCGGCAAGGCTCCTATAGAGCCTAACATGAAACTGCGTGCTGCGAAGTCGAATACCCCGGTGTATATTTCGCGTCTCCATTACACCACTGACGCGGAAGACATCGTGAAGTACGTGCGCCAAAGGCTGAATTACTCTGCGAGAGTGCAGTTGCTGGAGTCGCATCGCAACGTCAACTTTAAGGCGTTTGTGGTGCGCGTACCAACATGCTACCTGCATCAGGTGATGGAAGAAAGTTTTTGGCCACAGGATGTGGTATTTCGCCGCTTTCGCGGACAAGTGCCACCAGAACGCACAAAGACTTAGTGCAATTTAGTGATACTAACATAGTTTTAAGTTATATTTACTAATACAATTGTAATAAAACGTATGTATACTTAGGTTAAGGTATTTATCTATGGGTCTTTGATACCTGAAAATAAATGGATTATTATTATTTTAAGTTCAGTCCTTAGTTAGGTTCCCAACGGAGTGGTAGGACCCAAAGATGACTACTAACAATGAACAGATGAATAATAACTACTATACTACATTCTTCATGTTGTTTATTCTACATGTACTATATTCTTATATCGTACTTATATTGAAATTCTTTATTTGCTTAAAGTTTTTATGTTTTCTATTTGATCATCTTTTACACACTATGTCTACATCTCTTTTTATCTACTCTCCTTTCGCAGGTATGCTGGAAGAGATTTCTTTACAAATAAGCATCACCTTTGTACCTATATTTTTATTCCTTTCTGTATGTAGTGCGTACAAATCGTTAAATTAATAAATGGAAAGTACTTTCCCAGTACACACAACATTAAATCATACACAGCTACCAACAAAAAGCCTCACTTATCTCACCTACCCACATTACAAACCCCAACAAAAACCGCCAATAATTTTAACCAAATTGACATAAATATCACCAAAAGTTGCCTAGCTCCGCAACTATAATATAGAGACGTATAACGCACACGCATCACGTACAGCTCCTAGAGTATAGAGTATTGAATTTTGGTCACGTAATATCTTTGTATTTTCTCCTTCTTGTGTCTCTTGTTTAGGGTTCCGTCGACTTTTGTGGAGCAGGAATTGAGGTCATCGTATAAAAAATAACGTTCTTATTATAAAAAATCGGGTTCAACTAACTTTTGAAGAGAAGGGTAATTTATGTCCTAGTATATATATACAGGGTTATTTTTCAAAGACCAGCCAAAATTTGAAATTAAGATCTAAATATTTAAACAAAAGTTCATTTTAAATATTATTGTCGAAAAATATAAAATAAAATAGCATTCATTTGAAAATATCCTAAAAAATTCCTGAATCATAAACCTAGTGGGATTCAATGCACTTGTGTGCGTGCATGCACCGCCTAATTGATGTGTGTGCTAACTGCTACCTATCTAGGTTGTTGAACTGAATTGTGCTGTTGCAATAACCACACGTTCTTGAAAAAAAAAAGTTTTTTTTTTTTAATTTTAACGAAAATATTATTGATTCTAAGCCATTGTTGTTTCAGGTCATTGAAAACTAACCTTGTATTATTGGTGTATTATAAATGTAGCCAATATTTAGTTTCCTGAAATTTTGAAAAACATAAAGATGAAACCGCATTGTCTTTGAACCAAAAATTCGAAGAAAAAACATAACACTGGCACATACACTAGGTCACAGGTGGATTTTTTTTTTGCCCAGAAATCCAACAGACAGGAGACTTGTGTCCCAGCAGTGGGCACTTCATAAGCTGGTTATGTAAACTAAAATATGAGATCATCATCTTATAAGTGGAAACTTGTAATTGGCCTTCTTCTACTTGTATTTACTACTAGCTGACCCGTGCAACTTCGTCTGCGTCACATAATATAGCTTATAACATGTCTTTTTGTGCATACAATTACGAACAAAAACCTTTTAAAATCAATATTGCTTACCTCCCATAACATACGGCGTGATAATATGTGGCCTAAAGCCTTCCGTGGTTTACAAAGAACATTTTTGCTGAATTTCAATTCAATCTATCCAGTAGTTTTGGCGTGAAGCCGTATCATACACACAGACAAACAGACAAAAATTCTAAGAAGTCACTTTTTGTCATCAGTTACGTTTTTCTAACAAAAGCTACTTATTTTTTCTCGAAAATTCTCAATGTACAGTTTTTCTTTCGTTACTGTTATATACGTAATATATGTATAGATGTATAGATTAGTATTAGTTAATGAGTATTTACTATCGAATTTATTTATAGGACTTTTTTTTAGTACTAAGTTTTCTTAAAATTTGTAAAATAAAATAAATAAACTCAATACCAAAACCGTTAACATTTTTTTACTTCCGACTTTATTTTTAAAGTAAAACTTCCATAAAGAAAACTACGGGACCCAGCCACAAAAAAATCCATCCGCCCTTGTCCTTGAGTTTACTTATCATAGTTAGCAGTTTCAAGGGTCTCTGTAACAGAGATCCCCAATACAAAATTAGGTACAGAAAAACCTTTAGTTTTGGCATTAATATATTACACATTATACGACATATCAAGTATAACCTGATCTCGCTTTGTTCCAGTTTCCTGTACAATGAAAGATCAGCGTAATTTGGTTTTTTATTGGTAGATTGGTCGTCGTGTGTACATACTTACGATAAGGAATAAGTAGGTTTTTTGTTTGTCCTCGGATTAGAATAATCCACTGCCTTTTTTCTCTTTTCGTAAAAGGCTAATAAGAGATTATGCTTCTAGGATGAGCAGTGATATTATATTCTTTGTACTGATTGAAAGTTCCGAAAAAATGTCACATTATGGGGCCTATAGCTGTTGGTGCCAGTTAAGGGCAGGTAGACCCAATTTTCCCAATTTTACATAACTTTGATTCAATAGTAAACAAAGAAATAGTGATTTTTTAAACCCAAAAAAAATAGATATTATAGTTGACTATATTTACTAAGATAATTTGTGGTTCAAAACATGATATCAAAAACTTCACTCGATAAAAAAAAAATCCGAACAGGAGCCTAATTCGAATATTTTTTCATGTTTTTCTTATTTTACTTGAAGAATATGAAAGTTTTACTTCCAAAAAAAATATCTAAGCAAAGTTAATAACATATAGAATAATTATTTGTGGTTAAATTTTGCAAAACAATTTAATCCTTTTAATAATAAATTATTATATAAGAAAACGGCTTGCGCACGTGGATTCAGTCGCCCGCCAGGCCTTGACGAGGTAGGACCTATGTCCCTTTTGCTGGCGCACGGCTGTCCCGCCAATTTATCGAACGATTTATTTAAAGAACGTAGTGTAATTATAACAGTACAGTCTTTTTTAACCGACTTAAAAAAAGGAGGAGGTTTCACAATTTGACCGTAGGATAACTTCGTCGTTTATGAACCGATTTAGATGATTCTTTTTTTGTTGGAAAGAAGATATTCTAAGAGTAGTACCATGACCATAAAACTAGGATCTGATGATGGCATCTCAGAGAAATCGAAGGGAACCTTTGAACATCGTAGTGCGACTAGTGCGTTTGTTTTTTTGTTCATTGAGTATTTTAGAGCACTACTATTTAAAGAAAGTCTGGACTCGATCTGATGATGGAACCCGAAGACAGTCGAGGGCACTCCTCAACGATTCACAATAATTACCTGGTGTTTGGGCTTGATTAATTTGTATTGATGAGAACTTTACACCTAAATGGGTTGTGGTCATCTTTAGGGGTCTGATGATAAAGACGAAGGACAGTCAAAGGAACTCCTCAACGTTTTACAGTAGCTACCTTGTGTTTGGATTTAATTCATTTCTGTTGATGAGAACTTTGCACCCATATGGGTTATAAGTGCCACTAGTTACATTAAGAGCCATTGGTCTGATGATGGAGATCATAGACAGTCGAGGGAATTCCTCAATGAACGAGTTTACAATCTCACGAGATAGATTAAAATCTAACGGTATTTACAATTTTACGGTGGCACATACAACAAATAAAGCATGTGTCGCTTCGTGAGATAAAAACAATGTAAGAAACCTAGTCAAATTGTTCGCGACAAGTGTCTAAAACAGTGTTTTTATATAGTCTATAGAAAGAACGTTCGAGAAAGTACGCTATTGCCGTGTTTGTGATTCTTTGTCGAGTACTTTCTGTTATTATTAGTTTTAAAAGTAAGTATGTACAAATTCCCTCGAGAATAGTCTCGTCACAGGTGCGCGTACGCAAACTACTTATAAAAAACATCGAGAAATGTTAATTTAATTTCGACCGTACGCCGAGGGCGTAAAGTACCTACTTCCTTCTTCCATTCGAGTTGTTTATCATCCTTTTGCTTATAGTTTCCTTTGTATTTTTTTGTTAATGTTTTTTGTTTATGCTTTTTGTATGAATTAAAAGATTGTCTAGCGAACAATACTACACCGCTAGAGGATTTGCGAATATTTTTTGTGTGTCTGCTAATAGTAAGAAAGCACAGCGCAGGCGCCGCATAATTAGTTTTGTTTTTGACATTGGAACAGTCAGTTTTGTTCTCCATATTCAAGTAGTCAGTTTCGTTTCGATATCCAAATAGTTAACAGTTCTTTCCGATTATAGTTTCAGCTCAGTGTTTACAGTATTGTCTGCTTGTAGTGTCTTACCATAGTCAAATAGTGTTTCATTTATTCTCCATCTACAATAATAGTGCAGTATTTTCCAAACCCACCTCTCCGTTCCACGAAGCTAACGTTTACACCCGGAACTTTCGGTACAGGGCGGTTAGTGGCTCAGATTTGGTTCCGTTGTAGTTTTTGAATTTCCAAACACGAGTCCACCCGTCTGGCACACAAGTAATTGAATAAATTACGACTTGCAGCAATTTGCATTTACAATATCTATTCAAATTAATTTATTACATTTAAATGTTAGGTTTTCGCAATTACTACCTATTATAATAAATCAAGCTGACAATTTAATAAAATAAGTTGACCTACTGCCTATACGACACGCTTACCTATACTGTGGCACTTCGCTCAGCTCTGGGTTCAAGTCGGCGACGCGTGTGCACGACTCGTTTCGCGTAAAGGGTGGTAGCGTTAAATACCTACTTTGCTTGGCGTAGACGGCCTTAAGATGAGAATAGCGGTCATTGACCCACCTACATTTATTAAACTTGTTAATCTTTGAAAACCAAAAATAAGCCTGTTTTTATGTCTGGAATCGTCATCTATCGTGATCTTCAACTTTTTTTGTAATGAAAAACGGTACATGGTTTATTTGTTTTGGTTCGTACGAAGAGATATTAGGGAAAGGGCAATGACCGCTATTCTCATCTTAACTGGCACCAACTATACATTTTTTTTAACTAAAACTTATAATTTGTGGGCGCCTATATTAACCGTTGGTAGGGCAGTTTAATTATCATTACACATAACGCAACATCACGCCTGGAATCCCCGAAGGGTCATGCAGAGGTGTAACCATTAGTACACCGACCCGTTTAAGTGCCATGTAATGGGGGCGAGCTTTTTGTCATCAACTGGGCACAAATATAAACTCCGTGGCTGCTACCGAGAAATTCCTAATGGAAAAACTTAATAACACTTTGCCCGACCCAGGAATCGAACCAAAGACCTCATTGCTCAGCAGACGTTGCGACAAAATTGTTTAATTTCTAAACTCCAGTTTTAAATAAAAATTAAAAAAAATGAAAAAAATAAAATAAAAATATTTTATTTCAGACAAAAAAGTTAAAGTAAAAAATTGATGAACATGAAAATTTGTTCATCTTTTTTACACAAAACGAGTATGCTAAGTAACCTAACCTATTTAGTTCTAAACTAGGCATGTTTCCAACTGGTTAGTTTCACATTTGTGCAGCGTGCATAAATTCCACTGGCCTGAAAATATTCGGTTCAGTTCTTGGAACGAAAAATTGGAACGCTCTCGATTTTGAGCTGGGATCGAGTCGCATTTGTTTTTTTATTTGGAGTTTACTTGTTGTCAGTGGCACTACTGTATTCTGACAATAATTACTAAGCTGGCGAACGTTGTTTCAAAGATTTACACACTTATTCAATAGGAATGAGGACTGACTAAAAAAAGTGATTCTGTTTTGTCTGTCAGTTAGATTATCAAAAAATATTGGAAATTTGTTTTTTGTTTTATCAAATTAATAAAAATTGACCAAGATAAAACGTGTCAAAGATCATGGGTGGGGGCTTGTGACGTCACATTTAAGTAAAAAATGTACTCAAACGTGACGTCACAGGAAATTTCGACGCACTGTGTCTTCTTGTCTCCGTTGCGTAGTTTTAAAGATCTAAGCATACATACGGACAGACAGACGCGGGGGGGGGGGCTTTGTTTTATAATTTGTAGTCAAGACGATGCGTCTTTAGCACCCTGATCATACCTAAAATTGTATTCTGCGCAGCTTTACGTTAGACGTTCCGAGCACACATAAAGTCTGAACCGTTATACCTGCGCAGACCGTCACTCGCAGCTAACTTCCGAGCCGCCACAAAATTTGAACCGATAATAATAGTTTGCATTGTTGTTTTACTTACCTGGTCGCGCAACCCAACTGATAAACACGACTCCTCATTTACACCCCCACCTTCCCAAAAAGCTTAAACAACGCCGCAGCCCTGACTGACGCATCCAAACGTAAACTCATTACCTCCCGTTCCATCAATCGGCTCAAAAGACCTCGCACTATATTTTATCAAGCGCGGTATGTTCCTAACTCGGGAGCTTCTCGTTTGTCTTTGTGAAGGCGGGCTGGCGGCCATATTTAGCTGTTGATCTGAAGCGGTCAAGCGGGATGTGTGGGTTGGGTACGTTTGTTACTGATTCGGTAGTTTTCGGATTCGATTATCAGCCGAAATCATTTTTCTTAATAAAAATATCCACTGCCTTGCTGTCTAGTGGTCGCAGGCGCCATTGCTGAGTATGAGGTCCTGCAACACGTGGGTGTACTATTAGGTACGCCCCTGTATAACCCTTGCGGAATAACAGGCGTGATATAGTTATGATGTTAGGCGTAATATAGTTATGATGTTAGGCGTAATATAGTTATGATGTTATGTTAGATATCCACTGCAGGCTGATTCATTTGTGTGTACTAAAGCGGAAATGAAAAAATGTAAGGCAAAAAAATAATGCAAGGCAAAAAAATAATGCAAGGCAAAAAAATAATGCACGGCAAAAAAATAATGCACGGCAAAAAAATAATGCACAGCAAAAAAATAATGTAAAGCAAAAAAATAAAGCAAGCCAAAAAATAATGCAAGGAAAAAAAATAATGCAATACAAAAAACTAATGCAAGGCAAAAAAATAATGCAAGACAAAAAATAACCGCTCTTGGAATTGATATCAGTAGCCATGTGCTATGTCTCGTAGTCTCTCGTACTCTAGGCAGCATCCACCACGGCATCAATCATTTCCAATAGATATACAACTATAGATAGATATTCCTGTAAAAGGCTTCACAGAACATCTGGAATAGCTGATGAAAGTGAGTTGGGTTTGACAGTATTTTATTATTTACTGTTCTATGTTAGGCTATCATCATCATCATCAGCCTATTAATGTTCCCACTGCTGGGACACAGGCCTCCTCTCCATGAGAGGGAATGGGGTATAATCCACCCAATATATATATGTCGGAGTTGCCAGGATTTATTTCGCTAGGCTCGAGCTTATGTAGGCAGAACACGGGTTTCGTGCTATGAAAACACACTGGATGCGATACACTATTTTATTTCGCATTGCACGGTTCGGTATGGTAGTTTCCATGGAGAAGAACCGGCAAGAAACTCAATGGTTACTCTTTTCAAACAAATACACTGAGTCTAACAAATAACTTGACACTACACTTTCACACATTAACACTAGGCACAATGAATCGTGTACAGTTTCAAGACGTCTTCACTCCGCTGCGGTCAGACCCAGACTGTCTGCCTCGCCGCGAGGTGTCAACATCAGGACTCTGTAAAAGCCGCCATGGTGGGGAGTAGCTCGCGTGATGTCACCACTGGCGCGCTTTCGATTCATTCACCCGTCCGTACTCATGACCGGATCCGACACGGCCATCCTGCTTGCACACGTCCTCGTGTGATGTTTACCCTGCAAGCAAAAAGTCCACGACAGAAATTTGTTCCACTCGGTCACTCCTGACCAAACTCATAACATCACATCTGTAATCCCCAAAGGGTTTAACAGAGGTGTACTTAATAGTACACTTACAGTTCACTAGTTATCTCCAAGTCCCATGTAATAGGGGCGAGCCTATTGACATCAACCGGCGCAAATCCAGACACCGTGGCCGTTACTGAGAAATTTCGGATGGAAAAACTCAATAACACTTTGCCCGACCTGGGAATCGAACCCAGGACCTCATGCTCAGCAGTCACGCTTGCCATCACTATACCAACGAGGCAGTTGATTAAATCAAACAAAGTTAATTTGGAATAATCGAAAATGGGTCAACCCTTGGGCCATGTAACAGTCGTTCGAATCAACTTTTAGAACTCTACAGCATTAAAAACTACCAAGCTTACAGAAACCCTCGAGTAAAACCTCTAACGCTACGGCTCTCCAGCCGACCAGCAATCGCATTGCTTTCACATCCATTAAATGGATCTGCCATGTGCATTACCCAGTGACTACACAAATTAAATAAAACACAAAAAATACGTAAAATAATATGAACGCGCCGTCACGGGCCGTCCTGCGCCTTCACACGTCCTCGTGTGTCTCGTCATCGGAACTATCTGTAAAGAGCAAAATTACGGTAAGTAGTACACTCAAGCTCGGCCATTCTGGCCCTATTCTTTCTTTAATCAACATCACCCAAAATGGTTGTCATTCAGACATATCTAATTATCTCATAGAGGGATAGTAATATCAATGGGTTAACACAAACATTTTGTCACACATACGGTTCGTCACACAGACAAACTGATTGTCACACAGACTGATTGTCACACAGACTGATTGTCACACAGACCGATTGTCACACAGACTGATTGTCACACAGACTGATTGTCACACAGACAATTTGTCACATGATAGGTTAACACTGCTATATCTACTTACTTTTGCCGTCATCGGCACTTCCAGGTACTTCCAAATTAGCATTCAATTCCAACGGAACATAGCAATCTGGCATAGCACGTACATGGTCGTGAGCATATTCAAACTGGCAATTACAATTTAATAATTGCAAAGTGTATCTGATGTCAGAATAATAAACTCGTCGGAAAATTAGACTCTACACGTCACTCTACATGTCACTCTACATGTCACTCTACATGTCACTCTACGCGTCACTACGCGTCACTACGCGTCACTACGCGTCACTACGCGTCACTACGCGTCACTACGCGTCACTACGCGTCACTACGCGTCACTACGCGTCACTACGCGTCACTACGCGTCACTACGCGTCACTACGCGTCACTACGCGTCACTACGCGTCACTACGCGTCACTACGCGTCACTACGCGTCACTACGCGTCACTACGCGTCACTACGCGTCACTACGCGTCACTACACGTGTCTCTACGCGTGTCTCTACGCGTGTCTCTGCACGTGTCTCTACGCGTGTCTCTACGCGTGACTCTACACGTGACTCTACACGTGACTCTACACTCAATTGCCAGTCCATCGGCAAGTCACAACGTAAAATGTGAACCCATCGTCAGAATCTCAGCCGCGTAAGTGCTACTCCTCGCAAAGAGTATACTGCACAGAAAAAGCAGTCAACGTGCACCTCTTACATGCTCCGGCGCTTCTGATGCGGCCACAACAATACCCAGTCCATCGGGTATGCTTTCAGTCCATCGAAAGCATTGTAGTTGTAAACAGTGGATCCATTAAAATCAAAACAATTAAAATCATCATAGTTAGTTTAGTTTAGAAAATGAGATTATAAGAAAACTCTTACTATGCTGGGTACTCAAAATGTTAAGTGGACTACTTGATATTTAACTAGTCTCGTCAGCGTTATCATTTTCGTCATGGCTAGTCTCGTCATTGTCACCTACGAGCATGTCAACGTCAGTTATTTTTCGCAGTCTGTCATAATTGGAACTTTCAACTATATTGCGCGATGCCTGCTCTCTCATTGCAAAAGGTCCGATCAACATTGGAAAAGGTCCGATCAAAAAGTTACAACACAGGAATTCTAACAATTCTGTTACTTTTACCATAATTCTTAGGCAATGCAAACTCAACTCATAAAACTGTCATAAGCGCTCTGTGCACCAACACAGACAGAAATCGCACCAACGATTTCCTACAGACCCATCGCCACATGTTACTCATGAGGTGCGGTCCAACAGACCCATCACCACGTGTTACTCACGAGGTGCGGTCTAACTCATAACAGACCCATCACCATCATGTTACTCATGAGGTGCGGTCCAACAGATAACAGACCCATCGCCATCATGTTACTCATGAGGTGCGGTCTACCTGACCCATCGCCACATGTCACTCATGTGGTGCGGTCTAAAGTTTCGAGTATGAGTGTACAAGCCTTTCTTAATCAGATTTGGTCTCACTACCACTGTCATCAACTATGACATCTAATTCTCGAGGAACTTTGTGATCGGGGATCTTTCTAACACAGGCTAAAATCTTCGAATTACCATTTACCGAACCTTGAACTACACAAGTTATAGCAACGACAGGATAAATATGCTCACTCTTAGACAGATTAAACAGAATTGGCACTCTGCTCCAGAGTCATAACAAAATGAAAACGACTCACCAAAGTACTTTCATGTTCCGGCTCGATGATGCAAAGGTCGACTCACTTCTCGACCAGTACAGCAGCACTGGACCAGCGACTGGCGATGTGGCCCGGCGTGCCACACTTGAAGCACATCAGTGAGCTGCTGCTGGCCTACGGTCGCCGCCCAACGCCTGTAGCAGTCGGCACAGGCAACGGCTTCTTGACGGCGGTCGTCTTCGTCCGAAAATCCGCTTGTTTGTCCTTGTTTGCCGCATGCGCGACACTTGATTGGTAGTTACGATGAAAATTTCTAACGTATCTTGTAACCGGCGTCAGTGCGCATATTTTTCTTTTGTTTGTTACTACTCACGTAAATGACGTACAACGTACACGAATTTGGCACTGAACAATTCTTTACACTGGTTTCACGACATACCACAACACTATCTTGCTATTCACTGGTTAGGTTTTAAGAATTTGTAAACGATACAAAGTCTAAACGATACAAAGTCTTTGTTTTGCGTTTCAAAAAGTAACCGTCACTGATTATCATTGTTTTTCACATGGTAAATATCACTTGTTTACAGTCAGTTTTATTTCGGCGCTGTTGCAAGCACCATGATTACGGATAAACTAAAGTTATTGCGGGTGGGTGTTTATTAGCACACTAATCGGTCTACCTTCTTTCTTGTCCGTTTTTCTCACGAACTTTTTCGGCACTTTCCGGTTTTTACACAGTTGACACTGATTGTTATTAACACTGTCCCCGCGACATGATTTCATTAGCACGATTTTTTCCCAATTCTGATGTCAGAGTTGCCAGGATTTATTTCGCTAGGCTCGAGCTTATGTGGGCAGAACACGGGTTTCGTGCTATGAAAACACACTGGATGCGATACACTATTTTATTTCGCATTGCACGGTTCGGTATGGTAGTTTCCATGGAGAAGAACCGGCAAGAAACTCCATGGTTACTCTTTTCAAACAAATACACTGAGTCTAACAAATAACTTGACACTACACTTTCACACATTAACACTAGGCACAATGAATCGTGTACAGTTTCAAGACGTCTTCACTCCGCTGCGGTCAGACCCAGACTGTCTGCCTCGCCGCGAGGTGTCAACATCAGGACTCTGTAAAAGCCGCCATGGTGGGGAGTAGCTCGCGTGATGTCACCACTGGCGCGCTTTCGATTCATTCACCCGTCCGTACTCATGACCGGATCCGACATATATATACAATTGTATATCCCTTGCGGAATAACAGGCGTGATATAGTTATGATGTTAGGCGTAATATAGTTATGATGTTATGTTAGATATCCACTGCAGGCTGATTCATTTGTGTGTACTAAAGCGGAAATGAAAAAATGTAAGGCAAAAAAATAATGCAAGGCAAAAAAATAATGCAAGGCAAAAAAATAATGCACGGCAAAAAATAATGCACAGCAAAAAAATAATGTAAAGCAAAAAAATAAAGCAAGCCAAAAAATAATGCAAGGAAAAAAAATAATGCAATACAAAAAACTAATGCAAGGCAAAAAAATAATGCAAGACAAAAAATAACCGCTCTTGGAATTGATATCAGTAGCCATGTGCTATGTCTCGTAGTTATACTCTAGGCAGCATCCACCACGGCATCAATCATTTCCAATAGATATACAACTATAGATAGATATTCCTGTAAAAGGCTTCACAGAACATCTGGAATAGCTGATGGAAGTGAGTTGGGTTTGACAGATTTTTATTATTTACTGTTCTATGTTAGGCTATCATCATCATCATCAGCCTATTAATGTTCCCACTGCTGGGACACAGGCCTCCTCTCCATGAGAGGGAATGGGGTATAATCCACCACGCGGGCCCAGTGCGGATTGATAGTGTCACATGTCTTCGAATTTTTTGGTTCAAGGACATGCTGGTTTCCTCACGATGTTTTCCTTCACCGTTTTGAGAGCAGTGGTGGTGAAATAAATTACACAAAGTAATGCGCCTGTCTGGGTTCGAACCTAGGTCTTACTGTTCGTAAGTCGGGACCACCACCACTAGGCCACCGCTGCTCTCATAAGTCATAAGTAATTTATTCATTTGTTTAACATAGGTACAATATTAATGGTATCAAGGCAATAAGGAGCGCGCTATGTTATGCCAGAGAGCGTACAAATGTAAAAATTAAAAACAATTATAAAGAATCGCATACTAAAGTAATGAATAACAATAAAATCAAAATAAAAAAATCTAAATAATACCAAAATAAAAATGTCAATAAAATGTCAAGACAGACTGAATACAATGTCTCTCAATACTAATGTCAATATACAATACTAATGTCAACATACAATACTAATGCCAATATACAATACTAATGTCAATATACAATACTAATGTCAACAATTACAATACAAATTTGTTAACAAGGACATACAATATACGTGTAGCATGTCAAGTTTCCATTGTTACATTTTTATCTGTTAAGAACTCCGAAATACTGTAATATGCTTTGTTCACCAGTAAGGCTTTTAGCCGTTTCTTAAATAAGCTTATGTTAGGCTATAGTTAAAATTCAATTACACTGATACTGTTAGCCTGCCTCCCACTGCTGGGTAAAAGCCTCTCCCCATGACTCCCAGTTGTTTCTATTAAAGGCTAATATGGACCACTGGTCGTTGATTTTGTTCAGCTTATCTCGTCATCATCTAGGAGGTCTGCCGCGACATCTTCTGGTTGTACTTGGGCTCCAGAAAGTGTTCATCAAATACTCAAAAATAAAATAATTTACTTAAACGAGCGCCAAGATTACGAGACCATCCATCATTCGGGCTCTCTTTAAAATCTAGTTTTAAATTATTAAATAACTCAATCAAACAAGTCTTACGGGAATTCGTTATTTAATTAACAAAACTGAAAGTCTAGTTGAACTACGGTTGTTAGTATCTTTGACAAACAATCAAGTGAAATGACTTTTCAAGTTTAAGGGTTTTTAGTTAAAGTTCTATGATGTCCTCAATTTATATTGTTGTTGCTAAAATTCAGAGGTCTTTGTTACAAGCAGACATTTTATTTTATGCATAATCAGCCTATAATGTTCCCACTTCTGGGACACAGGCCTCCATGAGAGGGCATTCCCTCTCATAGAGAGGAGGCTATAATCCAGCACGCGGGCCCAGTGCGGGTTGGTTGATGTCACATGACTTCGAATTTTTGGTTCTCGTGGTTCTAGGACATGCCGGTTTTGTCGCGATACTTTCCTTCACCGTTTTGAGAGTATTGGTGATGAAATAAATTACACAAAGTAATGCGCTTGCCTGGGTTCGAACCCAAAACTTACTGCTCATAAGCCGGGGCCACCACCCTTGGGCCACCGCTGCTTTTTTTATAATACGACTAGCGGCCCCTCCTGGCCCATCTCACTCAGGGATAATATAGCTTTCTAATAGTGAAATATTTTTTTAAATAGGTCCAGTAGTTTTCGAGTTTTTTCGTTACAAACATACGAAAATACAAATCTTTCCATTTTATAATATTTATAGATTTCTATAAAAATTGCGATATTTTTTAATTAACCATTAGATTCTTCTGGTATTGAAGATGTTACGGTTGCGGTGGTCACTTAACATCAGTTTAACTATCTACGTGATTTCCAAATATGAAAACAAAAACTAAACACTGTAACAAATCTACTTGATCCTATCTAAATAAAGGGATATAATCAAGCTGAAGAATGAATCAAGCTTCAGGGAAACTCTGCTGGAAGGGCATCGTGCAGTTCTCAGTCACGCACCAGGCCAGCTCTGTAGGAAGGCACCAGTGTAGTTCTTAGGGCCAGACGTCAGGGTACCTCTGCTAGACAAGCGCTAGGGCATGCACGATGACAGCTTCCGAAGATCAGGAGTAGAGGTCTCAGGTGAATCTTTAGTTGGATCCCCTGGGTAGCATACCTATGCTACCCAGGGGATCCAAGGGATCAGAAAACAGCTTGTTTTTTTCTGTCACGTACCTACGTGACAGAAAAAACCAAGCTGTTTTCTGATGCTTCTCATATAAGATCATATGGTAGATTGCTTCCAGCGGTTCGTAAGCTCGTTTTCAAAGTAGTCTTGCTTTTTCAATTTTCAAATATTAGTTTTCTTCTTGTGGCCATCATCTCATCTGACAAGTGTAGTCGGCCAGGACAGATCCATAAGTGCGTAAAGATTTTATAAATATAATTTAATATTAAGCTATTTAGTAAACCATCGTGATTATTTATAAAATACAATAGCTAAATATATTGATAAAAATAATTTAAACTATATAAACCAAAAAATAACCATCATAGGCTAAGCCAGAAAAGGAAATAAAAAGTAACTGACAGTTTGACAATTTGACGTAAGTGTCATATTTTATTATTTTACTAGCTGTTGCCCGCGGCTTCGCCCGCGTGCAGTTCGGTAACTGTCCCACTGAATCATACTAAAGGGATAAATAGTGTCCTACATGTTAATCCAGGTTGTAAAATATCTATGTGCCAAATTTCATAGTCATCACAATTTATTATTATCATCACAATCACAATCACTATCACAACCACCATCACAATCACAACTTACTACCATCATTATCACAATCATTATCAAAATCACCATCACTAACACAACCACCATCATTATCACAATCATTATCACAATCACCAACACTATCACAACCACCATCATAATCACAATCACCATCGCTATCACCATCACCATCACAATCACCATCACCATCACAATCACCATCATAATCACCATCACCATCACCATCACAATCACCATCATAATCACAATCACCATCGCTATCACCATCACAATCTCGATCACAATCACTATAACTATGACTATCACTATTACAATCACCATTACAATCACCACCACAATCACTATCACAATCATTATTATCGTAATCAAAATCACCTTCATCATTGTCACCATCACTGTCACAATCACAATCACCATCACCAACGCTATCACCATCACAATCACCGTCACTATCACAATCACTGTCACAACCACAATCACCATCACAATCACCGTCACCATCACAGTCACTATCACAATCACCATCACCATCAAAATCACTATCACAATCACCATCATCTTTATCACAATCATCATCATCGTAATCACAATCATCATCATCGTAATCACAATCATTATCACAATCACAATCTCCATCACTATCACAATCACTATCACCATCACAATCACAATCACCATCACTATCTTCATCACAATCACCATAACAATCACGATCACAATCACTATCATCATTTTAGCAATCGTAATCTTAACCACTACCATCGTAATCACAATCATCATCATCACAATCTCCATTCTCGTCATCATAATCATTATCATCGTAATCACAATCATTATCATCGTAATCACAATCATTATCATCGTAATCTCAATCATCATCATCTTAATCACAATCATCATGATCACAATCGCCATCACTATCACAACCACAATCATTATCACAATTACCATCACTATCACAATCACCATTACTATCACAATCACCATCAAAATCAATCAATCAATCATTATCAAAATCATTAACCTCGTTATCACAATCATTATCATCGTAATCACAATCATCTTCATCGTTATCACAATCACCATCACTGTCACAATCACAATCACCATCGCTATCACAATCACCGTCACTATCACAATCACCATCACCATCACAATAACCATCAAAATCACTATCACAATCACCATCATCGTTATCACAATCATTATCATCGTAATCATAATCATTATCATCTTAATCATAATCATCATTATCACAATCTCCATCCTCGTTATCACAACCATCGCTATCACCATTACAATCACCGTCACTATCACAATCATCATCATCGTAATCACAATCATTATCATCATAATCACAATCATCATCTTTATAACAATCATCATCATCGTTATCACAATCATCATAATAAATCAACAATAACCCTGTATAGAAGTCGAATCCCCAATCTTCTGGATCTCAAAATAAATGCCATTTTCGAAATCAGCACCCCTGATAATCTCGGTTTCGACACCCATATTGATTTTTAAACATTTCAACCCCATCGCACCCCAACAGAGAATGATGGTAATTCAGGTCCACCACATTAAATCTTAAAATCATTGTTTTTGTAATACACCCGACCCAATTCACCATACAAACAATACCTATGTTGAATTTCAGGCTTTGTTACCCCATTTCCCCCTTTAGGGGTTGAATTCTGAAAAAACCTGAAACACAAATGTTAACTCATTTATCGATAGGAGTTTCCTGTTAGGTTTCGAATAAAGTAGTCTAACTAATCTTATTTCCCCATGTAATCTTTGGACCCCCGTTTCAACCCCTCAGGGGGTTAATTTTGAAAAATCCTTCCTTAATGCACCCCTAAACCTCATAAAGAACCTATGTGCCATATTTGGAATCTCTAGACTCAGTGGTTTGGGCTGTGCATTGATTTTTATACTTTGCCACCCCATTGCCCCCTCTTAGGGGTTGAATTCTGAAAAAACCGGAAACCTCTTTCTACTCATTTATCAATAGGAGCACTCGTGTGAAGTTTCGAATAAAATAGTTAAACTAATCTTGTTTAACCATACAAACTTTGGAGCCCCGTTCAACCCCCCTAGGGGATGAATTTTGCAAAATCCTTTCTTAGTGCACCCCTAGACCACATAATGAACCAATGTGCCAAATTTGGAATCTCTAGACTCAGCGGTTTGGGCTGTGCATTGATTTTTATACTTTGCCACCCCATTTCCCCCTCTTAGGGGTTGAATTCTGAAAAAACCTGAAACCCGTTTCTACTCATTTATCAATAGGAGCACTCCTGTGAAGTTTCGAATAAAATAGTCTAACTAATCTTGTTTCCCCATACAAACTTTGGAGCCCCGTTTAACCCCCATAAGGGCTAAATTTTGAAAAATCCTTTCTTAGTGCACCCCTAGACCACATAAGGAACCTACTTGCCAAATTTGGAATCTGTAGACCCAGCGGTTTGGGCTGTGCGTTGATAGATGAGTCAGTCAGTTTCTTCTTTTATATATTTAGATAGATTTCAGCTATTTTTAAGTTAATGAATCGTATTTAGATCGATTTGCTGAAATGTAAACATAGAAACTAATAAAAAACCGGCCAAGTGCGAGTCGGACTCGCACACGAAGGGTTCCGTACCATTGACTATATTTAGTATTTGTTGTTATAGCGGCAACAGAAATACCTCATCTGTGAAAATTTCAACTGTCTAGCTGTCACTGTTCAAGAGATACAGCCTGGTGACAGACAGACGGACAGACGGACAGACAGACGGACAGACAGCGAAGTCTTAGTAATAGGGTTCCGTTTTTACCCTTTGGGTACGGAACCCTAAAAAGGATGATTAATAGTATTATGAATGATGAATATAAAGTGTAAGTATAGCATAAATACTATAACACTAAAGAAAACAATGTTGACAGTATAACAAGTCTAAGTAATCCTCGTTTTCCGCAACTTGGTCCCGCTTGTCGGTAGTAATAAAGCTTCAGTTTTATTTTGCTACTTCGGCTCGGTTTCCAGTTTCAAATTGGGTTTGTTCCTGACCTTGGAGGGATAGGAGCTGGCAAACAAAACTACTTTTTGTGTTTTGAAGAATAAGGCTGGTTTTTTCCTGTGAAATTAATGGTGTTCATTTAAAAACTTGGTGTTCTAATGTGTTTATAGATTTTGTAATATCTGGCATGTATACTGCTGAGCATTAAGTCCTGGGTTCAATTCCAGTGTCGGGCAAATTAGGTTTATTGGGTTTTTCTATTAGGAATTTTTCATTAGCAGCTACGGAGTCTGGATTTATGCCCGGTTGATGGCAAAAGGCTCGCCCCCTATTACATTGGACATAAACATAACCCTACATTGCACGTGTAAGCGGGCACACCCTTTATGCCTGGAGGTTTTATGTATACGTGAGTATTTATTTTATGTTCTAATTTTATTATTGGTATTTGTTTAGTACCTATTCTACTACTGAATGGCTGTCTCGCTCTTACGTAAGCTATCTCTCTCTTCCGTTCATGTCTCTAGCAGCACGGTGACCTCGCACATTGTTTTATTCAATTTAATTGTCTTAATGTTATCTACAAGTCTACAAATACATAAACAGTGTCATAAACATGTAGAGCTCATCATAATTAGATTGTGTTCGTGTAACATTTCGTGCTTTCATAACAAATACCAAACATAAAATTGGTCCTTCGAGCCGGATCTGAACCAGTGACCTATGGATCTACAGTCCGACTAGGTGACCATGTGAAGTTAAATTTTATGTAATGGATTCTTTGTTAATAAAAGGGGTATACAAACTCATAACGAGGCCGAAAGGCACTTGTTCTTCCCGTCCTTGCGATATTTTTTTGTTCTAGACCATACCTGGGAACCTTCTAGTTACGGAGATATTGGGTGTCAGAGTTCCAACTTTTCCACGAGTTTTTTTTTACAATATACATGTTTTTAATGTAAAATTTTTAATTTTAACAACAAAGAAAACATCGTGAGGACACCGGCATGTCCTAGAACCAAAAAATTCGAAGACATGTGACATCTATCAATCCGCACTGGGCTCGCGATTCCTTCTCGTAGAGAGGAGGCCTGTGTCCCAGCAGTGGGAACATTAATAGGCTGAAGATGATGATGACGCATTATGTAATATAGTCGAGTGCAATTAGACATAAAATACTCAAAAGGTGGAACGAAGTTTACAGTGGTCGGATTTTCATGGGACTTTTTTATTGAGTTTCTAGAGGAGTAGAGAAGAAAGTAAAAAAAAAAATTTCACCAATCGCGACGTTTTTTTTTTTTTAAAAATTTTCTATGGAATTTTTTTTTTCGTTTATGACCAACTTCAAAATCGACGAATTCATATTGTAGCGTAATAGTGTGACCTGTGTGCACCCATTTAATGCTAATTTAGTCTGTTTCTTTGTTCATAGTAGTCGATGTAATGCAATATTTCAAGTCTTTTTTGAAAATGTCCTATTTTCTGCCATTATTTTTAAATTTTTGAATTTTAAGACCAAGATTTCTTTTGAAATTGGTAACTGGTACTTTTTCACAGATAATTGGATGTAAAATATTCAAGAAAACCATGTTTACGAGTAAAGTGACTAAAAATGTATTCACAATTATCAGGAAATCGTCTTTATAAAAGTAAAGAAGGCCATTTTTCTCAAAATATTTCTATGACGGTCAACGTAAATATTATCCTCAAAATATCTTGTATTATGTCTGCTATCCATAGATAACAAAACAAAAAAAAAACAATCCCACTTCTTAGCGATAGAGGCCCTTTTGTCATGATTTACTTTTTCAGCAGTAACCAATATTTTACAAGTATCCTTAAATATTTATCTAGTTATTATACCTCGTTAGATAGCTAATAAAATGAGGATTATGGCAATAATTTGCACATTGAGTTTCATAGCAGTATTTGAAAAAAAAAATGGTTTCATTAACATACACGATTTTCTAACATTTCCGAATGAATTTTAAGTCACTACACTCATGACAGTGGTCTTCATTAATACTTTCTGATCCAGTTATCTGTGAAAAAGCATCAGTTACCAATTTCAAAAGAAATCTAAGTCTTAAAATTCGATATTTTAGAAATAATTGCAGAAAATAGGAAATTTTCAAAAATACTTGAAATATACATTAAATCGACAACAATGAACAAAGAAACAGACCAAATTAGCGTTTAATTGATGCACGTAGGTCACACTATTACGCTACAATATGAATTCGCCGAATTCGAAGTTATTCATAAACGAAAAAAAATATTTCAATGAAAATTAAAAAAAAAAAAAGTTGCAAGCGTCGAAATTTTTTTTTTAACTTTCTTCTCCACCCCTCTAGGAATTCAATAAAAAAAGTCCCACGAAAATCCGACCACTATAAACTGTGTTCTACCTTATTGTCTAATTGCACTCGACTAATAGCCTAGTTGTGTGACCGGTGACTGTCAAGTCATTTAAAGTTTCCTGACTTTTCGAATTCATGTGCGTTTTGTGTAATCATCACTTGCTTCGGTGAAAGAAAAACATCGTGAGGAAAGCAGCATGTCTGAGAGATATCCGGTATGTAAATCCAAGTCAGAGGCTAATAATACGTATAAAAACTCTGAAACCTGGTAAGGCACTAACTACACAAGAAAAAAGAAAAAAACATCATGCATTTTTCAATAGCAGCCGGGAATTTGGAGTGGTCCCTTATAGATGGCAATTAGCTCGCCCTTTTTCACATAATAGGCGAAATGTGGGCGTACAGGCACAACTCTTTCTCAACCTTCAAGAAATACAAGCGCATTGTTATGTTATAATGTAATATAAAAATTTCCCCTTTCGCCATGACACTGACAAATTAATCAAAGTCAAGGTCAACACTATACCAAAACGACGTAAACAAACAAACCCCATTATTCATGTAAACAATATATATTCCGACATCGCCTGTCTTTGACCTTGAAGTATTGACATGTCAAGGACGATGTCACTTTCCTAAACAAATATTATAAAGAGGTAAAGTTTGAAAGTTCGTATGTAAGGGGTAATCTTTGGAACTACTGATCCGATTACAAAAACTCTTTAATGGGATTAAAGAGGCTCATTGACAACGAATCAAAGCCCTTGTCAAAACTTAGCTCCAAAATCTTTTTTTTTTCGGACGGGAAATCATCAAATGACTCCTCCCGCTCTGGACGGACTGGAAGTGAGTGTCAGACTTTTACTGACTAAACCCATCCATGTTTCTTCATCGCCCTTTGGGTTCCGGGGCCACGGTATCTCTTTCGAACAGTCCCACAGTCCCGGCAGGTAGCTCTAAAGCCTTGAATATCGTTGCAAAGGTTCCAGCCTATCGGTTACATTTTCAGAGAATGTGCTTTGCAATTACAAAATTTAATTTCTACATCCCCAATCTATCACTGGACGAGCAGAAATACGGCGAAGCATCACCGATATATAGTTGAAGTTTCACGAATCCGAACAAAGCGCAATGCTTCCCTCACTTATTGTGCGAACCGCCTGTCTGTGGGATACACTACCGGCTTCTCTCTCAATATAATCTGGATTTATTCAAAGTTTAAGTGTATCGGTTTCTTCTAGGTTTCTCGTTAGCCGTGTGGTATCCGGCAGAGTAGAATAGAACCAACCCATTACACTCACGGGTGTCGTATAAGGCGACTAATGTCTGAGGTAGAACACCTTGCGCCTCCGTAGACCATGATGATCTTTCTATAGGATGCCTCAAAAAACCAGATAATACCTACACAATTAACGATGCGGAGACCAGCGAATTACTTCTCACCACCCACTTCTCAGGCTGCCGGATTGCGCCCGAACAGACCTGGGAACCGTACAGTGAAAGGGCTACGAGCAACATAGACTGGGAGGTAGCCTCAGAAGTAATAGACAAAGACAAAATAATATGGGCAATCAACACCTTCCTACCTTTCAAGGCAGCAGGGTTGGATGGTATTTTTCCGGCTCTGCTCAGATGGAGCGGTGACACGCTAGCTGAATATCTTGTTAAGATTTTCCGTGCCTGTCTGGCTCTAAAAATAATCTTTATTCCAAAACCAGGTAGGAGCGATTATACTCAACCCAAGTCCTTCAGACCCATCAGCCTCACCTCGTTCTTTTTGAAGACACTGGAGAGGCTGGGAGACAGAAGGATTAGGAATCAAATCTTGCTACTTAAACCTTTACACCCTAACCAACACGCCTACTGCGAAGGCAAGTCAACTGAATCCGCTCTCCACTGCGTGGTCACACGCATAGGAAACGCTCTAAAAACCAAAAACCCAACACTGGGCGCCTTCATAGACATAGAGGGTGCTTTTGACAAAACCAACTTCACCAGCATTAGCCAAGCACTAGTTGTGCACGGTGTGGCGCCAACGCTTATACAATGGATTCACAACATGTTAAAATACCGCGCTATTCAATTTACTGTTAACACCACCACACGAGGTATCGTTAGTAGGGGCTGCCCACAGGGTGGGGTGCTGTCACCACTACTGTGGAACCTAGTAGTAAATGAGCTCATTACAGAGCTCAACGCTAGCAGTCTGTACCCGGTGGGTTATGCAGATGACATAGCAATTCTAATTACGGGGAAATTTGAAGGCGTCTTATGTGACCTCATGAGGAAAGCCTTCAAAATAATCGAAAATTGGTGTACAAAACATGAACTATCAGTTAACCCCACCAAAACAGAACTGATAATGTTCACAAACAAAAGAGTCCTTGGACCACACAAACTTCCTAACTATTTAACACCGAACTAACACTTAAAGAAGAAGTCAAGTACTTAGGAGTGATCCTTGATAGCAAATTGCTCTGGAATAGGCATCTTGACTACAAACTTAACAAAAGCACAATCGCACTGTACCAATGCAAAAGAATGTTACGCAAAACGTGGGGGCTCTCTCCAAAGATCACGCTGTGGCTTTACACAGCGGTGATCACACCAATGCTGACATATGGCGCCTTGGTTTGGTGGACGAGAACTGAATTCTCGACCACCGTCTCTAGGCTTCAGCGGTTTCAAAGGCTGGCCTGTTCCGCTATCACGGGCTGTATGAAGACAACCCCAACTGCGGCAATGGAGATAGCCCTACAACTAACTCCCCTTGAATTGTACATACAGCAGGAGGCAGCACTAGCAGCTATCAGGCTTATGCACTTGGGCATATGGGGAAAGAACCACACCAGTCCCCACGCAGGCATCCTGGACCGGGTGATTGAGTATCAACCTCTCATCGCTGCCCCGTGTGATAGGACACATAACAAACCTATGTTCAACAAAAGCTATAGCATACAAACAACAGAAGAATCAAGGGATCAGTCAGGAGTCAATGAAGTACGCATATACACAGATGGCTCTAAAACTCAAAACGGCTCAGGGGCTGGCGTACACTCCCTTGACCTCAACATTAACTTTCACCTACCACTAGGTGAACACAGCTCGATTTTCCAATGCGAGTGTGTCGCCCTAACACAAGCTGCAACAGCCGTAAAGCGTCTGGGGATTCACAAATACGCAATCAGATTCGTATCTGATAGCCTAGCTGTGCTTAAAGCCCTAGAAAACAAACAAACCAACAGTAAACTAATATTTGAATGTCACCTCGCCATGGAGAGTATATCGCTGTCTAATAGAATCACCCTCCAGTGGATTAAGGGGCACAGTGGATCCCTAGGCAATGACGCCGCGGACGAACTTGCTAAGAGAGGTTCCGAGATGGCAGTGCTAGGCCCGTACCCACTCCTTCCCCTACCTTTCTCACAATTACGTACGTGGATTCGCCAGAGATCAACCGAACTTCATAAAAACAAATGGTCACGGTCCACAGACTGTAGGCAGTCAAAAATGGCGATGCCATGTCTACAACCACGACTAACAAAACGACAGAATAATAATAGGGACAATAACGGGCCATTGCCCCCTTAACAAACATCTCTTTAACATAGGCGCCACGGACAGCCCACTCTGCAGGGGCTGCTTTGACGCCGAAGAATCAGCCGCCCACGTCATCCTGGAATGCGAGGCCGTGGCTATCCAACGCAAACAAATCCTCGGAACGGTGAGGTCGCTCCGCGAAGCCTGTGAAGATCCCAGGAAACTTCTTTGCTTCTGGACGGAGCTAGGCTGGCTAACTTAGCCAGGACACCTACGCACAACGGACCGAATAAGAGTCTAAGTGCGGAAAATGGAGTCCCTACTCTACTCTACTCTACTCCGTAGACCAGAGAATGGGCAGCAGCGTTTTCTATTAGTCTTTCATCACTGCGATCTCCAATCCGCCTGCCAAGCGTGGAGATTACGGCAAATTCCTCCCATCATGGGAGAGGCTTTTGTCCAGCAGTGGACGTTATGGGCTGTTGTTGTTGGTTTCTTCTAGGCAAGCGTGCTCCATCTCATCAAGCATGCTGCGGCCAAACGCAAGCCAGTTTAGCATAAAAAAAGCTCCATTATCCCCGACTGTAATGAAAACAAACGTATATTTAGAACGTCCCCGTGGGATCGTTTCCTACTAAAACACAAACGAAGCCACGGTCAAAAGCCAGTAATGTTACAAAGCGATAACAAAAGGTTTTTTCCTACCACAAACAACAGCTTATAAGATTGATCGTTCGAAGGTCAAGGTCAGATGTTTCGGTGTGACAAAATAATAATATATGGTGGTTTTCCTGTGTTTTGTAGGGTAAAATGAAGGGGTATTGTGGTTTCAAAGTAGGCTTAATATACAAAGGGGCATTTATAACAGAGTGTGTATGCCACTCGCTAACGATGCAGATATTAATGGAAAAATTGTATGGTTTGAAACTTATCAAAAAGCCTTACCAAAAAGTTTTGATTTGCAAACGCATGCCTAGAAAGCGGGGGATACTTAAACGATTGGACAACTGATAAAAGTAAAATTAGTAATGATTATAAATGACCAAATTTGTTACAGAACGCCATCATCACATAAGATAGGAGACGTTTACTGCTGATATACCCACAAGCTTTGCATCCAGGCCATCATAAGATAATCAATCCAGGCGGAGAATTGCTAAGAGAAGCGCAGCGTTTCAAGGCCTCTCAAAAACGCTGCTCTTCCTTTATGAATTCTCACTGTCTCAGTTCTCAAGTTCAAATTCAAATTCATTTGTTTCGTGAACACAGGGTACCTTAACATACAGAAGATGTTATAATAAAATAGATTAGATCCGAGCTGTGTCTCGCCAAAAGGCATACAAAATATCAAAGGTCCTTTTTTTTTAAACAGATACATTTTAGCCATTAAAAGTAAAATCACAATAATTATAAATCATGTAAAAATTAGATAAAATGTCAAATTAAATATAGTTAAATAAAACGAAAAAATACAAAATAAAAATAACAATGTCACTAATTCAATAATGCAACAAGACAAGACAATACAACAATTCAATAATTCAAGATTACCAAAATCATTTCGTATGTCACATAACATTAAAACAGATTAGATTTGGAAAGGAATTAAAATTTGTCATTTAAATATTCGTCAACAGAATAATACACCTTGTTATTTAACAATTTGAATAGATTTATTTTAAATTCGTTAATGTTCACACTTGAGATAACTTGTCCTGATAACTTATTATATAGTTTTTGAGCCATTGCATAAAAGCTTTTGCTATAAAATAGTGTTTTTGTTGCTAACACCTGCAGCTTTTTGAGCGACATTTACTTTCTACAAATCTATATAAATGTATGTTGTGTTTTATAAAAATACAGGCTTCGTAGTGACGGTAAAGTTAATATTTTTAGCTCATGAAAATGTGGCTTGCAAGATTCTTTTTGTTTTATTTTACAAATAGTTCTGATATTCTTTTTCTGTGCTACAAGTACTTCGTCTCAGTAGTTGCCAGTAGTTTGGATTTAAGCTCAATTGGTAGCAATAGGCTTGCCGCGTATTATAGGACTAAGACATAAATGGTATGATTGCCGGGACCAACGGCTTAACGTGCTTTCCGGGGCACGGAGGAAACTTGGTATGTAATGAGTCATCATTACCCATCTACGGGCCGACTTAACCTTGGAGACCGATTACTTCAGCAGTTATTATTTAACCACTAGTCTTAATTAAGTCATAGATAGACAAATAATCTCTAGACTAAACTTCCCATATTCCCCTAGGTATGACTAAGTCTAAATTCAAAGTTCTAAGCAGAGTCACACCAGTCCGGTCTAAACATACTTAGTTGAAAGTAAACTAACTTAGTGAATGGTCAGAATTTGTGTTCCAAGTTTACCTTCAATTTGCTAGCCAATATTGAAGTTTTAGTTTCAATTGGACGCTTGAATGGCGGTAAATAAGGGAGTATGAACAGCATTGAACGAGGAGATGCCTTGATGCTAGAGGTGGCCTTGTGAACACCTTCTATATTTTTTTATTTGTTATATATTATTCTGGATTATTTTTATTTATGCCAATTCATTTAATCAATCTAATTGACAATATTATTTTAAATTACTAATATATATTAGGATGGGTACTCATTTTTTATTTATTTTTATTTTTAGTATGCTTATTTTGATTAAGATATATATATATATGATGGTATATGATGGTATGGTATATTTGATTTTGATTATTTTATCTAATATTTTTATGTTACGTCGAAGTTGTGTAATATTCTATGGATATTTTATTTGTCTGACTAAATAAATGAATTGAATTGAAATACATCTAGGTAGCAACTTGCTACCTGCCAGTCAAAAAACTCTGTGAAAAAGTTGGAACTTTAAACCCCAAATAACCATAACTACAGTTTGGCCGCTGAGAGAATGCGTTCCTGACGTCTGTCAGTTGGTACAAAAATTTAGCGCGAAATTATAACGTTTATTGATAATTGATTTACAGTACTCCCAAATTAATAATGCGCATGCAAATCTTCGCCAATTGTCGTATTCCCGGAAACACCCGAATCATTGAATCGGAGAGAGCCCTAAACAATGCACTTGCATTTTGTACCTTGTTCGAAAGAAACAGGAGTCAATGTCATATGTCAAATCATGTGAAACAATTGAAAACAATTCGGGCGGTCGGCGGCTGTCGCCGGTCAGTCAAAGGTCCGTCAGTCGTCTTTATATATTGGTGGTGACTGCACGTGTTCTCTCTGTGTGGAATTATATAGAGCTGCTATTACACACCCTTCTTGGTTTTGTTTTCAAAGGTGAATTTAATTTCAACTTTAATTATCTTACTCAAATTGAAATAGTTTATTTTGTAAAATAGGTAAACATACTAACATTTTTCACGTTTTTTAATATTAAAAATACCTACGTTAAATACATATTAAAGGTAAATCAATTCAACAAAGATTGTAGCATATTCGCAATCGTGTCGTTTTCCTCGCTATTTACTTACATCGAATTATCGAATCAATTTCGTTACTGATAAATCAATATTTATCTCTTTTAGCACAAAACACATAATTCTACTAAATTATGCATGAAGAAAATGCACTTAACCACTCTATATACATATCGTCTTCCGACGCTCGGGGAATACGACCGTTGCCGAACAGTGACGAAGATTTCTATGCGCATTATCACTTTGGGAGACCTGTAATGATATCGTTTTTAATAATATTATTTGTTAAAAGGGCAAAAGGGGTAATAATAGTTAAGTTATAATTATAATAAGCAATAAGTTATCTATCATCACCAATAATACTAAAACTCGCGACCTGTCAGGAACGCATTCTCTCAGCGGCCGAACTGTAGAAGATTCCCCAGGTATGGTTTGGAAAAAAGAAAATCGCAATGACGGGAAGTGGACGCCGGCTTCAGGGCATTTTATACCTATTCGAAATCTTTTTAACACTATTACTACATAATATAAAACAAAGTCCTCCTCTGCGTCTGTCTGTATGTCTGTCTGTTCGCGATAAACTCAAAAACTACTGCATCGATTTTCATGCTTTTTCACCAATGGATAGTGTGGTTCTTGAGGATAATTTTAGTATATAATCTGTCAAACAGGCAAAGCCGCGGGCATCAGCTAGTTATTTTATAATTTAATTGAAGGACCAAACAACAAAACACCCGATTCAGTTCCAACCCAACGTATACCTCTGCCGATCATATGCTCGAGCGATCCGATGCACGGTCCGTGCATTAGTGATGTGCCGCGATAATTACGTAACATATCGACATATCGATTAGGGTATTAATACTGTCGATATCGTTTTGACTATGCCTCAATGGGCTGGAGTTAAGAGGGTATTGTGCTTGAAGTGGCGTGTCGGAGAGGAGATAGTGATTGACTGATTAATGCTGTGAGCTTTCGTGTAAATGGAGTTAAGCTTGCTGGCTAGTGATTAGGTGAGCCTAATCCCACTTACACACCTCAGTGTGTAAGTGGGAAAGCTGGTTATTGTTATTATGATTGGGTCGTATATCGATCTCCATTGGAATAATTTTCTACAGCATGTATTACAAAGGTGTGATCCATAGATATGGATATACCTAGATAACGTAGGTATCGCGATCCGTATGAAAACCAAGCGTGCCATTTTTGGACTACCTACTATGACGTCATGAGCACTATTTAGGTTTAATGATTCTTTATTTTATTCTAAAAGAACATTTACATTGTTCACTTATTGAATAAATACATAACTAGAGTAAAGTGTAGTCCAGTAGTTAACAGTTTTGTTCTCTTAATGTAGGTAGGTCGACATTTATTATTGTGTGACAGACGTGTTTATACGTATATCGTTACTTTAATAGTTTTGCGTTGTTTGTAACGTACTGCTTGAGCTTAGC
This sequence comes from Xestia xanthographa, assembly GCA_905147715.2. Classification (NCBI taxonomy): domain Eukaryota; kingdom Metazoa; phylum Arthropoda; class Insecta; order Lepidoptera; family Noctuidae; genus Xestia; species Xestia xanthographa. The sequence goes on along the minus strand of LR990666.1, from coordinate 22,502,218 downwards.
TTTAAATAGGTTGAAAGAAGATGTGTTCCTAACATCTGCCGGTAGGTTGTTATAAAGTTGGACACCTTCGTAGTTTATATTTTTCCTGCCATATTGCGTTCGCGTGTCTGTATTTGGTTAGGGTTTCTTTGGCTGTATTTGGATGTTTTCATGTTGAAGGATAACTGTGTGTGTATGGTTTTGTTAAGAATTTTTCTAATGAGAGTTACTATACAAACATGTTACTAGTTACATGTCTGTGATGTCATTCGTGATGTCATCATTTAATGAAGTGGTTTATACTACCTTAAGTTTCTAATACATACGTATACATGTTGTAATTTAAAATCATTCAACCATTTTTTGGTGCAATCACTCAACAAATACTAACACGCAGGGCTCTAACAAACTATCTGTAGGTTTGCGCCCAATCAAACTATTTTGATGAAAGTGCAATTATAAAAACCAATCCAATGTGAATATCGGCACCGGTGGGCTGATTGCGATGTACATTCATAATCCCAATGAAAAAAATATATTTTTCAATACACTTCCTCGAAAACTGGTCCATAACGCACTATGATTAGGTACAACATGCAATGTATTTCACACGTGTGCGATTTTTTCCACTTTCCCGCACGTGTGCGGGAATGAAAATTGCCACAGATAACTATACTTAAACTTAGTCCAAATTGGTTGAATGCCTATAGTCTGAGGTGAATGTTTTTTTTTTTAAATTTCGGCAAAGCACTACGCGTCTTTACGGCATAAATATTTTTTGAATATTCAAATTGTGTTTGTAAATAGAATATCATAGATAAAAATGATTATTAAAAACTAATAGTTACTTTTATACACAAATTAACATTTATTTGTGTTCTGAATTCAAAATTATAAAATAAATCTATTTTTTATATTAGGCTGTCTAACGGCTTCATACCTTTGCCTCTCCTTCAACCTTTTTTCGTTATATTTTACTTTATTTCTTCAAAAGTGTATTGAAAAACGTCGTTTGATACACGTGGACATTTGTTATTGCAGTTCTCGGCTCAAAAACACCCTCGCCTACGTCTCGGGTGTTATAATTCCGCCTCGAATGCAATAACAAACTTTCTCCACTTGTATCAAAATGTACTATTATAACACATTTGCTCGTAAAGGGTGTCTTTTTTCACCAATTTCAATATCGTATTGTATCTCAGGTACTTGTGCGTTATTGTAAAGTAAAACGCACGGTTTATCAAGATGCTCCATCTAAAACGAAATGGTACGTTTTTTAAATATTAGCAAAGAGTTTTTATGTAAAAAAGTGTCCAAAATGTTAGGAATATAATTAACTTTGGGAGATAAAATATAATAATAATAACTTGACAACATTAAAAATGCCAACTGGCAACGTAATAATCAATTTTACAAATTGTTAAAATTTTTAAAACTGGTTTAACAAGTGATTAATGATTAATTCGTTTAAGAAAGTCCGAGTTTTATTTATTTCCTCACATGTTATAAAACGTTGTATGACATACGTGCGCTTTGATAATTTCATCCTCTGCTTTCTTGTAGCCCTCGCCTACGGCTTGAGCTAGCAATATCGCCTCGGCTGTAATTTTCAACTTACCGCACGTATATCATAATGTACTATTATTTACGTTGGCAGTCAAACGAATTTTTCAAATAATGTTTTACGACTTTCCTTCGTATTATGATTGAAAAGTATGTAACGCAACTCAGGTGCGGGTGTTGTGATTTGATTTTTTTATCTATTTCACCTGCCTAGCCAATAGGCTCACAGTCTGTCACAGTCAGTCAGGAGCGACTGTCTGTCCGTGTAGTAGTTTATCTGATTTCCACAACCAGAAATAAGTAATACGATACCCTTAGATAAGACTGGTTGTCACACTTTCGGACCACAGAACCGTCAAAAATCTACAATTGACAGTCAGGACTACCGGCTTAACATGCTTCCCGAAAAAACGAAGGAAACACTGTATGTAATGGATAGTCACCCATCCGCGGACTAACCTAGGCAAGCGTGGCTTAAGCTGAAGATAAACCCGAGCGGTTGTAATTATTTAGCCACAAGGTCCAAGCTGGTACTGGAAAGCAACCTGAGCATAGAAAAGTCTAGGCAGATGATAATTCAAAGTCGATAATTCTTAAAACTATCGACACCGTCCACTATCTCTTCCCATCCCTAATGAACTGAAGCGCACATACATAACACTCTTTGGTACTTTCGCGTTTAAGGGCACTGAGACGCGAACGATTACGTGTCGGCGTCGTTATCATGTCGTTGACCTATCGTTACGTTGACGGTAAATTGTTTATTTGCTCATTGTTAGAGTTTGAATGCTATTCGTTTACTTTAAAGCTCATTTTCCAGTTTTATAAATCTGTCGCTTGATTCGCTGTTTCGTATTATCGATAGTAAATTGTTTATTTGCTCGTTCTTTATGAATTTGATAGGCTTTTGTTTATCACACGTGTCACACACACCATGTTAACAACGGTTTTATGATGTCAAATTGGGTCGGGAGGATTCTGGGACCAGGACCTCGGTCCCGGATTCCCCCTAAATATTTTTGAGTGGTATTTTGGGACCACAAGAAAAAAAAAGTTAGAGTACAGTAAGCTGAAAAAATATTGAGATCAACAATCATACTGAGAAGACGAGTCATTAACGGACATGATGAGGAAGGATAAATGGCATGTCACTAAAAAAGTTATGAATTTGTTAATGGATGGAATGGAATATCAAAGAAACGATGAAAAGAATTTTGTATGGAGTAATATTTGTAAGAAGAAATCTTGTTGTTTTCAAGTTTGTGCTAAATGAAAAGAAAATCAGGTTATCATGCAACCGTTAAGACCGTTGAGGAGTTTTCTCGTAACGAGACAATCCTGGCTCCAGGGTCAAATCCAGTCTGTTATAAAAATTGTATGTCACTAGAACCAAAGTTGTGTCCAAATTTTCAGCTTGATCGGTTGAGAATTGGTTTGAATTTCGAATTGTCGACGGTGCGTTCGTGTTCCACGCGCGCCTCAAAGAGATGTCAGCAAAAAGAAGGGGTCCGCAAGGACCGATGCCTGCCGGGGTTGCGGGACTGTTCGAAAGAGATACCGTGGCCCCGGAACACAAAGGGCGATGATGCTTTTAGAGGGGGGGGGGGGACAAATATTTGCACTTTAAAGTTTAATATTTCGTAAATGGAGCATTAAATCGAAAAGTAGTGTTACCCCTAAGTCATTTTAAAAGACCTATTCAACGATACCCCATACGATGAAGTAGACAACGAAAAAAAATTATCCCCGCTTCACATGTAGGGGAGCTACCCTAAAAAAATATTTTACAAAATTTTATTTTACCACTTTGTCGGCGTTATTGATATATACACCTCTACAAAATTACAGCTTTCTAGTACTAACGGTCTCTTAGCGAAACCTCGGACAGACAGAGAGACAGACAGACGGACATGACGAAACTATAGGGGTTCCTTGTCAGGACTACGGAACCCTAAACAGGGGTTCTGCTCATGTTATTTTAACAGATTCCAGATGACGACGACAATTTTAGACTTTTCCAACATCATTATCGCCAATAAAATGTAACTTTTTATTAGCCCTCAGCACCGTTCTACGTAGTAACATTTTTCAAAGCAACACTAATCACAAATCCCAAGGTTACACTTAAAAACGTAAACACATCTAAAGGCAAGTCTGAAATAAAATCAAGTTGAAGTTCAAAGGGCCTTTTATGCGCGTTAACACGTAACTGGATTGGAGTGACGGTAACGAGACGGGCACGTAACGATATCAAAGTGATTTCACTTTAAAACGGAAGACTGTGTTTGATAAGACTGTTGAGGCTGTGGTGCAATGAGTGTCACTTTAGTAAAAGGTTTCATTTAACTTGCCTTGTCAGCTATTATAGTAAGTAAGTAAGTATGTTTATTCGCATAAAATGTGGTATATTCAGAATGTTACAAAAATGTTATAGAGAACACATTCTGCCATGAAAATTTAAGATATTTTTTACAATAGGTATGTCGGCGCACATTAGAATGTCATTGTTAAGAGTGACAGGTTGTCAACGTCACTCTAGCGGAGCGTCGAGTCTATGGTAGCGACGCGGCCATCTTAGAATTCAGTTCTTTAAGAGCGGTCGCCAGCGCACCACGTTATCGACTAATCGCTATCCATCGCCTTAATCATAGTGTTTTTTATAGTGATTAGCGTTGATCAGAATATTAGTGATTATCATTTACGCAATTTGTAGAATTGTTTTAATGTTATAAGAAACTCCACCATCCAACCAACATTGCAAGATGGATTCTGATGAAGGTTGTCCTGAGCTTTCAGGTATATTAAAATTATTAAAGTAGGTAACAAAAACACATAATAGAAGTACCTACACCATCATCATCATCATCATCATTTCAGCCCAAAGACGTCCACTGCTGGACATGGGCCTCCCCCAAAGGGGGGTTTTGCCATAATCGCCACGCTTGGCAGGCGGGTTGGCGATCGCAGTACGGTTGTTATAAAAGCACAGAGAACGCTGCTGCCCATTCTCTGGTAAGTCCCTTAGTCGCCTCTTACGACACCCACGGGAAGATATAGGATGGTGCTATTCTTTACGTCCGACACCAACGACGTCCGACACCAACGACGTCCGACACGACATGGACAGGGGCGCATAAATTGATAGCATTAAATTGTATTGTTGGAGCTGCTGAAGATTGTACAACTATCTTTGCATTGTATAGAATCAATCTCTTTAGTATTATATAAATGCATAGCCCATATTGTGTGAGTACTATGTACTAGAAAGCTATCATTCACTGGAAACCTACGTCTTTTCTTGACTTGAATGTGCCCTGGCGGTTTGGAGTATGTCATGCTCACTCTATTGTCTCGCTGATGGTGGCGCATGTGTCGGATCATTTAGTTCCCTTCAAAATGGTTGAGTTGAATGGTGCTGATCCATGCGTCATGTCCGTGAACGGGCGCTGTCAGTTGTGACTGGTCATCTCTTGGTTGCCATGGCTTATTTGAATGAATTATTTTGAATTGTATTTTTTTGTTTTGTTTGTGTGTTTTTGCTGTGGACACTTTTACCGTGCACATCTTGCTACATTGTTCTCACATAATATACCATCTCAACGTGAATGATGTAACCAAGATTTTGTAACAATATTCTGATTTAAAAGAGTGTCCATGGAGTTTCTTGCCCATTCTTCTCCATAGAGATCTACGCTAGGGAATGGGCAACGACAGTACTTTCACAGTTTTTATGTCTTGTGACTGGGACTGTAGCTACATTTAATTTTCATCTTTGTTTCGACAATTCAAAAGTGCCTGTAACTGGCTTACTTGAAATAAATGCTTTGATTTAGATTTTTTTGATTTTGACCATACAGAACAACACCAAAGAACACCAGAAAGAACCTACACCATACATACATCTTATTATAACCATCAAACAAAACAATAATACTGAAACACCTACACAATAAACACATTTAAATATACACTGAAATCATGTTTAACACACCATCATTAAACAAAATAATAAAGAATATTAAAATTATACACAGTATCATCATCATCAGTATTCTTATTTCAATTTATTCCGGATCGGCGCAGCATTCAGTCTTAATCTCCCACACATCTCTATAACTCGTCATCTCATCAGACACTTCCTTTCTTGTCATATCATCCTTCACACAGTCCACCCATCGTTTCTTTGGTCTTCTTCTACTCTTATATAGAACCGCTCCGGCAAGGCTCCTGTGGAGCCCGACGTTAAACTGCGCGCCGCGAAGCCGAACACCCCGGTGTACATCTCTCGCCTACATTACACCACTGAGGCTGTGGACATCGAGGAGTACGTGCGCCTAAGACTGAAGTACACGCCAAGAGTACAGCTTCTGGAATCGCGCTGCAATGTCAATTTCAAGGCGTTTGTGGTGCGCATCCCAACGTGTATGCTCCATCTGGTGTTAGAAGAAAGTTTTTGGCCGCAGGATGTGGTTTCCCGTCGCTTCCGCGGACAAATTCCACAATAATGCAGAAAACATCGTGCAAGTGAAGTGCTACTAACATAGTTTTTTACGTTGCTTATACTAACAAAAATTGTTATTAGTATGTATTTTTAGGTTAAGGTCTACGGGTCTTTGTTACCTGAAATAAATGTTTTTTTTTATATCCATCCTCATGCAGACTCAAAATTTTCATCACGACATTTTCCTCATTTAGCCATTACATACCGAGTTTCCTTTGTGCCTCAGAAAACACGGTAAGCTGTTGGTCCCGGCTGACATTTGTAGATCTTTGGCAGTCGTTACAGGTAGTCAGTGGCCTGAAAGGCTGACTCCAAGTCATAACAAGGGGTAGTATTACCCAGTACTATCTGCCCGTTGCCTGTCGCCCATGAGCCTCTGACTTGGCTTAGATGATGCCTTATCATCAAATCAACCATTATCAGCATCGTTCATCTCAGCGACAAATAACATTTTGATTGATTGACTAAGAAGCTTGTTTAAAAAGATGATTTTTACTATAAGCTTGTTATAAAGAAAGGTGTAGGTGGAGGCCATAATACATCATCATTTAGTTGTCCATGTTTTATATTGCGAAAACATTTTAAATTACACTTTTATTAGAATGGTTATCAACAACACACAAGACTGCTATTCTACGAAATATATCAAAAGGTCAATCTTTTTTCGTCCATTTATATAATAAAAGAGCTGCTAGCTCAGAAACTGATACGAAATCTAATGGCCACTCAACACCTACGCAAATCTTAACATTCGGCCACGACCTACATGTTTGAGAGGCACGCGTGTTGCGACGAGTGCGCGTAAAAAAATTGCTAGGAGTACCGTGCCGCGACGGTTCAACTCGATTCTCGGCTTCAGTTGCTACCAGCCTACCTCCACTCAAGAACACGTGGGGTAGACGTGTTTTTGATGGTCCTTGGTTGTACGACTACTATGGCAGCCCCATTTTCACTTCAGATGACTTATTCTGTGAGCTATATCGACTTACTCTGGTTCTCTGTCAGATGACCTCGTTCCAAACGCGATCCCTCAGACAGACTCCAAGCATAGCTAGATCCATGGCTAGCTGAGCAACTTTGAATTTATGGACTAACCGTACGGTACTATTCGGCCCCATAAATCATTACAGGCAGGACGCACTGGTTGAAGGCCTTAGTCTTTAGGCTCTGTGGAATACGCTACGCGAAGACCTGTAGCTTCCCAAATGTACAATTGTCTGCCAAAATCCGTTGTAAGCAGTCTGGCTCAATATCCAGTCAGTCTTATATCCCGAGGTCGTGAACCAATCATATATTTATTCGTGGACGAAGTATTTTCAGCCACAGACTATAAAAAGTACAAGCAACAAAATATAAAAGTTCTCAGTGTGTCTAAACTTTGCGATCAACTGTGACCTCGGTGTGCCGACAAGTCTGTTGAGTGATAAAAGGTCACCTTTCTCTATTTGTTGGTTCATCAGTGGAGGCAGTTTTGATCAAGTTTTCTGTGAAAAATAGTGAATTTTTATCTTCATGCTTTGTAGGAGATTTTGAACTTGCTTTTATTTTATCGAATTTTTATTTTGCTGGCTTTTATTCAAGGGGTGTGATTATTGCTGCATTATAAATGAAAGTTGCTTTTTGCGTCTGTTTGTGTTACCACGTTTATCTTCTAAACTCGGCAACGGATTTTGATGCGGTTTTCACCATCATTCAGAAAATTCATTTTGGAAGTGTTGTGGATACTAACTTATACGGACATATAATGTGGGGCAACTCTACCGATTCTGACAGAGTTTTCAAGCTTCAAAAACGTTGCATCCGGGTTATAAACAAAGCATGGTTCTTAGATAGTTGTAAACCTCTCTTCCAAAAATGTAACATTCTTCCACTACCCTGTTTGTATCTATGAGATATCTGCATTTTTACCAAGAGTCACGTGCATTTCTTTAGGCCACGTAGTGAGGTTCTACCAAGACAAAAAAGGCCTAAGTTTCACAACCTATTGTATCAACCAACTAGTCATAAAGATATTTATAAGAAAATGTGTTTAATATGTGTATACTGATTTCTAATAACATTCCAAATGATTTCAAATTGTTGCAGGGTAATGGGCAGTATACGTGTGTACTGATTTATAATAACATTCCAAATGATTTCAAATTGTTGCAGGGTAATTTATTTAAAAAAAAATGACTGAGTGGCTACAAAATTGTTGTTTTTATAGCATTAAAGAATTTATGGAATTTAAAAATTAATGTTAGTAATGAATGAAAATTGATAATTATTTAAATAATCATTTTAATAATATGTGTAAAGTAATAATATTAATTGCATGATAATAATTACATAGCCTCTGAAAAGTGAAGCAGCGCTTTTGCAAAAACGTGAAAGATCTTTCCTTGAATTTGTATGTATTTTCTAGCAAATAAACATTTTTGATTTGATTTAAACTACATTAATTGTGTGAGACTGCACAAACAGACTCACGATGTCCGCGATTACGCGGAGCCCTAATCAAAACAATACTTGTCCAATTGACAAGGGAAAACAACTACTCAACTATTAGATATAACTTACCCATCACGTTGGAACCGGAGATGTGGCGTAGTCCCTGGTCACGTCGTATCTGGGTGGGGTGTAAGTGTAAATGTGTTTCGTGTTGTGAATGTGGAGTTAAGTCAGATTCGACGGTAACCAAAGGTCGCCCCACAGCGCGTACCGTCGACTCCCTGGTCAAACCTTCAGATCACACACGTGGCACCTTTCATCAATGTCCAACTGAATTTTATCCCGGTTTGCTAACCCAATCGGGGATGTACAATAGTCCAGCACTGAATTTAGGAAGTTACCGGCGTCCAAATGACAAAGGCCGGCTACATAACCAACAAATTACTCGCGGTCACGACCCAAAGTGGCGAGATCTCTCAATTTTCACTCAATTATCAACAAAATATCAAACACCGATCAAGATGGTATCGGATTAACATCAACTCAAAGTTTCAATCAATAATTACACGACTGCAGCGTGCACCAAAAAAACAAGACACGCAAGCGACCATTTTTCAACCAAGATGCACTGACAACCAAACGTCATCTCACTGACAACTGAAACGTAATCTGTCAAACGTCAAAAAAAGGTGCGTTCAGAAACTTGGTGGATGAAACATCTACCCCCCCCCGGACGGGCCGTCCCGTCCGCTAATCAATTGGCAGTCTTGACAAGGTTGCGACCGCTCTCTTCATAACCGATTCATCCACTAAAACCTCAGCAAAACGAAGTACCCCGTCGGTGCCAGCCACCAAATTGAGAATGCGCCCCCGGCGCCAATACAGAGGCTTAAGGTTGGCATCCTTAATAAGGACGAGGTCTCCTATCTTGGGCGGATGAGTTTTATCAGTCCACTTGGCGCGCTGCTGGAGGATGTGCAGATACTCTAAGCTCCAAAGCTTCCAAAAGCTCTGAGTGAGCTGTTGCACCAACTGAAACCGCGATAGCCGATTTTACCTCACATCAACAAAAAGGTACTCAGGCAGAGCGACAAGTGGCTGTCCAATCAAAAAATGGCCCGGGGTTAGAGCCTCCAAATTGTTAGGGTCCGAAGAGAGCGGGCACAATGGACGCGAATTTAGTACCGCTTCAATGCGACAAAATACCGTAGCTAATTCCTCAAAGGTGAGAACGGTGTCTCCCAACAATCTTCGCCAGAGTCCCTTTGCTGCTTTCACCGCGGCCTCAAAAATACCCCCCCAATGGGGGCAGGCTGGCGGGTCAAACAACCAAGTGACCCCTCGACGGGCCAATTTGTTACCAAAGTCAACCTGGCTCTCATTAAGAAAGTCATACACTTCCTTCAAATAGTTACTTGTACCCTTGTAGTTGGTACCGCAATCAGACCTGATCAGAGAAGGTAACCCACGGCGAGACGTAAATCTATCCAAAGTTGCCACAAAGGCCTCCGTCGAGAGGGAGGATACCAGCTCCAAGTGCACTGCCTTAGTTGACAGGCAGACAAATACGCACAAATAAGCCTTGACAATTATACTATTGCGAAGGGTAGACGTCTTTATCGAAAAGGGACCAGCAAAGTCCGCTCCCACGCCCGCAAAGGGCCTCGCCTCATTGACGCGATCAGCAGGCAAGTCTCCCATCTGGGGCCGCATCGTTGGGGCCCCAGTCCGATAGCACGGTATGCAACGGAAGACGATGCCACAAATGGTACGACGAGCCGACAAAATCCAAAACCCTCGCCGCAGAACGGCCAACAGCGCATTGCAACCGGCGTGCGAGTTCTTAATGTGACGATCAGTCACCAATAATTTAATCAAATGGCCCGCCTTGGGCAACAAAATGGGGTGACGGACCCCATAAGGAAGGCTAGAGCGCTTCAACCGTCCTCCAACACGCAAAAGACCCGTTTCATCCAAAAAGGGGTTCAACTTACTAACGGCTCCCGACAACTTAACTCTACCGGACTTCAAGGTCTCGATCTCCTTCTCAAAGTGCACGGCCTGCACAGAGCGAACCCACAGGAGGAGCGACTCCTGTCGCTCTTGAGGAGAGAGAACCGGTGACAGGCGCTTGTCCCCTGGATTCCCAGCACCGTGACCAAAACGCCCGATCCACGAGGCAACGTTCAACAATTTGTCGAGGGAGCTGTATCGATTCAACAAAATATCAGGATCAAACGGAGGGTCCTTCGTCCCAACAGCGAGCACCTTAAGCCCGGGCAAAGGATCCGATATCAAAACTGGCGTTCGAGGCCAATCATCCTCGGGGCGAGTCAGCCAATCCGGTCCCCAACAAAGGGGGTGCACAATCAGGCGGGGGGCCATGCACCCACGTGAGGCTACGTCGCCGGGGTTCAAGTCTCCAGGCACGTGCCTCCAAATCAAAGGCGTTTCGGAATTTTGTATCTGTGACACTCGGTTCGCAACAAAGACCTCCAAGGAGTGGACGGACGTCTTCAACCAACACAAAAAAATTTGACTGTCCGTCCAGGCCTAAGAATTCCGAATGTTCACAGATCCACCTAAAGCTTGAGCAACGTGATTCAAGAGACGCACAAGAAGCGCCGCCCCTGACAACTCTAGCTTAGGGATGGTCAATGCCGTCCGGAGGGGGGCCACCTTGCTCTTGGCCATGATCAATGACAACTTCACCTGGCCTGTCGCGCTGACGGTGCGCAGACAAACAACAGCCGCACAACCGTGCGAAGATGCGTCACAAAACCCATGAAGGGTTGCAGCATAGTTCCCAGGGGGGAGGATAGCGCGCGGCAACGCGACCTCGTTGACCGCAGGAAGTGCGGATACAAATTGGAGCCAATCTTCCAAAAGGGTTTCCTGAAGTGGCTCATCCCAACCAAGTTCCGCAGAAAACATTTCGCCCAAAACAATACCGGGCATATCCAACCATTCGGGTCAAAGGTTCTCGCGACAGTAGACAATACCAGTCGTTTAGTCCAAGTGTGTGGTGACTCCAAATCGACATCATACGTAAAGGTGTCTTGGACTGGTCGGTACTGAACGCCGAGAACGGCCAACATAGCAGGGTTGTCAGCATTTTCAAACAAATGAGGATCCTGCTTATGATCCTCTTCCACATCTTCCAACAGTGCTGGCGAGTTGGACACCCACTTACGCAACTCATAGCCAGCGGAATCCAAAATTTGAACCAATTCGTCACGCAACAGGATAGCTTCCTCAACCGTGGAAGCCCCAGTGCAGACGTCATCAACATACAAGTCCGTTTTCAAGATGGCGGACGCCCGAGGGAACCTCAAGCGTTCTCGGGCCGCGAGCTCCCAAAGCGAACAAATAGCAACAAAAGGGCTCGATCGAAGGCCGTACGTATTCGTGTTGAGCTCATAAACAACCATGGGGTCCCGGGGATTCTCTCGCCACAGGATCAACTGATAACGTCTGTCATCCCGGCGAACAACCGTTTGCCGGAACATCATTCTGACGTCAGCCACAAAGACCACCTGATGACGACGAAAAGACGTGATGACATCACAAAGGTCCCTCAACAATTTGGGGCCGGAGTGCAAGCAATCATTCAAAGAGACACCAGAGGAAGTCCGCGCAGACCCATCAAACACTGTGCGCAGCTTACCGGTGGATGCCTTGAGGACCGCGTGATGCGGCAGAAAGTAATGCTCAACTGAGCGCCAATCCAAATTTGACACCGACATGTGTCCCAAGTCTGCGTACTCACGCATGAAATCTAAATATTTCTGCCGCAGCACCGGATCCCTGGCCATACGGCGCTCCATCGCCAACAATCTCTTCTCGGCCATAGGTCTGGACTCGCCGAGAGGTGGTCGAACTGCAACAAAAGGCAACCGTGTTACGAGCCGACCGGAACGGAGTCGACCTGTGTTGTTCTGATAGAACAACTCGCACTCCTCATGTTCCGGGTTCAAGCGGGCCACTTGCGGTGGCTCCTCAACCTCCCAAAACCTCTGAACAGCGTCAGAGAGCGGAGCGGAGCGACACGCCAACGCAAAATCAGGCTCAGGTGGAGGGGGAGCCTTCAACACTGGGCCCATCACCGCAAAGCCAAAGATGGTCGAGACAGCCACCAAACCGTTCGGCTGTAAGACCTTCATATTACCCAACAATATTCTCCCTAGTACATCGGAACCCAATATGAAATGAGTTGTATTATGGGAATCAAACTGGCGGTCAGCCAAATCCAGGCCTGACGTCAACCGGACAATATCAGGCGACAGCTGACGTTGGGGATGACAGCCCAAAATACTCGTCAGAACAATGGCCGAAGGAAAAAACTTAGGGTCCAAACAACTCACAGGAGCGAGCCCAAATAAGGCTTGTCCCTCAACAGTCGGGATAGGTGTTTCGCCTATTCCATTAATCGTGCCTGAAAAGGCACGGACATCCAGGCTCACCCGACCCGCTAACCAAGACGACAAAAGGCAACCCTGGGCTCCCGTGTCCAAAATGGCACGGACCACAACAGAGTCCCCCGTGGGTCCCCAGACCCTGACCGATGCCGTTGGCAACAAGACCGTGTCGATCTGGGGAGGCACGTTAGCGGGACAGGCGCCAATTTCCTAGCAATGCCTGGGCGGCGACCGATCGCCGCATCCAGGCTGGGGTCTATCCCGGTGAGGATAGTAATCAAACTCCTCGTCCGCGCGATGTCCCGAGCCGCGCGCCATCGCTGGAGGGGCATATCCCACTTGACGCCTGAGTGGCGGGGGGCGCGTCGCCAAACGGGGACGTTCCGCCAACGGAGGGGAGGGAAGCCGGTGCTGGTCTGGCCAACGTCGCCTACCAGCAGCTGCATACTCGCCTTCACGAGGGGAGGTCAATCGGCGGTCGCACGGCTCCCGATCAACTGGCGCGGGGGGTGGAGTACAACGGTCAAAGTTGCAGGCCCCTCCTCGATTCTGATCCGGCGAGCGAGAAGCCCGGTGCTTATCTCCATCATACCCCCCCCTGCGCGAACCCCCATCAGAGGCTGGTCTGTCAGAGCGGTTCGCGTTGGCGCACAAAACTTCAAGATGCGAGCCCCTACAAATTGAACAAGGGCGGGGGCTGGGGCAATCCCGATGAAAATGATTCCCCAAACAAGAAAAGTACAGGCGGCGTGCATTGGCAACTCGGCGGCGGGCACTCACGTGCAACTCCAAGAAGGCCGCGCAAGTGACTACGGCATGTCCCGTGGCCCCACAATAGCCGCAAGCAAGATTACTCTGGGTGCCACCAAAACGGGGGGCAGGGCGGCTATCACCAGGCCCGACAGTCCTAGTCCGTCCCTGGGCCCTCGGCCGAGAGGGCGGTTGGCTTGACCCCGTGGCACCACGAGCGTTGTCGAGGAAACGACACTCATCCTCCAAAAATTTGACGAGGTCTTCAAAGGGGGGAAGATGGGTGGCACCATCCCCACCATACTTCTGCTCAAAACGGGACCTCAAGTCTGACGGAAGCCGCTGCAACACTAGGTGCACCAAAAGATAGGACCAATAGTCCACCGGCAACTCCAATCGTTTTAAGGCGTTGGCCGCTGCCAGCAATGGATTCAATAGGTCAGCACGCAACGCTGACATTCTGGTGATGGCCGGCAACCCCAAGATCTGGTCAATATGGACATCAGCCAGGCAACGTTTGTTCTGGTATCGTCGGGATAGAAGTTCCAGAGCGGTGGGATAGGCCGAGTCGGTCACCGGCAAGTGCAGCACCAAGGCTCGAGCCTCACCTCCTAGGGCTGACAACAAATAAGCCAACTTCTGGGCCGGTCGGAGGTCAGAACGCGAATCAACCAAACTGTCAAACAGGTTCCTGAAGCTTAACCAATGGTCCAAGTGACCGTCAAAATGTGGCAGCTCCAGGGTAGGCAGTCTACCCAAAAGTCCAGGGCCTGCAACAACAGAGGTCTCTGTTTTGACCTGGGCAGGGTCCCGACTCTTCAAAATTTGACGGGCGCGCATACTTATTATGTCACCCAGGTTCAACATCTGGTCACAATCCGCAACAACCCCATCACGGGCCGCTTGACCCAATGTTTCCAGGTCCAAGTCCAAAATCAATTCATTGAAGCGAGCAAACAAAGTGTCAACCGCACTCAATCTCGCATTCAACTGCTCATACCGGGCAAGCGTGGCCTCTTCCAGGTCTGGACGCTCAGCGGTTGCAGCAGCAGAGGCAAACCATCTTAGCTGTGAGGTCAATCCACCAATGGCTTGGTTTACAGCTTTCAATGAAGCCATTGGGACAAATATCAAATAAACAAATTAAATTCAATTAAATAATCAACAGGAATAATTTTCCCGGACCCAACTACAATTTAAACCAAATAATAAAACTTAGGTTGAATTATTACAAGTTCAAATCCGACCCTGTACAAGCAATACCTTGTTTATACAACAACAATTCAAAGTACAAGCCACAAGGGACACCACATATCATAACACATTATGTCAAACAATCTATGTTGACTATGTTTAATTTGAGTCAGGCTGACAGGCAACAAATCAGACTTCTCAATACTTTTAACTCGACAATAAGTGGTGAATTTGACAATTAAACCACGCTCTGCTACCAGTTGTGTGAGACTGCACAAACAGACTCACGATGTCCGCGATTACGCGGAGCCCTAATCAAAACAATACTTGTCCAATTGACAAGGGAAAACAACTATTCAACTATTAGATATAACTTACCCATCACGTTGGAACCGGAGATGTGGCGTAGTCCCTGGTCACGTCGTATCTGGGTGGGGTGTAAGTGTAAATGTGTTTCGTGTTGTGAATGTGGAGTTAAGTCAGATTCGACGGTAACCAAAGGTCGCCCCACAGCGCGTACCGTCGACTCCCTGGTCAAACCTTCAGATCACACACGTGGCACCTTTCATCAATGTCCAACTGAATTTTATCCCGGTTTGCTAACCCAATCGGGGATGTACAATAGTCCAGCACTGAATTTAGGAAGTTACCGGCGTCCAAATGACAAAGGCCGGCTACATAACCAACAAATTACTCGCGGTCACGACCCAAAGTGGCGAGATCTCTCAATTTTCACTCAATTATCAACAAAATATCAAACACCGATCAAGATGGTATCGGATTAACATCAACTCAAAGTTTCAATCAATAATTACACGACTGCAGCGTGCACCAAAAAAACAAGACACGCAAGCGACCATTTTTCAACCAAGATGCACTGACAACCAAACGTCATCTCACTGACAACTGAAACGTAATCTGTCAAACGTCAAAAAAAGGTGCGTTCAGAAACTTGGTGGATGAAACATTAATAATATTATTAACTTCCATAAAACTTACTTATATTATTAGTTTCCTTACAACGAAGTTTAAGAGAGTTACTACAGACGGGTGGTTGACCACAACCACTCGTCTCGTTCAACCCTACATCTAGGTAAGTATGGTTTCTTACCTTGATGTAGGGTTGAACAAGAAAAGTCAGGCTACCTAATTTCCTTAAAAAAAAAATGCTACTTAAGTACATTTATACAAAGACAATAAAATAAACTAACTTAACCACCAAAACAAATAATATAGCTTCAAAAAAGTCCACTTCAACCGGTAATGTGCGTTGTATACAACAACAACAACAACAGCCCATAGCGTCCACTGCTGGACATAAGCCTCCCATGATGGGAGGAATTAGCCGTAATCTCCACGCTTGGCAGGTGGATTGGAGCTCGCAGTGATGAAAGACTAACAGAAAACGCTGCTGCCCATTCTCTGGTCTACGGAGGCGCAAGGTGTTCTGCCTCAGACATTAGTCGCCGTATACGACACCCGTGAGTGTAATGGGTTGGTTCTATTCTACTCTGCCGGATACCACACGGCTCACGGCCACGTTGTATGAGATAGCTAAACCTCTGGCCAAGGTAGAAGACAGCCCTTAGTTCACAAGAAGCGTCAACTAACCGTGTCTAAAATTAATGAATTACTACTTACCACAAATACCATTATTATTATGACATAATAATATGATTTTTATATAGAGCAGCGGTGGCCTTGTGGTGGCGGCATCAACTTACGAACAGTAAGTCGTGGGTTCGAACCCAGGCAGGCGCATTACTTTGTGTAATTTATTTCATTACCACTGCTCTCAAAAACGGTGAAGGAAAACATCGTGAGGAAACCGGCATGCACTAAATCCAAAAAATCGAAGATGTTACATCTACCAGCCCGCACTGGGCCGCCGTGGAGGATTATAGCCCATTCCCTCTCATAGAGAGGAGGCTGCGTGTCCCAACAGTGGGAAAATTTTAAGCTGATTATGCTATACATGTATTAGAAATCCTTAAAGTAGACTCAATCTTAGACTTTGGTAGGAAACTTCAAGCACCAACTGTGCCGAAATAGTGACAGATTGCAGACCTTTTTAAGGCTCATTAACTACCCTCTCCCCCTCATTTGTAGGGTAACGGGGTAAATACGGGTAAACAGGGGTAAACAACAGTTTCTTTTATATACTCAATCAGTTCTGTAGTGTTGGGTAGAAAGTATTTTCGGGTAGGTTTGGAAAAAGTTTGTAGGTTGGTTTGGAGGTAGATAAAATTGTGGAGCTACAGTTTTTTTCTTGAGTTACTCGTAGTTGATTGAATAATGATTTATCCGACGAGGATAAAGTTGCGAAAGTATTTATAGGTTTTTTTGAGGAAAAAACAAAAATCTTCATCATCTGCCTAGCCTTTTCCCAACTTTGTTGGGGTCGGCTTCCAGTTTTACCGGATGCAGCTGAATACCAGTATTTTACATGGAGCGACTGCCTATCTGACCTCCACAACCCAGTTGGTACCGGGTAAGACGATACCTCTTGGTAAGACTGTTTGTCAGACTTTTTGATCCTCTGACTACCTAACGACTGCCAAAGATCTACAAATGACAGCCGGGACTAACAGCTTAACGTGCTTTCCGAGGCACGGAGGAAACTCGGTGTGTAATCGGCAGTCACCCATCCACAGATCAAACTAGGGAAGCACGGCTTAACCTAACGATCGACCCGAGCGGCTGTTATTATTTAGCCACAAGCAAAAAAAATAATATAAGGATTGATATACAGAAGACTGCCTCGTGGGAGTGGTCCTAATCACCACTACTGATGTTGAGGTCCTGGCCTTTTTTTTTTTCGCATGGGAAATCATCAAATAACCCCTCCCGCTCTGGGCGGAGCAGGAGGGAGTGTCAGACTTTTACTGACTAAAACCCATCCATGTTCCTTCATCGCCCTTTGTGTTCCGGGGCCGCGGTATCTCTTTCGAACTGTCCCGCAACCCCGGCAGGCATCGGTCCTTACGGCCCCTTCCTTTTTGCTGACTCTCTTTGACGCGCGCGTGGAACACGAACGCGCCGTCGACACGGCCTGTCGTCATGAGACGGACGGACGGCGAGCTAGCCCATAGCCCACCGTCCACAGGCTTGCGCCTACGGTGGCCGGGGGCCACGTGGTGGCCCCCGACGCCCGGGGCATCTCCCGCGGCGGCCGGGACGTTGAGAGGTTCTCTCCCTCTCACGTTCCACCACCTCCTTCTCTAGCATTACTGCTTCGCAGAAGGAGGTGACGGCGTCCCATTCCGTCTCGCTCCGGACCATGGCTTGAACCAGGGCCGGACGCGAGAGGTCGAGAAACAATTTTTTCAAGGTCAAAGTCATTGCTAGACCTTTATGAACTTGGAGGGTTGTATTGATGGTTTTGATGATTATAATTCTATAACTACATACGTCTTACAATCGCGTCCAATATTTTAATCAACATACAACCTTGCACTGGCTTGCAATTTGCCAAAAACGTAAGAAAATTTGAATTACGCGGGCTGGTCGAAGCATTCACCTTAACTCTTTTTGAAAACTCGAGTTATTGCACTTTTCGTAAGGATGGCAGAATACAGGCTAGATATATTATAAATAAATATAAATAATAATAACAAATAAACTACATCTGGATGACCGAGCCTAGCTCGGTTTTTTTTTGGTGGCATATTTTCTAAAAATGAAACCTTACTATATCGATTTATCGCCCTCGAAACCCCCCTGCATACTAAATTTCATGAAAACCGTTCGAGCCGTTTCCGAGATTCAGGTATATATAGATAGACACAAGAATTACTCGTATAAAGGTATTATTATTAGATAGATAATAATACAGACTAACGACATCTTGTTAATGGAAAATTGTCACCACAATCCGGTTCAGAATTGTTTAGGAACCTCAATTAGCTAATAATAATTATCAACACTTCTTCATCTTTCTTAGAATTGTACTGTTTATGTTTATAAAAGCTTCAGATATTCAAACCGCGAGAAGGTATTTGGGTCAAGGCTAAAAGTCAAATTGTTTACGACTCCTTTATAGCCAATAACAACCTCATTTATTTCGACCTTAGAAGACAACTCCCGAGGGCGTAGACAAGCGGTTATCATTTTCATTGCGATTCGTATTTCTGCAGGCCTAGCCAAGTTACAAACGTTTTGTATCGATTATCTTTCTACAATCGTAAACGCCACGGCGTAAGCGATTGTAGAAAGCGCTAAATTGGTAGCCAAGTTGACACGACTGAGTCGATCGCTCGTTCTCTAATGTCTGTAGAAAAAACCTAGTCACACTTTAGTCTATAGTGAGCGTTCCTACCAAAGAGTTTAGCGATCAACATTGTAGAAACGATAACATTCTATTCTATCATTATGAACGATGTAAACTTGTCTACGAATTTTCTATTCGTTTGTGTTGATCACGTGATTTAACGTTGAGATGATGTCAGTCCCATTCATTTGAATAGTTTTCTACTATAGCGTTAACGATTGAAGATTGTCAACTTGGCTAAGGGTAGTAGAGTAGAGTAGAGTAGGGACTCCATTTTCCGCACTTAGACTCTTATTCGGTCCGTTGTGCGTAGGTGTCCTGGCTAAGTTAGCCAGCCTAGCTCCGTCCAGAAGCACAGAAGTTTCCTGGGATCATCACAGGCTTCGCGGAGCGACCTCACCGTTCCGAGGATTTGTTTGCGTTGGGTAGCCACGGCCTCGCATTCCAGGATGACGTGGGCAGCTGATTCTTCGGCGTCAAAGCAGCCCCTGCAGAGTGGGCTGTCCGTGGCGCCTATGTTAAAGAGATGTTTGTTGAGGGGGCAATGGCCCGTTATTGTCCCTATAATTATTCTGAGGTTATTTCTGCTTAAGCTGAGCAGTCGTTTTGTTAGTCGTGGATGTAGACTTGGCATCGCCATTTTTGACTGCCTACAGTCTGTAGACCTTGACCATTTGTTGTTATAAAGTTCAGTTGATCTCTGGCGAATCCACGCACGGAATTGTGAGAAAGGTAGGGGAAGGAGTGGGTACGGGCCTAGCACTGCCATCTCGGAACCTCTCTTAGCAAGTTCGTCTGCGGCGTCATTGCCTAGGGAAAATTTTGCATTGCCTTGGCTAAGGGTGCTGAATAGACATAAACATTTCGCTAGCTTTATGCTAATTTATTACATTTTTAACTTTTTAATCATCGTTCTTATTCTTTCGTATTATCGTTCGTTCGTCATCATGCATAGCGACCGCTGGGCAAAGGTCTCACACGATGGGTGTCTGAGGATGGACGGCGCCGCCGAGCCCGGCCTAGACAGAGATGGCGAGATGATTTAGACGCGCATCACGAAGGCTGGTACGAGGTGGCGCAGGATAAGAGTACCTGGAAGGACATGGGAGAGGCGTTATTAAAAAAAGTGAGCCATCACGGGAAGCCTGGCAGATATAAAACATCGGAATTATTTTGTACAAGTAATATTGTTACGAGCTGGGTATGGGTTAAATTAATTACTACCGATTAAACACCACATAACTTTAATAATCACAAAACACTTAAAACTCAATCACAAGTATACTACTAATCACTATTCTCTTAGATAGTATCGCACTTCTAGTTCACTTCGATTCGCTTCGTTGTGTACAAACATGTCTATTTATATGGCGACCGATCCTTCGAGAAAGGTCCACGACTTACTCGAATTGTTCTAGGCAATGCCATAGTGAGTCATTGTCCTTCCACAACTTGTAGAAAATAAAGAAGTAGGTACTTTAGGTCCTCGACGTACGGTCGAAATTACAATGACAATATGCTTAAAAAAAGTCAATATAAAAAACAAACACATAAAATAAAATAAAAACAAAATGACTCGATTTACAAAAAGAAAATCCTTATGCTGGGATTGAACTCTAAGTCATGAAATTGTAACCCAGCGCTGTGCCCCAAGACCAGCTGACTTGTTGTAAGCCGTGGCGAATATGAAGGTCTTATGTTGCTTCAACAGGTCGGGATTGTTCGGGCCGGGTTGACAACTTGACAGTTGGCGACGCGTCGCCACGGCATGCGTCGCCAGGTCGCCACACCATGTTTTGGTTATACCTGCGCCTATGTTACGTATAAAAAAATATCGTTCTCGGTCACAGAATTTCACTTTGTTTGGGCCTTCTTATCACACTGCCAAGTCGCAAAACGGCTGCTGACCCTGGTTTCGATTCCTAGGCCAAGTATTATAGAGTTTTTCTGTACACACAGTAGTTTTAATCACACTTATGTCTAAACCTTCGTTCCATTACAGGCGATATGTTAATAAATTTTATAAGCAGCGTTAATACATCAAAACGTCAATCCCACATCACGCGAACAGAACCACATCTGGGTGCCCCGTTCTCAATTTTTTCCCCCTCACCTAGTCATAAATAAAAGCCGTTATAGCCCGCCAATCAAATGAGCTACCGTCTGTATTCGCAAACGGAGTATTAAGTCATAAATACACGTCGAAGTTTCAAGGCATTTCCGCTAGCGAGCGTAAAAAATGAATCGAGTCCATCAAATTCCGTTCGCGGAGCTGTATTTGTGAGATGAGTATGTTATTTTGGATGTTTCTTACCGTCTTTTGTTTTTTTTTGTTTCAGTGCTAAAGCTGGCTACAGACTTACGAAATATAACATGCAATGTAACACGTATAATGAAAGAATTTGCCGTCCACATTGTCGCAATGTATAAGAAGACATTTATTTATTTATAGTTAATCAAAACGGTAAACACCAATAACAATAATTAACTTAGAAACACCAATTACAATTATTAACAAAACAAAAGTAAAAACACCCGGTTGACACCATTCAATGGTTTGAATTAAATTACTCAAAAGACACAAAAGACGAAGTTACACTTGAATCATGGAGTGAAAAAAAAAGTAATGCAGTTAATTGAGGCGTACAGAATAAGATAAGTTTTGTGGAATCCACAAAATTAATATTTTTACAAAAAACATCTCATTTGCTTGTTCTCGGCAGACTGAGCTGTGTTCACCGCGCGCATGCCGGAAACAGATGCCAGTAGGTACATGCTCGGTTCGTGCGTGCGCTGCGTCCACACTTATGAAATGCTCCTTTCATGTTACTTTCCATGTTACGTTACAGCAGTCTGTACCCGGCTTAAGAGTGTTTGTAATGACGTAAGTAGTCTAGCAATGATAAAAAACTGCCAAAAGTGGAGAGATTTGGTAGAGACCTATTACTCAGCATTGGGTAGCCAACGGTTGATGAAGAAGAGGAAGAAGTAGTCTAGTAGCTGCAAGCGCGACTGATTAGCATGAGGTCCCGGGTTCGATTCCCAGGCAAAGTGTGTGTGTGTGTTTGGGCGTGTTATTGAGTTTTCATTTGTGCCCAATTCGTGGAAATAGGTTCGTCCCTTATGAAACATTTCATATTTATAATTGGGCAAAATGGGTTGTAATATGAAGTACACCTTTGCATAACTCTTCGGGAATAATATTGCTTGATCCGGAGAACTTAGGACTTATTCGAAACTTTTCAAACTCAAAACAAACTCTCTGTGACGTTTAATAAATCAGTTATGCGTGCTGTGGTGGGGGATGTGCGGTGGAGGGAGTGCGGGGCGATGCGCCGCACTCTCAGTCTAGTTAGAAAACCCGTAGCGACAGCACGTCTAACGCAGTAATATTAGAAACAGTGTTTTATTGTACAACCCAACCCTGAACGAAGACACCACACTGATATATGGTGGTTTTACTCTAAACCCTAACTAGTGTACGAGTGAACACCACACTCTCTCTCACATTTACGCCACAATACACTTAATTCTACACACTTTATGTACACTAATGATAACCATATTTAGGGTGAGCAGTGATAGCCGTGTGGTATCCGGCAGAGTAGAATAGAACCAACCCATTACACTCACGGGTGTCGTATAAGGCGACTAATGTCTGAGGCAGAACACCTTGCGCCTCCGAAGACCAGGGAATGGGCAGCAGCGTATTCTGTTTGTCTTTCATCACTGCGATCTCCAATCCGCCTGCCAAGCGTGGAGATTACGGCAAATTCCTCCCATCATGGGAGAGGCTTGTGTCCAGCAGTGGACGTTATGGGCTGTTGTTGTTGTTGTTGTTGTGATCGTCGGACTGCTAAGTCAAAGGCATGCATTTTTCGGAATCATTTTTGTGTGTATTGTATAATTATCACTTTCTTCGGTGAAGGAAAACATCGTGAGGCAACCAGCATGCCTGAGAGATATTTCTCGACGGCATTGAAAGCCCAGTCAGAGGCCCGTGGGCAGCATAAAAACTGACACCAGGTTAGGCATGACTAACCATACGATAAAAAAAGCCTATCTTTGTCTTAATCACCAAAATATTTACATTGAGTCTGCTGTTCACATTGAATTCGCGATCAAATAAAATAAAACTTATAAATACCGTTTCTTGAACGTTGGGATGAAAAATGCTTTGCCTCAATTTGTGAAATTTCTCGCATGGCTGTGAGGAGAGTATTCATAGTGCGGTATGTGTGTGTCTTTGTATTGGTTGTTGAAAGAGAATGATGACCGAGATTTTGTCTGGACTTCAAAAGAGAGTGAAACTTCTTTTTGTTGCGGTTTTTTGTTTTCCTGCAGTCGGATATCAAGCACCGACCGCATCATATTTTAAAATATAAGTTATTGTGACGAATAGAAGTATTTTTAAAAACAGTTTACATATTGAAAAAATATAATTTTGGGCTCATACACCTTGTTTTTAAAAAGCGAATTAAAGAAACAAGTATTTATATACAGGGTGGAATTTTGTAATGCCACCTGGAGGAAAAGTACTCTTAATACTGCAGATAGAAAATTTTACTCAAAGGAAACATTCCTTTATTTCTGAATAGAAAGCAAACTGCATTCAAAGATTTTGAAAATTCTCGTGCCACACTCGGGAATCGAACCGCCTTAATTGCAAATAAATAACAGCCTGTATTTTTATGGCACCAATCGATAGGGTCAATCATAAAGATCAAATCCCTCTAACAGACATGATAAATTAAATGAAAAGAAAACCATAAAATATTAACTTATAAATTCAATGGGACAACATAAAGCACTTTTACTCAAAGGTCCATCCTCCAATTACTTATGTTATAACCTAATAAACAGTTATCTTTTGACGACATTTATTGATTAAAATGACGAAGAACTATGTAGATAGGAAGATTGCAATTTTCTCAAACAAATACTTGAAAATTACAATCTTTTTTCTTCATTCGTAAATATCCATCCTTTGAATAAAAGTGCTTTAACGTATTGAATTTATCCCAATGAATTTATAACTTTAGATTTCATGGTTTTCCTTTCATTTAATTTATAATATTTGTTAGAGAGATTTGATCCTTATGATTGACCCTATCGTAAAAGCCTGACATAAAAGTAGAGGATGTTATTTTTTTGGAATTTAGCCGGTTCGATTCCCGAGTGTGGCACGCGAAATTTCAAAATCTTTGAATGCAGATTATTTTCTTTAAAAAAATAAAGGAATGTTTCCTTTGAGTAAAATTTTCTATCTGCAGTATTAAGAGTACTTTCCCTCCAGGTGGCATTACAAAATTCCACCCTGTATATGATCAAAAGATCAACGATGTCTAATTTTTATATACCAACTGGATCTAGTTCGTGATGTGCCTTTTCTTGAGCTCCTTTTCTATCAAACTGTACTCACAAATAAATTAAAGTCTTATTTGGCTTTTTTTAAATGAAATGTGACTTTTACCTTGGCCAAAGGCGATGCCATACAGCGTTGAGGATGAATTTTCTAACGGCATTTTTTAAGTTTATTGTTTAAATGCAAATAAGATTCTGTGTGTTTTTAGTAACATAATTTATTGTAAATGTTTTTTTTTTTAAATTATTTTATATGATTTATCTTTCAATGACATTATTTTTTCGTTAACTTTATTTATTTTTATTGAAATGATCCGCTTTCTAAACTTTAATTTTATTTATTTTTGAATTGTAAACGTTATTATCCGAATTTTAATTGTATTATTTAATTTTTGAATTGTAAACGTTAAAATCTGTGATCTGTTAGATTTTAATGAGTTTTCGACACAATATAAAAATTTGTTTATGAAATAAATTAAATGAATGATTTTTGATGATGTATTATTAAAAGTTAATTCATTCCATTAGAAGTCTACAAACAAAACTAACAAACCAACGAAGCTCAGAATTCTCCGTACTATACCAAAGAGTAAAGCCTATGAATACGATTGTAAGAAAACTTAGGAGCTATCGTTCGGTATGTAATAACAGTGCGAGCTTGTTCTTTACAAACATTCAAGTACGAGTACATTACCATACATATTATTAAATACGCAACTAGTGTGTAGAGTGGTATTTACTTATTAAATATGAGATGGATTCCAATGTGGGAAGGAGAATTACTTTGGTATTGCAATATGTACCTATTATTTATTTGTTAAGGATGTATTTTGACTGGGACTATGTAGGTCAAATAAACAAGGTGTAAACAACCTCATAACGAAGCCGTCAACCAAGCATTCTGTACATCAAACTAAGTAACTTTACGCAAAAATTATTGGGAAATGACTTTTTTTTTGGGGTGAAAATCATGGTTTGTGGTAGAACTTAATGTAACGCACTCAAAACATTGTGCTGATGGATGGATTGAATAGTACGGGAGTCGTGGAGGTGTTTAAAGTAAAAATCTTCTATTAAAAACTTGTATATAAAAAAACTTGTCAACTGTTGGATCGTTGTCCCCCAATATCTCCGTAACTAGAAGGTTCCCAGGTGGGGTGTAGAACAAAAAAAAATATCGTAATGACGAGAAAAACAAGTGCCATTCATTCCTTATTAAGAGGTTTTTTACGCCCTATAAATTATGTTTATTTGACTGTCTATATTTTACGTATGACAGCGAGGATAAACTAATTAAAATTGTGTACGGGGCACAAAGGTGTCTTAAAACTTGGGGGGAAAGGGGCCTAAGAGGACACAGAGAAAGCTTCTTTTATTTTATTTAAATTACACATATACATACATAACATCATGATTGTAATTCCCACTTGGTTAGGTAGAGGAGAGCAGCGGTGGCCCAGTGGTGGCAGCTCCGACTTACGAACAGTAAGTCGAGGGTTCGAACCTGGACAGGCGCATTACTTTGTGTAATTTATTTCATCACCACTGCTCTCATAACGGTCAAGGTAAACATCGTGAAGAAACCGGCATGTCATGTCCTAGAACCAAAAAAATCGAAGACATGTGACATCTACTAACCCGCAATGGGCCCGCGTGGTGGATTATAGCCCATTTCCTCTCATAGAGAGGAGGCCGTGTGTCCCAGCAGTGGGAACATTTTATGCTGATTATGCTAGACAGAGGTGCGTCTAATAGTAAAAATTGTTTAAGTCCTACATAATAGTCTATAGCCATCAACCAAGCACAAATCCACACTCCGTGGCTGCTACTGAAAAATAGACAAGGAACGACTTCACAACAAATTTCCCGAAACGTCACAAAGTTCTTCGGGGATAACACTACTTACATTACACCGAAATTATTCAAATAGCGAAGTTAAGTAATCAAGTGGTTTAATCAAGCGAGCAGTGCGCACTAAATCTAAGTTAGTTGACAAATATTTGGACTTACAAATTACGTGTGGGACTTGGCGTTTGTGAAATGCTTTACTGTTTAAAGTGGTGGAGTTTCCGAGAAGAGTTACCGGGTTCAAATGATGCGGGTTTAAGTTTATTGATTTACTAGTTTCTACCCGTGACTTTGTCCACGTGAAAAACATATACACATCCTATGGCACTCAGAAACAGTATAGCTCCTCATCAGTGAATTTTTTTTTGAAATCTGATGATGAGGTTCTGGGATTTCCCTCTCCACTACAACTTACAAACTTTACCACTGTTGTCGATTATGTTGTGCACAAACCAAACTTAATTTGAGCTATTGCTATCGTTTACTGAAAGGCAGTGTAAGCGAAAATGACGGCTATAGCTATGAACTAAGTTAGAGATGTCAAACTAGTTTATGCCTTGTGCTTCATCGTGTTTTTAGTCGACGTGTTTTTACGTGCACCGTTCATTTGTATGGAAATATTAGTTACAACTAAATTTGGCAGCTCTAAATTACGTCCGTCTCTTTCTCGTTTCACTACAGAGAAAAACTTAGCAATAGCCTAAATTAAGTTTAGTTTGTGCACAACAGAATCGACACTACCTTATAATATTAGTATCGATAATCTTTCTTTATCGTGTATGCCTAACCTGGTGTCAAAGTTTTTATGTCGCCGATGGGCTTCTGAATTTGCTTTACAAGCCGTCGAGAAATATTTCCTCACGATGTTTTTCTTTACCGAACCAAGCGATAATTATATGAGATTCTCATAAGTAAATACCGTTAACACCCTACTCACTAAGAAGTGTGACAAACGAGTCGAATTTTCTTCTTTCTTACAAGACGACTACTCGTCCCAACTTAAGTAAACTTAAGTATTCATGTCGACTGAATAAAATATGTTAATGTAGACAAACAAAGGTGTTTACGTGGAAATTAACATTAAGGCGCTACCGAGCAAACGATACGTAATTCCAAAATAATTGCATTCGCTTGATCCCTTACTGCATCGTTATTACTTATCCTTCAGTTATGCAATTAATATCTAAGATATTTAAGGATTCACTCAATACATCGTACGCTTTAGAAACACGATTACTTTTAGTTTCCTCGATAGAAAAACAATCCAAAGTAATCTCTAAAAAACAAAATAAACCCTAAGTACGGCGTAAATACTTCACGGAAGATCATCAGATTTTGAATAATAACAAAACTACATGTTTCCTATAACGTATACGTTTTACATTTTCGAAATGTGTCTTTGTTTGAATATTATGAAGGAAATACCTAAATTAGCGTTCGTGCCGCCCGTTCTAACCAGAGCCGCCACGCTTCCCCCCTATCCGCTTTAGTCCTGCTTCGGCTGTTGGACGGGGAGCTTGTGTCGCTTGTTGATTTTTGCGGCGCGCCATAGAAATATAATTTATTAAATTTCGACTTTCGGACCGCGATCGTAACAACAACAACGTGACGACTGTACTATTTTTGCAATCAATACATTGCTCTTTGACCACTACGTAAGTTTGTCGCTAAGTCACTGGACAAGCAATGTAAAAATCACACAACGATACTTCATTAGGCGGATACTTCGCGTAGTACAGCCGCTTCTTCTTGCGACTAGTTAGGGATGTGCGTGTGGAGATCCACTGACGTAGGCTGTCGACAATATCGACTGACGAATGAAATATTGCTATTTTAGTCGATTTTTTTTTAATTTGTCAAACGTTTTAACCCGGTTGGAATATCGATTTGTAATAATGTTTTTACGTATTTTGATTATTTTACAGCATTTTATCATCTTATTTTAGAGAAACGCGTAACCTACTTTCGTAAAGTAAGTTAATTAAATTTGAGGTTAAATCGGTGGAGTGTTTTTGGCTTTGAATTATCGTATATTATGCCTAATCCTCGTGCTACTAACTACTGTTTCAATAGGCCATGACAGCCTAAATCAGTGGTCGGCAACCTTTTGGCAGGCAAGGGCCACAAGGTGGCAAAATAAACTAAAGGCGGGCCGCACTTGTGATATTAACTTTATAAGGCCAATATACCTACGTATCATACCCATAGAAAAAATGAAAAGCGCTTGTTGAGGTTGCACTTGTCGCGGGCTCAAAACTCACTGTTGCGCGTGCCCAAAAAGCACGCTGTCTCACCTGGCATCGTGCCCGACAGAATGAGCTCAGTGAGATGCAAGATAATTCATAGTAAAAGGTGCCTAAAAAAATACGAAAAGAACTTTGGAAAATCGAGTTTTATGAAAAAAACCAGCGCATAAATCAAGTACAAATCAAAGTTGCGTTAAAATTGGCAATAAAAAGCAAAACGAATCTTTGGTAGCTCGTAACTCTTTAAGGCGAATGCTTCAGGGTAGCCCGCGAAATTCAAATTTTCTTACGTTTTTTGCAATTTGCAGGCCAGTGCTAGGTTGTATGTTGATTAAAATATTATTCGCGGTTGTAAGACGTATGTAGTTACAGAATTATATTCATCAAAATCATCAATACAACCTTCAAAGTTCATAAAGGTGGAAAAATTACTTTTCCAAGGTCAAAATCATTCTTGCACCTTCATGAACTTGGAGGGTTGTATTGATGATTATAATTCTGTAACTACATACGTCTTACAGTCGCAAACAAACAATTTTAATCAACATACAACCTAGCACTGGCCTGCAAATTGCAAAAAACGTAAGAAAATTTAAAATTTCGCGGGTTACCCTGGAGCATCAGCCTTAATGGCTTTTTATTTTACTATTCTGTTTCCTGTTGTGCTGTTCTGTGTTGTGTGTGTTTAAAATTATTATTGAGACAAAACGATATCATGTATAACTTTGGAGTTTGTATGTACAGTACCCAACAGTGGAGTAATTCCCTCCCGAAATTTCTATGGAAAAAATATCGACTACCTTAAGGCTGGATTCCCAATATACGGTCGATTGTGGTTTGTTCATGCATTTATTTTATTTTGATAATTATAACCTATTTACAAAACTTTTACGGGCCGCAAGTGAGACGGCCGCGGGTTGCCGACCGCTGGCTTAAACCAACGTAACCGGATATTTTATTGTTTTAATTTACTTATTAATATATTTTTTAGCTACATATTGTTTATTTTTATTATAATATTATTTTCCGGACATTATTTTTTATCTAATTATTTTCAGGAACCCAAAAAAATAATTGTACAATTATAAATGGAAGATTCGATATCTTTCCGATTTAGTCAATCACTAGCGTACAGTGCTTTTGCGGGTGTGCCTTACGCACACATACGTGGAGCACATAGAATACCTAAAATCTATTAGCGCCAGAAGCTCGGCCCGCTCTTAATGATTTATTACTGAGGAGTCTGTGAGAGCGATCAAATGGAGGTACTTGTTGGTTAGAAGGTGGGTTAGTGTTAAGTCTCGTCTTGTTAGGCGATTTAAATTGAAGAGTCTAAAATGTTACCCAATGTAAAAAAAAATATCCATCGAATATAAGAACCTCACGATCCATCGCCGATTGCCGAAATCATCAGTATGTTTAGTTTATACAAGTTTTAGGGAAAACGAGCTACTTACTTTGCTACGCCGTAGCAGGGGCGCTACGGCGTAGCAGCTTCGCTACGATAGATCCACTTCCTCTATACCGCTTACGCTTAGGAAGCTCAACGCGCTCGTGACCAACCCTGGATTTTACTTGTTTGCTGAATGAAAGACGATATTGTTGAAATTTTTGTGGTTCTGCGAGAAGACCGAGTAAAAGGATTAGGGATTTAATTAAGTGTTAATGGTTTTTAATACTTTACTAACTATATAACAATAAATAAATGGCTACGGCGTAACATATTCACATTTGGCAGGCCACAACCACTGTAACTATTTTTGAATTGATTACAGATGGTAAACGACTTATAATTTTAAGTTTCTGGTCAAGTTCTTTACGTAACAACCAGAAAATATTTACGACAAATGAAAATTAAATCCAGGGCCGGTTTTGTTTTGTTCCTAAAAAAACAAAGCAAAAAAACGACTAATAATTCAGACTTAACGCTAATCTCGAATTGTTCAAACGAAAGCTTAAGAAAAAAAGAAAATCTTAAGACGGTTAACGTATCAACGCCCCAGAGTTTTGTCTAAATGATAAATGATGGTACTAGGACACCAGGATGGATAAGTGATCTTTTTTGGCACTCAGAGCTAAATCTTTGGGTTTGAAAATACTTCGGATGGTCAATTAGTGGTATTCTTGCGTGAAGGAATGGTGTGAGGAAATAATTAATGATTGTTTTTTTTTGGAGGCAGTGATTTTTGTGAGAAAATTGGGAATGTCCTTGATTGATGTGATTTTTGAGGTATTGCTGTTGTTTTAGATAAACGTAACTGCTATTTACGTCAATCATTGTAGTTTTTAGGGTTCCGTTCGTTAGTCGCCAAAACGGTTCCCTAATAGGTTCAATTTGTTCTGTCTGTTTGTCTGTCAGGACCCTTTTTGTTAGGAACGCGTGCAGGTATCAAGCTGAAATTCATATCAAAAACCCAGGTCTGCTACCCCTTAGAACAGCGAAAAATCTTGTCAGTCCACGCGATCAAAAGATATGACCGCTTACGTCGCATACTTTACGATTTCACAAGGGAATCAAAACCCGGGTACTTCCCGTTGATCTAGAATCATGAAATTTGGCAAGAAGCTATGTCTTACAGGACATGTTAACGAAAAAATTAAGGAGAAAGAAGAAAAAACCAACCTACCTAGAGAGGGTACCTGAGTAACTATGTACTCATAATTTATAATGTATGTTGTATACTATGTGTACATAAGTAGTTAAATAAATAAAAAAAGAAAACCGTAAATATGTAGTTTAATAAAAAAGAAAACCGTAAATATGTAGTTTAATAAAAAAAAACATACAAGTTGATACGGAACCGTCGGTGCGCGAGTCCAACTCGCATTTGGTCGGTTTTTTTACCTGAATACAGCGAAGCAAAATGGAGGGTTACGATTTTTTTATTTTATTTAATTAGTAAACTTACTATAATAACAATTAAAAACAATTTAATAAATTAAAATAACAACTCTACTAACTCCTCCTCAACACTGTCAACAGGTAATTTCCCCAAGAGACTGGCAGCGTTGTCACATTGTTTGGCAACATTGTTTAGCCTCTGGCCAAGGTAAAGGCCAGCCCTTGGGTCACGGGAAGTGTCAACTAATCGTTTTAAAATTTACATGAAAGTTCAAATAAACTAAACGTAACATAAAATATCACACCCGTTTTTCCCGAAGGAATGGGAAAAGGTATAACCTACTTATAATAGTTCTCCCAAATATTGTTATATTTAAGTCTCATGGAATAGGGGGCGAGTCTTTTACCATCAACGGGACACAGATCCAATCTCCAGGCTACTACTGAGAAATTCCTAATGGAAAAATCCTTTTACACTTCGGGGGACCTGGCAATCGAACTCTCATGCTCAGCAATAGCGCTCATAGCCACTAGACCAACGAGGCAGGCATTTTCTAAAGTCACATTTAAAATTAATAGGGTAGGTGACAAAAAAAGACTAATTAGTCCGTCAGATAGATTTCCAAAAAATATTGGTCACATATTTTTTAATTTTTTTACGTAAACAAAAAATTTAAGACGATACAGTGCGTTGAAAACTCGTAAGACTTCACATTTGAGCACATTTTTTACCGGAAAGTGACGTCACAAGCACCCAAGACTCATGATTTTTGACGCGTTTTATCTTCGTCAATTTTTATTAATTTGATAAAACAAAAAACACGTATCCAAAGTTTTTGAGAATCCAACTGACGGACTAAACATAATCATTTTTTTTTTAGTCAGGAATCATCCTTAATAGCTGAAATGTTGTCGTCACAAATTAAAAATATTAAAAAATTAATTCCATAGACAAGCTTATCATCTCACTAATAATATAAATTAAGTACTATTTGCAGAGATTCTCTTTTTTGTTTTATTATTAAGAGTACTTTTTCTAATTCGTAATTAACAAGATAGAATAAACAGAATTAATTATGAACCAGATTAATACATTAATTTCATTGGTTTTTCTCTGTTTTGTCTACTATATAATACATTCATAAACTCACGGCTTTTTCTCATGGGTATGAGTAGGCAGAAACCACAGAACGCCATTTGCATCTGCACGATCCCTAATTCTTACATCCTTTTGCCTCGTCCACCTTCACACATCGAGATTCACATTGCGAGTACTAGGGACCTGAGGCCCTAAGACCTCTCGCGTCCGGCCCTGGTTCAATCCATGGTCCGGAGCGAGACGGAATGAAACGACGTCAACTCCTTCTGCGAGGCAGTAATGCTAGAGAAGGAGGTGGCGGAACATGAGAGCGAGAGAACCTCACGTCCCACTGTAGACGGTCGGTGTTCGAGTGAATCAGTTTCTTCTAGGCAAGCGTGTTCCACCCTAGGCCACGTTATCGCTTCACATCAGGCGAATTGCTGCAAAACGGAGGCCTTTTTAAGGTAATAAAACTCCCTCATACACAGAGGCCAGGTCAGGTAACGTTACAGAAACTGCTGGATGTGAGTCGCACGGGACCAGTCAATGTGGTGACACTTGGGGGAGGCCTATGTCCAGCAGTGGACGACTTTCAGCTAAAATGATGATGATGATTCAGAAACAGCAAAACGCCTCCTGCTCATCGAAGTATCGACTTACATACTCCTTTTGCCTGATCCACGATCACATTATCTGAACTTTAAACGTTTTTGCTAAATTCGTAATACACCAAAAACATTATTAACGCCATCATCATCATCAGCCTAGCCTTTTCCCAACTATGTTGGGGTCGGCTTCCAGTCTAACCGGATGCAGCTGAGTACCAGTATTTTACATGGAGCGACTGCCTATCTGACCTCCACAACCCAGTTCATACTGGGTAATACGATACCACTTTGGTAAGACTGGTTGTCAGACTTTTTGGGCCCCTGACTACCTGTAACTACTGTCAAAGATGTACAAATGACAGCCGGGACCAACCGCTTAACGTGCTTTCCGAGGCACGGACGAAACTCGGTATGTAAGGGTGGTCACCCATCCATAGACCAACCTAGGCAAGCACGGCTTAACCTAAAGATCGACCCGAGCGGCTGTTATTATTTAGCCACGAGCTCCTCAACATTATTAACGCCATTTTAATCTAAATCCACACCACAAAGCAATGACCATTAGCGCTAATAACCACTCATACAATTCAAATATTATTTTAAAAAACTTCAAAAAGAACAAATTAATGAGCTCTCTAAAGAGGTTTCAAGGCTTCAATCCTGAAGCTGAAAATGAAAACGTCAGGGTTTTTTATTCATAATAAAGGAATTAGGGCATTTGTGAAAGGGACCGCCATGGATGTATTATTGTATTTTAGTGTTTCCGTTTCCTGTGGAGGCGTTTATTTTTAAATTGTATTCTGAATTTGAATAGAGATGTTTTTTTTTGTTTTTGTAAATCTTTTGTTGTAAACGTGTATTGTTTTGGTGTTGTTAGGATTTGAATTGCAGTTTTGAGTAAACTTCTGTATACATTACTCGAATTAATACTAAATTGAAATACCAGCCTGTCAGTGTATTTTCTATACAATTTTGTTTTTAGAATAATAAAATCCGATTTAATTAAGGAAGTAAATATTTTTTATAATAATACTAGCGGACGTCACGCGGTTTCTCCCGCATAGTTCCCGTTCTCGTGGAAGTACGGGGATACAATTTAATATAGCATATGTTACTCAAGGTGAATGTAGCTTTCTAATGGTACAAGAATTTTTGAAATCGGCGTAGGAGTTTTTGAGTTTATTCATTAGAAACATACACACACACACACACAAAATACAATAATACAAATCTTTCCTCTTTATAATATTAGTGTAGATAATTTTATGCGACACACTTAGCACCCATCTTTTTGCGTCGTGGGTTAGCAAATCAAAGGGTGCTAAAATAAGTAACATAGAAAGTAAGAAGTCAAATAAGGTTTGAGACAAGAATCTCTTACTCTTTTCCCAATTTATTTCAGGTTGGCCCAGCATTTCTTCTTCCATCCTATACAAGGTGTAGTTTTGCATCCTAGTCAAAATTCAGGAGCTTGGCACAAAAGACATAAATAATAAATTTAAATTACGTTACCTGGTCAATAATTAATTAATAATTAATCTATACTAATATTATAAAGAGGTAACATATTTTGTTCGAAAGTTTGTATGTAGGGGGTAATCTCCGGAAGTAATGAACCAATTTTAAAAATTATTTCACTGGTAGAAAGCTACATTATTCGTGAGTGCTATAGGCTATATTTTATTCCCGTACTCCCACGGGAACGGGAACTACGCGGGTGAAACCGCGGGAAGTCAGCTAGTAATTAAGAAAGCTGCTATATTAAATTGTTTAACTTTAAAGTAATAAACAGAATCACCCATCGCGCGACATCTCACTGTATGCCTTTATTTATATGAGTAAAAGTGCGGTCATAGGGCTAGTACTAGACGGGATGTGTTTTAATACAGGTGGTTTACAGTTACCGATTTCCATAAATAAGAAAAAAATAAAAAATAAATACCTACCCATTTTATTATCATTAGCATAGATACCTCCTTGAATTTGACCAGGATGCAAAGCGACCCCTTGTATTTAACAAAGTGAAATGCAAGCAAAGTTGCACTATCTTGTGATTCTCTACATCTTCGTGATATAAAGGCCGTTTCATCTGCATTAGAGTTGGTCCGAACGCCTGGAGGCTCCACTTAATAGATATCCGGCCTCCGTGCCCGTCGGAGGGTCCGGAAACCTTTCTGAGAGGTACATGTCTCTTTGTGATGTTTGTTTAATAGTGAGTAGGAGTCGGGTTTGGGTTTTAAGGTAATAATAACTGTACTATTTATCTTAAGAATATGTTTAGTTGCTGTTAGCTTTCATCTATAATATTATTACTAATATTTTAAATTTGAAAATTTGTGAGGATAGATGGATGGATGGATGGATAAATGTCTGTTACTCTTTCATGCGAAAACTGCTGACGTGTTTTGGCATATAGATATAGTAACATATAAAGGGCGTACAACACCTCATAACGAAGCTGCAAGGCACTTGTTTTCCTCGTCATTGCGATCATTTTTTTGTTCTACACCATACCTGGAAACCTTCTAGTTACGGAGATTATTATATATTATTATATAAGCCTTTTATTCCCAAAAATGTACATTTTAAAATTCGTTACATAATCTCTTAAAATAATAAAATATTCATTTGGTTCTTAAAACCAATAAATTCATTTGTAATAATATTGAACATGCATTTTAACAATAATTAAATAAAC
This sequence comes from Xestia xanthographa, assembly GCA_905147715.2. Classification (NCBI taxonomy): domain Eukaryota; kingdom Metazoa; phylum Arthropoda; class Insecta; order Lepidoptera; family Noctuidae; genus Xestia; species Xestia xanthographa. The sequence continues at coordinate 22,466,426 of LR990666.1, read as the reverse complement.
AAAAAATGTAAACAAAAAATAATAAGTTACGGAGTTATTGGGGGTCAAAGTTCAACTTTTTGACAAGTTTTTTTTTTTAATACAGTTTTTGAATGTAAGATTTTTACTTTAAACACCTCCACGACCCCCCCCTACTATTAAATCTATCTATCAGCACAATGTTTTGAGTGCGTTACATAGAGTTCTACCACAAAACATGATTTTTCACCCAAAAAAAAAAAAGTCGTTTCCCAGCAATAATTTTTGCGTAAAGTTACTTAGTTTGATGTACAGAATGCTTGGTTGACGGCTTCGTGATGAGGTCTTTTACACCCTGTAGGTTACTTTTTACCCCGGTAGTATGATCCCGTGAGACAATTACAGAACTTCATGCGGGCAAAGCCGCAGACAGCAGTTATTTATACTTCTATACTAATAATAATATTATAAAGAGGTAACATTTGTTTGTAAGTTTGTATGTTTGTAAGTTTGTATGTAGGGGGTAATCTCCAGAAGTAATTAACCAATTTTAAAAATTGTTTCACTGGTAGAAAGATACATTATTCGTGAGTGCTATAGGCTATATTTTATTTCCGTACTCCCACGGGAACGGGAACTACGCGGGTGAAAACGCGTGACGTCCGCTAGTTAACAATAAAACAAAATTATATAAAAAAATAAACATAAAAAAATAATAAAAATAAAACAACCGAAATTGGGCCCCCGTCTCAGCCAAGTGCTGTAACATTTAAAAAAAAGTCACAGCGCTGGTAATCTTGCTATCAATCTCACTACTATTATAAATGTGGAAGTTTGGATTGATGGATGTTTGTTTCTCAATCACGTCAGAACGACTGAATGGATCTGCATACAATTTGGCACTAACATAGAATAGCAAATAGGTGGTTTTTTTCTCAACTCTTTCCATAATCATAAAAATTTAACGACACTAACCGTCAGATTAGCTAAATATAAATAAATTTAAATATTGCTGGACATTACACACAGCGCCATCTAGTGCCACACTAAGCAACGAGGCTTGTGTCGTGGACACCAGATAGTTGATATACTACCCAATTTTTAACAAATCTACTTGCTCCTATTGAATAAAAGGGTGAGCAGACTTGTTCAATTTAAAATTTAATTAGGGGAAAGATATAAAATACAGCTAGTTATAAAAAAAACACCTACCTAGCACGCACTCTCTATAGTTTTCTAAGGTAGTATATCAACGATCTGGTGTCCACGACACAAGCCTCGTTGCTCGTTGCCAAGTATGTATTTACAAACAAAAAGTATCTATTTACTTTTTGTTTGTATACACATACTTATTATACATATAAACATCCAGCTCTGGGTTAAAAAATAAACTGGTTGGGTGAATTGGGCCATATTCTCAAAAGCTTTGCAGTACTGCGCCACCGTTTATCACAGATTTATAAACTAAAGTTATTATAACGATAACTCTAGTTTAACCTTAATTAAAATTGCACTTTTAATCATACTATTAATTGGTAATAACGCTGACGTGCATTATTAGTAATCGCCACCAACAGTAATATGTATAATTAGAATTAACGATGCTTTACCGTAAAAGATCAATTACTTTGATCGAAATTACCCATGCTTTATTAATTAATTTGTACCTGGGCGACCGAGCTCTACTCAGGTGAAAATAGAGAAAGCGATTTTTTCCAGGTATGCGTTAACAATTACCAAATAGATACGCGATGGTTATGACGTAGTAGTTGCTTATGGCCCTTCTAACCATAAAATTAGCAACTCTATTTGTGGTGGTCTAAATACTGTTAGAATAAAGTTCTTCTAATCAGCTTGCACTACAAAGCGGTTGTTACGTCAGTCACTGCGGCCGAATAGTGCGAAATGAGTGGTTTTTTGCGATTTACAAAAAATCTATTAAATACACTAAAAAAATAAAACACATAAGACCTGCTTTATAGTAAGTTCAATCAGTATGCAAAGTTTCATGATCTAATTTGAAGTACTTTTTGAATACCAGCGGTTTATTGTTCGATTTGGAGGTAACTTTGGATTTTTTTTCTATCGAGAAAAGTTTATGGAATCGTGTTTTCGTCACACATAGGACAGCATTAATCCTCAACTTTACCATATATTTATTTCAAAATTACTGCTGCAGTATTTTAGGCGTAACGGAAGATCATGCCAAGCCATTTGAGGGATATATAGCCCTTAATTATTCCTAAAATACTTTTGAATATTCTCATTAATACTAAATAATATTCTTTGTATTTAATTTCTCATAAGTCATTTATTTGATTTTTAAAACAATCATATAATATTTCAACCGACAATGTGGACCGGTCAATGTGGCGACACTTGGGGGAGGCCTATGTCCAGCAGTGGACGTCTTTCGGCTGAAATGATGATGATGATATAATATTTCATAACGTATTGAGTAATTGACAGTTGATTTGAATATGGCGGTTAAGTTTATAAAAAGGGAGGCAAATCATTTTAACAGGCATTATATTGTGAACTAAGGACATTATTCTGCCCAAATACAGACTGGGTGTGAATTATAGTTCGTATTTAAGGGCCTATACTACCTCAAATGCCTTAGCATGATCCTCCGTTACGCCTAAAATACTGCAGCATTAATTTTGAAATAAATATATAGTAAAGTTAAGGATTAATGTTAGGTCCTGTGTTTGGCAAAAACACGATTCCATAAAATTTTCTCGATAGATAAAAATTCCAAAGTTACCTCAAAATCGAACAATAAACCGCTGGTATTCAAAAACTACTTCAAATTAGATCATGAAACTTTGTATGCTAACTGAAGTAACTATAAAGCAGGTTTTATGTTTTTATTTTTACCAAAAGACGAAAATTTGATTTTATAAAGAATAAAAACCACTCATTTCGCACTATTCGGGCCTGCAGTGACTGACGTAACAACCACTTTGTAGTGCAAGCTGATTAGAACGTTATTCTAACAGTATTTCAAACAAAGTTTGAACCACCACAAATAGAGTTGCTAATTTGAAGCTATGTGTAAAACCTGCTACTAAACAACATATGAGACCTAGGTAGACCGATTGTTCGCCCCCGCAAACTCCTCATATTGCAACTTTCATCGAAATTGTTCGAGCCGTTTTCAAGAACGTGATTACAATATTGTATTCATATAGTCACCGCTAGATAAGTAAGAAATAAAGGTCATTAACCCGCATACATTTATTCAAATACATAATTCTAAAAACAGAAATAATTACAAAAACTTGTCCCGAAACGACCTTTATCGTGATCCTTGACATTTTCTAGTAATAAAAAACGATTCATAATGTATTGCCGGGGTACCTACGCAGAGAAATTAAGGAAAGAGCAATGATCTTTAATTCTTACTTATCTGGCGGAGATTATAGTATTATCATATTGTCGTCACTACCCTTTATACTAATTTATTAGAATTTGATTGAAATCGACAACTAGAAAATGTCACTTTTACAATTATCAATCATCATCTGCCTAGCCTTTTTCCAAGTTTTATTGGGGTCGGCTTCCAGTCTAACCGGATGCAGCTGAATAGCAGTATTTTACATAGAGCGACTGCCTATCTGAACTCCACAACCCAGTTAGTACTGGATAATACGATACCCCTTGGTAAGACAGGTTGTCAGACTTTTTGGGCCACTGACTACCTGTAACGACTGTCAAAGATGGACAAATGACAGCCGGGACCAACAGCTTAACGTGCTTTCCGAGGCACGGAGAATCGACAACCAGCAGAAAATGACACTTTTGTAATTATCAGTATGGATTAATAATTATGTATGTTCATACCAACAAAGCTACATAACGAAATATACTGGTACAGTCTTAACCAGGTAAAATGTACTTGGCTTTATTAAAAACACCTCTGAATACAGCCAGGCCACTTAACATAGAAACTCCTTGCCAATTTGCATCTAAAAAAAAAACAAATTTAATAAGCCAAGGCATTCCTATACAACCAGATAGGCATACCCTAACGCTTCTACCAGCGCAATTTGGCACGCGCGAGTAAACCGGGGTAACAGGGACAAATAGAGGAAAAGGGGAAGTAGGGTAACAAAGATAGTGTTAGATAATATTGACACGAATTTACTTGGTGAAGCGAGCTTATCTTAATATTGTGACCTTGGATTAGGGGAGTTTTTCATGGGGAAATATGTCTTGGATCCTGTGTATGACCTCGTGCGATGTGACTTGCTACGCGATTTGGTTCAAGAGAATAATCAGCGTTCAACTCCATGTCTTGCTACGAGCTGTCAACGCCGACAATGATTTGTCGGACATTGCTCGTCGATTCGCCAACCCGCACTGGGTCCGCGTGGTGGGTGATAGGCCCAACCTTACAAAAAGAGACATTTAATTAAATTTGCGCAAAATCGCTCTTTTCTCGCTTCAAGTCGCGTCTAGCTGAACAAGTTCTTTCATTTTGTTGAGTATGACTGTAAGGCTGGTAAGAGATTGGATTTTTTTGAAGGACCATTAATTAATAAAAAATAGCTGTATCAACTTATTAAGGTAAAGTTTGGGAAGTGGATCTTTGCTCGTAAGTAGGTAGATAATCCAGTATGCCACCTACCTCAAACTTCCACACGTACGCTTCTTCACGAGAGCCTTGCACGGCAAGGGGTTGGAGCGAGGGCACAGAACGTTCCAAAAACACCATCTAAATTGGCACAGCACTGCGAGAACGTCTCACACAATATATACTGCACGGCAGTGTCAAAAAATGAGTTAAACTTGACTTACTCACGGAATAGTTTCTCAATAAGAAAGAGACGTGACCGATACTGTCTGATCACGCAAGCCAACTAGCTCCACCGCAACTCGCGGAGGTTGCACGAGTCTCGGCCACGATTCAAAACGACGGTAGTCGTAAAAAGCGGATGACAAAACATAAATCATCTACCCTCAAAAGATGAGCAAAGATCCAACACATTAGTTTACTCCGCTGTCGCTGTCGCAAGATGCATCTCACTTTAAGAGGGAATAGGAGCTGCGATTCTCCATACAAATCTATTTCCCTTTTTTCTTCCTGAATAATGTCTTTTGAGGTTTCATTTTTTTTTCATAAAATCTAGGTCTGCTGTAGACACAAAGAAAGAAAGAAGAAAGAAAGCAAAAGCATTTATTAGCCCGCACAGGACAAAAACACACAAATTAAAATGGTGAAATTAAAAGTAGGTACAAGTACACGACACGTCCCTGTCATGTCCTTTTTTTCTACTTATTAGTAGCTACTAATAAGTACGCATGCCGGACAAACTGTGGACAAAATAGCAGGAAACCGGTGCCCTGACACAGAGAGGTGGGGTCACGGCAGGCCACGAAGGAAATGGTGAAACTGGACAAGTTCCATCAGAACTGAGGAGGACGCGCGGGTTTGCGAGAAAAGGAAGGAGTAGAAGGAGGCCTTTGCCCAGGAGTGGGACAGAGCAGGCTAGGAAAAAAAAGATAATAAAACAAAAAAAAAAAAATGAAATAAAATATGTATAACCCTCCAAAAATGACAAAAATGCCCCACTTTTAAACTGTGATTAGAGAGACACATTCGAAAAGTTTTTAAAATAAAATAAAATGACAGGAACCCAGACGTACTATTATTCTTTCTTAAAAATTATATGCCAAAAATAATTGAATCAGCTCAGTTTTCAAGGAGAAAAAAGGGGAATACAAAACGCCGATCTCGTCAATTGTTTGTGAAATAAACGGTCTGAGCTACAGCTGTCCCATCTCACTCCACGGGGGCAGGTTTGACGCAGCGTAACGGCGACAGGTGACGGCAATACTTTCTTCTACCTATTTTTCAAATTTCCAGCAAGCCCTGGTGGCCTAACATGACGGCTTAAAGCAGGACTGTTATAATATTATTCCAGAGTGAGAAAGAGATGTAGCTAGATGTCCTCTATAGCTCCGTCACTTCCTTGCTTTAAGACGTCATGGTAACCTCGGGAAGTTCCCACAAACGCGTAGCTCGTGGCCAAGCCGTATAGCATATGGCAAGTCTACCCTGACACAGCAAAATTATAGTCATGTACGATGATACGTCAACATAGTCACGCGTATATTTGCTAGAAGTGCAATAATTTAGCCTTGATGAATAACTGTCTCTGAGAAGTCAGCGTGTGTTTAAGACTTAATTATTTGAAAGGCTTCCGGCATGCTCGATAGATGGCGTTGTAGTCGAAATAAAAGTCGATATGGTTTCGTTACCTCGATTAGTACATAAGCAAACACTTTTAATTTTTTTATGAGAATAAAATCAACTATCAAGAGAGATCAGTACACAGTGGTTTTATTTTCGATTCCGCTAGTGTACCTTCAGGTCAGCCAGCCTCCCCTAAATACCATCAGGTATTTAACATTGGTCCTACGAGCCCGACCATTGGGACAGTTTTTACTTGATAGTGTATCAAGTTCATACAAGTGGAGCCACAGTTGGCCCGCTTCTCCGTCCCGTGTACTTGCAGTGGATCGCTGCAGCAAGGTACACGGTCTTCCGCACTAGCGGCAACAGTTTCACCCAGCATTGGCGGTGAGCTGAGTCAGCATTGGCGGACTAGTTCAAGAAGTGGCCACAGAGGGCGCCACTCTCAGTTCAACGCTTCACTGGACGACGCGACGGCAAGGTGACGCAGGCGCAGCGCAGCTATCACGCGACGTCGCAGGGACGTCACGCGCAGTTCAGATAGCGGCCACCAGACGGCGCCACTTGCAGCTTGAAAACGGTGTTTGTGTGAAGTGCAGTCTAGTGAGTACATTATTTTGTTTTATTTTTTATCTGTCCACGAATTGGACAAGCAGGTCGAGTCAAACGATTTTAAACTCTATTCCAACAAATTTTATCAAGAAGAAATATACAGTGAAGAAATTTCAACTTAGAAAATAACTTGAACTTGTAAAATTTTACTAACATGCACATGTTACGATTAGGACTTAGAATATTTTATAGAAAACGTGGGAACGGGGAACCTATGCCCGATTTCCACCAGATTTTGTGTGTTTCCAAAACACTTGTAAAATTTTAAGTAGTTTTTGGGACTTGTATTTTGTTTGATATGATTGTCTACACTTAGAAAATAATATATATTTAGTCAGCTGTTGTTAATTTTTTTATGTTTGAAACACTCCAGTTTAGATTTCATCTCTTTGAGAAAGTTGTTACTAATTGATTTATCAACTTATTCATTTGTTGTGTTTACAAAATTTAATCAATTTAAAAGCATTTTATTTATTTTTTAAGTACACAAATCGATTGTAAAAATGGAAGGATTAATTAATGTTTTAAAAGATCAACATAATATTATCACAAAGGGATTGACAAATTTTAAGAAATGTAGTAAAGACAGATTAACGCTAGAATACATTGAAACAAGGCAAGAATTGTTAGAAAGGGATTGGGCATTATTTAAAGAAAATAACACTAAGTTATATGAACGTTTTAAATCAGAAGATATAGTACAGAAAGTGGTTGAAATATATGATGCGACAGAGGACACTTATATTATTTATAAAAGTTTAATGAAAACAGCTCTTAATAAAATTCAGTTAACTAAGGATTCTGTACATCAATCAGATAAAGCTTCAACAAGTATCAATAAGTCAAGTATTTCGTTTGTTAAGTTGCCCAAAATATCCATTCCTACATTCTCGGGTAAATATGATGAATGGACAACATTCCATGATCTTTTTACATCACTAGTACACAAAAATGATGCTTTAGATAATGTGCAAAAGCTCCATTATTTAAAAGGTCACCTTTCTGGCGAAGCAGAGCAATTAATACGTCATACTCCTATAACTGATGCCAATTATATTCAGTGCTGGACTCAGTTACAGAAGCGTTATAGCAATAGAAAATACTTATCAAAATGTATTCTTAGGAGGTTGTTCGGTCAAAAACGTATGCAAGTGGAATCAGCCACAGCTTTAAAGGAGTTGCTGGATACCACGTGCGATTGTCTTAATGCGTTGACTAATTTGAAGATAGACGTGAGTACATGGGATGTCATCATCATAGACATTGTTACCTTTAAATTAGACAACGAAACGCGTAAACAATGGGAGCTTAGTACTTGCAACAATGACTCCAACGATGACTTACCAACTTTCAACCAATTTAAAACTTTTATGGAAAATCGGTTTCGTGCGTTAGAGTGTGTAGAGCCTAAAAGGGCACCAGTTCATCAGAGCAACAACAATAATAAAGGTTCAGCTGCTCATACTCCAAAAGCAATGTTGGCTACGAGTTCATCAATAAAATGTGAGTTCTGCTCAGAAGAACATAAACTTTGTTTCTGCAAGAAATTCTCAAAGCAGACAGTTGAAGTTAGACGCGATTTTGTAGCAAAACATAAAATTTGCTTCAACTGTTTAGGCGGCAATCACATTGTTTCTGAATGTAGAAAACCAACCACATGTAAAGTTTGTCAAAAGCGCCATCATTCGCTGTTGCATTTAGGTCAGGAGTCGGACAAAAAGGACCAACCTTCGACATCATCAGCTATCGACAGTGTTGGTTCACCTAATACCGGTCCGATTGTTTCGTGTCTGTCGACAGGTAATATTCCCAAGCCCAGACAGGTTTTATTAGCCACGGCGCTAATAAAAGCCGAGTCACGCTCTGGTGAATTTCAGACTGTCCGAGCCTTGCTCGACCAGGGTTCGCAGGCATGTTTTGTAACAGAGGCCGTAGTTCAGCTACTCAACCTGAAAAAAATCCCCATTCAAGGAACTATTTCAGGAGTTGGTGGTAATAGTTCAACCAGGGCAACGTACATGGTACAATTGAAGATCCAATCTCGAGTAGATTCAAATTTTAATCTTAAAATAAACGCTTATGTACTAAGTAAAATTACATCGTACTTACCTGAGTCTAGAGTTGACACTAACTTAGATCGGTTAAGCGTCAACACGCTGCAGCTTGCAGATCCAAAGTTCAACACTCCCAATAAAATAGATGTTTTACTGGGCGCTGATGCTTATAGCTGCATCATTAAGGTAGGCATAGTTAAGAATCCGTCAGGAACTCTGATTGCTCAGAGCACTACCTTAGGGTGGGTTCTATCCGGAGCAGTTAGTAAGGACACATCTAAAAGTTCACCTAAAGTTAATGTATTGCATGCACAAGTTAATGAAGACGAAATATTAAGAAATTTTTGGGAAATCGAAGAGCAAAGTAGTTCAAAGAAAATACTAACACCTGAAGAAAAGAAGTGTGAAGAGTTGTATACTAAAACTACAATAAGGGATAGCAGTGGAAGGTACGTAGTGAGACTACCTTTCCGCGATGAAAATCCTTCTTGCAAAGGTGGAAACTCTCGTGCTATCGCTGAAAAAAGATTTAAGTCTTTAGAAAAAAGGCTAGAAAGAAATACAGATCAAAAGGAAAGGTACAAACAGGAAATAGAAAGCAATACCTTGAAAGGACAAATAGATCAAATTAGGACAAAGGACAATATGGAAAAGGACAACATAGAAAAGGACAATATGGAAAAGGACAACATAGAAAAAGACAATATGAACAAGAACAACACAAATAAGCACAAAATCATACAGGAAGTCAAACAAGCAATAGAGTACAACAAACCAAAGAAACCAGGACACAAGGAAAGGGAAGTAGAAATAAAATTAGATAGTACCATCAAAATTCTAGGACTTACCTGGAACCGCAACGCAGATACTTTCCAGTACACGGTGAATCTCCCGCCGCCGACGACCGCACCTGTAACTAAAAGATCCATTATTTCTGTGATAGCACGACTTTTTGATCCGTTAGGCTGGTTAGCCCCTAGTGTGGTGTTAGCCAAAGTATTCATCCAGAAATTGTGGCTTGCAGGTGTTGGTTGGGATGAGGAGCTAACCAAGGACTTAATAAATGAATGGAGATCATATCGTGAGGAATTTTTACTACTCACCAAGGTTCGGATTCCCCGTTGGCTTGGCACCAAGTTGAACGATTATCTGGAACTTCACGGCTTTAGTGATGCCTCCAAAACAGCTTACTCAGCTGTGATTTACTTGCGGATTGTAGACACAGACGGCAATGTTCAAGTGTCGTTGCTGGTTGCTAAGACCAGGGTTGCGCCAGTAAAGCAAATAAGTATTCCGCGGTTAGAGCTCTGTGGAGCAGTCTTGCTGTATCAGATTCTGTCTCAAACATCTGAAGTCTTGAGTATCTCCCAAGACAAGGTAAAAGCGTGGATGGATTCCACTGTGGTGTTGGCCTGGATAAATAGCCACCCAAGTAAGTGGAAGACGTTTGTGGCCAATAGGACTTCTGAAATATTGACCTCGATGAAAGCGACACAATGGTTTCACATCCCCACTAAAGATAATCCCGCAGACTGCGCCTCTAGAGGGATACTTCCAAGTTCACTGCTAGAAAACGATTTATGGTTTTCTGGACCATCGTTTCTTAAATTACAAAACGTAATTTACCATAGGCCAAATAATTATTGCAGTACAAATTTAGAAGAATCAGCAAAGGCACATATAGTGATTATTCCAAACTGTTCCTTCTTAGATCAATTTTCTCAGTTACGAAAATTGGTTAGGGTCGTTGCATACTGCCGAAGATTTTTAAAGGAGAACAAAATACACAGGAAAGGATATTTACAAAAAACAGAATTAGACGCTGCACTCGAATGTTGTATTCGAAAAACACAGGAAGAACTATTTACAACAGAATACAAAGAACTGAAGGACAAAGGCTATCTACAGTCAAAAACAAGTCCATTGAGGTCACTCTGCCCCTACCTGGATGATAAGGACATTATGAGAGTTAGAGGTAGACTGGAGAAGTCAGAACTAAGCGATCAAATGAAGCATCCAATAGTCCTGCCTCACTCCAGTCATCTAACGCGGCTGATCATAGCTGACGCACACCATAAAACTCTTCACGGAGGTCCTCAGCTCATGATAAGTTTTTTGAGGACAGCCTATTGGATTATTGGGGTCAGAAATGTGGTAAAACATCATGTCATCAAGTGTGTGACATGTGCCAGACAAAGAGCCAGTACTAAAAACCAATTCATGGGTTCATTACCAGCTGTTCGGTGCACCCCAGCTCGACCATTTTTGCATAGCGGGGTTGATTATGCTGGTCCAATTAATGTGAGGACAACCAAAGGTCGTGGCCACCGGTCATACAAAGGCTACATATGCCTGTTTGTGTGCATGGTCACTCGTGCACTGCATTTAGAAGCAGTGAGTGACATGAGCACTCAAACCTTTTTAGCAGCGTTTAGGCGTTTTGTCTCGAGAAGAGGTCATTGTGCCAAACTGTGGAGTGACAATGGCACCACGTTTGTAGGTGCCTCCAGGGAGTTTCAGCAGTTGACAGCCATCCAATCGTCACTAGCCGAACACCTCGAAGCGAATGGTACGGAATGGCACTTCATTCCTCCTCACAGTCCCAACTTTGGGGGACTTTGGGAGGCTGGAGTGAAGTCCACGAAGTTTCATTTGAAACGGGTGATCGGTGAAGCTACTCTCACCTTCGAAGAACTGACAACGCTCCTCAGTCAGGTAGAAGCGTGCTTGAACTCGCGGCCTATGTGCACAATTAAGGTTGACGATCCTGGTGAACCATTGCCCTTGACGCCTGCACATTTTCTTGTTGGAGAGTCCTTAGTAAATGTACCAGATCACAAGTACGAAAATTCCAACATTCATTATTTATCACGCTGGCAATTTATTCAACGAATGCTTCAGTCGTTTTGGAGACGTTGGTCTCACGAATATCTCGTTACTTTGACGAGACGTTACAAATGGTCTTCCCAAGTTGCTGAGCCAAAAATTGGAGACATTGTGCTAGTCAAAGAAGACGACTTGCCGCCAAGTCGTTGGTTGATGGGTAGGATAATACAAAAACATCCTGGGGATGATAACATCACCCGTGTCGTCACGTTACGCACCAAATCATCAACAATTAAAAGACCAACATCCAAAATTTGTATTTTACCCGTAGCCGATTAAGGAAGTTGTATTGTTTACATATTTAATTTAATTATTTTTTACATTTTACTATTTTTACGCTTGTTAAGTTTAGATCAACTGTGAGAAATCAAATAATAGATGTTAAGTTTCTTTACACTGTTTACAATTTGTACAACCTAGAATAATTCATGTTTAGCTTTTAGTTATTGTAACATCCTTCTTAGCCATTACAAATCGAGTGTTATAGTTATATTATAAAAACCGTAGCTTGCAGATTTTAGTTATAGTACAAATGTTTAGTTCAATATGCTTTGCAATGTGTCACTTTAGTTCAATTTAGAAGGACATTCCGTCAGTAACGTCCTTGGTGGGCGGTATGTTTAAGACTTAATTATTTGAAAGGCTTCCGGCATGCTCGATAGATGGCGTTGTAGTCGAAATAAAAGTCGATATGGTTTCGTTACCTCGATTAGTACATAAGCAAACACTTTTAATTTTTTTATGAGAATAAAATCAACTATCAAGAGAGATCAGTACACAGTGGTTTTATTTTCGATTCCGCTAGTGTACCTTCAGGTCAGCCAGCCTCCCCTAAATACCATCAGGTATTTAACAGCGTGGATACAGAATAATCTTTTCATCACGGCGTAGATGGAAGTATTTTACCTTGTTTGTGACTGGGAAGTACATTGTTTTGATTTGGGCATATGAAATTAATCAAAATAATTCCTTAGATCCAGCTGCATCCGGTTAGATTGAAAGTCGACCCCAAAATACACTGGCCTGCAAAAATAAGTATCACACTTTTAAAATTGCAATAAGTACACAAGATATACTTTCGTCACAAAAAAGACTCGAAGAAAAGTTTAATTTTGTACATAAAAACTAATAAAGCTGATAAAAATTGCTATAAAACGTGTTTTTATTTGAAAGAGGTCAATCGTCGAATCCGACTCGGTTGGGCAGCGTTCGGGAAATTGCGCGGTATCTTCTCGTCCAACCTATCGCAGTGTCTCAAGACGAAAGTCTATGACCAGTGTGTGTTGCCAGTGATTACATACGGGACCGAAACGTGGTCGCTCACAATGGGCCTCATCAGAAGGCTTAAAGTCACCCAAAGGGCAATGGAGAGGGCTATGCTCGGAGTTTCCTTGCGCGATCGAATCAGAAATGAAGACATCCGCAAGAGAACCATGGTTACCGACGTAGCCCGAAGAATTGCCAAACTTAAGTGGCAGTGGGCAGGGCACATTGCTCGCAGAACGGATGGCCGATGGGGCCGACAAGTACTGGAGTGGCGACCGCGAACCGGAATACGTTGCGTTTGAAGGCCTCCCACTAGGTGGACCGATGACCTGGTGAAGGTTGCAGGAATCCGCTGGATGCGAGTCGCACGGGACCGGTCAATGTGGCGACACTTGGGGGAGGCCTATGTCCAGCAGTGGACGTCTTTCGGCTGAAATGATGATGATGATGATGATGTGTTTTTATTTTAAATCTCTAACTTCTATAGAGTTTAAGAAAATTTCAAAGTGTAGCACTTAGTTTTGCAGGCCAGTGTAGTTGGGAAAAGGCTAAGCAAATGATGAATTCCTTAGATTCAGAACGTGTAAAGTCAACCTCACAATGCTTTATTTTTGGTTGATTGTCTCTTGCGAGACTCATATTCTATTCATATTATTATTTTATTAGACTCGCAAGTCAAACAACAGGCAAAGAGAGTCAAACAAACAGAATACACAGAGGTAAAGAACAGTATTGGTGTCAAAGTTTAATGCCAGCCATGGGCCTCTGACTTTATCTTATTTATATCGAACACAAGTGATTCTTATTTTTGTTAATAATACTTACAAACTATGTTAGCAACATTCTCATTAAAATAATATTAATACTAACCAATTATCATCAAAATAAAATAAAATAATAATCAATTCAAAAACCTACAGCTATAACTAAGTCCGCTTCCCGGTGCACCAGACCTGCAGCTGTGTATACGGGTCCAGTGCCCCAGGAACGGACAGTCAAGTTTATCCACTATTACCTTTAAGATTTAGGCTTTACATGCCGTCGAAAAATATCTCTCAGGCATGCTGGTTTCCTCACGATGTTTCACTTCACCGAAGCAAGTGATAATTAGGTATACAATACGCACATGAGTCCGAAAATCAGAGGTGGTGGAGGTGGACTTGGTAGTTCAACGGTCACACCACTAGACTATCTTACTGTGAAAGAGATACTGTATTAAGTAACTTCAAAAAGTTATGACTTATCGTCAAATTTTTATCTGCCTTTGTTTTCTTCAAATAAAAGTGTGCTCATGGCTAAATAATAACAGCCGCTCGGGTCAATCGTTAGGTTAAGCAGTTCTTGCCTAGGTTGGTCTGTGGATGGGTGACTACCCATTACATATCGAGTTTCCTCCGTGCCTCGGAAAGCACGTTAAGCCGTTGGTCCCGGCTGTCATTTGTAGATCTTTGACAGTCGTTAGGTAGTCAGAGGCCCAAAAAGTCTGACAACCAGTCTTACCAAGGGGTATCGTATTACCCGGTATTATCTGGGTTGTGGAGGTCAGATAGGCAGTCGCTCCATGTAAAATACTGGTATTCAGCTGCATCCGGTGAAACTGGAAGCCGACCCTAACATAGTTGGGAAAAGGCTAGGCAGATGATGATGTTTTCTTCAAATAAAAGACTGTGTTTTTGCAGAATTACTTAAACCAATCGAAAGTCGCTTTGAAATCACCAAAATGGCGTAAAATGACATTACATTCTTCTTTCATTTACTTTTATTGGCAAAGACAACTAGCGTAACAGCCAGCGAAAAACCTTTTTTACGCACGGGTAGATGTCAAAAGAAACATTTTACAAGTTAAAAACTACGTTATGTAGTGAAATTGTTTTTATTTTATACTGGCGGACGTCACGCGGTTTCACCCGCGTAGTTCCCGTTTCCGTGAGAGTACGGGGATAAAATATAGCCTGTTATTTAGGTTGAATGTAGCTTTCTAATTGTGAAAGAATTTTTGAAATCGGCGCAGTAGTTTTTGAGTTTATTCATTACAAACATACAAATCTTTCCTCTTTATCATATTACTAGCTGACGTCCCGCGGTTTCACCCGCGTAGTCCCTGTTTCCGTGGGAGTACGGGAATAAAATATAGCCTATAATAGCACTCACGAATAATGTAGCTTTCTACCAGTGAAACAATTTTTAAAATTGGTTCATTACTTCCGGAGATTACCCCCTACATACAAACTTACAAACAAAATGTTACCTCTTTATAATATTAGTATAGATTATTATTATTATTATATATTATAGTGTAGACTAGTGGTCCGCCCCTGCTTCGCACGAGTGCAAGGTACTGAAGTAGCGACATCTCTTAAAACATCAGGATTTAGCTGCATCTAAGTTGTATTAATAATGTAGAAGACAATTAATTCAATTAGCTGCGCTCACGGCATTGCTCACGTGACCATGATTCTATTGGCAAATATACAAGTACAATCAAAGTTATTGTTTATGTGAATGTCTCGTCGGTTTAGTGGTAAGACTGTTAAACATGAGGTTCTGGGTTCGATTCTGTTAAACCAGCCTCCGTGGCTGCTACTGAGAAATAACTAATAGAAAAATCCAATAACGCCTTGCCCGACCTGGTCATCGAACCCTGTGCAGTCACACTTGCGACCACAAGAGCAACGAGGCAAAAAATACATCTAATACATAAATATATTTAGTCGTAATATTTGTTTTAGCTGATTCTTGTGTTGAAAGTGAAATATTGTAGCAATTTAATTTTGTGAAAGTTTTTGGTCTTATCGACGATTTGTTTCGTTTTCAAACAATAATTGTTTTTATTTAGAAAAATATTTTATTGTTTTAGGTATTGGATTTTGGACAATTAAGTACCTATATTAAATATGTGCTGAACCGTGACGTCTCGTAATAATTTGTTTCTCTTTTGCGATTTCTATCACTTTGTTAAAAACTTCTTACAGATCGAAAAAAGCTTGTGAAGTCCTTTGTTTAAAAATATGACGACGTCAGCGACGGCGGGCGGAGCGATAGGGTCGGCACCATCTTGATTCGGTGGTAAAGGGTCCATTTCGTAGGTGTCGTTGAATTATAACACGAAGTGTAAATATAACCTCCAAGTGACACCTACCACTGCTTGTCTCTGCACCACCTAAAGGTTGACTGGTAGAAAATGCCTATGGCATTAAGTCCGCCTCTGTACTTCGTGCTTGAAGTTTTAAATAAATAATAAATAAATATAACCTCACTTTTAATCAGATAAACTAAATAGACAATAACAGGTGATAATAATTTAACTCGGCAAACCGACAGTTCTTTTTGGAGAAGTGACTTGGTCCGCGTCTCGATGCGAAGTGTCCGTTCGACAATCCCCACCTTCCAAAACGACTCTGTCCACGTGCCGTCATTACAAATAACGTCACGGCGTTTGCCCCACTACTACATTAATCAATTGAACAACTTTTATTAAAACGATATCGTTATCTACGACAAATATATTATATTCTGTTAATGGTTTTGTTTCATGCTTTGAACAGAAAACCACCCGCTTTACAAAAAACGATACTACAATAAAATACTGATACTGTAAGCCTGCTTCATCCCACTGATAAGCAAAGACTTCTCTCCGTGACTTCCAGTTGTTTCGATCCAGGGCCAATGTGGTTTTCTGGTCGTTGGTTTTGTCCAGCTCGACTCGCTATCTTCTACGAGGTTAGCCGCAAGAGCGCAGCTATTTTGGCCCAAAGCACATTGAGCATGTGACAGACGTGGCCAGTCTAGTCCCACTTCAGGTTAGCCGAGCGGCTGTTTGAGCAACGTCAGTGTGTTGCGTTTTGAGGAGTAAGAACGTTTAAAAAAAAGAAATTGGTTTATCATCCATCTCCAATTTCGTCTGTATGGTGTCGGACGTAAAGAATAGCGCCATCCCATATCTTCCGGTGGGTGTGGTAAGAGGCGACTAAGGGACTTACCAGATAATGGGCAGCAGCGTTCTCTGTGCTTTTGTAACAACCGTACTGCGATCGCCAACCCGCCTGCCAAGCGTGGCGATTATGGCAAAACCCCCCCTTAGGGGAGGCCTATGTCCAGCAGTGGACGTCTTTCGGCTGATATGATGATGATGATGATGGTCCATCTCCAAACTGATGAAGACTTGCATGATACACGACATGATGGTAGACTAGCATGCGGATTTATTCTAAAAATATATATGATATCTTAGCAAGTTAAGTCGAGTCAGCAAAAGTGGACACACCGCATCGCGTCGCCACAGTTGGTCTCCAATTGCGGTACACTAAACATGTATTGTATGTAACCTATTAAACTAAGTATATATTCGCAACAAGTAATTTGATTTCATGGTCACCACCTATCTCCAAAGTCACAGAAACTCTTGATTAAAGTAAGAACACACATAACACCAAAGTTCCATATATTTTCAACTTTAAACCACACAATAATGCATGACAAAGTAGCAACTTTTCATAATAATATACCGACCGACGTATATCAAGATTTTACTTCATTTGATTTATGATGTAGGTACCAAACTACCAAGTTCGACATGTTGTTAGGAATGGAATCAACTTTTTGTTACGAACCGTCGAAAAAATGTCTGAAACATTTATTTAGTTTGTATCAGACGTTATCGTCTGTGAAGATAGATTATGTTAGTCTTTCACTATACGTTCTAGGCTGAGTTGAGAATTAGGTCGTGATATTACGCTCAGTTAGCCCATAAAACCTAACATTAATAAATCACTCGTACATGGCAGAAGTGACTAAGAAGTTGACAGTCTCAATTGTCCTATTTAATTAATATAATAATAATTATCATCATCATCAGCCTTTTAATGAATAATAATGATATATTATTTATTATTATAATATATAATAATATTAGAATATATTTATTAAAATTTAGAATTCGCACGAAAAATACAAGATAAATCTTAAAAATAATGTTGGTATTTAACAGAGTTCGATGCCTGTACGCTTTTATAAGATACGAACAACAAATAATAATTAAGGTCACACATGTATGGAGAGAGCGACTGTCGCAACCCCGTGCAGGGCACGCCACGATAGTGGCGATAAGTCCCCTCTTTGAGGAGTGGCTTGAGCGACGCCACGGCGTCCTCACCTTCCGCCTGACACAGGTCCTCACCGGACACGGTGTGTTCGGGAGGTTCCTGCACTGAATCGGGCGGGAGGAAACGTCCGGGTGCTTCCACTGTGAGGATCGACCGGAGGACACGGTGCAGCACACAGTGGAGGTGTGCCCCGCGTGGGCGGAGCACCGCCGTGTCCTCGAAGCGGCAATTGGCGGCGGCGACCTCTCGCGTCCGGCCCTGGTGCAAGCCATGTTCCGGAGCGAGACGGAATGGGACGCCGTCACCTCCTTCTGCGAAGCAGTAATGCTAGAGAAGGAGGTGGCGGAACGTGAGAGGGAGAGAACCTCTCAACGTCCCGGCCACCGCGGGAGACGCCCCGGGCGTCGGGGGCCACCACGTGGCCCCCGGCCACCGTAGGCGCGGGCCTGTGGACGGTGGGCTATGGGTTAGCTCACCGTCCGTCCGTCTCATGACAACAGGCCGTGTCGGCGGCGCGTTCGTGTTCCACGCGCGCCTCAAAGAGAGTCAGCAAAAAGGAAGGGGTCCGTAAGGACCGATACCTGCCGGGGTTGCGGGACTGTTCGAAAGAGAAACCATGGCCCCGGAACGCAAAGGGCGATGAAGGAACATGGATGGGTTTTAGTCAGTAAAAGTCGGACACTCCCTCCTGCTCCGCCCAGAGCGGGAGACGTCATTTGATGATTTCCCATCCGAAAAAAAAAAGAAAAAGGTCACACATGTATATAAATCTAAGAAAAACAGATTGTAGCACTTATTTGCTGATACTAATATGATTGTCCGCAGTATATACGTAAAACAAGTAAACATTGCAAAAAACACCGTCAAGGTTGTTGCCTCTCTCTTTCCAGATTAGTGGCAAAATTTTATCAAGGTCAAAAAGGATTCTAGGGACATCGCTGGTAACTTGTCGGCTATATTTTGCTCGAAAATGTACTTGCAGACCTCATTTTCAGCCAAGGAAGTCGGCACTCCTACAACAACGACCCGAGATTTGCGCTTGTTGGGTAATTGATTAAATGTGCTTTTTTTTCAAAGAAACGGTAGATGAACTGTGTGCAGGATGGCTAGAAAAAAGTCTTCAGCTCGATTTTGATGAAAACGAAAACTGCATCATTAGATTTTTGAAAAATCAGTTCTTCTCCTAGCTAGGAATTGAATTCATGGATTTCGGAAAAAAAAACACACTGTATTTACCCCAGACTCCACCGACGCAACCACCACCAGTGGTGGTAGATGCGACAAATAGTTGCAACTGCCACCAGTGATGGCGGACCGGTGGTGGCAGGCGGGAATAAAGGTTTGATAGTAATGACATGCGGCAAACTAAGCCCTGAATAAGGTAGATGACAT
Organism: Xestia xanthographa; assembly: GCA_905147715.2. Classification (NCBI taxonomy): domain Eukaryota; kingdom Metazoa; phylum Arthropoda; class Insecta; order Lepidoptera; family Noctuidae; genus Xestia; species Xestia xanthographa. Next base: position 22,446,954 of record LR990666.1, on the reverse strand, counting down.
CATGAAACAATAAATCCAAGACAACAATCTCTAAAAAACACTTCTGAAAACCCGATTTATTTTCAATGAATTGCCAAATTAGATTTTTAGTTGCTTTGAAATCAATAAATAGTTGAGTCATTGAGTTGACCAAACAGTAGCGTCACAGTTTGCTATTGCCATACAAAATCTATGAGAGAACCGCGTTTTGATAGCTCTTAAAAAGTATCTCAATTGATTAGAATGTCATCTAGCCCATTCTTGTCGCGCTGATGGTCGGTCGCGCACGGTCGGTCGTGTAGAAGTATACATTGTGTTCTAATTAGCACCATACAGCGACGCTGACGTCAGCAGCGATCGACAGCCGTATTTTGTTCTCGCTGACGTCACGACCGACCGCACGCCACCGACCGTCAGCGTGAAAAGAAGGCCTTAGGCCTGAAATACCTTGGCCCCGGAACACAAAGGGCGAAGGAGGAACATGGATGGGTTTTAGTCAGTAAAAGTCTGACACTCCCTCCCGCTCTGGGCGAAGCGAGTCATCATTTGACGATTTCCCATCCAAATAAAAAAGGCCTGAAAGGAAATAGTTAATTTTTGGTAAAATACAAACGAGTACATAACGAAACGTCGAACATAATCACTATTGGCGCCAACTCACTTGTAAGTTCTTTTTTCAATTGTTTACGATTTTTTTTTTTAACTGTTGTGGCCTTCAACTATGAAGAGTCATATATATACAATAAGAACATAATTTTGTGAAGATCGATTGCGCTGCGGGTGTCAATCAAGGAAATTTTAAATTTTTATGATGTTTGCTTTTTACCCGACTGCGCGACGCAAAGGAGGGTAATTTTAAATCCAATGATGAAGTTGTAGTTTTCATAAAATCGGACTGTAGACTCCTTTGAGTATATTTTTGACCCTCATAGTTTCGAATTTAGTCATTCACGCCCACTTGAAATATAGTATAAGCAAGATAAAATTTTTAAACCAGATTACCATTAGCTGACTTCATCATAGCATTATGAGTCTATACTACCTCAAATTACCAACTCTATTTGTGGTGGTTCACACTTCATTTGAAATACTGTTAGATTAACGTTCTAATCAGCTTGCACTACAAAGTGGTAGTTAGGTCAGTCACTGCGGGCCGAATAGTGCGAAATGAGTGGTTTTTATCTATACTTTATTTAATATTATAAAGCTGAAGAGTTTGTTTGTTTGTTTGTTTGAACACGCTAATCTCAGGAACTACTGGTCCGATTTGAATGATTCTTTCAGTGTTGGGTAGTCCATTTATCGAGGAAGGCTATAGGCTATATCATCACGCGGCCATATCATCGGCATATAACATCACGCTATAACTAATAGGAGCGGAGCATAAGTGAAAAATGTTACAAAAACGGGGAAAATTTGTTCCTTTTGAAAGCTTTTTATCTCTTAAGTGACGCAGACGAAGTTGCGTGGGTCAGCTAGTTCTTTATAAAATCAAATTTTCGTCTTTTGGTAAAAATAAAAAACATAAGACCTGCTTTATAGTTAGTTCAGTTAGTATGCAAAGTTTCATGATCTAATTTGAAGTACTTTTTGAATACCAGCGGTTTATTGTTCGATTTGGAGGTAACTTTGGATTTTTTTTCTATCGAGAAAATTTTATGGAATCGTGTTTTCGCCAAACATAAGACCTAACATTAATCCTTAACTTTACTATATATTTATTTCAAAATGAATGCTGCAGTATTTTAGGCTAACGGAGGATCGTGCTAAGCCATTTGAGGTAGTATAGGCCCTTAAAAACCGACAATTAATTAAATAATTAAACTATCATGCCTTGGCAATTTTTTTTTTTCGGATGGGAAATCATCAAATAACCCCTCCCACTCTGGGCGGAGCAGGAGGGAGTGTCAGACTTTTACTGACTAAAACCCATCCATGTTCCTTCATCGCCCTTTGTGTTCCGGGGCCACGGTATCTCTTTCGAATAGTCCCGCAACCCCGGCAGGCATCGGTCCTTACGGACCCCTTCCCTTTTGCTGATTCTCTTTGAGGCGCGCGTGGAACACGAACGCGCCGCCGACACGGCCTGTTGTCATGAGACGGACGGACGGTGAGCTAACCCATAGCCCACCGTCCACAGGCCCGCGCCTATGGGTGTGGTAAGAGGCGACTAAGGGACTTACCAGATAATGGGCAGCAGCGTTCTCTGTGCTTTTGTAACAACCGTACTGCGATCGCCAACCCGCCTGCCAAGCGTGGCGATTATGGCAAAACCCCCCCTTAGGGGAGGCCTATGTCCAGCAGTGGACGTCTTTCGGCTGATATGATGATGATGATGATGGTCCATCTCCAAACTGATGAAGACTTGCATGATACACGACATGATGGTAGACTAGCATGCGGATTTATTCTAAAAATATATATGATATCTTAGCAAGTTAAGTCGAGTCAGCAAAAGTGGACACACCGCATCGCGTCGCCACAGTTGGTCTCCAATTGCGGTACACTAAACATGTATTGTATGTAACCTATTAAACTAAGTATATATTCGCAACAAGTAATTTGATTTCATGGTCACCACCTATCTCCAAAGTCACAGAAACTCTTGATTAAAGTAAGAACACACATAACACCAAAGTTCCATATATTTTCAACTTTAAACCACACAATAATGCATGACAAAGTAGCAACTTTTCATAATAATATACCGACCGACGTATATCAAGATTTTACTTCATTTGATTTATGATGTAGGTACCAAACTACCAAGTTGGACATGTTGTTAGGAATGGAATCAACTTTTTGTTACGAACCGTCGAAAAAATGTCTGAAACATTTATTTAGTTTGTATCAGACGTTATCGTCTGTGAAGATAGATTATGTTAGTCTTTCACTATACGTTCTAGGCTGAGTTGAGAATTAGGTCGTGATATTACGCTCAGTTAGCCCATAAAACCTAACATTAATAAATCACTCGTACATGGCAGAAGTGACTAAGAAGTTGACAGTCTCAATTGTCCTATTTAATTAATATAATAATAATTATCATCATCATCAGCCTTTTAATGAATAATAATGATATATTATTTATTATTATAATATATAATAATATTAGAATATATTTATTAAAATTTAGAATTCGCACGAAAAATACAAGATAAATCTTAAAAATAATGTTGGTATTTAACAGAGTTCGATGCCTGTACGCTTTTATAAGATACGAACAACAAATAATAATTAAGGTCACACATGTATGGAGAGAGCGACTGTCGCAACCCCGTGCAGGGCACGCCACGATAGTGGCGATAAGTCCCCTCTTTGAGGAGTGGCTTGAGCGACGCCACGGCGTCCTCACCTTCCGCCTGACACAGGTCCTCACCGGACACGGTGTGTTCGGGAGGTTCCTGCACTGAATCGGGCGGGAGGAAACGTCCGGGTGCTTCCACTGTGAGGATCGACCGGAGGACACGGTGCAGCACACAGTGGAGGTGTGCCCCGCGTGGGCGGAGCACCGCCGTGTCCTCGAAGCGGCAATTGGCGGCGGCGACCTCTCGCGTCCGGCCCTGGTGCAAGCCATGTTCCGGAGCGAGACGGAATGGGACGCCGTCACCTCCTTCTGCGAAGCAGTAATGCTAGAGAAGGAGGTGGCGGAACGTGAGAGGGAGAGAACCTCTCAACGTCCCGGCCACCGCGGGAGACGCCCCGGGCGTCGGGGGCCACCACGTGGCCCCCGGCCACCGTAGGCGCGGGCCTGTGGACGGTGGGCTATGGGTTAGCTCACCGTCCGTCCGTCTCATGACAACAGGCCGTGTCGGCGGCGCGTTCGTGTTCCACGCGCGCCTCAAAGAGAGTCAGCAAAAAGGAAGGGGTCCGTAAGGACCGATACCTGCCGGGGTTGCGGGACTGTTCGAAAGAGAAACCATGGCCCCGGAACGCAAAGGGCGATGAAGGAACATGGATGGGTTTTAGTCAGTAAAAGTCGGACACTCCCTCCTGCTCCGCCCAGAGCGGGAGACGTCATTTGATGATTTCCCATCCGAAAAAAAAAAGAAAAAGGTCACACATGTATATAAATCTAAGAAAAACAGATTGTAGCACTTATTTGCTGATACTAATATGATTGTCCGCAGTATATACGTAAAACAAGTAAACATTGCAAAAAACACCGTCAAGGTTGTTGCCTCTCTCTTTCCAGATTAGTGGCAAAATTTTATCAAGGTCAAAAAGGATTCTAGGGACATCGCTGGTAACTTGTCGGCTATATTTTGCTCGAAAATGTACTTGCAGACCTCATTTTCAGCCAAGGAAGTCGGCACTCCTACAACAACGACCCGAGATTTGCGCTTGTTGGGTAATTGATTAAATGTGCTTTTTTTTCAAAGAAACGGTAGATGAACTGTGTGCAGGATGGCTAGAAAAAAGTCTTCAGCTCGATTTTGATGAAAACGAAAACTGCATCATTAGATTTTTGAAAAATCAGTTCTTCTCCTAGCTAGGAATTGAATTCATGGATTTCGGAAAAAAAAACACACTGTATTTACCCCAGACTCCACCGACGCAACCACCACCAGTGGTGGTAGATGCGACAAATAGTTGCAACTGCCACCAGTGATGGCGGACCGGTGGTGGCAGGCGGGAATAAAGGTTTGATAGTAATGACATGCGGCAAACTAAGCCCTGAATAAGGTAGATGACATCATGAAACAATAAATCCAAGACAACAATCTCTAAAAAACACTTCTGAAAACCCGATTTATTTTCAATGAATTGCCAAATTAGATTTTTAGTTGCTTTGAAATCAATAAATAGTTGAGTCATTGAGTTGACCAAACAGTAGCGTCACAGTTTGCTATTGCCATACAAAATCTATGAGAGAACCGCGTTTTGATAGCTCTTAAAAAGTATCTCAATTGATTAGAATGTCATCTAGCCCATTCTTGTCGCGCTGATGGTCGGTCGCGCACGGTCGGTCGTGTAGAAGTATACATTGTGTTCTAATTAGCACCATACAGCGACGCTGACGTCAGCAGCGATCGACAGCCGTATTTTGTTCTCGCTGACGTCACGACCGACCGCACGCCACCGACCGTCAGCGTGAAAAGAAGGCCTTAGGCCTGAAATACCTTGGCCCCGGAACACAAAGGGCGAAGGAGGAACATGGATGGGTTTTAGTCAGTAAAAGTCTGACACTCCCTCCCGCTCTGGGCGAAGCGAGTCATCATTTGACGATTTCCCATCCAAATAAAAAAGGCCTGAAAGGAAATAGTTAATTTTTGGTAAAATACAAACGAGTACATAACGAAACGTCGAACATAATCACTATTGGCGCCAACTCACTTGTAAGTTCTTTTTTCAATTGTTTACGATTTTTTTTTTTAACTGTTGTGGCCTTCAACTATGAAGAGTCATATATATACAATAAGAACATAATTTTGTGAAGATCGATTGCGCTGCGGGTGTCAATCAAGGAAATTTTAAATTTTTATGATGTTTGCTTTTTACCCGACTGCGCGACGCAAAGGAGGGTAATTTTAAATCCAATGATGAAGTTGTAGTTTTCATAAAATCGGACTGTAGACTCCTTTGAGTATATTTTTGACCCTCATAGTTTCGAATTTAGTCATTCACGCCCACTTGAAATATAGTATAAGCAAGATAAAATTTTTAAACCAGATTACCATTAGCTGACTTCATCATAGCATTATGAGTCTATACTACCTCAAATTACCAACTCTATTTGTGGTGGTTCACACTTCATTTGAAATACTGTTAGATTAACGTTCTAATCAGCTTGCACTACAAAGTGGTAGTTAGGTCAGTCACTGCGGGCCGAATAGTGCGAAATGAGTGGTTTTTATCTATACTTTATTTAATATTATAAAGCTGAAGAGTTTGTTTGTTTGTTTGAACACGCTAATCTCAGGAACTACTGGTCCGATTTGAATGATTCTTTCAGTGTTGGGTAGTCCATTTATCGAGGAAGGCTATAGGCTATATCATCACGCGGCCATATCATCGGCATATAACATCACGCTATAACTAATAGGAGCGGAGCATAAGTGAAAAATGTTACAAAAACGGGGAAAATTTGTTCCTTTTGAAAGCTTTTTATCTCTTAAGTGACGCAGACGAAGTTGCGTGGGTCAGCTAGTTCTTTATAAAATCAAATTTTCGTCTTTTGGTAAAAATAAAAAACATAAGACCTGCTTTATAGTTAGTTCAGTTAGTATGCAAAGTTTCATGATCTAATTTGAAGTACTTTTTGAATACCAGCGGTTTATTGTTCGATTTGGAGGTAACTTTGGATTTTTTTTCTATCGAGAAAATTTTATGGAATCGTGTTTTCGCCAAACATAAGACCTAACATTAATCCTTAACTTTACTATATATTTATTTCAAAATGAATGCTGCAGTATTTTAGGCTAACGGAGGATCGTGCTAAGCCATTTGAGGTAGTATAGGCCCTTAAAAACCGACAATTAATGAAATAATTAAACTATCATGCCTTGGCAATTTTTTTTTTTCGGATGGGAAATCATCAAATAACCCCTCCCACTCTGGGCGGAGCAGGAGGGAGTGTCAGACTTTTACTGACTAAAACCCATCCATGTTCCTTCATCGCCCTTTGTGTTCCGGGGCCACGGTATCTCTTTCGAATAGTCCCGCAACCCCGGCAGGCATCGGTCCTTACGGACCCCTTCCCTTTTGCTGATTCTCTTTGAGGCGCGCGTGGAACACGAACGCGCCGTCGACACGGCCTGTCGTCATAAGACGGATGGACGGCGAGCTAGCCCATAGCCCACCGTCCACAGGCCCGCGCCTACGGTGGCCGGGGGCCACGTGGTGGTGGCCCCCATGCCTTGGCAATCTCGTGATCTTAAAACTCACAACCCAAGCTTCAAGTATGCAAATTGCCATTAATAAAAATTCCTGATAATTATTAACGACATCATTCTGTTTCGCGATTATGAAGAGTCATAAATAAAAAGTGTCGTTTCATTTTACGGTAATTTTTATGAGGTTGTAAAACCTAAGTACGGTTTAAGTGACTTTACTTTGTTAGTCAAAAGATAGCGGGTAATATTAGCTTGTTGAGTTCGGTTACAATATAACTTAATTATGTAATATTCCTGCGTGAATGGCTTTACATAAGAAGTAATATTGAGAGAATAAACGGAAGGAAACTCATCATATTCTGCCTAGCCTTTTTCCGAATTATATTGAGGTTGGCTTCCAGTCAAACTGCATGCAGCTGAATACCAGTATTGACAAAAGTATTGTTTAATGTTTTGTGTCTAATATAGGTCAACGACCTGAAAAAAATGAATTTTATTTTATTTTTATTTATTTATTAAACATAGAGCGACGGCCTATCTGACCTCCACAACCCAGTTAGTACTGGGTAGTACTACGATACCCCTTGGTAAGACTGGTTGTTAGACTTTCAGACCACTGACTATCTGTAACTACCGTCACAGATCTACAAATGACAGCCGGGAACAACGGCTTAAAATGCTTTCGGAGGCATGGCGGAAACTCGGTATGTAATGGGTGGTCACTCATCCACTGTAGCCGGTTAGGACGCTTAACCAAAAGATTGACCCGAGAGGCTGTTAATATTAAGCCACGAGCTCTTAGATTATTACTAAAGTTCGTGCCAGTTAAGATGAGAATAGCGGTCATTGCCCTTTCCCTAATATCTCTTCGTACGAACCAAAACAAATAAACCATGTATGGTTTTTCATAGCCAAAAATGTTGAAGATCACAATAGATGACGATTACAGACTTGAACACGTACTGAACACGTATCCCACTCCGTCGATCAGACTTCGTTTGCTGCGACCGGACAAGTGTTTATGTGGGGCCAGTAGTACGTCGTTGTAGTAGTGCAGAAGGTCCATTTCGTGCAAAAGCTGACGAATTGTGGTTTGACAAAATCTTGGTTCCAACTTATTGCAGAGGTCCGAAATGTCTTGTAAGTAGTTTTCGAACTTTTGAACTCCACTCCAGTAGGTAGATAAGTTGTAGTACATCAGTAACCTCCATTCGTCGTGTATCAGCTGTACTTTTCCAATGGTGTCGTAGTATATGGGTCGATCACTTCCTAAAGTTGTTATGTGAACACTTGATGATTCTTGTGGAATGACACTGCCGTCAATTCTAGCTACCAAGTAGATCAATAGTAGTGTGGTTAACATGGTGACTTGAAGTATGTTTACTTTTCGAGTTTTCAGTGTAGTATGTCGCGGTATTGGTAAGCAAGTGAGTACGTAGTGACTTGTTGTTTGTATTTATTCACTTAGAGTAAAGTTTTAATTGGCAACGGCGACAGTTTTGTGATGGGTCGCTTCAATGTGCCACCTTGCGTTTTTATAGTTGCGACTCGGACGTGTCCGTCACTGCCAGGATGCACTTCGGTTATGCGTCCAAGGGCCCATTTTCCTGGTGGGAGGTTGTTTTCCCTTATCAAGATAACATCATCTGTTTTGATGTTAGGTGTGGGTTTCAGCCATTTACTGCGAGCCTGTAGCGATGTTAAGTAGTCTGAGGACCAGTGCTTCCAGAACTGATGGAACATGTTTTCAGTTAACTGCCACCTTTTGCGTAGATCTAAGTTGCGGTCATCTTCATAGCTGGATAGCGGAAGTGTCATAGTTGGACTACCAGTAAGAAAATGTCCTGGAGTGAGATAATTGTAGAACTCATCTGGATCCTCTGTGAGGGGGCAATATGGTCTGGAATTCATGCACGCTTCTATCTTGGCCAGTAAAGTTGAAAATTCTTCATATGTGAGTTTCTGTTCCCCTAGAACTCGACGTAAGTGGTGTTTCATAGAGCGCACTGCGGCTTCCCATAGTCCCCCTGCGGTTGGCCACGCCGGGGCGTTAAAATGCCACTCCACTTTCATTCTGCTTATTTCGTTAAAGAAATCAGCGGGCAATTCCGTTTTGAACATTTCAAACTCATTGTTCAGCATCTTTGAGGCTCCGATGAAGTTTGTACCACAGTCCGAATAAACATGACTTGGGGTACCACGTCTGGAGCACATCCTTTGGAAAGCGCCCATGAAAGCTTCAGTGCTCAAGTCTGAAACTAGTTCGATGTGAACTGCCTTTGTTGCTAAACAAACAAAGATTGCAACCTTTGGTTGTCTTAACGCCTCTTCCTTTGTTTAATTTGACGTCTACGTGACCCGTAAAATCCACCCCCGTGTGAGTGAAGGGGCGGGACGGTGTCACACGCTGTGGTGGAAGGTCGGTCATTAACTGGTAGTTTTCCGTAGCTTTGAATCGATGGCACCGTGTACATCGTCGCAGCTGAGTTTTTACTGCTCTGTTTCCTCCTAGTATCCAATAATGTTGACGGATGAAGGCGAGTGTCAACCGGGCTCCACCATGTAAAGTCGCGGTGTGACCTTGGTTTATCAGTAGTTCTGTGAGTCTATGCTTTCTTGGTAGAATTGCAGGATTTTTCATTCCCAGCGGTAAGTTAGTTTTGTTCAGGCGTCCGCCGACACGCAATATACCCTCCTTGTCGAGGTAAGGCCATAATTTGCAAATTTTGCTTTTGGTGGGAACATGTTGATTTTTTTGTAATAGGTCATATTCTGTGCTGAATTCTAATCGTTGAACGTTTCTTGTTATTATGTTCGTGGCGTAATTGAGTTCATTTGCCGTCAGGTCATTGTATTGACCGTCATCAAATTTCTTCATTTGTTTAGCGTTACTAAGTGAATTTGTCTTGAATCGCATAATCCAAGCGACAACTCTCGTAACCCAGTTTAATTTGCTGTAATTATTTAATAAGTTGATTATTATGTTTTCTGGTTGGCTTAGGGTTGGCGCGATGCTTTTTTGTTCCATCGTAGTTGTAAGTAGACAACTACGTTGCTCTTCGGGTTTGCCTGTAAAAGTTCTCAGCGTTGCAGGTCCATTCCACCATAAGTGAAAATTCACTATTTGTTTTGGATATAACCCTCTTGTTGCACAATCTGCAGGGTTATTTTTTTATTCTATGTAGAACCAATGGGATGCTGGTACTACTTGCTTGATCTTGACGACTCGGTTTTCTACGTACTTTTCCCATTTGGATGTCGCTCCTTGCAACCAAGCCAGTACCGCTTTTGAATCGCACCAGGCCCATATAGTTATTGTGTGTCCTGTTAGTGACTCGATGGTTTTGTTTACCAGCTGTGATAGAAGTAGTGCCCCGCTGAGTTCAAGTCTTGGCAGAGATAGTTTTTGTGCGAGCGGAGCAACCCTAGTCTTTGCTGCCAGCAGGCTTAGTTTAGGTTCTCCGGTTTCGTTCAACGCCCGTGTGTAGATGACGCACGAATATGCTTTCTCGCTTGCGTCGCAAAATGCAAGTAGTTCAATTTTGTTTTGGATGGTTCCGATCCAGCGACTTATTGTAATAGTTTTCATTTCGTCCAGCTGATCTTTCAGTTTCAGCCACTCTTCTTGTATGCCAATGGGTATCGGTTCATCCCAAGTTAAATTTTGCATCCAAACGCTTTGAAAAATTAGCTTGGCACGTATAGTGACTGGTGAAAACCAGCCGAGTGGGTCGTATAGTTGTGAAATCTGAGACAGTAGGGATCGTTTAGTCAGTCCCTTTTGAGAGTCTTGTTTCAGGTTCCAGTTGAACGTAAATGTGTCCGACGTAGGGTTCCAGCCAAGGCCAAGTGTTTTCATGCAGTCTTCTTGTTTAAAGTCAAAGTTGGTCTTAGAAATTTGGTCTTCCCGAAGATGTTCAAGCAATTCGGTACAATTGCTGGACCACTTCCTTAGGTTCATACCTCCTCGCTGTAGTAGTTGTATCAAGTCATTTTGTAATTGTTTGGCAGTTTCGAGAGAGTTGTGGCCGCTAATTAAATCGTCGACGTAGAACTCTTTTAGTAGAATTTTCGCTGCGTCAGGGTATAAGTGACCGTCATCGATAGCCAATTGTTGTAAAGTTCGCATGGCTAACCATGGTGCGCATTTTGTACCGTATGTCACAGTCCGTAGAGCATATTCTTGTAGTTGTTCGTCCGGAGAGTTTCTCCATATGATTTTCTGAAGTTGCTGTTGGTCCTCGGATATCCATATGCATCTGTACATTTTTTCTATATCAGCAGTTATTGCATATTTATAGGTTCGCCATTTTAGGATAAGGGCTTGAATATCCTTTTGTAGGTTAGGACCTTTTTCCATGAGGCTGTTCAAACTTTTGCCACTTGAAGTTTTTTGTGACGCGTTGAAAACCACCCTTAGTTTAGTGGTTGTCGATTGATCCCTTAGGACACCATGGTGAGGTATATAACATTCAAGTTGGTTGGATGTAATTTGACCCACAGGCTTCATGTGTTGTAGTTCTAAGTACTCGCGGATAAAGTTTTTATACATCGTTGAAAGTTGTTCGTTTTTACCTAGTCTTTTTTCTTGTTGTAAGAATTGCGCAATAGCAGCTGACTTTGAACTTCCAAGATCTTTTTCGTAGGTTTTGGTCATAGGCATTTTTACTATGTATTTGCCATCTGAGCATCGTTTGGTCGTCTCTTTTGATCATTCCTCTGTATGTCTTCCTCACCTGGAGCAATATCTTCGCTCTCCCAGTATTTCGACAGATCTGTAGTATCGAATAAGGTTAAGTGACAGTTGAAGGTCTTGAGTTTTCCACACAAGATCCAGCCCAAATGAGTTTGCTGAGCGATAGGTGCGTGTTGGTCGCCTTTTAGAACTCCGTCTAGGATGATGTCTGCGTAAACGTCAGCTCCCAGTAGGAGATCAATAGAGCCTGACACATTGTAGTTAGGATCGGCCAGCTTTAAATTTCGAAGATGTGTCCAGCCAGCACTTTGGAAAGTACAGCTGGGCAACTTGTTTGTTAAGTTTTGTAGGACCAATGCTTGCACGTTGAATCTATAGCTTGAATGTATCGATTGACAATCAAGATGCAGGAGTCCCCTGCAAGTTCGTGACGTAGAACCTATTCCGGTTACTGCTGCGTCAAGTTTCTTTCGAGGTAAGCGCAATAGTTGAGCGGCATTCTCTGTTATTAAGTTTATTTGAGATCCCTGGTCGAGGAGACCCCGTAATGTTACGTAAGTTCCGTCAGCTGATTTAACTTTAACTAGGACTGTAGTTAATAAGATTTCAGTATTATCGGCAGTCAAGTGGTGAGCTGCTGGTTGAGTTGATGTTGACGGTAGTGAGTTTCTGGTTAAGTCATCCTTCCTTTCCGCAGTCGGTTCAGAGTCAGAGGAGTTTTTCGTATGTAGTAATGTATGATGTTTTGATTTACATTCGCGGCATGTTTTTCTTGAGTTGCAATTGTTGTCGCCATGGCTGTATAGACAGTTTTTGCAAAGTTTTAGTTTCGCCACTGTTTTGTTTCGTTGCAAAATATCCATGTTAGTGAACTTATCGCATTGCATCAGCACGTGATCATTGTTGCAGAGAGGGCATTTTCCAAATGACGCATGAAATATTTTTGAGTATCCCACTTTTGTTTGATCTTCTGACTTTTTTGAGTTGCTTTTGAACTTGTAATTATGTTTCCAGCTCTTGTTGTTTGGTCTTTGGGTAGTTTTATTCTCACCCGAGTCCTTTAAGCAGCTCTTCGCGGTTTCGTGAGCGAGAAAGTTGTGTTCCAGGAAATTAAGGAATTCGTCTAGGTTTGGCAATTCCCTATTGTTTTGCGTTTCCTTGGTATATTCGTTAAGTGTTGTGGGATCCAATTTTTGCGACATCATGTAAACAATTATTGGGCCCCAACTGCTCACTTCAACTCCCATGTTGCCGAGGCCGTTTAGGCACTCGGATATTACGTCATGCATCCTTTTCAGGTTGTTGGCGTTGGGTTGCTGAATAGTTGGTAAGTGCTGCATAGTGCTCATAAACGAGTTGAACTGAAGTCGGCGATTGTCGTACCGGTGAGATAGTATTTCCCAACAGGAATCGTAGTTATCTGCACTGATGGACAGATGCTGGACGAGGCGTTCTGCTTCACCTTTTAGTTTCGTCTTCAGGTGTTGCATCTTCTGCGCTTTGGGAATATTCGGGTTGTTATGTATGGTTTCAATAAAAATGTCCTTAAAAGTAATCCAATGAACATATTTCCCGGTAAATTCCGGGATTTCAATTTTAGGTGTTGATTGTTGATAATGTGTATTGGACCAAATCTTGCTGTTTAGATTTCTTTTCAAGTTGTCGTATTTTTGTTCAATGGCTTCGTACTTTCCATTGTAATCTTCCTTCAAACTAGACAGCTTCAACTCATCTTCAAGTTCCCAGTGTATCTTGTCGATGGATTGCCACTTCGATTTCAAGGTTGCTAGATGTTCTTCGAACTCCCACTTTTCGGTGATGAAGTCAATGTTTATCTTTGACATAGCCTTAGTTAAAGCCTTAAAATTGCGTTCTTGTTGAGTGATGAGCTTCTTAACGTCGTCCTCAGTTTCTTCATCCATTAGCCCAGTGAGATCGAAGTTAAGGTCATGTTTTTGTTGCCTCTTTTGAAAATCCAGTAGATCCATAATATGCCTTTTAGTTGACTCGTATATGTCCTTTGTTTTCGTGTAAACGTCATTCTTAAAGTATGCGATGTTTTTATGTTCAGTGGTCTCCAACAGTATTTTATGCTGCTCATCAAAGTCACCCCATAGTTCTTCTAAGTTCCTCAAACGTTTTTCCAGGTAGTCAACGTTTTTCCTAGTTATGCTGTCCTTTTTATAGTTGGTGCACAACGTTTTGATATCTTCAAAGATGCCAACTTGTTTGGTAAGTAATTCCATTGTAAGTCAGTAGTTTTAAGTTTGACTTAAGGTATGTCAGTATAGTAGGTACGTACCTTAAGTTTAGTGGTAGTAGTAGTCAACAGTAGTAGTAGCCGTAGTAGTAGTTGGCTTGTTGACGCAGTTGAGTCTTGTTCACGAAGAAGTTGCAAAGTATTCCCTCTTCGTTGTTTGCTCAGAGCTCTTGTACTCTTCTACGAATATGCGCGCTTTCTCAACTTGACTGGTGAGATCCGCTTGTGGAAGGCCAGCCAAGCCGATTCGCTGTCGTTCCAAGAGATACAATTACCCCAAAAAGTGAAAGGCTCGAAGGACCATTAAATGTACGGTGCAGATTGGTTCCTGAACTGTACACTATGATAGTTTGTGTTTTAAGTAGCGAGTGTGTCCAACATTCAAAACACTTCACACAGTAACCCAAAAGTTTATTTAGTACTAGTGTTGTAAGGTTGGTGATTCTTACATGTACGTCTGTTTCGCGTGTTGGTAAGTTGCACACTAAATAAGTAGTTGTATTTGTTGTGACAAGTAAACCTATTGATTCGCCTTGTCAGCGAGAAGTAAGGTTAATGTACGTAGACCGTACAAACAGGCTTATTTTTGGTTTTCAAAGTTAAGAAGTTTAACAAATGTAGGTGGGTCAATGACCGCTATTCTCATCTTAACTGGCACCAACTATACATAGTGGTCGTAATGGCTACCGCTAAGCGTGAGGTCCTGTGAGGTTCAATTCCCGGGTCGGGAAAATTGTTATTGGGTTTTTCCATCAGGAATTTCTCAGTAGCAGCCACGGAGTCTGGATTTGTGCCCGGTTGATGGCAATAGGCTCACCCCCTAATACATGGAACTTAAACATAACTGGCGAAACACTCCTCTGCCTAACACTTCACGGATTAAAGGCGTGATGTTATATTATTATTACTACAAAACCACTCAATCAAAAATGATGTAAGAAAACACCAGAAGCTTGTATACATTTTGTAACCAGAAACCCATCCTTAACTAACTGTAAATTGGATGAAATAGGGCACAGTTATAAATCATGCTGTATAAGGGAGGAAGGCGTTATAGGGAAGTGAGAGGAAATCGGTAGCCATGGATACCTATGTAGGAGGGTGTTCGTCTATGGGTAGCTATAGGATTTGGGGTGCAGTTCATTTTTAGTAAGCAATTTGTTCAGTTTGGGAGGAGTACAATAGGAACCTGTAATAGGGCGCATTGAAAGAGCTTCTATGATTGGAAATACTTAACTTAGTCGTAATTTGTATGTCAGGCCCTGTTACGAATCGAGCTGGTTATTTATGTATATATATGATATTTAGCCGTGTGGTATCCGGCAGAGTAGAATAGAACCAACCCATTACACTCACAGGTGTCGTATAAGGCGATTAATGTCTGAGGCAGAACACCTTGTGCCTCCGTAGACCAGAGAACGGGCAGCAGCGTTTTCTATTAGTCTTTCATCACTGCGATCTCCAATCCGCCTGCCAAGCGTGGAGATTACGGCAAATTCCTCCCATCATGGGAGTGGCTTATGTCCAGCAGTGGACGTTATGGGCTATTGTAGTAGTAGTAGTAGTATGATATTTATGATAAATTATCGTGAAGAATACAGCACCTCAACCAGAAAGCTTCATAGACTTAAAAAAATCGTCTTCAACTTTTATAACGTATTGAATATAATTAAACTGTTAAAATTAAAGTTTTACGAGTAGTTTTGTAACTTAGCTATCCAGTAAACTGGTTGTCAGATTTTCGAGTCACTGACTGCACTGTAACGACTGTCAAAGATCTACAAATTACAGCCGAGACCAACGGTTTAACGTGCTTTCCGAGGCACGGAAGATACTCGATATGTCAATATCGTCGGACCAACCTAGGCAAAGCACGGATTAACTTAAAAATCGACCCGAGCGGCTGTTATTTAGCCACAGGTTGCTCTCTGACTATTGTTCCGACAAATGTTAATCTAGCAAAGAAATAACCTCAGCACAACATGACTAAAATCTATTAAACTTCATTAGCTTCAACTCAGAAACCAATTGCTCAGCTTTCGAATTCCAATAGGCACACATCTGCACTCATAAGGTAAATGCAAATAAAGCTAAGAGCTTCACCATGGCAATGTGGCACTTGAAATCTATGATATCGGGCACTTATCAACCTTACGGTAAGGGTGGAAGGAGAATGGCATTCTTAATGGTGTGCATATGTAGGGGAATCGTAATTTTCTGTCATTCTTGCATCTCGGGCGACATATAAAGCTTTAAAATTTATTGGGTGTCGAGGGAGGTATCTTTGGGGAAAATGTTTTGGTTGCAAAATGCGAATTGGTTGAGTGGTGGAATGTGGATGCTGAGCGTGTCGTCTTTGATTCGACATAAAGTACTTGTGCAGTAAGAAAATCTTATCGATATTAGCTTAAAGGCCGAGTAAGAGCCCGAAAAATTCTGGTCTTCCCCTTAGTTTATAAGATTTATTACATAATAATTTCAATTTGAATTATATTTATTAAATACGCTGTTTTGAGGTTTCACGGTTTAAAACTAAACTTATATTGTCACTTACGGGATATCTTCCGTGATTGTTTATTGTTTTGAGCTCCCAATATTTCGACGCTGTTGCAAGCGCCGTGATCGCGGGTTAACTGGAGAATGCGGGTGGATGGAAATAAATTGTTAGCAGCAGACAAATCTATCTACGCTCTTTATTTGTTTTTTGCTACGCGCACTACTGGAACTCGACAGACTCGAAAGAGGGTAGACAGATTTGTCTTGTAAGTGACAATATAAGTTTAATTATTACATAATTATCACAACACAAAACCTCTACTGCTACTCTTAACTTTGGTCAAACTGACTCCAGCGCGGGATACAGGACAAAATTCGTTCGTGGTTATTGTGTTAGCTAACCTGTTAGTGTAAACTTCCATCACTCAATCAAAAAAAACGTGCAGTCTCGCTTAAAAAGCCAAAAGCTTGAATTGAGCCGCTCTTTAGCGACGAGTTTGGCACAGTAGCTAATAGGTTCTGGGATGTGCAAGCAACAGACACGATATGAAGTTGTTTTAACTGAGCATTACCTTGTACGTGCTGGTGTAAACCGCCGGTGGAGACCGATGTGAAGGTGTGCGGAGGGCTTGCTTACAATAGCCTGGTCCACGTGTTTGACCAGTCACGTACACATAGCGACGTATAAAAGCTATACATTTCCTGTATAATATTGCGTTGCTTTATATAGTTTGATTTATGGCTGTGCGTCCATTATTAAATGTTGCCCCACACTTAGAATTTCTCCATAATCGTTGGTGCGTTTACAAACATTTAAAAACAAACAGAAAAACACAAAAAAGTGAAAAATAACTTTAGCTTCTGAAGCCGGTGACAAAAACACCAAATCAATCAAACAAAGGTCAAGCTTCAGAAGTCGGTGACCATTGTTTGATTGATTTAGTGTTTTTGTCACCGACTTCTGAAGCTTGACCTAATAAATGGAACTTAACATACCTAACTGTCGAAATCTGTGTGTATTGTACACATCTGCGTACCCCCTCAGAGCATACGGGCGTGATGTTACATCATGATGTTGTATAAACAATAAACATCCAAGCTATTGCAGCAATCACGACAGATTTGCCGTCTATTTTTGAAGAGTTCCATTGTATATCTCCGAAGATCAGCATCAAATCTTCACCAAATTTAAATGGAATCATCTCAGGGGTATACTCTTTCAAATAAAAAATAATATTGAGAGTCGGTCCACAAACGGGGGAGAAATCAGGTAACATACATAAAAAAAAACACACACACGAACATAATAACCTTCTCCTTTTTTGAAGTCGGTTAAAAATTATATACACAAACAGGCAGACCCGGAACAACTACTTGTATTATCATACAACTATTTGTTCCGTGTGGGAAGTGCACACGAGACACGCAGCGCAGCAGTGAATCGCTCAGCCAAAACTTATCAATCAACACTTAAACCGCTTGTCCAGCCACGTTTAATCTCATCTGTGATAATTACACTAAACCAATAAACCCCCTAATGTAATCCATGTTTGAATTAGAACGGTCTTCATTCTTTAATGAGTTTGGGATCATTCGGGCTCAAGGTTCAAGAGCCTAACGTAATCTGTTGAACTATGTGGTGTCATGGGCTGATTTTAATGGGTTTCTGTTACCAATTGAATTATACTGCGAGTTTTTTTTAAGTGTGAAAGATAATATGACTAGAAAGGAGGTGTCTGCACCCCTAGCCCAGTTGACAATCTACAATCGTTAACGCTAGTAGAAAACTATTCAAATGAATGGGAATGACATCATCTCAACGTTAAATCACGTGATCAACACAAACGAATAGAAAATTCGTAGACAAGTTTACATCGTTCAGAATGATAGAATAGAATGTTATCGTTTCTACAATGTTGATCGCTAAACTCTTTGGTAGGAACGCTCACCATAGACTAAAGTGTAGGTTTTTTCTACAGGCATTAGAGAACGAGCGATCGACTCAGTCGTGTCAACTTGGCTAATAATTTAGCGCTTTCTACAATCGCTTACGCCGAGGCGTTTATGATTGTAGAAAGAGAATCGATACGAAATGTTTGTAACTTGGCTAGGGGTGCTGATGAGATGACGAGTAATAGAGAAGTATGGGAGAAGATATGCTGCGCCGACCACGAAGAAATTGTGCTATGGGCAAGAAAACGATGATGATATTTCTGAAAAGTGTGAGGAGCTCGTGGTTAAATAAGGGTCTTCAGGTTAAGCCGCGACCATAGAGGACGTAGTGATGAAGAAACACTGCAGCCAAGCCCTTGGTATACTGCCCGAAATTGTTACACTGTAGCTGAACAATACTAAAATTGATGGCCGCTACTTATGAATCTACATAATTGATGTGCGCCTGTACCAATTTAGGACTAATATTTACTTTGGTAGATAGAGAGGGGCTCGTGGCTAAATAATAAAAGCCGCTCGGGTCGATCGTTCGGTTAAGCCGTGCTTGTCTAGGTTGGTCTGTGGATGACTACCTAATACGTACCAAGTTTCCTCCATGCCTCGGAAAGTACGTTAAGCCGGTGGTCCCAGCTGCCGTTTGCAGATCTTTGGCAGTTGTTACAGATAGTCAGCGGCCCGAAAGTCTGATAACCAGTCTGCAAGGGGTATCTGATTACCTAGTAGTAATTGGGTTGTGGGGGTCAGATAGGCAGTCACTCTATGCAAATTCTGGTACTCAGCTGCATCCAGTTATTCTGGAAGCCGACCCTAACATATTTGAGAAAAGGCTACACAGACGATCAGCTGCTAACTTTTTCGCGATTGCGGTGTTGGTCCCATTGAGAAAGTTATTCAATTGAATGGTCTGTACACTCAAAGTACTTACGGGATAATATCCGTGATTTAATTTATTTATGAGCTTCCAATATTTCGATTCTGTTGCAAGCATCATGGTCGCGGGAATACTGAAGAGGTATGCGGGTGGGACGAAAATTATTTATTATGAGCAGACAAATATCTGTCTACCCTCTTTCTTAGTCTTTTGTTACGCGCACTACTGGAACTCGATTGTAACTTACGACATCACTAGGTTTTTCTTGATAGTGGAGACGCATGTTATTTTTATTAGGTTTCACTGGATTCCACGTACTTGATAGTTAAAAAAAAAAGGAAAAAGAAAATCCCGTGATTTTCTTTTTCCTTTTTTTTTATCCCGTAAGTACTTTAAATGTAGTGAATCTAAAACAGTGCATTAATGGTCTGTAGTTGTGTACCATTCCCTAAAATATGATATCTGATTCATGTTGCAGATTCCTCCCTAATTTTTGTTAAATATAGCTGGTGACCAAGCCATTTAAGTCATGTTTTAAGTAGTGTTTAAGATATAGTTAATTCTACATATTTTTTTTTTTAATATTGCCGGAGAACATGGTATTTTAAGCTTTTTAAATATCACCATTATTTCATCCGAAAGACGTCCACTGCTGGACATAGGCCTCCTCCAAAAGGGGGGGTTTTGCCATAATCGCCACACTTGGCAGGCGGGTTGGCGATCGCAGTACGGTTGTTACAAAAGCACAGAGAATGCTGCTGCCCATTCTCTGGTCGCTCTTACGACACCCACGGGAAGATATGGGATGGTGCTATTCTTTACGTCCGACAACATACAGACGAGCTTTTTAATATTATAAACAAATTCATCAATTTAATCACACGAGTGATTCTCGATGGCAGCACAGAGAAAAACATTTTATACTATTAAACAAAGTCCATTCACGAACCAGCACACCATTTTTACAAATGAAAGCTTCCAAAAATCCCCTATTAACACACATACTTTTAACAATCCCGAAAATCTGTTACAAAACTCCGATGTTAATAACAATTCTGAAACAATGTAGTCACAGAAACTCTTCAGTTTTTCACTTCATGCTGAAATATTTTTCGGCGTTAAAAAGCGTCGGTTGGCAGCTAAAAGTTTTAATTGCCGCTCAAATTAATGCCCAGCGTTGGAGTTAGTTGGGGATATACGGGTGGTTACTTTGAAACTGACTGCTGCTGAGAGGGAAGTAGGTAAAACATTTGTATGCCAGCTCCTTTAGGGTCCCAGCCGTGCCCAAACGGGCACGGTGCATTGTTATTTTAATTGTGTCTGTAATGCGGGTATTGAAGTATTAAAGAAGACTCCCTTGTTGGTCTAGTGGCCGCAAGCGCGTCTGGTGAGCATGAGGTCCAGGGTTCGATTCCCTGGTCGGGCAAAGCGCTAGTGGGTTTTTCCATTAGAGAATTCTCAGTAGCAGCCCTGAAGTCGGGATTTGTGGCTAGTCATCATGATTTCAGCCGAAAGACGTCCACTGCTGGTCATAGGCATCCCCCAAGTGTCACCACATTGACCGGTCTCGTGCGTCTTGCATCCAGCGGATTCCCGCAACCTTCACCAGGTTATCGGTCACTACCAATCACATGGGAATTTATTAAAACTGGCGAAATGTGTGTGTAAAAAAACATTGATTTGGAAAATTAAATCTTGTCATAATTACATACCGAGTGTCTTCCGTGGCTCGGAAAGCACGTTAAACCGTTGGTCCCGGCTGTCATTGTATATCTTTGGCAGTCGTTACAGGTAGTCAGTGGCCCGAAAGTCTCACAACCAGTCTTACCAAGGGGTATCGTATTACTCACTACTAAACTGGGTTGTGGAGGTAAGATAGGTAGTCATTCCATGTAAAATACAGGAATTCAGCTGCATCTGGTTAGATTGGAAGCCAACCTCAACATAGTAGGGAAAAGGCCTGGCAGATAGACTTTTAAGTTACACGTTTCCGTCCGAATTATTTTCTCGTGTGTTTTGAGAACCATTTTTTATCTCTCAAGTTACATGATAGGCGTCTCGTCAACTGCCATTATTTAGACTTAAACGGTTTCCACCAAGCAAGTAGTAATTTACAGGAAAATATGAACATTTTATTCCTTTACTTTTCTCTCGCGGAAATATCTAAGTAACTGTTGTAAAACCACCTCATATATTTAAAAGTTTGCAACACCTAATTTAATCAAAAAATAGAATTTAGTTTTTAGTTTGTAGCAACACTAGTTATTAAGAAATAAATGAACGCCCTATTCCTCGAACCGAGTAATTTAATTATATCTCCAATTTTAACCTACTTCCAAGACCTGAAGACCCCAACATTTTATATCTGGCGACCGTGAGAGTGATTTTGGAAGCAAATATGGAGAAAGCATCGAAGTTACGAGGCGTGTTACGAGGCCAATTTACCAAAAAGGTTAGCGCCTTCGAAACACTAATGGCGTCACAAGAATCCATTCAAGAAAACCAATTGACGATGTTAGAAGCCGCGTTTCGTGGACTAAAACAAATATTCATAAAAATTGAAGAACTGGATGGAAAAATTAACGATTCGGTGCTCGCGGATTCAGATGAAGAAGGCCTTCAAAAGGAGTGTGAGGAGGCGGACAAGTATAAAACCACGTGGTTCAAAATCGAATCAAAATATGAATACATAAAATCAAAAATAAAGTATAATGAAACAAAAAGCCATGAAGATAAACAAAAGATAAAATTACCAGCTTTGGAAATACCAAAATTCGACGGAAATTTGAAAACGTGGTTACCTTTTTGGGGGAAATTTCGGAAAATAGATGCTGACAAAAATTTGGACCCAGAAGATAAATTTGTGTACCTGCTACAAGCAATAGCTGTTGACACTGAAGCAAGACAGTTGGTAGAAAGTTATCCTATTACAGCTGACAACTATTCTAAATGTGTTCAGCACTTAAAATCCAGGTATGCAAGGGAAGATCTGCAGACGCAACTGTATGTAAGAGAATTATTGTCACTTATAATTACTAGAGATGAAAATGCAAGCCTAACCTATCTTTTTGATAATATAAGTGCACAGTTGCGGGCACTAGAAACTTTAGGAGTCACAAAGAAAAATGCAGCATTTATAGTGCCAATGATTGAGTCAGCGATACCAGAAGAAACACTTAAAGCTTGGCAAAGGACAGGCAGTCATAATAATGATATGGAAATTGAATTAAACAATTTACTTAACTTCCTGCAGTTAGAAGTTGAAAACAACCAGAGAATAAAAATGGCTCGTGGAAGTTCAATATTTAAACAAACTAAAACCGAGAAAGAAGTTCCACAGACTGCAAGCTGCTTAGTGTCTACAGAGACAAAAGAACCATACAGAAATACATGCATTTGGTGCGACAAAGACAATCATAGCAGTGTTGAATGTTACAAAGCACTTAACTGTCATTGGCAGAAAGAAGAGATACAGTATACAAGAAAAGAGCGTGCACTATATGTCTAAAGAAAGGGCATTTATATAAAAACTGCAAGTCATCAATCAAATGTTTGATATGTATGAAAAGACATTCAACAATTCTCTGTGCATCACAATCACAGAAGACAGATAAGGACAAAGGAGAAAAGGAATCAAAAGAGGCATGCACTACTACAACTGCTCATGCACAAAGTGCTCAAAGTGTAACCTTACTTCAAACAGTTATCGTGAACATAGAACACAGGGGGAAAACAATACCTGTAAGAGCACTTTTTGATAGCGGCTCTCAACGTAGTTACATCAAAGATGAGGTTGTGAAAAAGCTACAGTTACCATCAATAAAAGAAGAAGTACTTACCCATTCATTGTTTGGCGGAGTGCAGACCAACTCTAAGTGTCATAGTGTATACAATATCAAGATCAACAGTCTGGACAATACCTACTCAACAGCGATTGTGGCCTTAAGCCAAAATGTTTTATGTGAAAATGTACCTAAGTTTGACTCCCCTAACTTGCATAATTTATTATGTCAAAACCATATTACCCTGACAGATTTAGGTGAAAATATTCAGGAAATAGGTCTTTTAATAGGGGCAGACTATCTAGGGTTATTCTTAACTGGCAAAATTATTCATCTGCAACAAAATGGGCTGGTTGCTGTCCACACTAAACTAGGCTGGACTCTGCAGGGCAAACTGGTGAGTACAAATATAAATAACACAACAACAACTTTATTTTGCAATGACAATAACAATAATTTGACAGGTTACTGGTCATTAGAGACATTGGGAATACAGGATCCTGTGGAAATGAAGTCAAAGGAGACAGCTGCAAATGAGGTGATGGCATCCTTCGAGAAGTCTATAAAAAGGAATGAAGACAACAGGTATGAAGTAAAACTTCCATTTAAAACTGGTCATGAAGATTTATTACCAAATTATAATACTGCAAAGAGACGGCTTGATGCAACTACTCAAAAAATTATTGCAAGTGGTCAATTTACAAAATATCATGAAGTACTCAAAGAGTGGCATAGGTTAGGTATTATAGAAATAGTACCAGACTCTGAAATTGAACATAACAAAGGTCATTATCTACCACATAGGGCTGTGATAAAGGAGTCAAGTTTAACTTCTTCATTAAGGCCAGTCTTTGATGCTTCAGCGAAGGACCGCAATGGTTTATGTTTGAATGCTTGTTTGGAGAAAGGTATCAACATGATAGATCTTATCCCTAATTTATTAATTGGATTCCGAACAGGAGCTATAGGAGTGACAGCTGATATTCAGAAAGCATTTTTACAAATCAGCTTACCCTCTGAAGATAGAAATTATTTAAAATTTTTGTGGTGGGAAAATGAAAGTCTCCAAAATGTAGTAACTTATAGACATTGTCGTGTAGTATTTGGTCTTAGTTCATGTCCGTTTTTATTAGCAGCTACACTCAAGCATCATCTTAGAGACACAAGTGGTCTAAATGCAGAGCTACTTAAGAGATCATGGTATGTAGATAATTGCCTCACAAGTTTGGATACTGAGAGGGAAGTTTTAAATTTTATTGAAGAATCAAAACAAATAATGCAGTCTGCCAAGTTCAATCTACGTATGTGGGTGACGTCTCCTCTGAAAATAAATGAAGCAGGTAAAGATATAATTTCTATTTTAGGCCTTAATTGGGACACATTGTCTGATAAATTATTCTGCAACTCTGCCAACTTACCTGGCGTCAAAGACATTAAGAAGGTAACAAAGAGGGAACTACTGTCACTCACACAAAAAATATGGGATCCTATTGGATACACCGCCCCGGTAATGTTGGTACCTAAATTGATTTTACAAGAGACCTGGCGGCGAGAATTACTATGGGATGAACCTCTACCAACTGACTTGCTAAGCAATTTTTTAGACTGGTATAATTACCTCCCTTACCTTAATAACTGCAAAATTCCAAGACGGCTAACAGCAGCAAATATAAAAGAGGTTAACTTAAGTCTTCACTTATTTTGTGATGCTAGTAAGGATGGTTATGCAGCATGTGTATTACTCAGAGCTGAAAAGGACTGCAAGGTAACAGTTCAGTTAATATTAGCTAAAGCACGAGTAACACCACCTAAAAATATAAGTATACCAAGGTTGGAGTTATTAGCTGCATTGATAGGTGCTCGTTTATTATCTCAAGTAAAAGAGAATGCACATTTTAAAAATTGTACTACATACTGCTGGACAGATTCTAGTGTCGTATTATGTTGGATTAAAAGACAGTTACATCTCAACAATTTTGTAGGCAATAGAATAAAAGAAATTCAAAAGCACACTGAAGTCGGTGACTGGTTGCACATTCCAGGAACGGAGAACTGGGCAGATCTGGCGTCCAGAGGTTGCACGGCGAAAATGCTTTCCGAATGTTGCTGGTGGGAAGGCCCAGCATGGCTGCGTCGCGCTCCAGAGGAATGGCCACACTCTGACATTGTTGTTGATGAAAGTGAAGTACAAGCTGAAACAAGGAAAACCGTATGTAGTGCACAAGTTTGTTCTAATGATAATTTACTGAACAGAACTCTAAATTATTTCTCTAAATACACAAAAGTAGTCAGAACAGTCGCATGGATATTAAGATATACATATAACCTAAAACATGCAAATTACAAGAGGAAAGGAGAAATTACATATGCTGAATATGAAAAAGCTGAAAAGAAAATAATAAATTTAATACAAGAAGAAAGCCAAGAATACTTAAATAAAAATGGCGGAAATATAAGTAAATACGTTGATAATGAGGGCTTAATAAGAATAAAAACTAAACTTACCTTCTCAGATTTCCCTGAGAATACTAAGGCACCTTACCTTTTACCAGCAAAGAATCCTGTCGTCAAAATGATGGTGAGACAGCGCCACGAACAGCTGCAGCATGCTGGTACAGACCAGCTTATCGTAGACCTACGCGGGCGATTCTGGATCGTCGGAGTAAGACGCCTAGTCAAATCGGTGATCTCTAGCTGTGTTATTTGTAAGAGACACCACTCGAAACCAGAACAGGCGCCCACCGCTCCACTACCTCCTGACCGATTGATCAGTTCCGCTCCTTTTCAAAATACTGGAGTAGATCTTGCTGGTCCACTCTTATTACGTAGTGGTGAAAAATGCTGGATTGTTTTGTATACTTGTGCCGTATACAGGGCGGTACATCTTGAATTGACACGTTCTTTATCCACAGAGGCATTTGTCATGACATTACGGAGATTCATAGCGCGGCGTGGCCGTGTCGAAATAATGATGTCAGATCAAGGTACGAATTTTTATGGTACCAAATCTTTGCTTTCTGCTGTAGATTGGGAGCAGGTGCAGCGTGATTCAACCGTACGTCGCATTCAATGGAAAATGAATGCACCTACTGCGGCTTGGTGGGGAGGATTTTGGGAACGACTTATTAGAATATTAAAGGATTTACTGCGCCGGATTATAGGTAAAGCTTCATTAAATTATGACGAGCTGGAGACAATACTCTGTGAGTGTGAAGCAGTGATGAATGGTCGGCCTTTAACATATGTTAATGACGATACAGGTAATTGTTTGGAGCCACTGACGCCAGCACATTTTATATTGCCAGCTAGTCAACCTGTGACTGAAGTAAGTGATCCTGATTTAATTGATAGTAAAAGCGTGAACAGCAGACTTAAGTTTATACAGGAAGTTCGTAACCAGTTTAAGAAGAGATTTAAGGCAGAATATCTAACTTTACTGATTCAAAAAGGTAAGGAAATGCAAAGTAATTTGAAGGAAGGTGACGTAGTTTTAATAGAAACACCAGAGAAAAGAATCAGGTGGCCATTAGGTATTGTTCAAAAATTAATTGCAGGAAGGGATGGAATAGAAAGAACAGCAGAGGTAAGAACTTCAACAGGTTCTAAAATTAGACCAATTCAACGCTTGTATAATCTAGAAATTGCAAATAACAACATTCCAATACCCACTACAACTCCTAGAATAGTTTCACCTGATCAAGTAGAACCTATTACTCAATCACCCAATAATTCTAAGAAATCAGTATCTGATGAGGGAAACGAAGAAAGTTTTCCGGAACCCTCCATGCCCCCCCGATATACACGAAGTGGTAGACAGGTAAAAATTCCAAGCAAATACAATATTTACTGATTATAAAAATAAAATATCTGTCAGTGGTTGAATGGTTTTCGTTTTGACAAATACATTCAATTTATTAGTTATTAAGTAATAATAAGTTGAAGTTATACTTATGTGAAGTAGAATGATACTTCTAAATTGTGTTAGAATTAAGGAATATTGCATTTTTGTAACTAGGCTACACAAATAGTTTCCTTTTCATGTTTTAAAATATTTTCACACTGTTGGAATAAAACTTCCAAAATTGTTAAATTGTGTTAATATTATGTTATACAACAGTTTCGCAGTAAGCCGGTGCTGGTTTACATTTTGTTTTCATGTTTAAAATGCTCTCACATTGTTAGTGTTTAATGAAACTTTATGTGCATTTAAAATTTCGTGAATTGCTGATATATTAAATACTTAGAAATATTTTTAAATGCCTTTTCAGTTGATTAGAAACAAAAAATAAAAAGACTATAAATGTTCATGTTTATTTTTACGCCATCTAGCGGCGAGTATCTTAAGTCATTACTCTTACTATTGTTTCGAGTTCGTGTAGCTAAGTAGTTTATAAACATGTTGAATGATTATTTTATATTAGTTTTTCCTTGTTCTTTGTGTTGGAGGATGTTGTAAAACCACCTCATATATTTAAAAGTTTGCAACACCTAATT
Organism: Xestia xanthographa; assembly: GCA_905147715.2. Taxonomy (NCBI): domain Eukaryota; kingdom Metazoa; phylum Arthropoda; class Insecta; order Lepidoptera; family Noctuidae; genus Xestia; species Xestia xanthographa. The sequence goes on along the minus strand of LR990666.1, from coordinate 22,419,587 downwards.
TAATCAAAAAATAGAATTTAGTTTTTAGTTTGTAGCAACACTAGTTATTAAGAAATAAATGAACGCCCTATTCCTCGAACCGAGTAATTTAATTATATCTCCAATTTTAACCTACTTCCAAGACCTGAAGACCCCATCATTTTATAGTAACACTTCGTGGTATTATTAATCGTTTTCGTTTACTCGTATTTTGAAATAAAAGCATGTGTAGAAATGTGGGTAGTTTTGAGTTGGTGCTACCTTTTACCGGTTTATATCAATTGCTCAGTGCAAATGACTGTCAATAGTGGTACTCTGTCGAGTCTGTCCGTAATTAAATAATCCTCTAAAAGACCTAGATTTTCGACTACTGCCTTATTTTCAAATAGCTTTTGCCCGCGACTATAGCAAGTGCCGATATATACGTAGTACACATTTTCACCTCCTACAATACAATAACCCAACTTGCAAACTTTTTAAATTGAAAACTTCTTTAGGCGCGTTGAACACTTTTTGGTGAACAAAAATCATGGAAATCGCGTCATCGTCACCGTACGCTTTCATGAATAGTTTGTCAAAATCAACCTTATACAATTAAGATTAAGTTTATTTTGGACTGATTCTATTCAATAGCTTAGATTTCACTTCTATCGGCAGTCCCCAAAGACTGCCCCGCATGTTTTTGAAGTGAAAACTCCTTTAGGCTTGTTGAGCACTTTTTGGGTGAAGGAAAAACATTGAACTCATCGTCACTTCACTTGACGTAACGTGCGGTCACGCTTCGTAGCACTCGTAGGCGATCCACTACGGCGTAGCACCACATAGGCATGCGCGGGGAATAACCCAGTGCTACGACCGGGGAGGGGTCTGTGTACTTTTATTTTCACTTCTATCGGCAGGTCCCAAAGACTGTCCTGATTGTTTTTTTTTTATACTAAAGGCTGGCGTTTGGCCGGAATTCACCTGATGTAAAGCGATGATGTGGCCTAGGATGGAGTTCACTTTTCCTCTTTATAATATCAGTTCAACATGTCTCGTTGGTCGACTGCTGAACATGTGGTCCTTAGTTCGATTCCCAGGTCAGGCAAAGTGTTATTGGGTTTTTATATTAAGAATTTCTCAGTAGCAGCCACGGAGTCTAGATTTGTGCTCGGTTGATGTTATTAACCGTGTGGTATCCGGCAGAGTAGAATAGAACCAACCCATTACACTCACGGGTGTCGTATAAGGCGACTAATGTCTGAGGCAGAACACCTTGCGCCTCCGTAGACCTGAGAATGGGCAGCAGCGTTTTCTGTTAGTCTTTCATCACTGCGATCTCCAATCCGCCTGCCAAGCGTGGAGATTAAGGCAAATTCCTCCCATCATGGGAGAGGCTTATGTCCAGCAGTGGACGTTATGGGCTGTTGTTGTTGATGTTAATAGGCTCGCCCCTTATTACTTAGGACTTAAACATAACTGGCAAAATGTGGATGTACTGATGGTTACCTCCTCCACCCTTCGGGGCTTACAGGCGCGATGTTACGTTCTTTTTCATACATTTCCATCATTGTCATCGCTGGTAGAATGTCATTTTGTCTATCATATGCCCTTGTATCTGTTCGTTCGCTTCTTGAACGCTTTGACCTCGCACAAAATGGCCGCCCTAAGCGAGCGGCCAGACAGAAAAGACGCAAGACAAGGGCAGGGCGCGGACCCGTCTCAGACAGGGCGCCGTCACAACTTTTTAACTTATATAGAAAAGACACGGACGCGTCGCAGACAGGGCGCCGTCACGACTTTTTATGGCGCAAGATGCACAATGGCGAGCGGGCGGCCAGACAGAAAAGACGCAAGACAAGGGCAGGGCGCGGACCCGTCTCAGACAGGGCGCCGTCACAACTTTTTAACTTATATAGAAAAGACACGGACGCGTCGCAGACAGGGCGCCGTCACGACTTTTTATGGCGCAAGATGCACAATGGCGAGCGGGCGAGCGCGAGCGCTGTGAGAACCTGCCCTCCACGCCCTTTCCGCTCCCCCGCTTGCGCCCGTGCAGGCCCGCGCCGAGCCCGCGCCCTGTCCTTTCTATATGTTTTCCAATAGGGCGCCGACGAGTTAACGTCATGACGGCGTCCCGTCTTTTCTGTATGTTTTACGTCGCGACGGCTGTATACATTTTATATGCAAGTAGATTAAACGGGCGCCGCGACTGCGACGGGTCCGCGCCTTGCGTCTGTTCTGTGTGGCCGGTGCCTTATATTTTCATTTAACAGATTTTGCACCATCAACTGTTCTGTTGTCATTATATTTATGGGGATGCTTGGTTAAGCCGACTTTTTTATATATTACCGCAATCATTTTGGACAGCTGCGGGCATTGAGTTATCCTGGGTGTAAGGGAGAGACATCGACGCAAAAACGTTTGCTATAAATTCATCACATTATATTTTTCTTCGGTTATCAAAAAAACCGGCCAAGTGCGAGTCGGACTCGCACACGAAGGGTTCCGTACCATTGACTATATTTAGTATTTGTTGTTATAGCGGCAACAGAAATACATCATCTGTGAAAATTTCAACTGTCTAGCTGCCACGGTTCATGAGATACAGCCTGGTGACAGACAGACGGACAGACAGACGGACAGACAGCGAAGTCTTAGTAATAGGGTTCCGTTTTTACCCTTTGGGTACGGAACCCTAAAAACTAAAGCAATTTCGTGCAAAGTAGATACAATACTTACATGGTCAAAATGTAGGGAACAGCTGATTTATTCGGAAAGCGCCTGGAAATCTCGGCTGTCCTTTAAAAATCGTTATGGGTAGTTAGAATCCCAAGTTTTACAGCGACGGATAAAATATTAAGAGATATCTATCGAGTTTCATATTAATAGGGTAAGGAAGATTAGATAGACTGTCACTCTACGTACAATAATGGTTTAATACTGGGTGATTTTTAAATGCTGGCAATACTTTATGGGCGTGTAACAACTTTCACTACGGAACTATATAATTACTTCATAATACTATTGGTCGCGTATCTCGAAAATAAACAGACTGTAGCTGACATTTTCCAGTCGGTTCCATAGTAAAAGTTGTTCATTTTCACGAGTAAGTACTTCACGCCCTGAAAGTATTGCCAACGTTTAAAAAATCACCCTGCATGTTAGACTAGAAGCCAACCTCAACATAGTTGAGAAAAAGTGTGATAATTAATTCTAACAAACTCAAGCCACATATAAATCCTCACACTCCAACTTTAAACCGTTTAATCCTTGCCACAAAAAAAAAGAAACAAGAGCAAATAACGATAGCGAACAAAAAACAGAAACTGAAGTGAACCCGTAAAACTTAGATGCTGGTACAAAAAACCCCTAACGCTCTGTGCACAGTTAATTTTAGCAAAAAGTTAATTCAAAAAGTTAATAACATAATGTCCGTTGTTTTGAACGCGAACGGATACGGGTAACGAAGCGTGCACGTGAGCTGTTAAGGGTTAGACTTTTCGGGGCTCGAAAGAACCAAAAAATATAAAAATTACGTAAGTTGATTTTGATGTACGAAATTGCGGGTATGAAAACCATTATAATACACATGTAAACGGGTATTTTCGCGAATTTTTACCTTTGATATAAGCCCGACGTTTCGACCGGATTGCACCAGTCGCGGGAAGACTGAAGTATTGGAGGTACCGCCGTGCCACAGCAAAGCGAAGGTGTTTATTCAACTACCCTCACTTGCTCTATGAAAACCATCATCAGCAAGCTTTATAGCAGATAGTCTAGTGGTTTGATCGTCGGACTGCCATGTTATAGGTCCTGAGTTTGAACCCAAGACACGCACCTCAGGATTTTCAGATTCATGTGCATATTGTATAATCATCACTTGCTTCGGTGAAGAAAAACATCGCGAGGAAACCAGCGACGGCATGTAAAGCCAAATCAGAGGCCCATCATCTGCCTAGCCTTTTCCCAACTATGTTGTGGTCGACTTCCAGTCTAACCGAATGCAGCTGAATACCAGTATTTAACATGGAGCGACTGCTTATCTGATCTCCACAACCCGACTCGGTTGGGCAGCGTTCGGGAAATTGCGCGGTATCTTCTCGTCCAACCTACCGCAGTGTCTCAAGACGAAAGTCTATGACCAGTGTGTGTTGCCAGTGATTACATACGGGACCGAAACGTGGTCGCTCACAATGGGCCTCATCAGAAAGCTTAAAGTCACCCGAAGGGCAATGGAGAGGGCTATGCTCAGAGTTTCCTTGCGCGATCGAATCAGAAACGAAGACATCCGCAAGAGAACAAAGCGTCGCCTCAGTGCTTGTTTGTTCTATCTACCATTGGTTAAATTTTACAGGAGAAGAGTTTTTTGCTCTACTTCTTTTAAAAAGTTCTAGTTTATAGATTTGAAGGTTTTTCTTAATAAACGAGTTACCTATGCATAGATAGCTATTATTTTCTTATAACATACTAGATAATGATACCTCATTTTACAGCTTTTTATGTGGAGATAGAACAAAGATGCACCAATATAATTATGAAGGTGGACTTAGGACATTACCTCATTATAGATAGGACCAAGTGACTGTTCCATTTTTGCGTGCTTATTTGTTCTATGTTCCAGGTATTAATGGCGCCGCGGGCTGTGATTGGTCGATTGAGTGGACATAGAACACTCAAGCACTCAGCCTGTCTTACGATGTAGGATTTAAAACAAACACTGGACATAGAACAGATAAGCACAAAATTGTCATTGCGGTGTCGTGTCACTATTAAAATTAAAATTATTTTTTTGTTGCTTTATGAGAAAAAAGTTTTAAATATTCTTTATCCAGCAGGATTGAAATTTAAGTCTTAACACTACTGCATTTAAAGTTAATTTTCGAAGAAATTGGTAGATAGAACAAACAAGCACTGGGGCGACGAAAGGTTACCGACGTAGCCCGAAGAATTGGCAAACTTAAGTGGCAGTGGGCAGGGCAGATTGCTCGCAGAACGGATGGCCGATGGGACTGAAAAGTTCTGGAGTGGCGATTGCGAACCGGAAGACGTTGCGTTGGAAGGCCTCCCACTAGGTGGACCGATGACCTGGTGAAGGTTGCAGGAATCCGCTGGATGCAAGTCGCACGGGACCGGTCAATGTGGCGACACTTGGGGGAGGTCTATGTCCAGCAGTGGACGTCTTTCGGCTGAAATGATGAATGAAAATGAACCCAGTTAGTACCGGGTAATACGATACCACTTGGTAAAACTGGTTGTCATACTTTTTGGGCCTCTGACTACCTAACGGCTGTCAAAGATCTACGGACGACATCCGGGACTAACGGCTTAACGTGCTTTCCGAGAGGCACGTAGGTAACTCGGTATGTAATGGGTGGTCACCCATCCACAGAACAACCTAGGCAAGCACGGTTTAACTTAACGATCGACCCGAGCGGCTGTTATTATTTAGCCACAAGCTCCTGAAGTCCAAGTCAGAGGCCCATGAGCGGCATAAAAACTCTGAGACCAGGTTAGGGTCTAAGTATTCTTTCTTTTTTTATCGTATGGTTAGTCCATACGATAAAGAAAGAAAGAAGACTTTAAAAATGTGTATAATTATGTTTTGTATTTTATTGTGAGTAAATCTACACTTGCATCCAGCGGATTCCCGCAACCTTCACCAGGTCACCACTCCACTTAGTGGGAGGCCTTCCAACGCAACGTCTTCCGGTTCGCGGTCGCCACTCCACAACTTTTCGGCCCCATCGGCCATCCGTTCTGCGAGCAATGTGCCCGGGCAGGGCACATTGCTACACTCTACGCTCACTGCCACTTAAGTTTAAGCACGGGACCGGTCAATGTGGCGACACTTGGGGGAGGCCTATGTCCAGCAGTGGACGTCTTTCGGCTGAAATGGTGATGATGATGATGATGAAATCTACACTAATATTATACTACACACTAATATTTTAAAGAGGAAAGATTTGTATTTTTGTGTGTGTGTATGTTTGTAATGAATAAACTCAAAAACCACTGCGCCGATTTCAAAAATTCTTTCACCATTAGAAATCTAAATTCACCCTGAGTAACATAGACTATACTTTATCCCCGTACTCCCACGGGAACGGGAACTACGCGGGTGAAACCGCGGGACGTCCGCTAGTAAACAATCAAATAACTGAGGTTAGTAATTAGTTTCAAAGAAGTCAACCTACTCTTTTTGAAAAAAAAAAACAGCTCAAGAAAAGTCTTTCACCAGCTTTTAATTTTAACTCAAAAGAGTTAAATTCAAACACGCCTTCTTCACAGTTTGGTTCATTCAAGTTTACAAAAAAATCTACTGAAATGGTTCATTTTGAACGGTAACGGCTCTTTCTTTGGTATAACGGTCGTTCTATTTAGAAATCCTTGAGAATGCACCTCGAGGATTGAAAAGGATTTACTTCTACTCGTTTTTTACTGAGGTTAGTTCGTTCGTGAAGGTAGTTTTTTCTGAGCGTTTTTCAAACCATTTTCCAAGTCGTTTAAGCGTTTAACTCGGATTTTCTGCTCAGAATGTTAACGTATGTTAGAGGTTTTACACAATTAAGTGTATAATGAGTTCTTAACTATGTACTTGTGGATTTTTAATCATTATCTAAAAAAAATAAAACTTTTTTGCCAAAAATAAAACCGACTTCAAAAAAAACAACAAACAAAAAAAACAAAAAGAAAAGGACAAAAAAATACACTAAAAAAAAAAACACTAAAACAAAGTCGGTGACCTTGTTTAATTGATTTAGTGTTTTTGTCACCGACTTCTGAAACTTGACCTTTGATTGATTTGGTGTTTTTCTCACCGGCTTCTGAAGCTAAAGTTATTTTTCACTTTTTTGTGGTTTTGTTTTAGTGTTTTTTTTTTTAGTGTATTTTTTTGTCCTTTTCTTTTTGTTTTTTTGGTTTGTTGTTTTTTTTGAAGTCGGTTTTATTTTTGGCAAAAAAGTTTTATTTTATTTTTCCATTTTTAGTTGTAATATCCTATACTTACAAATATTTGTTATGCATTCATTGTACATGGTTAACAATACATGTCATGGTAATAGGCTTATCTATCTTCTATCTATCTATCTATATAAATAAAAACAAAAGGCCTGACTGACTGACTGACTGACTGACTCATCAACGCCCAGCCCAAACCCTTAGACCTAGAAAGCTGAAATTTTGCACAGAGGTTCCCTTTATAATGTAGACAAGGAATAAGGAAGGATTTTTAGAAATTCGGGTTGAATTTCTAAAAATCCTAAGAGAGTTAAATAGGGGATGGAAGTTTGTATGAAAGTCCGTTAGTTTTAAAGTTAGGATCTTCAAATGTTGTTTTTAGGCTGACAATTAAAAAATAGTTTATACGTGTCTCAGCGTTTTTCATAATTCTACCCCCAAAGGGTCAAAAAGGGGATGAAGCTGTTGTGTATGAAAGTCCGTCAGTTTTAAAGTTAAGATCTTCAAACTTTGTTTTAAGGCTGAAGATTAAAAATTAATTTATACGTGTCTCAGCGTTTTTCACAATTCTACCCCCGAAGGGTTAAAAAGGGGGATGAAGTTGTTTATGGATAATCGTCAGTTTTAAAGTTAGGATCTTCTAATTTTGTGTTTGAGCTGATGATAAAAAATTAATTGATACGTGTCTCAGCGTTTTTCATAATTCTACCCCCAAAGGGTTAAAAAGAGGATGAAGCTGTTGTGTTTGAAAGTCCGTCAGTTTTAAAGTTAGGATCTTCAAATTTTGTGTTTAGGCTGATGATTAAAAATAAATTGATACATGTCTCAGCGTTTTTCATAATTCTACCCCCAAAGGGTTAAAAAGGAGAATGAACATGTTTATGGTAAGCTCTTAATTTTCAAAGTAAAGCTCACTAAATTTATTATCTAGGCTTATGGTTGGAAGCTAACGCAACGGTGTTATTAATAAAACGTTCAACCCCTAAGGGGGTGAAAGATGAAAAGGCTTTATCTGTACAAATAAATAAAATTGAAGTGTCCGTTTGTAATATTAAAACAACCGCATTTTACTACATGCATATGAATGTATATAGGGTACATATACCAAAATAACATTTTTTTTTAATTTTTGTCTGTTGTCTTGTTTGTTCCGGCTAATCTCTGGAACGGCGGGACCGATTTTGACGGGACTTTCACTGGCAGAGAGCTGATGAAATAAGGAATTTAGGCTACTTCTATTTTAGATAAAATCTATACAGTAACCCTCCTTCTGGCGCAGTCGGGTAAAAATATATAAAAGAAGAAGAAACTGACTGACTGACTGACATATCATCGCATAGCTACAGATTCCAAATTTGGCAAGTAGGTTCCTTATGTGGTCAAGGAGTGCACTATTAAAGGTTTTTTCAAAATTCACTCCTTAAGGGGGTGAAAAAGGGCTCCAAAGTTTGTATGGGGAAACAAGATTAGTTAGACTATTTTATTCGAAACTTAACAGGAGTACTCCTATCGTCGATAAATGAGTAAACATTTGTGTTTCAGGTTTTTTTCAGAATTAAACCCCCAAGACAGGGAAATGGGGTGACAAAGTATAAAAATCAATGCACAGCCCAAACCGCTGGGTCTAGAGATTTAGCACGCGTTGGTTTCTTATGAGGTCTAACGGTGCACTAAGAAAGGATTTTTCAAAATTTACTCCCTAAGGGGGTGAAACGGGAGTCGAAAGTTTGTATGAGGAAACAAACAATCAGTTAGACTGTTTTATTCGAAACTTCACAGGAGTACTCCTATCGATAAATGGGTAGAAATGGGTTTCAGGTTTTTTCAGATTTCAACCCCTAAAGGGGGAAATGGGTTTGGTATTGTTTGTATGGTGTATCGGGTCGGGTGTATTACAAAAACAGTGATTTTAAGATTTAATGTGGCGGACCTGAAATACCATCACCCCTGTTGGGGTGCGATGGGGTCGAAATGTCTAAAAATCAATATGGGTGTCGATTCCGAGATTATCATTGGTGCTGATTACGAATATGGCATTTATTTTTAGATCCAAAAGATGGCGGATTCGACTTCTATAGAGTCGTGAGTGTTGATTTATTGTGATGATTGTGATAACGATGATGGTGATTGTGATAATTATTGTGATAGTGATAGTGATTGTGATTGGAATAGTGATGGTGATGGTTGTTGTGATAACGATGATGGTGATGGTGATTGTGATTGTGACAGTGATAATGATGGTGATAGTGATGGTGATTGTGATAGCGATTGTGATAGATATTTAGGGATTCTGCTGTCACTGTGATTATGGCAACATGTAGGATACTATTTATCCCTTTAGTATGATCCCGTGGGACAGTTACCGAACTTCACGCGGGCGAAGCCGCGGGCAACAGCTAGTCCCCAATAAATGGAACATAACATGCCATAACTGTCGAAATCTGGGTGTACTGTACACATCTATGTACCCCTCAGAACAAACAGGTGTAATGTTACGTCATGATGTTGTTTAAACAATGAACATCCAACCGATTGGAGCTATCACAACAGATTTGCCGTCTTTTTTTGAAGAGTTCCATTGTATATCTCCGAAGATCAGCATCAGATCTTCACCAAATTAAAATGGGACCACCTCAGGAGTATACTCTTTCAAGTAAAAAAAGAATTTTGAAAATCGGTCCACAAATGGGAGAGAAATCAGGTAAATTGTACACATCTGCGTACCCCCTCAGAGCATACAGGCGTGATGTTACGTCATGATATTGTATAAACAATGAACATCCAACCGATTGGAGCTATCACAACAGATTTGCCGTCCCTTTTTGAAGAGTTCTATTGTATATCTCCGAAGATCAGCATCAGATCTTCACCAAATTAAAATGGGACCACCTCAGGAGTATACTTTTTCAAATAAAAAAAGAATTTTGAGAATCGGTCCACAAATGGGAGATAAATCAGGTAACATACATAAAAAAAAAAAAAAAAAACATACACACGAACATATAACCTCCGCCTTTTTTGAAGTCGGTTAATAATAAAGAGGTAAGTTTGTATGTTGCGGGTAATCCATTTTTCACCCGCCCTTATTAGGTAGGATCTGAACATAACTGCCGAAAACTGAGTGTTATTATTGTATATTTTAACAAAACAGCAAAATCAAAACCTTAACACAATAAATAATTGGTGCACACCTAATTAACCTAATTACATTTTCGTATTCAATACACAAATCTATTCACTAAAAATTTCAGCACGTAAAACTAATTTATTTGACAATTTATGAGTGTCTGATAAAAAGTAAAGTAATTAGCCATTTAGCCATTGCATGGAAAAGATAGGTACAGAAGTTCAGCTTTGTAAAACGAGCAAAAACGCAATCACACACGCTTGCGCTCGCTACACTCCAAGCAAACGTACAAGCAACGTGCAAGCGTACTCGCGATCGGCATTTAAGGTTGCTGTACGAACGCGTCTATTTTTGTGCATTATCTACTTAGCGTTTTCCCCATATTGGGATCAGTTTCCAGTCTAACTGGAAACAGCTGTTTTATCTGGAGCGACTGCCTATCTGACCTCCACAACCCAGTAACTAGGTAATACGATACCCCTTGATAAGACTGGTGGTCAGACTATCGGGCTTCTGACTACTCGTGACAACTGTCAAAGATCTGTAAATGACCACGACCAATGTGCTTTTCGAGGCACGGAGGAAACTCGCTATGTTATGGTCACCCGTCCACGGACCAACCTTGGTAAATACTGCTTACCCTTTTTTTTCAGATGGGAAATCATCAAATGACTCCTCCCGCTCTGGGCGGAGCAGGAGGGAGTGTCAGACTTTTACTGACTAAAACCCATCCATGTTCCTTCATCGCCCTTTGTGTTCCGGGGCCACGGTATCTCTTTCCGAACAGTCCCGCAAGTACTGCTTACCCTTGAAGATCGACACATGCGGCTGTTATTAGTTAGCCACGAGCGTGTGTGTGTGCGCCTGTTTTCCCTCGTTGTATGGATATGGCCTTTTATACTTATTTATTTGGTGGTTTTAGAGTATACCCATAGGAGTTATCTACCTGATACTGCGTTGATTTATATTAATACGGTGGATCAGTCTTTTGGACCTGGTGGCGCGAAATTTGGTTAGGTTTTAGGACTTATTTTGTATCATCAATCAATATATCCGGTTAATGTCTGCCTACTAAACTGAACTCATTTTTTCTTGTCAGCAAATGGATTGAGTATTTTGCTTTGAGCTAAGTTTTACATCGATTAATTAGTATTATTGCATTGTTTTATGACTTTCACGGTTTTTCACTACACTTATTAAGTACTTACGGGATAATATCCGTGATTTTCTCCCGATATTTCGACGCTGTTGCAAGCATCATGATTGCGGGAATACGAAAATCACGGATATTATCACGTAAGTACTTTAAAAGTAGTATTATTGTCTTTTTACTAGCCTACATTGTGTCCCAGTGCTGGGCAAGTGCCTCCCTTTTCTCCTTCCATACCTCTCTATCCTGTGCAGTCTCTGGCCACGTTAGCCCCGCAAACATGATCGAATCGTCATGCCACGCACCATCTTTGCCACGGTCGACCTCGACGGTGCTGTCCTTCCTAAGGCGTCGAGTGTGTGACGATCCTTGTTTTGATTTATAATGATTTATTTTACATTCCTACATCGAAATTTAATTGAAATTTAAGTAAATTCTGACGAAACAGGACCAATAAAGACTTGTACCACTACTTTTCCAGTACTATTATAGAATTACAACTCAGGTTATCTTCTAAACACTTTGGCAATTAAATTGCAAAAAAAATGCATTAGATATGCCCCTCTTACGACCTCACGCGATGCGACTTGCGTTAAGAGACGCGCGTGGTTTCCTTGTCTCCTTCGCGTGACAGTGACTCGAAGTGTGCTATAAGCAAATTTTTTCGCTGTCGCAAAACGCGTGTCGCTTCAACGTCTAGGTACTGGCCAAGCTGTTAACAAATAAGGCCAACCATGATCCCTTTTAAACGCTATCATTATAACAAAGCCAAACATATCACAATGTAAGTACTTAACATTCTACCCCGAAAATATCAAAACTTTTGAAAGCGCTTTCCCTTAACCATAATGTGAGCAAAACTCTAATTTTGCAGCCGACGCCCCGCAAATATGATGGATTGGTTGTTACGTAACTCATTAGGCATATGTGTTGGTTTAAAGGATTATTGATCACTGCCTTTTAATCCCTGAAAACATTGAAAGGATCCTTCTTGAAAAGATTACTTTACTTTCATATTTAATTTTGCCTCCTGCAGAGTAGGTATTTGGGGAGTTTCGTCGGGTCTTCTCGTCGCGTATTCCACAGAGCTTAAAGACTAAGGTCTTTAACCAGTGCGTCTTGCCTGTTGTGACTTACGGAGCCGGAACGTGGATACTCAAGGTACATCATCATCAGCCTATAATATTCCCACTGCTGGGACATGGCCTCCTCTCAATGAAAGGGAATTGGCTATAATCCACCACGCGGGCCCAGTGCGGATTGGTAGATGTCACATGTCTTCGAATTTTTGGTTCTAGGACATGCCGGTTTCCTCACGATGTTTTCCTTCACCGTTTTGAGAGCAGTGGCGATGAAATTATTTAATAATTACGCAAAGTAATGCCACTTGTCTGGGTTCGAAACCACGACTTACTGTTCGTAAGTCAGGGCCGCCACCACTGGGCCACCGCTCCTCTACTACTACTAAGTATAGTCAAGGTACAATTGGTCCATAAATTCAAAGTCACTCAGATAGCTATGGAACGGGCTATGCTTGGAGTCTGTCTGAGGGATCACATCCGGAACAAGGTCATCTGACAGAGAACCAGAGTTGTTGACATAGCTCACAGAATAAGTAAGCTGAAGTGGCAATGAGCCAGTCATAATTATTAGCCGTAGAACCGATGACCGTTTTGGTAGACGTGCTTTTGTGGGACGCCCTCAGGCTCGGTGAAGCGACGTTCATCGAAGGGTGGCTGGTAGCAAATGGATGAAAGTTGCCGAGAATCGAGTTAAGTGGAGTGAGATTAAAGAGGCCTATGTCCAGCAGTGGACTGCTGTATGCTGATGATAAGAACTTACTACACGGAGTACATAAATTTAACAAAATGAAAACTGCTTCAAATTAATTCCAGCAACACAATGCGATACCGTAACGAATTTAACCAAAAATCTCTCCGTATGCAAATAACAACAAAGGCTACATTTTCCCATCCAACCCTTAGTTATTAACAGTATCTTGAAAGATTAATCCCCATTCTGTGGGAACAAAGTCGGCGTAATGTAAACGATACGGGCGTGACAGGTGGGGTACCGGTGTTTAGGGCTGGGATACAGTCGAACATTTTATCGATACGCGATTATTAGTCAAGGAGCACGTTAAGCGTTGGCCCTGGGTGTCATTTGTAGATTTTTGACAGTCATTAAAATTGATTAGTGACCCGAAAGTCTGACAACCAGTCTTACCAAGGGGTATTGTATTACCCGGCACTAACTGGGTTGTGGAGATCAGATAGGCAGTCGCTTCATGTAAAATACTGATATTCAGCTGCCTCCGGTTAGACTGGAAGCCGACCCTAACATAGTTGGGAAAAAGCTAGGCAGGTGAAGATGATATTAGTCAGGAATTTCTCGGTAGCAACCACGTACAGAGTCTAGTTTTCTGCCCGGTTGATGGCAATAGGCTCGCTTCCTGTTTAATGGGACTTAAACCATGACTGGCGAAATGTGGGTGAACTGTTAGGTACACCTCTGTCTAACCCTCCGGGGAATTCAGGTGTTATGTTATGTTCATTTGTTTTCTCAGCAGTCGCTATCCTAATAAGCGTTGCTTGGGCGGCTCCGGCCCATATCATAACTTTCCCAATTCGACAACTAAACAACATGTAGAATTAGAATTAGAATTTATTTATTTGTAAGAATGTAGTTTTACATAGTATGATGTTAAAATTTTTATAAGTTCTATACACTCTACACACACTCTATACACTCATTCAGGGGAAAATATACAAGTCCGTGATTAGACCTGTCGTACTGTATGGATCGGAATGTTGGGCTGTGAAGAAGATGGATGAAAAAAGATTGCATGTAGCGGAGATGAGAATGTTGAGGTGGATGTGTGGTGTAACAAGAATGGATAAAATAAGGAATGAGTATATTAGAGGAAGTTTGAAAGTTGCGCCAGTTACAGAAAAGTTAACCCTTAACCACCTGACGTCGGTCTCAGAGACTCGTGCGATTTTATTTTCAAAATAAATCTGTTGCTATGCGCGTGGTACAACCGTGCGTATTTGTACTTTTTCCCCTCCCCCGTCAGTACGCGCCACGCGCTCGGCAGCTCCTGACGTGCGCGCAGTTGTGAATTACAGGTAATTATATTTTGTGTGCGGTCTGAGTGACCGTCGTCAGGTTGTTATGTTATTTTTACTACATAGTATTTATTTTATTGTAGGCTCATAATGGCTGAAGCAAATATATTACGATGGCTAGAGGATTCTGATTCAGACTCTGAAAACCATCTCAGTGTACCAGAACTTCCAAATGAAGATTGCAGTGACGTGGAAGATGTTTCAGTAGACCACGTTATAAAGAAGGAAAAAGGAAGACTTGTTCAACATGCGACCCTAAGAAGAAGCGTAAAACAGCTTATATGTGTTTCGTATGTAAAAATCCAATTTGCATTGAATGTAGCCAAAAAATGTGCCTTGATTGTCGCCGCAACTTGTAAAACTTTATATTTTGTAATTTTATAATAATTGTGCCTTGATTAAGCCAAAAATAATTTTAAACTTAAGATAATATGTTCGACTGATAGTAAATAGGTTTATTATAATATGTAGTAATTAAAATTCCTATTCAGATCTCATATATCCAAAGTTCCTTCTTTTTTCTAAAATTTCATATGTTTATTTTATGTGTTGATTTAGTATAAATAAATAAAGACTTCTCATTGTTTAAAAACTTAAAACTAAAAAAAAATATAATAAAAATATATATTTGACTTTCGTTTAAAATAATATATAAATAAAAAATAATTAAACATAGTAAATACGCAAGCGGTCTCTATGACCGACGTCAGGTGGTAGTGTAACTGAAAAACACGTCAGGTGGCTAAGGGTTAAAAGGGAATTGACTGTCTTGGTATGGGCATGTGATGAGGAGGGAAGAATCGCATGTGACTAAAAGAGTGATGAATATAAATGTGGATGGATGGAGAGCGAGAGGAAGGCCAAGGAAAAGATGGATGGATTGTGTGAGGAATGATATGAGGGAAAAATGTGTAAATGATTGTGTGACGGTTGACAGGGGAGAATGGAAGAAGAAAACGTGTTGCGCCGACCACAAGTAACATGGGATAAGGGCAGGAAGATGATGACACTCTACCACAATATGTGGTGTACAAATATTAAATAATTAAATAATAAAATGTCATTCATAAAACTAAGTACATTAAATGTCAAGATTTGTGATACAATATGTCCAGGATGAATTAGTATTATTATAATTATAGATTTAAAACCAATGTCAAAATTAAGTACATGTCATCTTGGATTGTTACAATATTCCATATATTCGCCAATGTCATAAAAACAATTATCTAATAACCAAGTTGTCAACTTTTTCTTGAACATGGGGACAGGAAGTTCCTTAAATGAGTTAGGTAACTTGTTATACACCGTTGTTGTAGTTCAAGGCCAAACGGTAATCCAAATAAGCATACCAAACATCTCAAACCTACATACAAGGTGTAAATCAAGCATTTTCTACATCAAACTAAATAACTCTACGCTAAAATTATTGTTGGGAAACAACTATTTTTGTTAAATATATTGCTGGACATTACACACAGCGCCATCTAGTGCCACATTAAGTAACGAGGCTTGTGTCGTGGACACCAGATAGTTGATATACTACATAGATACTATGTGTTTGTAAATACATACTTATGCTCATCACACAAACATTTGCTCCAACCGGGATTCGAACCCGGGACCCTAAGAATGTAAGGCAGCCTCACTACCGCTGCGCCATTCGGGTCGTCAAGTTTTTGGGGTGAGAAATCACGTTTTACAGCAGGACTCAATGTAACGTACTCAAAACATTGTGGTGATGCATTTAATAGTACAGGGGTTGTGGGGGTATTTAAAGTTGTTACATAAAAAAAACTTGTATTAAAAAAAAAACTTCTGATAAAGTTGAAACTTTGATCCACGATCCCCAATATCTCCGTAACGAGAAGAATCCCAGGTATGGTCTAAATCTAAAACAAAAAAATGATTGCGCTGACGGGATGAACGTGCTTCTCAGCTTCGTTGAGGGTATTTTTACGCCCAATATTCTATCGACAGACCATCTTCCCCACCTTATTTCTCCGGTACTCAAGTATACGGGCACATCTGTAACACGTCAAGACCAAAGTATGCTGATAAGATTTTTTTCGCCATTTCACACGGCGGAGGCGGCCGTTTTCAGGAGTTTCTACCTTTTCTGTTTGGGAGGGTTTTTTTTTTGTTTTAGTAAGTGAATATGCTGAACTGTTTATTGGTAAGTGGTTAGTGTTTGTTGATATGTATTGTGACTAGATTTAAAAGTCAAAGTCAAAGATCTTTATTGTGAGACAATGGTTACCTACGGAGTTGTTATCAAATTATTTATGTGTGCCTTTTCAAATTCAAATTCAAATATTTTATTTCAGAATTACATCCATATATTGTTAGTAGATAGTATAACTTAGCCTAATATTAGTATTAAATTAAATTTACAATTAAACAACTACACACATCAAAAGTATCTAGGGATCAACATATATTTTTGCAATAACTTTTCTCCTGATTGATATTAATTAAAATTTTCTTTAAGGATTCATCAAATAAAGTGTTTTCGTTTGTCACAGTAACGATAAACCAAGTCACCTTTGCATTAATAAAGAAATTTGCCATTTTCCTAATAAAGGGATTTTTGACATTTGAACCACTAACATTAAAGTTCGAAAAAATGACTGAAAACACAGTTTTCTTTAAAATTTTATTGGGTAACTTAAACAATTAATAATCCGTGTTTCTACCGCGAACACTAACAACACAAGAACATCGGTTTGGCATACTCAAAATGAGTTCATCCAAATCACGCTGTGGAATGGCCGCCCATGTTCGTTGCAACAACAAAAAAAGGTCTTCTTGCGACTGGATACCCTCCATATTCGGCAGAGCTCTTCTCTGTAGCATATCCCATGCATGCTCAATCGGGTTCAAGTCTGGCGACTGAGCAGGCCAGGGCAGGACATTGATGTTAGCTGCGGCGAGAGTCTGTCTTACAACTCTTGCGGTGTGCGGTCGTGCATTATCATGCATTAACTGAAATAAGGGACCGATTTGCACTTGTAGAGGAACGATGACGTCTGATACAATCGTCTCAGCATAAATTTGAGCGTTGAGGTTGCCTCTGATCCAAATCAACTCAGTTCTTCCGCCGATCCAAATACCCGCCCATACCATGATGGTTCCACCACTATAAGGATGGACTTCCTGGCAGGATTTTAATCGCTGTTGGCGTCCAGGGGTTCTCCAGTGTCGTATACGTCTTGTATCCGGTCTCATACCAAAACGAGACTCATCAGAAAAGCACACGAAACGCCATTGTTCTTCTGCCCAATTTCTGTGTTCAAGAGCCCATTGATATCGAATCCTACGATTGTGCATTGCTATAGGTGGTACCCGTAGCGGTCTTCGGGAATGAAGGTTCACTTCATGCAAGCGGTTTCTGACTGTTTGGTCGCTAATTAAGTTCCCTGAAGAATGATGAAGCCTCACGGCTAACATCATGGCGGTTATTGTTGGAGCTCTTCGAGTTAAGATTTGAATGTATCGGTCTTGTCTCCGTGTGGTGCAGCGATACCGTCCTCCATGGCGCTCAGCCACGGTACCAGTGCTTCGGTAACGTGTCCAAAGTCGACTGATAACACTCTGACTTGTATTCAGAGCTAAAGCTACAGTACGTTGCCGGGAACCAGCTTCTATCATTCCCACGGCTCTGAGCATTTCTTCCCTGCTTAAATGACGTCGCCGCTCCATAATAACGTTGGTTTTAATCAGTAGTAGGGAAACAGTAGCACTAATAATGTCTTCAATGCGTTGTATGTTTTTATAGGGAAAATATTGACAGCTTATTTTCATCTTTTACTCGAATTTGATTGAGAGTTCCTGATTCAAATTATGAAATGCACCAAAAAGGATCCATATAAATTTATAAAATCATAAATTTATTACAAAGCCACATCTCAATCTCAAGAAATCCGCATAAAAATGCTTGATCCCTAGACACTTTTGATGTGTGTAGAATGACAATGACCTGTTCGTTCAATGGCACACCAGTTTATTTGGATAAGTGTGTCTGAACACTTACCCACCTTCGTAGGAGAGGAGAGTCCCACCCGGTCTGAAAACACATTCAGGGTGACATTGGAGGAGGAGCGCAAGCGCGCCATCATGGAAGCACATCTCTTCCGCATGATTGCGGCAAACCCGTCGACGCACGCTTCCGCGAACATCCCTGACGCACTACATCGCCACGGCAACCCCAAAAGCACCCTGAATGCGTTATTGTACTGTACGCGCAGGTCGCTGTATGCCCGCTGGGTATACTTGGTCCACAGGCTGCACGTGTAAAACGACTGGCAGAAGGCCTTAAAATGCGTTATCTTTATCGGTTCAGTACAGCGTGCAAACCTGCGGGCCAGCATGTTGCAACGGACAGCCAGCGACCTGCGCTCCCTGTCTGTCCTGTCTGTCTGTCTGTCTGTCCTGTCTGTCTGTGTGTCTACATTGTCCTTTGCACTGCTCTACCATGTTCGGCACATAATTGTTTGAAAAATTTAGAACTGGCACTATATAACTTACTATTCATCTGTTTTCCTGTGATGATGATGATAATGATGCTATCTAGCCGATTTCGGACACAGATACTGCATTCGATGGCTTTTTGAGGTGGTTGTCGAAAGCTTTGGTGTGCTGTTCTTTCATGTGCTCAGATTTAGCTTAGTAGGGAATATGCAAGTATTTTTTTGATGCCTTAAATCAATAAAATACAGTACTATCAACCCAAGAAAAGAATTAAAAGTTAAGTCCAACTACTGTTTGTCGCTTGAAAATAAAATTAAACTCCTGCAATTTTTTACGACAGTTCAAACGTCCGTAGCTGTTGCGGCCATGATGTGACGTCATTTTCCACCATCTGCATTGTTTACATATAATTTTTTGCCCTTATAAGAATAATTTTACTAATTGTTTGTGCTCTAGTCAAGTAAAAATTGCAATAACAATATTATAATAAAATCTTAATTAAACTTTAAGCACTTAAAAAAAAACACAGACTTTGACGTCACTACCGGCGTTATTGAGGACGACGCGTTTTGAGAGTGCGTTCCGTTTCACCAAAAACATAGTACATAAAACAGTAAATTGTAAAATAAGTGATGTATTAGCAACATAAACAAGTATACCTACTGTATAATGTTTTTATGGGCCAATTCATGGCATTTTTAACAAATAAAAAGAGTTTTGTATTCCATGCATATTCCCTATTATGCAACTTTGGCCTAAAAACTCCGAGCACAAAGAAAGATAGAAAGAAAGAAAAAGCATTTATTAGCCCGCACAGGACAAAACACAAATAAAAATGGTTAAATTAACAGTACTTACAAATAGTAAAAAAAAAAAAATAAACAAAGAGAAAAAAAAAAAAACATGAAATGAAATTGGTCCTGTACGAGGCCAAAAGGCCCCTATCTCAGCATGATGCTGTAACATTTAAAAATGACAAGAATGACAAGAAAATGAAACAAAGCGGACATGTCTAAACACCATCGACGATATTATAGGGTAGGTATAGCTGTAGGTGGTCTAAGGTCATCACCAAAGCTGTAGGTTGAATAAGTTCCTTTAATTACTTAAAGGCACCTTCACCAGCCGCATACTCAAAATATTCTATCAGGAAAAATCCAATAAAATTCAGTTTAGCCAAGAGATCGAATCCAAGACCTTTTTTTTAGCAATATTAGAAAAGTAATTTTCATTAACTGTATTTTAATGTGGAAATTGCATAGAAACTGAAGTTCTACGGTAACGAAAAATATAAATCTTACAACAGTTAGTGCACACAAAAGACAGTACAACACACAGAAGTACCTACAATTAAATGATACAGTAACACCATGACATATTCAAATAAAATAAATAACAATTATACAAGGTGCGGTGTGCGTCTAAAGGCTGCACCAAATGGGAGTCTAGCTCAGCATGTGTGCCAGGCATACAGCTAACGCTGATATTCTGCTGGATCCCTGTAGTGACATACGGACGTCGAGCAGACGATATAAATGTGTGTGTAAAGTGTTGTGACAAAAGAGTGAGAGTTATAAGTCGAGCTACAGCTTAACTGACAAAATTCTTGCACTGACTGGACAGGTCCACTCAAATCTGTGTGGTTCTTTCTTCAAAAGACCATCTCAGACACTAATCTACATAGTCCTTATGTGAATTGAGCAAGATTATGTCTGGACTTCAAAAGAGACTATGACCTCTGAGTTTGTTTCGGCTGTTTCTTCTCAGAGTAGTCAGGTACGAAACACCGGCCCCATCTAGTTATAAAAAATGACGTGTAAAAGTGTTTGTAAAAACCTACTTGCAAAATAAACATAATTTATCAAAATGTATAAGCCCTGAGTATCCCCGTTAAGGTTAGGTAGGTAATTACATGAGCTAAACGCGAGTTTTATAATGCAAAAAAGCATATGATTCACTGCAATAAACAAAACCAGAAAAATATATGATATTCTTCAGGATATATGCTAGTTTCATAGTGTTTTGAAAACATAATACAACAAACTTTATTCGATAGAAAAAAAATCCATACTTAAATACATGCGATCATTCTGATTTTTTGCAAATAATTCTACAAGCAACATACTAGTATCATAGTGTTTTACTTTTTTAGTCCAATCAATAGATTTTTTGTAAATCGCAAAAAACCACTGATTTCCCACTATTCGGCCGCAGTGACTCACGTAACAACCACTTTGTAGTGCAAGCTGATTAGAACTTTATTCTAACAGTATTTCAAATGAAGTTTGAACCACCACAAATAGAGTAGCTAATTTAGCTGTTGTAATCGCCTTAATGTATAAGAACGTGGCTAGAAGATCGCTTGTTGATTGGCCCCTCAAAACATGCTTGTCTTATCACCACAAGCGCTATCATAGTCACGTTAATCCGTTCCCTTTAGTTTAGAAGTGCACACACATCCTATCAATATTGACGTATAAACGTCGACATGACTTGGAAGTGTGCCAATTTGTGTAGTGTGTTGAATGGGAGCTGACGCTGTAGTTATACGCTTAGATTTGAGTCATGGTTTTGTGGACGAATAAGTGTTTGCTGACAGTAGGCATGCAATTAATAAAATATAGTATATAATAGTTGGTGCCAGTTACGATTGTAATAGCGGTCATGCCCTTTCCCTAATATATCTTCCTACGAAACAAAACAAATGAACCATGTATGGTTTTTCATTAGAAAATATGTTGAAGATGACGATAGATGACGATTCAAGACTTCAACAGGCTTATTTTTGGATTACAAAGTTTAAAGAACCTTAATAAAAGTAGGTGTGCCAATGACCGCTTTTACGATCTTAACTGGCACCAACTATAGTAGTAACAGACGCTCGGATCAATCTTCAGGTTAAGCGGCGCTTGACTAGGTTGGTCTGAGGATAGGAGACCACCCAGTACACACCGAGTTTCTTCCGTGCCTCGGAAAACACGCTACACCGTTGGTCCCGGCTGTCATTTGTAGATCTTTTAAGTCGTTACAGGTAGTCAGTGGCCCAAAAAGTCTGACAATCAGTCTTACCAAGTGGTATTGTGTTACCTAGTTCTAACCGGGTTGTGGAGGTCAGATAGGCAGTCGCTCCATGTCTCCATGAAACCGATCCCAACATAGTTGGGAAAAAGATGGACAGGTGATGAATTGGAAAAACATAGCGACGTTAGTTTTGTCTAAGACCACGCGCCAACAGATCTATATGTTAAACTTTTAAAAGTGAGTTGTACTTTTAAAATTAATCAAAACAGTCACCTTGTGTTGACATAAAACTATCTACAACTAGAATCTTGATACTCTTGACAGCCCTACAGCTCATTCAGTTATAAAAATTGTTTAATCACGACTTTTAATAACAAAACAAAAACCCTTCCCTCTTTAAAAATAGCAGTAAAAATAAAAACTCAACACTGCAAGGAAAGAAAACACCGTTTTTATTCGTTTATTATTCGCCGGGGTGGCCTCTAAATTTGGCAGCAATGTAATTAAGCTCATCGGGTGTCGGAATAAATCTGTCAGGCCGTTCGACGCGACACTTTTCAATGGAAATAAAATTGCTAATGATTGGATAGGGCTGTAGCCGTTGGATGAGAGTAATTGCTTCGATGGATGTGCGTTGATAATGTTGTTTGATTGGTTGGGTGATGTGTATGTTTAAACTGCATCAAACGTGTCCTTATTCAAAAAGAATTTATTACAAAATCAAGGACTGCGTTGAAGATAAAGAAGTTTGGCTTTAATTCTTTCGTCCAACTTACCGCAGTGTCTCAAGATGAAAGTCTATGACCAGTGTGTGTTGCCAGTGATTACTTATGGGATCGAAACGTGGTCGCTCACAATGGGCCTCATCAGAAGGCTTAAAGTCACCCAAAGGGCAATGGAGAGGTCTATGCTCGGAGTTTCCTTGCGCGATCAAATCAGAAATGAAGACATCCGCAAGAGAACCAAGGTTACCGACAAAGCCCGAAGACTTGCTAAACTTAAGTGGCAGTGGGCAGGGCACATTGTTCGCAGAACGGATGGCCGATGGGGCCGAAAACTTCTGGAGTGGCGACCGCGACCCGGAAGACGTTGCGTTGGAAGGCCTCCCACTAGGTGGACCGATGACCTGGTGAAGGTTGCGGGAATTCATTGGATACGAGTCGCACGGGACCGGTCAATGTGGCGACACTTGGGGGAGGCCTATGTCCAGCAGTGGACGTCTTTCGGCTGAAATGATGATGAATGATGAAGCGGCTTCCCTGGTACAAATATGTGGATGTCTCCTAATATTATCAATCTCATGTTTTCTTTTCCTTCTAATCAGATTTTTTTAATAGTTTCCATATCATTTCAACATCACCGAAGCAATTGATAATTATAATACAACAACAACAACAACAGCCCATAACGTTCACTGCTGGACATAAACCTCTCCCATGATGGGAGGAATTAGCCGTAATCTCCACGCTTGGCAGGTGGATTGGAGATCGCAGTGATGAAAGACTAACAGAAAACGCTGCTGCCCATTCTCTGGTCTACGGAGGCGCAAGGTGTTCTGCCTCAGACATTAGTCGCCTTATACGACACCCGTGAGTGTAATGGGTTGGTTCTATTCTACTCTGCCGGATACCACACGGCTCATTATAATACAATACGCACATAAATCCGAAAAAACAGAGGTGCGTGCATGTCTTGGGATCAAATGTAACACCTGTGACTTGGAAGTCCGACGGTCCCACCTATCACTGCTAAAATTTTGATAGGTATGGCTTGCTGTGAAAGAGATACTTCAATTAAGTAACTGCAAAAATGTTTGACTTGTCGTCAAATCTTTATCTGGCTTTGTTTTCTTCAAATTACTTAAACCAATCGAAAGTCGCTTTGAAATCGGTAAAATGGCGTAAAATGACATTTCACATTGTTCTTTCATTTACTTTATTGGCAAAGACAACTAGCCTTAACAGCCAGTGAAAAGTGTCAATAAGAAAGTCATAGGTTGCAAGTTTGAACCACAGAGTACATTTTTTTAAACCGAGTTTGAACCCATCGAACTTGCGACCTATGACTATTTTAATGACAAAGAGTAACCAATTACAAAGTTTGAAAATAGAAGTCAGAACATAGAGGACGTAGTGATGGAGAAACACTGCAGCCAAGCTTTTGGTATACTACCCAAAATTGTTACACTGTAGCTAAACGATACTGCAATTGATGGCCGCTATGAATCTACATAATTGATGTGCGCCTGTACCAATCTAGGACTAATATTTACTTTGGTAGACTCGATTTGTTAACTAATAGTTGCTTATCAGATGAGAGACGCTCGTGTTTGGGGAAAAAATTCGGCGATGCTGATTGGACGGGGCTTTGAAAATGGCGGGAGCTGTGGAGATATGTAAGTACGTAATTCTTTCAGAGATTTAAAGCGTCAGAAATCTCCGCCAGCGGGAAGTGTCTGACAGTGTTGATCATAAATTTCTAACATAATTATTATTATTATACATTTATTCATTTATATACATGTAGGAATTGTGTCAGGATCAGACATTTTAAAGTAAAAGTAAGTAGTTCACTTAATAATCGATTTTAATTGAATCACACACTTATCAATTATTTTTATCACAATTCACTTTTAGTAGTTATTTTCACAATTCACTTTGATAACTATTACATAAAATAATTTCACACGACCATAAGTAATCACACTAGGCGCTTATGACAACATGTGCCACGGACCGACGTTAGGAATAGACTCTCACGATCGCTCCGCCCGGCCTCGTTTTATACTGAAGCACAAACAAGTCGAAGCGGAGAGGTGGGGACGGCGACATCGGACGATCGCGCCATGGCGCGATAGCGTCATCGCCCGACCATGCGATGACGCGGTCGCCCAGCTGTGCGATGGCATGATCGGTCCGGTGCACGTGCTGTTTACAACAGTACGATGACGCAGCGCCGTCACGGCCATACTGACGTGCGTACGTCCTCGCACGCGCACCTTAAAGGTACCTAAATATCTGAAAACGAAAACCACAATTTTAGTGTTCGTTCATCCTGACATTAAAATTATATCTTATGGTCTGGCCCGGTCCAACGACCCTTCAGAATTGTAATCTCCTGGTCCGGTTATAACTAACCCTTCAGGATGATTACTGCTTGGTCCGGTCATTGACGACCCTTCAAGATAACTGTCTGGTCCGGTCCAACGACCCTTCAGAATTGTAATCTCCTGGTCCGGTTATAACTAACCCTTCAGGATGATTACAGCTTGGTCCGGTCATTGACGACCCTTCAAGATAACTGTCTGGTCCGGTCCAATGACCCTTCAGAGTTATAATCTCCTGGTCCGGTTATGACTAACCCTTCAGGATGATTATTGCTTGGTCCGGTCATAAACGACCCTTCAAGATCACTTCACTAATTTTCTCTATGTATTAAAGCTCTTGTTACAGTTTTAACTGATTCAGGCTCCAAAGACTCTACCGATAATTTACGTGATCTACTTGGTTGACTAATGCTACTGGCTTCTAAGGTACGAGAGTCAGCAGTCATTGTTTCGCTATTAACAGACATGGTGTCACTATTCTCTAAAATAGTATCATTTAAAACATCATTTTCATGGGTAGTTTCATGAACAAGATCATCATTATTATTCGCCGTCACGTCAGCATCACTGATATTTTCCGCGATTTCTATTAAACCAGATTGTCCATGAGGCACTTCCCGTAAATTTTCGTGAGAATACTTGTAAATTCTGTTAGATCCGTTAATATGTTTTAACTCATATCGGTCATTTTCTAAAACAGAAATTATTTTAAATGGGCCCTTATACTTGCGATCTAATTTGGTTTGATGTCTTTCTTCGCTTTTTATGAAAACAAAATCGCCTATTGAAAAAGGACGTACTCTGGCTTTCCCTTTATCGAACCGTTCGGCATCAGATTGAGACAGTCTTTGAATATTGACCGATGCGTTTGACCTAGCTGATTCCAGATCAAGTCTATTAGTGTCGTAAGAGCTTACAGATATTCTTGATAATTGTAATGAATTTCCCTGAATTCCAAACATCAGTTCTAATGGGGTGAACCCTGTTACTCTACAGCGAGTACTGTTAAGAGCAAGTTGAATGTCTCCTAATTGGTCTTGCCATACAGTAACTGGGTCACATTCAACAATAGTAAGTAAATTTTTTAAAGTTCGCATGACACGTTCTACTTGACCATTTGCTCTACTGGAACCAGTTGCAATAAGATGAAGTTCAATATGATTATCGGTACAAAATTGTTTGAAATCGCTGTTATCATAGGAACGACCTCGGTCAGCTATTATTCGTTTTGGAGCGCCAAATAAATCTACTGCTTTTTTAACCGCTTTAATGGAATTTACCGAACTCAAATTTATAGTATGTTCTAGGAGAACAAATTTGGTGAATGCGTCTATAATGACGGAACAGTATTCTTTACGTTCGTTTTTACCACTAAGTTTGCCCGTTAAATCTAGGTGGAGGGTGTGCCATGGAATTGCCAATTTTGGGATAGGATGCAAACGCACTTGCTGAGCACCCGATGAACTTTTGGAAGCCTTACATGTGACACAAGAATCAACGAATTTTTTCACAAATTTTGACATATTTTGAAACCAATAAAGGTCGTACAATTTATCAAGTGTTTTCTCAAAACCAAGGTGTTTTATTTCATTGTGCACGAGGTTTATTAAAGACCAAATTAATGATTTAGGTAAAATAGGAAGCCATTTTGTGATTTTGCTTCGTTCAATCTTTCGATACAGAATACCTTGTCTAATATCATAAGTTTGTTCGACATCTGTAGGTAATTCATTTGATCGTATTTTTGAAATAATTTCTGCTATTTCAGAGTCGCGTGATTGTTCAACATGCAACCATCCCCTTTCCAACTCAGATAAATTTACTATTCTTGTATGTCTTTGTTTTAAAGCACATACTTCGTTATGTTCAATAGCCAACGGATTTCGCGAAAGAAAATCTGCATGAGCCATTGTTTTACCCTCTTTATACACTATGTCAAAATCATAGGACTGCAAAATAGCCCACCATCTATGAACTCTTGGAGTTAAATCTTTTTTAGAATGAGATGCTTTTAATGCATTACAATCGGTGAAAACTTTAAATTTACGCCCGAAGAGATAATGTCTAAAATGCTCTACAGATTTTACTACCGCTAGCGTTTCTAATTCATAGGAGTGATAGCGACTCTCCGCATCGTTTGTTTTGTGGCTGAAATAAGCAACGACATGGGGAAGGTTGTTCCTCCTCTGAATTAAGACTGCTCCATACCCATCACTACTCGCGTCAGTATGGAGTTCTATGGTTAAATTAGGATCAAAAATTTTTAGAATGGGTTCGGTGACGAGACGATTGACAATATCTGCGTGAATTTTATCGTGTTCTGGGGTCCAACAGATGTTTCCCTTCCCAGCTGTCAAGGGATATAAGGGTTTCATGATTTTTGAAAAATTGGGGATAAACTGTCGGAAATAGGTAGATAGACCGATGAATTGTCGAACTTGTTTAACAGTTTTTGGTGTGGGGACATTTTTTAAAGCTTCAACTTTACATGGGTTTGGTCTGACTTCGCCAGCTGATATTACAAAACCCAAATATTCGATCTGTTTTTTCAGAAAAGAACATTTTTTGAAGTTAAATGAAAATCCGGCCTTTGACAAGGTATCCAACAATTGATCAAGACGGACTAGCCCCTCTTCTATAGATTCTGATGCAGAAAGCACGTCATCCATATAGACTAAAATTTTACTGTCATTAAGGGGCTTGAGTGCTGTATTTATAGCTCTTTGAAATACTTGGGGAGCATTTCTAAGACCGAATGGCATAGTTAACCATTCAAACTGACCCGTTGGTGTAACAAATGCAGTTTTTTCGACTGATTCCTCATTTACTTTAATTTGGTGAAACCCAGAGGCCATATCTATACTAGAAAAGAAGTGAGCTCCATGCAATTTATCTATTTGATCGCTTATCAGTGGAAGAGGGTAGCTATCCGGCTTAGTGTTACTATTGAGTTCTCTGTAATCCACGCACATACGATCAGAACCATCTTTTTTTTTAACTAATAAAATCGGACTAGCAAAAGGCGAAGAGCTTTCCCGAATTATATTCGCATCTAACAATTCCTGAACTATTTTACTCACGATATCGGATTCTATAGGGGATAATCTATATGGGCGTCTGTGTACGGTTTTGTTGGTATCAATCAATTTAATTTCAAGTTCACCGGTAGATACACGAGAGGTAGGACGCTTTTGTATGAAATTCGACGAATATTTTTGAAGGATCTCAACTAATTGTTCCTTATTTTTTCCTACAAGATCTGTATCGATTGAAGAAATATCAAAGGTCTCCTTGACTCTTGAACAGGCATTGAAGGTCTTTGTTTTAGAAAAAATTAAACTATCACTATCAATTTTGACCGAAATTCCTTGCTTCAAAATATCACGACCTAGTAAAACTTCTTCGCTCAGGCAGTCATTGGGTAAAACGTGGTAAATAACATCAAACAAGCAACTTTGTACTATGGTTGGACATTTTAGTTGTAATGAACAATCGACCCTATTAGGCCCTACACCCTTTAGTACCACTTGTTCATGAAACTGTTCACCCTGGAGAAAATCACAATTACGTTGTCTTATTAGACTACATTCGGAACCAGAGTCAAAAATAAAAGGTAGTTGTAAATTATTTATCTGTAACATACCTCGCATCACTTTGGAGCATAGGTTCACCTGTTTGCTGTTGTTGCCGCCGCTGTTGCTATTGCTGCCGCTGCTGTTGTTGTTGCTGCTTGATGCAGCATCTTCTTTTTTCGACCAGCGCCTAGGACATGTAGTAGCAGCATGTCCACGCTCGCGGCACACGTAGCAGATGACATTAGACTTGGGTGAATCCACACTGTTGTCTGAAGCATTCGAGTTTTTAAGCAGGTATCGTTGTCTATCTCTACAGTCTTGACCTCGGTGTCCTCGTTTTTTGCAAAAATGGCAATTTCCATTGAAATCCGTTGAAGGACGAAACCTTTTCGCATCATTGTCAGTTGTAGCTGGCTCGTCACTTCTTCGCTTTAATGTGAAGCTTCTTAGGGTACGAAAAAGTTGATGCTTATCGTTAATTACAACTGAGTTAAGTTCTCGGCGAATCTTGTCATCACATTGAGACAAAACAGATACGACAAAACCTGTCACAACTTTTTCTGGCATTTTTGCTTCAGGAATGTTCTCTATTAATAGCCATAGACGCAAACCCGCTTCAGCTGGACTTTCTGTATTTTTAATTTGAAACTTAATAACTTGGTCAAAATAATCTTGCATCATCATAGGCTTGCTAAATCTGGATATCAAAATTTCCTTAATGGAGCTCCAGGTGATATCATCTGGTTGTATCTTGGTGAGACAGAGGCCAGCGCGGCCCTTCAGAGCATGAGAAAGAGCCAAAATCAAGTCGACTCCATCCACTTCCTTTTTTTGAATTATAATATCGCTGAGCGAACACCAGTTTACTATATCGGATTCTGGTGCATCAGGATCAAAAGGCACCAACCTGATCTGAGTATTTTCCGAAGATGGATGAGGAACCATGCTTCCAGCAATTTTTTGAAGAATTGCTTCCATTCCAGTGGAAAACATTGTAAAGAAATTGCTTTCCATACTCGTCGAAGTTCTATGTGGTTCTGGTTCATGTGGAGGTGAGTCCAGCACTTCTGATGTAGGAATTGTGTCAGGATCAGACATTTTAAAGTAAAAGTAAGTAGTTCACTTAATAATCGATTTTAATTGAATCACACACTTATCAATTATTTTTATCACAATTCACTTTTAGTAGTTATTTTCACAATTCACTTTGATAACTATTACATAAAATAATTTCACACGACCATAAGTAATCACACTAGGCGCTTATGACAACATGTGCCACGGACCGACGTTAGGAATAGACTCTCACGATCGCTCCGCCCGGCCTCGTTTTATACTGAAGCACAAACAAGTCGAAGCGGAGAGGTGGGGACGGCGACATCGGACGATCGCGCCATGGCGCGATAGCGTCATCGCCCGACCATGCGATGACGCGGTCGCCCAGCTGTGCGATGGCATGATCGGTCCGGTGCACGTGCTGTTTACAACAGTACGATGACGCAGCGCCGTCATACACATGTTTTTAACATTTTTAAAAACTATATAAAAAAAAAACATTTAAAAATATAAAAAAAACAGTGTGGTCAGGGCTCTTGAGAGGAACCTCCTAACAATACGTGCCGTATCCAGAAGTACTGCTTTCTGAATCAAGCCCTTGATCCAGCTGCCAAGCGAGAGCCTCCTAAGATGTTGGTCGAGGCTCTTGGCTATTAAGCCATTGGCCGACACGACTATCGGCACAATGACTGCTGTATTATTATTATTATTTAATTTGTTTAATCCATACTACCTATACATAGTTTTACTTAAATACAACATCTGCCAAACTGCAGAGCAATTTTTCGGCAGTAGGTTCTCGCGGAATCTTATTAATATTCTATCTAAGTTAAAGTTAAAGTATAATCTAAGTTAAAACTAAGTTATTGTAAAACTAGGACTAAGACAAAGGGTCAATCAAAACCACTATGCTGAGCGCCATCCGTCAACCAATGTCATGAAAACATCCCTTCGTCATAGTCATCAGTGTAGGGTAAGTAAGAATAATTGGGCTCACGACATTAGCCGACCGAGGCCGTCAATCGACCGCAGCCACTATAAACATTTAAAAAACAGCATGGACTTTTAAAAATCTGAGTAATATTTTTACGTAACTATACCTGCACCCCTAGCCAAGTTACAAACGTTTCGTATCGATTCTCTTTCTACAATCGTAAACGCCTCGGCGTAAGCGATGTAGAAAGCGCTAAATTGGTAGCCAAGTTGACAAGACTGAGTCGATCGCTTGTTTATTTATTTATTTATTAGTAAAGGTTCACCAACAGCTTCTGTGTATAACATTTAGGTATACATTGGTTTTACAGTCTTGGACTAACACAGTTGCCAATTACAGGTTAACCAGCATTCACAAAAATAAGTGTTAGCATGTGAGAGATTAAAATTAAAAATTAAAATGAGAAAATGAGTGGCTAAAGAAATGAAATACAATACAATACAATTTGCTTGTTCTCTGATGTCTGTAGAAAAAATCTACACTTTAGTCTATGGTGAGCGTTTCTACTAAAGAGTTTAGCGATCAACATTGTAGAAACGATAACATTCTATTCTATCGTTTTGAAAGATGTAAACTTGTCTACGAATTTTCTATTCGTTTGTATGTATTTAACATTGAGATGATGTCATTCCCATTCATTTCAATAGTTTTCTACTAGCGTTAACGATTGTAGATTGTCAACTTGGCTAGGGGTGCTGTTATCTGAAAATTGGCCATTGGCTCAAGCTAATAGATATGCATACGTTCACAGTACATACTCTACTCGATGCCACACATTTTGTTACTCAGAAAGAAGACCAAAGAAACGATGGATGGACTGTATATGAAGGATGATATGGCTAGTAAAGAAGTGACAGCTGGGATGACGAGTAATAGAGAAGTATGGAAGAAGAAGATATACTGCGCCGACCACTAATGAATTGGGATAAGGGCAGGAGGATAATTAAGAGAGAATAAGTAAGGGCAGGTGGCACTGGGATCTTACTCTATTCATCATCTGCCTAGCCTTTTCCCTAGTTTTTAGGGTTCCGTACCCAAAGGGTAAAAACGGAACCCTATTACTAAGACTTCGCTGTCTGTCCGTCTGTCCGTCTGTCTGTCACCAGGCTGTATCTCATGAACCGTAACAGCTAGACAGTTGAAATTTTCACAGATGATGTATTTCTGTTGCCGCTATAACAACAAATCGGTTATAAAGGAAACGTAAGATCAAAAAATCTATTTGAAAGTGAGTACTATAGTTGTAGTACTAAAAACCGAGTAAAATTAATATTTAAGGGGGGCTCCCATACAACAAACGTGATTTTTTTATAATAATTGGTACGGAACCCTTCGTGCGCGAGTCCGACTCGCACTTGGCCGGTTTTTATGAATGAATGAATGAATGAATGATACATTTATTTGCAAGAATATAGGTAGTTAACATAGGTAAGTTCTTAATATCTTTTGGTTTCACTATATTTGGCATTTCGGCCATACAAATATTGAGATTTTACATCTTGGTATACTAATAGCATGCAGTACACATTTAGTGATTAGCAATTACATTAAAATACTTATCATAATTAAAATTAAAATTACAAATTAATTAATAAAATAAAATAAAATTAGATTCATTTAAAATAATAATTTATACATATTAAAATAGCGATCAATAATAATTATCTCATTGGGGTCGGCTTCCAGTATAACCGGATGCAGCTGAATACCAGTACTTTACATGGAGCGACTGCTTATCTGACCTCCATAACCCAGTTAGTACTGGGTAATACGATACCCTTTGGTATGACTGGTTGTAAGACTTTTTTGGCCACTGACTACCTGTAACAACTGTCAAAGATCACAAATAACAGCCGGGACCAACTGCTTAGCGTGCTTTCCGAGGCACGGTGAAAACTCGGTATGTAATGGGTGGTCACCCATCCACAGACCAACCTAGGCAAGCACGGCTTAACCTAAAGCTCGACCCGAGCGGCTGATATTATTTAGCCACGAGCTCCTGGGATCTTACTCTACTATGTAGGAAAATTATAGTTTGTTAATTTGCAACAATTATTTAACTGATTAATAGACACTGATTAAATTTAGCACGTAACCCCTGCCAGCAAGCGATACGCTGACCTGCCCTGACCCGCGTTGTTGTTATAATTAACGGCGACCAAATAGCCCATTTAGATATTAATTAATTTGCGGGGGAAGGCCACGTGGTGATGTTTATTCGTAGAATCTAGTAATAGGGTAGATGATACCTTAAAACAATAATTCCAAGACACCAATCTCTAACAAAAACACTTTACCTATTTTGGGCCTGAAAATCCGATTTATTTTCAATTAATTGCCAAATTCGATTTTTAGTTGCTTTGAAATCAATAAATAGTTTAGTCATTGAGTTGACTAAACAGAGTGCCGTCACAGTTTGTTATTGCCATACAAAATCTATGAGAGGACTGCGTTTTGACAGCATTTAAAAAGTATCTCAAATGATTGGTGTGTCATCTACCCCATTATGTTGCTTAGAGCGTATCTTCTGTTTTATCAAAATCTTCTTGCCCATGTCAAATGCTTCTTGGGATTAACGAAAAACGTTTCTTTTTTCCACAAACCCCAATACCAGTCGTGATTCTATCATTCGCTCTTTTATTCTATCATATCATTCCTCACACAATCAAACCACGACACTTAAGGGAGGCCGATTTCCAGCGCGTCTTTCGGCTGAAATGATGATGATGATGATGATTTATTGAAAAATCCTATTTCTTAGATGTACACTAAGGGGCCGCCTCCACGATCAAGCAAATCGCGGCGATTCAACGTATTTCTATACGAAAATATCGCCGTGATTTGCTCGCTCGTGGAGGCGGCCCAAAAGAGAATGTATAGAAAACCGTGGCAATGGCAATAATATCACCGCGGTTCTCTCTCTCGTGGAGGCGGCCCCTAAGGAGAGATAATTGAAAACTCATATTCTGATGGGGTTAGGAAGTTCATCAATTTTACTGATGAAACATCCTATCAGGCACAAGGCTTGTAAATACACAAGGTGTAATTTTTTATCCTAGTCAAAATTCAAGAGCGTGTCACAAAAGACAAATAATCAATTTAAATTACGAATTTCTTTAAATTGGACAGTATTTTAGAACAACACGAAAGTAATTGAAGAATCACCCATCGCGCGACATTTCTCTGTTTGCGTTTATTTGTGTGTGTGAAGGCGCGGTTATAGGGCCAGTTACAGATGGGCTGCGTTTTAATACAGGTGGTTTACACTTACCTACCGATTTCCGTAAATAAGAAAAAATAACTTAACCAATTTATTATCAATTCGGGTCGAGAAGCATTATCATAGATACCTCCTTGAATTTGACCAGGATGCAAGCGACGCCTTGTATAAAGATATTAAAATAAATAGTCATTTATTAAAATAAGTCGAAATAATTAGCACTTTTGAAAGGTTTTACATGAGACAGTCCACCATAACGCACGCCTTCGCCTTCTTCGTCAAATAAATAATAATAATTAAAAAAAAGGTAAACACTAGGATGTGGTGTAGCATCCTATTGTTTATCTTTTTAGAATTTAAACTGGTCCCAAAACTCTCAAAGCGTCATTGAAATACTAAAATAACCATTAAAGGTGATTTTGAAAGACTATTTATAGAACTTTTCTAAAAATATCACAATCACGCTCGGATTACTTTAACAAAGTTTACAATTCTAGAAATCCAGTTCAAAAATATACGCAAATTAATTCTTAACAGGAATCGCGTTACATAGCAAAAAGGTTTTTTAAGACACAAAATATGTACAGAAGTTCAGTTCCATACAAATGATGGAAAACGCACGCACACGCAGACGTGCTTCACGTACAGCGAGTGCAAGCGTACTCGTGACCGGCATTTATTTGAGATCGCCGTACGTACGCGTCTATGTGTGCGTGCGCCTGTTTTTCAAACAAAATCCTGAACATAAATACCCTAACGACTCGTGAAACCAAAAAGAAGGTAAAAATTTGGCTACTGACACAGGACTACAACGCTACTGAATAATTACTGCAATCAATATAAGTATTTAAGAACACAAATAAATGGTATTCACACACATACACACACAAATACACACACATACATACACATACACATTCCCACTCACCCCCAAGCCCACATGCACATTGACATATTTGCACCCTTATTTCTAATATTATTTTGTTTCATCCTAGCTGAATTACAATTTATTCTAAATTTATTACAAGCTTTTAATTTTTTTACTACAATTATTTTATAAATTATTGTTTTTAACCTGTATGTCAGCCGTACCCGATCGGGTACGGTGCATTGTTATTTTAATTGTGTCTGTAATTGCGGGTATCTTATTCTAAATTTTTAATCCTGTTTTTATTCTAATTCTATTTTTAGTGCTTAAGTAATTACCTAAATGTAAAATGATAACTATTGAACTTAATTTTAAGTAATTTAATTTCGTTACCTTTTGCTGCATAAAACATGCCCAATTGTAACTTAAATGGAAGAAGTCACTGGCTTCTGAAATACATAGACAATACATTTTTCTGTAACCTGCTTTTATGCCAAAAAAGAATTTATTATCTCCTTTATTCATTTTATCTACTTACTTTACATATTTTTAAATGTATCTTAAAAAAATATATATTAAAAAATACATTGAAAAATATAAAAAATAAATTATTATTATTATTATTTTGCTTGTTGTGTGAAGTAAGCCTTCTTTGCTAATCTATTCAGTGACTTGGGTTACTCGCGTAGCCTAGATATACACGTGCAGAGGCTTAGCTCTGAAACAAATACCTGTAGTTTTAACAAAATGATCCTTTGTGTGGGCATCAAAAGAGCGAGGATAATTGTTAATTTATTTATTCAACACTTCAAGCATAAAGTATTAGGATATAAACAGACTCTTCACGAAGCCGTTAACCAAGCATTCTGTACATCAAACTAAGTAATCCTACGCAGAAATGTTTGCTGGGAAATTAATATAACGCACTTAAAACATTGTGCTGATGGATGGATTGAATAGTACGGGGGGGGGGGGGGTCGTGAAGGTGTTTAATGTAAGTTTATCTATAATATATGAAAAAAAAACTTACGTCAAAAACATAGTACTATTTAAAAAAAAACTTGTGAAAAAGTTGGAACTTTGACCCCCAATATCTCCGTAACTAGAAGGTTCCCAGGTTTGGTTTATAAGAAAAATATGATCGCAACGACGGGGAAAACAAGTGCTTTTCGGCTTTACTAAGAGTCTTTTCATACATCTGGTCATAACGCGTACTGGTATCGAGCATATGTAACTATGTAGAATTCATCTCACCTTTGTAAATGTGGTGCTGTTCCACAAACGATGGGGCACTTATTATCGTGTCCTACGTGTTCTGTTGTTTGTCTCTGCAGGAACTGATGGACGCTACCAACGCGCCAAACTAGTTGCTCAATTCTGGTCTGACACAATTTAGATTGCCATCGACACGCTAAGAAGAAGATCTGCAGGCCTAGCCAAGTTACAAACGTTTCGTATCAATTCTCTTTCTACAATCGTAAACGCCTCGGGGCGTAAGCGATTGTAGAAAGCGCTAAATTGGTAGCCAAGTTGACGCGACTGAGTCGATCGCTCGTTCTCTAATGTCTGTAGAAAAAACCTACACTTTACTTTGTCTATAGTGAACGTTCAAAGAGTACATTTATAGCGATCAACAATTTAGAAACGATAACATTCTATTCTATCATTTGGAACGATGTAAACTTGTCTACGAATTTTCTATTCGTTTGTGTTGATCACGTGATTTTACGTTGAGATGATGTCATTCCCATACATTTGATTAGTTTTCTACTATCGTTAACGATTGTAGATTGTCAACTTGGCTAAGCCTGCTGACCTTTGATCAATGTTTTTTTTTTGATTAGCCTATTCTGTCTTCTGCTAGGCAAAGGCCTCTCCAATTCCTTTCCAACTCTACCGGTGTTTTGGCAGTGTAATACCGGCTAAAAAATCGTTGCTTTTGTTACCCCAACCCTCTAATTTCATAGCCCCAAAAAATGGGGGTCAATTTAATTAAATCGTCCAAACGAACCGCTTCGACGGGTCTAAATAAATCATGGAAGGCTTTATCGGTGGTCCAGTTGAGGTTCTATTAATGAGACCCCCTGCTGCGAAGGATTTTAACGTCTTTAGGCATCTTAAGTTTAATCTCCCCTAATGAATGCTGGTTTACGTTTTGTTGGGGCGGCGAAAAAACGTTTGACTGTCTTTTCGGAGTTGGGAGGAAAAGTCGATTTTGTTAGAAGACTTCGAATGGATATATTTATTTTTCGGTTACTGAGGGGTGTTGAAAAAACCGGCCAATTGCGGGTTGGACTCGCGCGCCGAGGGTCCTGTATTATAAACTTGTAGGTATTTTATTATTGAACTCCATACGTATATGAGCTATAAGACATTGCTTCTTGCTAAATTTCATGATTCTAGGTCAGCGGGAAGTACCTAGGTTTTAATTCCCTTGTGAAATCGCAAAATATGCGACATAAACAGTCATATCTTTTGATCGCGCGGACTTACAAGTTTAATATCACTGCTCTAAGGGGTGGCAGACCTGGGTTTATTTATATTAATTTCAACATGTTGCCTCTCCGAATTCCTGAGAAAAACGGTATTGACAGACGGACAGACAGACAGAGAGCAAAGTGAACTTAAAATGGTTCCGTTTTTGCTGACTTAGGTACGGAACCTTAAAAAATAAGTAGTTGCTGAAAGTCTGGTAAACAGAGTTGCAAAGGTGTATCGAGTTGCTGCATATATACACCACAGTGGGTGATTTTGATTGAGGTATATTCCGTGTTTCGCTTTTAAATTATGAAAACGATCCATAATATTCAGATATTCCATTTCCTTTTAACATTTCTTTATAACAAGCAAAATGTTTCCAGGAACTCTTTGGAAGAAAATCAAATAACAAGAGCAAAGTTGCATTGTTATATAACTCTTGAAACAGCAGTTAACCAAACAGAAAGATAGTTACAGAAGGCGAGCTTCATGCATCGAGCAAAAACGCACACACACATAAAGCGTGTGGCTTCACGCTGTGAGTCCAAGCGTGCTCGCGACTGTCATTTATTTGAGATCGCCGTACGTACGTGTTTGTGTGTTTGCACCTGTTTTCACTCGCTGTATGGAGCTGATCATCTGAGGGAAGTGTGGTGTAACATGAATGGATATAATTAGAAATTGGTACATAAGGGAAAAATTTAAAAGTGGCGCCAGTGACTGAAAAGTAATGTGGTAATCGGTTGTCATGGTACGGATATGTGAGGCGGAGGAATGAGGATAAGTAATTGTGAGTATCATCCTGTGGACGGTGAGCTGTGAGCTAGCTCGCCGTCCGTCCGTCTCATGACGACAGGCCGTGTTGACGGCGCGTTTGTGCCACGTGCGCCTCAAAGAGAGTCGATGCCTGCCGGGGTTGCGGGACTGTTCGAAAGAGATACCGTGGCCCCGGAACACAAAGGGCGATGAAGGAACATGGATGGGTTTTAGTCAGTAACAGTCTGACACTCCCTCCTGCTTCGCCCAGAGCGGGAGGAGTCATTTGATGATTTCTCATCCGAAAAAAAAGTATGAATGTGCATAGCTATAAGAGTACAAAAATACCAAAGAAACAATAGATGCATGCTGAGATGACGACTAATAGAGAAGTGTGGAAGAACATGCTGCGCCGACCTCAAGTAAATGGCAGGAGAATGTTGTATGGAACCTACCTTCTGGACTTTTCTATTCTGTGAAACGGTCAACAAAAAAAGTAAGTTGTTTTTTGAACTGCAATCAGCAGTTGTTTATGATTAGCTCTAACCAAGACGGTGATAGTCCTTTGATGTTTATTTTATTTTGGCATGTACAAAGATTTAGCAAAATGTAACGGCAAAAAAATCACTTTTGATTGCCAACAATTAGTAAATGATCACCAACATTAATCCCCATTTTATCGTGAAATTAGAACCAATTATTTATTTTTTTAGTTAATGACCACCAGAACCGTTATGATCCGAGTCGAGGGAGACCCGGTCGACGGAGCCCCGCTTCGTGGAACTCCTACTTCTGAATGGTTTATAAAAACTGTGTCGGAGTGCCCCAAGTCGGCCTAGGCAAAACTAGTTTGTCATCAACCACCTCATTAAAATTTGGTGCTCAATTTACTAAATTTGGTAATCAATTGATACTTTAGGTGATAGATGTTAGTGGTCACAAAGTTATTTTTGGTGGTCATTATATTTTCCCCCTTTTATTTTGTCCGTGAAATTACTATACACATATTACTTCCGTATTTGTCGGATTTTATTAACAATTTAATTTTTTTTGCACGGATCTCTAAATAAGAAAAGTAGCCTAAGTTACTCCTTAGAACATCAGCTATCTGCCAGTAAAATTCTCGTTAAAATCGGTGCAGCCGTTTCGGTGATTAGCTGGAACTAACAGACAGAGAGACGGACAAAAATAAAAGGATTTTTCTTTAAAGTACAGGATATACTTTCATATTATTTCGTATAATATAATATGCATTCAGTTAAAAGCTGAAAATACGAACAAACACATGAACGTTATTTATTTGTATAGAAGAGTAGTAATCGCTACGATGACTGCATCAGAAGTGGTAAGTCAAAGATTGTTTTGAGAGTTTGCAATTTTTTTTGTTAAAGAACTACTTTTAAATTATGTAGTCTACTTAGTTGCATTGTTTGAAGGGGTTGAAAGTTTCTCGAAAGGCGAGTTGTTTTAATAATAGTTTTCTAAGGTGGTTTGTTTTGATGCAACAGAATAGCAAAACAAAATTAACGTATTTCGTCCTCACAGCCAGAGCCACAGACAGGCCTTCTCTCTACAAGGTTATTGAAAAAACACTAACAACCTTTATTACTTGTTTTATTAATTGTTTGTTATTTATTTAAACCTAAAATGTCACTTACGGGATATCTTCAAGCGCCATCGCTTGCAACAGAGTCGAAATATCGGGTGCTCAAAATAATAATAATCACGAAAGATATTATCCCGTAAGTGACATTTTAAGTTTAGTTATCCGTGAAAGCTTAAAACTGTGTAAACAAAAAAAACAAAAAAAATAATATTTTTGTTATTTTCAAATGACAGAATAATTGTTCTATGTTATATGTAGAATGTTATTTTCAAGTGATTGCGTCAATTTGTTAGCGAAGTAAATATTTTTTTTGCGAATTTTTGCAAAGTTATAATGTGATCTAAAGAAGAGTAATTAAATGTGATGTAAAGAAGAGTTATAAAATGTGATGTAAAGAAGAGTTATTAAATGTGATGTAAAGAAGAGTTATTAAATGTGATGTAAGGAATAGTTTTTAAATGTAATGTAAAGAAGAGTTATTAAATGTTATGTAAAGAATAGTTATTAAATGTGATGTAAATAATAGTTATTAAATGTGATGTAAAGAATAGTTATTAAATGTGATGTAAAGAAGAGTTATAAAATGTGATGTAAGGAATAGTTTTTAAATGTGATATAAAGAAGAGTTTTTAAATGTAATGTAAAGAAGAGTTATTAAATGTGATGTAAATAATAGTTATTAAATGTGATGTAAAAAATAGTTATTAAATGTGATGTAAAGAAT
The DNA here is from genome assembly GCA_905147715.2 of Xestia xanthographa. NCBI lineage: Eukaryota > Metazoa > Arthropoda > Insecta > Lepidoptera > Noctuidae > Xestia > Xestia xanthographa. The sequence goes on along the minus strand of LR990666.1, from coordinate 22,379,390 downwards.
GTGATGTAAAGAATAGTTATTAAATTGATGTAAAGAAGAGTTACTAAATGTGATTTAGAGAATAATTATTAAATGTGATGTAAAGAATAGTTATTAAATGTGATGTAAATAATAGTTATTAAATGTGATGTAAAGAATAGTTATTAAATGTGATGTAAAGAAGAGTTATTAAATGTGATGTAAGGAATAGTTTTTAAATGTGATGTAAAGAAGAGTTTTTAAATGTGATGTAAAGAAGAGTTATTAAATTTGATGTAAGGAATAGTTTTTAAATGTAATGTAAAGAAGAGTTATTAAATGTGATGTAAAGAATAGTTATTAAATGTGATGTAAATAATAGTTATTAAATGTGATGTAAAGAATAGTTATTAAATGTGATGTAAAGAAGAGTTATTAAATGTGATGTAAGGAATAGTTTTTAAATGTAATGTAAAGAAGAGTTATTAAATGTGATGTAAAGAATAGTTATTAAATGTGATGTAAAGAATGTGATGTAAAGAATAGTTATTAAATGTGATGTAAAGAAGAGTTACTAAATGTGATTTAGAGAATAATTATTAAATGTGATGTAAAGAATAGTTATTAAATGTGATGTAAAGAATAATTATTAAATGTGATGTAAAGAATAGTTATTAAATGTGATGTAAAGATAAAATCAATCGCACAGTCCCAGTGCGGGGTCGGTAGATGTAACAGATGTCTTCAAATGTTTTCTTCTACAACACGTCGGCTTCATTACAATACACTTGTACTTTTTTTTCTTTTTAGTTATGAAACATGATCACTCATCGCTGAACCGATTTCGGCAAGCAAAGCTTAACCTTAAATCGGTTCAAGCGGTAAATGCACAAACAAACCATCTTAATCACATCCCGCGGCTAAAGTTAATCTCCATCCTATCCCATTGTTGCGTCCCAAAATTCCTCAACTAAGCAAAAAATTTGACCCAAATTCCTAAAAGGCATTAATTCGCGAAATACGATTCTCGTAAAATATACCGTTGCCAGTCAAGGAAGTGATTAAATGTGGGAAATAAATCAGTGGCCAAAAATAGACTTACATCCAAAAAGATTTGTTACTGTCGTCCAATTTGTCTGTGGTCGGGTCCATCGATTGATGAGGTAAAAGATGCGAGATCGTGTTGTTCAAATTTTGGCAATGGGATATTAAAATCTGTTTTTTTGTTGTTGTTTTGTGTGGTTAGTGCCTAACCTGGTATCAGAGTTTTTGGGCTCCTGACTTTGCTTTACATGCCGTCGTGTAATATCTCTCGGGTATGTTGGTTTCCTCACGATGCCATTGTTAAATCTATCTCCTTTCGTTGAGCTCCTTGAGTTATAAGTCGAGCTACACGTTAACTGACAAATGCTTGCACTGACTGGACAGGTCCACTCAAATCTGTATGGTTCTTTCTTCAAAAGACCATCTCAGACGCTAATCTGCATAGTCCTCATGTGAATTGAGTAAGATTATGTCTGGACTTCAAAAGAGACTATGACCTCTGAGTGTGTTTCGGCTGTTTCTTCTCAGAGTAGTCAGGTAAGAAACACCGGCCCCATCTAGTTTTAAAAAATGACGTGTAAAAGTGTTTGTAAAAACCTACTTGCAAAATAAACATCATATTTTATCATTTATCATCTAGGTAATTTCAAGCTATTTTCAAAGACGTAATTTGGCCCAAAATATCGGGTATGTGGATGAAATCTTGCCTTTCAGTCGCGATGTTGTAGATTCAAATCCGAGCTACTAAGTTAGGATTTTTTTGTTTATGTTGGAGAATAAGGAAAAAATCGTGAGGAAACATGCACTTTTAATTTAAGTATGATCTGCCTAGCCTTTCCCCAACTCCGTTGGGGTCGGCTTCCAGTCTAACTAGATGCAGCTGAATAGCAGTATTTTACATGAAGCGATTGCCTTCACAACCCAATAAGACTGGTAGTCAGACTTTCGGGCCACAGACCACCTGTAACGACTATCAAAGATCTATGAATGACAGCCGGGACTTACAACGGCTTAACGTGCTTTCCGAGGCACGGAGGGAACTCGGTATGTAATGGGTGGTCACGCACTAACCTAACCTAGGCAAGTACGGCTTAATCTGAAAATCGACCAGAGCATCTGATATTAATAACTACTATTTTTACTAATTACTATATTTTTTTTAAGGAGGAGGAGCCCGTGGCTAAATAATAACAGCCACTCGGGTCGATCTTTAGGTTAAGCCATGCTTGCCTAGGTTGGTCTGTGGATGGGTGACCACCCATTACATACCGAGTTTCCTCCGTGCCTCGGAAAGCACGTTAAGCAGTTGGTCCCAGCTGTCATTTGTGATCTTTGACAGTAGTTACAGGTAGTCAGTGGCCCAAAAAAGTCTGACAACCAGTCTTGCCAAGGGGTATTGTATTACCCAGTACTAACTGGGTTGTGGTGGTCAGATAGGCAGTCGCTCCATGTAAAATACTGGTATTCAGCTGCATCCGGTTAGACTGGAAGCCGATCCCAATAAAACTTGAGAAAAGGCTAGGCAGATGATGACTATTTTTTTTTAAATTTACTTTTTGTTTAGGTTCCGTTTTGTAATACTCGGAATGTTTGTTATGTTTATTGTTTCTGTTTTTTATGCACGTCATGTCCCTGTGATATATTTTTTTTCTTTTCTTTAATAATCCACGACCACGCCAATTCGCCTTGAGCTTTTCTGTGTGAATAAGTTTTTGCCCTGATAACGAACAATAAGCTAGTATTTATTATAGGTTTATTTTTAGTAGGTACCTACAACTACGTTGGTGCTCGTGACTATACAGGGTCTAAAAGACCTCAACACGGAGCCTTCAACCAAGCATTCTGTACATCAAACTAAGTACCTAACCCTACGCAAATATTATTGCTGGGATACGACTTTTTTTTTTGGGGTGGAAAATCATGTTTTGTGGTAGAACTCAATGTAACGCACTCAACACATTGTGCTGATGGATGGATTTAATAGTGTGGGGGACGTGGAGGTGTTTAAAGTAAAAATCTTACATTAAAAATTTGTATTAAAAAAAAAAAAAACTTGTCAAAAAGTTGGAACTTTGACCCCCAATATCTCCGTAACTAGAAGGTTCCCAGCTATGGTGTAGTGTTATGTTTGTTGGAATGAAAGACACCGTTGAGTAGACTTGGTTTATTAAGACGAGGAACACATTATATACAAAGACAGTTTAGTAGGAGTATCACAGACGGGATCCGACATAGCAGTGCTGGAGTGACAGGTATAAACCGGAACCATAGATATTATATCTAGTGGTGTACACACTAATAACTAACTAATTAGTGATGTTACAACATCCCCCTTGTTGAGTTCAAATTAGACCCCTGACTAACAATTAATAAGGTGTACTATGACAAGCGACTTTACTTATGACAACATACTCTATGATACTTAGAGTTATATTAAAACTAGACAACATTCTTAATACTACTTAGTTAATAGTTACATAGTTAATCCATTTCCTCTATTAACCTTCTTGTAGGTTTTACAATTCGACCTGACCTGGTTGTTACGCTTGAGGATTTTTGAGATGAGGATTCTTGAAGTCTAGACTCCTGTCTGTCACCTTCCTCTCTCCCCTGTGACGAGTTGGATTGCATAGGAGGGTTTGCATAGTTATGTGAATACTTATGTCTTAAGTGTATTCTATTTCTCCTATACTGTACACCATTGACATCCTCAACAACGTACGACCTATTGTTCATCATTCTTTGTTTGACAATAGCTTGTTCCCAGTTACTTTTAGGATTTCTTTTAAAATAGACATGGTCATTGTGATGTAGCATTGACATAGACTTAGTATTTCTATCATAATTTCTAGATTTGTTTTCATCATTTTTCTTGACTGACTCTTTATAATCCTGAAATGTTACTACTTTTGGCCTTAATTTCTTATATGACACTGGAATATTATCTCTCAAGTTTCTAGACATTAACAATTGAGCTGGTGATGACAAATTATTTTTAGGTGTATTTCTATACTGTAATAAAGCTATGTATGGATCTGTTTTGTTTTCTTTACATTTCCTTAACATGTTTTTTATTATTTTTACTGAACTTTCAGCTTGACCATTTGACTGTGAATGATATGGGCTAGTAACAACATGTTCTATGTCCCATTCTTGTAAGAAATTTTTGAAATCAATTGACTGAAAAGGAGGTCCACCATCTGACACCAGTGACAATGGTATTCCATGACGAGCAAAAATAGATTTTAAATGAGTAATTACATTTTGAGAGGTACTGTTTTTATTTAATAATGCTATCTCTATGTATTTTGAGTAATAATCTGTGACAATTAAATAAACTAAACTTTCAAAATACATTAAATCAATACCGACTTGTTGCCATGGATATTTACATATTTCAAAATTTTGTAGTGGTTCCTTTTGATTACATGGTTTGAATTTTGCACATATTAGACATTGTTCTACTAAATTCTTAATTTCACTTGACATATTTGGCCAATACAAAGATTCTTTAGCTAATTTCAGACATTTATTTATACCTTGGTGACCTTTGTGTATTTTTTCTAACATTTCTTCATACATTGACTGTGGTACTATTAATTTTGAACCTTTGAACACTAAATCTTTGATTACATGTATTTCACCTTGAATATTCCAAAATGGTTTCACCAATGAACTGACATTGTTCTTGTTTTTTGGCCATCCTTCATTATAATATTTTTTTAATAATTGTAAGGATTCATCATTTTTGGTTTCCTGTGCCAATTTTGTGCTATATTCCTTTGTTATTGCTAGATTGGCATACATTAAATTGACATGACAAGACATTTCTGACTCATTTTCAGGTGTGTAATGGTCTTTCAAAGCTGCTCTTGACAAAGTGTCTGATATAAACATTTCTTTACCTGGTACATGTATTACTTCTAAATCATACTTTTGTACAGTTAACATCATACGCTGTAATCTAGCGGGGACATCATGCAATGGCTTTTTAAATAAATAGACTAATGGCTTGTGATCAGTATGAACTGTGACTCTATTACCATATATATATTGGTGAAATTTTTCACAACCAAATTGAATTGCTAGTAGCTCTTTTTCTATCTGCGCGTATCTTTCCTGGGTTTCAGTTAAAGTTTTTGAACTATATGCGATAGGTTTGTTTTTCTGTAAAATGACTGCACCTAACGCTGATTTTGACGAATCGACTGACAAGACTAATGGAATCTTAGGATTAAAATGAGCTAAAACTGGTGAGTTTGTAATCTCATCTTTCAATTTTTTGAGACATTGACTATGATTCTCATCCCAAGCCCAGACTGAATCTTTTTTCAAAAGATTTCTTAATATTTGTGTTTTTTCCGACAAGTTACTAATAAAAGGTCCTAAATAATTAATCATACCTAATATTCTCTGTAACTCTTTGACATTTTTTGGTGTGGGCATATTGACAATGGCTTTGACTTTTTCTTCATCTGCCCTGGCACCATCTTTACTGAAGACATAACCCAAAAAACATACTTCTGTGACCAAAAATTTACATTTTGACTTGTTAAATTTTAGATTGACTTGACGAGCTCTTTGCATGACCTTATGTAATCTTTCATTGTGAACTGACTCATTTGGTCCATAAACTACAATATCATCTATGAATATTAAGACTCCTTCAATATCTCCGAATAGATTCATCATGACTCTTTGAAAGATTTCAGACGAGGCATTTATGCCATATGGTAATCTTAAATACTTATATCTACCAAATGGTGTTTGAAAGGTACATAATTCAGAACTGTATTCATCCAGACGTAGCATCCAAAAACCCGAAAATGCATCTAAATGAGAAAAACATACAGCCCCTTCGAGCTGAGACCTAATCTCATCAATTGACTTAAGTGGATAGAATTCTCTCATGATGTTTTTATTCAAATTTCTTGGATCTAGACAAATTCTTAACTGACCTGAACTTTTTACGGTTATGACGACTGAGTTAACCCACTCTGTAGGTTTTGTAACCTTCTCAATAACTTGCATCTCCATCATGCGATCCAACTCCTCGCGTAATCTCCCTTGTAACGCAAATGGAACTTTCCTGGGCGGATCGACACATGGTACTGCATCTGGCTTGAGTTTAAGATGACAGACTGGAGGTAGACATCCAAGTCCCTGAAAGACATCATTATATTGTGTAAGAATTTGTTTACAAAAATCTTGTTTTGATACTGAAAAGACACGTTTTATTATTCCTAACCTTTCACATGTTGGTAGACCAAGAACATTTGGACAATCTAAATCTGCTACTAAAAACATTATAGATTCGACGACATTATTACTATTTATACTCAATTTACAATTTATGTTTATTTTGCCTAAAATTGGAATGGATTTTCCACCAAATCCTGTGACATTTATTTGACATTTGACAAGTGACACTTTTGACAGGTTATAAAATGTTTGTTTTGACATTATGTTGACATCTGCACCAGAGTCTATGATGCATTTAATTTGTTTATTTCCTACTGATAAGTTAATTTCCCATGACTGTTTTGAATGATTACTTTCCAAAGTGTTGACATTATTTACTTTATGACTGTTGTCTGAGTGACTGACTAATGATCCTTTGTATGACTGTGAATACCCACTACTGTTTTTATGCTGATGACATTGTGTGTTGTAGTGTAATCCCTCAGACTTGTGACCATTTTCATCATTGAGATGTAAATATGGACTCTGACATTTTTTATTTTGACTATTTGACTGGACAGTGAATCTCTCAGATATGATATGACTGTGTTCATCATTGAGATGTTGATCTTTCTCATCACATCTCTCAGATATGTGACTTTTCTCATTACTGAGATGTTGACTATTGGATTTCTCCGACTTGCCACTGTTCTCATCATTGGGATGTGAGTAACCTGGCTGCGACTGGTCTGTATTTGACCATTGTGACGATGACTGTTCTGTCTGTGTGCCTTTGTTCTGACTTTGTGACTGTGACTGACTGTGTGTGTGTGACTGACTATTTGACTGACTACTATGATCCACATACTTATTTGAATGACTTTTACTCAACTTTAATTGACTATTCAACATGCCAACAAAATATTCTTGACTAATATTGTCTGAATTAAACGATTGCAACTGACTAACTTTTTTATTTTTGAGACAATATTTAGCAAAATGACCAAAAGATTTACATGACCTGCATTGAACGCCTTTAGCTGGGCATTTGTAGCGATGAGACTGCCCACAGCGGCTGCATGTCTTCGAGTTGCTGTTGTGGTCGCTGTTTGATGCTGATGCTGACTTGCGACTGCTCGAAGCTGACTGGTGACTGTTCGAAGCTGACCTGCGACTGGAAGCTCGCTGTTGACCATCTTGTCGACAAAAAAAATATCGCAATGACGGGGAGAACAAGTGCCTTTCGGCTTCGTTAAGAGGTGTTTTACACCCTTTATAGAAATAAGAACTTTCATTTGCAAACATAGGTAGTTACACGGTGTGTGAGATGTTCCAATGTAGAACTTAGATTCTCTATGTTTTGCCGTGAAGCGTACAAATATGAACAAACAAAAGGTATTGATTTCAAACAATAAATTTGTCAGTAAGTCTTTCCATGCAATCATCACGAAGTAAATGTAAAAATAAAATAACAATTGATCATAACAAAATTAGAAACCTATAAAAAAATATCAATTAATTAGTAAAAGTTAATACCTGTACCTACGGCTCTACATTTTCATTTGATACTCTATTTTAGAAGACACGTTTTCAATCAAGATTCTGTTACAGCTTCTGCCTGTTTTAAACTATATCAGTCAATGACCTTTTAGTTTATATTTAGAGCCTTAGAAACATAAGGAAGATTATGATTTTAATTAAATTTGTTAAAACAGATTGATGAACTTTTGGTAGTTTTTGGCAGATTTGGGTAGTTTCCAACACATTTCCCGTAACTGGTCTATCTATGCAATAAAATAAAATTTAAGTATTTGTTTATAATTTCAAAATAACAACTTTTTACTGAGTACATTATGAAAGTATATACGGGACTTATAACAAAAAAAAAATATTTTTGTCAGTCTGTTTATTCCGGCTAATCTCCGAAACGACTGGACCGATTTTGACGGGAATTTTACAGGCATATAGGTGTCATAATGAGTAACTTTGACTTACTTTTATTTTAGCCAAAAAGAATAGGTAAAGTTCCGTGCAAATAAAAAAAAACTTATCGTGCAAAATCTGATTAAAATCGGGAAGTAATATTTTTATATTAATTTTACGCAGACGAAGGTCCTGTGGGCAGCAGCTAGTTTGAAATAAATGTTTTGATTTTGAGTTTATTTCTATGAATGTCAATTATATCATAGACTTCAGATCCCCCTTCTTGTTTATCATAAGTTACGTAGAATTTATTCAAACTAGGGATCGAACACAGGTAGAAACCATCCATCACGGTGCTAATAAAGCGATTAGTGGCTTGGACTCTTAATCTTTTGCCTCCCATAATTGCCTTCTAAGAATTAGGACTAAGTAGTCGGACTCCCAGACTAAAGCTAGCGTTGATTTGAATAATTACTTGCTCCTGGACTAGGTGGACTTTGTGGGTTCACTTGCTAATATTTATTGTTTTAGAATTAAGGCGACTACAGGAGCTAAATTAGCAACTCTATTTTTGGTGGTACAAACTTCGTTTGAAAAACTGTTAGAATAAGGTTTTAATCAGCTTGCACTACGAAGTGGTTGTTACGTCAGTCACTGCGGGCCGAATAGTGCAAAATGAGTATTTTTTTGAGATTTTCAAAAAATCTATTGATTGGACTAAAAAAATAAAAAATTCCAAAAAAAATCAGATTAAAATACTCGTTAAAATAAATTTTTAGAGTTAAGTCCGTAATTTTTTTTATCGAGTAAAATTAGTTGTATTATGTTTTGAAAACACTATCATACTAGCATAATATATCCTGAAGAATATCATATATTTTTCTGGCTTTGTTTAATTTAGTGAATCTTAATTATGCTTTTTTGCATTCTAGAAGTCGCGTTTAGCTCCTGTAGTCGCCTTAACATAACGCCTGTCATTACCGAATGTTTGGGCAGAGGTGTCCCTAATAGTACACCCACATTTTGCCAGTTATTTTTAAGTCTCATATGATAGGGGGCGAGCCTATTGCCGTCAACCGGGCACAAATTGTTACAGACATCTTAAAATAAAAAATACAGATAGATATTGGTGCAATGATATATAAACTATAGATACGTTGTCCGCACTCTAAAATGACAACATGAAATGAAGCCAATTGGCCACATCGCGCTTAGTTACGCACCAACCTGTCGCGCGATGCTACGTTTGTTTATAATTTAATAAATCCTGTGACGTGACTGAAGATGTATATTTATCTCCCTCTCGCAACAGGCATTCCGCCGTTCGGTGTCATATTTTCTTTCTCTTTCTTCACGCTTATAAGTAGTTCTAGTATTTTCGCCGTTTTTAAGCGCCGCGATGTTGGTTCATGACGTGTCTATATATAATACGTCATTGTATTGGTGTCGATTCTGTTGTGTACAAACTAAACGTAATTTAGGCTATTGCTATCTTTTACTAAAAGGCAGTGCGCGAAAAGGACGGCTATAGCTATGAACTAAGTTAGAGATATCAAACTAGTTTATGGCTTGCGCTTCACCGTGTTTTTAGTCGACATGTTTTTACGTGCACCCTTCATTTGTATGGAAATATTAGTTCCAACTAAATTTGACAGCTCTAAATTACGACCGTCTCTTTCTCGTTTTATTAGAGAGAAAAAAATAGCAATAGCCTAAATTTAGTTTAGTTTGTGCACAACAGAATCGACACCATTATAAGTCCCACAGATAGGTTCCCTGGCTCCCAAACTAAGTTTTAACTTGTGACTTAGGAGACAGTGTTTCTTCATTAAAAAAGTCATGATGTGTTGTACTACTAAACGTAGCGTGAGCTATAACTACTACTCATACGACGGAACCTTAGGCCTCTGCCTCGAATTTTGCGGGCAGCGGGGCGGCGGTGGCGGCGCCGCCGCAGCGGGGCGGGCAACGCATACCTGTTCTTCAAACCAGCGGGCAGATCGCGCGGCACTATAGCGGTGTAGTGTTGTGTTCGTAGTTGTGTTGTCGAGATATTTGTTTTTATTCGCGAACGAAATGTCTGAAAAAAGGCGACAACATTTTTTTGATTCAAATTTATTCCTAACGCTCGATTATATGATTGTACAACACTATACTACAATGCAGACGCGCAACGCGGGCGGTCACCGCTTGACTGGAGTGCACCGCTCGTTGTCCGCCCCCGTGCCGCTGCCACGCCGCTGTTTTCGAGAACCGGTCCATTTGATTTTACACATAAGATCCTGCCGCTCCCGCGCCGCCACCGCCGCCGCCCCACTGCCCGCAAAATTCGAGGCAGAGGCCTAAGGTTCCGTCGTTTGAGTAGTCCCCACTTATCCTGGGCAGCGAGCACACGTACCCTTAGGATGTGTCCAAATATAAAGTGGCAATCGCACGCGGCGGCCTGTGCGCTTTGCGATAGACGACTGCCGCGCGCGGCGGCGATGTTGCTGCCGCGCACTTGTCGTGCAATGTTTGGACACACCCTTAGAGTTCATCTACTTACTGATAATTTGGTGGTTTTATTCTAAACTCTAACTAGTGTTTCTAGTGAATACCTTCATATATTGAGCTATTACTACTACGTATAGAGAAGACAGCGCGAACAAAATCTGTGCGTAGTGCGGGGCGCGCGGGAGGCGGCTAACCGCGTATATAGATACTCTGTGGCGAGCAAGCGACTGAGTGAACTGCAGCCGGCGGACTGCAGTTGAACGGAGCACAGATTTTGATCGCGCTGTCTTCTCTATACGTAGTAATAATAGCTCAATGATTTCATAGCCTCATATGTGACCAAATGCGTAGCGAAAAAATGAAAAAAAAATAAAAAAAAGACATTTCTTGAATAGATTAGTTAATACCAAAACACAATCATTGGAGACATGAAGTGAATAATAGTTGTGTGTTGTGAGAAGGTGTATGTGTGTGTGTCGGTGTGGCTGTATGCATCTGTGAGTGTGTGGTTATATGTGTGTTGTTGGAGTGTAAAGAATATGAATATGTCGGGATGGTTAGGATTTATTTCGCTAGGCTCGAGCTTATGTGGGCAGAAGACGGGTTTCGTGCTATGAAAACACACTGGATGCGATACACTATTTTATTTCACATTGCACGGTTCGGCATGGTAGTTTCCATGGAGATGAACCGGCAAGAAACTCCATGGTTACTCTTTTCAAACAAATACACTGAGTCTAACAAATTACTTGACATTACACTTTGACATATTAACACTGGGCACAATGATTCGGGTGCAGTTTCAAGACTTCTTAACTCCGCTGCGATCAGACATAGAATGTCCGCCACGCCACGTGTAGTTAACATCAGGACTCTGTAGAAGCCGCCATGGTGGGGTAGACTGGTAAGTAGGTCGCGTGATGTCACCACTGGCGCGCTTTCGATACATTCACCCGTCCGTACTCATGACCTGATCCGAGAAATACATTATAAATATTTGTTTATTGGAACTTTGTTGTCTACTTTTTGTAAACAAACAAACAAACGGTGAATTATTTAATCTAATAGTATTTACACAATAAACTCATTTCCTAACTTCGGTTACGGTTTGAAAGCGTCACTTACAATTGGTTGGTTTCTCAACGGGTCTAAACTTGCCTTGAAATTCTTGATTCGAATTGCCTAAGATTTTAGCCCCTAAAGTAATTGTGGGTGAAAGTTAATATTGAAGTGATTAGTTAGGTAGGTATTGCGGCATTGTTAATTACTTTGAACGAATTCTGGTTGGTATTGTTTTTGGTTATTTGTAGGGCCGATTTCTTTGGAAATAAGTTCTTAAAGTAAAGCTCTTAAAGCTTAAGTTCGATAAAAGTTTTTAAATAAAGTCGCCTTTGTGAAATGTGTGAGAAGACAAAAACATTAAAAAAATCATAACATAACATAAAACTGATCTATCCTTGAGATATCGATCCCTAGTAATGGCTTTCCTTGTAATGGCTTTCCTTGTAATGGCTTTTCAAATGGATCTTGCTACGTGGAAGTTAGTCCTACGTGGATATTCAGTCTTATCTGGTTCTATGAAGATTAAAAGCCTAACCTCACATAGGTAGGTATCGAAGCCCCTCGAAGTTTCTGTGTACCCGTTCATTATAATCTGAATCTCTACAAAATTCGAGTGAATCGGTTTCTTTTAGGCAAGCGTGCTCCACCCTAGGCCGTGTCATCACTTCACATTCGGCAAGTTGCGGTCATTTATTGTTATAGCGGCAACAGAAAAACACAATCTGTGAAAATTTCTACTGTCTATCTATTACAAATCATGAGATACAGACCGCTGACAGACAGACTATGATTTCCTCACGATGATATCCGTCACCGTTTTGAGAGAAATGGTAAGAAAGAAAGAAAAAAATATTTATTTGGGACAAGCACAGGAACTACAAAAACAATAATAAAAAAAAAGAATCTAAAACTAAAATAATAAAAGAATCTAAAACTAAATAATAAAAAGAAGATCTGTGGGAGGCCAAAAAGGCTCCTATCTCAGCATGATGCTGCGATAGATGAAAAACAAATACTGTAGCGCTGGCATTCTGATAGGGGGGCCCACTGTGATGCCACGGTCACACCTACGAACACAAAATACATTCACACAAAAAATAAAACATAATACTCACTGAAATAAAATAAACAAGGTAAACAAACAAAGCTTTATGAGTATGTCGGGTTTTGTCAGGATTTTATTTCGCTAGGCTCGAGCTTATGTGGGCAGAAGACGGGTTTTGTGCTATGAAAACACACTGGATGCGATACACTATTTTATTTCACATTGCACGGTTCGGCATGGTAGTTTCCATGGAGAAGAACCGGCAAGAAACTCCATGGTTACTCTTTTGAAACAGATACACTGAGTCTAACAAATTACTTGACATTACACTTTGACACATTAACACTGAGCACAATGATTCGGGTAAAGTTTCAAGACTTCCTAACTCCGCCGCGATCAGACATAGAATGTCCGCCTCGCCGCGTGATGTTACAGGACTCTGTAGAAGCCGCCATGGTGGGGTAGACTGGTAAGTAGGTCGCGTGACGTCACCACTGGCGCGCTTTCGATACATTCGCCCGTCCGTACTCATGACCTTATCCGACAAGTGAAAATAACAATTGGCTCGGCCGCACCGAACGTTCCGACTTCGCTTGTCGCTTGTGGCTACAGACTATTGTCTATGGTCCATGACAAGCGAAGCGACGCGAGCGCAGACGATACATTGGCATTTTGGCAACTGGCTGTCAATATCAAGGTGTTTTTAGAGAAACAACCTGTACGGTGCCAGGTCCTGGATGAGTGTCCAGTATACGACCTAAGGCCCACTTTCCCGGCGGTAGATTGTTTTCTTTCACCAGTACTACATCGCCCTCTCTGACCATTTACTACGTGTTTGTAGTATTGTAAGGTAATCGTTTGACCAATTTTTCCAATATTGTTGAAACATATGCTCGGTAAGCTGCCACCTGCGGCGTAAGTCAATGTTATTGACGTAATTGTAATCCGAGAGCGGCATGGACAATATTGGGCTTCCTGTAAGGAAGTGTCCAGGAGTGAGACAGTTGTAAAACTCTTCTGGATCTTCAGTTAGCGGGCACAGTGGTCGAGAGTTCAAGCAGGCTTCTATTTTTGTTAAGATTGTTATGAACTCTTCGTATGTAAGTTTTTGGTCCCCCAGTACTCGTCGCAGATGATGCTTCATCGACTTAACGGCAGCCTCCCATAGACCGCCAGCAGTAGGCCAGTCGGGAGCGTTAAAATGCCATTCCACCTCCAGTTTGGCCAGTTCGTTGAAGAGATCTGGATTCAGTAGTTGTTTGAATGCTTCGAATTCTTGACGAAGTATCTTTGCGGCGCTGATAAAGTTTGTGCTACAGTCAGAGTACATGTGCTTGGGAGTTCCGCGCCTAGCACACAGTCTTTGGAAAGCCGCAATAAACCTTTCCGTGCTAAGGTCTGACACGAGTTCAATATGAACGGCTTTCGTCACCATACATATAAATATGGCTATGTATCCCTTAGAAGTTTTCACGCCTCTGCCCTTGTTGTGTTTGACGTCGACGTGCCCCGTAAAGTCAACTCCTGTGTGTGTGAAAGGTCGGCATGGAGTGATCCTTTGTTGTGGTAGGTCACCCATCAGTTGGTGGCTATCTGTTTTGTTGAAGCGATGACAGCGTACACATCTTCGAAGTTGCATTTTGACGGCCCGGTTACCGCCAACGATCCAGTAACGCTGTCTAATGTAAGTTAACGTCAGCCGAGCTCCTCCATGTAGCGTGTTTGAATGGGCTTGTTCTATTAGAAGTTGTGTGAATCGTCCTTTATGTGGTATGATGATTGGATTCTTCATCTCTCCGGGTAGACTTGAGTGCTTAAGACGATCTCCGACACAGATGATTCCTGTTTTGTTCATAGAGGGATTCAGCTTGTAAATTGCGCTCTTCGTTGGCACTGTTTGATTGTGAACAAGTTGTTTGTATTCAGAATTGAACTGCGATCGCTGTACTTCAATTATGATACTTCAACGCGCTGCGCTTAGTTCGCTCGTTGTTAGGTACGTAGTTTCCGATTTCGTCTTGTTGCGCATATTTGTTATGAAGCGTCGTATCCATGCGATGACCCTGTTAACTTGTGTCAATGAACTGCATTTGTTTAACAGTTTTGTTATTATGTTGTGGTCGATATTTTCTTGTGAAGTTTTTTCGACTTGAACATGATTTATGCAGCCAAAATTTGTTTGGAAATCGCAAGGAATATCTTCCGACGGATCTTGTTTCGTCAAGAATGCGGGGCTTTGCCACCATAGATTTCAATTTGTTTGGCAAAAGCCCCCTTGATGCGTAGTCTGTGGGATTCTGCTCTGATTTGACATAACGCCACTGAGCTGCAGGGATGACGCTTTTGATCTTTGCAACTCTGTTGGCTACGTACATTTCCCATCTTGATGTTTCTCTCTGGATCCACGCCAGGACAACTTGAGAATCCGACCAAGCCCGTATAGATACGTTATATCCACAGAAAGTTTGCTTGGTTTACTCCATCAAGTCAGCAAGTAGTTGAGCGCCACATAGTTCCAGTCTTGGCAATGTGGTTTTCTGTGTCAGTGGAGCCACCTTAGTTCGAGCAGCTAGTAGAGTTACGATGGGTTGGTCGTTGAGGTGATGATGAAGAATGTTGCTCATTGTTAGTTTTTCTAGTTGATGACGTTATGGTTTGTTTGTCCGAATTGTGCAATAATGTGTGGTGTTTCAAATTGCATTCTTTGCACGTTTTCGTTGACTTGCAATCATTGTTTCCGTGGCTGAACAAACAAATTTTTGCAGACCTGCAATTTCGAAACGGTGTCATTTCGGTTGCCGAAGTCCATTTGAAGGAATTTGTCACATTGACGCGATACATGACTTCCGTTGTAAAATGGGCATTTTCCATGTAACGCGTGATAGTTGTTTGTTTTGTTATAGTTATGTTTCTTCATCTGGTTTTGCTAGTTAAATGATTTCCAGTTGGATGATTTCTCTGAAGTTGAAGTAATCGCAGTGGACGTTATCCCCGCTGATTATTTCTTAGCTGTAGCGGTAGACGTGATCCCCGCCGTAGTAACTGCCGTGGACGTTATCCTCGACGATCGTTTCTTTGTTGTAGTTTGTAGCAGTAGACGTGATCTCTGCGGGCTTGTATAGCTATTTGTGGTGGTAGACGTGATCTCTGCTGGTTTGTTATATAGTTAGTTGAAGCGGTAGACGTGATCTCCGCCGTAATAACCGCCGTGGACGTTATCCCCGCCGATCATTTATTGATGTAGCAGTAGACGTGATCTCTGCTGGTTTGTTGTATAGTTAGTTGCAGCGGTAGACGTGATCTCTGCCGTAGTAACCGCCGTGGATGTTATCCTGGCCGATCGTTTTTTAGTTGTGGTTTGTAGCAGTAGACGTGTGTGTGTTTAGGTATTCTACAGTTTTTCGTGATGAGTGATGAGTAAATCCTTGCGATAGTTCACGCACAATGTTTTGATGTACTCGAAGCGTGTTAACAGCAGTTTTAGTTTCTCCATGTTGATGTTTCTTGTTGTTATCGTTGTAAGATGGCTCAGTAGATCTGGCACGTCGTTGACGGTGACAGCAGAGCGTTGCGATGTGTTACGAAAGCTACTGCGTTGCTTGTAGTCTTCTCCGTTTCAAGTCTTGGAATCGTATCTTCCTTGATTTGAAATGGTCAGTGGAACTCAGCACCCTTGCGCCTCGAATACGGTATTATGCGACTTCTCAATCTAACTGGGGTGACCCGCTTCTGGGAGACCAGCTAAACCGATCCGCTACCGTGAAGAGACACAAAAGCACCAATATCCGGCTCGAAGGACCATAAAATGTACGGTGCGTACACTTGCAGAGTTGTTGTTGAGATGAAGTGCGTAGAGAAAAGATCACTTGGTTCACACTAGATTTATTACGTATAAAATACAAGTAGAACTGTTGACGATTCCTTTCTCGAATGTTAGTCACCGCGTTGCAGTAATTGCACTCACCCATTAAATGTAATGAGTGTGGTTTTATAGTATCCGAAATGACGCACGTTTGGTGCAGGGCACCGCGTCAGCAAAACGTGTACAGTGTAAGACTGTACACAACCTATGAAAACAACAAGGCAAACTTCCGAAATAAAGTACAACAAATAAGGAATGAGTAATAGTTCTTCAGAGCCAAGCGTATATACTAAGTTATGACAGAAAATGTCATCATTGCCTTATCCCATGTTATTCAGGGTCTGTGCTAGTAAGTCTCTCCAAACTTAATACAAAACATTCTGATCAGGGTAGGCTAACATGCTGGATAATTATCTGGATTATATATCGCACAAACACACACACACACACAGACAAATACACACACACACACACACACAAAACACACACACACGCACACAAATACAAACGCACGCACAAAACACAAGGAGAGCTGCTTATGTAAGTAATTAATTAAGTAATTAACTATCATTTATTTTATTTCTTTTTTATTGTATTTTTATTCTATCGTTGACTTCATTTTCATTGTTTGGATACCACTTATGGGAAGTGCGAGACAGCCCCGTCACAAGTACTATTGTAACTTACTGGGGCTGCCTCAATTTATGTATGACACTATGTTTGAGAAATAATAAATATTTTGTATTTGTATACTTTTTTCCATACTTCTCTATAAGGCGTCAGCTCATAAGTCGCCTTCTTTCTAGCCGTTGGTTAACCAATAAGAAAAAATAAAGTCGGATAAAATCCTCAGGCATAAGAAGCTTATCTTTCAGCTCGACTAATTATAATTGATTGCGTTAAATGAGGTTATTAACGCTCAGGGACTAGTTATAAATCTTATCTTTGACCTTAATTGTGAAGTGTAGGTGTTAGGATAAGGAAGGTCGGGTCATTTTCGATAAAGAATTACCGCCTGACTGCCTCGTTGAACGATTCGGTCTTACCAAGGGGTATCGTATTACCCAGTACTAACTGGGTTGTGGAGGTCAGATAGGCAGTCGCTCCATGTAAAATACTGGTATTCAGCTGCATCCGGTTAGACTGGAGGCCGACCCCAACATAGTTGGGAAAAGGCTAGGCGATGACGTCTAGTTGACCGAGTTGTCAACGCTTTGTGAGTGAAATGACGATGCATGTCGATTATTATTTTCAATCATTTACCAAATAGTTTTCAAGACCTACCGCTCACAATATTTAAAAAAAGACTTTTCCAACTCTTACTAACAAAAAGATATTATACCGTTAAGGAATACTTAGAGGACAAGTCAATAGAATCTGTAATTTGTAAGTTAGACTAATTGACATCGCCTATTGTGAATATATTTGCACGCCATGTTTATGACAGGTTAGGATGAAACTACAATTTACTGTATCACTCTAAATGTAACTACCATATTCTAGCACATAAATATTTTGATTTTCTTTTGTTTAATTTGATTTGAAAAGACGCTTTTGACCCAGAATAGGATAGTTCCAGCCAATGATCAACTTGAAATTTAGTTTTCAAAACTATGATTCATTATCATCCACAGCCCAACTTTACCCACACTGGCCTCTCTTTGTTTGTGCCAAGCTCCACACTCTTGTACCAGTCTCATCCAGGATATTCCCGCAATGGCTACAATATCGTCTGCCCAACTCGCCGCCTGACGACCAACACTTCTCTTTCCATTCCTTGGCCGCCACTCGGTCATAGCTTCACACTGTACAAAATATAAGCATACATTGTAATGTACTGGTGTGTACCTTTCCGAACCCAACTTCAGGCGCGTTCGGCTAAGCTCGGCCTCCGTCGGAGCATTTGACCGACTAAAAATCAATTAAGCATTGTCATTGAATTCAGTACTTGTTTTCGCCTCTTGACCTATACACGCTACATACTTACAACAGCCCATAATGTCCACTGCTGGAAATAAGCCTCTCCCATGATGGGAGGAATTTGTCGTAATCTCCACGCTTGGCAGGCGGATTGGAGATCGCAGTGATGCAAGACAACAGAAAACGCTGCTGCCCATTCTCTGGTCTACGGAGGCGCAAGACACGCTACATGTTGCAACCAAATCTAGACTTGTTTCGTACACCTAGATCTCGCTAATCGACTCGATATCATCTCCGCAGCCTAGTGTCTTTATTAAGTAAATTTTCCTCTGTCGTCTTAGATTATTTGTAGCATTAAACCTACCAGAAGTGTCGAGAGATTTATAATATGGAAATTATATTTCGGCCCGCCGTTTCATTCGTTGTTTCCTCCATACACTTCAATTCCACCTGCCATCACCGCGCCTTGCAAGGTGTCCTGCCCAACTCCATTCGAGTTCCATAACTCGATTTCCAATATCGAAGACCTGCGTGTGTCTCCGGATTTTGTTGTTTGGAACTGAAACTATGAATCCACTCCATCAAATCCAGAATTTCACTAAAACAAAGACTATCGGAGTAAGGAAGAAGGTAAATCAATCGAAACCAATAAATTACGGCCACTGTCTGTCTCAGTTAATGAATTGAAGACATTCATTATCATGGAAACCCAATTTCAGAACTCTGATATATTTTAGTCTTGAAATTGTTTTTGAAGATGGGAAGATGTGATTTTGACGGGGTTATGGCAACTTATCTGTTTTTTAACCAACTTCCAAAAAGAGGAGGTTCTCAATTCGATTGTTTTTTTTTTTTCATGTATGTGCACCGATTACGCTAACATTTATGATCCGATTTACGTGATTCTTCTTTAGTTGATGCGGAATAGTTAACTAAAAAACAGAAAAAAAAAGAAAACTTTTTTGTAAAAAAACAAAACCGACTTCAAAAAACACAAAAAAAGTGAAAAAATAACTTTGGCTTCAGAAGTCGGTGACAAAAAATGAATCAAACAAAGGTAACAGACTTCTGAAGCTAAAGTTATTTTTCACTTTTTTGTGTTTTTTGAAGTCGGTTTTATTTTATAAGTTACATATTTTATATAGCGCTCCTTTAGGGTGGAAACTTTTAGCGGGGCAGCAAGGGGAACTACTTTAACGGTTGTAGCTACCCGGAAATGGCCTTACATAAAATAAATAAAATCATTTAATTCGAGTATCACAGTTTCATACTATGAGACTATCTATAATTTTAGTGAAATGTTCTCTTTCTTTATCGTGTGGTTAGTACCTAACCTGGTGTCAGACGCCGCCCATTGGTCTCTGACTTGGCTTAACATGCCAGCGAGAAATTTCTCTCAGGCATGCTGGTTTCCTCACGAAGTCCTTCACCGAAGCAAGTGATATTAAAATTATACAATACACACATCAATTCGAAAATTCAGAAGTTTTGTGCCTTGGGTTCGAACTCAAGACCACAACCCAATTACAAAAACGAAACAAAAAAAAAAATGAAAAAATGAATAAAAAAAAATTATTCACAGATTGCCCATTTCAAGAAAATTTACAGTCAGCAAGAAAATTACTATTTTACCTAAGACCGTTTTCACCTAGCTGCATGCATAGCTCCTCTTACTGCCCCGCTGTATGTAGTACTTTTTTTACTACAATATTTTTAGCCCAAACACGACTCCATCCCATCCCTGTCCTGTCTGTCGTTTCAATAATTACAGCACAGACTCTACGGGCCGTTAAGACCTAGGCGTCCTAGATCTAGACATAGCTACGGAATGACGCTTAAATACTGAACATTATGGCTGTCCGGTATTCACGACATCGGCACCGCCTGTCTTTGTGGGTTCACAGAATTCATTGTGGTTTCTTTTTGTTTATATTATTACACTGTTTTGTTGCTGATGTGAAAACTTCTTTTGGCGCGTTGAGCAATTTTGGGTGAACAAAAATCATGGAACTCGCGTCATCGTTTATGCTCACTAAAACTCGTGAACGGCTGGGGCGATTTAGCTGATTTTGGTTTTGAAATGTTTGTCGTAGTCCAGGGAAGGTTAAAACGGTGAGAAATATAAAAAAAACACCTCTTTTCAAACCAAAAATAGTAATCTAATAGCTCGACGATACAACTCACAAGTTACTTAGATTTCATTTTAATTTTAACAAGTATGGGGCCGCCTCCACAAGCGAGAGAATCGCGGCGATATTATCGTCCTTGCTACGTTTTTCTTTACACTGTCTTTTGGGCCGTCTCCACGAGCGAGAGAATCGCGGCGATATTTTCGTATAGAAATATGTCAAATTGCCGCGATTCTCTCGCTCGTGGAGGCGGCCCCTAAGCCGTAAAAACTAGCCATAGGAGTCTGAAGTGAGCCTATTGACATCAATCTGACACAAATTCAAACTCCGTGGCTGCTACTGAGAAATTGCTGATGAAAAACAAAATAACACTTTTCCCGACCCGGGAATTGAACCCAGTACCTCATTCTTAGCAGTTGCGCTTGCGAACCACTAGACCAACGAGGCATTAGAATCCAAAAATAGTCAACTAATCAAAACTTGATTAATTCATCATCTGCCTAGCCTTTTTCCAAGTTTTATTGGGCTTGGCTTCCAGTCTAACCGGATGCAGCTGAATACCAGTATTTTACATGGAGCGACTTCCTATCTTACCCCCACAACCCAGTTAGTACTGGGTAATACGATACCCCTTGGTAAGACTGGTTGTCAGACTTTTTGGGTTACTGACTACCTGTAACGACTGTCAAAGATCACAAATGACAGCCGGGACCAACTGCGTGCTTTCCGAGGCACGGAGGAAACTCGGTATGTAACCGGTGGTCACCTATCCACAGTCCAACCTTGGCAAGCACGGCTTAACCTAAAGATCGACCCGAGCGGCTGTTATTATTTAGCCGCGAGCTCCTCAAAACTTGATTAACTATACTAAATCCATTGCATAGCACAACACTAGTTTACCCAAACTAGCACACAAGCTAAACGTCAACTGCTACACACGATATCTCCCCGCGGACATGAACAATTAACCATCTTGGCAGCGATCAACCAATCACGTTCGGCTTACAGTACCCTGAGGAAACCAGAGCCGGATGAATATTAGTAGTGTATATTGTGCACGCGATGAAGTGATTGTATTCTGAGGATACTAACGAGGCGTTGAGGAGGGGTGAATAGTGATGGATGGAGCAAGAGAGAGTGATAAGAGAATTAAGGCGACTACAGGAGCTAAATTAGCAGCTCTATTTGTGGTGGTTCAAACTTCATTTGAAATACTGTTAGAATAAATTTCTAATCAGCTTGCACTACAAAGTGGTTGTTACGTCCACAAATTAGAAAAAACACAGTCACTGCGGCCGAATATTGCGAAATGAGTGTTTTTATACTATTTGCAAAAAATCTATTGATTGGACTAAAAAAGTCAAACACTATGATGCTAATAATTATGTTGCTTGTAAAATTATTTGCCAAAAAAACAGAATGATCGCATATATTTTAGTATGGTTTTTACTCGCTAAAAGAAATTTGTAGAGATAAGTTCGTGATATTTTTTATCGAATAAAATTAGTTGTATTATGTTTTCAAAACACTATCGTACTAGCATGTATCCTGAAGAATATCATATATTTTTCTGGTTTTGTTTATTGTAGTGAATTATATGCTTTTTTGCATTATAAAACTCGCGTTTAGCTCCTGTAGTCGCCTTAATGAAAAATAAAGTAATTATTACACAGGATTTTGTTATGTGGGCCGAAACTCAGTGGGACGAACGAAGAATAAATCGATTTTTAAAGCCTCGACGGTCAAGTGATCGCAAGCCCAACTGCTGAGCATGCTCTTCTCTAAGCTGAGTTCGATTCCCAGGTCGGGTAGTGTTTTTGGGTTTTTCCATTGGAATTTCTCAGCAGTAGCTTTTCCTACTAATTAAAAAGACAAAAAAAAAAAAGAAAAACAAAAAAAGAAAGAAAGAAACAAAAAAAAATAAAAAAAATAAAGAAAGTTAAAAAATAGATGTTTTTTTTGTATTATTATTATCTAGCATGTATTCAAACTTCAAATGCAGATTATGAGATTACCAATTGTCGCTGTTATTTCACAAAATACTTCATGAATACTCTTTTTAAATAGCACCGACGGTAACGGCAACGATTCTAAAAAAACCAACCAAGAGCGAGTCGGACTCGCGCACCAAGGGTTCCGTACAAACTTTTTAAAAGACAAACTTAATATTGCTGTGCGATCGCATGAAACGGCTGTTGCACCAACCGCAAATAATAAGTTTGTAATAATAAAATCGCTTTTTTTTGTTATTAAACTACTTATTTACGGTTTTCAGATTTTTCCCTTTGTGCTGTAAAGACATTGCTTCTCGCTAAATTTCGTGATTCTAGGTCAACGAGAACTACCATTTAGGTACTTCCGATTGACCTAGAACTAGCATAAGTAAAGGGAAAATTGCGAAAGTAAAAAAAATGAAAATTAAGGTAAATTCTGAGTTTTACGAGTTTTCGCGTAAATCTAAATTTGCCTATCTTTTTATCATGTTGACTCAGGACCTTGATTTTACACCTAATAGGGACTATACGTAGGATTCAGCATCTGGTATACATTTCAACTTGCTAGGTCCACCTGTTCTTGACAAAATGGGTGGTGACAGACGGATGGACAGACGGAGAAGAAAGTGATCTATAAGGGTTCCTGTTTTTAGCTTTTGAGGAACGGAACCTTAAAAATTAAAAGTTAAAAAACAGTTTATAATTTTTATTGTCTATTTTAAAAGTTTGCAACATTACACTACATTGTATTTATTATACCTGAGGTTTCTACAATGTACTCTTTTGTCTTCCTTTGATTGCAAGACTCCGGTAAATTGGATTGGTGTTAAACTGCCAACCGTAGAACGATCCTTGTTCTCACATTTACAAGGTTTTTCTACAATGTCTGTAGTATATTTTACTGTTAGCTCAAGGATTTATGTATTAGTAGTAAGTACAGATACCGGCACGGCTCTTGAGCGCTCGGCGGAAGAGTGGGGATCGCTTTGCGCATCGTGCACATATACGCACCTCACTTCATACCACCAAAGGGACCCAATAACTCACTTTTGCGCAGGTGAAGGTCAGCGCTCAAGAATCGTGCCGATGATTGTAGTGTTAGCTTTAAAACGCCACTGTATCTGTTTTTCTCAGGGATGTGTCTTATTAATGTTAATTAATTTGTTCTCGTAATTGTACGTATCTACGTTAGGTATGGCAATGTTTAAGGCAATCAATAAAAAAGTTAGAACACACGGTATTTACTTGTTTCTGCTTTTTAATACGACATAATACTATGTCTAATTTTAGTGTCAATTCAAAAATTTTGTAAATTGGGGAGTACTAATATCATTCGATTATTTTTTCTATTATTTTGTAATCGGATTGAAAATTCACGTCAACGTGTTTGCGTGCCTGACCGCATTACCAGCTTTCCTATGATGAAGTTCCACGGACCCAAACAAAAGCGTTATGCTTCCACATTTATTATGCGAACTACCAGTCTGTGGAATTCATATTCATGTTCATTTATTTTGCGTACTATAAGTTTTAAAAAGAAGTTCTAATAGGCTTACAGCTAAGAACATTATAGACTCTGTTAGGGCACTTCACTGCCGACTTCTGTGTTCCCTGATCATTATAATCTGGATCTATTTAAAGTTCGAGTGAATCTGTTTCTTCTAGGCAAGCGTTCTCCACGTCCATGGATGGGTTTTAGTCAGTAAAACTCTAACACATCCTCCTGCTCCGGCCAGAGTGGGAGGAGTCATTTATTTTGATGATTTCCCATCCGAAAAAAAAGGCCGTATCATCGCTGACCAAACACAAGGGCATTTAGAATTAAAAACCGGGCAAGTGCGAGTGGGACTCGCGCATGAATGGTTACCATTATCTACACAACAGACAAAACGGCCAAAAAATCACGTTTGTTGTATGGTAGCCCCCGTAAATTTTTTTATTTTTTTTTTAAAGTGAATATACAATTTAATATTCTATGAATATTTCAAGCGTCTACCTGTTGCCGTTATTAATATCGAGCTAAAAACGACAAAAAAACACGTTTGTTGTATGGGAGCCCCCTTGAATATTTATTTTATTCTGTTAGTATTTGTTATTATAGCGGCAACCAAAATACATCATCTATGAAAATTTCAGCTATCACGGTTCATGAGATACAGCCTGGTGACAGACAGACGGACAGACGGACAGTGGAGTCTTAGTAATAGGGTCCCGTTTTTAGGGTTCCGTACCCAAAGGGTAAAAACGGAACCCTATAACTAAGACTTCGCTGTCTGTCCGTCTGTCCGTCCGTCTGTCCGTCTGTCTGTCACCAGGCTGTATCTCATGAACTGTGACAGCTAGACAGTTTAAATTTTTTTACCCTTTGGGTACAGAATTCTAAAAACGAACGCGCTGTTTTCCTAGACATCGACAAATTTATGCTTCCCCTTTTCATTGCCTGATAAAAACAAAATACTATTTGAAACCAAATATATACAGTAATTTTGGGAACTCCCTTTCAGCGCTGTAAAGTACAAACATACATCGAGTTATGTTCGTCTATCTCCGCCTTGAATGCAGATCTTTATTCCTGTATCTAGATATTTATCTGTATTTTGTGTGGCACCAATAACACTCGGAATGTTCTCGTCTAGACTAGGATTTGGTGTTTATTTTGTTTTTCTAGAAAGAGAATATATTACAATGCTTTATATAAAGGATAAGAGGAACAGGATAATTTTGAATGCATTTGTCAAATTTCTTCGTCCGCGTGAATATCTACGTCTTTAATAATTTAATAATAATATTATAAAGAGGAAAGATGTGTTTTTGTGTGTGTGTATGTTTGTAATGAATAAACTCAAAAACTACTGCGCCGATTTCAAAAATTCTTTCATCTAGAAATAATTTTTGAAATCGGCGAAAAAGCTAGAAAGCTACATTTACCTTGAGTAACATAGGCTATATTTTATCCCCGTACTCCCACGGGAACGAGAACTACGCGGGTGAAACCACGTGACGTCCGCTAGTTTATTTTAAAAATATTATTTAACTATTTGAATCCGCTTTACAATTTCATGGTTTTTTTTTTTATAGGGAACGCTAATCCATTTTCTAAATGAATAGTAGCTTAAGTTACTCCTTATAGCATCTGCTATCTGCCAGTAGAAGTCCCGTCAAAATCGATCCAGCCGTTTCGGAAATCTGGAACAAACATACACACAAAAATAAACATCAATGTTGTTTTTTTTTTTGTTAAAAGTAGGTACCGTAGCCGTGTGGTATCCGGCGGAGTAGAATAGAACCAACCCATTAAAATCACGGGTGTCGTATAAGGCGACTAATGTCTGAGGCAGAACACCTTGCGCCTCTGTAGACTAGAGAATGGGCAGCAGCGTTTTCTGTTAGTCTTTCATCACTGCGATCTCCAATCCGCCTGCCAAGCGTGGACATTACGGCTAATTCCTCCTATCATGGGACAGGTTTATGTCCAGCAGTGGACGTTATGGGCTGTTGTAGTAGTAGTAGGTACCTTATAACTGTATTTATTGAGGAATTGCAGACGTGGGTGAAAAACGCAGTCAGGCTCAAATGGGATTGGGTGGGTCACGTGAGTTGCATGCATAACGACCGCTGGGCAGAGGTCTCAACACGATGGGTGCCTGGGTGTGGGCGCGTTCATTGAGGCTGCGAGCCGCCCACTATTTGAACGCGCCCCAAAAGGTAGTAGCCGTAAGGCTGGCCCGGGGGTACCGTACGATCTCCCGCGAGGCGGCGAGCCTCCTTGCCGGATTGCCGCCATGGGATCTAGAGGCGATAGTCCTCGCGCGCCTACATGAATGGCGCGCGGAGGCGCTACGCCGGGGGGAAACTCCGCTGCCGCGACAAATTGTCGCTCAGCGGACAGACTTCCGGCGGGATCTCATGGCGACATGGAGAGAGCGACTGTCGCAACCCCGTGCAGGGCACGCCACGATAGTGGCGATAAGTCCCCTCTTTGAGGAGTGGCTTGAGAGACGCCACGGCGTCCTCACCTTCCGCCTGACGCAGGTCCTCACCGGACACGGAGTGTTCGGGAGGTTCTTGCACCGAATCGGGCGGGAGGAAACGCCCGGGTGCTTCCATTGTGAGGATCGACCGGAGGACACGGTGGAACACACGGTGGAGGTGTGCCCCGCGTGGGCGGAGCACCGCCGTGTCCTCGAAGCGGCGATCGGCGGCGGCGACCTCTCGCGTCCGGCCCTGGTGCAAGCCATGGTCCGGAGCGAGACGGAATGGGACGCCGTCACCTCCTTCTGCGAAGCAGTAATGCTAGAGAAGGAGGTGGCGGAACGTGAGAGGGAGAGAACCTTTCAACGTCCCGGCCGCCGCGGGAGACGCCCCGGGCGTCGGGGGCCACCACCACGTGGCCCCCGGCCACCGTAGGCGCGGGCCTGTGGACGGTGGGCTATGGGCTAGCTTGCCGTCCGTCCGTCTCATGACGACAGGCCGTGTCGACGGCGCGTTCGTGTTCCACGCGCGCCTCAAAGAGAGTCAGCAAAAGGGAAGGGGTCCGCAGGGACTGATGCCTGCCGGGGTCGCGGGACTATTCGAAAGAGATACCGTGGCCCCGGAACACAAAGGGCGATGAAGGAACATCGATGGGTTTTAGTCAGTAAAAGTCTGACACTCCCTCCTGCTCCGCCCAGAGCGGGAGGGGTTATTTGATGATTTCCCATCCGAAAAAAAAAAAAAAAAAAAGGATGGACGGCGCCGCTGAGGCCGGCCTAGAAAGGGGTGGCGAGATGATCTAGACGCGCATCATAGAGGCTGGTTCGAGGTGGCGCAGGAGAAGAGTACCTGGAAGGAGATGGGGGAGGCTTTTGCCCAGCTGTGGGACATTCAAGGCCACTAAAAAATAAAATTAACAAAAATACCGTTTAAACTTTAAATGCAATCAGTAAAAAGCTGTTGTTTTAACAGCATCCTGAAAACTATAGCTGACAGGTGGGACAGTCCCATACTGGGGCATTGGATGCGCCTTCATGATACTGTGGCGTATAATTAATATCTAATTGTTTTGTTTTGTTCTTCGCGTAGATATAAGTACTAACACTAGTTTCTAAGATGTGTATTGTACTAACCAAATGGACTGTGTCTGAATAAAAAGCATTTTATTTATTTATTATTTTTGTTTTCATTTATTTACCATTAAAAAAGTATTATATTTGTTTTAGCAGAGTAGCATTTTCAAACCACTAAGTAAGTACGTACGTACCACGTAGTAAAAAAAAAACAAGGCAAACAATAAAATACAACATAATAATATATGTACCATAATTCGAAATTTGGTAAATTCATTTGGTTATACGTGAACTGCATTTCATATTGAGCATTTAATGTGTTGTAGGAAGTGGGACTTAAGTTTTAATAAATAAATTACAGTCACTACCATTTTAATTAATTGTATGGATAAAATGTCACTTTGCTTAAAGCCAGGCAATCAAACCAAACATGTCCTAAAATATTTTCACCAAAACTTTTTAATTTAAAAAGACGACAACGATTCTATTCCAGCCACAACAATTCTCTTCCTAAAAAATATTCCACTTCAACAAAAAGAAAAAAAAAGATATCTAAATAAGCTTTGTGCTCTACTCCAAAGTTTTCCATATTCATGTTTGTGCACTGACAAAGTTGTTAGCGGGCGACGCAGTGATCATTTCGTCTCCGGCTTTATCCTCGTCCCTTTCTTTCCCATTTTCTTTGTGTCTTTTGTCTCTTTCTTCCATTTCCGTTCTTTCTTTTTAGTACAGTTCAATAAAGTAGTTGGTGTTCAGGCTCAAATATGATCTTTTGACTACTCTGCTATTCATTTTAAAGGGTACGTAATTAATCTTTCCAAACTTTAAGACGCTCGGGTAGATCTCCAGGTAAAGGCCACGTTTGGCTAGTTTGGTCTGTGGGTGGGTGACCAGTCTGACCACCAATTACATACCGTACCATAGTTTCCACAATAGCTGGGTTGCGGTGGTTAAATATGCAGTCGCTCCATGTAAAATACTGGCTAATCAGCTGCATTGGGTTAGACTGGGAGCTGACATCTACATAGCTGGAAAAAGGTGAGGCAGGTGATGAAAATGATGTTAATAGGGTACATGGAACTTAAATCATCATCATCATCATCAGCCTATTAATGTTCCCACTGCAGGGACACAGGCCTCCTCTCTATGCGAAGGAATGGGCTATAATCTACCACGTGGTTCCAGGGCGGATTGGTAGATGACACATACTTAAATACTTGTCAGAACTTAAATATTTCTGGCAAAATGTGGGAGCACTGTAAAGTTACCTCTGCCTAACCCTTCGGGGATTACAGGCGTGATGTTATAATGACGACGTTGACCACACCGTTTAAAAGTGTTGGTGAAGTGAAAACTGGTTGCAAAAATTAACTGCCCAAATACCAATCCTTTTATTCGACTGTACTTCCTAAACAATATTATAATTGTGCTGTGTAAGCGAGAATAGATGAGGATAATTTCTTATGTATGGATATTATAGTGATAAGTGTTGGTGTTTTGAAGGACTTCGGTTAAGGAAAAGTCGGAAGGTATTTAGTGACCTTATATATTGCAGTAAGAAGTGATAGTCAGTGGTAGTAGGAGCTCGCGGCTAAATAATAACAGCCGCTCGGGTCGATCTTAGGTTAAGCCGTGCTTGCCTAGGTTGATCTGTGGATGGGTGACCACACCCTTACATATCGAGTTTCCTCCGTGCCTCGGAAAGCACGTTAAGCTGTTGGACCCGGCTGTCATTTGTCCATCTTTGACAGTCGTTACAAGTAGTCAGTGGGCCAAAAAGTCTGACAACCAGTCTTACCAAAGTGGTATCGTATTACCCAGTTTGTACTGGGTTGTGGAGGTCAGATAGGCAGTCGCTCCATGTAAAATACTGATACTCAGCTGCATCCGGTTAGACTGGAAGCCGACCCCAAAATAGTTGGGAAAAGGCTAGGCAGATGATGATGAAGTGATAGTCAACTGTTCTGACTGTCAGACTGCAAAGTCATATCTCTCAAGTTCAAATCCAAGACACGCTCTCCCGGTATTTTCGTATTAATGTGCGTATTGCAAAATTATAACTTGCTTCGGTGAAGGAAAACATCGTGAGGAAACCAGCATGCCTGAGAGATATTTCTCGACGGCATGTAAAGCTAATTTTAATACACAGTAAAATATTGTTTTTAAAAGTTAGAATTATCGGGCTATTCACCTACGATTAAAATTTTCCCAAATTTGAGGAATACATAACATTGTAAATAATAAATGATGTTTATTTTAGTAAGGTAGTTAGATTCAAGTAGGTTTTTACAAACACAATTACGTCATATTTTAAAACTAGATGGGGCCGGTGTTTCGTACCTGACTACTCTGAGACGAAACAGCTGAAACAAACTTAGTGTACAAAGCTGTTTGAATAGCATACCTACGCTTAGAAATACAGCAGGCTTCTATTTTTGTCTATAGCTGCATTGGCTAAAAGCCTATTTATCTAGAACTCTATGGGCTGTCACCATAAATATTCTTTGCTAGCCATAAATTTAATCATAGACTGCTCAAACTACACCAATCTTGGACAGATATAGCTTTCATCATACTTGGTTTTCGAATTGATAGATTGTGGCTATAATATTAGATGTCCAGACTTTTAGGGTGCTTCCACAAGTATCTTAAACTTACAGTCGACCAAAACGAGACGCTTTAGAAGATTTTGTATCATGTTTGTATTGATGCTAGCTATTGATTCATACACGTTTTATGAGATGCTAATAAAATCAAAATCAAAGTTTTATGATGATAATAAATGTACATAGAGCAGCTATAATATTTTTTGTCATAACTTCAGCTGTAAGATACCGTGCCTTCCCCGAGAACCAACACAATTGATTCCATAGGAATGAGATAAATTATTACGCACTTGCTTATACCCACGGCTTTCCACGCGCCAAGTTTTCTAATTGTTGGAATCGTAATACGGAATCGTATGACTGGGATAAAAAAATCCTGTGTTAATACAGGTTATAAAGTATCTGTGTGCCAAATAACACTAAAATTATTAAACAGTTTGCGTGAAAGAGGAACAGAAACATCCATAAATCCTCATAAACTTTCGTATTTATAATCAAATTATCGTCATTATTATTATTATTAAATGTAGTAAAACAGTAAAAAAACTGTGTCTGTACATTGAATATATTAAAAAAGAAACAATTGTTGTAACTGTTTCTAAACTGTTTCGTTTTAGAAACAGTAATAGAGCACGAATCCAAAAAAAATTCTGTCTGTCTGTGTGTCTGTTTGATTGTACAAGCTAATCTTCGGAACTACTGGACGGATTTGAATGTTTTTTTGTAGTATAGGTTAATAAAAAAAAAAAAGCAAAAAAAAAAAAAAAAAAAAAAAAATAAGTAAATTATAGCCTATATGTTGTCCAGACTTAATAGTCTGGACAACATATAGGCTATAATTTATCTTGGAAACTTGAACACCTGATGCAAAACCGCAACAGAGCAGCTAAACTATAAGAGATACAAAAATGGTACTATAGCAAAACTTGTTCCACGTGATAAGCATTTTCTGCTGAGAGAATAAATTTGAAGATTTGGAACACCTGATGTGGAACTCCAAGAGCCCAGCTACACTATAATAACATTTATATAGGAATGACGTTTTAGCAAAAGTTGTTCAATCTGATGAGCACTCTCTGTTGACTTTTAAAAATCGAAGATCTGGAACACCTGTTGTGGAACTCCAAGAGCCCAGCTACACCCTAACACATATAGGAATGACGTCTTAGCAAAAGTTGTTCAGTCTGATGGGCATGTCCTGTTGACTTACAAAAATGAAAGATCTGGAACGTCTCGAATCGTCTCGCGCATCCCGTTGTTTTCCCATCCCCGGGCTCTTAGAATTCGATATCAGACGTTTCAAATCTTCGATTTTGACGACCTTGTTGTCGCAGGCATAAGCAACAGGATCCGCTTACGAAGTCGCGGGCAGAAGCTAGTTAAGGAATAATAATCATCCACATAAGTCATTGAATATTAAATATCCCACTAACACCCCAACCACAATCAACCCTTCACAGCGTACAACGCAACACATCGCTTACAACCCCATTTGCGGCGACACCCACCTTTTCTTGCAATCCAGAGCTGCAATATCAAATTCCTTTGCCATACACGTTACCAATTTCAAAGCTCAACATGACGAAAATTTAATCAAAATTCATTGGATGCTATAAATCCAGCGGATGAGGCTTTCCCATAATGAAATTCCATAAAGTGGACCTTTTTGGCCCTTCTAGACGTATTATGCTAGAGATCAGGAATATCAGTCTATTAAGGCGTGTGTAGTTCCTCGTTATTTGTGTCAAGGACGGAGGTTTTTTTTGTTCAGGCGTAAGCTGTCTTGCTTGGTGGATTGAGAAGCTGATTTTGTTGAGGTTTTGTTGAACTGAACCATGTTTTGATTGATGTTAAATGAATTAAAGTACATAACTAGCTCTCAAAACGGTGAAAGAAAACATCGTGAGGAAACCGGCATGTCCTAGAACCAAAAAATCTGAAGACATGTGACATCTACCAACCCGCACTGGGCCTGCGTGGTGGATTATAGCCCATTCCCTCTCATAGAGAGGAGGCCTTTTTCCCAGCAGTGGGAACATTAATAGGCTGATGATGATGACCTAACTATTAAGTAGTATTTACTTTGATCATATCTCGATAACGTGACACTTTTTAAAATTTTGTCTGATACAAAACTTATTTGTATTGATGCCTGATGGAATACATAACCTCCTTTTTTAGAAGTCGGTTATTATTATTATTATTATTATTTATTTCAATCAACTTAGGATCATAGAGTACAATTAAAATCAACAACACAATTAAAATCAACATCACAATTAAAATGAAGATCAAAAATTAAAATGATAATAAAATTAGAATAAATTAGAATAAAAATTAAAACACAAAAATTAAAATTATTATATAAAATTAAAACAAATTATAATAAAAATTTAAAAACACAAAAATTTAAATTATTATGTAAAATTAAATCAAATTAAAAAAAAACACAAAAATTAAATTATGATATAAAATTAGATTAAATTAAGAACACAAATTAAAAATGATTATAAAATTAAATCAAATTGGAATCACATCAACAATATAATCAAAACAATATCTTAACATTAGTCAGTACGTGAACCATGCAACAGTGGTTCACGTACTGACAGTCGAAGCGTTCAGCAAAAGCCCTCAGGATACTGTTGCGGCTGGCCCGCACCCTGCGCACCAGGGATGTGCACCGCTTGCGCATGACTGTGTAGAAACAATCCACACGCGCCTCGGCAAACATCCCCGATGCGCTACAGAAGCGAGGCAGCCCCAAGAGTACCCTGAACGCGTTATTGTATTGAACACGTAGAGCGCTGTACTGTTTCTGCGTATAATCCATCCACAGGCTGCCGGTGTAAAAGGACGTACAAAATGCCCTAAATAGGGCTATTTTGACGCCCCTCGAACACCGAGCAAATCTGCGGGCTATCATATTCGCACGAACAGACAGCGCCCTACGTTCCCTTTCAATGTCTGCATCGTCTTTCAGGTCAGAGGTTAATAAGTGTCCGAGATATTTAAAAGTATTCACTCTATTGAGTGGGCATCCGTTAAGTTTAATTGCCGGCAAGTAATCTGGACACCTCCTCTTGGCCCGAAAGACCATGCACTCGCTCTTTTTCGCATTGTACAATAACCCATGTTCCTCAGCATACTTCTCACAGATGCGAACTAGTCTGGACACACCACAGACAGAGGCGCTCAGCAACACCATGTCGTCGGCGTAACTGATATTGTTAAGGCATGCACCTCCAATATGGCAACCGACATGCGTGCTGCTGAGCCTCTCTATCAGCGCATTAACATACAGATTGAAGAGCTTCGGTGAGGTTAGCCCCCCCTGCCTCACTCCGCACTCCAACCTGTATGGAGTCGAGTAAGCCCCCGACCATCGAACAACATTGACCTGATTGTTGTACCAGTATTGGAATACCCGAATCAGTTCGTCTGGCACTGACGCTTGCTGCAGCTTTTGCCACAGCAGATCATAGCAAACCAAGTCAAATGCCTTCGACAGGTCGAGGAAGCAAGCAAAGACAGGTGTACTTCTATCAGTGTAGTACTTGACAGTCTGCTTTAAACACAATATAGCTGTTTCTGTAGAGTGACCAGCTTTAAAACCAAATTGGTTATCATGAAGATTCAAGTATTTATCCAGCTGAGTGTTAAGCAAACTGTCAAGCACTTTCGAAATAACAGTGGCCAATGAAATGGGCCTATAGTTGTTTTTATCGCTGACATCACCGGTTTTATTCTTAATAATTGGCACCACCACAGTTTTCATCATCCGCTCAGGCAGATACGAATGCCCTAAACACAAGGAGTAAAACATCGCTAAGACTCTGGACAGATGATGACCAGCATGCTTAAGGTGTTCAATACTTAAGTCATCGTGGCCTGGAGACTTGCCCCTCGACATAGACATAATGACATGTCTTACCTCCTTTGCCGTAAACCGGACA
This sequence comes from Xestia xanthographa, assembly GCA_905147715.2. NCBI lineage: Eukaryota > Metazoa > Arthropoda > Insecta > Lepidoptera > Noctuidae > Xestia > Xestia xanthographa. Next base: position 22,345,172 of record LR990666.1, on the reverse strand, counting down.
CTGTACCCCTGACCATTACAACCCGCACTGCCTGTAAACTGTGACGGCCCTAACGGTGATGACACAGCAAAGTGCTGCCTAAATATCTCGGCAATCCCTGTGACATCAGTAGCACCGCCGACACTCACCGGCAGGCCCGGCCTACTATTAAGTTTATCGGTAGATTTCCAAAAACTGCGAAAGTCGCCCCTAGAATGTTGCGATGCCAACATGTCCATTTTAATTTGGTCGCTATTGTCTTGGCACCATCGCAAGCGTGACTTAAAAAGTTTACGACTTGTTTGCATTTCACTCCAAACACGACCCCCGCGCGGTCTTCCATAGGACACCCACTGCTCAAACTTTAGCCTGGCCTGCCTGTGAGCATCACTCACGTGCTTATTCCACCCAATTACTGGCTTCCTATTTCGCACAAGATTTATTTCGCAACTTTCAGAAGCTGCTCGGCATAAAATATTAACAATGTCATTATACATTTCGTCAATAATAGTTCTGTGGTCCAAATTATTACAAACATAGTCACAACACGCACTCAATTCAATTGGAAAGTCAATATATTTTAAATTATCATTACAAAATTTAGTATAAATGTCAATTTGATCAGGTTTTCTATCACCCCATTTTATTTTGTTACATAACAGATTTTCATTAATATTTGAATTGTACAATTTTGATTTAATTTCATTTAGGTTGCATTGTATTAAAAGAGGGAAGTGGTCTGACCAAAGTACATCATATTTAACATAAACATTACTAATAGTGGACATGGCTGCTTTCGTAGCAACACAGTGATCTAGCCAACGTCTCGAGCCGTTCGCTTCGCTTATAAAAGTATAAGTGTCAGAGTTTACTCCTAACAGTTCAACATCGGCACATAGTAACTCAGATTCCCGACAAAAAGAATCCAATTCGATATAAAATTGTTCACTGGGATGCGAATTAAAGTCTCCGAGTAGAAATGCAGTTTCGATATTGTTATCATTGATAATAGCACTCACCAAGCTGAGGCAATCCGTAAAATCCGTTAAGTTCGCACTATTATCCGTCGGCATGTAAACACTGAACACTAGAAATGACGTTGATTTCATGCAAACTTTGACGGCACACACTCGCGGGTTACCGCACTGCACTACCGAAACGTTATCGAAAACACTTTTCCGCCAGAGCAGTGCGACTCCGCCGTAGGGCCGTCCTCGTAGCATGCCGGCCGTGGTGTCCACCGACGACGTCCCGGTGCACCCGAAATTAGCGTCGATTTCGCTCAGGAACGAGATATCGTGTGGCAACAACCATGTTTCTTGTAAGACAATTGAGGCTGTCAGTGCAAAAGCGGCCTAACCCTAAATTTTTCATAATCCGACATAGCTACTACAAATTATTTAAAACATGCAAAAATTTAATGCAAAACTGGCCTATCTCTTGTTTGACCTATCGTCAAAAGATGGCGTTGCCAAAGTTGTTTTTGCAATGCATTATTTTTCTCTGACAATAACGCAAAAGTAGCCTAAACCGCTTAGGCCACTTTTGTATACTGGTAACAAATATTTTTGGTGGGATAGGCCGACAGCTACTGTCAATGAAACGGCTATTTTTTTGTTGACGCGGCTAAAACTTTGTTGACAAGTTTCTGCAAACTTATTCTTTTTAGGGTTCCGTACCCAAAGGGTAAAAACGGAACCCTATTACTAAGACTTCGCTGTCTGTCCGTCTGTCTGTCACCAGGCTGTATCTCATGAACCGTGACAGCTAGACAGTTGAAATTTTCACAGATGATGTATTTCTGTTGCCGCTATAACAACAAATACTAAAAACAGAATAAAATTAATATTTAAGGGGGGCTCCCATACAACAAACGTGATTTTGTTGCCTTTTTTTGATAATAATGGTACGGAACCCTTCGTGCGCGAGTCCGACTCGCACTCGGCCGGTTTTTTGTTTATTTTGTTTTATTAACTATTGAAAACAATTCACAATGGTTGATGAATATTTTTGTACCTCAAGATTGGAACCAAGTGATTTTAGCTGCCAGGATAGTCAGGCCATTGAAAATAATTTCTATGACTAATGATCTATTTTTTTTCAAGTCAGTTACTAGAAAGAAACATAACTAACAGGAAAATTTCGGTAGATAAGGGAAAAGTGGAGTGGCTAAAAATGCAGTGGCTATTGTTTCATGAAATACATCCATTTAAGATTTTTTTCAAATACTCCAATAACCCTGATGTACTCTTTCAAGAGATTGATCCAAAGTATAATGTACTCTGTGGGTTGATCTAAAGAAACGCAATTCAATTATGATTGAAAATCTAAATATTTTATATCCTGAGGGTCATGCCATCAGTGATAATAAAAAGAAAGATTTACCTACTGGAGTTGTTAAATTTTATACCACCTGTTCATCACAGATTTTACAAGGAGTTAAAGAATTCAGCAGCGGAAACTGATATGATTTTTAACAATTAATTGATGACTAGTTTAGGTTCCAATTTTCTGTGTTTTTTAAATAAAAAAGTAAATTTTTAGTAAATATTTGTTATAATAATGGCCTAACCTTGCCTATTAGTACTGGAAATATTATAGCACTCTAAATGCAAAAGTGGCCTAAGCCACACAAATAATCAAAAAATGTGAGTATATTCCAAAATAAACTACTTCATCCCAAAGAAAAAATCACAGTAATTGAATTAAATATGCTCCAGAATTAAAATCACAAAAAATTAAAAAAATATAATCTAATTTAAAATTCATGAATATACAAATCCCACTATTTTCATACTGCCTATCTCAAGCTTAAGCCACTTTTGCGCTGACGGCCTCAATTATGTCTGACGTGCTACATAGTTGCCTGACACTCTCCACCGAGCGCTTTATACTCTTACAATTGTAGCTTACTAGGTTATACATTTATATTTATTTTACGCCATTCACAGTACCGCTGTTTGCACCGTTCGTGTAATTTCTCATTTTAAAATGTACGAATCTCCTGAAAATAATTCCTTCGGGCCATAGTTTGCTATCAAGAAACATCTCCATTTTAGTTTCCGAAACAAAGAATTTGTATGCATTATGTTCTTTGGGATATTTAAACGATACACTTTCAAGCGTGATCACCTCGCCCGTTTTATGATACACATAATCAGCAATATCTTTCTCTGTCGTTTCTTTATGCACTTTAGTAATGAAGATTGGCACTGTTCTTATTGCAGCTTTGAATTTCCCTTCATTATCTCTGGCGGTACCCGCGGTGCCCATGTATCGGTAGCTCATAGTACTACGCTTTTTGCGGTATGAAACTTTTTCCCATCCATCATTATTATTGTTTTGCACCGGCTCACGAACAATAGGCGCGGTCGGTGCCGCTGCCATATGCACGATGGGTCGTCGCTGCGGTGACGTCACGGCATTCCGACTCGTAGTACTTGACGTAGCGGCGACGACGGCGCGGGCGCCTGCGGTGGCGGTTGCGACGCAAGGGGAGGGGCTGCGCTCGGCCGCTCGTCGCGGCAAGACAGCTGACTGAATACCACGGTCGGAAGTTTCTGCGACTACCTCCTTTATACTTCTAAATGATTGTTCGTTATTTTCTAGTATTTGTAACGAGGAATTATCGATACCATTATTGCAGTCATCTATAATTGATGAGTTATTGACGTGGGATAATCCAATGGGACCGCTGTCCATATGCCATCCGCCCCGTTTCAAGTTCACTTTACACACAGACGCCGGTATTAATGAGTCATTTTGTAATGACAAAATCTCCGTTTTAAAATCTTTCAATTGTGTCTGCGTCACATATGCTTCCTTAATTTCTTTGACTTCATTCTGAACTCGAAGTAAATCCTTTAAAAGCTTTGTACAATCGAGATGGTCAAACAATATTGGAGGTAGTTTCTCCAAGTCCCTTGCTACGAAAATTGGGAATAGATCCGGCTCCACTGACTTAAACACATTAATTATGTCCACTAGATCTCGTTGTTCTTTGCCTTTGTTTTTCCTCTTTATTTTTGCCTTCTCCACAGGAACCGATTCGTACAGCAGTGTTTTCGATTTTTCGATATCTTCACTTGTAAACGTAGACGTACATAACCGCACTAACGTATCTTCATCAATCACTGATATTTTGTTTTGTATATACGACAACAGTTCATCTATAACTACGTTACAGGAAACGCATTTAACCACTGTCGACATTTTTACAAAAACTCCAAGTTTCGTTCGTCAGAAATACATCCTCGCGGTAGGGATGCGCGCGCGCGACTGTTATATAGGAAACGTAAGATCAGAAAATCTATTTGAAAGTGAGTATAGTTTACTGACTACGAGTACATTAACAATTCATACCGCTAAGAACAGACTGCCGTGTGATATCCGGCAGAGTAGAATAGAACCAACCCATTACACTACCGGGTGTTGTATAAGGCGACTAATGTCTGAGGCAGAACACCTTGCGCCTCCGTAGACCAGAGAATGGGCAGCAGCGTTTTCTGTTAGTCTTTCATCACTGCGATCTCCAATCCGCCTGCCAAGCGTGGAGATTACGGCAAATTCCTCCCATCATGGGGGAGGCTTATGTCCAGCAGTGGACGTTATGGGTTGTTGTAGGAGTTGTAGTAAGAACAGACTACTATAGAGAGAACTAAACTGGTCCAGCGATGATCTTCTACTGGTCCTGTTTGGAAGTAAAAACCTCTTAAGCCTGCAACTAAAATTCACTTTTTTTCACTCCCCAAGACATCAAAAGCTAATTCATCATAATGTCTCCTTTTAAAACCCAAAGACGATGCATTTAGCTCTCAGCCAAGTCTTTGAAGGCGCTTTAATGACAAAAGCATGATGGCGCCCATTGCAATTGTACTGGCACTAAGTAGATGGATTCAGAAGGCTAGCTTCATATATCATCTGCCTAGTCTTTCCCAATTATGTTGGGGTCGGCTTCTAGCCTAACCAAATGCAGCTGAATACCAGTATATTACCACCCATTATTACTTTTGTGTCTTCTGTGGGATACAAGCTACCAATGAATATTTGATTTCTATATAACCAGTATGAAATCAGCCACTCCCAACCCAAACGTCAACATTTTTTGTTCTTCCACTTGACACAAACGCGTTGCTGATCAAAAAGTGTTCGGTGTCGGTAACTGGAAACTAAAAGTCGTCAGTTGAAGATACAAGCAACATTAAATAAAATCCTTACAATTGTACTGAGCTGCGCTACCGATCGTAGCCACCGGACACAGCAACTACGGTTTCCTGCGATAGTGTGCCGTGTCGGAAACAAAAAGTGTCCACGGTTGCGAAGCTCCTTAACCACCAGTCTCTACGGCAATCAAATGATAGTCTTAATTCGAGTTCGCTTGCATTCGCTGTACGTGAAGCGTGTCTAAGTGTGCGTGCGTTTTCATCTATTGTATGGACCTTCTGTACCTAACTCCGTTGTGGTACAGAGACAGTTTCAACTACTCTCATTGTACTATTGTTCGGTTATTGATGAACACCATTGTGTTTCGGGGACTAATTATGGGGAATGGGGGACTATTCATTGCTTTGAATGTTTAGAGTGGTTGAGTAAATAGATGATTTTTGGCTGATGTGGTTGTGTGTATTGCAGGGAGTGATAATTTGTCATGATAATATTTTTTACGCACTAAGAATTTCTCTTTTATCGTGGGTGCGTGTACAAACATGCCCGCCACACTATTCACAAACTCCTGAAAACCAGAATTAACAGTGGCGACCACCAGAAAAGCGCCGACACAATGAAGCTCGACAAAGTCCCAGAGAAACAATTTAACTGTCTTGGATCCCGCAACGAAATTATTCAGAGAAGAATACCGGATTTTTTTGCAGAAAAGTGTATCAAAGTAGAAACCGTTATTTCACGAGAACCCAGCTAGCAAAAATCAATCTTACAAAGTTTATTTATTTATTTATTTATTTACTCTCTAAACATACAAATATCCTTACAGGCTAGACCCAATGCGATATTGTAGCACACTTAAAATTTAAATAGTTTAACTGTTTTTGACATAGCAAATTCTATATATAGCTGTTCTTGTAAATTCACCCAAAGAGCAACAGAATATATCCAAGTCCTCAGCAATGAGGTTGAGGTTGCGGAGTGCGCTCGTGAGCGGCGCCACGCGCAGCAAGTTAGTTCGCGCGCGCGGTTCTACCAGCAACTGCGGCTGTCGACGACGACCCACATACCTGTCTGGCACGGCTAGCTCCACCCTTCGCAATATATCCCGCATTGTGTATCTTTCCTCTAATTCCTACCTTAAAAATATACGTCACTAGTGCGAGTTGCCTCCTGACCTTTAGTTCATTATATCCGACCATTCCCAAGACAAATAGAGTTGGATACATCAATGGATAAAATGGATATACCCCGTATTCGCTCAAATATTTGTACCTAATAAATTTATTTTGTACTCGCTCCAACATGAGACTATACTTAGTTTCATGTGGGGCCCAGAAAACTGCATTTCATTCTAGTTGGCTTCTTACTAAAGCATTATATAATGCTATTATAGCTTTAATATTTGTGAAGCCTTTAACAATTCTAAGCACAAATCCTAGATTTCTATATGCTTTTTTGCATATCTTAACTATATGATCTCGAAATGTTAGTCCAGTGGTGAAACGAACTCCCAAGTCCCTCACTTCAGTGGCCCTATCAATCGGCACCCCGTCCACCGTATAGGTAAATTAAATTATCCCAAGATATCCAGTCTTATATCAGACTTATAGACACTTCTAAGTGTAGATTTGGGCGCGCTTTATAAGTATATTCACCCTTGCAATTGCCTTGTAATGGTCTCGTAGTAAGTAAGTGTATTTTCAAACTTACAAGACTCTTGCTGATACTTTTATAATGACAAATAAACTTACAAGTGACTTACAATGGCACGCTGTAAGGGTGAATAACCTTAAAGTCCTCTTACTAATAAAATAAAACACTATTTTAAGTTTAATATCGCTAGTAGTCCTCTTTGTGATCTCCTAATAAGAGTGTTTACACAAACCGCCCTGAGGTTGCGAAGTAATAAAAACGTCAGTATTCTATTTAAAATTATTACACTTTCCTACAAAACGCTAGTCTTTATATGCTCTAATTTCTTACTCATTTGTCACACACTATATTTATGCGATTATTAGGTTGCGAGGTACTTTTTCTCGATTATTTTGAAATTTTATTAACAATATTTTCACGGGCCTTTTCCAATATGTGTCTTTTACTTTATAATTTTTTTTAATTATTTGTAAAATAATATCAAAATGTAGCCATTACGACCAACTACGACTCATAAGTGTTTATTAGAGCAATATAAGTCCAGTACTCTTGTGTAAGGTTTATATCGCACTCGAAAAAGTTAAAAGATAAATCACACTTTTAAAATACTAGTTTTACAGAAGTCTAATAAACACTTCTAAGGTTGACTGTACTTATAAAATGTATTTATAAGTATTAATTAAGAATCAAAGGCAATTAGATTTGTAAAAGGCGCTTATAAAGCCAATACTCTTATTAATATTATATAACGTTTTCTTACATACATCTATAAGAATATGTTACAAGTATGAATGCTCTTAAAACTTAAATAGACTTATAAAATAGCACTATTAGAGTTCCTGCCTTAATCAGAACACGGATAAACCCTGTAAGAAACCATCGCTCTTAAAGCTTTTGTTTGTAATTGTATTTTGCTAGCTAACTTGCTTTTGAATTTTGCTAATTGCTAACATTTCATTGCTCGTGACTATTAGATACATGGACTGCTAAAACCATAAGACATTATGCGTCTGTCCTTGCCATCAAGAGGGATATTTGTGAGCTGATACAACGATAACAAACAGCATCAAAGGGGCTTTGAGCAACCGACACAGGCTCTGTGCTATTGATTACAGTCTATCGCTACAGCATCTAATCAGAGCACTGGTCCACACACAAATGTTTTAATATAGTACAGTTCTCTATAATTAAACGTTGATGTGGAGGTCATAGGCGCTACTGATCTTAGGTTCGATTACCAAGTGAGGGAAAGTGTTATTGAGTTTTAAAAAAAGGACATTCTTAATAGTTGCTTGGTGTGCCCTGCACGTATGATGACAATACCAAAATACTTTTATGTTATCTAAACAAAGAATGACATGAAGCTACAGTCCCAGTCACAAGGCATAATAACTGTGAAAGTACTGTAGTAGCCCATTCCAAAGCGAAGATCGCTATTGAGAAGAACGAGCAATTAAATCCATGGACACTCTTTTAAATCAGAATATCGTGACAAAACCTTAGTGAAATCATTCATATTGAGATAGCCTATAAGAGACTCAGAAAACATTAGAAGATAAAATGTGGGGTACATCATACTTATTGGCGGATACAATTCAGTCCAACCGGCATAGCCCAAAGAATTGCTAGACTTAAGTGGCAGTGGGCGGGACACATTGCTCGTAGAAGACATGGCCGATGCTGCTGAAGAGTTCCAGAGTGGCGCACGGCTATAGTATCGGAAAACGCAGCGTCGGTAGACCACCCATAAGATGGACCGACGACCTGGAGAAGGTTGCGGGATTCACTGGATGAGAGCAGTGCAGGATCTGTTGATGTGGCAATCTTCAGGGGAGGCCAGTGTCCAGCAGTGAACTTCGGCTGAAACGTTAATGGGTGTGACCATCACGATAAGGGACCTAATAGACCAGACACTGATCCTATCAAAATAATTGTAGTTCCAACATCCAATCAAGCCATTGGTCCATTCAAATGTTATGTAGTACTCTGTAACCAAACGACGCTTCTCGTATGCAAATATCTACATTGAAACCACTCGGAGTAAAGTCATAGAGTAAAAAAACCATGTAGAAATGACAAAAGCCGGAGTGACAATAGTCACTGGAGCATATAAATCGTAAAACCGATTACCATCCGGTAATCCCAACAGCTGAGGATCGAGCAAAATTACGCGGGATTGGTGATTTAAAAGTCCATGGAGTTTACTGCCAATTCTTCTCCATAGACGTTTTGGAATGAGCAACTACAATACTTTCACAAGTTATTATGCCTTGTGACTGGGACGGTAGCTTTGTCTTTTTTTTTTATTTTAACTTTTTTTGTTTTTGAACGTCCTACGCATCAAAACTGTGGGCTGTTTTGCGTCTCTTCAACATCACTTGCTACATTCTTGTCAACTATGTTGGGGTCATCTGTCTAAACGGATGCAGCTGAATACCTATCATGATGATGAAGCCATCTAGACGATTTCGGCCACAGCGACTGCATTCGATTGCTTTCTAAGATGGTTATCGAGAGCTTTGGTGTGCTGCTCTTTCAATACCTATAAGTATATTACAGATATAGTTTGACTGTCTATCTGATCTCTAGAATTCAGTCTTTTGGCTAGTATGATACCCATTGGAAAGACTAGTAATTGTCAAACTTTTGGTCTTCTATCAAAGATCGACCACTAACCTTCATTTGTCACCAGCCCGAATTTAGCCATGAGTTATGGAAGTGTCGCTTCTACACACCCATAGTCTATGGTTACGTCCGGCGTGCGTTCGTTACGGTACCGAATCATAACTTTAGGTTAGGCTTTAGACTGCAGTCAGATTAGACCCGCCCTTTACTATGTAGTGGTGTGCTACCAGACTTTGTATAGGCGGTTCTCCTTTAGTGGATTTTGTAAAGGCATTCGCAGTGGGCAAAGTTGGGATACATGGTTTGAATTGAAACTTGTGCTTATCTCGTTTATATACATATAGCTGTTGCCCGCGGCTTCGCCCGCGTGAAGTTCGGTAACTGTCCCACTGGATCATACTAAAGGGATAATAGTGTCCTCCATGTTAATCCAGGTTATAAACTATCTATGTACCATATTTCGTAATCATCACAATTATTATTAACACAATCACCATCACTATCACAACCGCCATCATTATCACAATCACCATCACTATCACAATCACAATCACCATCACAATCCTCATCACCATCACTATCACAGTCACCATCATTATCACCAATTATCACCATTAACACAACCACCATAATTACCACAATCACCATCACAATCACCATAACAATCACAATCACCATCACTATCACAATCACAATCACAATCATCATCACAATCCCCATCACTATCGCTATCACAATCACTATCACAATCACCATCACCATCACAATCACCATCAAAATAACTATCACAATCACCATAACGATCACAATCACCATCACTATCACAATCACAATCTTCATCACAATCCCCATCACTATCGCTATCACAATCACTATCACAATCACCATCACAATCACCATCAAAATAACTATCACAATCACCATCATCGTTATCACAATAATTATCATCGTAATCAGTCATTATCACCATCACAATCACCATCACAATCACCATCACAATCACCATCACAATCACCATCACAATCACCATCACAATCACCATCACAATCACCATCACAATCACCATCACAATCACCATCACAATCACCATCACAATCACCATCACAATCACCATCACAATCACCATCACAATCACCATCACAATCACCATCACAATCACCATCACAATCACCATCACAATCACCATCACAATCACCATCACAATCACCATCACAATCACCATCACAATCACCATCACAATCACCATCACAATCACCATCACAATCACCATCACAATCACCATCACAATCACAATCACCATCACAATCACCATCACAATCACCATCACAATCACCATCACAATCACCATCACAATCACCATCAAAATAACTATCACCATAACAATCACAATCACCATCACTATCACAATCACAATCTTCATCACAATCCCCATCACTATCGCTATCACAATCACTATCACAATCACCATCACAATCACCATCAAAATAACTATCACAATCACCATCATCGTTATCACAATAATTATCATCGTAATCAGTCATTATCACCATCACAATCACCATCACAATCACCATCACAATCACCATCACAATCACCATCACAATCACCATCACAATCACCATCACAATCACCATCACAATCACCATCACAACACCATCACAATCACCATCACAATCACCATCACAATCACCATCACAATCACCATCACAATCACCATCACAATCACCATCACAATCACCATCACAATCACAATCACCATCACAATCACCATCACAATCACCATCACAATCACCATCACAATCACCATCACAATCACCATCATAATCACCATCACAATCACCATCACAATCACCATCACAATCGCCATCACAATCACCATCACAATTACCATCACAATCACCATCACCATCACAATCACCATCACAATCACCATCACAATCACCATCTCATCACAATCACCATCACAATCACCATCGCTATCACCATCACAATCACCATCACAATCACCACCACTCTCAGAATAACTATCACATTCTACATCACCATCACAATCACCATCAAAATCAGTATCACAATCACCATCATCGTTATCACAATCATTATTATCGTAATCACAATCGCTATCATCATTATCACAATCACTATCATCGTAATCACAACCATTATCATCGTATTCACAATCATCATCATCACAATCTCCGTCCTCGTTATCACAACCATCGCTATCACCATCACAATCACCGACACTATCACTATCACCGTCACTGTCACAATCACCATTACAATCACAATCACTATCACAATCACCATCATCGTTATCACGCTTATTATCATTGTAATCACAATCATTATCATCGTTATCACAATCATCATTATCACAATCATCATCATCGTAATCACAATCATTATCATCGTAATCAAAATCATCATAATCACAATCATCGTCATCATTATCACAATCATCATCATCGTAATCACAATCGTTATCATCTGGATCTCAAAATAAATGCCATTTTCGTAATCAGCACCCCTGATAATCTCGGTATCGACACCCATATTGATTTTTAGTCATTTCAACCCCATCGCACCCCAACAGGGAATGGTAGTATTTCAGGTCTGCCACATTAAATCTTAAAATCGTTGTTTTTGTTATACACCCGACTCAATTCACCATAAAAACAATACCTATGTTGAATTTCAGGCTTTGTTACCCCATTTCCCCCTTTAGGGGTTGAATTCTGAAAAAAAACTGAAACACAAACGTTAACTCATTTATCGATAGGAGTACTCCTGTTAAGTTTCGAATAAAGTAGTCTAACTCATCTTATTTCCCCACGTAATCTTTGGACTCCCGTTCCAACCCCTAAGGGGGTGAATTTTGAAAAATTATTTCTTAATGCACCCCTAAACTTCATAAAGAACCTTTGTGCCAAATTTGGAATCTCTAGACTCAGTGGTTTGGGCTGTGCATTGATTTTTATACTTTGCCACCCCATTTCCCCCTATTAGGGGTTGAATTCTGAAAAAACCTGAAACCCGTTTCTACTCATTTATCAACAGGAGCACTCCTGTGAAGTTTCGAATAAAATAGTCTAACTAACCTTGTTTTACCCATACAAACTTTGGATTCCCGTTTAACCTCTTTAGGGGTTGAATTTTGAAAAATCCTTTCTTAGTGCACCCTTAGACCACATAAGGAACCTACTTGCCAAATTTGGAATCTCTAGACTCAGCGGTTTGGGCTGTGCATTGATTTTTATACTTTGCCACCCCATTTCCCCCTCTTAGGGGTTGAATTCTGAAAAAACCTGAAACCCGTTTCTACTCATTTATCAATAGGAGCACTCCTGTGAAGTTTCGAATAAAATAGTCTAACTAATCTTGTTTCCCCATACAAACTTTGGAGCCCCGTTTAACCCCTTTAGGGGATGAATTTTGAAAAATCCTTTCTTAGTGCACCCCTAGACCACATAAGGAACCTACTTGCCAAATTTGGAATCTGTAGACCCAGCGGTTTGGGCTGTGCGTTGATAGATGAGTCAGTCAGTCAGTCAGTCAGTCAGTCAATCAGTCAGTCAGTCAGTCAGTTTCTTCTTTTATATATTTAGATATAATCTCACGTTTGTAATCCCCAAAGGGTAGGTAAGGCAGGAAATGTAAATGAAATATACTTTCACGTTTATGCTTACCATATTTAGATTTACCTATAATAGGCATGACGACCGTATCAAAAAATTGCAAATCTATTTAGTCCGTCAGTTAGAGTATTGGAAAATAATGGACACATGTTTTTTGTTTTAGTAAATCAATGAAAATTGACAAAGATAAAACGCATCAAAACTCGGGAGTGGGGGTTCGTGACGTCAAAACTAGCTAAAAATTATACCAAGGCGTGACGTATTGAGAATTTTAAAAGCGTCATATCTTCGTCAATTTTGGTTTACGTAACAAAAGAAAAAAAATGAGTCTAATATTTTTTGGAAATCTATCTGATGGACTAATTAGATTTTTTTTGTCGTCTCGCTTATAATACTGTATATTCATTAAAAAAAATCAGAGACTTCCTCATTGGAAAATCAGAGACTTCCTCTCTTCCTCTTTGAGTGGCCGCAAGCGCGACTGCTGAGCATAAGATTTTGGGTTCCATTCCCGGGTCGGGTAAAGAGATATTTGGGTTTTCTAACATTAATTTCTCAGACAGATCCACGGAGACTGGATTTATGCCTAGGCGGTTGATGGCTCGCCTCATACATGAGACTCATAACTGACGAAATGTGTGTACTCTTTAAATACACCTCTGCCTATCTCATCGAGGATTACGGGCGTGATGTTATGTTTCACAGTTAGTTCGTTAGTCCATTCCCCAACACATTTTCACCTCAAATCTACTAACTACTAATCTATTGCCATCCAACGTGGCAATGCTGCCAGCCTTCTGGCCACTTTTTCTGTTGACAGCGATGTGGACGAATTTTTTGACGCCCTTTAACCGTTTTGATGAAGTATTCTTGTTTGAGCACTTATTTTTTGGGCCCCAATGCATTGAGCACTGAAGGTATTCCCATTTAAACACCAACCGTTTTAAAAGCTTGGTGCTCAATGGAGAACAATATAAAATACAGGGTGTTAAAGTAGTCGCGTGCCATAGCTTAGGGGTAGGTTCAGTGTCGATAAAGGAACCCAGGAAATAAAAAATCCAAAAATAATAATAAGTAAACATAAAAAAATGCAAGATCAACCTAATTTACTTAATACAAATAGGTAGGTAAGTAATTAAAGCATTTAAACAAATAAATAATTTTAATTCTAAACGATTGCTATTTTAAGTTAGTAGGTACTAAATTAGGTTGATCTTGCAATTGTTTTTTTCCTGGGTTCCTTTATCGATACTGAACCTACCCCTAAGCTATGGCACGCGACTACTTTAACACCCTGTATTTAAGTGCTCAAACGGGAATACTTCGTTTTGATACTTGTATATATTTTTATTACTACTTTAGAGCTTTAGTTTGTTTAAGGTGTAAATAATACCCTAATACATTACAACCAAATATACTAACCCAGACTTCGAAACTCCACACTTATTAAACCACTCGCTCACCAACAAAGCAGTTAAGTCTAAACTAACTTAAAATATAACAAGTTTATTAACACGATCATGTCGGCATATTAAATCAGACCGCAACTGTATTCTCCCTAGAGCGTGATGGAAGCGCTCGTGTTACGTCGCGGGACTTCGGTAGTGATGTAGTTATGAGTCCCGGGACTCATGTGGAAAAACGGGATTGGAGATTCGATGTTTGTGTTGATAGACTGTGCTTGCATGTAGAGGTCAATCAGGACAGATTAAAAAAAACCGGCCAAGAGCGAGTCGAATCGCAAGAGATCGTCGGACTAGCGCACCGAGGGTTGAGGGTTAGGTACAAACTTTTTAATGGATAAACTTAACTTTGCTGTACGATCCCTAGAAACTGCTATTGCACCAACCGCAAATAATAAGTTTGTTACTGTAAAATCGATTATTTTTTTGGTAATATTTACGGTTTTCAGATTTTACCCTTTACTTGTGCTGTAAGACCTTGCTTTTTGCCAAATGATTCTAGGTCAACGGAAACTACCACATGGGTTTTTGACCCAAAACCTTTAGAGTTGACCCGGTTGACCTAGAATTGACAATTTTGGTCAAAATCAAGGTCTTACAGCACAAGTAAAGGGAAAAGTCCGAAAAATAAAAAAAAAAGTTTAAAATTAAGATTGACTTCAGTATCTGGTATAAATTTCAACTTGCTAGGTCCACCCTTTCTTGATAAAATCAGTGGTGACAGACAGACAGACAAGAAAGTGATCTTATAAGGGTTAGAAAGAAAGAAAAGAAAGAAAAATATTTATTTTGGACAAGCACAGGAAATACAAAAATAATATTAAAAAAAATAAAAATAAAGAATCTAAAACTAAACAATAAAAAGAATCTAAAACTAAATCAAAAAGAAAACCTGTGCGAGGCCAAAAAGGCTCCTATCTCAGCATGATGCTGCGATAAATGAAAACAAATACCGCAGCGCTGGTTTTCTGATAGGGCCCACTGTGATGTCACGGTCACACCTATGGACACAAAATAAATCCATCCATCCATATGGGTTCCATTTTTTTCCTTTTGATTGAGACGAAGACTTCATTATCTTTTTCCGGCCCTCATTCCAATTTATTTGTGGTCGGCCCAGCATGTCTTCTTTTTCCATACTTCTCTATCACTCGTCATCATGAAGATACTTTAATAATTATTGATAAAAATATTATAATATACTCTATTAAGGCCCTTCTAACTAAAATTAGCAACTCTATTTGTGGTGGTTCAAACTTAGTTTAAAAAACTGTTAAAATAATATTGCGATTTATAAAAAATCTATTGATTGGACTAAAAAAATAAAACACATAAGACCTGCTTTATAGTTAGTTCAGTTAGTATGCAAAGTTTCATGATCTAATTTGAAGTACTTTTTGAATACCAGCGGTTTATTGTTCGATTTGGAGGTAACTTTGAATTTTTTTTCTATCGAGAACAGTTTATGGAATCGTGTTTTCGTCACACATAGTACTTCAACATTACCATATATTTATTTATAAATTGCATCAGCAATTGCAATTGCTACAGTATTTTAGGCGTAACGGAGGATCATGCTAAGCCATTTGAGGGAGCCCTTAAGTTAAAGTAACTTAAAGCAACAAACTAAAAATCTGGCGTCAAAAAACTCCTCAACGCTGTCAACTGATAATGTCCCCAAGAGACTAGCGGCTTTGCCACGTTATATGGCATCGCTTAGTCTATGGCCAAGGTAAAAGCTGGCCTTTGAAAATAACCGATATTTATCAACTTTCGGAAACTGGTCAGATTTATAGATTTTCTTATTTTAGTTATCATTTGGTTAAGTCTGATATACGCAATCTTTCTTGAGGTTGCTGCTACAATCTTTTGTATGAATTTTATAGAAATCAGACCACCAAAAGAAGGTCCTAACCATACACTAATGTAGCCTTTAAAACTAGCAAAGTCTCTAAATTTCAAGTAGTTACCACAAAATATAATGTCTCTGCTCAACTTCAAAAAAGGTTTACTCGAATTTGGGTTTGAAATCCCTATTTTTAATTGGAATACTATACACTATACTACTATATACTATTTTTAATTGTCTGTGTGGTGTCGGACGTAAAGAATAGCACCATCCCATATCTTCCCGTGGGTATCGTAAGAGGCGACTAAGGGAGAATGGGCAGCAGCGTTCTCTGTGCTTTTGCAACAACTGTACTGCTATCGCCAACCCGCCTGCCAAGTGTGGTGATTATGGCAAAACCCCCCCCTTGGGGGAGGCCTGTGTCCAGCAGTGGACGTCTTTCGGCTGATATGATGATGATGAATTGGAAAACACATGTTCTAAAAACAGACTTAGGACTTGACCTCACCTTCAAAATTTTCATTAAGAGAATTTCATAGAACTCTATTATTAGCTTGTGATTGAAGAATCAAATTGAAATTCGGCTCGAGGAATTCCTAAAAAAATCCCGAAATCGATTAGTAAGTCACATCACTAGACCACCGCGGCTAATTCAAACTTTGTACCTAATATCGCGACCACAGTGCTTTTGACGTAGCTCAATGCGCTGAATAACGCTAAATAACAACTCTACTTTCACTTAGAAGGCCTTATAGTGAAGTCACACGGGCGTTGTTGGTGCCTTGCGTCGTCGCAACACTGTGATTTCAACGTACTGAGTTCCAGACGAGGAACCCAACGCAATAAAGAGGAATTTTAAAAAAACCTTCGATTTAATAAACAGCTAGCGTTTGCCCAAAATTTCGTTCGCGTTATCATCGGAAATTATCCCAGTGGAATGTTAAAAATATAGTATACTTGCTGACATCCCGCGGTTTCACCCGCGTAGTTCCCGTTCCCGTGGGAGTACGGAAATAAAATATAGCCTATAGCACTCACGAATAATGTAGCTTTCTACCAGTGAATCAATTTTACAAATTGATTCATTACTTCCGGAGATTACCCCCTACATACAAACTTACAAACTTACAAACTTACAAACACATGTTACCTCTTTATAATATTAGTATAGATAGTATAGATATAGATATAGACTAGCGGACGTCCCGCGGTTTCACCCGCGTAGTTCCCGTTCCCGTGGGAGTACGGGAATAAAATATAGCCTATAGCACTCACGAATAAAGTAGCTTTCTACCAGAGAAACAATTTTTAAAATTGGTTCATTACTTCCGGAGATTACATACAAACTTACAATCAAATGTTACCTCTTTATAATATTAGTAGTATATGACACCCGGAGATACCGTAGCTTCCCATTAGTGAAACTATTTTCGAAATCGGATCAATAGTTCCGAAGATTATGGCCTACATCCGAACTTACAAACTCTTACCTCTGTTGAAGGAATATTGTTATTATGTAGATTGACGAGCGGTATAGGGGTATGAAGAACAGGGGTGTAAAGTTCTTGATACCCTTCTAAGGGCTTGTGTTTTGACTGTTTTGTGGTTTACTGCCCGACGGTTGTAGACAGGTTTTTCTAAATCGTCTTATCTATACTTCTATACTAATATTATAAAGAAGTAACAATTTGTTTGTATGTTTGTATGTAGGGGGTAATCTCCGGAAGTAATGAACAAATTTTAAAAATTGTTTTACTGGTAGGAAGCTACATTATTCGTGAGAGCTATATTTTATTCCCGTACTCCCACGGAAACGGGAACTACGCGGGTGAAACTGCGGGACGTCAGCTAGTGTTGTATATAATTTTAACATCGCGATTTAGGTTTTTGATATTAGTTCTTCAACTGCGTCATATAGATGTCGGTGTAGTACTTTTTGCACTATGTCGTCCTAGTACTTTTGACGTGAAACGTCTTTAAAATCAGTTCCATATACGGGGTACCATATCAGAAAACCGGAGCGTAACTAATTTGGTTATATCGTATACATTAATAACCACAAAAATATTCATTGCAGAAATATGAATTGAGTGTCATTCAGTCAACTCGCTTTAAAACCTTGAGTTTGCATCGGGGCCGGGCGGGGCGGCGGAGGAGGGGCACTGCGCTCTCGCTGGATTCTATTCAGTATAACTCACGACTCACACGCGTCAGCGCGGTGATTCTTTCGTGTATTTACAGAGTTCGTTTAGACCAATCGATTATTGGTTTTCTTTCAATCATTAACACTAAAAGAGACTCGCTAATCTAGACGTTTCACGTTAAAATCAACGGCCGTGTGCACCGACACAACCCCACCCGATTTTTGCACTGACTGGCTACATTGTCACCACTTAGACATCGCAACGTACCGGCAACGTATCATGTGGTTCCTCTCTTAGGGACTTCAAACTCAAAGTATCTCAAGTATATCCTTCTAGTACTTCAACTATTGTACTTACTATACAGTTTAGTTTGGGTAACTTAAGCTCCACGTGTCAAACTATATTCAAGAGTGTGATAGTTTTCTACACGTGTAAGACTACATTAAACTGGCATTTCCTTGCCCCTTTGTTGGGGTGGCGAAAATTATCCCACGAAAACGTTCTACGCGGATAAGAAGTATTTTATTCTATACTTATTATCCGCTATGGTCATAGCGCTATGGTTTACCTCTGTGAAATATTTTATCCTAATCTATTCAGCCGTTATGGTTAAAATTAGTTTTGTCCAATCAAATGGCTCGAAACTAGTTTTTTAGGGTTCTGTTGCCAAACGGCAAAAAACGGAACCTTTAAAACTTTGTCGTGTCCATCTGTCTATCTATCTGTGTCCGCCCGTATGTCACAATCATTTTATTCCAAGACTATTGGCACCATATCGTTGTAATTTGGGGTGATAAGAATCGCTACACAAATACTTCTGAAATAATGAAAAAAAATTAGGGTGGCCTTCATAACAGGGTTGAAAAAAAAAAATTGGCTTAGTCGATAGGCTTTCTACAGAAATTCCTGACGAAAAATCCCATAGAACTATGCCCGACTCAGCAGTTGCGCTACTTGCGCTCATGACCAACAAAGAACGCAACGCTCCGATCTCGAGTTTCGATCGTGAGTTGAATGTAAATTCGGTTCTAAAGTTTTGACATCCAATCCTTCAGACCATCTAGTCTAAATCCCTTCATCTTCAAACTGTTCATCCATCCTACCCATCTTCAACAAACACTGACAACTGACTGACATCAGCCTCCTCAAAAGCACTGCACTTTGTGCCCATGTAAAACAAATTCAACCCTTTCCCACTACTTGACCCCTTTCGCTACTCGACCCCCACGCTTTGCCCCTTTTTGCTTAAAACCATAAGATAACAAGCGAGAAACGCAGAATAGCATTTCTTATTCAAACTATTAAGTATCCTTCATACCTTTGCGTTATATTTAAGGCAAAACCCTTAGTATATTAAATGGGATTATACTGTCAAGGGATAATGTAACCCTCTATTCACCTTGAGACATTCTTAGGGGTTATAGAGGGGTGAAGTTTGGCGAACAATACAATTGGTAATGTCAGTGTTAAGTTGTTTATTTTTTTCGTTTACTTAAGTGAATTAGATACTAGTTTTTTGGTTATTTACATAATGGCACTTTACTGAAATTATTTTATGAGATTTAGGTTTTTTTTTGGTGTTTTAGTTAACACGAACGTTCAAAACAAGTGGTGAAAAATAATATTAATCAGCGCCTAAAAATAAATTCACGCGGTTGGATTATCAACACTTACCTCAGCACCGACAGTTGAAAATCCCAAAACCCGCTTATAGACATGTCGCATCTGGTCATGAGCACGGACGGGCGAATGAATCGAAAGCGCGCCAGTGGTGACATCACGCGACCTACTCCCCACCATGGCGGCTTTTACAGAGTCCTGATGTTAACACTTCGTGGCGGGGCGGACAGTCTGGGTCTGACCGCAGCGGAGTGAAGACGTCTTGAAACTGTACACGATTCATTGTGCCTAGTGTTAATGTGTGAAAGTGTAATGTCAAGTTATTTGTTAGACTCAGTGTATCTGTTTGAAAAGAGTAACCATGGAGTTTCTTGCCGGTTCTTCTCCATGGAAACAACCTACCCGAACCGAGCAATGTGAAATAAAAGAGTGTTTCGCATCCAATGTGTTTTCATAGCACGAAACCCGTGTTCTGCCCACATAAGCTCGAGCCTAGCGAAATAAATTCCTGACAAACCCCGACATCAGAATTGGGATAAAATCGTGCTAATGAAATCATGTCGCGGGGACAGTGTTAATAACAATCAGTGTCAACTGTGTAAAAACCGGAAAGTGCCGAAAAAGTTCGTGAGAAAAACGGACAAGAAAGAAGGTAGACCGATTAGTGTGGTAATAAACACCCACCCGCAATAACTTTAGTTTATCCGTAATCATGGTGCTTGCAACAGCGCCGAAATAAAACAGACTGTAAACAAGTGATATTTACCATGTGAAAAACAATGACAATCAGTGACGGTTACTTTTTGAAACGCAAAACAAAGACTTTGTATCGTTTAGACTTTGTATCGTTTACAAATTCTTAAAACCTAACCAGTGAATAGCAAGATAGTGTTGTGGTATGTCGTGAAACCAGTGTAAAGAATTGTTCAGTGCCAAATTCGTGTACGTTGTACGTCATTTACGTGAGTAGTAACAAACAAAAGAAAAATATGCGCACTGACGCCGGTTACAAGATACGTTAGAAATTTTCATTGTAACTACCAATCAAGTGTCGCGCATGCGGCAAACAAGGACAAACAAGTGGATTTTCGGACGAAGACGACCGCCGTCAAGAAGCCGTTGCCTGTGCCGACTGCTACAGGCGTTGGGCGGCGACCGTAGGCCAGCAGCAGCTCACTGATGTGCTTCAAGTGTGGCACGCCGGGCCACATCGCCAGTCGCTGCGCAGCAGGCCAGCGCTGGTCCAGTGCTGCTGTACTGGTCGAGAAGTGAGTCGACCTTTGCATCATCGAGCCGGAACATGAAAGTACTTTGGTGAGTCGTTTTCATTTTGTTATGACTCTGGAGCAGAGTGCCAATTCTGTTTAATCTGTCTAAGAGTGAGCATATTTATCCTGTCGTTGCTATAACTGGTGTAGTTCAAGGTTCGGTAAATGGTAATTCGAAGATTTTAGCCTGTGTTAGAAAGATCCCCGATCACAAAGTTCCTCGAGAATTAGATGTCATAGTTGATGACAGTGGTAGTGAGACCAAATCTGATTAAGAAAGGCTTGTACACTCATACTCGAAACTTTAGACCGCACCACATGAGTGACATGTGGCGATGGGTCAGGTAGACCGCAACTCATGAGTAACATGATGGCGATGGGTCTGTTATCTGTTGGACCGCACCTCATGAGTAACATGATGGTGATGGGTCTGTTATGAGTTAGACCGCACCTCGTGAGTAACACGTGGTGATGGGTCTGTTGGACCGCACCTCATGAGTAACATGTGGCGATGGGTCTGTAGGAAATCGTTGGTGCGATTTCTGTCTGTGTTGGTGCACAGAGCGCTTATGACAGTTTTATGAGTTGAGTTTGCATTGCCTAAGAATTATGGTAAAAGTAACAGAATTGTTAGAATTCCTGTGTTGTAACTTTTTTTTTGATCGGACCTTTTCCAATGTTGATCGGACTTTTTCCAATGTTGATCGGACCTTTTGCAATGAGAGAGCAGGCATCGCGCAATATAGTTGAAAGTTCCAATTATGACAGACTGCGAAAAATAACTGACGTTGACATGCTCGTAGGTGACAATGACGAGACTAGTTAAATATCAAGTAGTCCACTTAACATTTTGAGTACCCAGCATAGTAAGAGTTTTCTTATAATCTCATTTTCTAAACTAAACTAACTATGATGATTTTAATTGTTTTGATTTTAATGGATCCACTGTTTACAACTACAATGCTTTCGATGGACTGAAAGCATACCCGATGGACTGGCTATTGTTGTGGCCGCATCAGAAGCGCCGGAGCATGTAAGAGGTGCACGTTGACTGCTTTTTCTGTGCAGTATACTCTTTGCGAGGAGTAGCACTTACGCGGCTGAGATGGTTAGCTTCTGAAGATGGGTTCACATTTTACGTTGTGACTTGCCGATGGACTGGCAATTGAGTGTAGAGTCACGTGTAGAGTCACGTGTAGAGTCACGTGTAGAGTCACGTGTAGAGTCACGTGCAGAGACACGCGCAGAGACACGCGCAGAGACACGCGCAGAGACACGCGCAGAGACACGCGCAGAGACACGCGCAGAGACACGCGCAGAGACACGCGCAGAGACACGCGCAGAGACACGCGCAGAGACACGCGCAGAGACACGCGCAGAGACACGCGCAGAGACACGCGCAGAGACACGCGCAGAGACACGCGCAGAGACACGCGCAGAGACACGCGCAGAGACACGCGCAGAGACACGCGCAGAGACACGCGCAGAGACACGCGCAGAGACACGCGCAGAGACACGCGCAGAGACACGCGTAGTGACGCGTAGTGACGCGTAGAGACACGCGTAGTGACGCGTAGTGACGCGTAGTGACGCGTAGTGACGTAGAGTGACATGTAGAGTGACATGTAGAGTGACATGTAGGTAGAGTGACATGTAGAGTGACGTGTAGAGTCTAATTTTCCGACGAGTTTATTATTCTGACACCAGATACACTTTGCAATTATTAAATTGTAATTGCCAGTGTGAATATGCTCACGACCGTGTACGTGCTATGCCAGATTGCTATGTTCCGTTGGAATTGAATGCTAATTTGGAAGTACCTGGAAGTGCCGATGACGGCAAAAGTAAGTAGATATAGCAGTGTTAACCTATCATGTGACAAATTGTCTGTGTGACAATCAGTCTGTGTGACAATCAGTCTGTGTGACAATCAGTCTGTGTGACAATCAGTCTGTGTGACAATCAGTCTGTGTGACAATCAGTCTGTGTGACAATCAGCCTGTGTGACAATCAGTCTGTGTGACAATCAGTCTGTGTGACAATCAGTCTGTGTGACAATCAGTCTGTGTGACAATCAGTCTGTGTGACAATCAGTCTGTGTGACAATCAGTCTGTGTGACAATCAGTCTGTGTGACAATCAGTTTGTCTGTGTGACAATCAGTCTGTGTGATATTACTATCCCTCTATGAGATAATTAGATATGTCTGAATGACAACCATTTTGGGTGATGTTGATTAAAGAAAGAATAGGGCCAGAATGGCCGAGCTTGAGTGTACTACTTACCGTAATTTTGCTCTTTACAGATAGTTCCGATGACGAGACACACGAGGACGTGTGAAGGCGCAGGACGGCCGTGACGGCGCGTTCATATTATTTTACGTATTTTTTGTGTTTTATTTAATTTGTGTAGTCACTGGGTGATGCACATGGCACATCCATTTAATGGATGTGAAAGCAATGCGATTGCTGGTCGGCTGGAGAGCCGTAGCGTTAGAGGTTTTACTCGAGGGTTTCTGTAAGATTGGTAGTTTTTAATGCTGTAGAGTTCTAAAAGTTGATTCGAACGACTGTTACATGGCCCAAGGGTTGACCTATTTTCAATTATTCCCAATTAACCGTGTTTGATTTAATCAACTGCCTCGTTGGTATAGTGATGGCAAGCGTGACTGCTGAGCATGAGGTCCTGGGTTCGATTCCCAGGTCGGGCAAAGTGTTATTGAGTTTTTCCATCAGAAATTTCTCAGTAACAGCCACGGTGTCTGGATTTGCGCCGGTTGATGACTAGCGAACTGTGAGTGTACTATTAAGTACACCTCTGTTAAACCTTTTGGGGATTACAGATGGGATGTTATGAGTTTGGTCAGGAGTGACCGAGTGGAACAAATTTCTGTCGTGGACTTTTTGCTTGCAGGGTAAACATCACACGAGGACGTGTGCAAGCAGGATGGCCGTGTCGCATCTGGTCATGAGCACGGACGGGCGAATGAATCGAAAGCGCGCCAGTGGTGACATCACGCGACCTACTCCCCACCATGGCGGCTTTTACAGAGTCCTGATGTTAACACTTCGTGGCGGGGCGGACAGTCTGGGTCTGACCGCAGCGGAGTGAAGACGTCTTGAAACTGTACACGATTCATTGTGCCTAGTGTTAATGTGTGAAAGTGTAATGTCAAGTTATTTGTTAGACTCAGTGTATCTGTTTGAAAAGAGTAACCATGGAGTTTCTTGCCGGTTCTTCTCCATGGAAACAACCTACCCGAACCGAGCAATGTGAAATAAAAGAGTGTTTCGCATCCAATGTGTTTTCATAGCACGAAACCCGTGTTCTGCCCACATAAGCTCGAGCCTAGCGAAATAAATTCCTGACAAACCCCGACAGACATATAAAAATCCATTAGTTTTTATTTAACCAGTGGAAGTAAAAACTGGCCAAGTGCGTGTCGGGCTACGTGCAGTGTAGGGTTCCGTAGTAGCCCGTTAATAATAAAAAAGATCAATTTGACGTCTTTCAGTTTAGCAACTACAGCAAATACTTCATCTTAGTCACTTTAGAGGATTTATTCCAAGGATTTCGTATTTGGTACAAAATTACCCAACACCAAAGTTCAACCTATCAATCTACCAATCCTAACCGCTATAATTTTTCTTTAAAGTTCATGAAATGTACTATCATTATGATTTTTTTTCCAGATTTTTCAAGCCAGCAGTTTAGCTTTTAGAGGGGGGAGACGCCCTACTGGAACAAATATTAAGATAAGATAAGATATTTATTTTGCAAATATGGGTACATACACGATGATATAAAAATATAATAGCAACAGCCATATTAACCAAAAGGCATGCAAAAGTACAGAAGACACTAGAGATGCTAAGTAGGTACATAATGGTAAAGATAGACAATAATACATTTAAAGATTGATTAGCTATAATTTCAATTTCACAATTATTATTCTACAGTCAACTTATTTTTTGTATTGGAATTGAATAAAATAAAATATAAAAAATAAAATGTCATATTTAGTTTTTCAAATGTCCAGTCGTTATAATAAAATACCTACCTGATCAAGAAATTACGTTCTCCATTAAAAATAATATTTGTACTTTGAAGTTCAATATTTCGTAAATGGAGCATTAAATCGAAAAATAGTATTAGCAACCCCTATGTCATTATAAGATACTATTCAACGATACCCCGCACGATGGGATAGACGACGAAAAAAACCCTAAAATATTTTTTTCCCAAGATTTTATTTTACCATTTTGTCGGCGCAATTTAATTATACACCTCTAAAAAATTACAGCTTTCTAGCTAATACCAACTGTCTCTGAGCAAATCCCCGGACAGACAGACATGACGAAACTATTAGGGTTCCTTGTCGGAACTACGGAACCCTTAAAACGGGAAAATTAGCTCTAAAAGACACATTGAAAAAATATTATTTCATCATCATCTGCCTAGCCTTTTCCTAAATATGTTGGGGTCGGCTTCCAGTCTAACCAGATGCAGCTGAATACCAGTATTTTACATGGAGCGACTGCCTATCTGACCTCCACAACCCTGTTAGTACCGGGTAATACGATACCTCTTGGTAAGACTAGTTGTCAGACTTTTTGGACCTCTGACTACCTAACGACTTTCAAAGATCTACAATGACAGCCGGGACCAACGGCTTAACGTGCTTTCCGAGGCACGGAGGAAACTCGGTATGTAATGGGCGATCACCCAGCCACAGACCAACTTAGGCAAGCACGGCTTAACCTAACGATCGACCCGAGCGGCGGTTATTATTTCGTTACGAGCTCCTCGAAAAAAAAAATATAAATAGGTAAGCAGAAATTAGTTACTCATTCTCAGTACCCGTATGTCACAAGACGAAAGGTCTCAACATAACTAACAGAAACCTCTAAAGTCCATTAAAATAATACAACCTCCTTTATAAGTATCTTCAGCCATATAATTTGCTTTATTTCTTTTTTTTTGTATGGCTTTTGGTCAAAAATGATCAATGATGTTTATTTTGCAAGCAGGTTTTTACAAACACTTTTAGACGTCTTTTTAAAACTAGATGGGGCCGGTGTTTCGTACCTGACTACTCTGAGATGAAACAGGCGAAACAAACTCACAAACTCATAGGTCATAGTCTCTTTTGAAGTCCAGACATAATCTTGCTCAATTCACATGAGGACTATGCAGATTAGTGTCTGAGATGGTCTTTTGAAGAAAGAACCACACAGATTTGAGTGGAGTCAGTGCAAGCATTTGTCAGTTATCGTGTAGCTCGACTTACAACCCAAAGAGCTCATAGGTAATACATGTTACTTCTTGTGTTTTTGCCTTAAAAAAGAAAGCGACTGTCGTGAAGGTCAACCATGAAAGTAAATAATTGTTGTGGCTGTTGTAATTTGTTGACTGAAAAACATAAGCCAATCAAATCACGTAGGCGATTTTCAGACTACAGCACTAGTCCAGTCGGTCGGTGAAGCGAATCTTACGTCGCATTGGCTTGTATGAAATCCGTGATGCCTAAGTCATAGAGTATAGTCCGGTTCAAACTTAATGGCGGCTCGGAAATTAGCTGCAAGTGACGGTCTGCGCATTATACAGACAAAACGATGCGTCATCTGCGCCCCGTTGATACCTTAAATTGTTGCCCGCGCAGCTTTACATTAGATGTTCCGAATCGCCATAAAGTTTAAAGCGTTATTCCTGCGCATACTGTCACTCGCTGCTAACTTCCGAGCCACCATTAAGTTTGAACCGAACTATACCATTTAGTAACATTCAGAGTATTGATGATCTTGATTTATTCTCCACCAGTGTTCATAAACTAAACAAAAATTTTGGAAATACTTATTTTGAGATCAACAACAACAAACAACAACAACAACAGCCCATAACGTCCACTGCTGGACATAAGCCTCTCCCATGATGGGAGGAATTTGCCATAATCTCCACGCTTGGCAGGCGGATTGGAGATCGCAGTGATGAAAGACTAACAGAAAACGTTGCTGCCCATTCTCTGGTCTACGGAGGCTCAAGGTGTTCTGCCTCAGACATTAGTCGCCTTATACGACACCCGTGAGTGTAATGGGTTGGTTCTATTCTACTCTGCCGGATACCACACGGCTAATTAATTTTGAGATCATTGAAACTTAATCAGTCTTTTCATAATTCTATTTTCTCTTACCTGTCTACTGTTTCTTGTGAAAAAACTTTTAATTGGCCTTCGTTCATTAATTGTCAACTTCTGTATCCGAGCTGTAAGTTATCTTAAGAAATAAAATAAAATACCGACCGCGTAGATGAGCGGCGTTCACCAACTCGCTGCGTAGCACATCACTTTAAAATCTTCGGCGCCTTCAACCGACTGCGCGGTGGGTTTTAAGAGCCTAAAAAGGTTCCACTATTGGGAACAGCAAAGGCCGCCTCTCTATTAGAGGGAGCGGCCTTTCATCACATCTTTGATTTTATTTTATTTAAGGATATGAGCGTTTCCTTACTATATCATCCTTCGTCGTACTGGACAATAGATTCAAATACAGTATCTAAGAATGCGGGTTCAAACCAAATTTAAAATAGAACGAGGAAAAAAGAACATGCACATTCTCTTATAGACATTCGAAACATTTGAATATGGAATTACGATTCGATTTCTTTCTCAGTGCACAACCATCTAAGCGCAACTAAATTGTTCCTCAAAGCGCAACCGTGGATCACAGGTAGAATGCCCATTCGCTTGCTGGGTCTGAAGAGAGCTTGACCTGTATGGTTACGCATAATCAGCTTTTACTGGTTGAAGTCTTCATCTGCCTAGCCTGCTCCCAACCATGTTGGGTCGGCCTCTAGTCTCACCGGATGCAGCTACCAGTATTTTACATTGGACGACTGCCTATCTGACCTCAGCAAACCAGTTACTGGATAATACGATACCATACCCCTTGGTAAGGCTGGTTGTTGACCAACACACCACGTGTTGTGAGCGCGCAATCGTGAAGACTCGAAAACGGCCCAATTAGTCGTTTTGTCTTTATTCTGCGTCCCTACGTGTATGTGAGCTGGCGCTGCCCCGCGGAACACTTTTTGGTGGTTTTGTTGGTGTATAACATATCTGTTTAATAGAATATCATTGGTAGCTACGAGAAAAGTTGAAGTAAGAACCAACTAAAATAACCCGACGCACCAAGGGGAGTCAGCCTAGCTAGCACCTGACTGGCTGGTTTATATTTCCATCGAATTCTTACCGATACCGATGTGAAAAAAGAAGATTTACACCTACACAGAATTTCCGATCAGAACATAATAATTTCAAAAATATTCTAAACTTTTCCTAATGGCCTACATGTTACGAACATAAAAAATGTAATACACAAAAATACATGTCTTATTGTAAATCCTGTTCACATTTGATATTCCGACGCCATTTTAGCTAAACGTCTTCAAAAGGACGAGTCGAACGTGATTCGGTTTGAAAATGGAACATCCATGATTTTTGGTAGAATGTAGATACCAACTTGATAATATTATTGTGGTAGATTGGGACGTGTAAAGGATTATGGAAGAAAGCATGGATAAAGTAAGAAATGAGTATTATTAGAGGAAGTTTGTAAATGGCGTCTGTTACAGAAAAATTGAAAGGAAGTCGTTAGCTTGGTATGGACATGTAATGAGGAGAAATGAAACGTATGTAACTAAAAGACTGATGAACATGAATGTTGGATGGAGAGGGAGAGGAAAACCATGCCGTGACAACTAGTCGAGTGCAATTAGACAATAAGGTGGAACGAAGTTTATAGTGGTCGGATTTTAACGAGACTTTTTTTATTGAGTGGAAAAAAAAGTAATAAAAAAAAATTCTCCGCTCGCGACTTCTTTTTTTTTTAAATTTCTTTTGGAATATATTTTTTCATTCATGTATAACTTCAAATTCAACGAATTCATATTATAGCGTAATAGTGTGACCTACGTGCATTCATCAATGATATTTAATTAAACACAATGATATTCTAACAAACAGATATGTTATACACCTACAAAACCACCGAAAAAAGTGTGCCGCGGGGGAGAGCCAGCTCACATACACGCAGTGACGCAGAATAAAGGAAAAACAGGCCAATTGACACGTTTTCGAGTCTTCACGATTGCGCGCTCATAACATATCTGTTTAATCAATTTTGAATCAATTTTTGTTTAAAAATTTAATTAAATATCGCATTCATTAAACTGTTTCTGTGTTCCAACTTTTGAGTATGTTTTGTCTAATTGCACTCGGCTAGTCTGACAGGGTAAAATGTACTATTAGATTCCTACCTAATAGTAAAATTTACCCTGTACCTAATAGACCTCTACCTAACTAATCGGGGATTAGGGACGTGTTTATTAGGTATGTTATTGTCAAAAGAATTTTATCCCAAACATATGATTTCCTCTCATTCCAAAATACTACTATACTAAACTCAATATCTTCTTATCCAAATATTATATTTTCTCCTACACTCCAAAATTCATCAACAAATAAAGAAAAATACATCAAAATACTCCAAACATTTAAGTACCCGGATAAATGATAGAAATACCCGGATATACCCCTTCACGCATCGCCGATACATACGTAATACACGGAAATACCTGCCCGGGCAGGATTTCCAATTACTTAAACCCAAAACCGGTTCACATACGTTTGTACCGGAATATAATATTCGATATTACCCGCAATCCGGATGTGTTTAACCGGGCGACGTAGTGAAGGGATACCTTTATGTGATTTTAATAAAATAGGTAATATTTTATGTTTCTTTTGTTGGAGTTTCTCTTTTTGCGTTTTTTGAAGAAAGTAGATCAAAGTTCGAATCTCATGCTTTTTAAACAACAAATTTAACATATTTTGCCGACTCGAGTTATTGGTTTAATAGAGAAAATAAGCAATACTCGTACGAGTAAGAGTTGTTGGATTCTGGGAAAGAAATAAGTGTTTCGTTGGTCTTATCATGTGTTTAGCCTTTTCCTAACTATGTTAGGGTCGGCTTCCAGTCTAAACGCATGAAGCTGAATATCTGTATTTTACATGGAGCGACTGATCTGGCATCACAACCTAGTAGGTTAATAAAACGATACCCCTTAAATTGGTAAGACTGGTTTTCAGAATTTCGGGCCACTGACTACATGTAAGGACTTTCAAAGATCTTCAAATGACAATCGGCACCATTGGTTAAACGTTGTTGCTAAATTCGGCACTTCATATATGGTAACCCATCCACGGATCGACCTCGGCAAGTGTTGCTTAACTTCGAAGACCGACCCCTGTGGCTATTCTTATTTAGCCACGATCGCATGACCACTGGTTATGACAACAGCTTGATTTTAAAATCAACAAGGACTGGACTTAAACACCCAATTGAGTTGGAAATGATTCCATTGTTATAGGTGGTTTCATTTGTAAGCACCCTCGCTCATCAGTATTCAGGTAGCAATTAGTGCGCCTTTTCACCTGAAATCAACGGATTTTGGTCGAGTTAGGCTCTGTGATGGTGACGTCATTCAATGATACACGTTAAGTAGACAATACTCTTGCACTAAGTGTAGTTGGTAAAATGATTTTGAATAATTATCTGGATAATTAATGTAATCAATCATTTTTGCGTAGTAGGTAATAATTCACTGTACGTAAAGGATGTTCATTTTTAGGGTTCTTTATCCGAAGGGTAACCAACGAGACCCATTTACTAAGCATCCGCTGTACCCGTCCGTCCATTCGTCTGTGTGTAAGCGGGTTATACCTCGGGAATCCTAATAGGTAGTCAGTTGAAATTTTTCACATAATTTGCATTTTTGTTGCCACTATAACAATAATTCATAAATTAAGCGGGGCTCCCCTACTACGATGGTTTTACAAACACACGTCAAAAATTAAAATATTTTAAAAGGTAGATACAGTCGATGACTAATTGAGCTTCTCGGTAGATTATATCAATGTAAAAAAAGAATAGTTTCTATCATCGTTATCGCTTATAGAATGTTACTTGTTCCAGGCCCTCATATTATTTTATCGCACCCAACAAACCACTAACTCCAAACGAAAAGACCTTTACCGAAAGAAAAATGTATTGTAGTACTTCACGAACAAACTTCTCCACAAGTAATTCTACTCCTTATAAAGCCCTAAAACTATCTTCCCACACAAGAAAAAATCCTTCACACAATACTATCTGAAGCGAGAACTCCAAGAAAAACTTATGATACACGCGTTAAACTTACAAAAAATATCCGTATATTTTTTCGCGAACTAGAGTGAAATTCATCATTATTCCAGCCCAGAGGCTCAGAAAGTGGGCGAAAAATACAGAAAAAAAAATCGCGAACACAGTCATGTTTTGTATTGTCAGTGTAAATCAAAATAACGAGGAGCTAGCAAACAAACATATGGAAAGGTCGTTGAACACTAGAGAGGCCGGATAAAAATGTGGTTTATCCGGATTTTGAAAAAGTTCGTTAGTAGGAAGGATTGTTGTGGAAATGAAATAAATTGATATGCTGTAAGCCGATAAAATGGTGATGTCGTTCTGAATTCAATTCAAATGAATATTTTTTTTGATCTCTCTCGGTTGAAGCATGGTTCGTTAATCTATTCGGAAAAATGGTAAAGTGATCTTTGTAACTATGAGGCTTATAGACTATAATTATTAAATTTTATTAATTTCTAGGTATACATTAAGCTGGATGATCCTAATTCTTCGTAATTAAATCTCCAAAGCATAAATATAATTTAATAATCCATTAAAATAATATTTTATTCAGAATAAAATGTCTAGACTTTAGTCACCCGTACAAATTACGATTTAATCAGAAATACGTGTTATTATCAAACGTATGACCTTTTGTTTGACCACTAAAATTATTTTAATAAAAATTGCAAAAATCTAAAGGGTGTAAACACCTCTTAACGAAGCCGAAAGGCACTTATTTTCCTTGTCATTGCGATCTTTTTTTTGTTCAACACCATACCTGGGAACCTTCTAGTTACGGAGATATCCAACTATATATATCCAACTTTTTGATAAGTTTATTTTTAAATACAAGTTTTTAATGTAAGATTTTTACTTTAAACACCTCCACGACCCCTGCACTATTCAATCCATCCATCAGCACAATGTTTTGAGTGCGTTACATTGAGTTCTACCACAAAACATGATTTTTCACCCATAAAAAAAAAATTGTTTCCCAGTAATGATTTTTGCGTAAAGTTACTTAGTTTGATGTGTGTGTTTGGTTGACGGCTTCGTGATGAGGTCTTTTACACCCTGTATGTAGTCTCAAGTGACGTAAGTAGTTCGTACGTAGTTCCATTGAATTCTTACCACAGTACGGGTCTAGTGGTCGAGTGGCATAAAGGTGAGTTTTATCCGGATTTTCGGCCTAGTCCAAGGTTAAATATCGAGTGTTTGCGTGCCCCTAGATTTGTAGCTTTTATTTATAATGGAGGCGGAGAAATAGTAAGGTATATTTTAGTGAGCTTGCGTGTTAGTGATTTCGGATTATTTCGTCTAGGTTTCTATCCTTTTTCTTTGGTTTTATTAAGACTTCCCTCACTGTTTTGCGCTATTATTCTGGCTGTGTTGATCTTGTGAACCTGTAAATTAATTAGGTATGTTGTACAACAGGCTGTACGTTAGTGTTAGATATGTAATCAATATAAGCTGGAAGAGCTCGTGGCTAAATAATAGCAGCCGCTCGGGTCGATATCAAGGTTAAGCCGCGCTGCTGGTCCGTGGATGGGTCACCCGTTACACACCGTATTTCCTCCGTGCCTCGGAGCACGTTAAGCCGTTGTTCCCGGCTGTCATTTGTAGATCTTTGGCAGTCGTTATAGATAGTCCATGGCCTGAACGTCTGACAACCAGTCTTACCAAGGGGTATCGTATTACCCAGTACTAACTGTAAAAATAATTAAGTAGAATTCTTGTCGCCCTAACAGTCGGTCGCGCACGGTTCGGTCGCGTATGTGTTTTATATAGCACCATATTGCGACGCTGACGTCAGCGGCGACCGACAGCCGTATTTTGTTCTCGGTGACGTCACGACTGACCGTCAGCGCGACAAGAATTCAGGCCTTACTTTTACAAATTAAAATACGGTTTCTTTAAACAGTAATATTTCTTATAAAAGTTTTATAGCAATGTTCATTTGTAATGTATGTAAAACAAAACATAGCATAATTATTAATTGTTCAAAAGTTGTAGTTTTTAAATTATAAAAATGTAAATATTAATGGCATTCCATTAATAAGAATTTAAGTATTCACAAAAACTTCAACAGACTAAAGTTAAACATTTTAAGTTGAAACAAAAACTTTTAATTGATATGCAAACTTTTTGTTTGTTTCTAAATTAATAATAATTTCAATCTTGTTAAACAAAGAGGCTGAGTCCAGCGGAGAAAGGTCAGGGTGAAGCATTGGATCCTGGGCCAGAAAGGGGCCGTTGGGTCAATGCAATGTGACATTAAATGTTGCTACGCGCATGGTTGAAAATTGATTGACAATTTTGTTTACCAAGACATTTTTACACGTAATTGTCAAATGTGGCCGAATGGCCGTTTTCCATACTTACGTATAACTGTTGGTCAAAGTGCCTTCTTCAGTAGCTATCTGTGTTTCTAAAAACAAAGAATATCATATCCGGGGCTTATAACCCCTTATTTTTTTTTATTTTTTCGGATGCGAAATCATCAAATAACTCCTCCCGTCTGGGAGCTCTGGAGCGGGAGGGAGTCTTATACCCCCTCAAATGGCTTAGCATGATCCTCCGTTACGCCTAAAACACTGCAGCACTAATTTTGAAATAAATATATGGTAAAGTTGAGGATTAATGCTAAGTACTGTGTGTGACGAAAACACGATTAGGTACAGTAACAGTCAGAAGTCGACTGCCAATCTCGCAACACAATGGCAAAGCAATATTGGTGGTACTTATGACCTTCTTCTATAAGAACGTTTGACAACACTTACACATTAGCAACTTGTTGCCCGCTTAAGATTGTTATTACAAATTTCAATGAGTTGTGTAAGTGATACGGTGGCCAAATTGGTTGTTAGCGTTGGAACATCACTCACACGGATAAATATGCGTATGTGTGTATAGGCGCCGCCGCCCGTATAGCGCAAACGATAATGTGCATTGCGGTGGAAGTGGAATTTTGACCTTTGACTGTACATGAACTTTTCTCGATAGACAAAAAATCCAAAGTTACCTCTAAATCGAACAATAAACCGCTGGTATTCAAAAAGTACTTCAAATTAGATCATGAAACTTTGAACACTAACTGAACTAACTATAAAGCAGGTCTTATGTGTTTTAATTTTTTTAGTCCATTTAATATATTTTTTGTGGATCGCAAATAAACACTAATTTCGCACTATTCGGTCACAGTGACTGACGTAACAACCGCTTTGTAGTGCAAGCTGATTAGAACTTTATTCTAACGAAGTTTGAACCACCACAAATAGAGTTGCTAATTTTAGGGTTAAAAGGGCCCTTTTTTTTTTTTCGGATGGGAAATCATCAAATAACTCCTCCCGCTCTGGGCGGAGCAGGAGGGAGTGTCAGACTTTTACTGATTAAAATCCATCCATGTTCCTTCATCGCCCTTTGTGTTCCGGGGCCACGGTATCTCTTTCGAACAGTCCCGCAACCCCGGCAGGCGTCGGTCCTTACGGACCCCTTCCCTTTTGCTGACTCTCTTTGAGGTGCGCGTGGAACACGAACGCGCCGTCGACACGGCCTGTCGTCATGAGACGGATGGACGGCGAGCTAGCCCATAGCCCACCGTCCACAGGCCCGCGCCTACGGTGGCCGGGGGCCACGTGGTGGTGGCCCCCGACGCCCGGGGCGTCTCCCGCGGCGGCCGGGACGTTGAGAGGTTCTCTCCCTCTCACATTCCGCCACCTTCTTCTCTAGCATTACTGCTTCGCAGAAGGAGGTGACGGCGTCCCATTCCGTCTCGCTCCGGACCATGGCTTGCACCAGGGCCGGTCGCGAGAGGTCGCCGCCGCCGATCGCCGCTTCGAGGACACGGGCGGCGGTGCTCCGCCCACGTGGGGCACACCCTCCACCATGTGTTCCACCGTGTCCTCCGGTCGATCCTCACAATGGAAGCACCCGGGCGTTTCCTCCCGCCCGATTCGGTGCAGGAATCTCCCGAACACTCCGTGTCCGGTGAGGACCTGCGTCAGGCGGAAGGTGAGGACGCCGTGGCGTCTCTCAAGCCACCTCTCAAGCTGAAGGCAGCCCCAGTCCGCTCCAGTTTGGGGGCCAAACGTCGGAAATGTTCCACGAAGTTCCACCGGCTGTCAAGGACAAGTCCCAGGTACTTCAACGTCGACTCGACGCCGATGGATACCCCTCCTACCGTCAGTAGGGATCCCGTCAGTGGCGCATTCCGAGGCCCATGAAAGCACATGGCCTCGGACTTGTGCAGTGCCACCTCGAGACCCAGTTGCCGGATCCTCTCAACGACTATCGCAACCCCGCGTGTCATCGCTTCGGCCGCCGCCTCGTGCGACCTCCCCTGCGCCAGCACCAGCGTGTCGTCAGCGTAGCACACTACACTGACACCACTGGGGAGGTCGGCGCGCAGCACCCAGTCGTACCCGATGTTCCACAAGGACGGCCCTAGAACCGATCCCTGCGGAACACCGCACGATATCTCTCGCCGGTTCCATTCTCCGCTGCGACCAGGGTAGATGACGGCTCTGTCCGTCAGATAGTCCCCGACCACTCGACGGAGGTAGGTCGGCACTCGGTGATACCGGAGTGCCTCCCTAATGCAGCTCCAGGGCATGGAGTTGAAGGCGTTGGCGATGTCGAGAGACACCGCCAAGACAACCCCACCCCTGGACACCGCATCCCCCGTCGTGAGGGCTCTCACGCGCATGATGGCGTCCACCGTAGAGCGCCCCTTGCGGAAATCAAATTGGTGTTCCGCAAGGTCCGGCCCAGTCCCCGCAAGGTGCTCGGCGAGGCGGTTTGCAATGACTCTTTCAAAGAGCTTGCCCACCTCGTAACAAAAAAAAAGGGTTAAAAGGGCCTTCACTGTCATTTGATTCATGGAAAAATCAAA
The DNA here is from genome assembly GCA_905147715.2 of Xestia xanthographa. NCBI lineage: Eukaryota > Metazoa > Arthropoda > Insecta > Lepidoptera > Noctuidae > Xestia > Xestia xanthographa. The sequence goes on along the minus strand of LR990666.1, from coordinate 22,308,657 downwards.
GAAAGCTTTTCTTTGAGGTTTTGTTTCTAACCGGTCAGTAAGCGAAATGTCAAACAGTCAGATAGCAACCTACCGAAACCGGCTAGTAAGTTACTAAAAATGGCCGTTAGTGGTCGTAAGCGGTAAAGCTGAGAATGAGGTCATAGGTTCGACTCTCAAGTCTGTCAAAGTGTTATTTGGTTTATCTATTAACATTTTCTCAGTGGCAGCCCGGAATTTGAATTTGAACCGTAGAAAGGGTGTAAAACACCTCTTAACGAAGCCGATAGACACTTGTTTTCCTCGTCATTGCGATCATTTTTTTGTTCTACACCATACCTGAGAACCTTCTAGTTACGGAGATATAAAGAGGGAGAGTCAAAGTTCCAACTTTTTCATAAGTTTTTTTTTAAATACAAGTTTTTAATGTAAGATTTTTACTTTAAACACCTCCACGAACCCCGTACTATTCAATCCATCCATCAGCACAATGTTTTGAGTGCGTTACATTGAGTTCTACCACAAAACATGATTGTTCACCCCAAAAAAAAAGTCGTTTCCCAGCAATAATTTTTGCGTAAAGTTACTTAATTTGATGTACAGGTGGCCTACCATGACGTTTTAATCGTTTAAGCAGGATCGTTTTATTCTTGTTCGACTGAGGGTAAGAGATGGCGCTATACGTCCTCTATAGCTCCGTCTCTTACCCTCAGTCGCACAAGAATAAAACGATCCTGCTTTAAGAGGATAGTATAGCGGCTGCCACTTTAAAAAATAGGTATTTAGAAAAACTCATGCTATCGCTCGCGACACCTACCCGACCCCCGTTCGTGCGATAGAGAGCGTTGCAGCTCGCGACTGACTGTAAGTATTTTTTATATGAAATTTGTCTCTCGGGAGAAAACGTTTTTCACATACTAAATCACGACCAATCTCTTAGATTCTGGTGTCAATCGTTTCAGCATATTATATTCTAGGTTTCTAGGGTTTGCTTTTTTTCTAAAGCTTCTTTGTTTTTAAAATAAAAAGGTTTTACTTCAATGAAGATTTTGTCATAAAAATAGTAACTCTTAGGCGCCTGTAACTTTCAAACTATTATAAATTTTGAAAAAAAGAAAACCTATAAACCTAGTTTTTTACTGTGTCAGAAGCATTCTAAAAAATCATTGAGATAGGATAACATTTAGGGGTAGGAAAACGTTTTCTCTTTTTGTATGGACGAGCGCTCGGTAGACGATAGTCTTAAGACGTCATGGTAGGCCAGCAAAATGCTTGGTTCACGGCTTCGTGATAAGGTCTTTTACACCCTGTATTACATGGAACTCAAAAAATGTGTGAACGGACTCAAGCCGTCAACTAAGCATTCTGTACATCAAACTAAGTAACTCCCATCATCATCATCTGCCTAGCCTTTTCCCAACTATGTTGGGGTCAGCTTCCAGTCTAACCGGATGCAGCTGAATACCAGTATTTTACATGGAGCGACTGCCTATCTAATCTCCACAATCCAGTTAGTACTGGGTAATACAAAACCCCTAGGTAAGACTGGTTGTCAGACTTTTTGGGCCACTGACTACCTAACGACTGTCAAAGATCTATAAATGACAGCCAGGGCCAACGGCTTAACGTGCTTTCCGAGGCACGGAGGAAACTCGGTATGTAATGGGTAGTCACCCATCCACGGACCAACCTAGGCAAGCACGGCTTAACCTAAAGATCGACCCGAGCGGCTGTGATTATTTAGCCGCGAGCTCTCTAAATAAACTAAGTAACTCTACAAAATAATTGTTACCTAAACAAACAACTTTTTTAGGTAGGACTCAATGTGTAACGCACTCAAAACATTGTGTTGGTGAATGCATTGAGGTTTTTAAAGTAAAGTATCGTTCTATATTATAATAAGTTATCATTAAAAACTTGTAATAAAAATAAAAATCTTGTGAAAAGTGGGAACTGTGACCGCTAATTTCTCCATAACTAGAAGGTTCCCAGGTATGGTCTAGAACAAAAAAATGATCGCAATGACGGGGAGAACAAGTGCCATTCGGCTTCGATAGGAGTACTTTCACACTCTGTTCTGCCTGACCTCTGCGAAATACAGACGTGAATTTATTTTAGCTAGAGCTAGAGTACGATGTAACTCAAACTGGTGTCGATTCTGTTGTGCACAAACTAAACTAAATTTAGGATAGGTATCGCTATCTTTTTCTCTATAATAAACCGAGAAAGAGACGGACGTAATATAGAGCTGTCAAATTTAATTGGAACTAATATTTCCATACAAATGAAGGGTGCACGTAAAAACATGTAGACATAAAACACGGTGAAGCGCAAGGCATAGGAGTCGATTCTGTTGTGAACAAACTAGACTTAATTTAGGCCATTGCTATCTTTTACTAAAAGGCAGTGCGAGAAAAGGACGGCTATAGCTATGAACTAAGTTAAAGATGTCAAACTAGTTTATGCCTTGCGCTACACCGTGCTTTTATCGCTATTAGGGCTAGGCCGTGGCCTCGAAAGTGGCGGTGAGGCCACAAATTGTAACTAACGGTTAGTGTAATTTGCCCTGTAAAATACGTTCAGGTGCCCGGCTCACATAATGTGTAAACGTTTTTATATATGGTCGGGATAGCGTCGTTTTTGTCACAGAGAATTCCAGTTTTTATTTTATCAAAAAATATTCTAAGTCGAAGTGCGACGACGAGTGTTTTTTGGCTTACACTAATGAGAATACAAGCTTTCTTGTAGTTATTTTAAAGCCACACAGTCACTAAGCTGAAAATTTGTGTGGTAATCGGTTGGGTCGGTTTAGGGAGGGCCGTCTTTACCGAGTGTGCAGGGTGTGCGTTGCACACGGGCGCAGCGGGCCTAGGGGGCGCCGAGCGCCGCTCGCTACGAAGCTCCACTCGGCGAGTGCGTTGTCCGGCCGCGGCACTTTTAATGACCAACAGAAAGTAGCTCCGCTTTGCATACATTTTGTATAGCATCTGGACCTCTTCATTTGTAGAATTACAGCAAAGCAAGGCATGTTAACATGGGTACGTTTTGGCTTTTTAGGGTAAACACCAGAACATTCTGTATAAGCACCTGTGTGAGCTCGTGGCTAAATAATAACAGCCGCTCGGGTCGATCGTTAAGTTAAGCCGTGCTTGCCTAGGTAGGTCTGTGGATGGGTGACCACCCATTACATACCGAGTTTCCTCCGTGCCTCGGAAAGCACGTTAAGCAGTTGGTCCCGGCTGTCATTTGTAGATCTTTGACAGTCGTTAGGTAGTCAGAGGCCCAAAAAGTCTGACAACCAGTCTTACCAAAGGGTATCGTATCACCCGGTACTAACTGGGTTGTGGAGGTCAGATAGGCAGTCGCTCCATGTAAAATACTGGTATTCAGCTCCATCCGGTAAAACTGGAAGCCGACCCCAATATAGTTGGGAAAAGGCTAGGCAGATGATGATGATGATCCTGTATAAGCACAGACAACAGCACATCATGGTATCCAAAACCGACAAATTTCTTCTTCAAATTTAATCTCCAAACAATAGAGTAAGTATTATTATCCATTGGGGAAATTTGTCAGTTTGTACCCATTCCATTTTGACCGCGCGCTTACTAGGGGGCGCTTGGGTAATGTTTGCACACGGGCGCTACATGGGCTAGAGACGGCTCTGGGTTTAGGCACGTGATGGACCGGAGAAATGAGGAAGATGTAGTGAGGAAAGTTTTGAGTATGAATGTGAATGGGTTTAGGAGTAGAGGAAGACCAAAGAAACGATGGATGGACTGTGTAAAGGATGATATAGCAAGCAAGGAGGTTTTTGATGAGATGACGAGTAATAGAGAAGTGTGGAAGAAGAAGACATGCTGCGCCGACCACGAATAAATGGGATAAGGTCAGGAGAATAATGCTATTATTACGTGGACGTGACAAACGGACGTACAAACAAGAGTAGAGTAGAGTAGAGTAGAGTAGGGACTCCATTTTCCGCACTTAGACTCTCATTCGGTCCGTTGTGCGTAGGTGTCCTGGCTAAGTTAGCCAGCCTAGCTCCGTCCAGAAGCACAGAAGTTTCCTGGGATCATCACAGGCTTCGCGGAGCGACCTCACCGTTCCGAGGATTTGTTTGCGTTGGGTAGCCACGGCCTCGCATTCCAGGATGACGTGGGCAGCTGATTCTTCGGCGTCAAAGCAGCCCCTGCAGAGTGGGCTGTCCGTGGCGCCTATGTTAAAGAGATGTTTGTTGAGGGGGCAATGGCCCGTTATTGTCCCTATAATTATTCTGAGGTTATTTCTGCTTAAGCTGAGCAGTCGTTTTGTTAGTCGTGGATGTAGACTTGGCATCGCCATTTTTGACTGCCTACAGTCTGTAGACCTTGACCATTTGTTGTTATGAAGTTCAGTTGATCTCTGGCGAATCCACGCACGGAATTGTGAGAAAGGTAGGGGAAGGAGTGGGTACGGGCCTAGCACTGCCATCTCGGAACCTCTCTTAGCAAGTTCGTCTGCGGCGTCATTGCCTAGAGAACCACTGTGCCCCTTAATCCACTGGAGGGTTATTCTGTTAGACAGCGATATACTCTCCATGGCGAGGTGACATTCAAATATTAATTTACTGTTGGTTTGTTTGTTTTCTAGGGCTTTAAGCACAGCTAGGCTGTCAGATACGAATCTGATTGCGTATTTGTGAATCCCCAGACGCTTTACGGCTGTTGCAGCTTGTGTTAGGGCGACACACTCGCATTGGAAAATCGAGCTGTGTTCGCCTAGTGGTAGGTGAAAGTTAATGTTGAGGTCAAGGGAGTGTACGCCAGCCCCTGAGCCGTTTTGAGTTTTAGAGCCATCTGTGTATATGCGTACTTCATTGACTCCTGACTGATCCCTTAATTCCTCTGTTGTTTGTATGCTATAACTTTTGTTGAACATAGGCTTATTATGTGTCCTATCACACGGGGCAGCGATGAGAGGTTGATACTCAATCGCCCGGTCCAGGATGCCTGCGTGGGGACTGGTGTGGTTCTTTCCCCATATGCCCAAGTGCACAAGCCTGATAGCTGCTAGTGCTGCCTCCTGCTGTATGGACGTACAAACAAACAAAGTAATGTTCTGGTACGATTTTCTCAAGGCAATGGAGAGGGCTATGCTCGGAGTTTCCTTGCGCGATCGAATCAGAAATGAAGACATCCGCGAGAGAACCAAGGTTACCGACGTAGCCCGAAGAATTGCCAAACTTAAGTGGCAGTGGGCAGGGCACATTGCTCGCAGAACGGATGGCCGATGGGGCCGAAAAGTTCTGAAGACGTTGCGTTGGAAGACTTCTCACTAGGTGGACCGATGACCTGGTGAAGGTTGCGGGAATCCGCTGGATGCGAGTCGCACGGGACCGGTCAATGTGGTGACACTTGGGGGAGGCCTATGTCCAGCAGTGGACGACTTTCGGCTGAAATGATGATAATGATGATGACGATTTTCTCAAGACGAGAGTTATTTCAATTCTCTCAAGTTTAACAATACACGACATCAATACGGATTATCAGAGGCCAAAAAATGGCCCTACGTTTTGGCCCGCCAATTTCGAGGCCACGGCATGAAACATTCTATTGCCACCCGCGGAACGCTTTAATGTAAACACTATTAAGACTTATTTAGGCCACAAATAAGATGTAAGACGTAGTGGAGTTTTATGAGTGTGTCTCACATCTCTATTATGTGTTAATTTATAGGGGATTTGATGGCTGTATTGTGTTTTACCGAGGCTTAGCCCGCGGGTTTTAAGAAATTGGTCCAAGGAAACGTACTACTGGAATGAAGGACCGACCGAAGGTTCGGTTTCGGTTTTGGTTTCGGCTAGTTTCGGGCAAAAAATCATGTTTCGGCCACAGTTTTGGTTTCGGCCAATAATTGGCCGAAGCTTTCGGCCCCGCCGAAACTAGGTGTTCGTGAATTGTAGCAAATCATTCGGCTAACTTCGAGTGAAGTGAACGTGATTGCCAGTCGAGTTCGCGCGGTCGTGATGATTTGAGATTATGTGGTTTTTCTCGCGCAAACATTATTAGGTATTTATTTTTACTTAAGATTAATGATTATGTATTTTTATGGCATTCATTAGAGTCTTGTACTACAGTGGAAAATAAATAGATTGTAAGTTGTAATAGAATAGAATTCATTCGTTATTTTACTTGGTTATGTTGAGTTATTCCCTAGAATTTATACAATATGAATTGATGTAGAAATTAATGTAGGTAACACTTGAAAGATGTGTGAAGATACCTGTGATGTTTGATTCAAACATTACTATATTTGTTTGTAATTGTTGTTGGATTAAACTTTGTACCCGTATGCCACAGAACAGAAAAAACAGGTATGCGAACGCCACCTACACAGGTATGCCACGTAAATTCGATACAGAACTACCTCCGTGCTCACTATAACCGTGAATGACCTTCAGTACTATTAGTCATGTCGTATTTTTTCCCTTTAGTACGCGCTGTGTTTAGTCAATTCGGACGCGAAGTACAGAGTAGTACGTGAAAGTTTTCTAGTTGAACTTTATTATTTACTTAAATTAATTTTCCTATTAATAATGACCACCCTAAGTATGTCTATCGTAGTTTTATTGTGTTTTAATCTGTGAGATATTATTTATTTATCATAGACTGATTTCTTTCAGGTAAAAATAATTATTAAAACTATTATAAACATAAGTAATTAATGTTGATTTTTTAAAAAGTTTGCGTGTATGTTAATTGTGTTTTCTTTAATTTAAATTGATAATTTTACAAATAAAGAACTATTTTTGTTGTATACTTTAATTGTCATTTTATTTTTTTACACGTGTCAACTGTTTAAATATGCGTAAAAATATAATAGACTTAACATGCTTTAGAAATTCAAATATGTTTCGATTTCGGTTTCGGTTTCGGGCGAACGTACGACCATGACTGAAAGTTCGGTTTCGGTTTCGGTTTCTGCTGAAAATCCTGTTTCGGTCGGACACTAACTGGAATATAAAGGCAGGCATAACATAACATTCTGACAAGGGTAGGGTCGTGCGTTCCTCTGCGTGACCCTCTGCAAGGCAGAGGGCACAGCTGAGGAATGAGGGCGGGCTCAGTGTGCACTCACCCTGCCTCCGAGCAGACAGAGAAGGATGCGTCCTCCTCTGTCACCGCCAATCTTGTAATCTGGCTATCGAAGCGCTGTGGATCACGTCTCGCGGTTTCGATAGGGGACCGAGGGTCTTGGCTTAACCGCCCGGACCGCGAGGTAGAAAACCTCTATAAAAAGTTACCCCGAATCCCAAGTGGTGACGCACCGCGAGGGGATGTATGGCTGACGGGTGTTCCATGGAACAAATCAGTCGCTAGTGCACTCCTCGCCAGGGTACCTGCAGGCCCCCATGGCGAGTAATAAATGCTTAAATCTGCCCTTCTAGGTACAGGGGTCTCTGCCTAGATTGAGAATATTTCCCCCATACTTGTGGGATTAAGTATGGATAAAGTAACAAAAAAAACCAACACGCCGGCAACGGCAAAGAAGAGGAGAGGAGGGATGCGGGGTCGGAGTCCGACGTCGCATCCAGCGATGCGAGCGCGGGAGGCTAAGGGAGCTCCCGCCGCGCGAGGGCCGGGACGCCCGCGGAGAACAGTAAGTTCTTCCGCAAGCGGCCCAGGCGGGATGGCGACCAGGGGTCGTCATCCGGAGAGGAGGAGGCCTCGGCCCAAAAAATCCCCACCAACAAGCGTGGGGGCATCCGGGGCAAGGGGGGGGGGGGCTCCCTGCCTCCGTGAGGTCGGCAAGACATGCCGAGGAGGTGCGCCCCCCGGGCACTACTGTTCCTGGGCCTGGTGACGAGGCGGGTGAAACTGGCGGCTCCGAGGCGGAGCGTAAGGCTTCTGCCTCCATCTTGGCTGCAGCGGAGGCCAATTTTGCGGGGCCTTCCCCTCCTCCACCTCCGGTAGGTGGAGAGGAGTCGGCCAAGCTGCGGGAGGAGGTGGCCCGCCTGACGGCCACCACGGAGCTTCTCCAACAGGAGAATGCAAAGCTCCGGGCAGATCTGGCCAGACTGCGGGGTCCGGGCTCTCAAAAGGGGGGCCAGGCCCAGCGGCCTACTCAGCCCGAACCGGCGGAGAACCAGATCCTAAATCTGGTTCGGAAAGAGCTGGCTGCTTTCGAGCAGCGGTTCTCCGTCCTGGAGGGAAGGGTCCTGCGCCCCCCCCTGGGTGCAAATAGGGCAGCCGCGGGCCCGAGCACGGTGTCGTACGCGGCTGCCGCTGCGGCTGTGGCACCCGCACCCGGACCAGGGCCGGCGAGTCAGCCCTCCGGCAGGGCTGTGGCGGCCACCCCCGAAAAGCCGGCTCCGGCGAAACCGGTGCCGGCCAAGAAGGCGCCCAAGAAGAGGAGGAAGGGCAAGGCAGCTGCACAGGCGGTGACGGTGCTGGCGCCAGTGCCAGCGGCGAGTGGACCAGTGCCTGCGGCAGGCCAGCTGCCGCCGCCACCACCGGTCCGGGGGGTGCCCTGCCGATCAGGTTAGGGCAGGCACCCTTCGCCCTGACCCCACGGGCATGCGAACCGTCACGGTGAGCTGCCCTGTGACGGCGGCCAAGACTATTGTGGAGGGCCGTAGGCTACTGGTGGGCTGGGTTTCAGCGCAGGTGAAGTTGCTGGAACCCAGACCTCTGAGGTGCTACCGATGCCATGTGGGACACCATGTGTCGGTGCAATGCGCCTCGGAGGTCGACCGCAGCGGCCTCTGCTTCCGATGCAGTAAGCCCGGTCACACATCCGCGACTTGCTGCGACACGCCGCACTGTGCCGCATGTGCGGCGGCTGGAAAGCCAGCTGATCATCGGGCTGGGAGCAAGGCCTGCGCTGCACCCACCAAGACCAAGGCCAGAGGCAGGGGAGGGCCCTCCACCGCCACCACCACCACCGTCGCCACAGCCGCAGCCGCAACCGCAGCCGCTGCCACTGTCGCCGCCACCGCCGCCGCGACAATGAGCCCGTAGAGGGGCCCTCACAGGGGGCCCGAGTGGAGGAAGCGGTAATGGAATGCCAATAACGGCCCCATTATGCTTCCTCCAAGCGAATATCAACCACTGCGCCAGCGCTCAGGATCTGTTGCTCCAGAGCATGGCGCAGTGGTCGATTAACATCGCTGTGGTCGCTGAACCGTATTTTGTCCTGCCCAGGGAAGACTGGGTGGCGGCCCTTAGCGGCTCAGTGACCATAATGTCGTCGGCCGCCGTCGGTACCCCGACCCTTGAAGGTGTCAGGAGGGGTCGGGGGTGCGTAGCAGCCCGGTTCGGGGAGATCGTCGTGGTGGGAGTCTACTTCTCCCCGAGCCGAACTCTCGCCGAGTTCCACAACTCTCTCGCAGAGTTGAGTGTCGTCGTCGGAAACCATTCCCTCCCTGTGCTTGTCCTCGGGGACTTCAATGCCAAGAACTTGGCTTGGGGTTCTCGTTGCATAGACGTGCGAGGAAGGATGGTGGAGGACTGGGCCCTGGAAAAGGGACTGGTCGTCGATGCGGGGCAAGTCGGTGGTGGACATTTCGTTCGCTAGCCCCGCTCCGTCGCCGCGTGTCGTCGACTGGCGTGTCATGGAGGGGGTGGAGACCTATTCTGACCACCGGTACATCCGGTTCGACGTCTCCACCCAGACCTCAAGCGCGCCGGTCCAACAGGCCCCAAGTGGTCCGCGCTGGGTGCTGAAGCAGCTGGACCGGGAGCTCCTCCTGAAAGCCTCGATCGTGCAGGCCTGGGTGACATCACCGGACAGGCCTGCCGACGTTAACAATGAGGCAGGGTGGTTCCAGGAGGCCATGTCTGACATCTGCGACGTGGCAATGCCCCGTGTTCGGCTAAGAAGCGCCCGGCGTCAGGTGTACTGGTGGTCGCGTGAGCGTGAGCGTGACATCTCTGCGCGAGGCGTGCGTGGCTGTACGACACCTGCACGCCAGGCATCGCAGGCTCCGCATCCGCCCACCGGATGCGGCAGCCATTGAGGCGGAGCTTTATGAGGGGTACAGAGCGGCGAAGACCACCCTCCGCGAAGCAGTCCTGCGGGCCAGGGATCAGGCCCGCGAGGAGTTGCTGGGGACTCTCGACACAGATCCGTGGGGGCGCCCTTACAAGTTGGTGCGGGACAAACTCCGCCCCTGGGCCCCCCCACTGACGCAGAGTCTCCGGCCTGAGCTTGTGGAGGACGTGGTGAGCACTCTGTTCCCTTCGCGAGGGGAACACCCAACTAGAGGGGCTCCTTAGCGCATGCTTGGAGAGAGGCCAGTTCCCGCTTCGTTGGAAGACGGGAAAGCTGGTCCTCATTCGGAAGCCGGGGCGCCCTGCGGACTCTCCGTCCGCATACCGGCCCGTGGTGCTGCTTGACGAGGTGGGCAAGCTCTTTGAAAGAGTAATTGCAAACCGCCTCGCCGAGCACCTTGCGGGGACTGGGCCGGACCTTGCGGAACACCAGTTTGGTTTCCGCAAGGGGCGCTCTACGGTGGACGCCATCATGCGCGTGAGAGCCCTCACGACGGGGGATGCGGTGTCCAGGGGTGGGGTTGTCTTGGCGGTGTCTCTCGACATCGCCAACGCCTTCAACTCCATGCCCTGGAGCTGCATTAGGGAGGCACTCCGGTATCACCGGGTGCCGACCTACCTCCGTCGAGTAGTCGGGGACTATCTGACGGACAGAGCCGTCATCTACCCCGGTCGCAGCAGAGAATGGAACCGGCGAGAGATGTCGTGCGGTGTTCCGCAGGGATCGGTCTTAGGGCCGTCCTTGTGGAACATCGGTTACGACTGGGTGCTGCGCGCCGACCTCCCTAGCGGCGGCGTCAGCGTGGTTTGCTACGCAGACGACACGCTGGTGCTAGCACAGGGGGGGCCGCACGAGGCGGCGGCCGAAGCTATGACATGCGGGGTTACGATTGTCGTTGAGAGGATCCGGCAACTGGGTCTCGAGGTGGCATTGCACAAGTCCGAGGCCATGTGCTTTCATGGGCCTCGGAATGCGCCACCTCCGGGATCCTTACTCACTGAAGGAGGGGTATCCATCGGTGTCGAGTCGACTTTGAAGTACCTAGGACTATCGTCCTCGACAGCCGGTGGAACTTCGTGGAGCACTTCCGACGTTTGGCCCCTAAACTGGAACGGACTGGGGCTGCCTTCAGGCGGCTCCTGCCCAACCTGGGGGGGGGCGAACGCCTCCTGCCGGAGGCTCTACGCGGGAGTCGTGCGGTCCATGGCCCTTTACGGGGCCCCGGTGTGGGCGCGTTCTTTGAGGCGGCGTGCCGCCCACTATCTGAACGCGCCCCAAAAGGTGGTAGCCGTAAGGCTGGCCCGGGCGTACCGCACGATCTCCCGCGAGGTGGCGAGCCTCCTTGCCCGCCATGGGATCTGGAGGCGATAGTCCTCGCGCGCCTGCATGAATGGCGCGCGGAGGCGCTACGCCGGGGGGAAACTCCGCTGCCGCGACAAATTGTCGCTCAGCGGACAGACAGACTTCCGGCGAGATTTCATGGCGACATGGAGAGAGCGTCTGTCGCAACCCCGTGCAGGGCACGCCACAATTGTGGCGATAAGTTCCATCTTTGAGGGATTTGTAAATTTCTTTACCGACATACCATTAAAAACTACGGAGGCTCTAAGTTCCTCTCCTGAAGTCTCAATTGGTTTACTAAAGGCGAATGTGTCTGGATGCCAGGCTGAATTTAAATTTAAATTTAAACACATAAACCCGATGATAGTTATTAAAGCTTTCCGGCAAATAAAAATCAAACTGACCGAAGATCTATGGGGAATGTCTATCAAAGTTTGTACATCCATACTTGAGACTATAGCTCCCTACTTAGCTTTAATTTTTAATTTGTGCGTAGACCAAGGAGTTTTCCCTGATTTAATGAAATACAGTAAAGTCATACCTCTATTCAAATCCGGTGATAGTAAAGATACAAATAATTATAGGCCTGTATCCGTGTTGCCAGTTTTTAGCAAGGTGTTCGAAAAGATAATGCTTAATCAAATGCTCAATCATTTTAACACCAACAGAATCTTACACGATCAACAGTATGGTTTCACCAAGGGACGTTGTACAACTGACGCCGGTGTAACCTTAATAAAGCACATATTTGCGGCGTGGGAAGAGTCCCAAAACGCTGTAGGAATATTTTGTGATCTCTCCAAAGCATTTGATTGTGTAAATCACGACACATTGCTTTTGAAACTTGAGCATTACGGACTAGGTAAACTTGCACTTAGTTTGTTAAAATCTTATTTGAGTGATAGACAACAATATGTTCAAATAAATGGTGTTAACTCACAGGGTTTAAAAGTAAAAATAGGGGTTCCGCAAGGCTCAATATTGGGTCCTTTCCTCTTTTTAGTATATATAAATGATCTACCCTATTTACTGAAAAACCAACCTCTAAATATGGTGTTATTTGCCGATGACACTTCCCTAATTTTTAAGATCAATAGACGGGCCCAAAATTTAGATGACGTGAATAATGCCCTACTTCAAGTCCATAATTGGTTCACAGCAAATAATTTAGTACTAAATGAAAAAAAAACGAAATGCATAAGATTTGCTTTACCGAATGTTAAAAGTAGCGATTGTGATATAGTACTGAATAAAGAGAAACTTGAATTCGTAGATAAAACGGTTTTCCTGGGGATTACGCTTGATTCAAGGCTACAATGGGGTTCTCATTTAACATCTCTGGCGGGGCGGCTAAGTTCGGCAGCATATGCTATTAGAAAAATCCGTCAATTTACTGATGTAGATACTGCTAGATTGGTCTATTTTAGTTACTTTCATAGTATAATGTCTTATGGCATTCTGTTATGGGGACGGGCTGCTGACATTGAGTCTATATTTATTCTGCAAAAAAGAGCCATCAGAGCCATATACAATCTTCGTAGGCGCGATTCTCTGAGGGAACTGTTTAAGGAAATAAACATCATGACTGTACATTGTCAATACATCTACGAAAACATAATGTACGTAAGAAAAAATCTACATCTTTTTGGTAAAAGAGGTGACAGACACAATTACAGTACTAGAAATAGGGACCAATTAGTTCAGCCAGGCTTCAGACTGGCTAAAGTAGACTCATCTTTCATGGGGTACTGTTTGAGATGCTATAATAAAATTCCACAAAGCATTCTTGAACTGAATGAAACAAAATTTAAAACATGTATTAAACGCACACTTTGTAAGCGAGCATATTACAAATTGGACGATTATATCGCTGATAAAAATGCTTGGCTCAATGCCGGTCCTGCTCCACAAGGACAGGGGCGCATTAATGGATAGCACTAATTGTATTGTTGGAGCTGCTGAAGATTGTACAACTATCTTTGTATTGTATAAATTCAATATCTTTATTATTATATAGCCGCATATCGCATATTGTGTGAGTGCTATGTAGTAGAATGCTATCAGTCGCTGGAAACCTACGTTTTTCCTTGACTTGAATGTGCCGTGGCGGTTAGGAGATATGTCATGCTCACTCAAATGTCTCGCTGATGGTGACGCGTGTGTCGGATCATTTAGTTCCCTTCAAAATGGTTGAGTTGAATGGTGCTGATACATGCGTCATGTTCGTGAACGAGCGCTGTCAGTTGGGACTGGTCGGCTCTTGGCTGCCACGGCTTATTTGAATTTAATAATTTTATTTTTAAATTGTTTTTGTTTTGTTTTTACTATGGACACCTTTAACGTGCACATCTTGCTACATTGTTCTCACATAATGTACCATCTCAACATGAATGATGTAACCAAGATTTTGTAAAAATATTCTGATTTAAAAGAGTGTCCATGGAGTTTCTTGCCCATTCTTCTCCATAGAGATCTACGCTAGGGAATGGGCAACTACAGTACTTTCACAGTTTTTATGTCTTGTGACTGGGACTGTAGCTACATTTAATTTTCATATTTGTTTCGACAAATCAAAAGTGCCTGTAACTGGCCTACTTGAAATAAATGCTTTGGTTTGGTTTGGTTGGTTTGAGGAGTGGCTTGAGAGACGCCACGGCGTCCTCACCTTCCGCCTAACGCAGGTCCTCACCGGACACGGTGTGTTCGGGAGGTTCCTGCACCGAATCGGGCGGGAGGAAACGCCTGGGTGCTTCCATTGTGAGGATCAACCGGAGGACACGGTGGAACACACGGTGGAGGTGTGCCCCGCGTGGGCGGAGCACCGCCGTGTCCTCGAAGCGGCGATCGGCGGCGGCGACCTCTCGCGTCCGGCCCTGGTGCAAGCCATGGTCTGGAGCGAGACGGAATGGGACGCCGTCACCTCCTTCTGCGAAGCAGTAATGCTAGAGAAGGAGGTGGCGGAACGTGAGAGGGAGAGAACCTCTCAGCGTCCCGGCCGCCGCGGGAGACGCCCCGGGCGTCGCGGGCCACCACCACGTTGGCCCCGGCCACCATAGGCGCGGGCCTGTGGACGGTGGGCTATGGGCTAGCTAGCCGTCCGTCCGTCTCATGACGATAGGCCGTGTCGACGGCGCGTTCGTGTTCCACACGCGCCTCAAAGAGAGTCGGCAAAAGGGAAGGGGTCCGTAGGGACCGATGCCTGCCGGGGTTGCGGGACTGTTCGAAAGAGATACCGTGGCCCCGGAACACAAAGGGAGATGAAGAAACATGGATGGGTTTTAGTCAGTAAAAGTCTGACACTCCCTCCTGCTCCACCCAGAGCGGGAGGAGTTATTTGATGATTTCCCATCCGAAAAAAAAAAAAAGAAGGCATAACATATCATCAAACCTGTAATCCCCGAAAGATAAGGCAGAGGTGTACCTAAATATGTCACCCAGATTTCGCCAATAACATTTAAGTCCCATGTAATAAGGGTCTTTAACATTGATCGGACACAAATCAAGACTCCGTGGCTGCTACTGAGAAATTCCTGATGGAAAAACCCGATAACATTTAGCCCGACTTGGGAATCGAACTCAGGACTTCATATGCCCCCATCAGTCGCGCTTGCGACCACTATAGATGAACGATAAGATAGGATAAGATAATTTATTTACGAGGCAGTTAAAAGAGACGGAGAAATCCATTGTGCAGATTAAACATGAAAAATAAAATAATACCTAAGTGCGTAAAAATGTTAGTCTTTTTAGGGTTCCGTACCCAAAGGGTAAAAACGGAACCCTATTACTAAGACTTCGCTGTCTATCCGTCTGTCCGTCTGTCCGTCTGTCCGTCTGTCCATCTGTCCGTCTGTCCGTCTGTCTGTCACCAGGCTGTATCTCATGAACCGTGACAGCTAGACAGTTGAAATTTTCACAGATGATGTATTTCTGTTGCCGCTATAACAACAAATACTAAAAACAGAATAAAATGAATATTTAAGGGGGGCTCCCATACAACAAACGTGATTTTTTGCCATTTTTTGATAATAATGGTACGGAACCCTTCGTGCGCGAGTCCGACTCGCACTTGGCCGGTTTTTTTTTGACAAAGCATGTCACAGGTCAACCAATGAGGCTGGTTTTCTGCTTAACCGCACTATCTACTGGGTGCCTTGAGTGTTAGTAAAGCGTGTGCAAGACTATTGTAAACAAGTCATCCACACATCTATTCATCGGTCTCCACCGGCAGTTTACAACAGTGCGTGTTGTTGAACCGCCGGGGCTTGTTCACAACAGTTTGGCCCAAGCTTTAGTCTTTTTAGGGTTCCGTAGTCAACTAGGAACCCTTATAGTTTCGCCATGTCTGTCCGTCCGTCCTCGCTTAATCTCTGTGACCGTTAGCACTAGAAAGCTGAAATTTGGTACCAATATGTATATCAATCACGCCGACAAAGAGGTAAAATAAAAATTGGAAAAAAAATGTTTTATTAGGGTAGCCCCCCATTATGTAAAGTGGGAAGTGATTTTTTTTTTAATTTCAACCCTGACGTGTGATATATTGTTGGAAAGGTATTTAAAAATGAATAGGGGTTTCCTAAAATCATTTTTGATAATGTCAATAATTTCGGTAATAATCGCTCCAAAAGTAAAAAACAATGTGTCCCCCCCCCCCTCTAACTTTTGAACCATAAGTTTAGAAAATATGAAAAAAATCTGAAAAGTAGAACTTTATAAGGACTTTCTAGGAAAATCATTTTGAACTTGATGGAAACAACAGTTTTTGTACAAAAAAGACAAAAAGTTGTACAAAATAATTTCTGGACTAAGTTTGTAGTATATTCGTATATGCAAGCATTTTTACATAATGGATACCCACCTTTAAACTCATAAGTGGGAACACTTATTGTGACAGACGGGAAACTACGGAACCCTACACTGAGCGTGGCCCGACACGCTCTTGGCCGGTTTTTTGACAGCATGTCGCAGGTCAAGCTATGAGGCTTGGCTTCAGACTGCACTATCCTGCGGGTGCCTTGAGAGTAAGTAAGACCTCCAGCTAGGGGAAATATTAATTATGGAGTTAGGACATTTTTGTATGAAGCCTGCCTTACTTCCGCCATTTCATTTTATCTTCAAAATAGCGGTCACGCACCTGTGATAGTCACCAGTTGTAGGTATCATACAAAATTTTCGAAAGAAAAACGTTTCTGAGAAAATAAAGTAAAATGGCGGAAGTTGGGCAGGCCAAATAATTTCAAAGCTCTTTTGGTTTGGCTGTGAATACCTAAGGCCCTTAGTACACAACGTATTTTAAACGAGACGACGCGCAGACGACGCGCGTATACGTGCTTCAAACGAAATTTGAACGCAATCTTGTAACCTAAGCACACGGGGCGATCGTGAAACGCGCGTCTACTGCGCGTATACTCGCAGATACAGTGGTACAGAGGCCCTAAGTACTCTCTAACGTCCGTCATCCGTCTCTGTCGCGCACGTCTGCAGATGAATGCGAGTGAGAGAGACGGATAGAGACGGATGGACGGACGGACGTTAGAGAGTAGGGCCCCAGACGCGCTGAGTCGCTTGTAGCTTGGCGTGGAGGGTGTGGTGGCGTGAGCGCGCTTCCACGCGCGTTTGTATCGCGTTTTACGCACGTTTTTATCTATAAAAAGGCAAAAATGGGCATCTACGGCGCAGAAAACACGCGTTCCTGGGGTCGTTCGCGCGTTTAATACGTCGTGTGCAGCGTGTGCCAGGGGCCTAAGTACTGTGTACTTATAATAATTAATCGGAGATCGTCCAAGGAGATCATCATGTTGCGGTTACCTTTTCAGTTAAAGAGTGCCCTAAATAGTGACGTCATAATTTGATCGTTTTCGAGTTATATTAAATTCGTGAAGTGTCAAATTAATGACATAATTTTTATTATGCTGCCCACAAATTATTGAAAATTTAAAAAAAAATTATAACTCGAAAACTATCAAGAATCGCGGAACATACCTACATGGGGTATTTTTGTATTTCATAATATCTATTGATTTGGACCACCCAGTATGCTTCAGCAACTACCTAATAATAAAATTAAACCTGTCAATAATATTATGAATGCTACTGGATTCTATAAAAATTGATTGTAACGAAACGCAAACATCAACTTTGACACTTGGCTAACTTGTCATTGTCAAAAGTGTCAAAACAAAACAAAATTCCAAAACGTACCTCGTGAAATAATGAATTGTTACGAGAATATGTTCAAAACCATATGTCGGGTGTGCTTATCTCGGAATAATGGCGATAGTATGTTCAGTTTAATTGATAATTCAAGCGACGATGGCCTCAGTTGTTACGGCAAGGCGATTGTAATAGTAACCGATGTTTTGTTGCAAAAAGACGATAAATTGCCGACTACGATGTGCCGAAAGTGTGTTCATTTATTAAAACAGTCTATATACTTCAAATTAAAGTGTGAATCGACGAACCAAGAGTTGAAACAACTCGTTAATAAGAGTGTTAGTAGTGACGGTTCAAATGTAAAAAATATTGAAGAAATTGTGTGTGAATATGTGATGTACAACCAGTATTTCCCCTCGGACCAATGTTTCTTACCAGACAGTAACTCAGAACCTTCTAGACTAAGAAGTAAGCATAAAAAGTCAGACAAAAAGACTAGTTCCATACATGAAACTGACGTAAAAACACCCGTTAAAAAGTGCGAGTCAGAGAGTCGTCTCAAAGACATTGAGATACATGTAGATGATAGAATGTACGACTTTGATGATTTCATAGACAAAGAAGATTTTAAAAGTACCCAAAACGACCAACAAGATGCATATTCAGATGAAATCAACAATATTTTAGACACAATGCAAAGCTTTATTAACTCAGACACAAAATTAACTGATTTACAACACACTAAAAGTAAAGTAAAAAGGGAACAAAGATATAGGCCTGTACCAGAAAAGGAACGCAACTTAATATGCAAGATATGTGACAAAATCTTAGCTAACCGTTTAACGTATGACCATCACATGCAACGGCATAGCAACTGCAAATTTATCTGTGATCAATGTGGCAAAGGCTTTCCCGTCCTCGCAGAATTACACATGCATCAAGTTGCTCGACATGGAGTTGGTCCGTACTTACAATGTGACCACTGTCCATATAAAGCCCCTAGAAAACTCGACTTAATAGAACATTTAAGGCTGCATACAGGTGAGAGACCGTTCACATGTGAGAAATGCGGTTTAACGTTCCGGCGGAGAGCTATATGGAGGAATCATTTGGTCTGTCATATGGAAAAACAGTACCAGTGTACCCACTGTCCAAGGAGATTCTACCGCCACAGTGACATGCTTGCTCACTGCAATAATGTACATGAAAGGATGTATATGTTCGCTTGTAGTATTTGTAGCATTACTTATACTAAGACGGAGACTGTGAGACGTCATATGCTTGTGAAACATGGTATACCAAGAGATAAACAAGGGAAGATCGGACGGGTTATGAACGGGAGTTCTGAGTTTTGCGGTAAAGTGATTTGAGATTACTGGTAATTTATTGTTATTTTACTTTTTGGTTTGAGTTTCAATTTGTTACTGAGTTTTAGGCAGTCTTGGTCCATTATGAGGTGTTTTTTTAATAGGTGTGAGTAGACAATACATTTTTTTTTTAATATGAGGATACCCTATTAATTTGAATTTGGTCTAAGAACCAACAAGTACAAAATATTTTAGGTAATTTTCTAGCATCAAAGTAGCAAGTGCCTCAAAGCAATTTTTTATTTGAAATGTTTTTCTGAGTACCTACTTAAATGAGTAACATTTTTTTTTAGTTATTCTGAGTGATATATATTGATTTTTGACTCTTTCTGTTCTGAAAAAAACAAATTGGTCCATAAAATGTTTGTAAAAAGATAATTATAAACATTAAAATAAATTAGTAAGTACTAAGGTATGTTTAAAATTTTTGATAAGAATGTGTTTTGTACAGTCAGCATAACAAGTTATAGGTTAATAAAATCCTGATGACTTTTAATAAATATTTGTTTTCATTATTACATAACAAGGACAAAATATTTAACACTTTTAGAATATTACCACCAATAAACATAAACTAGAATATTAATAATTGAATTAAATAAAAGTGCTAGGAATGCTAAAATTATAATATACAGTTACAATTATAAATAAAGGCCAAGTTTTGCTTTTCTTAAAATATCTTGTCAAGACTTATCATTTTCATCTTTGTACTTTGACTTTCAAAAGACAAGTAAACAATAAATTTTTCAGAATAAACTATCTATACTTTTGTTTGTAAGTTTGTATGTAGGGGGTAATGTCCGGAAGTAATGAACCAATTTTAAAAATTCTTTCACTGGTAGAAAGCTACATTATTCGTGAGTGCTATAGACTATATTTTATTCCCGTATTCCAACGGGAACGGGAACTACGCGGGTGAAACCGCGGGACGTCAGCTAGTAATGTTATAAAGAGGAAAGATTTGTATTTTGTTATGTTTGTAATGAATAAACTCAAAAACTACTGCGCCGATTTTAAAAATTCTTTCACCATTAGAAAGCTACATTCACCTTGAGTAACATAGGCTATATTTATCCCTGTACTCCCACGGGAACGGGAACTATGCGGGTAAAACCGCGTGACGTCCGCTAGTTATTATGTTATAAAGAAACTAAATTTAGATTCTCTATTGTATCAACAAAATATAACATCACGCCTGTAATCCCTGAAAGGGTAAGGCAGAGGTGTACCTAAATAGTAAACCCATATTTTGCCAGTTGTTATTCAGTTCCATGTAAATGGGCCTGAGCCTAATGCCATCAACTGGGCGAAAATCCGGACTCGGTAGCTGCTACTGAAAAATTCTTGATGGAAAAAACCTATAGGTACCATTTCGCCCGACCCGGGATTCGAACCCAGGACCTTATGTTCAGCAGTCGTCCTTGCGACCACTAAACCAACGAGACAGTTATTTTTGAAGCCGAAGCCTCACATACCTGCAACTAATCGTCGGCTTCCAGTCCAACCCGGACAGCTGAATAACACTATTTTTAACCGACTTTAAAAAGGAGGTGGTTTTTATGTAAGTATGTTCCCCGGTTATTCGAAGATGGCTAGACCGATTTGATTTTTCATTTTTTTGTTTGAAAGGGTATACTTTCCTGGTGGTCCTGTGATCATCAAGTCAGGACCTGATGAAGGGATCCTGGAGAAATAGAGACAACTCTTCAAATTTTATAGGCACACTTGAAGCGATTTGGATAGTTTTTGGAAGAGTACTTTCTCGAAGTGGTCCCATTTCAATTTGGTGACGATCTGACGAAGAACTTCGGAGATAGGCAACGGAATTCCTCAATAAATGATAGCAAATGGACTGGGATTGCTGAAGCCTCATGTCTGTCTATTGTTTACACCAGTTCATAACATAAGATTGATTTAGTTTTTTTTTCATCCCATCTATTCGAAAAGGACGACTTGGTTCGCCTTTAAGTACCTACACCCAAAGTTGTTGTTTTCTATAGGAAACTTTTAGCGGGCAGTAATGAGTTTTTACTCCTCTTTATATAAGTGCGCCGCAATTATCTTTGCCGCGCACTTTTTGAATTTCACATATTAAGAAACTTTTAGCGGGCAGTAATGAGTTTTTAATCCTCTTTATAAGTGCGCCGCAATTATCTTTGCCGCGCACTTTTTGAATTTGGAACATCTTAGTGTTCAGCGCCAAAGAAATCGAACGCAAATATTGTTTGAATAAAGACTGGCTGGTACGACGGCCCATAGTTGCGCCGCCGGCTGAATAAAATAAAAAGAAATCAAATTAAAAACGCGCGAACTACCCCCCGTGTTTTCGTCAATTTTCACGAATTGTTAGAAATTCATAGTTTTGTTTTGAAAAATGAGTTCTTCAAGTGACAGTGAATAAAATATGAGGTGCCTTTTATTTTCTCATAGTGGGTGATGAAAAGTAGAGTGTATCACTCGGGCGCAAAATATATTTTGGCTCGGGCGACGTACTCTAGAATCCCTCACTTCGCTCTGGATTCAAAAAAGCGCCCTCGCCGTAAAAATATTATTTTGCTCCCTTATAATACAATCTACTATTGTCACCGACTTCTGAAGCTAAAGTTATTTTTCACTTTTTTGTGTTTTTGAAGTCGGTTTTATTTTTTGCAAAAAAGTTATTTACATGAAACGTTCGCCCCATGTGTGACGAAACCAGCATGCCTGAAACATATTTCTTGACTGCATGTAAAGCTAAATCAGAGGCCCATGGGCAGCATAAAATCTCTGACATCAGACCGCACGACCACGATAAAGAAGAAGAACCCATTCACGGAACAACAGAGGATAAGCAAGCTGTTATTATTTAGCCACGAGCTCCTCAATACTAAAACTAATATCCAAAAAATGCCAATGAAAACACACCATAAGCAATAACTTAAAAACGTTTAACACAAAGTACTTACTAACGTGAAACTGGAACACATTACAGTTTCAGACTAAATTGAACTTTAGTATGTACACAATCGTACAAAGTGGCTCGGATTCACAAATTCACTCAAATTCACTGGCGGAACTAACGTTGAGTCTTCACTGTTGCAAATGAGCAAACATAGGTCGTACCTCCTTGCCTCCTTGCCTTGGCCTCGTTCACGTCCCCGAGTTATGGGACTTGCATTTAGGGACACACGTGCGCGTTACTTGTTCTCTTAGTGTGAGTACCGTCGCTCCGCAATTTTCTTTGCGGCAACGCGTAGAATCCGCTGAGCATCTTCTTAATCTGGCCCAGAACACAGCAAATAGTTTGGCGCCTTCAGTAGTGTCGATCAGTTCCTGTAATGAACAAACAACAGGACATGTAAGACACAATATTAAGTGCCCCATCGTTTGTGCAACAGCACCACATTTACATTCTAGGGCAGGACCATTATCTGAGCAGGTTATCCTTGCTAGGTGCGGAGTCTGTTTAAAGACTTCCAGATAAGCCAAAGCAACTCATATCCAGCTAGGAGATTTTTGGCAGGTTGAACGAATGCGTAAGGTAAGGATGCCTCGTCACAGCTTTAGTCTGAAAATCTTTTTTCGCAAGGCACGTGAAACTTGAGCATTTAGCTGAGGCAAAGTCGATCGCCTACTGCTAGGTAAGATGAGCTCGGAGATGTTTGATACGCGGTTCATTCGATTGCCAGACACGCATTCATGAGTACTGTGGCTGTGAATCACAGTGGACGATTCCGTGTACATTCTCATACAAGGCGAAGCTAGTGTACGCGTATTGTGATCTTTTTGAGGTCCAGGCCAGCCTTTGCCACAAATCTAGACTCCGGATTGATGATGATGAAATTCCTGATGGAGAAACCCAAAAATACTTTGCACGACCTGAAAATCGAATCCCAGACCTCAAGACCCAGCGTTTGAGAACACTAAACCGAGGCAGCTACAGCTAATTTATTTTTCACATGCAATAACCCGCGGCTTCGCTCTAGTGAATGTTGAAAGTTGTACCATGGAAACGTCCTACCCGGATATAAGAAGCAGTATTGGATGTCCTAAATCACGTCATGTTCCATTGCCGAAATTCATCTAAAACCGTTCAGCAAGATACGTAAAGTCTTGCTTGACCAACAAACTACTTCTACATTTATCACAACAGGGTTCTCAGTGATTGTCCATTTTCGTTGCTAACACTACTGGCTGTATTTCAGTAAACGGTGATGTAACCGACCGAGTTCTAGTTTCTCGAAATTAAACAAAGCAACCAAGTTGCGGTTTCGCAGCAATATAGTCACTT
Organism: Xestia xanthographa; assembly: GCA_905147715.2. NCBI lineage: Eukaryota > Metazoa > Arthropoda > Insecta > Lepidoptera > Noctuidae > Xestia > Xestia xanthographa. The sequence continues at coordinate 22,285,512 of LR990666.1, read as the reverse complement.
TGACGATTACCATTGGCGCTAGCTTTCGTGGAAGCAACTTCAATTAAAGCTGTGGTTTGATGCATGCAGTTGTGTGTTATTTACCTATTCACATTGGTGAATATCCAGTTTTATTACCAAACTTGCGTATGCCCGCGGTTTCTTCTCCGAGGAGTTGGGTAATTGTCCCACGGGATAGTCCTACTACCGGAATAAAGAGTATCCTAGGTGTTGATCCAGGTTATAAACTATCTCTTGAAAACGTTGGAATTGAAACTTTGACCCATTATATCTCCGTAACTACGTATAGAAAGTTACCAGCAGGCCTATTACGTATCTTTCTGATATCCAGTGACTATCAAGCTTTGGTTGTACACCGAACTTTGATGACAACCGTGAATGTCATAATATTGGTATTACGTATTACACAGAGTGGAAAACACTTTACGGTGACTATCAGCCCGGGTACGTTGTAACGTCTTTCACGAAAGCTATTTCAAACTCAGTTGTCATCAATTTGATGTCCACTTTGCTTACATAATCGCAATATTAGAAGAATCGATACGAAAGCGTCTGTCAAAATGAGTTACGGTGACTATCAGCCACGATGGGCACCGATAACGTCATATTTGATCGCGACTGGTCATACATAATTAGTTACTATCATTTCAAGCTGTCAACAGAGATACGTAATACGCCTGCAGATAAGGTTCAGAACAAAAATATGATCGCAATGACGATGACGGGGCAATCAATTGCCTTTCGGCTTCGTTAAGGGTATTTTTTACACCTTTTATATCGATAATATTAATCCGTGGTCCCAAATGCCAGATGGGCTTAGGTATCCCAGATATGTTCTTTTCTGATTGATTTCGTTGTGAGATCCAAGACAGTTAAATTGTTCTCTGGAACTTCGTCGAGCTACATTGTCTCGGCGCTTTTCTGGGGGTCACCACTGTTGATTCTGGCGCACAGGAGTTGCAGTGGCTTGGGAATAACATGGCGGGATTGTCGAAAAAAAAACACGTTTATTTCGGTTATTTTGCCGAAAAGTGGATTCACTAAAAACCTCGGCACTTTATACGCTTCTACGAATACTAGCTTAATGTTGTATGTATGTAGTATGTCAGCCCTGTGGTATCCGGCAGAGTAGAATAGAACCAACCCAATACACTTACGGGTGTCGTATAAGGCGACTAATGTCTGAGGCAGAACACCTTGCGCCTCCGTAGACCAGAGAATGGGCAGCAGCGTTTTCTGTTAGTCTTTCATCACTGCGATCTCCAATCCGCCTGCCAAGCGTGGAGATTACGGCAAATTCCTCCCATCATGGGAGAGGCTTATGTCCAGCAGTGGACGTAATGGGCTGTTGTTATTGTTGTTGTTTGTACAACGATTTAAGTAGGTGTGAACTAAAAGCCATTTTCACTACAAGCCATGTTAAAACAGATTTGCGTAGAAGCTCTAATCCTCAGACATGCAGTAATCCGACCTTAGTGTTTGAAGCGCTACAGAAACTAGTTTACACTCTAAAACATGGTGAAAGTGTCAAAGTGCAATTTCTAAAGCGAACGTGTTTTGTTCTGCCCTAAAACTTTGTTAGGTCTGAGTAAGATGTACCTACACTATTTAGGTAAGTAGGTATATATTGTATTGTCTTGCAATGGTGGGGCTTTTATACGATCTGATGTTGTATACATTATCACTGTCACTACATATTACATCACACCACACCACACCACTCCACTCCACACCACGCTACCTACACTTTAATATACTTTACTAGTTCATTAGCAATAATCATTATAATTTTGTTGTTCGTTTGTTTTTACCTTTGTTTGTTTAATACTCGTATGTTCTTCTGCCACAGGCTACCAATAATTTGCTATTATAAGATTTAATACTAAAACACTGTTTTGTGGGGGGGGGGGGGGAGAGCTGGTAATCTGTGTGACAGGGTTTTCCTAGTGCACATACCAGTCTCCCCCAAAGGATTTATCTGATGAATTATAGATGCATATTTTTAGGGCGCATTTGTGGAAGAGAAATAAAATGTTCATTTGTTTATTTATTTATTACTAGCTGACCCGCGCAACTTCGTCTGCGTCACATGAGAGAGAGAGAGGGTCAGAGAGAATGTGAGACCTTAAAAGATAGACATTATTATGCTATTGCAGATTTTATGTTGAACTTTTTAAGAGGAACAATTCCCTAATACATGATTGTTGCGTAACTTTAACCGTTTATGCAGCGCTCGCAACGGAAGTTCTCAAAAGAAATAAATTTACTCCGTTTTTGCAACATTTATCATTGACGCTCCGCTCCTTAAATTTACATCATCACGCTACTGCGTGAATTGTCGCTAAAGCTCGGTAGTAAAACTACCTCGTATATAATGGGTCATTATAAGCCCCTACTTACGAACAGTAAGTCGTGGGTTCGAACCCAGGCAGGCTACATGGAGACATGGAGAGAGCGACTGTCGCAACCCCGTGCAGGGCACGCCACAATAGTGGCGATAAGTCCCCTCTTTGAGGAGTGGCTTCACGCCACGGCGTCCTCACCTTCCGCCTGACGCAGGTCCTCACCGGACACGGTTGTTTCGGGAGGTTCCTGCACCGAATCGGGCGGGAGGACACGCCCGGGTGTTTCCACTGCGAGGATCGACCGGAGGACATGATGGAGCACACGGTGGAGGTGTGCCCCGCGTGGGCGGAGCACCGCCGTGTTCTCGAAGCGGCGATTGGCGGCGGTGACCTCTCGCGTCCGGCCCTGGTTCAAGCCATGGTCCGGAGCGAGACGGAATGGGACGCCGTCACCTCCTTCTGCGAAGCAGTAATGCTAGAGAAGGAGGTAGCGGAACGGGAGAGGGAGAGAACCTCTCAGCATTCCGGCCGCCGCGGGAGACAACCCGGGCGTCGGGGGCCACGTGGTGGCGTCCGTCTCATGACGACAGGCCGTGTCGACGGCGCGTTCGTGTTCCACGCGCGCCTTAAAGAGAGTCAGCAATAGGAAGGGGTCCGCAAGGGCCGATGCCTGCCGGCCGGGGTTGCGGGACTGTTCGAAAAAGAGATACCGTGGGCACCGTGGCCCCGGAACACGGGCGAAAGGGCGATGAAGGAACATGGATGGGTTTTAGTCAGTAAAAGTTTGACACTCCCTCCTGCTCCGCCCAGAGCGGGAGGAGTCATTTGATGACTTACCATCCGAAAAAAACCTTGTGTAATTTATTTCACTCAAAACGGTGAAGGAAAACATCAATCCGCACTGGGCCCGCGTGGTGGATTATAGCCCATTCCCTCTCACAGAGAGGAGGCCTGTGTCCCAGCAGTGGGAACATTAATAGGCTGATAATGATGATGATGACTATAAAGCTGGTCAGTCAATTTATAAGTTATCTGGTGAGCACATTTTTAGTCATTAGTACCATTCTAGCACAATAGATGTCGCTGCATCTTACATTTGATGTTTATTTCTTCTTCAACACTTTAAATTCCTATATCTTCTGATAGAATTAACCGATTACGATGAAACAAAAACTAAATTATTATTTAGTTTTTGCACATAAAAATTGTGCGTATCTAGAGGTATTCCTCTAGATACGCACAATTTTAACAGTATTGGTTTCGTATATTTTACGTGATGCTTGATCATACAAACAGATAAACAGACAAACAGACAAAAATTCCAAAAATGCTGGAAATTAATTCTGTTGGTTATCCTTTCACACCCTGGCAATTTTTTTTTAAAATATTTTCGATGTACAAAAACTATTTTTCTACAGATTTTTTTTTTTTTTTTTTTTTTTACTTTTATTATTCAATAAACACTGTTTACAAATATTTTATACACTTAAACATACCACACAAACCATCGTGGGTTTAACAGTGTATGTATTTATATGTATAGATATTATAAAACAAAGTCCCCCGCCGCGTCTGTCTCTCCCTATGTATGCTTAGATTTTTAAAACTACGCAACGGATTTTGATGCGGGTTTTTTTAATAAGTAGATAGATAGAGTGATTCAAGAGGAAGGTCTTAGTATATAATTTGCGGGCGGGCGAAGCCGCGGGCATCAGCTAGTTACGTATAAATACCCTTACTCTTGTTGAAAAAATTCTTTTAACCAAGCCGAAAGGCACTTGTTTTCCCCGTCATTGCGATATTTTTTTGTTCTGGAACTTACCTGGGCGTGGGATCCTTGTAGTTATGGACATGATGTAGATTCAAAGTTGGAACTTATATTATTATTACTTACTTACTCTTTACTTTTTCATTTATACATTTATATATGTCGCATCCGGTCATGAGTACGGACGGGCAAATGAATCGAAAGCGCGCCAGTGGGGACATCACGCGACCTACTCCCCACTATGGCGGCTTTTACAGAGTCCTGATGTTGACACCTCGCGGCGAGGCAGACAGTCTGGGTCTGATCGCAGCGGAGTTAAGACGTCTTGAAACTGTACACGATTCATTGTGCATAGTGTTAATGTGTGAAAGTGTAATGTCAAGTTATTTGTTAAACTCAGTGTATCTGTTTGAAAAGAGTAACCATGGAGTTTCTTGCCGGTTCTTCTCCATGGAAACTACCATACCGAACCGTGCAATGCGAAATAAAATAGTGTATCGCATCCAGTGTGTTTTCATAGCACGAAACCCGTCTTCTGCCCACAAAATGCTCGACCCTAGCGAAATAAAATCCTGACAAACTCCGACATATATACATATTTTTAACATTTTTATATATTTCTTAATAAAACTACAAAAAAAAAACATTTAAAAATATAAAAAACAGTAGCCCACCAGCGCTGGGAACAGGGTCCGAGCTGCCGGTGGTCAGGGCTCTTGAGAGAGGAACCTCCTAACAATACGTGCCGTGTCCAGAAGTACTGCTTTCTGAATCAAGCCCTTGATCCAGCTGCCAAGCGAGAGCCTCCTAAAATGATACTTTACTTTATTATTTTCGAATAAAACAGACATTGGTGTCAATTCTGTTGTGCACAAACTAAACTTAATTTAGGCTATTGCTATCTTTTTCTCTCTAATAAAACGAGAAAGAGATGGACGTAATTTAGAGCTGTCAAATTTAGTTGGAACTAATATTTCTATACAAATGAAAGGTGCACGTAAAAACATGTCGACTAAAAACACGGTGAAGCGCAAGGCATAAACTAGTTTGACATCTCTAACTTAGATCATAGCTATAGCCGTCCTTTTCTCGCACTGCCTTTTAGTAAAAGATAGCAAGAGCTTACATTTAAGTTTGGTTTGTGCACAAAAGAATCGACACCATTTCCTTATAGATTTAGGTACTCAATAATAACAATATTATTTGCAAAAACATTTAAAAGCAACATTGCTCTCAACCCCTCAGGATAAAACACCCCGCCAATGATATCCTCTTGACCACAATTTCTATATTTGCTTAGGCCCAACACACTGTTATATTGACCGATAAATAAGGTAAATTACATTATTTTGTTAGGAAAGGACCTTAAAAGCCTCCGGGCTTTTAGGTCAAATGTCTCCGGTCAAAGGTATTACAGTTTAGCCGTGTAAACAAAATGTAAAAGCAAGTTCTTGGAATTATAATTTGAAAGGTTTTGAGCGCCGTTTTTCTGTGCTTGGTTTGAATAATAAGTGGTCTGTGCTTCAGGCACTGTGAGCCTAATTTTGGTACGGGACAAAAAGTTATTGGGGTCATTTTCTTTTCTATAATATATCTCAGAATAGGGTTTTTTTTATTTTGTTTAGAGTAATAAAAAAAAAGTCATATGCATGTTTTTTTTTTATTACTCTAAACAAAGCGTATTAACATCAGAAATAGCAAAGTGAAATTATTTTTTTAATATCTTTAAAAAATACTAAGTTACAAGCATTTGAAACTGCTGATTAGACAGAGAGATCCGACACAGTGGATGACGTCATTCACTGCATCGATGTACAAAATCCATACTAAATTCCGTTTATCTAGAAAGAGATAGAAACAAAAGTTTAAATAGTTATAACTTTTGTGTTGTTTGGCCGATTTATGTCTTGTTTTCGCTTTTTGTCATTATTTTTATATTACTTTAACATTCCGTAGGTACCTATCGAAATAAAAATGAAAATGTATGCATAATTATTCCCTATTGTTATCTATCTATGTTGGGTCGGCTTCCAGTCTAACCGGATGAAACTGAATACTGCAGTATTTTACAAGGAACGTTTATCTGACCTCCACAACCCAGGAAGCACCGGGCAATACGAAACTTCTTGGTAAGACTGGTTGTCAGACTTTGAGGTCACTGACTACCTGTAACGACTGTCAAAGATCTACAAATGAGCCACTGGCTACCTGGTATTATAACCACGAATGTGCGATGTCTAGAAAGAAAGAAAGATAATTTATTTGTCAAACATGCGTTTACATAAACTGAGTAATCAGACATTATTCATCATCATCATTTCAGCCGAAAGACGTCCACTGCTGGACATAGGCCTCCTCCAAGTGTCGCCACATTGAACGGTCCCGTGCGACTCGCATCCAGCGGATTCCCGCAACCTTCACCAGGTCATCGGTCCACCTAGTGGGAGGCCTTCCAACGCAACGTCTTCCGGTTCGCGGTCGCCACTCTAGAACTTTTCGGCCCCATCGGCCATCCGTTCTGCGAGCAATGTGCCCTGCCCACTGCCACTTAAGTTTGGCAATTCTTCGGGCTACGTCGGTAACCTTGGTTCTCTTGCTCATTTCTGATTCGATCGCGCAAGGAAACTCCGAGCATAGCCCTCTCCATTGCCCTTTGGGTGACTTTAAGCCTTCTGATGAGGCCCATTGTAAGCGACCACGTTTCGGTCCCGTATGTAATCACTGGCAACACACACTGGTCATAGACTTTCGTCGTGAGACAATGCGGTAGGTTGGAAGAGAAATCAGACATGCAAGGTATTAAATACTATGTTGTGAGCGTCCATGCTTTGCCAATAACGGCGTACACATTTTGTAGGTTTAAAAATGGGGACTATATTTCTTGTCACCAAAATTTATATTTGTCATCAAGTTGTATCACCTAATAAATAGATCTGTATCACCTAATACATAGATCTATCGCCACGAAATATGTTCGTTCTCAGTTAAACAAGTGTTCCCAGGTTCCAATTATCAAATTAATGTTAATATATGTGTAAAATAAGAGATGGATTACCAATAACATTGTAGTGCATTACATGAATATAAACTTCGTTCTTATAATAATAGTTTTATTACTTAAATAATAGCTTTGTGCTCAGAATGGTAGATCTGTCACCAAATAAATCGATTATCGATCCCTGACTGCGACTCGTTTTATTTGTTATTTTGTCACTAATACAGTGACAAAACACATACATTACATACAGTACATTTTATTTTGTTCAGTTATTTAATTTAATACATAGTTAATTTAATACATAAATTTATAATTTTAATGAGGTGGTTGATGACAAACTAGTTTTGCCTAGGCCGACTTGGGGCACCCCACACATTTTTTTATAAACCATTCAGAAGTAGGTCCGTCGACCGGGTCTCTATTTTCTAGTTACATAATAATTATGATTTATTGGTGATCTCTTTAAATTAGTTTGCTTAAATACTTATTAGGACAAACCTTTTATATTACATACAAAAACATTTATTTGGTACTAGACCCTATATCTTCATGATTTTAGGTGATTTATTGTGGAATTGATTTTATAATGTTTGGTGACTACATTTTGGTGACAAATCTACTATTTTGAGGGCAAACCCTATTATTTAAGGAACGCAAAACTAATTAAATTGGTGATAGCTTAAATGATACCCTTTAAAAATTACATTTCTTTGCGTATAGTCATTTGAAATTTAATTACAAAATACATAAGAAATAAACAATAATTGATGTCAAGATATTATTGTATAGGTATATAATAGTCAAAAAATAAATTAAAGTAAGTATGTCCATTATATTCATTATATGCATTCAAAAAGTATCAACACTCAATTAATTTAAAGTTTACATTATTAAATTGTTATTCTTAACCATGTGTATTAGAAGTCCGAATAGAAAAGTCCTTTTCATTAAAAAAAAAAAATATTGTAACGTATTACAATATTTAATTTTTTTTTTTTTTTTTTTTTTTAGTTAAGCGTACTTAACTAAAAAAAATTCTCACCTTATTTTTGAAAAGTGACAAGAACAGCTCTCTCCAACTTTTAGGTAATTTATTGTATATCGTAGGAGCCATACAGAAAATACTTTTACGCATAAGTGATGTTCTCGCAGTATAAGAGCATATCCTACTAGAGGTAAAAAAAAAAGAAAAGACGGAAAGTATTCGAAAACGTTTTATTTTCAGTATCCTTCTGTATGAGATACAAGAAACAAAGGTAGAGGTTTGAAAAAGGTAAAACATCAAATGTCAAGGGTTCAAAGGGGAAGTAGCTATACGTTATTACCATTTTTGATGGACAAATATTGCTTCGCAGTTGGTTATTAAAGTCAAACAGTTAGACCAGTAGGCCTAGCATGAATGTGCTGAGTAAACTTAAATTAAATATTGCAGTTATTTTGTTGGTATTTTAAATATTTTCTTAGCTAAAACATTTTGTTCAAACCAAATTATATTCTTATGGGGGAGACCTGCTTTATAAGCTTATCGCTAAAATGAAAGCCAATTGTGTGTTTTTAGTTTTTGTGCTCACAACATAAAGTAAATCTATATAGGTACTATCGAGGACACTCCCGACTGATCAACACTAAGCTAATTGTTGCTTGCACTTACAATCTATCTTCTATATATATATACATATAATAAATCTGTAGAAAAATCGTTTTTCTACATCGAATATATTTAGAAAAAAAACTGCCAGGGTGTTAAAGGATAAGCAACAGAACACATTTCCAGCATTTTTGGAATTTTGGTCTGTTTCGATGATCAAGCATCACGTAAAATTTACAAAACCAATGTAGATAACTTTTTACAAAAAAATTGGTTGTAACTTGGGGTATTATTTAGTTTTTGTTTCATTGAAATCGGTTAATTCTATCAAAAGATATATGAACTTTCAAGAAGAACTAATCATCAAATGTAAGATACATACATGCAGCGACATCTGTTGAACTAAAATGATAGCAATGACTAAAATTATGCTCACCTCGTAACTTTTAAATTGACTGACCGGCTTTAAAAAATATATATAGCATAATATACTTTAGCAGTTTTACATTTTAGTCAATAGATGGCGTTGTTCATTTCACTCCATTTTCTGAATTGAATGACCCACTTTTCTGAATTGAATGACCCTCGCCCGTGTCAGTTGCCTCAAGATTGGTTTTTTAACCGACGAAACAAGAAGAAGGAAGTTCTCAATTCGACGCGTATATTTTTTATATATGACCACGGATAACTTTTACAGAGAAGTCCGTACATGGTCCTTTTTTTGTGAAAAACGTAGTTACATCTCAAAGTTGGTCCCATTTATAATTGAAAAATCGTTTTTGGGCTAATTTCTTGCACCTTTGATGAGACCTTTCGACCTAGCTTGAGTATGACTGTCATCGAGTGTCTAAGGATGAAGACGACAACCCCACCCCTGGACACCGCATCTGTCGTCATGAGGGCTCTCACGTGCATGATGCCGTCCACCATAGAGCGCCCCTTGCGGAAACCAAACTGGTTTTCCGCAAGACCCGGCCCCGTCCCCGCAAGATGCTCGGCGAGGCGGTTTCCTTCCGCCGACGCAGGTCCTCACCGGACACTGTTCTTTCGGGAGGTTCCTGCACCAAATCGGGTGGGAGGAAACGACCGGTGTTTCCACTGCGAGGATCAACCGGAGGACACGGTAGAGGTGTACCCCGCGTGGGCGGAGCACCGCCTTGTCCTCGAAGCGGCGATTGGTGGCGGCGACCTCTCGCGTCCGGTCCTGGTTCAAGCCATGGTCTGGAGCGAGACGGAATGGGACGCCGTCACCCCCTTCTGTGAAGCAGTAATGCTAGAGAAGGAGGTGGCGGAACGTGAGAGGGAGAGAACCTCACAACGTCCCGGCCGCCGCGGGAGACGCCCCGGGCGTCAGGGGCCACCAGGTGGCCCCCGGACACCGTAGGCGCGGGCCTGTGGACGGTGGGCTATGGGCTAGCTCGCCGTCCGTCCGTCTCATGACGACAGGCCGTTTCGACGGCGCGTTCGTGTTCCACGCGCGCCTCAAAGAGAGTCAGCAAAAGGAAGGGGTCCGCAAGGACCGATGCCTGCCGGGGTTGCGGGACTGTTCGAAAGAGATACCGCGGCCCCGGAACACAAAGGGCGATGAAGGAACATGGATCGGTTTTAGTCAGTATAAGTCTTACACTCCCTCCTGCTCCACCCAGAGCGGGAGGAGTCATTTGATGATTTCCCATCCAAAAAAAAGAAAAAAAAAGGCTGTCGAAGCAAGCCCTTTTTTGGAAAAACGTAAGTAGATTATTATAGCGATTAATGCAATATATATCGAAGAAATTAAATTGTTACCCACTTGGATCTATATCTACTAATATAATAAAGCTAAGTTTGTTTGGTTGGTTGAACGCGCTAATTACAGGAACCACTGGTTCGAATTAAAAATAAAACTTTTAGTGTTGAATAGTTATCGAGGACGGCTATAGGTTATCTAACATCACGCTATAATTAAAAGGAGCGGAGCATCAATGATAAATGTTGAAAAAACAAGGAAAAAATATTTCTTTTGAGAACTTCCTTTGCGGCATCAAACCTAACCCTCTCTCTCTCATGTGACGCAGACGAAGTTGCGCGGGTCAGCTAGTTACAACATAAAAACGCTCTCTAGCCTCGCCCCGTTGACTTTGTATAGAAATAATGAATGAAAAGATACTGATCGGCCGAGCACACTGACGACGCACACCAAACGAGAGTTATTGTTATTTTGCGCGCCATAGTTGACGCTTTCCTAATAGGCCTAAACTTTAAGGGGGTGTTGCTCGGCGCCTCCACATGATCTAAGCGAAAAAAAAATTAACTGATCAGGCGGAAAAGACCACGACTGTACATGACGATTTGTAATTAAATGGCTTTCTGGTGACTTGTTTTTTTTTATTAGCTGTAAGTCCTACTTGTACTAAAATGAATACATAAATAAATAAAATGCTATTTGATTTTTATCGTAGTGCGATTAAAGAACGTTCGAATTTACGTTATACGCGCATTCGTGTTAGACCCTCTGGCCGCCCATCAACTTGACGTAATCCCCTGGTAACATTTTGTCTTCAATTTCCGGGCACAATTCAAACCCGGACTTATCTTTTTTTAAATCCCCGGAATTTAAATTTTCTGCCTCGCTTTCTTCGAATTTTACGCGATTTCTTTCATTTAAGCCACTTCTGTTTCAGACGCCAAGAAAACGCTACATTTTATCAGCAATAACGATGATGGAAAGTAAGTAGGTATTGTATGTATTGCGTATATTATACTGTATGTATTATTTTAGTGTATAAAATGAGTTAATTTAAGTTTTTAACTGTATTGTTTTGCTCCTAAGTATAATAAATATCCTCTTCTGCAAATCTCACAACAGAAATAAGGTTTGCTGTAAGAAAACCCAATTCTGGTTTAAGCTCGCCGTTGTACATACATAAGCTATATTATTTTAATTTTGTGTGTATATTTTTTTAATTTTGTGTGTATATTTTTTTAATTTTGTGTGCACTAGAGAATAAGAATGGAAACATCACACCTGTTATCTCCGAAGGCTTAATCAGGGATGAACCTAATAGAACACCTACATTACGCCAGTTATGTTTAAGTCCTATTACCATCCATCAGGCGCAAATCCAGACACCGTGGCTGCTACTGAGAAATACCTCACGGACAACCCCAATAACAATTTGGCCGACCCGGAAATCGAACCTTGGTACTTGTTTTCAGCAGTCGCATTTGGTACCGGTAGACCAACGAAGCAAAAAAATTTTTTTTTTTTTACTTTACAATGTCTTTATTTTTAGGGTTCCGTAGTCAACTAGGAACCCTTATAGTTTCGCCATGTCTGTCCGTCCGTCCTCGCTTAATCTCTGTGACCGTTAGCACTAGAAAGCTGAAATTTGGTACCAATATGTATATCAATCACGCCGACAAAGTGGTAAAATAAAAATTGGAAAAAAATGTTTTATTAGGGTAGCCCCCCTATATGTAAAGTGGGAAGTGATTTTTTTTTTTATTTCAACCCTATCGTGTGATACATTTTTGGAAGGGTATTTAAAAATGAATAGGGGTTTCCTAAAATCATTTTTTGATAATGTCAATAATTTCGGAAATAATCGCTCCAAAAGTAAAAAACAATGTCCCCCCCCCTCTAACTTTTGAACCATAAGTTTAGAAAATATGAAAAAAATCTGAAAAGTAGAACTTTATAAGGACTTTCTAGGAAAATCATTTTGAACTTGATGGAAACAACAGTTTTTGTACAAAAAAGACAAAAAGTTGTACAAAATAATTTCTGGACTAAGTTTGTAGTATATTCGTATATGCAAGCATTTTTCATAATGAATGGACCTTTAAACTCATAAGTGGGAACACTTATTGTGACGGACGGGAAACTACGGAACCCTACACTGAGCGTGGCCCGACACGCTCTTGGCCGGTTTTTTTTTCTCTTCACAAAAGTTCACCTTTTAACAAAATGCATTATACCGGACGACTTTTTTATCACTTTCCAAAAAAAAATGGGTATTTTAGGAGAACGGATTATAAGCTTATGGCATACCTACCTAGACTTTTTTATTTTTTCCACAGCTTAGAAAAACATGATCCATCATCATCAAAAACCGCTACAAATTTGAAGTAAACTTTACATATTAGAACAAAGAAATCGAATTTCAAATCATACGCGTATTATTTGAATTTCGTTTTTTTTTTTAATTACTTAATTATATTCGCAAAAAAAAATCTAAGTATGCCATTTGCTTCTACTCTGTTCAACTATTATACCCATTTTTTTTGGAAAGAGATAAATATTCTATCAATCCTGTTAAAAAGTCCTTGTGGAACTAACGAAACTCTGAAGACAATTGCGGCTTTCCAGGCTCTGGTCTTTCGGACCTTGAAGGACCATCATCATCTGCCCAGCCTTTCCTCAACTATGTTAGGGTATCGGCTTCCAGTCTAACCAGATGCAGCTGACAACCAGTAGGTACCTATTTTACAAGGAGCGACTGCCTATCTGACACCCACAACCCAGTTAGTACTGGGTAATACGATACTCGACCTTGAAGGACTAATGACCTATAATAAAACTAAACTATCCATAATAATAATTGTAATGACTCTTTAGAAGCTATAACCCGTACGGACTGGCGATTGGACGTGGGGTTGAAATTCAACTTATCTAACCCCATTGAAATTCTGTGGTAAACTACCCTATCGAGTTTAATTGTGGGGTCAAGTGATATTAGGGGTAGTATTCATACATGGGCAATTTAGGTTGTCTAGATGTTTCCGGTGATTTCATTTGAATGCGAATTTCAGCGACATTTTTCTCCCTAGTGGAGCATCATTGTCAAATTGAAAACGTAGCCGCATTTTTGGCTTTACGTGGCTTTATCTATATCTACACTAATATTATAAAGAGGAAAGATTCAAGATTGTATTTTTGTATGTTTGTAATGAATAAACTCAAAAACTACTGCGCCGACTTCAAAAATTCTTTCATCATTATAAAGCTACATTCACCCTGAGTAACATAGGCTATATTTTATCCCCGTACTCCCACGGGAACGGGAACTACGCGGGTGAAACCGCGTGACGTCCGCTAGTAAATTATAATTCTGGAGGTTTTGTGATAAGTGAGTGGTTTTCCTCTTTAGTGACTGAAAATTTGGTTAATTTAGTGATCGTAAGCGTGACTGTTGAGCACGAGGTCTCGGGTTCGATTCCAAGGTCGAGCAAAGTGATATTGAGTTTTTCCTTCAAGGATTTTCCGTTAGTTTGGATTTACGCCCGGTTGGTGGCAATAGGTTCGACCCTTATTACATGGGACCTAAACATAAATGACGAATGGGGTTGTGTTATTAGGTACATCTCTGCCTAAACTTTTGGGGATTATAGGCATGACGTTATGTTATATTTTACCATATCAGTTTGATAACACGACTATCTAAACTAGACCAGTGAAGATACCTCTGAAAATGGTGAAAAAATAATTTACGGGTGATCTGAGGTCGGGAAGTGGGAGGGGAAGACATTTTTCTCGAAGAAAAGAAGAGAAAACATTTATATATAGGACTTGTAGGTAGTTTTGCCGGAAATCGAGATAAACTGTTTTTAACCCTTAATCCCCCCCCCCCCTCCCCCACTTCCCGACTTCAGATCGCCCGTAAATTATTTTTCAATACACTTCCTCGAAAACTGGTCCATAACGCACTACGATTAGGTACAACATGCAATGTATTTCACACACGTGCGATTTTTTCCATGAATGAAAATTGCCACAGATAACTATACCTATACTTAGTCCAAATTGGTTCAATGCCTATAGTCTGAGGTGAATGTTTTTTTTTTAATTTTGCCAAAGCACTACGCGTCTTTACGGCATAAAGATTTTTTGAATATTCAAATTGTGTTTATAAATAGAATATCATAGTTATACATGATTATTAAAACTAATAGTTACTTTTATACACAAATTAACATTTATTTGTGTTCTGAATTCAAAAATATAAAATAAATCTATTTTTTATATTAGGCTGTTTAAAGGCTTCACCTACCCTACCATACCTACCCATACCTTTGCCAAGCGCGAAAAAAAAAGAAAAATAAAATCATAGTTTCATAATTCGTGACAAAAATATTTTTCGTTATTTTATTTTATTTCTTCAAAAATGTATTGAAAAACGTCGTTTGACACACGTGGACATTTGTTATTGCAATTCTCGGCTCAAAAACACCCTCGCCTGTGGCTCGGGTATTATAATTCTGCCTCGAATGCAAAAACAAACTTTCTCCACTTGTATCAAAATGTACTATTTCCTTTCATTTTTCTTATATTTTCTTTCTTTTCCAATGGGTTTCATCCTACTATGGATTTTATCGTTTTCAAAAATTATTAGAGTCTATACTTACTCAGCAAAAGGGATAGACCAATGACATTGACTTTAAATCTACGATAAACAACATCTGTTTTGCTTAGGTAACAGATGTCTGAACAAGTAACTGTTTTGCGAAGGTAAACAATCACTTTTTGCTAAAGGTTCGGGATAAAAAGTGATGGGATTGAGAGCCTTCGTCTCTTGGGACGACCTTCGAAGAGATCGCCTTAATCTTATTAGGGGATCGCTTGACAAAAACATGACAGGAAGGTGAGGAAGGGTCTACATGTATGAGCAGGTGCCTTTGACTTCTTTCCTGCGTATACTTCAAATCACTTTCAGATCGGAGCTTCAAAAAGACTAATTATTTTTGAGGCGAATAACAACATATTATGCGACTAAACTACTTGGTTACAAGAAATCGGAGCAGTCTTTGGGGACTGCTGATAGAAGTGAAAACAAAAAGAACACAGGGCCCGCCCCAGTCGTAGCACTGGCAATGCCCCGCGCATGCCTATGTGGTGCTACGCCGTAGCGGATGCTACGAGTGCTACGAACAGCTACGGAGCGTGGCCGCACGTTATGTTACGTGACGATGAGTTCAATGTTTTTCCTTTACCCAAAAAGTGCTCAACGCGCATTTAGAAGTTTTCACTTCAAAAACTTGGTAGCGATTAAATATTTTTAGCACGATTTTATTATATGAGCTACAAAAGGCAAGGATCTATAAAAACTAAGTAGTGGCTGCTACTATGAGATATAGCAAATATATTAAACCCGGCACTTCGAGGACAGAAGTCAAAGAGTGTTTATTAATATGCGACCGAAGCGAGCGCACGTCATGGAATCGTAACAGGTTCTAAATCTCAGTTAATTTTTAAACTCCCTCATTCTATAATTTATGAAAGACTATTTTCTACTTTTTATCCGCCGTCAAATTGTCGCCTAACAATAAATTCAGTTGCCACACCAAAAAATCACTGCCAATTTAAATTTCAACAAAGCTTACAACTCAAAATAAAGCTGCTACTTCACTGTAGCTGCCAACCTATTATTTTTGCTACTAATTTTAATTATTTTTAAAACCTTAAATCGATGTATTAGATTTTTTTAGAATCTTAAGTCAGATTTTGATTTTTGTCACCGCGTTAAATACATGCCCTTCAAAAACTGAAATACTTTAAAACCCAAAAAAGGTGTGTTCTGAACTGTACTGCACACAATACAACAATTTAATGCTTTAAGGATACTGCTGTCGCACGTTTCTGTACTGTGGCTGCTTTTGGAAAATCTCTGATGGATCACACAATAAAACTTTGGCCCGACCAGGGAATCAAACCTAGGATCTCATGCTCAGCAGTCCACTAGACCAACGTGGCTGTAAGGCCCCTGGCAACCCGATCAATATACTAAAAGCCTCAAAATATCAAAGTAACCAGACTTTTACATAATTTCTTGATTACATTCCTTGATAGACATTTTTGATACATCATTTTCCAATAAACCTTAGGTCTTTGAAATACAATTTGGACTCAATAAAACCCTTGTCAACGTAGACATTTTTATTTAAATAAACCGGCCAAGCGCCTGTCGGGCAAGATACACTGAAGGGTCCCGTAGTCGGAATTAATATTTGCGCACAGTATTGTCAACCTCAGAAATAAGTTTATGTGTGCTTTGCAACTCTAAGTTACATCTATGGTCAGGCCCACATCTTATTATTTTTTACATAATTTCTCTATGCCATCATTTTGCGGTCCAAACAATGATATTCTAATAAACAGATATGTTATATTATACACCTACAAATCAACCGAAAAAAGTGTTCCGCGCGGCAGTGGCACCTCACATACATGCAGTGACGCAGAATAAGGGCAATACGACCCAATTGGGTCACTACTAGAATATCATTGGATCCAAGGAATTTTCCTTCTCCGATTTACATAGATGTAGTCAAAGACAATGTCTACAGATTCATGAACGGCTTGGATCTCAAGTGCGTATGCGCTTCTCCATAGACAATGGCCCTCCTTTCAGCTGGCGCTGCATATGCCGTAACACCTGTGCACTTGACGATCTCATGACTGTATCAGCAAGCGGATTATGATGGCTGAATTTTGGACCAAATAATATAAAATGAACATTTGCCATCGATACGCTAAGAAAATGGATGAAGTACCAATAGTCTTCAAGTAACGTTGCTGCGTGAAACTTGGTCAGTTAATGAACATGACGAACTTATAAGAACTATGATTTTACCACTTGCCTACGGAACCTTAATAACCGTTGGCAAAAAAAATGGCAACTGGAAAATTATACACTCATATTTTTCTCAAAAAAACGTTTTTAATTGAACATAATTTTTCGACAAACATCTTGTAATAAGCGTCTCAATTAACCTTTTGATTGTTGACGTAATTTTAAGGTTGTTTTTTCCACAGAAACGTTCAATAGAAACGTACAGAATTGAAGAGGTCGGAATTAAATATTCTACGGCCGTTTCTCGCCGCTGGGCTGAATGGCAAAGACCTGAATATTTTGGGCTCTATCCTAAAGGTAATTAGGTCTGTTTTGAATATCAAGTGGCTATTTGAGACCTGAATTCGATCTAGATAGTACTTGGAGGTATCATCTGCGTGATAGACTTTGATTTATGAGCGAAACTGTGATGACAGGAAGAAAATTAGATTCTTGGCTTGGTAATAAGGTTTTAACATAACATCACGCCTATAATCCCCGAAGGGTTAGGCAGAGGTGTACCTAATGGTTCACCCACATTTTGCCAGTTATTTTTAAGTTCCATGTCATGTGGGCGACCCTATTTCCATCAACAAGGCACAAATCCAGACTCCATGGCTACTTGCTGAAAAATTTTCTAATGGAAAAACCCTTTAACACTAACTACTAAATTCGATCTTTAAATAAAAAAAAAAGGAAAAAATTGGTTTTATTTTTTGCAAAAAAGTTTTTTTTATTTTTCTCCTTTTAGTGGTTTATATGTGCTTACCCCTTCACAGCATATCGGAGTGATGTTATGAACTGGTCTAAACAATAGACAGACATGAGATATCAGCAATCCCAGTCCATTTGCTATCATTTATTGAGGAGTTCCGTTGCCTATCTCCGAAGTTCTTCATCAGATCTTCACCAAATTGAAATGGGATTACTACGAAAAAGTACTCTTCCAAAAACTATCCAAATCGCTTCAAGTGTGCCTACAAAATTTGAAGAGTTCTCTCTATTTCTCCAGGATTCCTTCATCAGATCCTGACTTGATGATCACGGGACCATCTAGGAAGTTTTGAAAAAAAAAACAAACATACTTATCGGTCCAGCCATCTTCGAGTAATCAGGGAACATACATAAAAAAAGGTTCCGACGAATTGAGAACCTCCTCCTTTTTGAAGTCGGTTAAATTAAAATTCAAATTCAAAATCTTTAATTCGAGCGGAGGCTCATATAGGGTTAGTAACATATTCCTTAAAAACTAAGTGTTAGAAAACAACACGATACGGTGGCACATGTAACTGACAGCAGCGAACCACATAAGGACAGTCCACTCTGCCAGCAATCATTCTCAGAACCCTGTTAGGGCTGACCATGACGCGAGCCACCATTGATGCTGCGCGCTTCCGCATTATTGCGTAAAAACAATCTATACGCTGTAGCGTGGGAATATGGAACCCTAATAGGTTTGAACAAAATTCACCAACACTTTCATAAAAATAATTTATTAAAAATAGGTCGCGGATTACTAAGGCCCGTCATAGGTTTTTTTTGACATATGGAGGTAGGCGCGTCAAGTACTGCCCTGGCTTGCGCGTAGCTGTATGGACGCTGGAGCCGAGGAGCAGGATGCAGGACCCGCAGGGTAGGTGGTAGCGGTGCCGGATGCCCGTAGAGGCGTCGCCGTCGTTGGATGCCGGATGCCGGTGGAACCGACTCGTCAGTTGCGAGTGTCGGCACCAGGAGACGCAGCAACGGCACACACAGGTTAACCCCGGAGGAAGAAAATCCCGAACTTTGGTCCCTGGAATTTATGTCCAGTGGTAAACATAGGGTTCTCTGCTTATCCTCTCCTGACGGTGACCACAGCAGCGTAAGCGCAAGCGTAGGGATGGGTACTATTGCGCTTAGGGCGTATGTGTGTAGAGGTCACCTTCAGAAGCGGAGTTCACAGAGAAAAAAAGAAAAGAGGAAAAAAAGGTGTGAAGCACTTTTAAATTAATAATTACACATACCTACATAAAACATTGATGTAGCAATTACGGTTTGAGTACAATAGTTGAAATAGTAGCTAAAATGATGTCTATGAAAAAGATGATGAAATAATTTTGCACATCATTGACCTTGACATGACATTTAGAAACAAGCACTGCGTGAATTTGTCAACACTTAGCCACTTACCCGATATGGGGAATTACACACTGAAGTTATGGTTCCTTTATAGAACTTTTTTAAAAAGTAAAATTATTAAAAAAAGTTTTGGAAATTATCAGTAGTCCAATCAAAGTATAATTCGCGAGGCTGCGCATATGTCGTCTAATATGTGTGTAGACTGACCGCGCGTAAATGACGACTCGCCTCTGCAGGCATGCGAGCGTGGTCGACGCTCGCGGCGCGCGGAGAATGATGGAGTGGGAAAAAAAACTGGTTTTAGGAACGCGAGCGAGTGAGACAAAAGTACAGGCGCGATCAGGTGATTTGGTCGGCTGGTAAACGATATTAAAATGACTTCTGTTTTATTTGTTTACGTTTTATCAATTATGAACTAACAACGTTACAATACCCCCGCGCGCAATCAAGGATTTTTGTCATCTCTTAAAATGAATAAAAATCCGCATCAAGAACTTGAGTTACTATAGGTTTACCTTTTATAAGTCATCTTTCATACTTCTCGCTAACATAAACTAGCAGCAGTTATTGTATTCTAACGATACCAACATAACTGACGCACTATAACATAAAAATATAGGTATCTTGTTTTTCTCTAACTAGATACCTTACCAATAAGTGTTCCAATAGAAGGTGGAATATATGCGAGAGGGAATGCAAATCGTGATTCGTAAAATCAAAACTAAATGTGAAAAATTCAAAATAATATATATAAAAATATAGAGAAGAGAAAAAAAAATGCTATTTGATTTTATTTTTGATAATAAGGTACTAGGTATAGGGTAGTTTTTAATTCTAAGAGTTATTGTTATATTTAGAGTAAGCAATTTATGTAAGTTACTATTAGACTAGACTTGTGTACGTAAGCCTTATTGTGGCCTTCCTGAAAAGGGTAACACATTGCCCATAGTCTTCCTTAAATTTATCATCACATGGAATGCGGCTAAGCCGGAGATATATATGATTAAGGAAATTTTGAGTACGCAGCAATGTATTGCAGTAATGACGTCGATTCTAAAATGACGTTAACCTTCTCAAGAACATCCAGCACACCATTCAGGTCGTGCGTTAGTTCAAGAGACTAGTGTGAATATCCCCTGTAGGAAATAATAGTCCACACTTAGTTACTAGTTTGCGCAACTCCTGCACTGTGGCAGCTGGTGATTCACCCTTAATAGCAACTTCATACTCGGACTTTTGAAGCGACATGAACTTCACGGGATAAGCCATTATAACAATAATTTAAATTGGTAGAAATGAGAGAAAAAAAAAAAAAAAAATTTTTTTTAGCAGTGTGGGTAAGTGTTGAACAATTCCGTATAGTGTAATAAACAAATAAGTACTAAATACTCCGTCTGTTACAATTTTAAGTTAAATTTAAGTAACGTCTTGTTGTTTTTTCCACGTATGTAAAGCTAGCAAAAAAAACTAAGAAATTTGGTAACTAAAAATAAAAAATAAATAAATGCAAAATAATAAAATTTGCAACTAATGTGTACGCAGAATTAAATAAAACTAGCTAGAGTGAGAAAAAAAAAACTTTGTTAAAAAGAAAACTTTTTTTCTGACCGTACCCAAGAATTAAGCAACGTCAATAAGTAACGGTTAAAAGATATCGAGTTCAAAATTTAATGTAATGTAAAAAAAAATTGCAACTTATATCGTGCGCTGACTGTACAACAAGACAGTTACAAGTTTTTGAGCATGACTGTACTTATTAAGCACTCCGAAACTTAATAAATTTCTGTAACGTACACTTTAGTTACGATGCAACAAAAAAAAACAAGAAAAGCGTAAAACAAAAAAATATGTTTTGCAACTGGTGTGAGGGTACAAGTAAATTACAAAAAGATTGAAAATTGATCTAACGATCCTAATTTAGGCGTTTAACAGTAAAAAATTCACAAAGATTAAAATAATACAAAACTAAATTTAATCACCCTGTATACAAAACCAAAAAAAAAAAATGTAGACACTTTACAGTAATTTAAGTGTCGACATAAGACAAAGATGATAATGTCTATAAGTTAGCCAGTACTTACACCCGGCACTCAAACCCTTCAACCAGCACACAGCAAAAACTGCTTACCGGAAGAAAAAAAGGAATGAGGGTAGTACTTCCCCGGGGCGAGCCGTTACTATAAGCTCTACTACTACAAAATGTTGAATACACGGTATTCAAGAAAAAAAATAAAAAAAACTAAGTCCGCACCCGGTATATAAAAAACACCCTGTATATCAGGCAAATTAAAAACAAAACTAAACTTAACTCTTCACACCAGTTGCTGCACACGAAATAAAAAAAAGAACAAAGCGTTATTACAAAAAACAACGAAACACAAAACACACAA
Organism: Xestia xanthographa; assembly: GCA_905147715.2. Classification (NCBI taxonomy): domain Eukaryota; kingdom Metazoa; phylum Arthropoda; class Insecta; order Lepidoptera; family Noctuidae; genus Xestia; species Xestia xanthographa. The sequence goes on along the minus strand of LR990666.1, from coordinate 22,263,717 downwards.
AACACCGAAAAACACCACTACCTCCATAAAACAGAAAAAAAACGTATGACCATGAAAAAACCACGATATGGGCGCCAATGTAGCGTGGGAATATGGAACCCTAATAGGTTTGAACAAAATTCACCAACACTTTCATAAAAATAATTTATTAAAAATAGGTCGCGGATTACTAAGGCCCGTCATAGGTTTTTTTTGACATATGGAGGTAGGCGCGTCAAGTACTGCCCTGGCTTGCGCGTAGCTGTATGGACGCTGGAGCCGAGGAGCAGGATGCAGGACCCGCAGGGTAGGTGGTAGCGGTGCCGGATGCCCGTAGAGGCGTCGCCGTCGTTGGATGCCGGATGCCGGTGGAACCGACTCGTCAGTTGCGAGTGTCGGCACCAGGAGACGCAGCAACGGCACACACAGGTTAACCCCGGAGGAAGAAAATCCCGAACTTTGGTCCCTGGAATTTATGTCCAGTGGTAAACATAGGGTTCTCTGCTTATCCTCTCCTGACGGTGACCACAGCAGCGTAAGCGCAAGCGTAGGGATGGGTACTATTGCGCTTAGGGCGTATGTGTGTAGAGGTCACCTTCAGAAGCGGAGTTCACAGAGAAAAAAAGAAAAGAGGAAAAAAAGGTGTGAAGCACTTTTAAATTAATAATTACACATACCTACATAAAACATTGATGTAGCAATTACGGTTTGAGTACAATAGTTGAAATAGTAGCTAAAATGATGTCTATGAAAAAGATGATGAAATAATTTTGCACATCATTGACCTTGACATGACATTTAGAAACAAGCACTGCGTGAATTTGTCAACACTTAGCCACTTACCCGATATGGGGAATTACACACTGAAGTTATGGTTCCTTTATAGAACTTTTTTAAAAAGTAAAATTATTAAAAAAAGTTTTGGAAATTATCAGTAGTCCAATCAAAGTATAATTCGCGAGGCTGCGCATATGTCGTCTAATATGTGTGTAGACTGACCGCGCGTAAATGACGACTCGCCTCTGCAGGCATGCGAGCGTGGTCGACGCTCGCGGCGCGCGGAGAATGATGGAGTGGGAAAAAAAACTGGTTTTAGGAACGCGAGCGAGTGAGACAAAAGTACAGGCGCGATCAGGTGATTTGGTCGGCTGGTAAACGATATTAAAATGACTTCTGTTTTATTTGTTTACGTTTTATCAATTATGAACTAACAACGTTACAACGCGCCGCCGCAAACATCCCTGACGCACTGCAACGCCATGGCAACCCCATCAGTTTCCGGAACGCATTATTGAATTGAACACGGAGGGCTCCATACGACGCTAACGAATAATTCTCCCACAAGCTGCAAGTGTAGAAGGTGGTACAGAATGCTCTAAAGAGCGTCACCTTTACGTCCGCAGTACAACGAGCAAACCTGCGGGCTATCATATTCGCGCGTACCGACAGAGCCCTCCGTTCCCTATCAATGTCAGCATTGTCCTTAAGGTCTGTGGTGACCAAGTGACCTAAGTATTTAAATTGTTCCACTCGCTCAATAGGAACACCGCTTAGCCGTATGGGAGGCACATCAAGATGGTACTTGGTCCCCGCCTCAAAAACAATGTACTGACTCTTCTGAACATTGTACGACAAGCCATGCTCCACCACGTAGCACTCACAAGTGGCCAACAACCCACTGTACTGTACTGTGTGTTACTGTGGTGGTAAAAAAGCGAACTATCTTTTAATTTTCCAACACATGAAATATATCTTTATTATAACCACACCGTACTACACAATCTTCAAAACTCCAAAATCACATCACACCCCCTTCAACCCAAAAATTGCACTTTCAACCCCTCACGAAAAAACCTAAATCACACGCTCAAACCTCCTTTGAAACATTCTAATACCCCTAATTACGAGTATAGCGAGTAAACAGGGCGAAAAACATTCCAACCGTCCCGATGTCAAAGGCGATACGGTTAACCGTATTTCACCCCCGGTAAAAGTAACATGGGGGTCTAAATGACCAGGGAGCTGCAGGTAAACGACGCGCCGCCCGTGGGACCTAGTAACCCGCTATCGTTCAAAGTTGATTGGTAGTTTAAGTTTGGAGCGGGGAGCGGATTAGAATATTTATTGAAAAATATTTGAGGAGTGGATTTTTATGTTTTGTCTGATGGTCCTGACTTCAGTCACGGCTGATGGTAAGTGATGGAACGATGCCCAAACGATGCCTGTTAGCTCTTTGTTGTTTGGAAGCTGACGGGAAACAGAAAGATCATTCGCCCTAGCGTTTTCTCAACTTTGTTGGGGTCGGCTTCCAGTCTAACCGGATGCAGCTGAATACCAGTGAATTACGTGGAGCGACTGCCCATCTGACCTCCACAACCCAGTTAGTACTGGGTAATACGATTTCCCTTGGTATAACTGCTTGTCAGACTTTCGGGCCACTGACTATCTGTAACGACCGTCAAAGATCTACAAATGACAGCTGGGACAATGGGCGATAACCCATCCACGGACCAACCCAGGCAAGCGCAGCCTAACCTATAGATCGACCCGAGTTGCTGTTACTATTTAGCCACGAGCTCCTCTGACGCCTGGCAAGGCCTAATAAGCATCATTGATTGATAATTATGGCTAAGCTTCATTTCAGAAATTCGCTTGAGCTTATAACTTGTAACAAACGTAACTAACAGATGTTCGAAGTCAAGGTAAAATTATTTAGAAGTCCCTGCAGTTAGACAGATTTTTTCTGTACCGCTATAAAAAGTTATAGGATGGAACGGAACGTTTAATTCCTAAAGGGGCCTAGGATAAACTCTCTACTAAGTAATTAGACCGTTGTCCTTTTGTTTTGGACTTTGCTAGTTGAATAGAATGAAATAAAATGTGGTATTTTTCTAGTAAAGCAATACGAAGTTTCTGGTTATACCAGGTGTAAAAGTCCTCATCACGAAGCTGTACATCAAACTAAGTAACTTTACGCAAAAATTATTGCTGTGAAACGACTTTTTTTTGGGTGAAAAATCATGTTTTATGGTAGAAATCAATGTAACGCACTCAAAACATTGTGCTGATGGATTGATTGAATAGTACGGGGGTCGTGGAGGTGTTTAAAGTAAAAATCTTACATTGAAAACTTTGGTATTAAAAAAAAACTTGCCAATAAGTTGGAACTTTGACCCCCAATATCTCCGTAACTAGAAGGTTCCCAGGTATGGTGTAGAACAAAAAAAATGATCGGAATGACGGGGAGAATAAGTGCCTTTCGGCTTCGTTAAGAGGTGTTTTACTCCCTTTATTTTCTGGGGTTGTAACGAAACCTCGCATCCTCAAATGCGGCTTTCCTGCAAGGAATCGTGCCTCTAACGGAGGTCTAATAATGAAAATCAGCTGCAAGTAACATAAAATAATATAATATTTCATAAGGACTACAAAAAATAACCCAGCTCCAGAAGAGTTTCTCAATCTAGCTGTGACAGTGACATAGGACAAAAACTTGAAACTTCGAATAAATGTCAACACGGGTTTGGAAATATTGGTTTGCTTTCAACCTGTGTTAGAAAGAAAGAAATAGTCTAGCTTGAGTTTGTCTGGACAAAGACGCAAAACAGATTTTGTGGAATGATTTTGCCAATAGCTTTTGTTATAGACTATAACAAGAGGAGTTTAAGCCTCTTTTAGCTTGTACCGCTTTGTGTCCGGTTGAGGATGATGATTGTCTTTTTTAAACTTTCACGATCAGAACACATTAAAAAACATATTTAAACGGGTATTTATCGCGAATTTTGATTTATGAAGATCAAGTGAGGGTAGTTGAATAAACAACTTCGCTTTGCTGTGGCGGAACCTCCAATATTTCAGTCCTCCCGCAATCACGGCTGGTGCAATCCGGTCGAAAAGTCGGGTTTATAGTAAAGGTAAAGTTCGCGATAAAACCCCGTTTACATAATTATGTTTTATAATGAGGATGATGATGAAAGTTACTAACAGGTCGTTTTTCATTTTTCATCGTTTAATTTTCTTTATTATTTCACCTGAAACTAAAGTTCTTGCTCTTGTTTTACTTTTGTTTATTATTATTATTATTATAACACGCGAAGATACACTTAAGAAAAAACGATACGTCGCCATCACTTGTTATCAAATCGGAGAAAGATCTACAAAAAATTATTTAAATTACTCACTGTTAATACTTGTCAAATCCGATATCATAACATTATGTTTAAAGTTTGTGTTTTCCAAGTGCGAAAAAAAGTTTGAGAATCTCAGTCTTATGTGTGCTAGTTGCGTATTCCTATTAGTTTTGTGTCATTATACTGTGTGCCCAAGTAAGTTAATTCAATATTATTTTTGCAATGTCGCTTCCTGTTATTCTAATTTGAACCTTATTCACCGTATTATAGAGTACATTCTCCTTCGTGCGCCGTCCCCAATTATGACGTTTTACTCCGAGGTGCTGTTATCTCTGTACAGGTCGTCGCTTATTGTTTCCTTTTACAACAGCTGTTTTTATAATGTTATTTTTAGTGAACACTGTGTATTGCTGTGTCTATTACTTTATTTGACCACTACCCGTCTTAAGCATTATAATAGTTATAATTTGATTTTATCAGTAATATTTAATTTATATTTGTTAAATATGTATCTATTCATACGTTATTTAGTTGTAGTAAAAGGTAATTATGTCTACGCTTAAAATTTATTACCAGAACGTCCGTGGTTTGCGTACGAAAACAAACATAGTGTCTCGCGGAGTGTGTCTTAGTTCCTTTGATATAATTATATTTACGGAAACGTGGTTAGATGATAGTTTTAACAGCAGTGAATTATTTGACGGACGTTACCTTGTTTGGAGACATGATCGTGACTATTCCCGAACCGGTCAGCTGCGTGGTGGAGGTGTTCTGATAGCAGTGAAACGTGAACTTACAATAGTTGAGAGGTTGGGTTGGCGTAGTTCTGCGGAGGACATATGGCTATCATTAATCCTTAAAAAATCCAAACCACAGGTAAGTTACAATTTGCATATTTGCGCGCTTTATTTATGCAAGGAGAATTTAGGTAATTCGTATAGCACTCAGTTGCGCAATTTCACTGATAGTTTGAATAACTTAATTTTGACCCATCCACTTGACAAGTTTTTGCTGGTGGGTGATTTTAATTTCGGAAATGATGTCGAGTGGTGTAATGGGGACATTGCTACTAATGGGGAGTTAATACCACAAAATATTTCCTCTCAGCATATCACTCATTTCTTTGATACGTTGCAAACATTCAATATGTCACAGTATAATGGTGAGCGGAATGTCAACTGTAGACTACTCGATCTTGTATTTTGTAACGACACTGTAACTGTCTCCGAATGTACGGACCCTCTTGCTCTGCCTCTTGATCTTCATCACAAGCCTTTAATTGTCACGACAAAATTTGTCGAAATTCATACACTTGTCGACAAACCTAAGCTACGTTATATTTTCTCAAAGGGCAATTATGACGCTATAAAATCTGAACTTGATCTAATGAATTGGCCTCAGTTTCTTCTGTCAACAAGCTTAGAAGATGCGGTCACTAAATTTTATAATAAACTGTATGAACTGAGGGATAAACACATACCTTTAAAATCGGTAAAACAATCCTCTTATCCTTCTTGGTACACTCCAGCATTAGTTAAAATTATTAGAGAAAAACATAAATATCATAAAAAATATAAAAAATACAATATTTCATCTGATTATCATTCTTTTTCATTATTGCGTACCAGGATTATTGAGTTGGAAAAGGCTTGTTATGATAACTATATGACTTACATTGAGGCTTCTATTGTAAAAAATCCGAAAGCTTTTTGGACGTTTGTTAAAAGCAAGCGGAGGGCTGGCTCATTTCCTAGTGAGATGCTCTACCGTGAGACCTCTGTGAACACAGGGCAAGATATTAGCAACCTCTTCGCTAGCTATTTCCAATCCACCTTTTTAGAACCTGAAACAACAACGGCTGATGATGAATGTACTTCCAGTGAGCGATATAGTAATACTGCTATGTCTATCAGCTCAGTTGACATAAACCAATCACATGTATTGAAGTTGCTCAAATCCTTGGACCTAACTAAATCAGGTGGACCAGATCTTATACCTCCATTGTTCATTGTTACTTGTGCTGATAGTCTGGCTGAACCCATCACTATCTTATTCAGGCGTTCTCTGTCTGAAGGTAAAGTTCCAGGGATTTGGAAGTCTGCTTTCGTCACTCCCGTCTTTAAAAAGGGCGATAAAGCAAATATAGAAAACTACCGTCCGATTTCCAAAATCTGCCTTTTTTCCAATGTCTACGCGGCTTTTAAGACTGTTCTTGGTGATGAACAGCACGGTTTTGTTAGGAATCGCTCGACCACGTCCAACTTACTTCTGTCACAGGAATTTATTACGAACGGCATGGCACAGCGTCAAGTTGACGTTATTTATACCGACTATAGCAAATGCTTCGACCGTATTGATCATCGCATGCTACTAAAAAAGTTGTTTCTCGCCGGAATTCACGGAGACTTGTACCGATGGTTCTCATCCTATATAGAGAACAGAACACAGGCTGTCGTGCTTCAAGGGTACACATCTGGTTGGAGTTCTGTCGCTTCAGGAGTGCCACAAGGTTCCATTCTGGGTCCATTGTTATTCATATTGTTCATTACAGATATCAAGCAGTGCTTTCATCATTCGTATATTCTTCTCTATGCTGATGACATGAAAATTCACAAAGTTGTAAGAGACATGTCTGATGCATATCAATTGCAAGACGACCTGCACAGATTTGAGATATATTGCAAACGTAACAAACTCCAATTAAATGTCTCTAAATGTTTCGTCCTAACATTCTCACGACGTACGTCTTTGATCAACTTTAATTACACTATCAACAATGAATTAATTAGCAGGCTAAATAGCATAAGAGACTTGGGGGTGATCGTGGACAACAAGCTTCTGTTTGATCAACATGTGAATAGCATAGTTACAAAGGCATCAAAAGCTCTGGGATTTATACTACGCACCACGGCCTGTTTTCGATCTCTTAAACCGGTTAAAATTTTATATTGTTCTTTTGTACGTAGCCATTTAGAATACGCATCTCAGGTTTGGAACCCGCAGTATGAGATCTATAAGGCCCGTATTGAAGGCGTCCAAAGAAAATTTCTACGTTACCTAGATTATAGAGCACAGCAATACTCGGTTGACTATAAGCACCGCTGTAGACGGTACCATTTCCTTCCTCTGGAGATGAGGCGTCATATTGGAGACATGACTCTGCTTATGGGTGTCGCAAATGGCCATATTGACTGTCCTGAACTTGTTGCAAATATAGGATTACGCACGAACCTAATGGGATTACGTCAGCGACCAATATTAAGTGTACCTTTCACAACGACCAATTATGTGAAAAATGTTTTTTCAATAAGGAGTGCACGTGATTTCAATAAACTTTCTAGGGACCATGATATCGACTTGTTCTGTACTAGTGTGGCGTCCTTGCGACGGCAAATGGCACACAACTTTTTCGATGATTAAGTAGCTTCTCTCGCATGTAATCTGATGATGACAATGAATTGTCATCTGTACTTTTATTTTTTATTTTCCTCGTTATATGTATTTTCTTTTTATCTACGTGTGGAGGCTTGTAATTAGCGATTTGGAAATACTACACTGTTTATCATTTTTTGCTTGTTAGTCTGTAAGCCTTCTGTAAAATAAAATAAATAAATAAAAAAATAAGTCTATATCGTTTCACTGCAGGGCAAAGGCCTCCCTTCCGTCCTTCCACATTTCACGATCTAGTGCGATTGTTTGTGTTGTGTTTCATCCCGCCATCTCCTTCTGGGCCTGCCGTGTTGTCGTTTCTTGCTACTTTGTATCCACTGAGTGGTAATTTTTGCCGATTGCTCCTTCGACATTATGACGTTTGTGTAGTTTAAACCCACTTTTGCATTTTAATTCTCAGAAATTACTTATTTTTCTACTAAAGCTCATGATTCACCGTGCAGACGGCAGACGGGGCAGCCTGCGACATCAAATGCCACGAGGACACGCCGCCGACGTTAAGCACTTGGCAGATTAATATGAATGAGCTCTCGTCGGGATACCACTACGAGTGGTGCTTACGTGACTTGAAATGATTTGCTTTGATGTACAGCGTTAGGTAGAGGGTTCTGTTTACCGACTGCAGGAGTTGGGTATCGTAACTTGATAATACGATTAATCGATTTTTTTTTAGCTAGGTCACTATGGGAAGTTTTTAATTCGTTTTAAATTATTTCATCGCTAGTGCTCTCGAAACTGTGAAAGAAAACGTCACGAGGAAACTGTTATCTAAGAATGTATGTCTTAGAAAACTAAAATTATTGTGACATGTGGCTTAAAACTACTGAAGGTCCCACGGCTGGCATTTGTTCTCCCTGTCATTGCGATCATTGTTTTGTTCTAGACCATATCTGGGAACCTTCTAGTTCCAAAGATATTAGGGTCAAAGTTCCAACTTTTTTTCTTTAATTCTTGTTTTTATATTTTATAGCTGACGTCCCGCGGTTTCACCCGCGTAGTTCCCGTTCCCGTGGGAGTACGGGAATAAAATATAGCCTATAGCACTCACGAATAATGTGGCTTTCTACCAGTGTAACAGTTTTTATAATTGGTTCATTTCTTCCGGAGATTACCCCCTACATACAAACTTACAAACATACAAACTTAGAAACTTACAAACAAATGTTACCTCTTTATAATATTAGTATAGATATAGTATAGATTTCTTTATTTTCAACACCTCCACGACTCCCGTACGTTATATTTATTTATTCTATGCATCCATCAACACAATGTTTTGAGTGCGTTACATTGAATCCTACTGTAAAATGTGATATCATAATTGTTATGGATATCTGCTAAGGAGAGGCGAATTGCATGTGACTGAAAAAATCAAATACAAAGCATTTATTTCAAGTAGGCCAGTTACAGGCACTTTTGAATCGTTGAAACAAAGACAACAATGAAATGTAGCTACAGTCCCAGTCAACTCACAAGGCATACAAACTGTAAAAGTATTGTAGTTGTCCATTCCCTAGCGTATATCAGTCTTGAGTCTACATCAGTCTAGCGTCAGATCAAGTATAGAAAAGAGTGATGGATATAAAATGCTGATGGACGAAGAGGTGTGTGTGAGACGGTGAGCAATGATATGAAGAAAAGGAGTATCTAAATGATGGCGTTACGGTTGACAGGGGGGAATGGAATAAAAAAACGTGTTGCGCCGACCCCAAGTAACATGGGGCAAGGGTAGAAACATGATGATGGATATGAATCTGGCTTGAGATCATCCAAATTTGGCAGAGAGCTAGGAATCCTGGTCGAATAATTGCGACTTGAAGAAAATAATATTAAAATACACTGGCCTGCAAAACTAAGTACTACCACAGAATAGATAATAGTACCTACTGGTGGTACTACACTTTTAATTTTTTTTGTTTTCTAAACTCTGTAGAAGTTAGAGATTTAAAATAAAAAAACGTTTTATAGCAATTTTTACTAGCTTTGTTAGTTTTTATGTACAAAATTAAACTCTTTTTCGAGTCCTTTTTGTTTCGAAAGTATATCTTGTGTACTTAAAGAGTTAGGTATTGCAATTTTAAAAGTGTGATACTTATTTTTGCAGGTATTTTACATGGAACGGGTGCCTACGGTTCAACGTGCTTTTAGAGGCTCGGAAGAATCTCATCATCATCAGCCCACAACAACAACAACATTCATTGCTTGCTTAACCTTGAAGACTGTGTCTGTTATTATTTACCCACGAACCCCTCTTTAGCCTCGCGCTTTGATACTTGTTGGTAATTGGGCCACAAAGTTCTCAATGGTCACTCCATTGACCAAGTTAATTACTTCCTAAAACTCCTAAAAGATAAGTAGTTCAGTGAGTAAAGGAAATGCCAACTTTGTTCCCTAAAGGGGTGCTTACACGGGAAACTTTAGTTGCTTAGTTCTGTGCTATTTTTCCAATTATACCAATGTATAGCTTACAAACTTTTGCCGGCTTCACCCGCGTGGAGTTCGATAATTGACTATTACCGAGATAAAAGCATCCTACGTTTTAATCTAGCTTATAAACTATCTGCCTGCCAAATATTATACATATCCGTTCAGTCGTTTTTCTTTGAAAGAGTAACAAATATCCATCCTCACAAACTTTCGCAGTTATCCTAATATTAATAATGCTGTCAGAATATTGTTGCCACACCATATTAAGATATTATATTAAGCAACTAACTAAGAAATATAGTATTTAAACAGCAAAAAAACTGCCAAAGTAAAGGAAACAATGTTGATGATGCACTCGGGAGAAATCTTTGCTCAATTGAAGTTTCTAAGCTCTGCGTTATTACTAAAAATATTCAACTTGATTGCGCCACAATCTGCGACAACTGTTGCCGGGTAATAATTGCAAAAAAATTGCCCGTCTAAGCGCATCTTAACAGTTCCCTAAGTACAAGTTATGGCTGGCATCTGCCCGCGGCTTCTTGCGCGAATAGTTTGAAAGTTTGTTGGAGACAGCGCCTTATTATACTTCGTTGCTTCGTCCTTCGAGATTAAGATAACAATGTAGTAATACGTCTAGGGTATCGCCTTAAGTTTGATTTTTTTTTTTTTTTTTTTTTTGTGGGTACCTTGTCTTCCTGTTAGTTATGCCTGTACCGCCACTCATTCGCGTTTTAGTGCGTCGCCGATCACCACGTTATTTTCTTCTATATTTGAATTCTGCAAAAAGATGCCAAAACGTAGTCACAAAAACGACGACAGTGATTATTTAAGAAAGAAGATTCGAAAACTCGAAAGGAAACTTAATAAACGCGACAGACGGTCGCGTGTTCGAAGTTGTTCCGAGAGTAGTACCTCGTCGACGAATATTATTATGTCGCCGGTACTATCGGACCATGAAGGTAAGCTGAAGTGTTATTTTTACAAACGGAAGATATTGTGAATAGTTTTTCGGACTATATCCGTATCATAATCTGACATGATGTCATAAATATTTTAAATAGTGTTGTGTACATCTTATGGGGATGTTACCTTCACATAATTTTAGATTTGCAATTCATTGGGTATATACTATATAGTGATTGTGTACATTTGAAAGGAATGTTGCCTTCACATTAGTTAATGACCTACTTAATAATAATTGCATTTTATATCCGTACGGACACTAAAACATAGAGATGTGGGTAGTTTTAAGGACTATCGCCGCTCTTAAACCTCTAGTTGTATACTAGGAACATTGGTAGTAGTGATCATATTCACACACCTACATAACAAAATGTTATCACTCGATTACAAAATCTATTACAGAATAACAAATTCTGAATATCGGTGTGGATGATAAACTTGGTGTTGTGGATAGTTTTGAGGACTATCGCCGCGCTATTTTCTATCCGATACCTACATTTGGTACATTTTCTCTTCCAGCTGAAATGGAAGTTCAGGGTGAAGTCGCGCCATCTCCGATTATTGACTCAGGTGAGCCACAACCGGGAACGTCCACCTCGACGATACATGATGTTCCTGCTACAGACGCAGCACAGGCAGGGCAATCGGAACTACCTGTTGAAGTAACGCACCCTGAGCTGGACGATGAGATTCTGGATCTCTTGGGCGAAACTCCATCAAAGGATAAAAAATATGGACCAGACATTAGATGCGAGTTATCTGCTCGTTGGGAACACATCGCAACAACAGGCTTGACCAAGGATGCCAGAAAGGAGCTGCTTGAAAAGCATCTGGTTCCAAAAAACTGCACAAAGATTGATGCACCGAAGTTAAATCCAGAGATAAAGGCCGCTTTATCGGAGATGCTAATAAAAAAAGACAAAGCTTTAGAGAATAAACAGGTGCAGGTCGCAGCAAGTATATCTTGTATAAGTGAAGCCCTCAGTATACTCTTTTCTTCAGGTTATAAAGATCAGTCGGTAATAAAATTACTGATCGAAGGCGGTCGACTGATGTGTGACTCACAACACAGCGAGTCCATGACACGGCGCAGTTTTATATGTTCCACAATCAAGAAAGATATAAAAGATCAACTGTTTAATACAGACATCGATAATTTTCTATTTGGTGAACATCTAACCGATACTCTAAAAGCTGCAAAAGCTATTTCAAAATCAGGCGCTGAGATCAAAATAAACACACCGGTTAGAAGACCTGCACCAGCGCAGAGACCGAGACAGGCCCCTGCCCAGACTTTAAACCGGACGCCTCCGTTCCCGACAGCGCGGCAAGCGGGAACAGCGAGGAGGACAGCGCCGGCGCCACGCGCGCGACCCGTGCATCAGCAGCCGCGACAGCAGCCGCCCTTGCAGCAGCGCCAAGCCCCGCGGCGCTAGACCTGGTACGTTCCGCAGGTCGGTTATCTTACTTTTATGATCAATGGCAATTGATAACCAATGACCTCTTTGTATTATCGTGGAGAAGAGGTTACAAGATACCGTTTACTAAACCTGTCTATCAGTTACACGAACCAAGTTTACCTGCATTATCTTCATGTGAGTCCTTTAAATACAAGGTGGCCATCACTGACCTTATAAACAGTGGAGCCATTTCACAGTGTGAACCATGTGAAGGACAGTTTCTTTCTAGTTATTTCCTGATTAAAAAACCCAATGACAAAAACAGATTTATTTTAAACTTAAAGTCTTTAAACAAGTACATCATAACGGAACATTTCAAAATTGAAGATCTAAGAACAACATTAAAATTAGTATCAAGAGACAGTTTCATGGCCACCCTTGATTTAAAGGATGCGTATTTTCTCGTACCTATACACCCGACGTATAGAAAGTACCTTCGTTTTAGGTACGAGGGTCAAATTTACCAATTTAATGTTTTACCGTTTGGTTTAAACACAGCCCCATTTGTGTTTACAAAGTTATTAAAACCGGTAGTTTGTTTACTGAGATCATTAGGCTATTTGTCATCTATCTACTTAGATGACATTTGTATCATCTCTAATAATTATCAAGATTGCTTAGATAATATTTTACAGACAAAACATATTTTGGAGTCCTTAGGATTCATAATTAACATTAAAAAGAGTTGTATGATTCCGAGTAATGTTTGCAAATACCTTGGTTTTGTGATAGATACGAAAGAATTTCATGTTAGCCTTCCTAAAGAAAAACGAAATTTAATTAAACAAGAGTTACAATCGTTTCAATTGAAATCTCGTTGTAAAATAAGACAGTTTGCTCGCTTGGTAGGCCTACTCACTTCATCCTGCCCCGCGATTCAGTACGGTTGGCTTTACACCAAGCAGATGGAAAGATGCAAATACCTTGCATTATGTAAAACGAGTAATTATGATAGCCACATGTCAGTACCACAGTATTTGCAGGACGATTTTTCCTGGTGGTTAAAATCTATTGATACCGCAGTGAATCCTATTAGACGGGACAGCTACTGTATAGAAATATTTTCAGACGCTAGCAAAAAAGGGTGGGGGGCAGCATGCGGTGAGGAGACCGCCAGTGGCCAGTGGAGTAGCACAGAGTCTAACAAGCATATTAATTGTCTAGAACTCCTGGCTGCTTTCTTGGGATTACAAACATTTGCAAAAGGATTAAAAAATTGTCAGGTGTTACTACGCGTTGACAACACAACTGCTATTTCGTACATAAACCGTATGGGTGGAGTAAGATTTCCACATTTAACTGAAATCACAAAATCTTTGTGGCAGTGGTGTGAAGCTCGCGGTATATTTGTATTCGCTTCATACATAAGCTCAGAAGATAACGAAATAGCAGATGCTGAGTCTAGAAAATCTCACCCCGATACCGAATGGGAGCTTAAAGATCATGCTTTTGAAAAGATTGTGAGAGCCTTTGGGCAACCAGAAATTGATCTTTTCGCATCAAGATTGAATAACAAATGTGTTAAGTACGTCTCATGGAATAGAGACCCAGGAGCATGCGCTGTAAATGCTTTTACTTTAAACTGGTCAAATCTTTGTTTCTACGCATTTCCTCCTTTTGCGGTTATATTAAAAGTTTTAAGAAAACTTATATACGACCAGGCGGAGGGTATTGTTGTGGTTCCATTTTGGCCCACACAACCCTGGTTCCCACTTTATCAAAAACTTCTCTGCTCAGAATTAGTTCAGTTTAGACCCTCTGATAAAGTGTTATTTTCTATTTCCAACAGTGTCCCCAAGCTCACGTTGATTGCAGGGAAGTTATCAGGACGGCGTTACGAAACAGAGGAGTACCACCGTCATCTTTAGATATTATGATAGCTTCTTTGTCTGAAAAGTCAATAAAACAATATGACGTCGCAATTAGACGTTGGGTAATCTTTTGTAAAACTCACAATATCAAAATACATGAGGCGTCAATTCCGATGGTAATGTATTTTCTCACTGAGTTATTTCATTCCGGTTTGCAATACGGATCTTTAAACAGTCATCGCTCCGCTCTGTCTTTGATCTTAGGATCGAGAGTAGGGTCTGATGATCGCGTTGCTAGGCTATTCAAAGGTTTTTACAGACTTCGTCCTCCAGCCCCAAAATATAATATCACTTGGGACCCGTCAATAGTTTTAGAATTCTTATCAAAATGGTACCCAAATAATAATTTAAGTTTAGAACATTTAACCAAAAAGACCGTAACTTTGCTCATACTTGTAACTGCACACAGGGTGCAAACCATTAGCAAAATCAAATTAGAAAATATGACCGTCACTGATGGTCTTATTTTGATCAAGATAAACGATTTGTTAAAAACATCTCGACCTGGTTTATCTCAACCTTGTTTAAATATTCCATTTTACAAAGATCGGCCGGAAATATGCCCCGCTGAGGCTCTTAGAGAATATATTAATAGGACAAAACTTTTAAGAAACAATGCCAATAGCCTTTTTATAAGTATTAAAAAACCACATAAATCAGTATCCACAAATACCATTAGTCGGTGGATAAAAGATATATTATCAATTAGCGGAATTGACACTTCAGTATTTTCTGCCCACTCCACCAGACACGCAGCCACCTCAGCTGCTCATAGAGCTGGTGTCAGTATTGACACAATACGAAAAGCAGCTGGGTGGAGTGGCAGCTCCAATGTTTTCGCTAGATATTATCATAGAGATATTCAATGTGAACAAACTGATCAATTTGCCTTATCAATCCTAACCTCTGATTGATGTTAGATTTAATTACTTAAAGTTAATAATTTAATTTATTTATCTACCCCTAATTAAAGAAAAACTACAATTCAGTTACTGTTTAAATACATGTAATGTTTGATTAATATACATGTACCTAAGTATAAAAATTCAGTGTTTTAATATTTCACCATCTTTCAAAATCTACATTGTTATCTTAATCTCGAAGGACGAAGCAACGAAGTATAATTGGAGATTAAACGAACTTACCTGAAGTGAAGTTCTATCCAAATTATACGAGTTGCTTCGTCCGAAGAGATTAGTTCCCTCCCAACCCTATGAACCCCATACCTAAAGTGAAATATTAAAAACGGTTCCAGGCTTTCAACTAAATGAGTGGCGGTACAGGCATAACTAACAGGAAGACAAGGTACCCACAAAAAAAAAAAAAAAAAAATCAAACTTAGTGGATGAAAGGCGATACCCTAGACGTATTACTACATTGTTATCTTAATCTCTTCGGACGAAGCAACTCGTATAATTTGGATAGAACTTCACTTCAGGTAAGTTCGTTTAATCTCCAATTATCTTGAACAATATCTACCTTAATATTTACCTAGTTGGTGGTAACATTGTGGTGTGCTCAAAATAAGTGTTGGGGTAGCAAAATTCCAGTTAGAGAAGATGGCAGGTTTTGGTTTTAATATTATAAAAGTTTGTATTGCATTGATGTCTTGCCATTGTGTTCTTTAGAGGACCTAGACGCCTATTAATGTGGCGAAATACTGGGGCCCAATTCTATAAAATTACCAACTTGTCAATAGTGTGTAAGTAGTGTCTCAAAAGGCTAATCATTGACATTTGGTATTCTACAAATTATCTATGGTCATTGACTTACCACTGTAGTGCCATTGAAACGCCATAGAAGACTATTGTTATAATTAGTATTCTGCTTCACTATAATGTGTCAATGTTATCATGATGGCCAAAGTTACGGTAGTCTGTAAATATTTTAAGTGTATTTGAAAGTTGTGTCTATCGTGTTTGAAAAGTGTTTTGGCCATCGAACCGCCATTGTGAAGCCATCGAACAACGAAAACAATGAAAAAAATTGTACCGCCACACTATCGACACACTACTGAGACACCACTGAAACGCCATTGAAGTTTTTGCAGAATACCAAATTTGCAACAGTGGCAACATAATGACAGTAGCCACCACGCGGCTATAAAGGGTGTAAAACATCTCTTAGCGAAGCCGAAAGGCACTATTGTTCTCCTCGTCATTGCAATCATTTTTTTCGTTCTACACCAGACCTGAGAACCTTCTGGTTACGGAGATATTGGGGATCAAAGTTCCAACTTTTTGAAAAGTTTTTTTTAAATACATGTTTTTAATATAAGATTTTTACTTTTAAACACCTCCACGACCCCCGTACTATATTCAATCCATCCATCAGCACAATGTTTTGAGTGCGTTACATTGAGTTCTGCCACAAAACATGATTTTTCACCCCAAAAAAAAGTCGTTTACCAGCAATAATTTTTGCGTAAAGTTACTTAGTTTGATGTACAGAATGCTTGGCTTCGTAATTTAATGAGATCTTTTACACCCAGTATAAGCCGCTGCACGACTCATTTCGCCCCTTTTTCCCATGGAGTCAACATACTACGAGGAATCTCTGCCGGTTTGGATAGCCAATTCTGCCTACTTTAATTTTGTTCTCTATTAGTATTCTGTTATTTAGTTTTCTAGTTTCTTTTACTGTGAATTTAATTATGAAAAATAAACCGCTTGTTGATGGTTGTTTTTTTTTTTTTAAATGTAAATCCTGTTTTGCTAAGAATACTTACTCAAATAGGGAGTCGTTCCGTTTAAAATAATGGTATTCAGCTGCATCTAGTTAGACTAGAAGCTGACCTCGCCATAAAATAATTCTTCTCCATAGAGATCTACGCTAGGGAATGGGCAACTACAGTACTTTCTCAAGTTATTATGCCTTGTGACTGGGACTGTAGCTTTGATTTTCTTTTTTGTATTTTTGACTTTCAAAAGTGCCCTATTGGTCTAATTGAAATAAATGCTTTGAGTTTGAGTTTGAGTTTGAATAAACATAACATCATGCCTGTAAACCCCAAAGGGTGAGGCATAGATGCACCGAAATAGCCCAACCCACGCCCAAGTTATATTTAAGAGCCTCAAATTAGCAACCTCAAATTAGCAACTCTGTTTATGGTGGTTCAAACTTCGTTTGAAATACTGTTAGAACAACGTTCTAATCAGCTTGCACTACAAAGTGGTTGTTACGTCAGTCACTGCAGGCTGAATAGTGCGAAATGAGTGGTTTTTATTCTTTAAAAAATCAAATTTTCGTCTTTTGGAAAAAATAAAAATACAAGACCTGCTTTATAGTTAGTTCAGTTGGTATGCAAAGTTTCATGATCTAATTTGAAGTACTGTTTGAATACCAGTGGTTTATTGTTCGATTTGGAGGTAAGTTTGGATTTTTTTTCTATCGATAAATTTTTATGGAATCGTGTTTTCGCCAAACATAGGACCTAACATTAATCCTCAACTTTACCATATATTTATTTCAAAATTAATGCTGTAGTGTTTAAGGCGTAACGGAGGATCATGCTAAGCCATTTGATGTACGTCAGAATCGCGGGTGTATTTTTCAGATCAGCCTAAATTTATTGCAGTTATTTGGTACCTTCTGTGTACCTTTACGTACCTCGCCTGAAAATCTGTGCACATAAACACGTGCAATGATATTTTGAAAATTAGGTACACCCGCCATCCTGATGTCAGAACCGTGGGTGTACTGCTAATCAATATATGTAGCTAAGTAGTCAGGATGGCGTGTGTACCTAATATTCAGGAGAGGTACGTAAAGGTACCAAATAACTGCAACAAATTTAGACTGATCTAAAAAATACACCCGCAATTCTGACGTACATGCTTTTTGAGGTAGTGTAGGCCCTGTACAAACGGGTGAGCCCGTTCCCATCAAGCGGGCACAAATCCAGGCTCCGTGGCTGCCACGGAGAAATCCCTGATGAAAAAAAACCTAATGACACATTGCCCGATCCTCGAAAAAATCCCCGGGACCCTATATACAGAAATCTCGTTTGCGATCGTTCGACCCACGATAGTTAAGAAAAAGCTAGACATATAAATAACTAATGCCTCACTTTCTGAAGCCTCCCCTTCCTCCGTGACTAATAAACTTTCCCCATCTTTCCGGATATCAAAGGAAAAAATCTGAGATGTCACAAGTTTCTTCGGAAGCTGTATCTTTGGATAAGTGCCAAGATTTTGCCCTAATGACTGATATTCCGATAAGTGTCTTGAGTTATCCTGTAGCAAAATATTTCCTTTTACTATGGAAAAAAACATACATACATACATACATACATAGACTGATAAACACATTACCCTCCTTTGCGTCGCGCAGTCGGGTAAAAACAGGGTTTAACTCAAATTACCTAGTGATACTCTTTAAACGTTTTGTGTATCGGAAAGTAAACGTGATGAAACATGATGAATCCAAGACAAGTTGTAGCCCTTTGAAATGTCTTGTTTTCAGTTTATTATTCCTGACATGCACTTTGCTGTAATCATTCAAATGTAATTGGACTTGTTTGATAAAATTAATTATATCTTTTCTATTTTTATTAAGTGCTTATTTATATAGACATGCCTGTATTGTATCAATTGACATACTTAATATCGTAACCTTGTGACATTTGATGTAATAATTGGATTTTTTTTTCTATTTTATCGTGATTTAAATGATTTGACATTAAAATGGAACTCTCAAATTAATTGTTATTACCAAATATACCGGATACCAAAACAATTCGTATTCGATAAGAAGTACAAAATCCAGCTCCACGAGGATCACCGCTGCGAGGTATTAAACCCCGCGGAACTACGGATCTTCACGGATGGATCTAAAACAGGTACTGGCACAGGTGCTGGAGTCTTCTCCGAGGATCTCAACATCCAGATAGCCAAACCTCTGGGGGCCCACAACACGGTATTTCAGGCAGAATGCATGGGCATTTCCCTGGCGGCATCTGCCATCTTAGCCAGGAAGGTTGTGGACCACTCAATCCGTATACTCTCAGACAGCATGGCTGTACTGCTGGCACTAAACAACCACACAGTCAACTCTGGGTTAATACACGAGTGTCACCAACGCCTGAACCAGGTTGGTAATCTCAATAATATAACCATCCAATGGATTAAGGGACACAGCGATTCCCGTGGCAATGATGCCGCGGACGAACTCGCTAGAAGGGGATCGAGCATGGCAGCGGTGGGACCCGAACCTATCGTGCCACTCCCTTTCGGATACCTACGCACACTGGTAAGGAACCGAACTAGTGAACAACACCACAAGCTATGGCTAGACCACGGCGAGTGCAGGCAGGCCAAGGAAGCACTTCCTACTATCGACGGCCGCCTCACTAAACGCGCGCTTCGGTTGACCAAACCGCAGCTGCGCACAGTTACAGCTGCCATTACTGGACACGGCTCTTTTAATAAACACCTCTTTGTCATAGGAGTCACGGACAGCCCCCTGTGCCGTGCCTGCATGGAGGAAGACGAGACAGCAGCCCACGTGCTTCTGCACTGCCCAGGGGTTGCAACATACAGGGCAAAGTACTTCGGTAACCCAGGTACTCTCCGCGAGATTGTCAGCAACACCAAGGCGCTGCTGGCCTTTCTCGGGGAGTTAGGGTGGATCGAATAAAATTCCCACCCGCACGCAAAATACGCGCTTTGACGTGGAGTTGCGGACACCAGCCCGCTATACAATACAATACAATACAATTAATTGTTATTTAAAATTATATTAATTTGATTATAATTTGCGTGATTTGAGTGACGGCAGAATATGGATAACTAACTTCTATGACAACATCTGTGTACCAATTTGTATGATCTGATGCCTTTGTAACGACGATAAACGACGATAAACGACTTCATCACAGTCGAAATATATCCACTGCTGGACATAGGCCTCCCCCAGGTGACGCCACATTGACCGGTCCCGTGCGACTCGCATCGGTCCCCCTAGTGGGAGTCCTTCCAACGCATAAACGACTTGCGGTTATTTAATTACACGCCATTAATTTCACTGCTTTTGATTAGCACATAAGAGAGTTAAAAACATCGGAAATCTAAAAGTAGGTAGTAGATTGATAGACTCGCCCTCGACTCCCTTTTGAACACAGTGGCCAACTTCAACGGAGACTAGTCGAAAACGACCGGGTGAAAACATTGAAATACGGAGATGAACGAGACTTACTGGGCAAAGCAGAAGCAATAACAAAAAGGAAGTGTAAGTTGGCTGACCGTATATGCCGTAAACTGGATGGAAGCGAATTACAAGGAGCGACTGCCTATCTGACCTTCACAATCTAGTTAGTCCTGGGTTATACAGGGTGTAAAAGACCTCATCACGAAGCCGTCAACCAAGCATTATGTAGTACATCAAACTAAGTAACTTGACGCATAAAATATTGCTGGGAAACGACTTTTTCTTTTGAGGTGAAAAAACATTTTTTGTGGTAGAACTCAATGTAACGCACTCAAAACATTATGCTGATGGATGGATTGAATAGTACGGGGGTCGTGGAGGTGTTTAAAGTAAAAATCCTACATTAAAAACTTGTATTTAAAAAAATACTTGTCAAAAAGTTGGAACTTTGACCCCCAATATCTCCGTAAATAGAAGGTTCCCAGGTATGGTGTGGAACAAAAAAAAATGGTCGCAATGACAAGGAGACTAAGTGCCTTTCGGCTTCGTTAAGAGGTGTTTTACACCCTTTATATAGGACTGGTTTCTCTTGATATAGGACTGGTTGTCAGACTTTCGGGCCACTGACCATTTAACGACTGTCAATGACAGCCGGGGCCGACGGCTTAACGTGCTTTCCGATGCACGGAGGAAACTCGGTATGTAATGGGTGGTCATCCATCCACGGACAAACCTAGGCATGCACGGCTTAACCTGAAGATTGACCCAAGCCATGAGCTCCTCAATATAAAACAAAATACTAACAACAAAATTGCACTTCCCTACTTTTCGAAACACTAACAAGTTCCAACAAATATAAATACTGCCGCGTAGCCAATCAGAAACTTTTGCTCATTAGCCACTTATCTTTTATCTTTTTAGCGTTCATTAGTTGAGTCCACAACTGTTGGGTTCGCTTCCTGTGTACTCGGAGTTGTTTCTAACCGAAGTTATTGCGTTATATCATGCTTGAGGGGTTCTTGATGAAAAATCTGTGTATTTTCAACAGGATTTTGAGCACTACTACTATATTTATACACGACTGCCCAAAAAATGAGTGTTTGACTGTATAAACACACATTTAATTACCTGCTTTTTTAAATTAACCACTTTCTATTTTTTAGATGGACGTGGTGTGTGGACCGTGGTGTGACAGGAAACTCTGGATGCTAAGAGCCTGTACATACTGTACGAGTCGTACGTCACAGTCCACATTTTACAATTACACTTCTTCCCCCAAAAATAAAGATAGTTTAATAAAACTGACCCTCCCTGCACCTTTTCCTATTTATACAGCGCACACAACTTGAAAACGGACGTACGTAATTAAAAATTTTCATCGCGCGCCCCTTAGCCTCAGAATAGACAGATACAGAAGGTCCATACAACGGGCGATACCGCACCGACACATACGTAGACACGCTTCACGTACAGCCAGTGCAAGCGTACTCGCGACTCTCGCGGGTGGCATTTGTTTCAGATCGCCGTTCGTACGCGTTTATGTGTGCGTGAGACTGTTTTCGCTTGCTGTATGAAACCTGCCTTCTGAGTGCTATTCTGTATCGAAGGTCTTTAAAATGAAGATTTTATTTCCGTGTAGGTCAAAGGTGCAAATGATTAAAGTGTGGATACAGAGACCCGTGTTTATAATGTTTAATTAAATGTTTAAGTTTTTTATTCCATGTTAGGTTGCTGTATTTTTTTCTAAAGTACTTGAACTGTAATTGAACTTGAACAACGATCAGAATTTATACACCTGAATAACATTAAAATTGTAAAAAAAAGTAAAGGATCACACTGTTCGAGGGCCTTTGGACGGAGAGCTATGGGCTAGCTCGCCGTCCGTCCGTCTCATGACGACAGGCCATGTCGACGGCGAGTTCGTGTTCCATGCGCGCCTCAAAGAGAGTCAGCAAAAGGAAGGGGTCCGCAAGGGTCGATGCCTCCCGGGGCTGCGGGACTGTTTAAAAGAGATACCGTGGCCCTGGAACACAAAGGGCGATGAAGGAAAATGGATAGGTTTTAGTCAGTAAAAGTCAGACACTCCCTCCTGCTCCGCCCAGAGCGGGAGGAGTCATTTGATGATTTCCCACAAAAAAAAGGATCACAATTCAACTACTAAAGTCAAATTAAAGTCATCAGTTATAACATTGTAGTCGTTGGTTTCGGTTTCAATCGTGACTGCTGAGCATAAGGACCTGGGTTCGATGACGAGTCGGGTAAATTGTTACTGGGTTTTTCCATTAGGAATTTCTCAGTAGCAGCCACGGAGTCAGAATTTGTGCCCGGTTGATGACAATAGGCTCACCCCCTATTACTACTACTACTACAACAGCCCATAACGTCCACTGCTGGACATAAGCCTCTCTCATGATGGGAGGAATTTGCCGTAATCTCCACGCTTGGCAGGCGGATTGGAGATCGCAGTGATGAAAGACTAACAGAAAACGCTGCTGCCCATTCTCTGGTCTACGGAGGCGCAAGGTGTTCTGCCTCAGACATTAGTTGCCTTATACGACACCCGTGAGTGTAATGGGTTGGTTCTATTCTACTCTGCCGGATACCACACCCCCTTTTACATGGGACTTAAACATAACTGTTGAAATGTGTGTGTACTATTAAGTACACCTCTGCCTAACCCTTCAGGGATTACTGGCGTTATGTTATGTTACGTTTTATAACAAACTAATAAAGTTTTTTAATAAAAAAGTAACAATATCATATTCACATACTAAGCTATAGTTGGTGTCAATTAAGATGAGAATAGCGGTCATTGACCCACCTACATTTATTAAACTTCTTAACTTTGAAAACCAAAAATAAGCCTGTTCAAGTCTGGAATGGCTATCTATCGTGATCTTCAACCTTTTTTGTAATGAAAAACGATACATGGTTTATTTGTTTTGGTTCGTACGAAGAGATATTAGGGAAAGGCCAATGACCGTTATTATCATCTTAACTGGTACCAACTATAGTCACACTTGGAATCAAATATGTTAATACGTATTTTCAGAACAGAATTATAGAATATAATAAAGAATGATAGAATTGGCATAGAGGGTAGAAAGGTTACCTCTCAACTATTATAACTGCTCAACCTACACGTTTCATATTGCGACTATTTTGTGATACTTCTATCTAGATTTTCTGTTGCCCTTATGTTTTATGATAATATTCCCTTATTGGCTCGACCTTATTGGATCGTCCGTCGAATCCGACTCGGTGGGCAGCGTTCGGGAAGTTGCGCGGTTTCTTCTCGTCCAACTTACCGCAGTGTCTCAAGACGAAAGTCTATGACCAGTGTGTGTTGCCAGTGATTACATACGGGACCGAAACGTGGTCGCTTACAATGGGCCTCATCAGGAGGCTTAAAGTCAAGAGGGCTATGCTCGGAGTTTCCTTGCGCGATCGAATCAGAAATGAAGACATCCGCCAGAGAACCAAGGTTACTGACGTAGCCCGAAGAATTGCCAAACTTAAGTGGCAATGGGCAGGGCCCATTGCTCACTGAACGGATGGGTCGATGGGGCCGAAAAGTTCTGGAGTGGCGACCGCGAACCGGAAGACGTTACGTTGGAAGGCCTCCCACTAGGTGGACCGATGTCCTAGTGAAGGTTGCGGGAATCCGCTGGATACGAGTCGCACAAGACCGGTCAATGTGGCGACACTTGGGGGACGCCTATGTCCAGCAGTGGACGTCTTTCGGCTGAAATGATGATGATGAATGATGATTGGCTCTAGAAAACATAAATTGTTTAATGTCCCTTTTAGTCGCACTGTAGCTGGATCCACTTTCCCTATACCGCTTAAGCTTACGATGCTCAACACGCTCTTGGAGACCGACCCTGGATTGGACTTGTTAACTGATGAATCATCATCATTTCAGCCGAAAGACGTCCACTGCTGGACATAGGCCTCCCCCAAGTGTCGCCACATTGAACGGTCACGTTCGACTCGCATCCAGCGGATTCCCGCAGCCTTCACCAGGTCATCGGTCCACCTAGTGGGAGGCCTTCCAACGCAACGTCTTCCGGTTCGCGGTCGCCACTTCAGAACTTTTCGGCCCCATCGGCCATCCGTTCTGCGGGCAATGTGCCCTGCCCACTGCCACTTAAGTTTGGCAATTCTTCGGAACTGATGAATGGAAGACGATTAATGTTAGAGTGTTTGTGATTCTGTGAGAAGACCGAGTAAAAGGATTATTTTAATTTAGTGTTAATGATTTATGCTGTACTAAATAAATAAATGATATTTAGCAATTTTAAGATAGCTCAGGTATCATCATTTGCTTAGCCTTTTCCTGGGGTCGGTTTTCAGTCCTACTAAAAGCATCCGAATACCAGTATTTTACATGGAGCACTGTCTATCTGACCTCCAACACCTAGTTGGTACTGCGTAATACGATACTCTTTGGTAAAACTGATTGTCAGACAATCGCGCCACAGACTACCTGTAATAACTGCCAAAGATCTACAAATGACAGCTGGGACCAAGCAACGGCTTAACGTGCTTTTCCGGATGTATGTAATGGGTGATCAGGTAGCATTATCTGCCTAAGATTGGCTTTTACTCTAATGGGATGCAACTGAGTACCAGAATTTTACATGGTAAGACGGACTATTACTGACTACCTGTAACGACTGTCAAAGATCTACAAATGACAGCCTGGACTAAAAGCTTAACGTTCTTTACGAGGCACGGAGGAATATATGGATGTAATGGATGGTCACCCATACACAGACCAACCCTGGCAAGTGCAGCTTAACCTGTGTAGCTGTTATTATTACTCCAACCCATACTGAACTATAAAAATGGGTTACTACTAAAATATCTAACAATGGCCCGACTCAGGGATCGAGACCAAAATCTCAGTACTCAGCTTTTTTTGAAACAGCCCAAAACTGGCAGATAGAAGATAATATAAAAAAACTCCTTAATAATGAAACATTACCTCGAAAATGTAATAAAATACGAAAGCTGCTATGTTTCAAGAATTTAGGGTAAAGTTGAAGTAGTAGGTGTAGTTGACTTGTGTTTCAATAGCTATTGAAATACACACATCAAAAGTGTCTAGGGATCAAGCATTTTTATGCGGATTTCTTGAGATTGAGATGTGGCTTTGTAATAAATTTATGATTTTATAAATTTATATGGATCCTTTTTGGTGCATTTCATAATTTGAATCAGGAACTCTCAATCAAATTCGAGTAAAAGATGAAAATAAGCTGTCAATATTTTCCCTATAAAAACATACAACGCATTGAAGACATTATTAGTGCTACTGTTTCCCTACTACTGATTAAAACCAACGTTATTATGGAGCGGCGACGTCATTTAAGCAGGGAAGAAATGCTCAGAGCCGTGGGAATGATAGAAGCTGGTTCCCGGCAACGTACTGTAGCTTTAGCTCTGAATACAAGTCAGAGTGTTATCAGTCGACTTTGGACACGTTACCGAAGCACTGGTACCGTGGCTGAGCGCCATGGAGGACGGTATCGCTGCACCACACGGAGACAAGACCGATACATTCAAATCTTAACTCGAAGAGCTCCAACAATAACCGCCATGATGTTAGCCGTGAGGCTTCATCACTCTTCAGGGAACTTAATTAGCGACCAAACAGTCAGAAACCGCTTGCATGAAGTGAACCTTCATTCCCGAAGACCGCTACGGGTACCACCTATAGCAATGCACAATCGTAGGATTCGATATCAATGGGCTCTTGAACACAGAAATTGGGCAGAAGAACAATGGCGTTTCGTGTGCTTTTCTGATGAGTCTCGTTTTGGTATGAGACCGGATACAAGACGTATACGACACTGGAGAACCCCTGGACGCCAACAGAGATTAAAATCCTGCCAGGAAGTCCATCCTTATAGTGGTGGAACCATCATGGTATGGGCGGGTATTTGGATCGGCGGAAGAACTGAGTTGATTTGGATCAGAGGCAACCTCAACGCTCAAATTTATGCTGAGACGATTGTATCAGACGTCATCGTTCCTCTACAAGTGCAAATCGGTCCCTTATTTCAGTTAATGCATGATAATGCACGACCGCACACCGCAAGAGTTGTAAGACAGACTCTCGCCGCAGCTAACATCAATGTCCTGCCCTGGCCTGCTCAGTCGCCAGACTTGAACCCGATTGAGCATGCATGGGATATGCTACAGAGAAGAGCTCTACCGAATATGGAGGGTATCCAGTCGCAAGAAGACCTTTTTTTGTTGTTGCAACGAACATGGGCGGCCATTCCACAGCGTGATTTGGATGAACTCATTTTGAGTATGCCAAACCGATGTTCTTGTGTTGTTAGTGTTCGCGGTAGAAACACGGATTATTAATTGTTTAAGTTACCCAATAAAATTTTAAAGAAAACTGTGTTTTCAGTCATTTTTTCGAACTTTAATGTTAGTGGTTCAAATGTCAAAAGTCCCTTTATTAGGAAAATGGCAAATTTCTTTATTAATGCAAAGGTGACTTGGTTTATCGTTACTGTGACAAACGAAAACACTTTATTTGATGAATCCTTAAAGAAAATTTTAATTAATATCAATCAGGAGAAAAGTTATTGCAAAAATATATGTTGATCCCTAGATACTTTTGATGTGTGTACAACAAAATGTAAGTAGTCTGAAAACTCGGTTAAGATTGGTACTCACATTTGAACATAAAATCTCATTGGAGAAGAATGGGTCAAGACACACTTTTAAAATTAAATGAAGTAAAACAAAGCCCTAAGTTTTTGTTTCTCATATAATATACATAATATACTAGCTGCTTCACCCGCGTGACAAATTATATACTAAAACTTTCCTCTTGAATCACTCTATCTATTAAAAAAACCCGCATCAACATCCGTTGCATAGTTTTAAAGATCTAAGCATACATAGGGACAGACAGACGCGGCGGGGGTCTTTGTTTTATAATATTTAGTGATATGTAGTGATAACAACAACGTAGCACTCTAACACACGCGTCAGCATCAGCGAGAAATTTTACGCGTTTTTCTTTGCGCGTATGGGCTCATATTTTCTGACGCGCTTATACGCGCGCCATTTTGCGCTTAAAAAAAGAGAACGTGCGTACACGCGATTATACGGGCGTGTTCGAACCAGTAGATTTACCCACTGATGGACTGGTGTATTGACTGTAGTCAATAGCAATAAATATGTCAGAATACGAGCGTCAACGCTCGTACCAGTTGTTCGTTTAGTAAAAAGTGCTCCTACACGCGCTTCCAAAAACGAGCTCACACGCGCCGAAAATACGCCAATCAGAAACTAAGTGAGTATGACATGTTCTACTGACAAGCTTGTTAAGTCAAAAACATACTAACACAATAAACTGGCTCCATGGCACTCATATTTACAAGAATAATCAAGTCTGCAAACCAGATTTATATTCCTCTCTTCAAAGAAATTGAATACATCTCTTCATTAACGTTGTTTGCGTACAATATTTAGATATAACGCTGGCGATAACCGGACTAACTCAATCACGGTAGCCTTGTTGTTAGCCCTTAAGACAAACAAGTACCTATACAATATAGGTTAGGGTATTAGACAGAAAGATGCAGTAGGACCAGAGAGGTTTAAGATCTTACTATCTCTTTACTTATTTATGTAAGCCTCCCACTAGGTGGACCGATTACCTGGTGAAGGTTGCGGGAATTCGCTGCATGCGAGTCGCACGGGACCGGTCAATGTGGCGACACTTGGGGGAGGCATAGTAGTCCAGCAGTGGACGTATTTCGGCTGAAATGATGATGATGATGATTTATGTACACATTAATAATATTTTTAACTATAATAACAATATATAAAAATGTAAAAAATGTTCTCGTTAAAATAACTTTTAAACGTGACGTCATTAGGTTATTAATTGATTCCTATATCATGGGCTCACGATCTTTTTGAGTCCGACATATTAGATTTAGAATAACGTCACTTAAGTAACCGTGCACCGTCATCTAAATTAAACATGCAAAATTTCAGCTGCATCGGAAACCGGAAAGTGAGTCAAATTTAACTTAGTTTTCACATAGTTGTTTAGTTAGTTACAGGTATCCACCGGTATCGGGAACAGGCTCCAAGCTACTGGCAGTCAAGGCTCCAGAGAGAGGAACCTTCTAACAATACGAGCCGTGTCCAGAAGTACCGCTTTCTGAATCAAGCCTTTAATCCAGGTGCTTAACGAGAGTGTCCTCAGGTATTGTTCGAGACTCTTGGCAATTAAGCCATTGGCTGAAACGACTATCGGCACAATGATCGCTGAATTCTCATCCCACATGTAGACAATCTCTACTGTTTTATATGTGAAAGTTGCCCCTACACGAGGATGTTTGTTACTCTTTCACTGCAAAAATAGCTGAACCGATTTGGATTAATACACAGATTGTTTGTATCCTGGATTAACAAATAGGTTACTGTTTAGTCCGGTAAATGAGTTCAAGCAGACGAATTCACGGGCAGAAGCTGTTACTACCTACATGCAAAAATAATAGCTGGAAAACGATTCTTTCTATTGGTGTAAAAAATTACGGTTTATGGTAGAACTCAATGTAACGCACTCAAAACATTGTGCTGATGGAGGCATTGCATAGTACAGGGGTAAGAAGGTATTTAAAATTGTATTCCATTCAAAATTTGTATGTAGCACTTCAATACCCGCAATTACAGACACAATTAAAATAACAATGCACTGTGCCTCTGGAGGCACGGCCGGGAGCATACGGGTTAAAAAAGTGTGAAAATTTGACCTTCAATACCTCCGTAACAAGAAGACTCCCTAGGTATCGTTCTAGACTGACTGACTGACTGTTTCACTGATGACTTTGACTGATCATTTTTTTTGTTCTAGAGTCTAGAACTTTAGCACAAAAAAATGATCGCAATGAATGACGTGGAGAACACGTGCCTTTTGGCTTCGTCAAGGGTGTTGCTTACACTCTTTACAGCCGTATTATCAACCAACGATACCAACTGCAGAAGAAAACAGAAGCCCCTACCTAACGCTGTACATCAAAGCAAATCATTTCAAGTCACGTAAGTACCACTCGTAGTGGTATCCCGAGGAGAGCTCATTCATATTAATCTGCCAAGTGCTTGACGTCGCCGGCGCGTCCGCGAGGCATTTGACGTCGCAGGCTGCCTCGTTTGTCGTCGGCGCGGGGAATCGTAAGGACCTACAGAGACTTTGTAAGACCGGTTTGACAGCAACCAAAAACACTGTTAGGCTTTGAGTCTTATCAGAAGACATGGTATATTTAATACAATGTATGGTAATCATTCTTCTGCCCTTATTTCAATGTATTCGGCGCAGCATGTTTTCTTCCTCCATACTTCTCTATTTTTCTCATCTCATCGTATCAGTCATTTCTTTCTAGCCTTCCATCATCATCAGTCTATTAATGTACCCACTGCTGGGACACAGGCCTCGTCTCTATGAGAGGGAATGGACTATAATCCACCATGCGGGCCCAGTGCGCATTGGTAGATGTCACATGTCTTTGATTTTTTTGGTTCTAGGCCATGCCGGTTTCCTCACAATGTTTTCCTTCACCGTTTTGAGAGCAGTGGTGATGAAATAAATTACACAAAGTAATACGCCTACTTCTTACTGTTCGTATGTCGAGGCCGCCACCACTGGGCCACAGCTGCTCTCCTTCCATATTGTCATCCATCCCATTTGTCTGTCACGTTTTAAAGCAAAATTACATCATTTCCAAGTTTGATATGTTATGTATCGACTGCAACTACTTGGTTCTTGTAAGTAGATTACGATTTTGTTTGCGTTGTTCCACCAACTTATACGGTTAAAGATGAGCATTGCAATGCTGAATGACGTAATGTCTGGTTATATTAGTCGTATAATTCTTCTTTATTTCTTTCTTTATCGTGTGGTTAGTGCCTAACATGGTGTCAGAGTTTTTATGCCTGTCGAGAAATATCTCTCAGGCATGCTGGTTTCCTCACGATGTTTTCCTTCACCGAAGCAAGTGATAATTATTCAATACGCACATGCATCCGAAAAATCTGAGATGCGTGCCTTGGGTTCGAACGCGAGACCTGACTTGGCAGGCCGACGGTCACACCAGCTATCACTGCTATGAGCCGTATAATATACCAGGATAACACAAATACAATCTATTGTCATTGTCATGAGATCTTTAGGAATGTATAAGACGTCGTGAGGAAAGTTTTCAGTATGAATTTAGATGGCTATTAAAGTAGAGGAATACCAAAGACCACGATGGATGGACAGTGTGAACAATGATATGGTAAGGAAGGAGGTGTCTGATGAGATGACGAGTAATATAGAAGGTGGAAGAAAAATACATGATGTTCTGACCCCAAATAATTTAGAATAAGGGCAGGAGTATGAGAATGATGGTTGTTTCGTCTCGAAACAACTTTGTTTTTTTTCGTTTATATTTTATTTAAATATTTGTTTATTCGTGTTAGGATAAGATGACACAATTTGGATCATAAACGTGGTTCTTTTAATTTTTTATTGGTATACTGGGTCGACGATAAACTGCGTCGACTGGAACGCATCCTTTCCTTGAGGAATGGTCGTTGGTGCAAACTTCGCGCCACCACCATGACGTAGTCAAAAAATGGACTCCGTCGCGAGCGCACGCAACGCCGATATGCAGTGCTAGAGTGTCCCGTTTGATTGATATACCCAAAAACAGTTCCCCTTTCATGTTCCTGGAAGACAGTGTTTCACGTGTGATCTATGGACCTAAATGTGTGGGATTATTGACTGGAGATTCTCTGTGGTGTGCTCTGCCGACAAGCCCCAACGTTCTACCAAGCCAGGACCCTTGGATTGTGGCTGCGGGAAGGTTGAAGCAGGTTAGTCGCTGGACCCAGTAAATTCCCTACAATGGTTATACCCAGAAATGCAGTTGCTTCGTGTAAAATAATGATATTCAGGTCCTTCTTGAAGCTGAACCAAACAAGCCATACCACACCATACCAACCATATCTATTAAACAGTCTGCCGGCAGGCATATGGAGTGAAACAAATAAAAATAGATTTAGAAGTTAATTAAAAAAATACTATTTAGATATGGGCTAAGTATAAGTTATATATATGTATGGTTGGATGGTGGGTGAGACTCTCCGATCTTGGGATGGTGGATACAACTGCACGCAGTCAAGGAGACATTCCCCAGGATCGGCGTGCCTCACCCAGCTTCGAGTAAATGTTACTAACAAAACTTAATATATCTAAGTTAAAAATGTTTATATTTAGCTGATGCTCACGACTTCGCCCGTGTACAAAAGTGATGATTATACTAGCAATACTAACTTAGTACCTAAGCACCAATGTTACTTATATTTAATACTAACAAAAATATGTAGTCGGAAATAAACTTTAGTTCATCTTATTATTGTAGTGTATAAGTATAAGTGTCTAGAGACTCACCGATCAAACCATTACTACGGGTTTGTGGGGCTTAGTTTATAAGTTTATTAACATTTGTTGATGAATAAATTAATAAAATAATAATAATAAGTATTTTCTGGTGATCGCCACTGTTGATTCTGGCTTTCAGGACATTGAAAAAAGCTTGCCAAAGTAAAGAATCAACGCTAAGAATTCTCCGTAGGTACAACTTTTACTATCATTGCAAAATGGTTCTTCTGTAATTAACTTTACGGTCACTGTAGGTAATACACTTTTATAACAAAAGCCGCCTGTACCTACCTAAGGACTAAATATCGCTTCTATGTACTACTAAGGGTTGTATATCGTCTCAAAGGTTGTTTGTCGGAAAAAAACACGCTTTAAAAACTTGTTTAATATTGGTTGGATTTTTATTTCTTATTTTTTGCGCATAATGGTAAAGTTGCGTGTAATGTTGGTTGGTCTTTTCAGTCTTTTTTTAAAGATGGTTTATTTGAAATTAGCTTACAACGTAACGGAGAACTTTTCTATGAGCTATAGGTAAATCATATCAGATTGTGAATTAACAGAAAACCGAACGTGTGGCAATAACAGTATTGATTGATTTTGTAGTCTAGGTCGGTTTAATAAAAGATGAATTTTTCAAGTTGGCATGGATGATCAAAGTCGAAACTATGAGGAATAGGGGACTCAGAGATTCTCGAGCCTGATTTTGTTGAAAGCTAAAACTGAATCATTGAATTTTTGAAAAATAAACATTAAATTATCTGAATAAATATGTTATTCTACAAAAAAAATCTGGTCCTGCTCCACAAGGACAGGGGTGCATAAATTGATAGCATTAAATTGTATTGTTGGAGCTGCTGAAGATTGTACAACTATCTTTGCATTGTATAGATTCAATCTGTTTATTTATTATGTAATTGCATAGCCAATATTGTGTGAGTACTATGTACTAGAAAGCTATCATTCACTGGAAACCTACGTCTTTTCTTAGGGTGCGCCAAAGTTCACCTAAATTTTCAACTCCGATAATTGGAAATCCGAAAATGTTCTTCCTAACATTTTTCATCCTAACAATCACAATTCCTAACTACTCTGTTTCTAATGTTCATAATTTCGAAGCATTCAACTTCATAATGTCAGTAGCAATAAACATCTATTCTACTTTTATTTGTTTTCCTATATTTTCTCAACATAACCATTTTTTAAACTATTATTCAAAGTCATATCTTTTTTGTTTAGATTTCTTTTATTCATAATAATCAGTATTATATACATTAATTTTGCGTAACTTTATTTTCACATAACATGTATAACATATAAGAATAATAGTACCATACAAAATAATAGGGGGGAAAATATAATGACCACCAAAATTAACTTTGTGACCACTAACATCTATCACCTAATATATCAATTGATCACCAAATTTAGTAAATTGAGCACCAAATTTTAATGAGGTGGTTGATGACAAACTAGTTTTGCCTAGGCCGACTTGGGGTACCCCGACACGGATAGATTAGGTTAGAAGGGTATGGCGGGGTCGAATGAGCGAGCGAAGCGAGCGAATAGACCCCGCCATACCCTTCGTGGTTATTTTTTTATAAACCATTCAGAAGTAGGAGTCTCCCTCGACTTGGATGCAAGAGATGTCTCTCTTGCATCCAAGTCGAGGGAGACCCGGTTGACGCGTCGACGTCAGATGACACTCTGACCGACCGTCGCGACGGTCGGTCAGAGTGTCATCTGACCTGAATTTCATTCATTTAAGACAAAATCAGTGAAACGACCTTTAATCATTCTAAACAGTTGGTTTTTAGACATAATTATCTCAGGTATAGTTATAGTAATACGTACGTTATGTAAAGCATACCCCCAAATAATAATCATACCCTCAAATTAAAACTATAAATATCATCTTCTACCCACATATATTTTTTATTACACTTGGTAAATGTTTCTTTCTGAGTATGAGTGAAAATATTATGGTAATTATGTTTAGGGATAAAAGCGTTAGGATAAAAAACAGTAGGAGATTAAATATATTCACATTAATGATATTATTAATTACAATTTTCGGAAACATGAGTGTTATGAACATCGCCGGTAGCACTACAAATAGTATGAATGAAAACTTTAGGATGAAAAATGTTAGGAAGAGTGATCATTCGGATTACAAATCATTAGGAAGAACAATTTCGGGTGAAGAACTTTATGTGAGCCAATATGGACCTCTTTTCTTGACTCGAATGTGCCCTGGTGGTTTACAGTATGTCATGCTCACTCAAATGTATCGCTGATGGTGGCGCATGTGTCGGATCATTTAGTTCCCTTCAAAATGGTTGAGTTGAATGGTGCTGATCCATGCGTCATGTCCGTGAACGGGCGTTGTCAGTTGTGACTGGTCATATCTTAGTTGCCATGGCTTATTTGAATGAATTATTTTGAATTGTATTTTCTTTTTGTTTGTTTTTACTGTGGACACTTTTAACGTGCACATATTGCTACATTGTTCTCACATAATATACCATCTCAACATGAACGATGTAACCAAGATTTTAAACAATATTCTGATTTAAAAGAGTGTTCATGGAGTTTCTTGCCCGTTCTTCTCCATAGAGATCTACGCTAGGGAATGGGCAACTACAGTACTTTCACAGTTTTTATGTCTTGTGACTGGGACTGTAGCTACATTTAATTTTCATCTTTGTTTCGACAATTTAAAAGTGCCTGTAACTGGCTTACTTGAAATAAATGCTTTGATTTTGATCTTTTATTTTGAATCAGTCCTAACTTCGCCTAATTAAAAAGCCTGAAAACTGACAATTATCAAATTACATGACGGGTACCAATCTCTTTTTGATTCTAATTAAGAATCACAAACTACCAATTTTAATAATAAGAAAAAAAAACAGGTTGTAATAAGGATATCCGAAACATAAAACAGAACTTTCTCAAGTCTCATAAAACAAAAGATGTCTCGTCATCTTCACCGGAGCGAAACATTAGATTCTGCACAAAACCAACTCAAAGAACACACCGGGAACCAATCCACAATGACACGAAGTAATGTTTGAATATCAAATAACAAAACAAAACTCGCTCAGTAAAAGGGTTCTGTCGTTCATCGTTATCATGTTGGGGTCGATAACAGTACGGAGATATTAATATAACTAATAAAAACTTAATTTGCTCATTTTATAAGTACAGGTAAACAACCTCATCACGAAGCCGTCGACCATGCATTCTGTACATAAACTAACTTTACGCAAAAATTATTGCTGGGAAACGACTTTTTTTTTCTTAGGTGAAAAATCATGTTTTGTGCTAGAACTCAATGTAACGCACTCAAAACATTTTGCTGATGTATGGATGGAATAGTACGGGGGTCGTGGAGGTGATTAAAGTAAAAATCTTACATTATAAACTTGAATTAAAAAAAAAAAACTTGTCAGAAAGTTGGAAGTTTCACCCCGAATATCTCCGTAACTAGAAGGTTCCCAAATATAGTCTAGAACAAAAAAAAAAACACAATTACGGGAGAGCAAGTGCCATTCGACTTCGTTAAGCGGTTTTTTACACCCTTTATATAATAATATATAGGAACCCTCGAGTTTTTAGTGTTCCAAATTTTGCTTTAAATACCTTCACGACCCCCGACTACAATTCAATGCATCCACCAACAGTACAATGTTTTGAGTGCGTTACATTGAGTCCTACTGTAAAAGGTGATTTTTAACCCTAAAAAATTGTTACATTGCACCCATTATACGACTTAGATATTGTTTACAATCAAACTTTCTCTTTTAAAACATTATTAAGCTTATCAGTACGTTGAAAGCGACAACAGGCCTGAGGCAACGTTACTATCCGTTTGGCCATCCGTTTCCGGGTTCCATTTTTATAATTTTCGTACCGAACCTAAAAGCTCATACCCATTACAACGGTGTTACCTAGCAACGAAGATCAAAGTATGGAGGAAGAGGAACAAATATAAAGAAAAAATACTATAAAATATAAGTACCTACCGTAGATTCCTTTCATCCTTCGAGTGCATTGTGGAACGCGGTGTATTACTGGGGTGGTATCTTTTTATTTGGGAAGAGTTTATGTAACTGGCACGGTATTTTTATTAGACCACGGGAAAGGAAAGGTTTTTGAATTTCGAAAGGCTATGTGTGTGTAAAGGATTGTATCAAATAAAAGATGGAAGTGTGAATAATCCCTGGTCAGGTTTTAAATTCCAGCCAGCTCTAACTAATGAAAGAATTGCAAAAAAGACAGAAACGTGTAAATAAAAAAAGAAGTAAAGTTATTATCTATAACAAATTCGTTTTAAGTTCAGCAATGAAGAGTATTAACTGGGTTGAGGAGGTCAGATAGGCAATCGCTACATGTAAAGGTATTCAGCTGCATCCGGTTAAATTAGAAGCCGACTCCAAGATAGTTGGGAAAAGGCTAGATAGTGGTGTTGATTCTGTTGTGCACAAACTAAACTTATTTAGGCTATTGCTATCTTTTACTAAAAGGCAGTGCGAGATATATACGA
Organism: Xestia xanthographa; assembly: GCA_905147715.2. Lineage (NCBI taxonomy): Eukaryota > Metazoa > Arthropoda > Insecta > Lepidoptera > Noctuidae > Xestia > Xestia xanthographa. The sequence goes on along the minus strand of LR990666.1, from coordinate 22,227,283 downwards.
GATATAAGGACACGTATGAATTAAGTTAGAGATGTAAACTAGTTTATGCCTTGCTCTTCACCGTGTTTTTAGTCGACATGTTTATACGTGCACCCTTCATTGTATAGAAATATTAGTTCCACCTAAAGGAGACAATTTTTTTTGTTTGGAGGTTAGGCCACCCACCAAATTATAGCAGATATTAATGAAACGTATATAGATTTCTTCCTTATAATCTCTAAATTACAGTGGTAATATTAGCTAAGCCATGTCTAACCGGAATTATGAGAAATTCCAAAATGAAAACGTGAATCTAACAATAAACAATAATAATAACACGTCTGTACCAGTCTCTGAAAGTAATTGTATTCGCACATTGCGAAATCTTACTGCACAATTGACACAACGACCAGTAGATGCCATTTTCATAAAATAGTTTTTATTATATGCGAAAAAATCGCAGAAACACTTTCACAACAATCAAAATAAATGGAAAGAGTAAATGTCAAATGAAGTTGTTTGTCAACCACCAAAAAGACGGATTAATTTACAACGTTCCGTGCCATGATGATTTTCTATAGGTACCTACCATCTAAAATATTTTAGCGGAAATCTCTAAAATAGCTACAAAGCTCACAGTTTAATATTATGTATTTTTATATTATATTCTATTTTAATTAAAGCAGATATTATTACCAATGGATACCATACTTTTTTTTTTGTAAACAACGCTCGAAAAAACATTCCTATTTACGTAAGTATTGTCTGTCAAATGGCATTGACCACAACAGGAATGATTTGACTCGCAAAAAAATATCATAATACAACTTATTTATTATGATTTTAAGATTCCGGTTTCGTTTCTATGTAATCTTTCGTTTATTACTATAATAAAATGGTTACTTTTTTTTGTGTAAGTAATATGAATATACGCAACACCGAAGAGGGCCTAAAAAAAACTGTCTCCCTTGACAGCTATAAATTACGTTCGTCTCTTTCTCTTTTCATTAGAGGGAAAAATATCGCAATAGCCTAAATTAAGTTTAGTTGGCGCACAACAGAATCGACACCAGTGTCCATCAATGAAAAAGACATTGACGGTGAAAATGAAACGGGCAGCGTTTGATTTTCATCGTCAATGTGTTTCGATTGAGTATTTACAAAAGCATTTTAGCACAAAAATGCACACAAATTTAAACATACAATTTACGTCACTGGACAAATAATTTATTGAATGAATTGCAGCGTTAATTACATCAACAAAGGTAGGTACCATAATACATGATAATAATAGTTATAATAGCTATCAACAAAACACAGAGCGTACTGGATTCAAACCACAACACCGTTCGGCTGACAGTTATTACGCACACATGACATTTTGTTGCAATAATAACTCAACTATACATAATTAAATTGTTCTGATGGTCGAAATTCCTCTGTAATTATTGTTTGTACAGTTATGGGTACGCTAAATTTATCGGTGTCAGTAAGTTTGGTATGTCAAACTTATCATTTGCGTGCCCTTGTACCATGATAATAGGCTAGTTTCCACCATCAATACGTTACAAATCTATTTAGTCCGTCAGTTAAAGCATTGGAAAATAATGGACACGTATTTTTTGTTTTTGTAAATCAATGAATATTGACAAAGATAAAACGCATCAAAACTCGGGAGTGGGGGCTCGTGACGTCACAACGCACTAAAATTATAGCACGGCGTGACGTATTGAGAATTTTAAAAGCATCGTATCTTCGTCAATTTTAGTTTACGTAACAAAATATAAAATAAGTGTAAAATATTTTTTGATAATCTAACTGACGGACTAATTAGATTTTTTCAGGACACAAGTCTATTGGAGCCGGCGTTATACGTTTTCTTTTTTTCTTGTTGCTGTTATTCACTCCTTTTTAGGGTTAGGTACCCAAAGGGTAAAAACGGGACCCTATTACTAAGACTCCACTGTCCGTTTGTCCGTCTGCCTGTCACCAGACTGTATCTCATGAACCGTGATAGCTAGACAGTAGAAATTTTCACAGATGATGCATTTTCTGTTGCCGCTATAAAAAAAAAACCAAAACAGAATGAAATCAATATTTAAAGGCGGCTCCCATTCAGGGTTTTAAGCAACTGATGTTCATTTCTAGCCTATTTACCTAGAAAAATACAAATAAAAAATAACTTAATCTCTATTAATACCAAATAAATATCTCCCGAGTCAAGAACCCGCCGTTGCATCCACCACCAGACAGTTCTAACACACGCGCACCCTTTTATTATACCAAACTATTAATCAAACTCTATCCTGTTACATAGTAGACAGATATAGAAGGTCAGCTCCTTCAACGAGCGAAAATGCACACTCACATAGACACGCTGCGTACTCGCGACCGGCATTTGTTTGCGATTGTCATACGTACCCCACCTATGGAGCTGTTTTACCGTTCACGTTCACACACAAATTCTTCCCATCATGGGAGAGGCTTATGTCCAGCAGTGGATGTTATGGGCTGTTGTTGTTAACTGACTTTGGACCTACATTTATTCCGTTTCTTGACCTATAAAATAGTCGAGGAGCTCGTGGCTAAATAAGCAGCCGCTCGGCTTTAAGTTAAGCCGCGCTTGCCTAGGTTGGTCTGTGGAAAGAACCACCCATTACATACCGAGTTACCTCCATGCCTCAGAAATCACGTTAAGCTGTTTGTCCAGGCTGTCATTTGTAGATCTTTGACAGTCGTTACAGGTAGTCAGTGGACCTAAATGTCTGACGACCGGTCTTACTAAGGGGTGTCGTATTACCCAGTACTAACTGGGTTGTGGAGGTCCGATAGGCAGGCTTTTTATTTCAGGGATGTGGTATGACGGTATCTCACTCTGATTCTCGCCGAGTATTCATCTTCAATTGTTACTAAAAGTTATTAGTAGATCATCCACATAGACATAGAAGAAAATAAATGTATTATAGAAGATAACTGATAACCTACCCAAGTAAAGTTCATAAAAATATATATGACTAGCTGACGTCCCGCGGTTTCACCCGCGTAGTTCCCGTTCCCGTGGGAGTACGGGAATAAAATATAGCACTCACGAATAATGTAGCTTTCTACCATTGAAACAATTTTTAAAATTGGTTCATTACTTCCGGAGATTACCCCCTACATACAAACTTACAAACTTACAAGCAAATGTTACCTCTTTATAATATTAGTATAGAAATCACCGCAAAAGCTTCCTGTACCAAATCAAAAGTATCACGTAAATCAAACAAGTAAACGCGAAGTTTTTTAATATTAAAATGATCTACTCTTGACCAAGAGAGTCATGAGTCATGATGTTGTCATGATGTCTCTTGAGTTATGAGATAACAAGCATTAAAACAAACTGCTTAATTAAGAACCTCCTCCTTATCAGAGGTCGTTTTTTGTCGGTCGGTCGTTTCAATCGCGAAGATGACTTCAGACTCTCTCCTGCTTAGAATCCAGTGATCACTAAGTGTACTCGTCAAGTGAAATCATCTCAGTATGCGGACAGTGTTAGTGTAGTGTGCTGTCCTAGTGTGAACCGGCCTTAATTAACATTTATGAAGATCAAACGAGGGTAGTTGAATAAACACCTTCGCTTTGCTGTGGCGTTACCTCCAATACTTCAGTTTTCCCGCGACCACGGCTGGTGCAATCCGGTCGAAACGTCGGGCATTTATTACAGATAAAATTCGCGATAAATACCCGTTTACTTGTATATTATTATCGGTAAAAAATATTCGATGGCTATACTCGCTTTTTCGCCTCGAACCGGTGCTTACGATTATGTAAGTTTTCGTTTGTTGTAAAAAGCCAGCCTTCTGTACTTACCTATTTTGGGATACGCTCGTCTTCTTATTTTATTAGCACGCTCATCTCCTCGTCTGTGAAGCATTTGACATTATTAAGATAAGTGGAAACTGGAAACTGGTACTGAAATTTAATGGGAGAAAATAGTCTTCCCTATTTTGCAGCAGTAGAGATGGTTGCTAAGGAAATTGTTATAGCTTTGTCGATTCTTGTCGCTAAGTGGCGTTGTTGTGTTTCAGTTGGAGGGGTTTGAGCACTGGTGAAATTACTGTCATGTGGCTTTTGATTTTCTCTACTTTATTTTGTATATTACTTTATATGTTGTTGAGGAGCTCGTGGATAAATAATGAAAGAAAAGAAGAAAGAAAGAAAACATATTTATTTATTTTTTATAATAACAGCTACTCGGGTCCACCTTTAGGTCAAGTCATGGTTGCCTAGGTTGGTACGTAGATGGGTGACCACCCACTATATACCGAGTTTCCTACGTGTCTCAAAAACACGCTAAGCCGTTGGTCCCGGCGGTCACATCATATCAGTACAGTCGTTACAGGTAGTCAGTAGCCTAGAAGTCTGACAACTAGCCACTCATATGCCGTAATTATAGGAACAATTAAAAAGTAATTGTGTCTCGTGTAGATCTACGTTCCGGCACACAAAAGGCTAGACTAAGGGTATCGTATTACCCAGTACTAACTGGGTTGTGGAGGTCAGATAGGCAGTCGCTCCATGTGAAATACTAGTATTCAGCTACATCCGGTTAGACTAGAAGCCGACCCCAACATAGTTGTGAAAAGGCTAGGCAGACGATGATTATTTTTATACGTTGTTGTATTTTTGAGAATGCACCCATGAATTAATAACATTATGATTGTATTTTTTTTTTTAAATAAAACTGACTTCAAAAACACATATAGTGAAAAATAACTTTAGCTTCAGAAGTCGGTGATAGTTTTTGCAAAAAAGTTTTTTATTTTTTCCATTTTTAGGGAAATTTGTTGATCGAAGAAGCGATTGCAGCAATCACGACAGATTTGCTGTCTTATACAATATATAAGACAGCAAATCTGTCGTGATTGCTGCAATCGCTTCTTCGATCAACAAATTTATTGTTGCTAATTGTTGATCAAAGAATCGCTTGGATGTGTTGCATATCTCCGAAAATCAGCATCAGATCTATATCAAACTTAAACGGGACCACCGCGAAATAATATACTTCCAAAAAAAAAAAAAACATCAAAACCTGTTCACCATTGGCGAAGACATCGCTGAACACAGACACAAAAAAAAAATCAGACAAATTGAAAACCTTCTGCTTTTGGAAGTCGGTTAAAAAGCGTTCACATGTTCGCGTTGGTATGATTAGGCACTGAATTTGGGCCCTATCAGAATACCAGCGCTGTGACTTTTTTTTTAAATGACACAGCACCTTGCTAAGATAGGAGCCTTTTGGCCTTGCACAGGACCATTTTGATTGTTTTTTTTTTTTCTCTTGTTTACTTTTTTATATAATTTTGTCATTTCTATTGTATCTTTTAGTTTCTGTTTATCCTGTGTGAGTTCAATAAATACTTTTCTTTTTTTATTTCTTTAATTTAGCTGTTTAGCAGCTTAGCTTGAATTGTACCAAAACGATATAGTAATAAACAAGAAGGTAGATGCATGAGTTCTCCGATAAGCACGTATCAAATGAATGCCGAATATATGCGGTAATCGCCTCGGCTCGATATAGTTTAATATGCGTATAATGAGCCGGTGTATCTATTACCTCTGATTATCCATGACACACTTACAATAGCAGTGCCTTTCATTTTGACATTTCAACAATATGAAAAGACCCTTGTTGTCGAACAAACGAATCTTCCCAACCTACGAAGCAATTCATGATTAATTTCCTCGAAAATCTTTATGTTACGCAGTAACCTAATTGCGGATTTTCTTAGAAATTTCGATTTGATGGATATGGGTACCTATAAAATTTGAGTTGACCTTGTGTGTGTTTTCGGAAACTTTGTCTAAGAATACACAAGTTTTACAACGTATCGGTAAACTTTTCCGTGATGGCAGTAACCATTCTCCATAAATTGGGCAGAATTATCTCCTATAATTTTCTTCCGTGACAGCCAAAAAATCTGTGAGTTCCTTATTACTTTTATGGAGTTGGAAGATTTTACCTAAAGTGTAAAAACCCCTATTACTAAGACTCCACTGTTCGTATCTGTCTGTCTGTCTGTCAGTCACCGGGCTGTATCTCATGAACCGTGATAGCTAGACAGTCGAAATTTTCACAGATGATGTATTTCTTGGGTCTACCCTTTATGGCAGAACTTTTTATGTCATAATATTACTTTGAATAACAGTAGATATCATAAACTTCATTTCGCAGAAAATCGTTTGGCAGACACTCATTTATCATACATTCAAAACTCATAATTTTGTAAGTCAGAATCATCTTTAGGTATAAATTTCTTATACATAAGAATTAAAAGTGGAACCATCTTATCGCAGAAAGTTCACAGTCAGAATCATCTTTTGGCATACATTTCATATCGATAGTCATTAAAAGGCAGAACTATCATATTAAAGAAAGTTTAAAGTTAGAATCATCTTTTGGCATACATTTCATTGTGCATAATAATGGAAAGCCTCATCTATCGCATAACATAAAATTCATAGTTAGAATAATTTGTATTTCTTATCAATTTAGTAAAATTTATTGAACAATATTTTTTTCGCCACAAACATACGACGATAATGTTAATTGCTGCATATTTCTGATCAGGCAAGCATACATCATGCATGCAGCAAGCATGCAGTATATAAATATGCAAACAAGCATGCAGTATGCAAACATGCAAACCAGCATACACCATGCATGCAGCCAGCAAGCAAGCATGCAACATGCAGCAGGCATGGTTTCTGTCATGGCTCCGGCGCTGCAGGGTTCCGGCGGTCCCACGCGAGCTTATAGTCGCAGATGTGTTTTACGCTCACCAACGTAGCTGAGGCTGGCCGGCTACGCCGGCCAGCAAGCCGAAGGCGAGCGTTAAAACCACCTGCTCCTCAGCTCACGGGCCGCCTCACCCCTCCGCGCCTACGCGGATTTAAATTACACTCTAGGGGTAGGGCAGACAAGACTACGTGGAAACGGTTTTGGAGCGATTCGTTTCTGTCACTAACTTTTTTAGCGCAACATTTTGTCTTTTTATGACAATATTTTAATTCTAATTTAAGTTTAAAAATGCTATTTTATAGAAATGGCAATATGCCAAATAAAATTATTCCAAATGGAATTCTGCCATCTTCATAGTATGCCAAGTGAAATTGTACCAAATAATGGCCGTTCTAAATAAACGTTACTCTAAACGAAATTATGCAGAATTTGAACATTGCCAAAGGTAATTATGCCAAATAAAATTCTGCCATCTCAAAAGTATGCCATTGTAAATTCGGACATACAAACATTCGGCCAAACAATAACTATATTAAATATTTTTTATGTCTTAAAATTATTCGTTTAAAGAAGATTATGCCAAGTGTGGTATGCCAAATAAATTTCGGAGCATCAAGATTCTGCCAGATAGAAGGAACCCGTATTTCTTTTGCAGGTATAACAACAAATACAAAAAAATAATAATATTAAATATTTAAGTGGGGCTCCCATACAACAAACGTGATTTTTTTCATATATAAATATAATAAAAAAATATAACAATTTAATGTAAAAAGCCCAGGCGAAGTGTTACACCACTTACGATTTATTTTAACTACAAACAAAAAAAGAACAGAATAAAAAGAACTCAAAAAAGGTACCCTAACACTGACCATACGAATGTCGTACGTCAGATGGTCGAATTCACCTGTTTAAAAGTGCGCCACACATCCGCTCTCCCCGGCTCGCGGCTGCGTGCGCGTCCCTGGCGGCTAGGAAGCTACTAGGAACGACGAGCACGAATTCTCGCGCAAAACAATAGTAGATTGTATCATAAGGGAGCAAAATAATATTTTTACGGCGAAGGCGCTTTTTTGAATCCAGAGCGAAGTGAGGGATTCTAGATTAGAATCCCGAGCGTAGCGAGGGATTCTTTAATAGAATCCTGAACGTAGCGAGGGATTCAAAGTACGTCGCCCGAGCCAAAATTATATTTTGCGCCCGAGTGATACACTCTACTTTTCATCACCCACTATGAGAAAATAAAAGGCGCTTCATAATTTTAACCGATTTCAAAAAGGAGGAGGTTCTCAATTCGACTGGTTTTTTATGTATTTACAACGATTACGCTAATATTTATGAGCCGATTGACGTGATTATTCTTTAGTTTGATGCGGAATAGTTGCCATTTGGTCCTATAAAAATTTAACATAGTTTGGCCCAGTAGTTTTCATTTTATGAACATTTTTACTTCAGTCGTGTGGTCTAATTTCAACATGTAAAATAAATGCACACCCAATATTTGGATAGGATATTACAACTAAAAATGGAAAAATAAAAAAACTTTTTTGCAAAAAATAAAACCGACTTCACAAAACACAAAAACGTTAAAAATAACTTAAGCTTCAGAATTCGGTGACAAAAAAAAAAACTAAATGAATCAAACAAAGGTCACCGACTTCTGAAAATCTAATGTTATTTTTCACTTTATCGTGTTTTTTATTCACTGTCACTTGAAAAACTCATTTTTCAAAACAAAACCATGAATTTCTAACAATTCATGAAAATTGACGAAAACGCGGTCTGTAGTTCGCGCGTTTTTAATACTTCAATACCCGCAATTACAGACACAATTAAAATAACAACGCATCGTGCCCATTTGGGCACGGCTGGGGCCCTATAGGTTTTGATTTCTTTTTTTTATTCAGCTGGCGCGGCGGCGGCGCGACTATGTGCCGTCGTACCAGCCAGTCTTTATTCAAACAATATTTGCGTTCGATTTCCTTCGGCGTTGAACACTAAGATGTTCCAAATTCAAAAAGGGCGCCGCAATTATCGACGGTCCCTACGTACATAACGACATGTCAAAAACCGAGGTTTACAGGAGAGCGTTTTTTATGTTCAAACTGCTCTAGAAATAATTCTATGTACAATTATAAATATTTTTTTCTACATTGTTTTATTAGCTTTAGGAACTATAAAATGGTATATAAACATATTTTCTTTTTTTAGATTTTCTTAGAAAAACTGATAGATAACTGTTTTTACGCTGATATTAAAATAAAAGTATGTCAGACATGTCTAAGATACCTTTTTATACGCAGGAAAGAAGAAAACAGTTTATAAAATAGAATTAAAATAAAATGTTTTATGAAAACGTAGAATTATGTTATTGTTTTCAAACGGATATGTTAAACATCCTAAAATCGCCACCCATGGATATAAAAAATACATCAATGAAGACATATCGCTTTATACGTGGTTTCATTCATTCAGGGTAGTACTATATTTCTTGCAATGTAAATAAAGACATGTCCTTATATAAAATTATCGGGACTGTGTTTTTTTAATTAAAAAAGGTTTATAATTGAAAATTATTTATTGTTAATTAACAATCTTCTTAGCATCTAAACAAAAGGTACTTGTAGCCTCGTTGAAGCAGGAACGAAACATTAAAAATCACTGTTTTCTAAGGTTTTTATTTTTTTTATTTAAGCATGAGCCTCAGCTAAATTATTTAACTAACTAATTATTAATATTTAATAATCACCACAGCATTATTGAAGTAAGTGACTCATCTATCTACCTAATTGGTAATATTTAATAATGTTCACAGCATTATTTAAAGTATGTGTCTCATCTATCTACCCTAATTGGTAATATTTAATAATTATCAAAGTGAAGAAGTTGTGATCATTATTAAATAAAATAAACTTTTATAGTAATATGAAGAATCATCATCTTATTAATAATAAAGTTTTCTCAATAGTTAAATAACAAAATAAAATTTATAGAAAAAAAGACGGTATAAATAAATTTAACAAACTTCTTTGTCATTACTTTGTTCTTCCTTAATATGCTTAAGGTTATTATAGAATGTATGATACTTTTTGGGATAATCATCGTATCGTTTAAACTAATCAAGTCTCTATATTTCAATTCAGTGATAGGAACAGGATTATTGTACACCTTCTCTAGTATTAGTTATTTTTTCTTCTTTTTAGGGTTCCGTAGTCAACTAGGAACCCTTATAGTTTCGCCATGTCTGTCCGTCCGTCCGTCTGTCCGTCCTCGCTTAATCTCTGTGACCGTTAGCACTAGAAAGCTGAAATTTGGTACCAATATGTATATCAATCACGCCGACAAAGTGGTAAAATAAAAATTGGAAAAAAATGTTTTATTAGGGTAGCCCCCTATATGTAAAGTGGGAAGTGATTTTTTTTTAATTTCAACCCTAACGTGTGATATATTGTTGGAAAGGTATTTCAAAATTAATAGGGGTCCCCTAAAATCATTTTTTGATAATGTCAATAATTTCGGAAATAATCGCTCCAAAAGTAAAAAAACAATGTGTCCCCCCCTCTAACTTTTGAACCATAAGTTTAGAAAATATGAAAAAAATCTGAAAAGTATAACTTTATAAGGACTTTAGGAAAATCATTTTGAACTTGATGAAAACAACAGTTTTTGTACAAAAAAGACAAAAAGTTGTACAAAATAATTTCTGGACTAAGTTTGTAGTATATTCGTATATGCAAGCATTTTTACATAATGGATACCCACCTTTAAACTCATAAGTGGGAACACTTATTGTGACGGACGGGAAACTACGGAACCCTACACTGAGCGTGGCCCGACACGCTCTTGGCCGGTTTTTCTCCCTCTAGCCAGTTTCAAATTATTGCCACAGTTTAGTTTTCTATAATTTTCTTTAAAAAATCGTACATTCATTCAATAATATCCGGATTATTCCTTTGCAATTTTACTTCTCTCATCTTATTCCAAGGAACTTTCTTTGAATTTGTACCTTTTATCCAGTTTTAAATATGTAGCACTTTTTTTTTCGTTGGTGCGGTGTTAATGAACCAGGCATTTCGCTGGATCCTAATGGGCTTGATCTTATGTTTTCATCAAAAAGGAAAACAGAACTTTCGCTAAAATAGTTACATTCATTTACAGTATCCCCAAAGGTCATGCAAGGACTTGGCATTGGTGTTGAAACCAAAGATTCCTCATTAATATCATTTTCAGGTATTGGTTGTGGTGTTTCATTTTCACAAATGAAACACCACAACGTTATGCTAAGGTCACTTCCATCACTTGAAATTTACCCTACCCTATCATTTAGATAATTTAAAACACTGTGCGATAGTATTCTCCATCACATGTGCTTCGGCAACTTATCTTTCGTCGTTAGAAACTTCCAAAGGCCGATCCTCAAGATCCATTGAAAAATCTTTTTCGGTACTTACACGTGTCCCGAAAAAGAAAAACAAAAAAAAAATAAAACATTGTAGTAAACGTAAATGAAAATAAATCCATATATAAATTTAAAAGTTACACGTATATACAAACATGTAGGACATGACTTCATATACTTCAAGAAAAATAAAAAGTTTGTTATCTTCGTAATAATTATTTAGGAAATCATATTTTAAAGAAGCATGTAACATTATAATTATTTGTGAAATAATGGTACTTTAATGACTATATCATAGTATAAGCGGATATGTCTGATATGACCGCTTTTACACTGATATTCTACTGCTACAAGAAACCATATGAAACGATACGTATAGATATCCGCATCTACGACACTTATTCGTTGTAAGTATATAATACTTGTTCGCATATACTATTTGTAAATGACGTTAAATACGAAATATAAAAATATAAAAAAAATACAGGTATGTGCATATGGAAAATCTAAAACCAATTGTGCAATAAAAAAAAATTGCCATTTTTGACATGTCTTTATGTACGTAGGGACCGTCGTTATCTTTGCGGCGCACTTTTTGAATTTGGAACATCTTATAAAGAGGATTAAAAACTCATTACTGCCCGCTAAAAGTTTATTATAGAAAACACCACCTTTGGGTGCACTTAAAGGCGAACCAAGTCGTCCTTTTCGAATAGGTGGGATGAAAAATTATGAACGCATATACTTGGCGTCACGTAAAAAGATCGGTGGCCAAAATAGGAACTAAAATTTTAAAGAAAAAAAAGAAAGAAAGAAAGAAAAAGCATTTATTAGCCCGCACAGGACAAAACACAAATAAAAATGGTTAAATTAACAGTACTTACAACTAATAAAAATTAAAAAGTAAACAAGAGAAAAATAAAACATGAAATGAAATTGGTCCTGTACGAGGCCAAAAGGCCCCTATCTCAGCATGGGGCTGTAACATTAAAAAAAAAAAACGTCACAGCGCTGGTATTCTGATAGGGCCCAGAGCGATTTTCTTTACTGTTTTAAGTGTTTGGTGGAGACAAGTAGCGCCACCCTTCAACGCTCTTTTTATTTGACGCGAGTTATACCTAGGTAACGGTTTCCGCGACGAATGGCATTCGTACGTCAGTGGGTAAGGGACAGAGAAGTATGGAGGACAAAGACATACTGCGTCGAACTCAAATAAATTGGTATAAGCTCGGGAGCATGATGACAGTGATTGTCCCCGAGCAACTTACTAAACCGGAGAAAACTTTTTTGCAAAAAAATAAAACCGACTTCAAAAAACAAAAAAGTGAAAAATAACTTTAGCTTCAGAAGTCGGTGACCTTTGTTTGGTTCATTTAGTTTTTTTTTGTCACCGACTTTTGAAGCTAAAGTTATTTTTAACTTTTTTTTTGTTTTTTGAAGTCGGTTTTATGTTTTTAGTTGTAATATCCTGATCCTATACAAATATTTGCTATGCATTTATTTTACATTGATAACAATACATGTCATGGTAATAAGCTTATCCCCAATAAATGGAACTTAACATACCTAAACTATCGAAATTTGGGTGTATTGTACACATCTGCGTATCCCTCAGAACATACAGGCGTGATGTTACGTCATGATGTTATATAAACAATTAAACATCCAAGCGATTGCAAAAATCACAACCGATTTACCGTCTAGTTTTGAAGAGTTCCATTGTATATCTCCGAAGACCAGCATCAGATCTTCACCAAATTTAAATGCGACCATTTCAGGGGTATATTCTTTCAAATAAAAAAAGAATTTTGAGAATCGCTCCACAAATGGAGGAGAAATCTGTGAACATACATGAAATTATACCACACGACTGAAGTAAAAATCTTCATAAAATGAAAACTACTGGGCCAAACTCTGTTAATTTTTTATGGGACCAAATGGCAACTATTCCGCATCAAATATAAAAAAGAATCACATAAATCGGACCATAAATGTCAGCGTAATCGGTGTACATACATAAAAAAAAAAAACAATCGAATTGAGAACCTCCTCCTTTTGGAATTTGGTTAAAAATGAGAAGTGTGACTAGCAACAAAAAAACATGGACATCTATATGTATGTCCGTGTTTTTTTGTTCGGAAAACGGAACGGTACGGTGGTACGGTGTTTGAACGGAATGATCACTTTCTAGTCTATACAAGAAAGTGATCTTAAAAGAATTCCGTTTTTGAAGATACGGAACCATACAAATATTTAAATTTTCTTCCATAGAAACCTTGTCCTGATAATGGGGATGGCAACTGTGGAACTAATGGCGCTAGCATCGCTTGCACCAAGCATCGTCATTGGTTGAAAATCTGTCAATGTCTTTTTAAATTTCAAAATGGCTTGTCCTCATTGGTCAGATTGAGACTAAGCTATGCACACGCCATCTAAAATGCAGCTTTAACGAGTCTTCCCCATTAAGAGTACAATGAAAGAAACAGGCCGTGTGGTATCCGGCAGAGTAGAATAGAACCAACCCATTACACTCACGGGTGTCGTATAAGGCGACTAATGTCTGAGGCAGAACACCTTGTGCGTCCGTAGACCAGAGAATGGGCAGCAGCGTTTTCTGTTAGTCTTTCATCACTGCGATCTCCAATCCGCCTGCCAAGCGTGGAGATTACGGCAAATTCCTCCCATCATGGGAGAGGCTAATTATGTCTAGCAGTGGACGTTATGGGCTGTTGTAGTTGCAGTAGTAGAAAGAAACAGCCATCTCGGTCGAGCTGTTTTCATGATCCTTATATATGCGGCAATCGATTACAGGGTGTAAGCAACCTCATCACGAAGCCGTCAACCAAGCATTCTGTACATCAAACTACTAAACGACTTTTTTTTTGGGGTGAAAAATCATGTTTTGTGGTAGAACTCACTGTAACGCACTCAAAACATTGTGCTGATGGATGGATTCTATAGTACGGGAGTCGTGGAGCTGTTTAAAGTAAAAATCTTACATTAAAAACTTGTAATTTTAAAAAAACTTGTCAAAAAATAATTGGTTGCCTGTAAAGTCGGTATACGGGCGAAAGTTTTACGTGACAACGACTTTGAGTGGTAAAATAAACTTTTTATGTCTGTCTCTCTCGCTCTTAGGCGGGCTAACCATGCCCGAGTGGAAGGGACGCGTGCCTCTCACTCGCTCTCATTGTGAGCGCATAACGTGAGCGGAGCGTAACGCAGTTTCTTGAAGTGTCACCCGGCAAACCAATTTATAAGACGTTGTCACGTCAAAAGTTGGATCTTTGACCCCCAATATCTCCGTAGCTAGAAGGTTCCCAGGTATGATGTAGAACAAAAAAAATGATCGCAATAACGAGGAAAATAAGTACCTTTCGTCTTCGTTAAGAGGTTTTTTTCACCCTTTATAAATTCCTATAGGTATTTCTCAAAATTCGAAATAGAGGTTAACTCCCAGAATAATTCTACTATTTTAGTTCAAAATTTTATAAACTAATTTCATTTCTACATATTCCGTACTCGTATGTTTGACTTCTCGTTGAATTAATTCGAATTGGATTATGACAGGTCAATTCCCTTTGAGGCTAAAGCTAAAATAACTAAGAGCTTAGTAGATTTAATTTGACTTGTTTTACATCCAAAGTTCCAGTGATTAATAATGAGTTCTAGGATAATCCTTTTGAAACGTTAAACTCGTCGAGTGAAATTATTTTTAAAGTACTCCTTTGAAGCCTATAGGCGCGGTTGGTCCAATTTGTGATTAGTCCAATGTTCAAAAAAATGTCCAATTCGCAGTTGGTCCAATTCGCAATTGTGTTAAAAGTAAACAAAATGTACGTGTACGTGTGTATGTGTGTGTGTATGTAATGTGTATGTGAACTGCATTCGTGATAAATTATTAAAGCAACAGTTATTCACATCCTTGTCCACGAGTACTTAACTCCCCTTAGTTTGTTCCTACAGTGAAAATTCACGTAGACCTCGGACACGAAGTTAGCGGGAGCGGTGCGGAGAGCGGTGCGTTTGAATGCATATGTACATTTATCATGGAACTTTCCTCGAAGGCAACGGCGCGGGGATCGGGCAGCGAGCGGCGTACGACCGGCACGTACCAATCTAGCGGAGCCCGCGCGTCTGCATTGACGTAGTGTCGACCGTACCCATTGTATAGTATTACATCTTCTTTTGCCCAGAATAAAT
The DNA here is from genome assembly GCA_905147715.2 of Xestia xanthographa. Taxonomy (NCBI): domain Eukaryota; kingdom Metazoa; phylum Arthropoda; class Insecta; order Lepidoptera; family Noctuidae; genus Xestia; species Xestia xanthographa. The sequence goes on along the minus strand of LR990666.1, from coordinate 22,211,918 downwards.
CAAACTTTAGGAAGGAATTAGCATCAAAAAGATGTTGTCGTCGCTGTCATTTTGTTCGCGAGCAAAGATACTTATTTCTCGTAACACAACATTACGCCGCTCTAGCGCGTGTGGTTTGCCCGTTGGCTTCGAGAAAGGGTACAGCGTTGCCGCGCCGCTACCCGCGCCGCCACCGCCGCTACCAGCTCCCGCTGACTTTGTGTCCGAGGCCTAAATGAGGACTTAAACAGTAAGTCTTCGTTAAATATATTGTCATTATTTTTAATGTATATATTCTACCTTCCCGATACTACATCCATACGGTATGTAAAGAAAATTGGTACCGTACCGAGTAGACACATCATGGAATCAAAAAAATCTTGGATACACCTCCGGAGTTTCACCAAAAACATGTGTAAGTACAAAGTCAGCAGCAGCTGAATTAATTTCGACGAAACTTCATCAAAGGATTTTCAGTGTAATGAAAACTGAATTGAATTGGTACATTTCATCGTTCTTTTGGTTGAAGTGAAATTAGAAATTCTGTCTAAAATAGCGGACGAGTCTTCTACCTAAATGATATTTTCCTTTTTTTTTTAGTTTTTATAGCTTGACAAAGCATGTCTTTTGTAGACTCGAATAGAATTGCAACGCTAGTAGCTGATAGAATGAAATAGTAATGAGATGTAATAGTCTTTTGTGCGGATAAATGTGTCCTTTTGTAGACGAAGTTTTATTTGGCATTGAATTTATAACATTAGTTTTTGTGGCAAGTTTTAGATGGCTTATTTGAATAATTTCAATGTTTATTGTTTACAAGGTGACTGTTAATTTTTTTTTTTGTGAGAAAAGAGAACAGTTCAAACAGTCTATATTTTTCGTCTCAAATCGACGAATTCTATTTAACCCAAAAAGTTCGTAGCGACCTGGAGAGCTCTGCCATTTTCCTTATTTAAGGGCCTATACTACAAATCAAATGGCTTAGCATGATCCTCCGTTACGCCTAAAATACTGGAGCATTAATTTTAAAATAAATATATAGTGAAGTTAAGAATTAATGCTAAGTACTTTGAGTGACGAAAACACGATTCCATAAACTTTTTGTCGATAGAAAAATAATCCAAAGTTACCTCCAAATCGAACAGTAAACCGCTGGTATTCAAAAAGTACTTTAAATTAGATCATGAAACTTTGCATACTAACTGAATTAACTATAAAGCAGGTCTTATGTGTTTTATTTTTTTAGTCCAATCAATAGATTTTTTGTGAATCGCAAAAAAACACTCATTTCGCACTATTCGGCCCGCAGTGACTGACGTAACAACCACTTTGTAGTGCAACTTTATTGACAACTGATTAGAACTTTATTCTAACAGTGCTTCAAACGATGTTTGAACCACCACAAAGAGTTGCTAATTTTAGGGACTGCAGGTCAAGCAGTTGCGTCAAGTCAGGAGAGACGGTGCCGCATATTATATTGTGTTGGATCGATCATATACATCTAGCATCAAACAATGAACGGTTATTTGCTAATAAGAACCAAGCGTGGTATCCAAGACAGTTAAATTGTTTCTCTGGGACTTCGTGAAGCTTCATTGTCTCGACGGCTTTCTGATGGTCGCCACTGTTGATTCTCGCTTACAGGAGTTTATTTTTTGGTTTACCAAAAATTGTTTACACAGATTGTATGCTAAAAGTAACATCATCATCATCATTATTTCAGCCAAAAGTCGTTCACTGCTGGACATAGTCCGTTCGGGACCGGTCAATGTGGCGACACTTGGGGGAAGTGTCGCCACATTGACCGGTCCCGTGCGACTCGAATCCAGCGGATTTCCGCAACCTTTACAAGGTCATCGGTCCACCTAGTGGAAGGTCTTCCAATGCATCGTCTTCCAGTTTGCGGTCGCCACTCCAAAACTTTTCGGCCCCATCGGCTTTCCGTTCTGCGAGCAATGTGCCCTGCCCACTGCCACTTAAGGTTGGTAATTCTTCGGGCTACGTGGGTGACCTTGGTTCTCTTGCAGATGTTACATTTCTGATTCAATCGCGCAAGGAAACTCCGAGCATAGCCTCTCCATTGCCCTTTGGGTAACTTTAAGTCTTCTGATGAGGCCCATTGTGAGCGACCACGTTTCGGTCCCGTATGCTTTCACTGGCAACACACACTGGTCATAGACTTTCATCTTGAGACACTGCGGTAAGTTAGACGAGAAGATACCGCGCAGCAAAAGTAACATGCAAAATGTAAATGCAACAATCTCATATAGGTAAACTCCGTATGAATAAAGAAGTTGTACAATTTATAATATTAATCTAGTTTTAAATAATTACTGAGATAAGTATCTAAAAATTTAAAGGTCTAAATAATTCATTTAACAACATAAGGTACTTATTATACTTAAATACATCTCCTCTCAATGAGACAATGAGTTGCAGTGGTTTGAGAATAGTGTGGCGACCTCGTCTCGAAATAAGAATAAGAACCAACAACAACTTAATAGATTTTCTTATTGTTCTCAAAAACTAACGAACTAAACCAACAGATGCCCAAACTAATTGAAACATAAATTCACTTCAAACAAACCCGTTTGTTAGTCAACCAAATAGTAATCTTTTCTGCAAGTTTTGAAATCTCAGACGTATTTGTACACATCGATATTATCAGAATAATAGTTGGAAGAAATTCATTATTTATATGCACCTGCTTGCTACTCCACGATTAGAGCTTCGGCAGAACAGTACAGAAGGTCTTCTCCATTCAACGACACGAAACCGCACGCACACATAGACACTATTCACGTACAGCGAGTGCAAGCGTACTCGCGACCGGCATTTGTTTGAAATCACCGTATGTATGCGATTATAAGATCCGTATTTTTGCTCGTTGGATGGAGTTAACAACATTACTGCGTCTTTTCTCAATTATGATGAGGACAGCTGAATACCAGTATTTTTTACATAGAGCGACTGCCTATTTTACCACTACAATCCGGCTTCTGGGTAATACTTTCTGGTAATACTTCTGGTTGTCCGGATTTTGTCCTTTTGACTACCCGTAACGACTGTCAAAGATCTAAAAATGACATCCGGGACGAACGGCTTGATGTGCCTTTTAAGAGACATAGAAAACTCTTCATGACTAACTCAACCACAGACTGACCTCGGCAAACGTTTCGATCGACCTGTGGCTGTTATTATTAAGGCCACACCATCCTTCTGTACTATTCTGTGGCTTGGAATTCTTTGAATTTAATATTGACTCATCTATTTTATGTCAATTCGATTTCTATGGCTAGGGTAGTAATTAAGGCAGCGACAAACAGAACGTCTGCAGTTGGTAATAAGCTTGTGTTCTGAAAAAATCTATTTAGTCCGTCAGTTAGATTATCAAAAAATATTTGACACGTATTTTTTCTTTTGTTACGTAAACCAAAATTGACGAAGATACGACGCTTTTAAAATTCTCGAAGTCAATACGTCACGCCGTGCTATAATTTTTAGTGCGTTGTGACGTCACGAGCCCCACACTCTTGAGTTTTCATGCGTTTTATCTTTGTAAATATTCGTTGATTTCCAAAAACAAAAAATACGTGTCCATTATTTTCCAATACTCTAACTGTGAAGAAACGGTGAAGGAAAACATCGTGAGGAAACCGGCATGTCCTACAACCAAAAAATCGAAGACATGTGACATCTACCAATCCGCACTGGGCCCGCGTGGTGGATTATAGTCCATTCCCTCTCACAGAGAGGAGGCCTGTGTCCCAGCAGTGGGAACATTAATAGGCTGATGATGATGATGATGACTAACTGACGGACCAAATAGATTTGCAATTTATTGATGATGGAAACTTTCCTAATAAGGAATTAATTAGTTGCGCATATTGAAGTCAATGTAGATTACAATACGATGAGATTTATCATCATTATAAATATAACATCACGCCTGTAATCCATGAAGGGTTAAGCTGAGGTGTACCTACCTAATAGTTCACTCGCACTTCGCCAGTTATTTTTAAGTCCCATGTAATAGGAGGCGAGCCTATTGCCATCAACCGGGCACAAATCCAGATTCCGCAGCTGCTACTGAGAAATTCTAATGTTAAAGCTCAATAACACTTTGCTCGACCCAGGAATCGAAACCAGGTGGCCTACCATGACGTCTTAAAGCAGGATTGTTTTAATTTTATTCCAGTGTGGGAAAGATATGGTGCAAGACGTCCTCTATAGCTCCGTCTCTTACCCACACTGGATAAGATTAAAACGATCCTGCTTTAAGACGTCATGGTAGGCCACCTCATCCAAGGGCTTTCGTATTACCCAGTACTAACTGGGTTGTCAAAAATCAAAATAAAAGCATTTATTTCAAGTATGCCAGTTACAGGCACTTTTGAATTGTCGAAACAAATATGAAAATTAAATGTAGCTACAGTCCCAGTCACAAGAAATAAAAACTGGGAAAGTACTGTAGTTGCCCATTCCCTAGCGTAGATCTCTATGGAGAAGAACGGGCAAGAAACTCCATGGACATTCTTTTAAATCAGAATATTTTTACAAAATCTTGGTTACATCGTTCATGTTGAGATGGTACATTATGTGAGAACAATGTAGCAAGATGTGCACGTTAAAGGTGCCCATAGTAAAAACAAAACAAAAATTATTCAAAAATAAAATTATTAAATTCAAATAAGCCGTGGCAACCAAGAGCTGACCAGTCCCAACTGACAGCGCTCGTTCCCGAACATGACGAATGTATCAGCACCCTTCAACTCAACCATTTTGAAGGGAACTAAATGATCCGACACACGCGTCACCATCAGCGAGACATTTGAGTGAGCATGACATATCTCCTAACCGCCACGGCACATTCAAGTCAAGGAAAAACGTAGGTTTCCAGCGACTGATAGCATTCTAGTACATAGCGCTCACACAATATGCGATATGCGGCTAATAATAATAATAAAGATATTGAATTTATACAATACAAAGATGGTTGTACAATCTTCAGCAGCTCCAACAATACAATTAGTGCTATCCATTAATGCGCCCCTGTCCTTGTGGAGCAGGACCGGCATTGAGCCAAGCATTTTTATCAGCGATATAATCGTCCAATTTGTAATATGCTTGCTTACAAAGTGTGCGTTTAATACATGTTTTAAATGTTGTTTCATTCAGTTCAAGAATGCTTTGTGGAATTTTATTATAGCATCTCAAACAGTACCCCATGAAAGATGAGTCTACTTTAGCGAGTCTGTAGCCTGGCTGAACTAACTGGTCCCTATTTCTAGTACTGTAATTGTGTCTGTCATCTCTTTTACCAAAAAGATGTAGATTTTTTCTTACGTACATTATGTTTTCGTAGATGTATTGACAATGTACAGTCATGATGTTTATTTCCTTAAACAGTTTCCTCAGAGAATCGCGCCTACGAAGATTGTATATGGCTCTGATGGCTCTTTTTTGCAGAATAAATATAGACTCAATGTCAGCAGCCCGTCCCCATAACAAAATGCCATAAGACATTGTACTATGAAAGTAACTAAAATAGACCAATCTAGTAGTATCTACATCAGTAAATTGACGGATTTTTCTAATAGCATATGCTGCCGAACTTAGCCGGGGCCAGAGATGTTAAATGAGAACCCCATTGTAGCCTTGAATCAAGCGTAATCCCCAGGAAAACCGTTTTATCTACGAATTCAAGTTTCTCTTTATTCAGTACTATAGGTTGTGTAGGTCAGATAGGCAGTTGCTCCATGTAGAATACTGGTACTATGCTGCATCTGGTTAGACGGGAAGCCGACGCTAACATAGTCGGGAAAAGGCTAGGCAGATGATGATTGATAAATTCCTGTAAATGTATTAAAATTGTAAATCCTCCCCGTAAACCTCCTGGAAATGTACTTACTGTATGGTGTCGGACGTAAAGAATAGTGCAGTATGTAAGCAACCTTATTGGATTGTAATCAGCTTTGTATTATATATGTACTTAGATGTGGTCTTATTAATCGTTTAATTACTATAATAAAGACAGTATAGACTCAGATCTCGGTGTTTCAATATCTCCTCGAGATCCCGCCTTACAATAGCACCATCCCATGTCTTCCCGTGGGTGTCGTAAGAGGCGACTAAGGGACTTACCAGAGAATGGGCAGCAGCGTTCTCTGTGCTTTTGTAACAACCGCACTGCGCCAACCCGCCTGCCAAGCGTGGCGATTATGGCAAAAACCCCCTTTCAGGGAGGCCTATGTCAAGCGGTGGACGTCTTTCGGCTGAAATGGTGGTGGTTGTGATGGTATTAAAATTCCTTTTTGATCGACATCAGACAGAAAGTTGTCAATCATTGAAAACTGAACAGATAAATTCACTTTCACTCAAAACTATTTAATATCCCTCTGTAGTGAAAATTGAAATCTATTTATTTGAGTTATTTGTCGTGGCTTGGATTGACAAGCATTTCAATTACATTTCTCTTCGCCTACGGACAATTGAAATAATGTTTTATATTTTTTCTCATTTATCGTCTGTCTGTCAATCAGGTTTTACGATTTATGTTTATTTTTTATCGAGGCTTTATACCCCTCAACACTTTCAGGATTATTAATACTTACTTCAAATGAAAAATAAAATCTCCGTCGCAAAGATTTAAGAATCCATTTGGGCTTTTAATTTATTTCTCAAAGGCCTTTGTTTACTGGAAAAAGAAGAAATAAAAGGTAATGAAACACACATAAAAATGAACAGTAATTTTTTATATTATACGCGGCTCGACTTAACACTAGTACATAATAATATTTACAGTAATTAACAGACATTTTATGAGCTTTTTTATCACATATACACTAAGTTTATTTACAATTCTTATACAGAATATTAGAACAAAATAATATACAAAAATAAAACCTCATATTTCACATAAAAAGCACTATTTTTAACAGTGATTTTACTTATTCCATGAATAACAGTGTGAAATCATGAATAAATGCATTTACATAACACACATGGTTGAATTCGTATGCACTCCAATGATAGTTTTAGACTCTTTGTCGAAATACACAAACGGTTTTCCATCAAAACGAATTGTACCGTGATTGCCGAATAACTTTACAGTGACGTGAATATGTTAGTAGACAATATAAATGTCTGTCTGGAGCAATGTTTACAACATAAAATACTCTTTTTATTCTAGCATTTCAACAGCTCTAAGAAAGAAAAATTACATCTCGACAAAGAGAAAAAAAAAATGTGATTAAAATGAAATAAGACACTCTCTTTATCGAGTAATTACTTTATCAAAGTGTCACTGCTATTTTTCAAAGTCACAAGTATCATTTACCGGCTGTTTTCGCGAGACAACGGCAATATAAGCTTTTTACAACAAAACGTTGACTGGTTCCGAGTCTATAACTTAACAAAAAAGTATTTCCTTAACGATTATTTTGCACTCCGGGCGTAAATTCTGTACCAATGGTTCAGCAAGTTTTAGTTTACTAGTGCAATTAAACTAGCTATAAAATAATATTTAACGTTTGTATATGAAAACAGTGGAATGGAGAAAACTGTAGTATTTCATTCGAATGTGAATTGCGCGGTATTTTGTTGAAACCGTTTCGAATATTTGGTCGTTTTATGATATTGTCGAGGTGAAATAGTCATCACGAGCAATTAACTTTAGAACATTAATAGCATGTGGCAATTCAAATGAAAATGTGGCAACCACGGCCATATTTTTATCTGAATTTTATGGCTGTAGCGAACAAATGAAAAAAAGAATGAGACATTTATTTTAAAATTACATTTTTATGCAGAATGACTTTGATAAAGGATACTATCAGATCTTGATGAATCCAATGACAAGCATAAAACTGCTTTTAATCATCACAGAAAAAAAAAAATTCACAATTTCCAAAATAATTGAACAAAACAAACCACAATTCACAAACAATTTCAAATTACAAAACACCATTCATCAACCTCGCACATTAAAGTACAATATTAAAATCTCTTTTTACACCGATGATATTATGCGTGGAGCGAAATTCTTGAGAAGGTTAAACGAAGCATTTGTCTTAACGTTACGTAAGGTTATCGTATCAGGGTTTTGGTTAAAGGAAACCTCCCCTATCCTTTCACAAGTGTGTCATAAGTTGCCACTAAGGGATTATAGGAAGGGTATGGGCGTCACCTGTGTGCTAATAACAAACTGCGACAACCGTTTCGCCGCAGTGTGGTGATAATGGCATGAATCTTTCCTAAGGGGAAGTTTTTGAGCTGAATTTCCGCAGCGGACGTGCTTTTGATAGAAACTTTGGCTATGTGCGGTGATTGTTTTAGAATTGGTGGTGATGTTTGTGGGGAGAATTTTGTTGGTTTATACGATGTTTTTTATTTGAGTGTGCAATAATACTTAGGGGCCGCCTCCACGAGCGAGAGAATCGCGGCGATTTGAAATATTTCTATACGAAAATATCGCCGCGATTCTCTCGCTCGGGGAGGCGGCCCCTTAGCGTATAAATTTTCAAACAATAGTTATCAGCAGACGTCATAATCTATAGCAGTGATAGCCTAGTGGTGTGACCGTCAAACTGCCAAGTTCGAACCCATAACATACACCTCTACGTTTAGCCTCACCAATTATCACTTGCTTCGGTGAAGGACAACATTGTAAGGAAACCGGCATGCCTGAGAGATATTTCTCGACGGCATGTAAAGCCAAGTCAGAGACCCGTGGGGGCATTAAAGACTCTGACACCAGGTTAGGTACTAACCACACGATAAAGAAAAAAAAAGATAGACGTATTTAAACTTAGCAAATAACTGGCGATAAACCACTTATACATAAGCTATATTAACAACTCTATTTGTGGTGGTTCAAACTTCGTTTGAAATACTGTTAGAATAAAGTTCTAATCAGCTTGCATTACAAAGTGGTTGTTACGTCAGTCACTGCGGCAAAATAGTGCGCAATCAGTGGTTTTTTGCGATTTACAAAAAATCTGTTGATTGGACTAACAAAGTAAAACACGTACTAGTATGTTGCTTGTAGAATTATTTGCCAAAAAATTAGAATGATCGCATGTATTTTAGTATGGTTTTTACTCTTTAAAATAAATTTTTAGAGATAAGTTCGTGATTTTTTTCTATCGAATAAAGTTTGTTGTATTATGTTTTCAAAACACTATTTAACTAGCATATATCCTGAAGAATATCATATATTTTTCTGGTTTTGTTTATTCTAGTGAATCAAAATTATCCTTTTTTGCATTATAAAACTCGCGTTTAGCTCCTGTAATCACCTTAAAAGAAGAAAATATCAAACTAGAAAATCGAGTAGCTAGTTTAAATTAAATAACGTATGTAAATAATGCTTCAGCATCGGTTGAACTCGTTATTCAACGCTCAGTTCTGTTTAAAACAAATCAATAAATTGTTTAAATGTTTGCATTCCTGAATTGTGAACAGGCTATTGAATTATTTCACAGTCTGGTACGTTTTAATATTTATTATGAATATATAAAACAATATTTTCATACGTTAGTGTTAATCCTTTAAGCATTAACAAGTATCAATCGTTTTCGAGGCTTTCATCTTTTGACAACTACTGTCAATATTGATATTGACTTTTAAGGCCTACAAAGACCGGGACGGCATGGCAAGGGATTTAATTTTTTTGGCAAAGGACATTCAAACGTATCAATATAGAAATACGACCGTGGCGCGTCTTTCAATGCAAATGCTTGAATACTTTGCTATGCCATGGCATCATTTTAAAGCATAGCAATTAATGTCGTATTTCTATATCAATACGTTTGAACGTCCATTGGTAAAAAGTTGGATCCCTTGTCATGCCGTCCCGGTCTGCTTAGGCCTTATGGGGCGGCCTCCACGAGCGAGAGAATCGCGGCGATTTGATGTATTTCTACACGAAAATATCGCCACGATTTTCTCGCTCTTGGAGACGGCCCAAAAGAGAGTGTATAGAAAAACGTGGCATGGACTATAATATCGCCGCGATTCTCTCACCCGTGGAGGCGGCCCCTTAGATAATTCATTTATGTCTATTTTGCCATTTACATGATAGTTTTCGCTTGAAGAATTTTTGTTTAATCTAAGCCCTTCTATATTTTTGTCGATTCGACCTTTTTTAGAACAAAAATATATTGTTTTATTATTTTGTTTAAAAGCCGTAGAGTTTTCAATATACACTGGCCTGCAAAACTAAGAAAGACACTATCAAAAACGTTTTTTTCTAAACTATGGAAGTTAGAGATTTAAAATAAAAAATGTTTTATAGCAATTTTTATCAGCTTTACTAGTTTTTATGTACAAAATTAAACTATTTTTCGAGTCCTTTTTGTTTCGAAAGTATATCTTGTGTACTTAAAAATTTATTACAATTTTAAAAGTGTGATACATAGTTATGCAGGCCAGTGTATTTGAAAGTTTTTTTAATAAACGACTTCGTTTCTAGAGCTTGGTTACGTATGTCAGTTGTTGATAACAAAATTCCTAACCAAGTAATAATCCTTCATACAGGCAAACTAGACCATAATAACGAATTCGTGGAATTACTCTGTCCAGTGCCGTAGTCTCGTCACGAATTTTAGCATTTGTAATATGAGTCAGGCTACCACAAATTTGCATTACTGTCTCCAAATATGACACAATAACGGAAAATTACATTATATGGAATGGAAAACGCGTTAGTGAAATTGGATCCACATCTCTGTTTTACATACAAAATTGATAAATAAAAACAGCCACAAATAAAATGTTTCATTAGAATCCTATACATTTTTATTCAGGTAAAGCTTGTGTTTGATACAACCAGATAGTAAATAAAATAGAACACGCTTGCTACGCCAACAAGATACGTTCAGACGGCGTTGGCAACAAACTCAATTGGGTTCGTCAATTTTGAAACCTTTCACGTTTTCAAAGTCTCCTTTTCCAACCTTAACGAAACTTTCAATCCATAAAACTTTATACATCTGAAATAGCAAGTAAAGAACATTGAAATGGGACAGATCGTTGTTCTATAGTCTCATTGCTGTGCAAAAGGTCGCCTATTTCAAATAATTGGAGCCGTAATAATTGTAACAATTTTAGAAGGGAATTACAGACTGGCTCCATTAAAATTACTTACGGGGCTTATAATAGGCGCATTGCAGTAAACGATTATGAACGGGATGTTATAATACTTGAATTAATTTTCTATTAACACTTGTGGGAACCGGCCGGTTTTATTAAAACCAGCTAGTTTATTACTTGAAATGAAGCCTGTACTTGTTCCCAGTTGATGTTAATAGGCCCGCCCTTTAATATATGGGTTTTTAAACATAACTATGTGGGTGTACTATTAGCGACACTTCTACCTAATTCTTGGGGGATTACATGTGTGATGTTATGTTGGTATATTCGTCTAAATACTAAATGAACGTAGAATTTATTTTTACTTAGCGTCACAGAGCCGTTTATACTTCGATTAAGTATTTCAAAGCATTAGGCGTCATTAACAATAACGAGCTTTAAAATTGATTCAAATATTGAAATGTCAGACGCAATACTCTGTCCATTAGTATTATATTAACGCTAGACCTTTTGAAAATAATTATTTTACTATTTCAAGATCCTTAGCTTTTCTTTTTGTATTGAAACACCTAAAGTGTCTTCACAAACTGGTATTGCTATACAACAAATAGTAATCACTAGTCTTCGAAGACTCTTCCATCATAGGACGAATTAATATGCTAAGCAGATGACGTGTATTGCCTGTTGTATACAGAATGAGTTTATTAATAGGAATTACTATCCTCGTGTTTTCTATTTGATATTGAAAATGCAGTCCATGGCAGATCATTCTCTTCTCAGAATATTAAGCTGGATGTATTAATTTCGTATTCATTTTAGTTTAACTTTCTTTATTTATATGCTATCTTTTGTGTTCTTTTTTTAAACAACACAATGCCCGTCTTATCGTATGACACCTCACGGTGACACGTGACGTGACGTGGTATATTTTAAGTTATATATTTTTACACAGCACAGTGACTTTGAAAAAATAAATTAAAGCAATAACTTTAAATTACTTTTCGCAAAAATAATGGATAACTGAATACTTTATTGTTTTTATAATATGAAACAAGTTTTCAAAATATTTGAATACAATTATGACTTGGCTAATGCTAAACAATAGCATAAGCCAAGTCAGGGGCCTATGAAGCGAAGTCAGAGGCCTATTGGTGTCATAAAAACTCTGACACCAGCACCCCTAGCCAAGTTACAAACGTTTCGTATCGATCCTTTTTCTACTATCGTAAACGCCTCGGCGTAAGCGATTGCAGAAAGCGCTAAATTGGTAGCCAAGTTGACGCGACTGAGTCGATCGCTCGTTCTCTAATGTCTGTAAAAAAAACCTACACTTTAGTCTATGGTGAGCGTTCCTACAAAAGAGTTTAGCGATCAACATTGTAGAAACGATAACATTCTATTCTATCATTTTGAACGATGTAAACTTGTCTACGAATTTTCTATTCGTTTGTGTTGATCACGTGATTTAACGCTGAGATGATGTCATTCCCATTCATTTGATTAGTTTTCTACTAGCGTTAACGATTGTAGATTGTCAACTTGGCTAGGGGTGCAGGTTAGGCACTAACGACACGATAAAGAAAGAACATGCTTACTTAAAATTATGATTTATTCAGAGAGAGAAAGAGAATCATCATCATCATCATCTGCCTAGCCTTTTCCCAACTTAGTTGGGGTCGGCTTCCAGTTTTACCGGATGCAGCTGAATACCAGTATTTTATATGGAGCCACTGCCTATCTAAAGCGAATCTCGATCAGAAATCCACCCTGTGTATGGTTGACCAAGCTATTTGGTTTACAGTTTAACCAACAAATGACATTGTAAAATGTGAAACGAATAGGTTCACGGGGTATTCCATGGACAATGTATTGTAGTACATTGTAGTACATTGTCCAGCGAATCGCACTTAGTAAGCGGAACTGGGTCGCTTGCTCATGTTTACTATTCGAGCTGATGGTCTGTGTCTCTTTGAAAATCAACACATTGGTTATTGTTCCTCTGTTTACAGAAAATGGACCTAGTGTACTTGTGTTCTGGTTGAACTGGGGCTATTATCGTTTAATGAGCTACACGCTGCGCTGATATGACAAGCGTATAGTGAATGCAGAGAAAACAAATGAAAGACCACGCTATAGTAAAATTGTTTTAACTGACCTTCGACCTTGTACGAAAAACTCGCAATTTTAGACGATATTTATCGTTGCCCGTACAAACTGTCCCAACTCAAGGTCTGCCAACATGCAATGGAGTGCAACATTCTCTAATTGGTGCCATTTAAGATGAGAATAGCGGTAATTGCCCTTTCCCTAATATCTCTTCGTACGAACCAAACAAATAAACCATGTATCCTTTTTCATTACAAATCATGTTAAAGATCACGATAGATGACGATTCCAGACATGAACAGGCTAATTTTTGGTTTTCAAAGTAAAGTAGTTTAATAAATGTAGGTGGGTCAATGACCTCTACTCTCATCTTAACTGGCACCAACTATAGGCGTCAAACTAACCGACCATGTACGCAACACCACACTGCGCTCCAAAACACAAATAGGGATGATGACTGACTAAAAAAATATGATTCTGTTTAGTCCGTCAGTTAGGTTATCGAAAAATATTGGATACGTGTTTTTTTGTTTTAGCAAATTAATAAAATTGACGAAGATAAAACGTGTCAAAGATCATGAGTGGGGGCCTTGTGACTACACATTTGAGTAAAATGTACCCTCGAGTTTTCGATGCACTGTATTGTCTTATGTTTTTAATTACGTGAAAAACGAAAAAATAAGTGTTCAATATTTTTTGGAAATCTATCTGACGGACTAATTAGATTTTTTTTGTCATCTACCCTATTATTGACGTTCACAAAAAGCCGCTAAGCTGAAGTGGGACTGGACTGGCCACGTCTGCCGCATGTCTAATGAGCTGTGGGCCAAAATAGCCACTTTTTGGAGCCCTAACACAGCCACAAAGCGTCACAGCAGACCTCGTCAACGATGGAGAGACGAGTTGGACAAAATCAACGACCACATTTGCTCTGGATAGAAACAACTGGAAGTCATGGGAGATGCCTTTGCCCAGCAGTGGGATGACGCAGGCTAACAGTATCAGTATCAGTACTAACAGTACAGTATTTAAATTTAAATTTTCTTTTTTCTTTTATATGTATAATCACATACATTTAAAAATCTTAGATATTAGTTCCAGGACAATGACCGTTGTTAATGTATTGTATTTGTGTTGTTACTAGCTAGTTTTTAAATACTTTAAATTGTAATCTGTGGAGAACGTTGTGGGTAGCATAATTGTTTAAAAATGTAATATCTACATTTTATGAATTCTTATTGTGCTACTGTTTGTTTTTCCTTAAATAAATAAATAAATAAATAAACTATCGCTAAATATCATGTCTCAGGACATGAATACACCATTTCCTGTCAGTATCTGTTCCTTTATCTACTCATGTGGTATCTGTCTGTATCATAATACTATGATACGGTTGCGATATGATAATTTAGCGACAGTTAATATGGATGACGAGAGCTTTCATTTACGATGAGAGGCTTTTTTTTGAGTATTTGAGTATTTAAAAAAAAAACTCTGTAGATTGCGTTGAACTGACTATGTTACTAGGTGCCAAAGCCAAAACGATTGAAAAAAAAAACATTGCGTCACGTCACATACGCTCGTTGGCTGACACTTTCGTTTGCTTAAGCTTCCGAATATAACCATTACACCCAAATGAAATGATGTGACTTTCCGTTCCTTGCAGTAACTTACCAAGTTCAGTGCTGTCTAGGGGAGAGTTGAAAAAGAAAATCCCTCATTATGAATTTTTGATATTAGTTGTTCTTCAATTGTTTTGCCTAGTTAAATCGCTTTGATTATAGAAGTCACTGCGACCTGACTGGCGACTCGATTGTACTCAAGCTAAGGATACACTTTGACGTTTGACGCAAGTCAAGGCCGTGAACGGGCCCAAACTTTCTGAGCATAGTCAAATGAATACGATCTCTATTACTAGCACATCAAAGTTACTATTCCAATTTACAAACTCAAAATAATAATTACTGTCGATAAAGTCAAGCACAAAACAATCTTTGTTTTGTGCTTGACTTTAGTCTATATCTTATTGAAAGTTAGAATGTTGAAGTTTTTGTGAAATTATATAACTATGCCAATTATTGTAGAATAGCTTTATTTTATTCAAATAGATTTAGTTTGAAAATGTTTTTAGTTGAGAGGCCAATTTATGTCGGTAATACAATCAAAGTAATCATCGATCATTTTCGATTTGACAGGATATTACTAACACAAGTTAAGTTTTATTTAAAACATGTCTCAGTAACTACACCTACACTTTGCCTTGATATTTATGTACCATGTAATAGTGATATCAATAGGCTTGCCTATTGATATCAACAGGGAACGAATCCAGACTCCATCGTTGCTACTGAGAAATTCCCCATTAAAAAACCCAATAGCACTTTGACTGACCTGGGAATTGAACCCAGGTCCTCATGCTACCACCAGACCAACTAGGCAGGCACCAAGACTAGACCGGACCAAATTGTAAGTATCACCAACAAAAATGAGTTGTTAGAATCGTTTTTATCAATGTCAACTTAATTTCTAACCCTTTGATTAAAACTCTAACAAACGATACCATTCAACTGAAAAACGCACAAATAGATATCGAACCTTCTTCGACTGAATGAAGAATTGCGTTTCCAGAATTAAATAAATACCTATTTATAAGTATGGAGACCTCTTGACCTATATTGGGAAACCTCATTCATTGCATTCACGATTCTCAGTAATGAAGGCAAGGCGGATAAAATTTCCATTCCAAAATGACTAATAATTAACAATCCTGCTGTTGAGAAAGCCAAAGAATTGGTGAATTACAGAGAGAAGACGAAATTGTTGAAATCTAATGAGGGCTTGGAACTCAAGCCAAATTGCAAAGCAGTGTCTAAAGATGTGCTTGGAGATGGTAAAGTCAAGACAGTTGAAGATTGGATTGAATTAAGAGCTGCTTTTAAAAATAACGATGATTAATTGGTACTTTGAGACATTCATTATTTATTTACTCCGCATGTTAAAATTAAACTAACGAACATATTTACAAATGAGGTTTTTAATAAAAACAGAGAGAGCGAAGTAAAAACACGCGTACACTCAACGCCTCGCATTACCCGTAATAACCTTTCGAATTTATTTGACAGACGACCCGCCATCAAATTTCACTCCACGCAAAAATAAACCATTTTGCTATTACATGTAGGGTACAATTTGAGTTGATGAGCTAGTGAAATTGTCACCGTATCATGTTCAGACTGATGAGGGTCGGTAATAAGATGCTGGGTAGACGGCTGATGAAAGTCGGTGACGAGGACTGCATGGCTGCGGGGTTTTCACCTGTGAAAGAAGGAATAGGTTAGAATGTTGCTCACGTCTTTAATATAAATGAAAGGAAATTGTTAGATTCTGTGAAATTTTCTTCTTTATATTTATTTGATTATGACATTTTAGTATCTTGGTTTTGACTGAAAATGCTATCTATCTTTCCATGCGAGATTTGTGTTCGCTCACTCTTTTCAGTGTAAGTATTCCTGCCCTTCTGCCTCCTTCCAACCCTTATCTCATGTATTAGGGATCAGCTAATTTTTCTTTCATTCTCCCCTGTCATTCGCTATGATTTACTCCTTTTTCCTTCATATCATTCCTCATAGAATCCATCCATCGTTTCTTTGGTTTACTTTTTAAATCTTTGTATAAATGATGCATATCTAAAGATTTGAATATTCGTTTAACTGACAAATCAAATGTCAAATGTCAATTCAATTCTGTTGGTAAAGCAATAAAGGTACACATAAAGAATGCCAAAAGGTTTTAAAACTAAACGAGATCTCTGTTGCCTTTCATCTTCCATGACTTAGAACAAACACCAAAAAAAACAGAAAAGGCAAGGTCTTTTAAACATCCAGACAATTTTTATAATGGGTAAGGTCATAATAAAGTCCTAAAAGCTTGGCTGTCTGAGATTGAATCCTGAGCTAACAACCATGAAATTAACAATGTCTAGATTTTTTTCATCCCTAAAACAAATATTTATATGACAGTCTCTGGTTTTAATTTAAAGGCAGTCTAGCTTCGATTCACGTTTTCAACGCGTAATCAACTCGTGGTGAGGTGCACGGTATGAATCCGAAATTAGACGGGAATTTCTGGGACATGGACGTGAGTAATACCGGGAATTCTAATCTTAATGTGGCTCTCGGAAAGTTATACGGACCTATTTGGGGAGGACAGAATTCTATGTAGGTCAAACGTGTTGGGTCCAAATTGATCGGTTATAGGACGAAAGTTTTTGGTGATACTTTGTAAAAAGGTTTGTGTATTGTGCATAAAACTCATTATATTATCACTATCTTCTTGTTTTTGTCTTATCTTACTCAGAGCCAGCGCCACGCATTATTTTTTCCATTCTCTGCTATAACCATTAACTCATTAAATCATTAACTCCTTCCTCTTTCATATTTATTCCCAATACAACCTAGCCATCTTGTTTTTGGAATTCTGGTACTTCTTTTGCATCCATCAAAATATTACATTCATACTAGCTGATGCCCGCGGCTTCGCCCGCGTGGATGTAGGTTATCGCGACCAAAAGTAATGCTCAAAGACGGCTTATATTTTTTCCGACACCTCCAAAAATTATCATTATATTTTAGCCAATGTTTACAAAAACTTGACGAATTATATAGCAAAACCTTCATCAAGAACCACTCTATCCATTGTTGAAAACAGCATGAAAATCGGTATAGTAGTTTTGAGTTTATCGCGAACAGACAGGCAGACAGATGCGGCGGAGGAATTTGTTTTATAATATGTACCTAGTGATACAATTTTAGTCTCATGCGTTTCATCCTTCATCACTCTATGCTTCTACAATAACAGACGATTCTCAAAACACTTAGAAAAAAATGTATTCCTTAAAAACTTTACAAAATATACATGTAACATCTTTATTAAATAGTGTGGCGGTCGTATCGCTAAAACTTGATAACAGATAAACTACTACTAGTAAGACATACTTGGGCGCATGCTGTTGCAGTTATTTGGAACTTTAATCGTACTTTCACGATAAAGGACCTAATATCATCCATACTTTGATCAATTTAATAAACTTTAAACAGCCGGTGCAATTTTCACAACTAGGTACACTTAAGATAGAAAATAAAAGAAAGGTAATATGAAATTTCCAAAGCAATAATCTAGCAGAGAGCAAAATATTAAAGAGTCAATACAACTGCTATCTGTATCGAAGACTCCTTAATAGGTTCCGCTCCAATTGTTTGGAAAGTAAATTTTAATTTCATTGCTACTGAAGCGGTTTTCACTGTGAATGTTTTCATCGATACTGGTACTCCAACGCGCCCTGGAGCGTCGGTAATTCTGTCCTCGCTCAAAGAGCGTTTAAAAAGATGAAAAAAAAATATTTTTCTGCTTGGTACCTGTGTTCTCCATAGGTCCTACGTTCTATTTTTAAATGATTGCTTTTCTTTTTCTGAGATTCCTCTCTGTCGTCTAGATGTTGTTCTTTTTGGGGTTCCGTACCCAAAGGGTAAAAACGGAACCCTATTATTAAGACTTCGCTGTCTGTCCGTCTGTCCGTCTGTCTGTCACCAGGCTGTATCTCATGAACCGTGACAGCTATACAGTTGAAATTTTCACAGATGATGTATTTCTGTTGCCGCTATAACAACAAATACTAAATATAGTCAATGGTAGGGAACCCTTCGTGTGCGAGTCCGACTCGCACTTGGCCGGTTTTTTATAATAAATTATGCATCGCTTTAAGTGAATCGATGTCATAAAATTCACTCTTGAAGAAAAATATATCGATGGCATATCGGAATACTAAGTTATTGAAAAAGGTTACGCACTAGTATCCATAACCGCAACGTTAGATATTTTGAGCGTAAGTTTTCTATAGGCTTCTTGATGTTCAATTTTGAAGGCGACCAACTAGAATGTGAAGCAAGACGTGTATTACGCTGAAGACAGACTTTTATCACTTATTTTGTTCTTAAATTTTGCTCAAGAAGCGGTTCGTGTCGTTTTATAACTTTGCCCTATTATTAGTTGTTCCAGCTGACATATTTCTAGTTTATACCTAAAATATTCTTCTAACTTCCTTTGCAAATTAAGTTTTACTTTTAACATCGATTACTTTTTTTTTTTTGGGACAAGCCCGCCACACTGTTCCCAAACCACTGTAACTCCTGAAAGCCAGAATCAACAGTGGCGACCACCAGAAAAGCGCCGAGACAATGAAGTTCGACGAAGTCCCAGAGAATGAATTTAACTGTCTTGGATCCCGCAACAAAATTAATCAGAAAAGTATAGCGGAGGAGTAGGAAAATCCTTAATTTCCACTTAAGGTTTTTCTACTCCTCCGCTATACTAATATCTATTACTATGAAAACCACATAATCAAACAAAAAAAAAATCAGGAAATCAAATCGAAACATCGTCGCAATCCCCAAGCGCAGTGCGTAAACCCAGTGAGATGTTTGAAATATTCACGCATCAATGAGCACCTGATTGACTCTCCTCCGCCCGAACACAATATATCAGATAGGTCCAGAAGCTCAACTTGATACAGCAAGCGAAACCTCACGCACACATGACACGATTCACGTACAGCGATTGCAAGCATACTCGTGACCGGCATTTGTTTGAGATCGCCGTACGTAAACGTTTATGTGTGCGTGCACCTGTTCTGGCTTGATATATGGAGCTGATCTTAAGGAGCTCGTGGCTAAGTAATAACAGAAGCTCAGGTCGATCTTTAGGTTAAGCTGCGCTTGCCTAGGTTGGCCCGTGGATGGGTGACCACCCATTACATACCGAGCTTCCTCCGTGCCTCGGAAAGCATGTTAAGCCGTTGGTCCCGGATGTCATTTAAAGATCTTTGACAGTCGATAAAAGTAGCCAGTAGCTCGAAAGTCTGACAAGCAGTCTTACTAATGGGTATCGTATTACCCAGTGCTAAGGTTGTGGAAGTGAGATAGACAGTCGCTCCATGTAAAAGGTATTCAGCTCAGCTGCATCCGACTGGAAGCCACCCCAACATAGTTGGGAAAAGGCAGGCAGTATGGAACTGTACTTCTGTTCGTATATTTTCTGTGGTCTGAGTATCGGATAGCCTCTTCTTCATTCACTCAACCATTTCCCGCGATTGGAATTGAATAGTTAGACCTTTGATGGAGGTAAGTTTGGAGCTTGCTCTTAAGCCGGGTTAGCGTAGAGAATTTATGTTTGTATGGAAAATAAAGCTTATATAGATGGATTGGTTATTTCCTCTTTCGATATTGACTTATGAATAAGTCGTAGATACAAGAGCGTGGAACTTGGCCCGTGCAAAAAGAGGCCTATACCCAGTAGGTGAAATCGGGTTGTGGATGATGATGATGATGAAGTCTTATGAATCTATGAAATGAGTATATTAGAGGAAGCTTGAAAGTGGTCTGATATACAGTCAGTCTTAATAAGTGATGAGGAATCGTTCCAACTTTAAAATCGATAAAATGTATGAGACTAAAAGACTGATGAATGTAGAACTTGATGGATGGAGAGGAAGAAGAAGACTAAGGAGGATTGGATGGATGGTGATCATCATCATCATTTCAGCCGAAAGACGTCCACTGCTGGATATAGGCCTCCCTAAGCGTCCCTACAGATCGAATCAGATATTAAGCCATCCCCAAGAGATCCAAGGTTACCGACGTAGCCCGAAGAATAGCCAAACTTAAGTGGCAATGGGCAGGGCACATTGCTCGCAGAGCGGATGACCGATGGGGCCGAAAAGTTCTGTAGTGGTGACTGCGAACTGGAAGACATTGCGTTGGATGGTGATAAATGATATAAATGATAGTGTGTCGATGGCAGGAAAAA
The DNA here is from genome assembly GCA_905147715.2 of Xestia xanthographa. Classification (NCBI taxonomy): domain Eukaryota; kingdom Metazoa; phylum Arthropoda; class Insecta; order Lepidoptera; family Noctuidae; genus Xestia; species Xestia xanthographa. Next base: position 22,190,879 of record LR990666.1, on the reverse strand, counting down.
ATGCAATTTAAACATATTTCATATTTTATAACATATTTCGTCGACTCGATAAAGCAATGAGACAAGATTTATGAAGATGATTTTTTAGGAGTGTAGGAGTCAGTTAAAAAGGTTTACTATAGGATGAGTGGGTAGCAATACAAAAAAGCTGTGGGTTGCATGAATTAGCCTTCGCAAATAGGCTCCTTTTAACTAAGAATAAAATGAGATTTAAAATAGGCAAAGCTTGATTTTGTATAACCCAAAAATAGATCACAAGAAACGAAATTAAGGTAGAAGAATTATTTATAATGCCACCAAAGTAAACCTCTATATAAAGATAATCTTCTCTAATTCGGAGCGGCAAAATATATTAGCTACTTTGAAAGGGATAATAATGCTTTTTGACCTCCACAGCGTATAATGTTTCACATTAAATTAGACCTTTTAACAGGCTCAAATACTTTCGTATATTCGTTTTGTCACTCTCCTAACTTTTAGAGGATATTTTGACCTTTCTAATATTATATTATACAGACCCTTCTCAAATTAGCCGTGGCCAAAGTATTAGAATTTATTCGTGAGAGCTTATTTTTGTTGCCGACGAAACGGCGGAGGTGAGAATTTTTCTCACCTTGTTTTTTATTCTTTGCAGTTTCCTTTAAGCTTGCTGGAGTATTAATTTAATACCTTCTACGTAGCTGTTCTAGTGTTATTTTTTATAGAATATTAATTGATTTCTGAGGACTGAAACTGGGCCGGCTATGTGCCGGCTATGTACCGTATGCCCGACGAGCTGTGAGCCAAAATAACCACGATGTGGAGTTGTGGAGCCCTGTCACAGCCAGAAGGAGACGCGTTAGACCTCGCAGGAAATGGCGGGACGAGCTAGACAAAATCAACGACTAGTGGTCCACATTGGCCCTGGACTGAACAACTTGGAAGTCATGGGGAGAGGCCTTTGCCCAGCAGTGGGATAACATAGGCTAACAGTAAGTAATTGATTTCACGAAATGTATTTTTAAAACGCTTTAATTAACTTGGTGTGTAGTAATGGAATCTTTGAACTTGATTTACACCCACTTCAAAACGTCGCATTGAATTGAAACTTCGCACACTTATCAAGGAACGATGACAAAAAGCGTGTTGTGCTAGATATTAATTGTTGTAAATATCAGGGGGCACGGTAATGGCCCCGCCAAGACGAGTCAAGCGAAGCGCAAGAGCACTACCTACCTTTTCTCGAAGAATTTTATTTAAGAAGAAAGCAAAATATCCGAAATTCTCGGGATATTTTGCCAATAGCAGACTTATTAAACATATTAAGTTTTAATTGCATAGCTCTTATATTTTAGTTTTAATTGATATCTAAAAAACCCTGATTTAGTCACTGATGATCATCAAAATACATATGGTACTTCCCAATCTCCTAGAAAGAAGAAATTTCTGAGAGTTTGAAATTGAAATTCAATTGTACTTGATTGAAAAGATAGTAAGTAGGTCTTTTACAAATAAATCTCTAGGCGGGTGGCACAATTTTTTTTTTTTCTGATTTCCTGGCCTGAAGCCAAGTTTGCTTCGGACCAAGGTTTTATCACTTTTGTTCTTTTTACGTTCTCATCAAAGATTACTTTATTGGCTCTCAAACTCTTGATGTTCTTTAGTATTTTTTTAAAGAAGCGAAAAAAAACAAAGTTTTCTTTAACAGTTTTGAGAGTAGTAGTAGTGATGTAAAATAAATAACTCAAAGAAAAGTAACTACTTAGGTTCGAACTCGTAAATCGTGACCGTAAACATTGCGCTCCGATTTTTACAAATGACAATGGCAATAGTTTTCACATTTTCAGGATAGGTCAGACGATCCAGAATCGTCACACAGTGGGTGCCTGAAGACGGTAGTTTTCACCGAGGCAGGTTCTAAAAAACGCTGGCGTGAAGATTTGGACTCGTTCCTGATTGATTGGCCAGAGAAGGCACCGAGAGAGTTGGAAGGGAATGGGAGCCATATGCCCATCAGTTAGAAAGTATTTAAGTATAAGAAGAAAAATAAAATCGTTGCTATGCGTTCTTTTTTTCCATTATTCCCTGACAGCCACCATGCTACAATTTACTCGTTTCTTCATACCATTCCTTACACGAACCATCCATCTTTTCTTTGGTCTAATCATTATTTTAGCCGAAAGACGTCCACTGCTGGACATGGGGGGGACAAAGGGGGTTTTTGCCATAGTCGCCACGCTTGGCAGGCGGGTTGGCGAACGCAGTGCGGTTGTTACAAAAGCACAGAGAACGCTGCTGCCCATTCTCTGGCGACTAAGGGACTTCCCTTAGTCGCCTCTTACGACACCCACGGGAAGATATGGGATGGCGCTATTCTTAACGTCCGACACCATACAGAACCCAACGCAAGGCTTGTTTCAGAATAAAACTTAGGGACTTTCCATATACAACTTCATCCCCTTTTTTAACCTTTTGGGGGTGAAATTATCAAAAAATACTGATACATGTGTAAATTAATTTTCAATCGTCAGCCTAAATACAAAATTTAAAGATCCTAACTTTAAAACTGACGGACTTTCATACAAACTTTCATCCCCTTTTTAACTCTCTTATGGGTTGAATTTCGAAAGAAACGATGGATGGACTGTGTAAAGAATGATATGGCAAGAAAAGAAGTGTCTGATGAGATGACGAAAAATAGAGAAGTATGGAAGAAGAAGACATGCTGCGCCGACCCTAAATGAATTGGGATAAGGGCAAGAGAATGATGATGGGTTGAATTTCGAAAAATTCTTCCTTATTCCTTGTAAACATTATAAAGGGAATCACTGCAAAATTTCAGTTTTCTAGGTCCAAGGGTTTGGGCTGGGGGGACGCCGTCACCTCCTTCTGCGAAGCAGTAATGCAGTAGAGAAGGAGGTGGCGGATCGAGAAAGGGAGAGAACCTCTCAGCGTCCCGGCCACCGCGGGAGACGGGCCCCGGGCGTCGGGGGCCACCACGTGGCCCCCGGCCACCGTAGGCGCGGGCCTGTGGACGGTGGGCTATGGGCTAGCTCGCCGTCCGTCCGTCTCATGACGACAGGCCATGTCGACGGCGCGTTCATGTTCCACGCGCGCCTCAAAGAGAGTCAGCAAAAAGGAAGGGGTCCGTAAGGACCGATGCCTGCCGGGGTTGCGGAACTGTTCGAAAGAGATACCGCCCCGGAACACAAAGGGCGATGAAGGAACATGGATGGGTTATAGTCAGTAAAAGTCTAACACTCCCTCCTGCTCCGCCCAGAGCGGGAGAAGTCATTTGATGGATACCCATCCGAAAAAAAAAAAAAAAGGGTTTGGGGTGGGCGTTGATCGACTGGCGCGCGGAACGGAGTGACACCTTTTCGTGCGTGCAGCCTGTGTTCAGTGATTTATAAGACGTTATCACGTTAAAAACTGGTGCTTACCATTAAAAATATGGACGTATATACTAGCAGGAACCGCATTGTTCGGAACACAAGTGTAGTTGCCAGCATGGGCCACGCTGGCCGCCGGTATCAGCAGGTCTGAGAGACGCTGCACCGGATCCGTAGTGACGTTGATGCCTCGCTCCACGTCGTAGTTGATCATTCTGCTGTTGTGGTACCTGGGGGCAAGATTGAGGTTACAGATTTTTGTTGGAATGGTCAGTGATCGGTTTTTGCTTATTTTTAGAAGGTAGAGATTGATAGACGTTCTTTTCAGGGATGCTACGCAATTGTTCGAGTCGTATTCGTTTTTTGGAACGTAGTTCCTTAACGCAGCTTGCGGGGAGTGCTAATTAGTAGAAATCGTCACGCGTCACGTAACGAAATGCCATATGCTGTGTGTGTGTGTTCTATTCAACATGACGCCTCATAGTTTGCATTTCGATTTCGTCCTGAAATCAAGTCACATCAAAGCTTAGATAACGTAGACGTTAAATGTGAAAGATAAGTGTTCTTGTACTATTAATAATTTGTATTATTCACATAAACATCTTTTTCGACTAATTATAAGCAAGTGTGACGATTTGATCGCTAAAAAAAATACTTATTTATATTTATTTCTGCACTTATTTGCACAAACAATTCAAAATGACATTTTGTAGGTTTGACAATTTTTAGGTTAGGTAAACGTCATATCTACAACCTGTCTTAACTGTCACGATAAACGTCAAAGATTTTTAATTTTTATTGTGTGCATAAAAAAAACTTTTTTAATAAGGAAAATATATTACTTTATTCTATTCAGGGGTTGGTTTCCCAGCTTTAATAAAAGGTATGACCGGAGTCCCATACAAAAATGTGACGTCTCCTTTGGGTTTTATTAGGCTTTTACTGATATGTTATAGGGCCGGCCCCGTTGGTCTTTTTAAAAAAAAAAGACAGTTTACACAAACCACTATATATTTACGAAAAATCCACAATTACACCTTTTAGTTTTAAAATTGCCTAAAATTATACAGAGACACACCAACAAATTATGAATATCTATGATCTCTCGAGATAAGTTCCCAAAAATGGGTTTACGCGACGGCGCGGCGGCGTCCAGAATCTAACTGGCTAACTTACTTATTAAAATTCCGCTACTGTGCAGTAATTGCAATTCAGCATATAAATGCAGTGAAAAATGAGACGCGGGCTGTAGAGTGCCGATGTCATCCTTACTGCCTTGTAATAAGGGTTATAACAGATCGGAACACTCCGATCGGCAACTATTACCGCTGCTTATTTAACTTGGCCTTATTTTCAAATTATTAAATTGTCAATTTGATAAACCCTTTATCTATTTGTTTGAAAATCATAGCACGCAGCGCGTTTCATACCACCGTATGAGAAAAAAATGGTTTTAAGGACACCATAAAATAGATAATAATTCCAAGGCACAAATCTCTAAAAAAAAACCTGATTTTGGGCCTGAAAACCCGATTTATTTTTAATTAAATTGAGTTGACAAAATAGTGACCACCCCGATTTATTTTCAATTAATTGCCAAATTAGATTTTCATCATCATCATCATCATCAGCCTATTAATGTTCCCACTGCTGGGACACAGGCCTCCTCTCTATTCGAAGGAATGGGCTATAATCTACTACGCGGGCCCAGTGCGGATTGGTAGATGTCACATGTCTTCGAATTTTTGGTTCTAGGACATGCCGGTTTCCTCACGATGTTTTCCTTCACCGTTTTGAGAGCAGCGGTGATGAAATAAATTACACAAAGTAATGCGCCTGCCTGGGTTCGAACCCACGACTTACTGTTCGTAAGTCGGGGCCGCCACCACTGGGCCACCGCTGCTCCTAATTAGATTTTAGTTGCTTTGAAATCAATAAATTGTTGAGTCATTGGGTTGACAAAATAGTGACGTCACAGAGCGTGCTATTGCCATACAAAATCTGAGAGAACTGCGTTTTGACAGCTCTTAAAAAGTATGACAATTGATTGGTGTGTCATCTGAATAAACAATCAAATAGCCTAGACCGCGTTTGTCATTCTTACACACAAATTAGATAAATGTACGCACTGAATAGATCTATACGCTGTTTTGCATAGACATAAACTTTTCACTAACCGGGTCAAGCAATATCCGCATTGATAAATGCGAGGAGTAACCATACTTAACGATGAATAGCACTAAAATTATAATTAAATTAATAGCACAATTTATTCCGTAATGGCTTAGATACCTGCAGAAATTATTTCTAAACAAAACACAAACAGACAATGGGAAAGGCTTCTCAACAGATAATACAAAACAATATTTCTACCGAGGAAGATGAATCACAAGTATAATTGAGTTTACTTTATTCAATTATTTAGCCTGCAAGTATCTATTGTTGCTTACAATACAATGATGAAGATGTTATTATTTTTAGTCTTTACTGGACAAATGGAATCTGTTATTTCAACTTTAAGGTTGGTTTTCGTTAGTCGTATTTCATTTGACTGCTTCGTTGGTATAATGGATGCAAGTGCAACTGCATGAGGTGCCTGAGTTCGATTCCCAGGTCGGACAAAGTGTTATTGGGTTTTTCCATCAGGAATTTCTCAATAGCAGCCACAGCGTCTGGATTTGTGCACGATTGATGGCAATAGGGTCAACTCCAATTACATTGGACTTAAACATAACTGGCAAAATGTGGGTTTATTATAATTGGGTACATCATTTCAGCCGATAGACGTCCACTGCTGGACCTATGTCCAGCAGTGGACGTCTATCGGCTGAAATGATGGACAGGTCAATGTATATAGGTATAGGCATAGGCCTACTCCAAGTGTCGCCACATTGACCGGTCCCGTGCGACTCGCATCCAGCGGATCCCGGCAACCTTCACCAGGTCATCGGTCCACCTAGTGGGAGGCCTTCGAACGCAACGTCTTCCGGTTCGCGTTCGCCACTCCAGAACTTTTCGGCCCCATCGGCCATCCGTTCTGCGAGCAATGTGCCCTGCCCACTGTCACTTAAGTTTGGAAATTCTTCGGGCTACGTCGGTAACCTTGGTCTTGCGGATGTCTTCATTTCTGATTCGATCGCGCAGGGAAACTCCGAGCATAGCCCTCTCCATCGCCCTTTGGGCGACTTTAAGCCTTCTGATGAGACCCACTGTGAGCGACCACGTTTCGGACCCGTATGTAATCACTGGCAACGCACACTGGTCATAGACTTTCGTCTTGAGACGCTGCGGTAAGTTGGACGAGAAGATACCGCGCAACTTCCCGGTAATTGGGTACACCTCTGGCCTCACCCTGCGGGGATTACAGACGTGATGTTACATTATGTTGGTAAAAATAAGTAAACCTCCCTTAACCTAAATTGATTATCTCCCAGAGTTCAAAATTAACACGCACAATATAATAATCTGTCGACAGCAAAACAAAACTTTACAATTAGCCGAAAACAAAAGAACAACTGGAAACAAATGCCAATTCATCTTAGCTTGTAGACTTAAATCAAAAGAAAGGAATCAGCATTCGTAATATTGAAGTAAAGGGAATACTGTCAATGGTAAACGGAGCAAATCTAGCAATTTGCGTAGACTGTGTGTAAGGCTAGAGACACATAGCTAAGATGAGCTAGACTTAACTAAACAGACTAATGAATTTCATGACGACGAAAGTGCGTCGAGTGCCCAATTTTGTCATAAACTGCGCGTCACCGTCATTTTTAATACGTCATTTGTCACCAAGCATGTCGCCACTAGCACTACTGTAAAAATGCGAGTAAAGGGTGACGCGCTTCCGGGGTTGCGGGACTGTTCGAAAGAGATACCGTGGCCCCGGAACACAAAGGGCGATGAAGGAACATGGATGGGTTTTAGTCAGTAAAAGTCTGACATTTCCTCCTGCCCCGCCCAGAGCGGGAGGAGTCATTTGATAATTTCCCATCCGAAAAAAAAAAAAATAGTGTGACGCGCTTAATTAAAATGGAAAGTGTAGGTAGATTATGCTGCGTTTAATGCGGCTGCTGAGGCATCTCTGTGCCCCGGGGTGCATAGCTGATATCATGGTGTATGGCTTACCAAGTGTCAGCTCCTTGGAGATCTTATATTCAAGGTGAAACGGACCATTTACGAAGCCGTCAACCAAGCATTCTGTACATCAAGCTAAGTAACTGTAGGCAAACATGTAAACATGTTTTATTTGGGGTGAAAAATCACGTTTTATGGTAGGGCTCAATATAACGCACTCTAAACGGTGTGCTGATGGATGCATGGAATAGAATGGGGGTGTTGGAGGTAATTAAAAAACCGGCCAAGTGCGAGTCGGACTCGCGCACGAAGGGTTCCGTACCATTATCTATACATTAGACAAAACCCCCTTAAATATTAATTTTATTCTGTTTTTGTTATAGCGGCAACAGAAATACATCATCTGTGAAAATTTCAACCGTCTAGCTGTCACGGTTCATGAGATACAGCCTGGTGACAGATAGATGGACAGACGGACAGACGGACAAACGGACAGACTGACAGACGGACAGACAGCGAAGTCTTAGTAATAGGGTTCCGTTTTTACCCTTTGGGTACGGAACCCTAAAAAGGTACTTGAAAACTTGGAACTATGACCCCCAATATCTCAGTAACTAGAAGGTTCCCAGGTAGTCTAGAATAAAACAAAATATCGCAATGACGGGGAAAACGAGTGCCTTTCAAATTCGTTAAGGGTATTTTACACCCGGTAAAACTGATGGTGACCTGGACACAGTTCCGAACTGACGTCTCAATCCTCCAGGAGCTTCTAACCAAACAGCGTCTTTCTTCCATCGTCCAATGTCGTATCCTCACTTTCTTTGGACATATAACACCTCAAGAAGACACATCTGTAGAGCGACTTGTAGTGCAGGGAAAGGTTGAAGGCACAAGAGCGCGTGGCAGGTCACCAATGCGTTGAACCGACCAAGTCAAAATTTCACTCAATGGTCCACTCCACGAATGTACAAGAAAAGCCACAGTACGGGAGAATGGGGACGGATTGTGAAGCTTGCCACCACCCCTGCAGGCTTAGCCAAGTTGACAATCTACAATCGTTAACGCTAGTAGAAAACTAATCAAATGTATGGGAATGACATCATCTCAACGTTAAATCACGTGATCAACACAACCGAATAGACAATTCGTAGACAAGTTTACATCGTTCAAAATGATAGAACAGAATGTTATCGTTTCTACGATGTTGATCGCTATGCTCTTTGGTAGGAACGCTCACTATTGACTAAAGTGTAGGTTTCTTTCTACAGACATTACAGAACGAGCGATCGACTCAGTCGTGTCAACTTGGCTACCAATATAGTGCTTTCTACAACCGCTTACGCCGAGGCATTTACGATTGTAGAAAGATAATCGATACGAAACGTTTGTAACTTGGCTAGGGGTGCTGATGTGACGACCACGAGAAGAAGAAAACTGATGGTACCCATACCCATTGCAACACTAAAACCATTATTGGCTCGACATAGCATGTCAACTTACCCCTACCTGTGTGACATCAGCCTAAAGAATATCTGGCGACATCAGACTACAGGCGTTGCCAAGTTTTACTGCCAAATCCACTCTGCCAACCAAATTAAACTGTCGCAGCCGTCTTTGATCGCGAGGGTTAATAAGAACGACCTTCAAATATTTTTTCGCTTACAAAGCTTAGTGTTGGTAATTTTGAAATTGCTTTCCGATGTGGTAAGGGAATTTGAGAATGTGTCGCTAAGAATGGGTGTAACGTATTTTTCTATATTGTGATCACATCGATCTCTTTTGAAAATGTGAATTGCATATTTGTGGTTGATTAAAATAATGGTATTTCGTTGGTCTAGTGGTCGCAAGCGCGACTGCTGAGCATGAGGTCCTAGATTCGATTCCCGGATCGGGCAAAACGTGATTGGATTATTTATTCAGCTGCATTCCGTTAGATTGGAAGCCGGCCCAAATATTGTTGGGAAAAGGCTAGGCCGATGATTTGATTTAGCATTGTTGATTTGAAACTGAATACTTAATGCGTTGTTTTGATGCATGACGGTTTGAGGCCTAATTGGCTAGTTATAATATTGATTTCATATGTTCCTATTGTGACGTTTATGTGATTTAGGATTTGGCGTGGATACGTGTATTTTTGGATGCGTATTTTCATTGTTGTTTTGAAAATTATGAAAGTAACACTGTAATCCTCGAAAGGTGCACAACAACAACAGCCCATAACGTCCACTGCTGGACATAAGCCTCTCCCATGATGAGAGGAATTTGCCGTAATCTCCACGCTTGGCAGGCGGATTGGAGATCGCAGTGATGAAAGACTAACAGAAAACGCTGCTGCCCATTCTCTGGTCTACGGAGGCGCAAGGTGTTCTGCCTCAGACATTAGTCGCCTTATACGACACCCGTGAGTGTAATGGGTTGGTTCTATTCTACTCTGCCGGATACCACACGGCGACTCTGAGGATGCTACTGATAAATTCCTGATGGAAAAACCCAATAACACTTTGCCCGACCCGGGAATCGAACGCAAACCCCCATGCACAGCAGCCGCGTTTGCGACCAATGAGACAGTTAGTCAAATAGAGACTTAAATCTGGCCAGTTGCCAAAGAGCTACCGTACGTAGTACTTTGTTCAATTGCGTTCCCAAGTTTGCTCTTTTACAACTGGTCTAGTTTCAAAAATGTGTCAAGCTTGCTAGCTTTAGTGACACACATCTTTGGAACTAGCTTTCAGATGTCCATTTGTTATTCACGTGAAAAGAGGTGGAATTTTTAAAAGGTTTATTTACACATTTAGGGTCGGCATTGCCTAGAGCCAGCATAATTTAGGCCGATGTCTACAGGGTGTAAACAGAAGACTCATCACGAAACCGTCAACCAAGCATTCTGTACATTAAACTAAGTAACCCTACGCAAAAAAATTGGTTGCCTGTAAAGTCAGTATACGGGCGAAAGTTTTACGTGACAACGACTTTGAGTGGTAAAATAAACTTTTTATGTCTGTCTCTCTCGCTCTTAGGCGGGCTCTCACTCGCTCTCATTATGAGCGCATAACGTGAGCGGGAGCGTAACGCAGTTTCTTGAAGTGTCACCCGGCAAACCAATTTATAAGACGTTGTCACGTCAAAATTATTGCTGGGAAATTACTTTTTTTGGGGTGAAAAATCACGTTTTTCGGTAAAACTCAATGTAACGCACTCAAAACATTGTGCTGATGGATGGATTGAATAGTACAGGGGTCGTGGAGGTGTTTAAAAATCTTACATTAAAAACTTGTATTAAAAAAAAAAAACTTGTCAAAAAGTTGGAACTTTGACCCCCAATATCTCCGTAACTAGAAGGTATGGTGTACAGCAAAAAAAATATCGCAATGACGGGGAGAACAAGTGCCTTCCGACTTCGTTAAGACGTTTTTTACACCTTTTATAAGCGGTACTTGTCTATTTGTCACAACTGTCAAACTGCAAGTGCCAATAGAGACGATCATGTCTAGGCCAAATCACGTATTAGTAGCACTTTATAGATCTGAGTCTAAGATACTTTGACGATAGAGCTTCATAGTATAGAACAATGTCCCTTTTTAAGGTCTGTAGATACAAACAACAGACAGGCTCAAAACAAAATAATCCTCAAGGTGGAGGTATTAAATTGTCTGCCGAAAAAATATGAAACAGGCTCCAGGAATCCACTGGATGCGAGTCGCACGGGACCGGTCAATGTGGCGACACTGGGGGGTGGCCTATATCCAGCGTCTTTCGGCTCAAATGATGATGATCATACATCGCATCTACTTAGACTGGTCCCTGCTATTTCGTGGTCCTTACATTAGTATTTAACTTGGAGTGACTATCTATCTGACTTCTAAAACCCTCATTAGGGTGGAGGTATTAAATTGTCTGCCGACAAAATGTGAACCAGGCTCTCACTTAGGGTCTCCAAATGCACTACATTGATAAAATTGATTATGATTTTTCTGTTGGGGCTGTGGGTCTAAAACACATAGGTACACACAATGCGACTGACACGATTGTAAAAACTTACAACATTATAATGCCTGGCACATCGCTAAAAATACTTGGTCCACCCATTTCTTTCAGGATGATTTTATTGACACAACGTACACAAACGATTTTGGCCCTTATGCTTAAGTAACCGTGAGATAATGTCCAATAATGCCTAAACACAGATATAACCAGTCCAATTATGACACCTGGCACATCACTAAAAATACTTAGTCCAGGCATTTCTTTCAGGACGAGATTATTGACACAACGTACACAAACGATTTTGGCCTTTATGCTTAAGTAACCGTGAGATAATGTCCCATAATGCGCAAATATAGATAAAACCAGTACAATTGCTGAGAAAGAGAAATTTCTCCAAGAACAAAACAAAAAAATCCCTCTCCACCCTCTCTTTGCAAATGTAGCCCGGTGCCCGGGTGGTGTGTAAATAAAATGCACATCTGGGGTAGCACTTAACTCTTCCAGATGAACCGTAATAAATCTCGACCGAGAAAGAGGTAAGTAAGTATTCCGTGGATATTGTTCTTACATACGTACTTTTATATGGAGTCGTGGTTAGTAAGATTGTAATGGTACTAGCTTAAGGCTGTGTTTTCACCTGTGTTGTCGGGAATTATTCCACGGGGTCGTACCTACTAGCGGGGTATAAAATATACTGTGTTAATCCGGGTTATAGTGTGCCTTTCACACAAATTCGTAGTCCAATAGTTCACAACAAGCATCCATCCATCTTCACTTTTTATTTCTCTTTCGTGTGGTGTAGTGCCTAACCTGGTGTCAGAATTTGTATGCCGCCCATGGTCCTCTGACTTGGCTTTCCATGCCGTCGAGAAATATCTCTCAGGCATGCTGGTTTCCTCACGATGTTTTCCTTCACCGAAGCAAGTGATATTTATACAAAACGCAGATGAATCTGAAAAATCAAAGGTGCGTGTCTTTGTTTTGAGCTCGAAACCTATGGTCATATCACTAGGCTATCACCGATAGTCTGCATCCACATTAACTTTGCATTGATAACAATAATATGTTTTTTGCATACATCGCATCACTGTGCTCGAGTTTCCTTGCGTGATCGAATCAGAAATAAAGACGTCCGCAAGAGAACCAAGGTTACCGACGTAACCCAAAGAATTGTCAAACTTAAGTGACAGCGGGCAGGGCACATTGCTCGCAGAACGGATGGCCGATGGGGCCGAAAAGTTCTGGAGTGGCGACCGCGAACCGGAAGACGTTGTGTTGGAAGACCTCCTACTAGGTGGACCGATGACCTGGATGCGAGTTGCACAGGACCGGTCAATGTGGTGACACTTGTGGAGGCCTATGTCCAGCAGTGGACTTTTTTCGGCTGAAATGATGATGATGAAACATCGCATCAACTTAGACTGGTCCCTACTATTTTGTAATCCTTCCATCAGTATTTAACTTGGAGTGACTATCTATCTGACTTCTAAAACTGGTAACAAGATACCCCTTGTAAGACTGGTTGTCAGACTTTCGGGCATTTTTGCTGTCAAAACTATGTATTTATTTATAATGTTTGTCACTCACCAACTTATTTTCTACCCAATTTGACCAGTAATCTCAGTACATTGCACGCTAAATTGAATAAAATAAATATATTTTGTTTCCCATTTCACAAATTGCCATAACATTCGATCTACACAAAACCCATATTTTCGTGATATACCATTAACAGGAAAAAATAAATAAAATATCTTGAAAAAACAGAGAACAGCAACAATTTTCCTTTATTAAATAACATACAGCGTAACATTACGTATGTAATCCCCGAGAGGGTAGGCAGAAGTATACTTATAATATATCCACATTTCAGCGGTTAAGTTGAAGTCCCTAGCCATACATAATATGTCTCCAGAACCTGAACACATCATCTGCCGAGCCTTTTTCCAACTATGTTGGGTTTGGCTTCCAGTCTAACCGGATGCAGCCGAATATTAGTATTTTACTGCATCACTGCATTACTGCATTACGTACAGAAAAGGCACGCATAAAGAACTGGTCTGTTACAGCGATGCGGACATTGGTGGTGATCCTGAAACTGGAAGGTCAATTTCAGGACTTGTATGTGTTTACGGAGGTCCAATACCATGGAGAAGCAAATTACAGACATCAGTTGCGATCTCTAGTACAGAAGCCGAGATTGTGGCTGCTAGTGAGAGCGACTGCCTATCTGACCTCCACAAGACTGGTTGTCAGACTTTTTGGGCCACTGACTCTCTGTAACGATTGTCAAAGATCTACAAATGACAGCTGGGACCAACTGCTTAACGTGCTTTCCGAGGCACGGAGGAAACTTGGTATGTAATGGGTGGTCACCCATCCATAGACTAACATAAGCAAGCACTGCATAGACTAGCATAAGCGAGTACTGATAAATTCCTGATAGTAAATTCGTTTTCAATACACTTCCTCGAAAACTGGTCCATAACGCACTACGATTAGGTACAATATGCAATGTATTTCACACGCGTGGGTTTTTTTCCATTTTCCCGCACGTGTGCGGAATGAAAATTGCCACAGATAACTATACCTATACTTAGTCCAAATTGGTTTAATGCCTATAGTCTGTCAGTGTTTTTTTTTTTTATTTCGGCAAAGCACTACGCGTCTTTACGGCATAAATATTTTTTGAATATTAAAATTGTGTTTATAAATAGAATATCACAGATAAACATGATTATTAAAAACTAAAAGTTACTTTTATACACAAATTAACATTTATTTGTGTTCTGAATTCAAAAATATAAAATAAATATTTTTTTTATATATTAGGCTGTTTAACGGCTTCATACCTTTGCCTCTCCTTCAACCTGGCGAAAACAAAGCGCAAAAAAAAGAAAATTAAAATCATAGTTTCTTAGTTCGTGACAAAAATATTTTTCGTTATATTTTATTTTATTTCTTCAAAAGTGTATTGAAAAACGTCGTTTGATACACGTGGACATTTGTTATTGCGGTTCTCGGCTAAAAAACACCCTCGCCTACGGCTCGGGTGTTATATTTCCGCCTTGTATGCAATAACAAACTTTCTCCACTTGTATCAAAATGTACTTTTTTACTTTACATGAGTTGAAAATAGAACCCAGGACCTCATGCTCACCTATTTTTTTTTCTGATGGGAAATCATCAAATGACTCCTCCCGCTCTCATCTGTGCTTCATTTGTGTTCCGGGGCCACGGTATCTCTTACGAACAATCCCGCAACCCCTGCAGGCATCAGCCCTTGCGGACCCCTTCCTTTTGCTGACATCTCTTTGAGGCGCGCGTGGAACACGAACTCGCCGTCGACACAGCCTGTCGTCATAAGACGGACGGACGACGAGCTAGCCCATAGCTCACCGTCCACAGGCCCGCGCCTACGGGGGCCGGAGGCACCCGGCCACCTCGTGGCCCCCGGGCCAGCCTTACGGCTACCACCTTTTGGGGCGCGTTCAGGTAGTGGTGGTCTACCTAGACCAACGAGGCAAAGCAAAAAGTAAATAAAATGGTCGTGGTCATGGCTGTAAATTATTCCACGGGAACTTTGTAGCCTATGACACTCGGGAATAATATACTCGTAGCTTCCTATTAGTGAAAAAAAAATCGGAATCGGGTCAGTAGTTCGGAAGATACCAAAAATCTGACAAACATTACAATGAGAAAAAAGCAACAATTTTCCTGTAATATTGATCCAAATCGGCGCACGGCGTAGCTTCAGCACTGACATTCCCTGATGAGACTCCAAATTGAATTTGCACCCAATTCTCGACAAATCAATGAATAAATCTATTTGATGTAGTTCTGGTGACTCTTTTTTGTTATGGTTTTTATTGAAATTTTATTGTAATGGCATTGCGGATGGCAATATAACAATGTGGGTTGATTTTTTATAAAAAAAAAAAAAATAAATAAATATTGCTGGACATTACACACAGCGCCATCTAGTGCCACACTAAGCAACGAGGCTTGTGTCGTGGACACCAGATAGTTGATATACTACATAGATACTTTTTGTTTGTAAATACATACTTAATATACATATAAACAACCATAACTCGGAAACAAATGTCCATGCTCATCACACAAACATTTGCACCGACCGGGATTCGAACCCGGGACCCTAAGAACGTAAGGCAGCCTCACTACCGCTGCGCCAATCGGGTCGTCGGGTCGTCGGGGGGTTATGAAAGAGTTGATTGTTTGCTTGTTACAACATAACCTTTTTTTCTGATTTTCAGATTGTATAATTATGCATATAATTATAATTATGCATATGTATAATTATAATTATGCACATGTATAATTATAATTATGCATATGTATAATTATAATTATGCATATGTATAATTATTATTGTATAATTATGAAACCAGCATGCCTAAGAGATATTTCTCGACGGCATGTAAAGCCAAGTGAGAGGCCCATAGGCGGCATAAAAACTCTGACATCATGATTTGTAGAGCAAGATGAGGAGATGCAAGAGCAAGATGAAGAGGGCCACCAGACCTTACTTATTTTCTCATGAACAAAATTTTAATGTGTGAATCAAGTAGTATTAGTATGTACTGTGAAAGTATGTATACCTGCTAACTTGTGCAGACGGCCAATTTTTATATTATAAAGGGTAGAAAACACCTCTTAACGAAGCCGAAAGGCACTTGTTCTCCCCGTCATTGCGATCATTTTTTTGTTCTACACAATACCTGGGAACCTTCTAGTTACGGAAATATTGGGGGTCAAAGTTTCAACTTTTTGACAAGTTTTTTTTTTAAATAGGTACAAGTTTTTATCAAAATCAAAGCATTTATTTCAAGTAAGCTAGTTACAGGCACTTTTGAATTGTTGAAACAAAGATGAAATTAAATGTAGCTACAGTCCCAGTCACAAGACATAAAAATTGTGAAAGTACTGTAGTTGCCCATTCTCTAGCGTAGATCTCAATGGAGAAAAACGAGCAAGAAACTCTTTTAAATCAGAATATTGTTACAAAATCTTGGTTACATTATTCATGTTGAGATGGTATATTATGTGAGAACAATGTAGCAAGATGAGCACGTTAAAAGTGTCCACAGTAAAAACACACAAACAAAAAAATACAATTCAAAATAATTCATTCAAATAAGCCATGGAGACTAAGAGATGACCAGTCACAACTGACAGCGCCCGTTCACGGACATGACGCATGGATCAGCACCATTCAACTCAACCATTTTGAAGGGAACTAAATGATGATGACACACTGATGACACTGATGACACATGGGCCACCATCAGCAAGATAATTAAAAAATCAATAGGATTTTTGCTTTAAACACCTCCACGACCCCCGTACTTTAATTATTAAACCACACATACAGCTATTATCACAGGTTCAGGTACCTAATACAATAGCGTAGTTATATTTAAAGTTACAGTTAGTTAGTTAACAGTTTACAAAGACAAGAATTAATTATTTTGACAACCAATAGTTATTTTGCAAAATGCGACCCGTGTGAATTCACTCAGTGTACGATTGAAGCAGTCAATCCATCCATCAGCACAATGTTTTGAGTGCGTTACATTGAGTTCTACCATAAAACATGATTTTTGACCCTAAAAAAAAGTCGTTTCCCAGCAATAATTTTTGCATAAAGTTTCGGGTTATTCCGATCTGTCACCCCGCTTTGTCCCCTTAGGTTGACAGATAGGAAAAAAAAAGTTAGATCTGTCCCCCTGTTAGCAGTGAGAGGATAGTTAGAACTTTATTCACTCCTTAACGGTTCCATCTGTCCCCCTATCAGTGATAACAGGGGGACAGATCTAACTTTTTTTTCCTATCTTTCACCCTAAGGGGACAAAGCGGGGTGACAGATCGGAATAATCCAAAGTTTCTTAGTTTGATGTACAGAATGCTTGGTTGACGGCTTCGTGATGAGGTCTTTTACACCCTGTATAAGGTGCTAAAGTTGCGTAATAAAAAATATTTTTTTTTCTCAAAGGCCGGGTGTTGTTTTTTTTCTGCTTCTTGTTCTAGCAGTTGCGCTTGCGACTACCTTAGCAAAATTAGGTCTACAGATATTTACACGCTTCAAGTTACAAAAGGATCTATCCCATCACGAGTTTCATTATGGCAACGATGGAATTCGGTATGTAGCTTAGAACTTACCCGATTAAGGCATCGATCAGGCTGTGGTTTGACCTAAATTCGGTCGTAGGCGAGAAACCTCAAGTCTCCTGACACATCTAATGCAGAGCGTAATCCTACACCATCATAATGAAGCTTAAAGGCTTTTGTAATAAGAGTTATTTTAAGTTAAATTATTTGACGAAAAAAAAGGCTTGATAGATTCTATAAATTGAGACTTCATCATCATAACATCACGCCTGTAACCCTGAAGGGTTAGGTAGAGGTCTAACCTAATATTTCACCCACAGTTTGCCAGTAATGTGTTAAGTCCCATAGAATATGCCATGGGGTATAGCATTTTGTCACCAATCGGGTACTAAACCAGACTTTGTGGCCGTTATTGAGAAATTCTTGGTGGAAAATCCTAATAACAATTTGCACAACCCGGGAATCTTACCCAGGACCTCACGCTCAGCTGTCGCGTTTGCGACCACTAGACCAACGAGGCAGTTTGATAGTTTCACAAGGAGACATGTTTGACTTTTTAACCGACTTTTAAAAAGAGGAGGTTATTGTATTCTACCGGCTGTATCATCGGTTTCATAAAAAAAAAACACTTAAAAAGTATATATCTAAGAAACTGAATGAAATACACTAATTCGGGACACATCATGCCATATTATAATCTCTAGACAACTCTATCAAGAACTTTCTTCAAAGTTCATTAAAAACTAAAAGATAAAATAAGTTTTTAAACGAATCGTTACGGCTCTCGAAGGCTAATTAATATACGAATATTGGCTGAATATCGACCTGAATACGTCAAGTTTATCATCGTCGAAATAAATTGCATTTAATAAATAGCATTTGAAGCGCAAGTCATGGAATCCAATGGCCTAACCTAAAAACCTACCACGAACTTAAAGAAACGGCACCTAAAACGTTACAAAAACAAAAGCTACTCACCAGAACACAAAAGCAGGTGCCTCCGTAGTCTGTACCACGGAACACTGCAATCGTAACGTTGATCCTGGTTTCAGATACTTCTCTGTAGGCCCCGAGATCTGCGCTCTCGCCTCTGTGGACAAAAAGGAAGACTTTGTAGGAGCCATCGTCAATATCCGGAATATAAAAATACACAACTCCTTGAACTTATGCTAGCCCAGTACTTTTTGGTGGGTTATCAATGTATTAGGTACTAGCGGACGTCCCATGGTATCACCCGCGTAATTCCCGTTCCCGTGGAATTACGGGGATAAAATATAGCCTATGTTACTCGGGGTGAATGTAGCTTTCTAATGGTGAAAGAATTTTTGAAATCGGTTCATAACTTCCGGAGTTACCCCCTACATACAAACTTACAAACAAATGTTACCTCTTTATAATATTAGTATAGAAGTATAGATTTATAATACGGATCACCAGATGTGCAAAATAACTTTATTAATTAAAAAGCCGTATTTCGTTTTAATGTGACTGTACTCTGTGACAGCTATGTCGAGGCGAATCAAAATACAGTGCACCAAAACCAAGAAAAATCACAAGTCGACGTAAAGGGACTCGACGCAGGGGGAATGATTCATCATTATTTGCCTAAGTCCCATTTATGCTTGGTTCAGCCTTAGATGCATGAAAAGACTGTCAATCTAACCACTACAATCCAGCCGCAAGGAAACACGGTACTACTTGGTAAGGCTGGTTGTTCTTGCCTATCACTGCAAAAGGAGAATGGCTAGATTGTAATTCGGGACACAGTGATATCTGTAGCGTACATTGGAAACTTTTAAATAATTAAAGAACGACTTAAAGAAAGAAAAGTAGGTTATAGAAGTTGGGAGAAACAAGATTATGAAAGGTAGAAGATTATAACCTAACTGAAGGCACGGACTTATTATCCGTATTCCACGTAGCCGTTGAACATAAAAAAAACAATGTAATGATCCACAGACTATGTCCACAGATGAATTTGACACTGACGTTCCATTTCTCAGTTGTAAGCAGGTAAATATCAAAGGTTGCGTTCGGAAACTGCACATGACTTATTTTTATATAAATTAAAATCATTCGTAACTTTTAATTCCCATCACCTAGCAACTCAATATTTTTTATATAGAACTCTGATAAATTCTTTATACTACTACTACACTACTACTACAACAGCCCATAACGTCCACTGCTGGACATAAGCCTCTCCCATGATGGGAGGAATTTGCCGTAATCTCCACGCTTGGCAGGCGGATTGGAGATCGCAGTGATGAAAGACTAACAGAAAACGCTGCTGCCCAACTCTTTACTATAATTAATATAAACTAGACCGTGTACGGCGCTCCATTGATTTTTAAATTACGTGGGTCCAACCTCGCCATTCTCGTTTACATCACACTCAGTCATCATTCTCTTACCCTTATTCCAATTAATTTGGGGTCGACGCAGCATGTCTTTTTCAATACATCTCTATTTTTCGTTATTACATCACACTAAGTAAGCTCATATATTATGTAGATTACAATTTTGATCGCTTTGTCTCGTCTATCGCACGTTAAAAAAACCTTTCATAAATTTTAGAAAAAATACGGCCTATAAAATACGACCTATTTTTACACAATATAGCCTATACCTATAGAAAGCCAGGGACAACATAAAAAAGTCATAAAACCATCTTTACACACTGAAATGGGGAGAAATATGCCTACATGATATTTTCTAGCCATTAATGATATTACCCTTATACTTTAGAAAGGGCCAGACAATGTAATCACAGTAGCTCAAACGAACGATCAATCCTAAAACAACATGGCCGACTCGTGATAGTGGGCTGACGCAGATATTATTGTGTTTTTCAAGAACAGTTAGATTGTGTAATTTTTTTATTAGGTCTACTACAGATTGAAAAAAGTTGCCAAATGCGAGTCGGACTCGCCCATGAAGGGATCCGTAGCAGCAAGTAACGTAATATAAAATGTATGTAGTTCGTTGTATCTTTGATCGATGTTTTAATAATAGTGTTTTTTTTTTTAAATTAAGTTAAAACCAATTTTCAGTGGAAGTTCACGTGGGAATGTACATTATATATTTTTTTTTGTTTTATCATTCTCTTATTTTAGAAGTTACAACCCCCCCTGTAACTATGTAAAGATGGAACTATGTAGAAGGTTCCAAAGAGTTGTGGAATTTTATCGAAGGATCAATCAGCATATAAAATCCGTCGTGTTGGGAGTAGTCAGTCTGATTCAGGCTATACAACGAAGAAGTGAACTAGAAGTGCGATATCTAAGTAAATAGTCATCAGTAGTGTATTTGTGATTAATAAAGATATTTGGTGTTTAATTGGTAGTGTTTCAATTTGTCCCACACCCAGCTTGTAACAATAATGATCTTCAGTTAAGTTTTTATTACATAAGGTACCTCAATCAAAGTTAATAACCAACCTATAAACTCCAGAACCGCAACGTTCAAGTCTGACTCCAAAGTTTTCATTATCTTTACGCTCAAACATTGCCAAAGTTTTTATATCTTCATCGCAAGCACAAAAGTACATACTGCGTTGACAATCCCAAAGAGTGCTGGCTAGAACTGGGTCAATAAGGAGATTTATACAAAATATGTTTCACAAAATCCTGGGCCACGAAATTCTAGTGTAATTCGTTTGCGTTTCTACCGACATTACTCTCGCATGACGTCACTCCGAGGGACATAGAATTAGGGTTACACATTTCGAAATTGCTTTTCAAGAGGCGGACGTTTTGCAAAATAGTCTGGATATTTTTAAATTCGTAGCCTCATCATCGTCATTTGAGAAAGGAGGGCTCGAAACGTGTTCTGATTTGGTTACTTGTAGTGTTCTTTTTGTTTGTATATCTTGTGATTGACCCATATAAATATTTTCTTTGTGTTTCTTTATTTCTTACTCAATGAGTTCTTCATCATTCTCATAATCTGCCAAGCTTTTTCCCATCTATGTTGGGATCGGCTTTAAGTCTAACCGAATTCAGCTGCATACCTACCCTTATATCATGGAGCGACTGCCTATCTGACCTACGCCACTCAGTTCACTTGGAAAGACTGGTTGTCAAAATTTCAGGCATCTGACTACACGTAACGTTATTCAACGATCTGCTCATTTTTTTTTTTTTAATAAAATTAAAAAATTTCCACCAAAAAAATCTGAATAAATTTAATGACAAAGCAGGACTAAGTCCGGGTGGAGAGACAGAAAGACTGACATAATTATACATACAATAGGGATGATTCCTGTTTAAAAAAAACATGATTCTGTTTAGTCCGTCAGTTAGATTATCGAAAAATATTGGATACGTGTTTTTTGTTTTATCAAATTAAGTAATAAAAATGTATTAGGGAATTGTTCCTCTTAAAAAGTTCAACATAAAATCCGCAATGGCATAATAATGTCTAACTTTTAAGGTGTCACACTCTCTCTGACCCTCTCTCTCATGTGACTCAGACGAAGTTGCGCGGGTCAGCTAGTTAAGTAATAAAAATTGACGAAGATAAAACGTGTCAAAGATCATGAGCGGGGCTTGTGATGTCACTTTTGATTTAAAAATGTACTCAAATGTGACGTCACACAAGTTTTCGACGCACTGTATCGTCTTCATTTTTTGTTTGCGTGAAAAAAGAAAAAATATGTGTCCAATATTTTTTGGAAATCTATCTGACGGACTAATTAGATTTTTTTGTCATCTACCCTAATTATTTCATCTAGATTACAGCCCTATACAGAATACATTCCTTTACACGACTGTGGATAGCAATATTAGTCAGCCGATTTCGTTTACTGACATTTTTGAAAATGTGCGCAAATTTTTAACGGTGAAATGTTTTTAAAAATATTTTGCATATTCCAAATTAACAGGCCGGAATGCTTACTTGGAAATATTTAAATTGGGATGGGAAACGTTGCGGGTTTTCCGGAATTAATCATTGCAAGCAGATGAAGTGCTTTACCGTGTCGAAAGCTTGTTACAGATCTAGAGTAATTAATATTTTCCAGGAATTATTAAAAACTTGTAAAGTGGATAAAGTTGTGAATAAATCATCAAAGTAATCGATCATTCTCAGAAGATCCATTGGCCAGATCTATGATGGATCTAGTGAGAATTGTTTTTCTCATTGGATCCTGAAAATACTAACTGCAAATGTAAATGAATGGGTTTCAGTACTCCAGTCTTCGGACATTACAATCTAACCAAATGCATTGGTTAGATTGAAAGCTGACCTCAACATAGTTGGGAAAAGGGTAGGCGGATGATGATTATGACGCCGTTTTGTCGGTAATTAAGAAATTGATGAGGTTATAATAAATTCTGATGTGCACATCATTATTTTGAGTGGTAGGTAAATAAGTAATGGGGTTGTGGGACTGTTCGAAAGAGATACCGTAGCCCCGGAACACAAAGGACGATGAAGGAACATGGATGGGTTTTAGTCAGTAAAAGTCTGACTCTCCCTCCTGATCCGCCCAGAGCGGGAAGTGTCATTTAATAATTTCCCATCCAAAAAAAAGGTAAATAAGTAATTGGTTTATTCAGTGCTATGTGAGTTTTTAGAATTCAGTAAAAGATGGTGTCGAGAGTATAATACAAAATGTTTACGTAAATATTTCTAGCGCATATTTACTAACCGTTTTCACGTTAACGTCGAATAATTAATTTTACCGACTAGTCGGATTAAATTGTAGTCAAATATTGTTTTTCTGAGCAGTTTTGAGCAGCGGTGGCCCAGTGGTGGCGGCCGCGATTTACGAACAGTAAGTCGTGGGTTCGAACCCAGACAGGTACATTACTTTGTGTAATTTATTTCATCACCACTGCTTTAAAACGGTGAAGGAAAACATCGTGAGGAAACCGGCATGTCCTAGAACCAAAAAATCGAAGACATGTGACATCTACTAATCTGCACTGGACCCGCGTGGTCGATTATAGCCCATTCCCTCTCATTATGAGAGGAGACCGTGTCCCAGCAATGGGAACATTATAAGTTGATGATGATTGTTTTGCTGGGTTTCCTAATAGTAAAGGTTATGCTAATATTGTTATTTCCGGAGTAAATTTGGAAATAGTGGTCGCACGACTGCTGAGCTTGAGGTACTCGGTTCAATTCTTAGGTTGGGCAGCAGTAGCGAAGGGTCAATTTATGACAGAGGTAAGCCGGAGTACATATATATATATTTTTTTTTTTTTTACTTAGCCTATTCTGTCCCACTGCTGGGCAAAGGCCTCCCCCATTTCTTTCCAACTCTCCCGGTGTTTTGCCTTTTCCGGCCAATCAGTCAAGAACGAGTCCAAATCGTCACACACACATATATTTAATGCGATTATATTATTTGTCTATAGAATACTGACTGTGCCAGTTTTCAAAGGGAACCCGGTAGGAATCGAGTTGTATGGAACCTTCGCCACTGGGGCAGTGTTATTGGCTTTTTCCATCAGGAATTTTTCAGTAACAGCTGCGGAATCTACATTTGTGCCCGGTTGATGGCAATAGGCTCGCCCCTACTACATGGGACTTAAACGTAACTGGCAAAATGTAGGTGTACTTTAGGGTAGACATACTTCTGTCTTACCATTCGTACGGAATTTCCCCTTCAGACAAAAGTAAGTAAAACCTCGAGCAAAATCTATTTTTTTTCATACATTTTACTTTACTATGATGCTCCCTGAATAAGTAATAACTCGGGAATTAACTTCGTGACGGGAATATCACAAAAAATATATTTTTATGTGCCGGAGCTCATCTAGGTTTTAAGAATTCATTTTTTTATTTTTATTTGAATCTAGATGTAGGATATCTGAGTGGGTTATTAAAGTTAAAGTAGGTAGGTGCTTTTTTTTATGAGATGAAGTTGGCGTGTTCTTAGTCAAAGATAGATGAAATAAATAATAAAGTGATGCTTTTTCGTAGTGAATATATAAATTAGATAGCCTTGCGCTATTTCAAGCTAGTTATATTTTGTGGATAGCTACTAATACATAGTATATTTATGTTATGATGACATAACATTTATTAAAAAGGGTGTAACACACCTCTTAACGAAGCCGAAAGGTACTTTTTCTCCTCGTCATTGCGATATTTTTTTCGTTCTACACCATACCTGGGAACCTTCTAGTTACGGAGATATTGGGGGTCAAAGTTCCAAGTTTTTGACAAGTTTTTTTTTATATAAAAGTTTTTAATGTAAGATTTTTACATTTAACACCTCCACGACCCCCGTACTATTCAATCCATCCATCAGCACAATGTTTTGAATGCGTTACATTGAATTCTACCACAAAACATGATTTTTCACCCCAAAAAAAAGTCGTTTCCCAGCAATAATTTTTGCGTAAAGTTACTTAGTTTGATGTACAGAATGCTTGGTTGACGGCTTCGTGATGACGTCTTTTACACCCTGTATATGTAGATAGCTATTAATACATAGTATATTTATGTTATGATATCATAAAATATACTATGTAATTATGTCAATAGCTACTAATATGGGTGAGAAGCTCGTGGCTTGCCTAGATAGGTCAGTGAATGGGTGACCACCATACATACCGAGTTTCCTCCATGCATCGGAAAGCACGTTAAGGCATTGGCCCCGGCTGTCAATTATAGATCATTGACAGTAGTGACAGGTAGACAGTGGCCTGAAAGTCTGACAACCAGTCTTACCAAGGGGTATCGTATGACCCAGTGTTAAGTGAGTTGTGGAGGTCAGATAGGCAGTCGCTCCTTATAAACACTCAACTGAACTCTTGTAAATCGTTAATCTTGGCCAAAATGTCAAAATCTCATCCTACTTTTACGAAAATAAGTTTCATTCGCGGAGGCAGAGAGTAAAATAATTTACGTAAATGTAATTAGTTTGATAAAAGTAAATAACATTATTGATTACCAAAACAAATTCGCCCACGCCTATTATTAATCAACAATATTGTTTTCTAAATTAAACAGATGACCTCAATACTAATTGTAATACGGCTTTCATGCCTATTGTTTGAAAAAAAACAATAGCATTGAATATTGTGCGGAAAATGTGGGTTCTTAAAGAAATCTTATCGCCTTTTAAGGTCTTCGTTTGATTTGATTACACTGTTTTTCTTAATCAATTTAGCTTTACCAGGTTTTTCTCGAGTCGTAAAGGAACTACTTGTAACTCGGATACAGATAAATTATTTTATGAATTCATTCAGGTTATGAGAGTCAAACAAGCTGGCCAAACAAGTGAATTGTGCGGGACAGTGAAAATATACAGTGAAGTTATAGTGCTACATAGACACTGCATAAAACAGTACATAAAGTGTTATTATAGTGATAAATAAACTGATAGATTTAGTGCTTTGTGTGCAGAACAACGCAGGCAGTGTATAGTGGTATATGTAAGTGTATAGGGTACATAGGGACCTATAGGATAGTAAATAGGCACATAAGGAATAGCATATAGACGTCTGCACATAGCTTAAGTCAATAGTTTAATAGTTTTCTTGCATTTTTGTTCGTGTACATAGTAGACTTAGTGTTAGGAGTATATAAGTTTATTATGTTATATGTTTTGATGATTTTATATTTTTGTATGATAGTTTTTGATATATAGATCTCGTTAACATATAGTTTTATATAGGTTTAAATACAAAAAGTTAGTGAAAAACGCAAATATTGTCACGCGGTTCTCGTTACAGTCAAGTTTCGTAGTACTTAAGGTAACTTGCACAATGTTTTCCCGCTTTTTTGTTATGTTTTCATTGGTTTTTAGTTTTTCCCGCGCTTTTTGGAAATTTGTCATCGTTTGTGATTGGTCAATTACTTAGAAAGAATTGTATAAAAATAGGGCCATTTTGTTCAGTCGATACAGTAGTCTGCAAGATAGTAATAAGGAAACACTCTTCCCAATAAAGAAGCAAGAAGTTCATCAGTGGTTTTACTCCTCACCACACCAGCAGTAAATGTGCTACCTCGGACATGAATGGTGTCGATTCTGTTGTGCACAAACTAAACTTGATTTAGGCTATTGCTATCTTTTTCTCTCTAATAAAACGAGAAAGAGACGGACGTAATTTAGAGCTGTCAAATTTAGTTGGAACTAATATTTCCATATAAATGAAGTGTGCACGTAAAAAAATGTCGATTAAAAACACGGTGAAGCGCAAGGCATAAACTAGTTTGACATCTCTAATTTAGTTCATAGCTATAGCCGTCCTTTTCTCGCACTGCCTTTTAGTAAAAGATAGCAATATATTAAGTTAAAAGCATAAATTATGTTTAGTTTGGGCACAAAGCCCAGAATCGGCTTCAGGGGGGAAAACTGGACTTCAATGTAAAAATAATCCAGAGAGTCCCCTTTTCATTTTGAGTTATTCTACTATTCCCCCCTGAGAGAATCTTTCTCAAAAATTGAACAATGTGAACTTTTACCAAAAACTTGCAATTGTTAACAATATCGCTACCCTTACTATCACCCGCATATCATAATACCGAAACTATGTATTATGATACTCATGCTATATAATAATAGTGACATTTAGTAGGTATAGGTAGCGATAGCTATCGAATTAAATTGCGAGTTTTTGGCACATGTATACATTTCACCATGTAGGTTTAACTGCACTTTTATGGGAAACTAAACATTTTTTTTGGAATGATTTACTGAACATGTTGTTGATGTCCCATCTACCCCGATGATGCTAATATCACCAAGGACAGGTTTACAAATAACCGAAGTAATTTCAATAAAATAATTACCTATTTAGATCGGTTATTGAAATTGTTGTACCAAGCTTCAGAAAATAATAATGAATAGTGATAGTGATAGATCACTATGACACTGTGTGATCACTATCACTATCAAGTGATAGTGATAGTGATTTTGATAATGATTGTGATAGTGACAGTGATAATGATGGTGATTGTGATGGTGAATGTGACAGTGATGGTGATTGTGATAATGATGGTGATAGTGATAGTGATAGTGATAGTGATGGTGATAGTGATAGTGATAGTGATAGTGATAGTGATAGTGATAGTGATTGTGATTGTGATTGTGATTGTGATGATTATAATGATTGTGATGATTATGAAATTCGGCACATAATTTATAACCTGGATTAACATGTAGAACATTGATCCCTTTAGTTGTAGTTAGTATTATCCCATTGGACAGTTACCGAACTTCACGCGGGTGAAGCCGCGGGAAACAGCTAGAAATAAATGAAAATAAACGCGCTATCGTGCCAGTTACGTCCAATGACAGCACCACCTATTAGATACAAGAATAGCTAATGTTGCGGTGAAAATATTACCCTGTCATCGAGTTTGTTAGCGGACTTAAACATTGGAAGCCGCTATAATTTGCCTTCAACGTTATAGGGGCTGGTACTATTTTTTCTGTTCTAGTTTTATATTTACAAATAAATTAACAAGATAATGTAACTTATTCAAATTATTGTGTTTCACTTAAACCTACCTAGGCGTTTATGGAGCTTCAGAAGCTAGGTGTCAGGCTCTAATATGTCATTTCCTATGAAAATAGTTCAAGGACATCATGCATACATCGTCACATGGTTATACTTTAAAAAAATATCGGCCAAGTGCGAGTCGGACTCGCCCATGAAGGGTTCGCATCATCGTAGTACGGGGCCCTCTCTATTTTTTTTTTGTTATTGCGGCAACTTATCCCATTTTTGCGGCCGTGATTACAGGACTCGAAGTTGTAGTTGTAGACGATTATGTGTACCTGGGACAAACGGTCCAGTTAGGTAGGTCTAACTTCGAGAAGAGGTCAATCGTCGAATCCGACTCGGCTGGGTAGCGTTCGGGAAGTTGCGCGGTATCTTCTCGTCCAACTTACCGCAGTGTCTCAAGACGAAAGTCTATGATCCAGTGTGTGTTGCCAGTGATTACATACGGGACCGAAACGTGGTCGCTTACAATGGGCCTCATCAGAGGGCTTAAAGTCACCCAAAGGGCAATGAAGAGGGCTATGCTCGGAGTTTCCTTGCGCGATCGAATCAGAAATGAAGACATCCGCAGAGAACCAAGGTTACCGACGTAGCCCGAAGAATTGCCAAACTTAAGTGGCAGTGGGCAGGGTACATTGCTCGCAGAACGGATGGCCGATGGGGCCGAAAAGTTCTGGAGTAGCGACCGCGAACCGGAAGACGTTGCGTTGGAAGACCTCCCACTAGGTGGACCGATGACCTGGTGAAGGTTGCGGGAATTCGCTGGATGCGAGTCGCACGGGACGGGTCAATGTGGCGACACTTGGGGGAGGCCTATGTCCAGCAGTGCACGTCTTTCGGCTGAAATGATGATGATGATGATGATTACAAGACTAGACTACCAGAAAAAATCGAATAGTTTTTAACATAAAATAAATAGATAGGAACCATTGAGCTATTACTACTACGTACAGAGAAGACAGCGCGAACAAAATCGGTGCTCCGTTCAACTGCAGTCGGGCGGCTGCAGTTCACTCAGTCGCTTGCTCGCCACAGCATTATATATACGGAGTTAGCCGCCCCCCGCGCGCCCCGCACCGCGCTCAGTTTTTGTTCGCGCTGTCTTCTCTATACGTAGTAGTAATAACTCAATGATAGGAACCTATGACATACTCTTTTTCGCGTTCAAAGCTAAATTCAAGCCCTTCTAACCCTAAAATTAGCAACTCTACTTGTGGTGGTTCGAACTTCGTTTGAAATATTGTTAGAATAAAGTTTTATTCAGCTTGCACTAAAATGCGGTTGTTACGTCAGTCACTGCGGCCGAATTGTGCGAAATTAGCGGTTTTTTGCGATTTACAAAGAATCTATTGATTGAACTAAAAAAATAAAACACATAAGACCTGATTTATAGTTAGTTCAGTTAGTATGCAAAGTTTCATTATCTAATTTGAAGTACTTTTTGAATACCAGCAGTTTATTGTTCGATTTGGAGATAACTTTGGATTTTTTTCTATCGAGAAAAGTTTATGGAATCGTGTTTTTGTCACACATAGTACTTAGCATTAATCCTCGACTTTACCGTATATTTATTTAAAAAATAATGCTGCAGTATTTTAAGCGTAACGGAGGATCATGCTAAGCCATTTGAGGGAGTATAGGTTCTTAAAACGAAAATTCCGAATTATTTTCACATTAATTTCGGCCATCACCCTTTCTATGTTAACAAGTACTAATGACTCATTAAAAACCTTTTTCCGTAACATGAAAAAAAATGCACATATTTTTTAAAAAGGGAAGACAGGTTCTGTCAGAAAATAAAGCCGTTACGGTGTTGCCGCGGTAAAAATTAAAAGATTTTAATTATTTTTACGGGTATCCCTAACCAAGCGGGTGGTCATTGGGGATAGGGTCGGTCTATTTACATATTAATATGGGATTTTTGTTGAGTAAATGAGTATCAAGTGTTAGGTGAAGTCGTAAAAACAAATATAATGAGGTATCTTGTAATTTTGGGAGTTAAATAAGGATAAATAAGGCTGTGTTTTGCCTCACTGAAATTTTAATGTGTTCATTTGAGATTATGAACGAAAATTTTAATTGATTCGATATAATCAGTTTCCAATCCTTGTTTCCTCTGTATATTTAATTTATATTAATCAACTAATATTACTATTTACCATACTATAAACCATGTAAAATACTGGTATTCAGCTGCATCCGGTTAGACTGGAAGCCGACCCCAACATATTTGGGAAAAGGGTAGGCAAATGGAACGACTGCACTATTCACTTCAATCACCCTGTTACTCAGTTGGAGGGTAATACAATACCTCTTGGTAAGACTGGTTGTCAGACTTTCAGACTACTGACAATCCAAGACGAATGTCAAAGATCTACAAAATATGATAACAACAGCAACAGCCCATAACGTCCACTGCTGGACATAAGCCTTTCCCATGATGGGAGGAAGTTGCCGTAATCTCCACGCTTGGCAGGTGGATTGGAGATAGCAGTGATGAAAGACTAACAGAAAACGCTGCCCATTCTCTGGTCTACGAAGGCGCAAGGTGTTCTGCCTAAGACATTAGTCGCCTTATACGACACCCGTGCGTGTAATGGGTTGGTTCTATCCTACTCTGCCGGATACCACAAGATGATGATTCCAAAATATGACAGCCGGGACCAATTCAACCAAACGAAGAAATTACCCAATTAACAAGGTTAGTTCTAAGATAAATAGCCCAGCGTTAACCCCAGACGTACATACTCAAGTATGATAACGAGGCAATTTAATATAAATACACGCAACTTTAATACAGTTAGCCCAAAGTGGGGCTATTATTCTCATGTAAGAACATTATGTTGTCTAAAGTACAATGTGTCTCCGAGGTAAAATTTTTAGAAGTATCAGGTGTGTTAACTAGGTACTTTAAGTAATAAACATGGAAGCCTATTAGGCTCGTAAAAAGCTAGAATGAACTAGCTTCAGTTATACGGGGTGGTGTACATGAGGCTTGAATTTCGGCTTGTATTATTTTGCTTGCAGTTTTCAAGAAAAGAGTAAAAGAACATTACCTATCTATCCATTTCGTCCTAATTGCATAAGTATTTATTATTAGTTTTTGTACTGTATTTATAGTATTGTTTTATGTTATTCTTTGTATTTATGAGTAGGTATGTATGTATTGTATATTATATTTAAAATTTAAAATTATATTTATCTGTTTTATGTATTCCATTTTCTTTTCTTTTTATTAACACACTATGTCTACATTTCTTTTTTAGTATCTCCTTTCGCAGGTATGCTGGAAGAGATTTCTTTAGAAATAAGCATCACCTTTGTACTATTTTCTGTTCCTTTCTACTTTTCTTTATATTTAGTGTGTACATAAATTGTTAAATAAATAAAATAAATAACTAAGACAAGAACGAGACATTGACTTGTGTGATAACAACATACAAAAACCGGTCAAGTATGAGTTGGACTCGCACACCTAGGGTTCCGTATTGTAGGTACTTTATACTACATGTTTACGGTTTTAAGATGTTTTCCTTTACATGTACTACTAGCGGACGTCACGCGGTTTCACCCGCGTAGTTCCCGTTCCCGTGGGAGTACGGGGATAAAATATAGCCTATGTTACTCAAGGTAAATGTAGCTTTCTAATGGTGAAAAAATTTTTGAAATTGGCGCAGTAGTTTTTGAGTTTATTCATTACTAGCTGACGTCCCGCGGTTTCACCAGCATAATTCCTGTTCCCGTGGGAGTACGGGAATAAAATATAGCCTATAGCACTCACGAATAATGTAGCTTTATACCAGTGAAACAATTTTTAAAATTGGTTCATTACTTCCGGAGATTACCCCCTACATACAAACTTACAAACAAATGTTACCTGTTTATAATATTAGTATAGACAAACATACACACATACAAAAATACAAATCTTTCCTCTCTATAAAATTAGTGTAGAAGTAAAAGTGTAGATATAAAGGGTGTAAAACACCTCTTAACGAAGCCGAAAACCACTTGTTTTCCTCGTCATTGCGATCATTTTTTTGTTCTACACCATACCTGGGAACCTTCTAGTTACGGAGATATTAGGGGTCAAAGTTCCAACTTTTTGACAAGTTTTTTTTTTTAAATAAAAGTTTTTAATGTAAGATTTTTACTTTAAACACCTCCTTGACCCCCGTACTATTCAATCCATCCATCAGCACAATGTTTTGAGTGCGTTACATTGAGTTCTACCACAAAACATGATTATTCACCCCAAAAAAAAAAGTCATTTCCCAGCAATAATTTTCACGTAAAGTTACTTAGTTTGATGTACAGAATGCTTGGTTGACGGCTTCGTGATGAGGTCTTTTACAACCTGTATACGACATCGCTTCTTGCCAAATTTCATGATTATAGGTCAACGGGAAGTATTGTTACGAGCTGGGTATGGGATAAATTAATTACTACCGATGAAACAACTGAATAACTTTAATAATTACAAAACACTTCAAACTCAATCACAAGTACACCACTGATCACTATTCACTTAGATATCGCACTTACTAGATCACCTCGATTCGCTCCGTACTGTAGCCAAAATAATACTGCCTCTCCCGCGAACAGGTCCGCTATTTATACTGGTGACCAATCCTTCCAGAAACATCCAAGAGTTACTCGAATTTCTAGACAATTACAGTCGGTCATTGACCTTTGTACAAAATAAAGAAGTAGGAACTTTAAGCCCTCGGCGTACGGTCGAAATTACAATGACCATTCCTATACCTACATCTTCGAGACTCGTCCTACGTACCTACCTACTAGTATCTACCTACCTACTTTTGATTGTAGGTACGAGTACGACGTAACAGTATCATAAAGTGTGTTGTTATCAATAAAACTCTTGCTTAAATCAGCACTTGTTTAATTTTATAAGTACAACAGTAGAAACATAGGTACATCACGTTCCGAGCCCGACATCAAGATGGCCGCGCCAAAGAGTCAAACCATAGACCAACTCTAGTGCTAATAGACAATATTCAAGGATGACACAGATAATACAACATCTCCCCTTTTTTACAAGACAGGCCAAGGTTTTTTTTTTATTTTAAAAAATTATCTAGTTCAAAGACAAACTATTCACACACATAATCATCTAGACGTTTAGGCCTACTTACAAATCTTCTAGGTCTGGCTACACTAGTGCTTTCAGATCCGATTCGTTCCGGACTACTAACATTTGAATGATACTGTTCCTCCAATTCTGTGGAATTGCCTTCTATCGGATCTGAATGAGCAGTAGGGGCCTTACAATAATCTTCCCAAGAAATAACATTATCATTTGAAACATACCTTCCTTCCGCTGGTGAAATATTTGTGTTAGGTGCCAACTTTAAATGCCATCTATTTCTCCTAAAGTTCCCTCTTTCCGTTTTCACCATATATGATCGCGGTTCTTTGCATTTGAACATAATTGTGCCGTATATCTTCAGATCAGTAAGCCATACCCTATCATTTACCGCCAATTCCGGCAAGTCTATAGCTCTATGTCTCTTATTATAATAAATTATCTCCTTATGTTTCTTTAATAAATGCTTTTGTTTCAATTCTTGGCTCATGACTACAGGGTTGTTAAGTTTGCTTGGTATCATAGGAAGATTATCTCTGAGTTTTCGGTTAAACATTAGTTCAGCTGGACTGTAACCTGTTTCCGAGGGTGTGTTTCTGTAAACTAGTAATGCCAGGTAAATATCATCATTTTTTGCAAGAAGATTTTTTTGCAATCTTAACGGCAGATTCTGCTAGGCCATTGCTTTGAGCATAATATGGACTACTAGTGATCGATTTGAACCCATATTCCTTTGCAAAATAATTGAATTTTGTTTTGAATTGTGTACCACAATCAGAGCGCACTACTTCTGGGATACCATATCTAGAAAACATTTCCTTGCATTTAATTATTACACTATCTTCAGTCAAATCATGTAACTTAAAAACTTCTAAATATCTAGAGTAATAGTCCATTGCAACCAGATACCAATGGTTTAAATATTTAAACAAGTCAATACCAATTTTCTGCCAAGATCTTTCTGGTGGTGGATCTAATACCATGGTTTCTTTATGATTTTGTGAAGTTTCTATGCATTTTGAGCAAGTCTTTACTTTTTCCTCAATTTGTTTTGATAGCCCTAACCACCAAACCGACTGTTTTGCTCGCTCCCTACATCTTGAGATTCCTAAATGACCTTCGTGAATTTTGTTTAATATTTCTTTATGCATTTTTTCTGGTATGACTATCCTTGAATTAAGTAAAAGAAGATCTCCTTCAACTGAGAAGTTGTCTCTGTACTGATAGTATGGTTTAAATATACCTAACAGATGTTTAGCAGGCCAACCATGAGCTGTAAATTGTTTTATTTGATTGCAAATGTTACAACTTTTTTGCTCTGTCATAATTTTGTTTAACAAATCATCGGGTACAGTTTCACTAATAAGTGCATTTAAATGAAACTGTAAATCGTTTCCATTATTTAAACTAGGAGACAAAGGCAGTGGCTGCCTGGACAAGGCATCTGCAACCACTAATTCTTTGCCTGGAATATACTTAACTTTATAATCAAAACGTGTTAATTTTAATCTCAGTCTTAAAAGTCGTGGACTAAGGTCATCAAATTGTTTAGTATGCAATATTTGCAATAATGGTTTATGGTCCGTTTCTATTGTAACTGGAATTCCTATTATATAATCCCTAAATTTTTCAGCCGCCCATGTAAGAGCCAAGCATTCCTTTTCAATTTGAGCATAGTGTTTTTCTGCTTCTGTTAAGGTTCTACTAGCATACATGACTACTGATTTATTACCTTCTTCATCTTCTTGCAGTAGAACTGCTCCTAACCCAAATGAACTACTATCTGCTGAAACAATGATTTTTAAACTGGGGTCAAAATGTGCTAAAGTGGGAGCTATTTGGAGATTGTCTTTTATAGACTGAAATGCTTGTATTTGAGGGTGCCCCCACATAAACATTCGATCTTCTTTTAAAAGTTCATGTAATGGTGCAAGTATGTGAGATTTGTTAGGTATATACCTACCTACAAAATTAACCATGCCTAAAAACTGAAGTAGCTCTTTTTTACTTGATGGACTTTTAAACTCACTGATGGCTGTAATTCTATCTGGATCTACTTTAACTCCCTCATGATTAATTATGTGCCCTAAGTAACAAACTTCTTTGACCCCAAATACACATTTACTTTTATTTATTGTTATGCCTTCATTTTGCAGTCTTCTCAATACTTCTCTGAGCATTTGGTCATGGGATTCCATAGTAGGTTGGAAAATTAAAATATCGTCCATATGAATCGCTACATTTAAGTCACTAAATAGATTTGAGAACTTCATGCTGAAATATTCAGGAGCGCAATTAAGTCCAAAAGGAAGACGGTTGTATATGTATCTACCGAATGGTGTTATAATAGTAGTCAGTTTTTTAGACTCCTCATCAAGGCAAATTTGATGAAATCCTGAAGTAGCATCGATTTTAGAAAAATATTTTGCTCCCTTTAACCGACTTAAAGTATTTTGCACCTTTGGAATTGGAAAAACTGGCCTTAATATATTTTTATTAACTTGTGTATAGTCTCCGCAAATTCTAACAAAAAACGCTAACAAACTAAATGTAAGGCCTAGCCTTCCCGTGAACGTTGAAGGCGTTCATGATCATAAAATGATTGCCAACTTGTTTAGGGAATATTTCACAGTGCAGTCGACGTTGAACCCGTCGCCGCGTGTTGTTGCCGAGACAGTTGTGGCTGAGCGAAGTGTGTATTTCTCAGCTAAAAGCGTTTCAAAAGCTATTAAACACATGCTTGGAGGCAAGTCGCCTGGTCACGATGGTCTCAGTATAGAACACTTTAAGTATGCTGGGGTTCACTTACCAAGAGTGCTTAGTATGATGTTTAATTTGTTTCTATGCCACTCTTATTTACCAGAGCCATTAATGCGCACAGTCGTGGTACCTATTATTAAAAACAAGACGGGTGACGCGTCCGATAAAGCTAACTATCGACCCATCTCACTTGCTACTATAACAGCCAAGGTGCTTGACAGTCTGTTGAATGGTAATCTCACGAGGCACGTTGACCTGCAGGACGCGCAATTTGGTTTTAGAGCCGGTCTCTCGACGGAGAGCGCCATACTCTGCCTGAAACATACTGTCAAGTACTACACAGAGAGAAGGACGCCGGTATACGCGTGTTTCCTGGACCTATCAAAAGCTTTTGATCTCGTAGCATATGACGTGCTATGGGAGAAGCTGGGAAGCGCGGGTGTGCCGGTGGAATGTACCTCTCTTCTCAAGTACTGGTACTCAAATCAGAGAAATCAGGTGAGATGGGCCGGTACTTTGTCGGACGACTACAAATTGGATTGTGGTGTGAGACAAGGGGGGCTAAGCTCCCCATTGTTATTTAATTTGTATATAAATAAGTTGATTGAGCGACTCAGCAGCACTCATGTCGGCTGCTTCGTTGACGACAAATGTGTTAACAATATTAGCTATGCAGACGACATGGTGTTGCTGAGCCCCTCAATCAGCGGATTAAGGAATTTGGTGTCTCAGTGTGAGGCATTTGCTATGTCGCACGGGCTTAAATACAACTCCAATAAGAGTGAAATACTAGTATTTAGAGCTGGCACATACTATCCCGCATATGTTCCTCCTGTCATTCTTAACGGTGCAGCCCTAAAAGTAGTGGACAGGTTTAAGTATCTGGGTCACATAGTAACTGGTGACCTTAAGGATGACGAGGACATAGAGAGGGAGCGCAGGGCTTTGGCGGTGAGAAGCAATATGCTCGCTCGCAGGTTTGCACGCTGCACCAACGAGGTGAAGGTAACACTTTTTAAGGCGTACTGCCAGTCCTTTTACTCGAGTGGCCTGTGGGTGAAACATACGCAGCGAACCTACATAGCCCTGCGCACACAGTATAATAACGCATTTAGGATGCTGTTGGGGCTGCCGTGGCGCTGCAGCGCGTCTGGTATGTTTGCTGAAGCGCGTACGGATGGTTTTCAAGCCATCATGCGCAAGAAAGCAAACTCCTTGCTGCACCGTCTACGAAGCAGCAGCAACAGCATTCTAAATATGATTGCCGCCCGTTTTGACTGTCCTTTCCAGAATCAGTGGGTAAGGACAGCCATAGGCATAAGTTAGATATAGGTACTAAAAATACTAACATATTTGTAGGTACATTTTTGTGTTACTAACACACTAACATTCTATGTTTATATGTTTTTATTATGTTTTATGTTTTATAATAATGCAACTTATATGGAGATTTCTCTGAAATAAATAAATAATAATAATAATAATAATTCTAAGTTTGTCATTCCTATAAACTACAACAATGGGTGATACAAAATCAGTAGGTTCCTCAATTGGACTAATAATACCTAATCTTTGCAATCTGTTTAATTCCTCCTTTACTTTGGGTAGCAGAGGAATTGATACACTACGAGGCGTTGCTTGCACATATGGCGTAGGATTACTAACCAACTTTATGTGAAACTTATCTTTAAAAACCCCTAATTCATTGAAAATGCTGGGGAACTCTTCTTCTACTAACACATTTGAGCATGACTCACTGTTCTGACATGATACTGAAATTGCACAAACTTTTAAAATATCCATACTATCAATTGATGGCCTACCCAATATAGCTGAACTAAGATCCTTAATAACATAAACTTTACCTTCAGAAATCCTGTCTTTGTACTGTAATTTTAGTTGCACTGTCCCTAAAATTTGCAATCTGGTCCCATCTGGCCCTTTTATGCAATCTACAGATTTCACCAGCGGAAGTTTGGCCTTTTCTCCCATGCAATATATGAGGCAGTTTATCTTGTCTTGGTCTGCCTTTTTATCATAGCCCGCTAGGCTCATGAAGCGTTCAAAACGCGTTTTATATTTCGGCCATTCATTTGGAACGAAATTGAAGGGGCCCGGAGTAGATACCTTTACACCACCCAGTCTGTCTGATGTCTTTGTATCTTCCTTATCCATTTTTATATATTTTTTACCGCTGCCACCATGTGTTGTTATCAATAAAACTCTTGCTTAAATCAGCACTTGTTTAATTTTATAAGTACAACAGTAGAAACATAGGTACATCACGTTCCGAGCCCGACATCAAGATGGCCGCGCCAAAGAGTCAAACCATAGACCAACTCTAGTGCTAATAGACAATATTAAAGGATGACACAGATAATACAACATAAAGGTTTTGATTCCCTTGTGAAACCGCAAAATATATGACATAAACAGTCAAATCTTTTGATTACTTGTTGACTTACAAGTTAAATTTTTTCACTGCTCCAAAGGGTAGCAGGCTTGAGTATTTATAAATAAATAAAAGTCGCCCGCTGCGTCTATCTCTATGTAGGTATGCTTAGATCTTTAAAACTACGCAATGGATTTAGAGGAAGAGAAGAGGAAGGTTTTAGTAGGTACCTTTATAATTTTCGGGCGGGTGATGCCGCGGGCATTAGCTAGTAGCTTATAAACACATGTTCCTCCTTAATTTAAAATACATTTAAAAACATATTTTCCACACAACATTTCAGAACTCAAAAGCAAAACCAACATTTTCCAAATAAAATAAAATATAATATTGAGGCAGCACTCACCGACGACGTCGAGTCTTAAGAAGATGCTTGTTGGAGGATGGGAGGACACTTGACACTCGTAGATGCCCGCGTCCCGTTTCTGAACGAACCTCACTTTCAGCGTCCAGTCCTGAAATTGAAGACAGATTTGTAGAACATGTTTTTGTAGAAGTGGTTTTGGCGTCGGGATTTCGATTTCTGGGTTAATATGAGATCGTTCTTCTTCTCTCAACTCAATGCAATAGGGTATATGCATGATTTTTTTTTATCACTATAAACAAAGCGTATTAACATCAGAAATAACAAAGTTAAAATATTTTTTTAATATCTATAAAAAATACTATTTAAAATGGTTATAACTTTTGTGTTGTTTGGCCGATTTATGTCTTGTTTTCACTTTTAGTCATTATTTTTATAGTATTTTAACATTCCGTATCGAAATGAAAAAAAGAAAATGTATGCATATTCCCTATTAGCATAGTTAAACTGATTTCAGAGTGGGCAATGTCAATATTGTTATGGAATTCTGAAACTGACAAATTTTTAAGTGCTAATCGTCTGTAAGTTTACATAATTATATTATTGACAAGCGGACGTCACGCGGTTTCACCCGCGTTGTTCCTGTTCCCGTGGGAGTACAGGGATAAAATATAACTTATGTTACTCAGTAAAGACGTGGCTTTCTAATGGTGAAAGATTTTTTGAAATCGGCGCAGTAGTTTTTGTGTTTATTCATTACAAACATACACAGAATAATACAAAAATACTAATCTTTCCTTTTTTATAATATTAGTGTGGATGAAATACCTTAAAAGCCAGATCATGGGCTTAAAACCAGATGAGCATCGTTTGGCACTGTTACAATAACAAATTGCACTTTTTATGGTCACTATCTCCGTAGCTAGAAAGTTCCAAGGTGTAGTCCAGAACAAAAACAATGATCGCAGAGATGCATGATGGGGAGAATACGTGCTTTTCGGGTTCTTATAGGGATTTTTTACACCCTTTATACGTATGTCAAAACACCCTGTAGCCCTATAATTTTTCTGGGTATTGATATTTTACTAAAAGAACGATTTTTTTATTTTATTACAATATTATTTTCACTAAAATTATGGTACTTCATCTTGGAAGCTTCTTACATAGACAATTTATTATATTTTATTTTTTTTTAATTCTAAAGACGTCAAAGACATTGCTATTTTATCCCTAACAATAACGTTTTAAATAAACTTCTGATTTAATTAAAAATAACTTTGATATATACTTAAAAGAAAACCATGGATACTGTTTGCAGAAATTCAAACAGATTAGACGTAAAATGCGAATGTAAATTGTGTTTTACATTGTACCAAACAAAAATACGAGTACTATTTTTAACCCTTTACAAAAAAAGGCACAAAAGAAAATAACTCAAAAACCTCATTCACAGACACATATTTTGTCAAACCAAAATAAAAACGCCAAAAAAGAAATTGCTTACGTCCAAAATATCTGGAAAATTCGAGGTCTCCGGTTATAACGTACATTTCTTTGGTATGTGATGTGTACATATTTCAGTCAACACACATATTTGCCGACGAACTTCATTCTGAGTTACCTAAATATTTGCTCAAAAAGGAGAGAAAATACGAATATTAAAAAACTGTATTTATGACACAGACTGAAAAATCCCTCTCCGCAAAATTTTCTGGGTCATAAAATTCGTCTGTGGATGAATTGACCGTGATTTACGCATCGATTCTGTTGGTCCCAGTATATACGTATCGATAAGTATAGACAGATTTTATGGGTACTCTAAAAACTGGTATAACTTTAAACCGTCCCAGTTTTAGTTCAGTAACAAACAAATTAGTCCAACTTTACTGAATTTTAGTGTTCTGCTGGCAAACAAACGGAGAATTAATTAATTTATTTATTCAACACTTCAAACACAGAGTACAAAGGTGGACTTATAACTCGGTTACATTATCTCTGGACCTGGCATCGATGACTTTTATAACAAGAGAAGTCCAAACGTAAGAATGAAATTAATGTTCAAAACAAGCACTTTCGTTGCCGATACATGTCGTGATATTTTCGTGCTAGGTACCACTGCTTTATTTTTGAACATTTTTTTGTTACGTTTGGACTTTTATTGTGATAAAAGTCATCGACGCCAGGTCCAGATATCATGTAATCGGGTTGAATTGCCAATGCCATAGGCCTTTTCTACCAAATTCAAATTTTAATTACTACCAATTTGAATTTCGATTTTGATTAGCCGTGTGGTATCCGGCAGAGTAGAATAGTAGCCGTGTGGTATCCGGCAGAGTAGAATAGAACCAACCCATCACACTCACGGGTGTCGTATAAGGCGACTAATGTCTGAGGCAGAACACCTTGCGCCTCCGTAGACCAGAGAATGGGCAGCAGCGTTTTCTGTTAGTCTTTCATCACTGCGATCTCCAATCCGCCTGCCAAGCGTGGAGATTATGGCAAAATCCACCCATCGTGGGAGAGGCTTATGTCCAGCAGTGGACGTTATGGGCTGTTGTTGTTGTTGTTGAATTTCGAACCTTCATCATTGTCTTATTTATGGTATGTACATTTTTGTATGACGAGCTCATGGCTAAATATAGCCGTTCGGGTCAATCTTCAGGTTAAGCTGCGCTTGCCTTGGTTGGTTGGTGGATGGGTGACCACCTGATAGCCGGCATTACATACCGAGTTTCCTCCGTGCCTTATTAAAACTTTGCGTTTTTTCTAATCTCTGCTATTCCACGCTTGGCAGTGCGTTAATTTATTTCTTCTACCTGCAGGCCTAGACAAACGTTTCATATCGATTTTCTTTCCACAATCGTAAACGCCTCGGCGTAAGCGATTGTAGAAAGCGCTAAATTGGTAGCCAAGTTGACACGACTGAGTCGAAAGCTCGTTCTCTAATGTCTGTTGAAAAAACCTACAGTTTAGTCTATGGTGAGCATTCCTACCAAAGAGTATAGCGATCAACATTGTAGAAACGATAACATTCTGTTCTATCATTTTGAACGATGTAAACTTGTCTACGAATTTTCTATTCGTTTTGTGTTGATCACGTGATGTAACGTTGAGATGATGTCATTCCTATACATTTGATTAGTTTTCTACTAGCGTTAACGATTGTAGATTGTCAACTTGGCTAAGCCTGCTGTAACGACTGTAAAAAGTTGAATAAATGACAGCCAAGACCGGCCCAACGTGCTTTCCGAGGCACGAAGGAAACTCAGTATGTAATGGACGGTCACCCATCCATTAGTTGTTACTTATGCAGGCTACTAATAAAACAATGCTACGATTCCCATCAAATCTGAACACAAACTGTTTGTTCAAACACCTTTGAGCTATTCACTGAAGCTGTTGATTGATATTTTGTTAACAATTGAAGGAGATGGCTGGAAGTGGACAATGGAAGCTGTTTCAATGGTCC
Source organism: Xestia xanthographa (assembly GCA_905147715.2). Classification (NCBI taxonomy): domain Eukaryota; kingdom Metazoa; phylum Arthropoda; class Insecta; order Lepidoptera; family Noctuidae; genus Xestia; species Xestia xanthographa. The sequence goes on along the minus strand of LR990666.1, from coordinate 22,148,757 downwards.
AGTACAAATATAGATTGGTTTCTGGACTATATTGTTGCTTTGATGTCAGAAATGGTTGATACAAGGACGGGTGAGGAAGATCGGACGTCCTGACTCGTCCATCTATACATCTAGTCTATTATACATCCATAGAAATTAATAACCCTGAAGTAAACTCATCATCTGCCTAGCTTTTTCCCAAACACTTTTCACTTTTCCTGAAGTAAACTGAAAAGAAAAAAACAAGTTCAGGAAACAGGACATATTGACTGCAACAGTCGGGACCCATATTGGATGTAATGATTTTACTCTAGATTATTTAATGGGTCCCGACTGTTGCAGTCAATATGTCCTGTTTCCTGAACTTGTTTTTTAGGGTTCCGTAGTCAACTAGGAACCCTTATAGTTTCGCCATGTCAGTCCGTCCGTCCGTCTGTCCGTCCTCGCTTAATCTCTGTGAAAATTTCAACTGTCTAGCTGTCACGGTTCATGAGATACAGCCTGGTGACAGACAGACGGACAGACGGACAGACGGACAGACGGACAGACAGCGAAGTCTTAGTAATAGCGTTCCGTTTTTACCCTTTGGGTATGGAACCCTAAAAACAATGTGTCCCCCCCCCTCTAACTTTTGAACCATAAGTTTAGAAAATATGAAAAAGTCTGAAAAGTAGAATATTATAAGGACTTTCTAGGAAAATCATTTTGAACTTGATGGAAACAACAGTTTTTGTACAAAAAATACAAAAAGTTGTACAAAATAATTTTCCAGAAATTCTTTTGTACAACTTTTTGCCTGATTTCTGTTTCTTTTTCTCTGATTCTTTAAACTCATAAGTGGGAACACTTATTGTGACGGACGGGAAACTACGGAACCCTACACTGAGCGTGGCCCGACACGCTCTTGGCCGGTTTTTTTTTCTTTTTAGTTTTTATTTAGAGTTATTACTTATTTTTACTCAGTCAAGTTTTAGGATTAGGTTTCAGTGCCAAAAATTAAAACTCTTGAAATTGTAAAAAACAAAACCAATTCCAACAAGGAAGTGATATTTTTCATAAAAAAATTCACGCGGACGAAGGATGATAATACTTTACACGTGTTCAATTTTCTTCGATACTGATAAGCTGTAAAATTTACAATAAATTATGTAAATATTCTCAATATACCCTCTAATATACCCTCCCATAGAGGGCGCCTGTGTCCCTGCAGTGGGAACATTAATAGGCTGATGATGATGATGTAAATATTATATTAAGTATGTTCGGGTAAAATCCGCTAGGCTTAGTTCGAATTTTGGCAAATCGACTTGAATATAATTCAGAAATAGTAGATTCTGTCAGCATCATCTGCCTAGCCTGTTCCCAACTTTGTTGGGGGCTTCGAGTCTAACCGGATGCAGCTGAAAACCAGGATTTTACATGAAGCGACTGCCTATCTGCCCTCTACAACTCAGTTAGTACTGGGTAATACAATACCCCTTGGTAAGTCTGGTTGCCAAACTTTTTGGGCCACTGACTACCTGAAACAACTGTCAAAGATCTACAATTGACAGCCGAGACCAACGACTTAACGTGCTTTCCGAAGCACAGAGAAAACTCGGTATGTTAGGGTGGTCACCCATCCGAAGACCAACCTAGGCAAGCACGGCTTAATCTAAAGATAGACCCGAGTGGCTGTTATTATTTAGCCACGAGCTCCTCCATGAAACGTCATTATTTTTAGCCAAATATCAAACCAGATTTTTTTTTTACTCTCCACAAAAAAGAGTGTTTGGAGATACAACCCTAGGTTTTTCCCTGAGATAGTATTTAAAAATATTTAAAGAATAATATTTCAAAGCATAAATCAAATAATATCTGACACCTACAAGACAGGCGCCAAAATCCGTGACGGATTTTCATTTTTATAAAAGTGGGTACTCCAAAAGCACTAAAATACTTTTAGTGCTAAAGAATAAAATCTAACACTTTGGAATTTATTGGATACTAAAATCACCCAGGCAAAGAATATTCGAGATATTTGAAGTAAAGGAGTGGAAGGAGTAACCTAGTTACCTTATTAACTACTAAGAAAATTGATAGTCTAAAGTGATCATTATGGAGCTCATCATCTGACTAGCTATTTCCCAACTATGTTGGGGTCAACTTCCAGTCTAAGCGGATGCATCTGAATACCAGTATTTTACATGGAGCGACTGTATACTAAATTTCTACGACCCAGTCATTCGGAAATACCACACCGTTGGAAAGAAAGTCAGGCAATCAGTGCCTGACTTTCGGGCTACTGAATACTCGTGACAGTTGTTGAAGATCTAGAAATGAGAACTGGAACCTACGGCTTCAGCAGGCTCTAATTCATAAATAACCCCGTTATCTCTTGTCAAATAAAGGCAATGTTTCAATTAACAGGACTCAAATCATAGGGCCTAGACCAAGACGTTTTATTAGCGACAAAGATGGAGAAAATGACAAAAATAAAGCGATAGTCGGTCGCGCGTTTCGATAACCATAGACTTGTATGATAACATTCACAGTCTAGCGTTTACCGGAGCCTGTTGACAAAGAAAAAGTCGTTGCAAAAAATTGAAATACTTTTCATTCCCTGCACAGAAAATTCTGAAACAATTTGGATTGCCATCGACTCGTTAAGGCGAAATGGTATCGTGGTCATGTCGATTTCAAGGGGGTGAAGCAGAGGCGGCCGGGTAACAGGCGCGCGGGGCCGGCGCTCTGCCGCACTCCGCTGGCCAGTAGTAGCGAATTTCTAGTTTGTAATAATTGTGTAATATCTATCTATATATCACACCGACTGTACTATTTTTGCAATCAATACATTGCTCCTTAACCACTACCTAAGTTGTCGCTAAGTGACAGAACAAGTAATGTAAAAATCACAAAACGATATTTCATTGAACGGATGAATCGCGTAGTACGGCCGCTGCTTCTTGCGACGAGTTGGTGATGTCCTTGTGCAGATCCACTACCATAGGCTATCGACAATGTCGATTGACGAATTAAATATTGCTATTTTAGTTTTATTTTTCAATTTGTCAACCGTTTTAACCCGGTTGGAAGATCGATGTCAAATAATGTTTTTAATGTATTTTGATTATTTAAAATGCGTAATCAACTTTCGTAAAGTAAGTTATTTAAATTTCAGGTTAAATATGTGGAGTGTTTTGGCTTTGAATTATCGTATAATATGCCTTATCCTCGTGCTACTAATTACTGGTTCAATAGGCTATGACAGCCTAAACCAACGTAATCGGATATTTTATTGTTTTAATTTACTTAATAATATATATATTTTAGCTACATATTGTTTATTTTTATTATTATACTAGCTGTTGCCCGCGGCTTCGCCCGCGTGAAGTTCGGTAACTGTCCCACGGGATCATACTAAAGGGATAAATAGTATCCTACATGTTAATCCAGGTTATAAACTATCTATGTACCAAATTTCATAATCTTCACAATCGCTATCACAATCACCATCACCATCACTATCACCATCATTATCACTGTCACAATCACCATCACCATCATCGTTATCACAACAACCATCACCAACACTATTCCAATTACTATCACAATCATTATCACAATCACCATCATCGTTATCACAATCATCACAATAAATCAACAATAATCCTCTATAGAAGTCGAATCCGCCATCTTTTGGATCTAAAAATAAATGCCATATTCGTTATCAGCACCAATGATAATCTCGGAATCGACACCCATATTGATTTTTAGACATTTCGACCCCATCGCACCCCAACAGGGGATGATGGTATTTCAGGTCCACCACATTAAATCTTAAAATTGCTGTTTTTGTAATACACCCGATCCGATACATCATACAAACAATACCAAACCCATTTCCCCCTTTAGGGGTTGAATTCAGAAAAAACCTGAAACCCATTTCTACCCATTTATCGATAGGAGTACTCCTGTGAAGTTTCGAATAAAACAGTCTAACTAATCTTGTTTCCCCATACAAACTTTCGACTCCCGTTTTACCCCCTTAGGGAGTAAATTTTGAAAAATCCTTTTAAAATCTAAAGTTTGTCCCACTGAATCATAATAAAGGGATAAATAGTATCCTACATGTTATTCCAGGATTTCCAGGTTATAAACTATGTATGTGCCAAATTTCATAATAATCAAAATTTATTATTATCATCAAAATCACCATCACTATCACAACCACCATCACTATCACTATCACAATCACAATCACAATATCTATCACAATCACTATCACACAATATAACAATCACTATCACAATCACAATCACAATCACAATCACAATCACAATCACTATCACAATCACTATCACAATCACAATCACAATCACAATCACTATCACTATCACTATCACACTCACTATCACTATCACAATCACAATCACAATCACAATCACTATCACTATCACAATCACTATCACACGCTATCACAATCACTATCACACACTACCACAATCACTATCACTATCACAATCACAATCACAATCACAATCACAATCACTATCACAATCACTATCACAATCACTATCACAATCACAATCACAATCACAATCACTATCACAATCACTATCACAATCACTATCACAATCACTATCACAATCACTATCACAATCACTATCACAATCACTATCACAATCACTATCACAATCACTATCACAATCACTATCACAATCACTATCACAATCACTATCACAATCACTATCACAATCACTATCACAATCACTATCACAATCACTATCACAATCACTATCACAATCACTATCACAATCACTATCACAATCACTATCACAATCACTATCACAATCACTATCACAATCACTATCACAATCACTATCACAATCACTATCACAATCACTATCACAATCACTATCACAATCACTATCACAATCACTATCACAATCACTATCACAATCACTATCACAATCACTATCACAATCACTATCACAATCACTATCACAATCACTATCACAATCACTATCACAATCACTATCACAATCACTATCACAATCACTATCACAATCACTATCACAATCACTATCACAATCACTATCACAATCACTATCACAATCACTATCACAATCACTATCACAATCACTATCACAATCACTATCACAATCACTATCACAATCACTATCACAATCACTATCACAATCACTATCACAATCACTATCACAATCACTATCACAATCACTATCACAATCACTATCACAATCACTATCACAATCACTATCACAATCACTATCACAATCACTATCACAATCACAATCACTATCACAATCACTATCACAATCACTATCACAATCACTATCACAATCACTATCACAATCACTATCACAATCACTATCACAATCACTATCACTATCACCATCACAATCACTATCACTATCACTATCACAATCACTATCACAATCACCATCATCATCATTAACATCGTAATCGCAATCATTATCATTGTAATCACAATCATCATGATTACAATCGCCATCACTATCACAACCACAATCATTATCACAATCACAATCACCATCATTAACACAATCACACCCACCATCACATTCACAATCGCTATCCTCGTTATCACAATCATTATCATCATAATCACAATCATCTTCGTCATTATCACCATCAACATCACTATCACCATCACAATCACCGTCACCATCACAACCACCATCAAAATCACTATCACAATCACCATCATCGTTTTCACAATAATTATCGTCGTAATTACAATCATCATCATCGTAATAACAATCATTATCATCTCAATCACAATCATCATGATCACAATCGCCGTCACTATCACAAAATCAAGTTAAAACAATCACAATCACCATCACAATCATTCTCGCAATCACTATCCTCGTTATCACAATCATTATCATCGTAATCACAATCATCTTCATCATTATCACCGTTGCTGTCACAATCACAATCACCATCACCATCGCTATCACTATCACAATCACCGTCACTATCACAATGACCATCACAATCACCATCAAAATCACTATCACAATCACCGTCATCGTTTTCACAATAATTATCGTCGTAATTACAATCATTATCATCGTAATAACAATCATTATCATCTCAATCACAATTATCATGATCACAATCGCCGTCACTATCACAAAATCAAGTTAAAACAATCACAATCTGTTGTAGATAGTAAACTAAAAGGCCATGTATCAATGCTATGTATGTGGCATAGAGCATACTGTGACTGACACAAAGAACTTGTCTTTGCTTTTTGCTTATGTAACGTGTGTCTACTTTTAAATAAATCTTTTCGCATCTTACTATATAATATTATTTTCCAAGCAATAATCCAATAGGTTATGGGCCCAGGACACTATCAGGAAAAATAATAGTAAGATTTCTTCTGAAATTGCGCAATCCGCTAAAGTAAAAAAAAAAAAAAGTCGGCCGGTGTGACCGGTGTGCTTTGTGACCTACACAATGGCGTCTTCAACTAATTCGTCAGGTACGTCTTCTTCACTGAATCAAATTGATAAATTACGTGGTTTAGAGAACTATGGAACATGGAAATTTATTATGAAAATGACTTTGGTTCATGAAGACTTGTGGGATTGCGTCGAGAGCAACGGAAAATGTGATGAAAAGAAGACACAAAAGGCACTGGCAAGGATATGCCTGTCCGTAAATTCAAATATATTTCCGCAAATTCGCTATTGTAAGAACGCGCAAGAAGCGTGGTCTAACCTTGAAAAGGCTTTCGAGGATAAGGGGCTGTGTCGAAGATTATCATTACTACGAATGCTGTTTAGTACAAAACTCGGCGGTGATGGTATGGGCAGTTACCTCAGTAAGATAGTTGAATTATCACAACAATTACAGGATATAAACTCTCCTCTTGATGATGATTTTGTGGCGGTAATTATGTTAAGCGGACTGACGGCTGACTATGATCCTCTAATAATGGCTCTAGAAAACTCTAATATCAAGCTATCCAGTGATGTAGTAAAGGCAAAGTTGTTACAAGAATCTCAACGTCGTGATAAGCCAGACGAGAGTGCAACCGCACTATCAGCATCACGTAACACATCAAGAAAACCTCCAAAATGCTATAGATGTAAGAAAACGGGACACTTTATTAAGGATTGCCCGAAGCAGAGTAAGAACGTCAACAAGGAAACTTCGAAAGTGCTGTTGACGGCACTGTCTGTCAGCATCGAGTCAAGTGAGTGGTATATTGATAGTGGAGCAACGGCCCACATGTGTAATAATAAAAATGCCCTAGTTAATTTTGTGCATAGTAAGCCTATGATTGTAACAGTAGCCAATGGTGAAAAATTAGAGACTGCAGGATGTGGCAATGTCAAGGTTCAGCTCAAAGACTGTATTAGGATAATTAGTAATGTGTATTATGTACCTAAGCTGTCTGCCAATCTATTGTCTGTCAGTACCTTAGTAAGTAAAGGGTACAGAGTAGTTTTTAATGCTCAGAAATGTCATGTTTATGACGGAAATGATGTTTTAGCTTCAGGAAGTTTAGATGCAGGGATCTACAAGTTAGACATGTGTCAGACTCAGTGCTCAGAGAGGGGTACCATTAAATCATCGTTAACGTCAGTGACATCAGCTCCAGAAGCAGTCTTTAAGGCTGCTTGTTCGCCTAAATCGAAGGAACAGATTTCGGTAGCATCGCAGGAAACCTGGCATCGTCGTCTCGGACACTTAAACTCCAGAAGTATGGCGCTTCTTAAACAAGGTATGGTCAAAGGTATTAATTACGACTCTACAGTTTTTCAGCCATGTATTGCGTGTATCGAGGGCAAGCAAAGTAAATTACCGTTTCCCAAGAAGTCATACACAAGAGCTTCTGAAGTTTTAGGTTTGGTACATACAGACCTGTGTGGTCCTTTACCTGTTGCGTCTTTTAGTGGTGCCAAGTATTTTCTTTGTTTCATCGATGACTATAGTAGGAAAACATTTGTGTATTTTCTTCGAACAAAAAATGAAGTGTTTGAGAATTTCAAACATTTTAAGGCTATGGTTGAAAATGAAACCAACCAGAAAATTAAGATTCTCCGTAGTGACAATGGTGGTGAGTTTGTTAATATAAAATTACAGACTTTATTGAAGAATAATGGCATCAAGCATCAAACTACGGTCCCACACTCGCCACAGCAAAATGGAGTAGCTGAGCGTGCAAACAGGACCATTCTAGAGAAAGCGAGATGTATGCTGCGAGATGCTAAGCTTGATAATAAATTCTGGGCAGAAGCGGTCAACACTGCAGTCTACTTGAAAAACAGAAGCCCAACCAAAGCTGTCCCTGGATTAGTTCCAGAGGAGAAATGGACCAATAAAAAGGTGAATATTAATTATTTACATGTATTTGGCTGTATTGCGTATGCTGTTTCTCATATTCGAAAGAAACTGGATTCCAAGAGCAAACAATATATATTTGTAGGTTATTGCGAAGATACGAAAGGTTACAGGTTGATAGAACCTGATTCGTTTAAGTGTATCAAGGCAAGAGATGTCAAATTCTTGGAAAATACATTTATTTCTGACTTAGCAGATAGATCACGTGATGATATTTATAAAAACGTGAGCTCATTAAATCTCACTAGTTCAAGTATCGGGCAAACTGCAGAGGCACAGTCTGATTCCAATGAGATTTCAGAAACTGATGAGTCTCCTGAGCACTCTGAGACATCTTCAACAAAGAGGCGTGCAAGGGAGACAAGTATTATCACAGTAAGTGACTCTGAGAGCGGGAACAGTTCTGATGCAAATGATACTTTGGATTCAACTTACATTCCAGGAGAATCGTCAATAGAAGATGCACTGGCATCATCAGATTATGAAGATTCAATGATGTTGAATGGGTCTGCACAACTAGTATGTAGATTAAGCAGTATTGATGAAGAACCGGAGACAATGCAGGAGGCACTGAACGGTCCAGATGCAACTAAGTGGAAAGAAGCAATAACAGATGAGTATAAGTCTTTTATCAAAAACAATTGTTGGACCCTTACTGAAAAACCAAGTGACCAGAAACCAGTTAAATGCAAATGGATTTTGAAGAAGAAAAGAGATCTCAATGGTGAATTGTTGAAATATAAGGCACGACTTGTGGCAAAGGGCTACACGCAACAATATGGAGTAGATTATGAAGAAACATTTTCTCCAGTTGTAAGATACTCTACAATTAGGACTCTGATTGCTATTGCTGCTCAGTATAACTTAAATATTGATCATTTGGACGTAAAGACTGCATTCTTAAATGGCGATTTAAAAGAAACAGTTTATATGGAGCAACCAGAAGGTTTTAAGATAAATGGCAAAGAACAATTTGTTTATAAATTAAACAAAGCCATTTACGGATTGAAACAAGCATCTAGAATGTGGTATGAAAAAATTAATGATGTTTTAATGAAGAAATTTGGATTTAGTAGAACATCATCAGAACCATGTGTTTATTTCAAAAGATTACAAAGCGAGATTATAATAATTGCTTTGTACGTCGATGACATCCTTTTGTTCTCATCAAATAATTCATCTTTAAGGTCTAAAGTCAAGAATGACTTGAAAAAGGAGTTTGACATGCATGATCTGGGACCAGCCCATCAGATATTGGGGATGAGGATCTGTAAACAGGGAGATAAGATCACTCTGGATCAGTCAGGTTACATAATGAAAGTCTTAGAGAGATTTCATATGACAGACTGTAAACCTGCGAAAACTCCGATGGAAAAAGGATTAAAGTTAACTGCAAGTCAAGAAAATAATAATAAATATGATTATAGGAATTTAATAGGCTGTCTTATGTATATTGCAGTTTGTACCAGACCTGATATTTCTCATGCTGTGAGCGTGCTGAGCCAGTTCAACGAATCTCATTCAGAAACTCATTGGAAAGCAGCTAAGCGTGTGTTGCGCTATCTCAAAGGTACTACAGATTATTGTTTAATTTTTCAAAAGAGTGAGCTGAATCTCACTGCATATGTAGATGCAGATTGGGCAGGTGACGAAAACGATCGTAGATCTTATACCGGTTTTGTTTTTAAACTTGGTAGTAGCACAATATCATGGGAGAGTAGAAAACAGAAAACAGTGGCTCTCTCTAGCACGGAGGCTGAATATATGTCTTTATCAGATGCCTGTAAGGAGGCTTTGTTTGTTAAAAATTTCTTGCATGAACTACTTGGAAAGTTTAGCAAAATATTGGTTTATAATGATAATCAATCTGCTCAAAGATTATGTACTAATCCTGTGTATCATAGCAGAACAAAACACATAGATGTAAGGCACCATTTCATAAGAGATATTGTTAAAAAGGACATTATTAAAATTGAGTATTTGTCAACTGATGAAATGATAGCCGATATCTTAACGAAACCCTTAACGAAGGAAAAACACGATTTGTTTTTAAAGGATTTAGGTTTATTCAAATTGTGTTAGTTGTATATTTAAAGTGTATAACGTGTTATTTAAGGACCAGTTAGTTGTGTGGTACATCGCCTTTAGTTTAAGGGCAAGTGTTGTAGATAGTAAACTAAAAGGCCATGTATCAATGCTATGTATGTGGCATAGAGCATACTGTGACTGACACAAAGAACTTGTCTTTGCTTTTTGCTTATGTAACGTGTGTCTACTTTTAAATAAATCTTTTCGCATCTTACTATATAATATTATTTTCCAAGCAATAATCCAATACAATCATTCTCGCAATCACTATCCTCGTTATCACAATCATTATCATCGTAATCACAATCGTCTTCTTCATTATCACCGTTGCTGTCACAATCACAATCACCATCACCATCGCTATCACTATCACAATCACCGTCACTATAACAATGACCATCACTAACACAATCACAATCACTCTCACAATCACTATCCTCGTTATCACAATCATTATCATCGTAATCACAATCATCTTCATCATTATCACCGTCACTGTCATAATCACAATCACCATCACCATCGCTATCACCATCACAATCACCATCACAATCACCATCACAATCACCATCAAAATCACTATAACAATCACCATCATCGTTACTACAATCATTATCATCGTAATCACAATCATTATCATCTTAATCACAATCATCATTATCACAATCTTCATCGTAATCACAATCATCATCATCATAATCATCAGCATCATTATCACAATCATCGTCATCGTTATCACAATCATCACAATAAATCAACAATAACCCTGTATAGAAGTCGAATCCGCCATCTTCTGGATCTCAAAATAAATGCCATTTTCGTAATCAGCGCCCCTGATAATCTCGGTATCGACACCCATATTGATTTTTAGACATTTCAACCCCATCGCACCCCAACAGGGAATGATTGTATTTCAGGTCCGCCACACTAAATCTTAAAATCGTTGTTTTTGTATTACACCCGACCCAGTTTACCATAAAAACAATACCTATGTTGAATTTCAGGCTTTGTTACCCCATTTCCCCCTTTAGGGGTTGAATTCTGAAAAAACCTGAAACACAAATGTTAACTCATTTATTGATTGGAGTACTCCTGTTAAGTTTCGAATAAAGTAGTCTAACTAATCTTATTTCCCCATGTAATCCTTGGACTCCCGTTCCAAACCCTAAGGGGGTTAATTTTGAAAAATCCTTTCTTAATGCACCCCTAAACCTCATAAAGAACCTTTGTGCCAAATTTGGAATCTCTAGACTCAGTGGTTTGGGCTGTGCATTGATTTTTATACTTTGCCACCCCATTTCCCCCTCTTAGGGGTTGAATTCTGAAAAAACCTGAAACCCGTTTCTACTCATTTATCAATAGGAGCACTCCTGTGAAGTTTCTAATAAAATAGTCTAACTAATCTTGTTTCCCCATACAAACTTTGGAGCCCCGTTTAACCCCCATAGGGGGTGAATTTTGAAAAATTATTTCTTAGTGCTCCCCTAGACCACATAAGGAACCTACTTGCCAAATTTGGAATCTCTAGACTCAGCGGTTTGGGCTGCGCATTGATTTTTATACTTTGCCACCCCATTTCCCCCTCTTAAGGGTTGAATTCTGAAAAAACCTGAAACCCGTTTCTACTCATTTATCAATAGGAGCACTCCTGTGAAGTTTCAAATAAAATAGTCTAACTAATCTTGTTTTACTCATACAAACTTTGGAGCCCCGTTTAACCCCCTTAGGGGTTGAATTTTGAAAAATCCTTTCTTAGTGCAACCCTAGATCACATAAGGAACCTACTTGCCAAATTTGGAATCTCTAGACTCAGCGGTTTGGGCTGTGCATTGATTTTTTACTTTGCCACCCCATTTCCCCCTCTTAGGGGTTGAATTCTGAAAAACCCTGAAACCCGTTTCTACTCATTTATCAATAGGAGCACTCCTGTGAAGTTTCGAATAAAATAGTCTAACTAATCTTGTTTCCCCATACAAACTTTGGAGCCCCGTTTAACCCCCTTAGGGGGTGAATTTTGAAAAATCCTTTCTTAGTGCACCCTTAGACCACCTAAGAAACCTACTTGCCAAATTTGGAATCTGTAGACCCAGCGGTTTGGGCTGTGCGTTGATAGATGAGTCAGTCAGTCAGTCAGTCAGTCAGTCAATCAGTCAGTCAGTCAGTCAGTCAGTCAGTCAGTCAGTTTCTTCTTTTATATATTTAGATTGTATTCTAGACATTATTTTTTATTTAATTATTCTCAGGACCTCATACTTTTTTTGTACACCATTATATGGAAGAATCGATAACTTTCCAATTTAGTCAATCACTAGCGTACCTATGCTTTTGCACAGCACAACGATAGCGTCAGATGTTTTAGTGTGGGTAAGCTGTACGGTGCATGGTAAATACACGCTGTGTTTGAAGGCATAAGGTTTATAATTTATTGTGTAGTACGTTCAGTTTTAAGAATGCGGGTTAAAATATTCTCCTAAGTAGTCGACGACAGCGGGCGCAAAAAAGTTGTACACTACTGCTCTCTAAGACGCGCAGCGGACGACTGACGGGGCACGGGAGCGGTGGTATGACCGGCCCGCACGCTAACTTATTGCACGCTTTTTATAAATATTTTTTTGTAAAATTCTATATGCTCTGTTAAATAAAAAAAAAACCATAATCCCCTAATGTATTTAATAGTGAATGTGTAGACGAAATTTTATTAAAAATCGTCTAACTATAATCGAATAAAACTGGTTTTTCTCTTCATGGACGGAATAAAAATGCACATTTTAGCGAAACTTTGCGATTTTTTTGTATCGAGCCAAATTATGTCAATCGTGTTTTGGCTCTCATAATTCACTAAAAATATCTTTAATTTTTATAATCATGAAAAAAAATAAAGAAAATTTGTATTTTTTGAGGCCAAAAATTGATTTTGCGAGCAGCCGAAATGCGTCAAAACGTCTTTTTTGGAACGCATTTCGCCTTAATAGAAAAACACGCTCAGGTGCTAGAGAAGTGCCTAATGTAAAAAATACACTTTCTGAACGTTAATTTTAAGAGCATTTCTGTGTGTTAAAAATAAGAAAACACTTTTACATTTCCTTATCAGTGGAAAACCTAGTATTATAAGCATGTGTTGCCAAAATTACACTAACGTCGTATTGAGAACGCCTTCGCAACCACAAAATTCTCTCTTGTTTCAGCTATATGTACATAATATACACTATATCTAATAAGTATGTTGAACCTCGTAGCCACAGAATAGATAAGTTCAGAAGATCTTTTAAACAAAACCAGTGAAAACGCACGTCTCAGACACACGCTTTACGTATAGCGACGGCGCACAAATTTTTTTGACATTCGTTTGAGATCACTGTAAGTACGCATCTATGTAGATTTGAAATGGAAGTGAGAAGGAAACTTACCTAGACGTAATGATGGCAGGTGGAGCAGAGTCCGAATGGAATGGTGGCCAACAGATATAAGAAGGAGCATTGACAGACTAATAGCCAGATCAGAGATGCAAAAAGGAGCGTTGAAAGGCCAATTACAGCCAGAACAGCAACAAACAGAAGAGTGGACAATCTACTAATCTCTAATGAAAAGCCTGGATGTGATTCACAAATACCAGGAAATTACTGGAAATAAAGAGGAGGCCTATCATTCTTAGCGGTGTATGGAACAAGGCTGACAGTAACACATCTATGTGACCGTACACCTATTTTGATGTAATGAGATAGCCTTCTGTGCCTATCTACTCCATGTCATGACTTTAATATCTTAGTCTAGCGGTGACCACAAGCATTGTTAAGGGACCGAAAACGACGCGAAATTAATTAGTACGCTTATTCACTTATCTTAGCGCTTGTTGTCTGAGAACAGAGGCGACAGAGGTCGGAGGAAGGTGGAATTAAAGTCTAATGCCCGGTAGCGATGTGTCTTTTGAGTTATATCAATTTGTCTTCCTAGCAAAGCTTTTGAAAGTATGTTTTAGTAGCTAATTCTTTGTGGGATTTAAAGGTCTCCCTATTAATCATCATCATCATCATCATCAGCCTATTAATGTTTCCACTGCTGGGACACAGGCCTCCTCTCTATGAGACGGCCCAGTGCGGGTAGGTAGATGTCACATGTCATCGATTGCTTTTAGTTCTAGGACATGCCGGTTTCCTCACGATGTTTTCCTTCGCCATTTTGAGAGCAGTGGTGATGAACACAAAGTAATGCGCCGACCTGGGTTCCAACTCACAACTTACTAATTGTAAGTCGGGGTCGCCACCACTGGGCCACCGCTGCTCACTGCTTCCACTTTCAAGACTTTCAATTGATTTGCCTTTAACGCTTCTAACTGTTCAACAAACAACGTAATCGTACTCCGTTTAAGATATACGCTTACCGAATCTTTGGGTCCCTGAAGTTTGATCCGCGTGACCCTGAACGAAAACCAATAATCCCGGGTGACCCGTATTAATTCCGCACACTTTGGGCTCACAAGCCTCACACATACCGGGAAACTAAAATAGAACGGGATTAGATAGGATTACTGGAGTTTATGGTACCTATTGTATTGCGGTGTGCTTATTGAAATCTGCTGGATTTAAGGGGATGTCACCACCAAAATGCGCGCACACTGTCTATTTGTATCGGAGTAAATGAGAGCGAGAGATTTGTAGATGTCACATGTCTTCGAACTCTTGATTCTCCTGGGTTCGAACCCACGACTTACTGTTCGTAAGTCGGGGCCGCCATCACTGGGCCACCGCTGCTCTGCTCTGCTTTGTCTAGTCTCCCTAATAATGCCATGAATATGAACAGTGCTTTGATATTAGTGAAGAGACTTCCCTCCGCGCACTCGATCGGTTTGGATGCGATCTATTTCGCTGTCGATTTTAATTACGATTTTCGTGTTCCGTGATCGATTCCCGGCTCGTGAGTTGTGTACTATTGTGCTAAGTGCTAGTATCGTAAGTTTTTTTAGTGTTTTTACGTCGGTTTTACTGGTATTTTAGTTAATTTCGTTTACTTTCGGTGAGTACATTAACTTTTTTTGGTGTGTGGGTACCTCGAAATAATTTTAACGTCCGTTAATTCTGTTACCTTTCTTACGTTCTAATAGTTTGTTTGAATTTCATAATTTATAATATGTCATCCATTAATGATGACCCGCCTGACCGTGGCAGAGATGCATTCCATACACCCGGGTCGCCGACGACCTCCGCTAGTTCAACAAAACGTTTGTTTCGCGAAATGTCACCTTCGTACATATCGCCCGAGGAAAGGTCAAAACGGCTTCACACATCCGACTCAATTGAGAAACCTTCGCCAATATTAAACGTCAGTACTGCGAGCAATGACAATTACTGCGATTTAGTCTCACAGGCGTCTGCATTTCTTTCTAAAATTAACGACCTTGTTAATGATCAAGGGTCCCGCATTAATGTCGCAAATAAATCCGCTATCATGGACATGACTCAGCGCGTAACGGCCATCGTTTCTTTGTTAGCCATAAAATCATCCTCCAATGAAACTAAATTAGCCAATACGAAACGCGAATTGGATATAATGAAATTAAATCGTAATACTAATAATGTCAATACTAGTGATTGTAACAAATCTTCGTATGCGGATTCTTTGAAACTTCGTCTACCTAAAGTTGCGCCAGCCGTGGAGTCCCGCGTTCCCCTTCCGTGCGTCGTTGCGTACCCTACAGCTGACCGGTTAGCCGATTACTCGTCATCGTCCGCGACTAAACAAGCGCTTATGAAAGCGATTAAGCCTAGTGACGACGGATTTCAAATTGTAGGCGTTAAGAAAACCGCGAAATCTGGCGTTGTATTACGTGTCGCTAATGACAACCAAATAAAAAAATTGCTATCGGTCGATGCTATTAGGTCCTATTAGGGCTTAAGACTTGAAAAACCGAAAGGCCGAAGGCCTCGTATATTAGTTAAGGACGTCCCATCCTCAATGGAAGACAATGCTTTTCTGCACGCGTTATACCGTCAAAACATTAAAGACGAGCTGCCAATAAATGAGGATGATTTTATTAAGCCAACTAAAATTATTCGTAGGCGTTCCTTAGATAACGGTCGCAAGTGGATAGGCGTTGAAATCGAGTCCACAGTTCGAAAACATTTAGTGTCCACCAAAGATAAATTATTTATTGATTGGGCGACTTGCCGTTTCATCGATGATGTCGAAGTAGTTCGTTGTTTACATTGCCAGCAGTTCGGTCACGTTATGAAACACTGCGTTATTAAATCACCTACCTGTGCTAACTGCTCGGAAGCACATGAAACAAATAACTGCCCGCACAAGGATAATTTAAATTACATACCGACTTGCGTGGCGTGTAAACGTTTTAAAAAACCGTTTGACCATCGTTGCGGGTCCCCAGAGTGTACCACTTACAAACTTAAGCTCGAACAGTTAATCCTCAATACCAACTACTAAAATAATGGATAGTTTAACTATAGGACAATTAAATCTCCACAACGATAGGGTGGCGACCTCTGAATTAGACAAATTAATTATCGATTATAACTTAGACATAGTACTTGTTCAAGAACAATACCAGAACGCTCACTTACGTCACAAAGTAGTTCAGCTGGACAGCAAAGCACGAGCCGGAATTTACGTGGCGCGTTCTTCTAACTTTACAGTAACGTCTTTGCGCAACCTCATGACGCCCCACTGTGCCGTTGCGGAAGTCTCATCAGCTTCTTTTAAAGTTTACGTTGTGAGCTGTTACTTTCAATACTCAGATCCTGTTGCACCTCATATACATAACCTCCGTCACGTCTTACAGTCACTCGCGGGCAGTAAAGTTATCGTTGGCGCTGATGTTAACGCGTCATCGTCTCTGTGGTATGGCAAGGTTAGGTCAACAGATTTCGACCGACGTTGTGCTGTTGAAGATTTTATAGCAGAAATGAACCTATCAATTCATAATACCCCTGATGCACCACCTACTTTTTGCAGCCCAATGGGCGAATCTTGTATTGACGTCACACTTTCTAGTGCAGACGTACGATTGGATAGGTGGCGTGTCCTACCAGATGCGTCTTGTAGTAATCATCGCCTGATCGTGTACGAATTTGTTCCGAGGTCTACTCAAGGTCCATCTCATATCACTGGTAATTTTAGATATAAAAGTAAAGGCGCGAATTGGGAATTCTTTGGCTTGCTTTTTGCATGTCACGCCAAAGACTTCACTCGTGATGGGCTGTCAGCTGAAGAAAGTGCTGAAATTATGTCAGACACCTTCACTTACTGTGCTGACATCGCCATTGGTCGCGCATCTATGACCAACATCCATAGATGTGATTGGTGGTGTGACTACATTGAGCAGCGTAAAAGCTATCGCCGAGCGCGCAGACATTTAAACAAGCTTAGAAAACAAAAGGTCACCGGAGACCCACTTAACTTTGCTTTAAATGCATTTAGAGTTGCCAAGTCCTGCTACAGAGCATCAGTGGAAAAGTCTAAGGGTAATTTACTGCGAAAAATAGTAGAAAAACTAGATAAAGAAGGTCCGTGGTCTCCTTTGTATCACGAGTTCAAAGCTAATTGGTCAGTCGACCTGGCGTTTGTCCAGAACATTAAAGTAAACAATAGACACACGACCGGTATTGAGGAAACAACCGAAGTTCTATTAAATAGTCTGATACCTGATGATTCGCCAGTAAATGACAATGACTACCATCAGCAGATCAGAGCGTGGGCATCTGTGCCACCTGAATCACCAACGTCAGACCTTCCATCCATTGACGAATTCATTAATCTTGTCAGGAAACTGCCTCTTAACAAATCATCAGGTGAAGATAAAATATCTAATCGGATGATAATAGAAGCTTGTAAAACAGCGGGTGACGCCATTTTATCTGTTTTCAACCGATGTATTGCGGGCGGCGTTTTTCCTCGTGTATGGCGACGTGGCTTTATACGAATAATTCCAAAAAGTGGTGATAAGCCACCGGACGACCCTAAGTCTTACAGGCCCATTACCCTACTGCCATCTTTGGGAAAACTCCTGGAGCGCCTTATCGTTCCACGTTTGCTGCCAGACGGGCCAAAGTTTCATAACAACCAATTCGGTTTCACCGTGGGAAAATCTACCGTAGACGCGGCACTTTCTGTTAGAAAAATTGTTAATAACTCGGAACACAAGTACGTGGTTGGAATCTTTTTAGATATTTCCGGGGCTTTTGATAACGCATGGTGGCCGATGCTACTACTTAAAATGAAGAATCGCGGCTGCTATAAAAACATATATAATCTTGTTTATTCATATTTTTTAAATGGTTCCGCGAAACTCAAACTCGGACATCATTCTATGTCAAAGTCCCTTACCATGGGATGTCCTCAGGGCTCGGTAATCGCTCCGTATCTGTGGAATTTAGGTTTCGATGATTTTCTCGTGATTCCTCTCCCACCCGGCTGTTCATTAACCGGTTACGCGGACGACGGCCTGCTGCTCATTCAGTCGAGTACTCGGGCTGGACTCGAGAATTTAGCTGACACTTGCCTACGATTAATATCTCAGTGGGGCGATCGAAACCGTCTGACCTTTGCACCGCAAAAAACTTATCAACTAATTTTAAAAGGTAATCTTAAATCGTGGCCTAGTATTAAATTTAATAACGTTCCCGTGAAAAGAAAGCAGTCCGTGTGCTACCTTGGTTTGGTCTTAGAGAAGAATTTTTCATTCATAGATCATATAAAAACTGTCGGCGAAAAAACTAAAAAGAACTTTTATGCCTTAACTGGGCGCGCGCGCATCGCTCGTTGCCGGGTGCTGTGAGCGTACTCCGTGTGCCGTGTTGATGAATATAGTCAAAATGTCGGAAATTATCAAGTGTAACTCGTGTAATATAGTGATCAACGAACTTTTATCCTATATTCAGAACAAAATCTCGATAATAGACGAGGAAACGCTGGTGCGAATATGTTCAACGTCATTTACGAGCGAAGAAATTAAAAAAGCTAAGTCGTTATTGTTTGAATCTATTCCTACGGACAAAATCAAGACAAATCGGAAGAACAAAGGAAAGGAAGGAAGAGATCTAGTTGATATGCTGAGCCTTTTTAAATCGACTGAACCCGAGCTTATCCCTATTTTTGTGGCTCGCGAGCTGGAGAAACTACCTCCTATTCTTTTTGATCACCTTGATTGTACGAAATTACTGAAAGACCTATTGAAAGTGCAAAGTGAACTAGATTTAGTTAAAGCTAACTACGTTACAAAAGAACAGCTGAGTGAGTGCAGGTCCGAGTTAATACAGTTGAGAAATGATTCGTTACCAACTGTGTCTCCACAGAACGTGAATATAAGGCGCGGAGCATGGCAGTTGTATGATAGTGGGCCAGTTGGTCTCTCGCATGATATAAACGAGTCGACTATAAACAATTCCTCGTTAATTAGGCCCGTAGATCAGAACCATAAGAACTGTTCCGGTGATAATTTACTTGAATACCGAGAAATTGTGAGGGTAAACTTAAAACAAAATGCACGAAAATCAGCTGTGCCGAGACAACGGTCACCGGTTTTGAGTGAAGGCGAGAATGCGACGGCGAGCGGTGTGGAGCAGCTAGCTGAGGTGACGTCACCGCTACCTGTACCGTCGGCGTCGGCCGGCCAGTGCGCCGATAACTACGTAACAACAGCTGTGAAAACCGGTTGCCACAGCGAAATAAACACAGTCGGTGAATCTGAATCGAATGATAATGATGGCTGGAAGACAGTATCGAGACGCAAGAAATTTAATTACCGTTATCATGGGAAATCCGGAATTTCGAGAGATGTGGAAGGGCGCTTCAGAGCTGCCGACAAAAAAGTTTCGATATTTATAACAAGGATTCACATGGATTCGACGGATAAAGACATAATTAACTATGTATACAGAAAGACGAAGGAGATGATAACTTTGGAAGAAATTACTATAAAACGAGAGAAGGGTCATAAAGCATTTAAATTTCTTGTATCGGAGCAGAAGCTACCTATGTTCTTAGATAGTAATTTATGGCCAGAAGGAGTCATATTTAGAAGATTTATACCTTTTCGACAGAGTAGTACGAACGGTAATCGCGCTGCGTCCGATCAAAAAACAAAATAAATATGGCAAATGAGGAATTATACAACTTTGTAAGCTTCAACTGTAAGAATGTGAAGCGCTCAGTAGATGATGTACGGCAGTTATGTCGAACATCCCACATAATTGCCTTGCAAGAACATTGGCTACTGCCGCACGATATTCATTTCTTGAGCTGCATAGATGATGACTTCGCTTATACGGGTGTATCGCCCATGGACACGTCAAAGGGGATGATCTCAGGACGACCGTGGGGTGGAGTTGCGTTGTTATGGAACAAGAAAATCTTTAATAATGTTACTATAGTGCGATGTGATAATACTCGAGTGTGCGGAATTAAAGTGGTGATAGGGCAAAGGTCATTTTTAGTGTTCAGTGTGTACATGCCGACTGATAACACAGTGAATTTAGTCGAGTTTACGGATTGTTTGGCGACGCTGAGCGCTGTAGTGGCTAATGAAAGTATTGAGTGTGTTTACATGCTCGGTGACTTCAACGCCCACCCGGGTGAGCAATTTTATTATGAACTTTCTAATTTTTGTAACGATTTGGACTGGAAATGTGCCGATATTATTAAGTTAGGTTTATTGTCTGACACATATAGTTTTATAAGTGACGCTAATGGGGCGCTAAGATGGTTAGACCACTGTGTTGTTACTGAGTCGGCTTTTCAAACTATAGTCGATACACACATCAAGTATGATCCGATGAGGTCTGATCACTTGCCACTCATTATTAAGTGTAATATAAATAATGTGAAACCAAAGACTTTGCTGGAGAATTTTATATGTAATAAAATAAAATGGGGGGGAGAGAAACCTCGAACAAATAGATTTATTTAGAAAATTATGTAATGATAGTTTAAAAGAAATTGATTTTCCGCCTGAATTTAATAACTGTGGAGATAAACGTTGTGACAACCGAGACCACATGCGTATTATTGACAGTATGTATCAAGAAATTGTTAGTGCATTGTGTAAAGCCGCCTCTGAGAGTCATAATATTGTTAAGCCGAGAAGACAGCAACCAGTGATCGGATGGAACAAGCATGTGCGTGACGCTCACGGGTTAGCTCGGTGTAAATTTATGGAATGGGTACGGTGGGGTAAACCGAGTAAAGGACGTGTTTGGGAGGAGATGCGGGAGACTCGTAAAATCTTTAAATCACGCCTTAAGTGGTGCCAAAATAATAGGGAGCAGATAGCTCGGCTATTAGCTTTTAATATAAACTCAGACATATGTGGTATGTCGCAGTTTTTTGTAAATAGGTCTACGGAAATTAGTAATTATACTAATTGTAATTATACAAATAGTATTAGCTTAGATTTAAACTAGTCAATAAGACAATAGAAGGTACGAGTGACAATTTAGTTAATCTCGTCAACTTCGAGGTATCTTCTAGCTCTCAATCAAATGACTGTAAAAAAGGGGCTGAGCAGAATTCCTTAAAATTGTTTCACCAGAATATTCAGGGACTTTCTTCCAAAGAACTAGAAATAGAACTATTTTTAGAAAAAACTAAGTTTGATATTATCTGTTTTACTGAACATTGGATGAAAGATTATGAAGTAATGCAAATAAATTATGAGAATTACAAGGTGAGCAGTTGCTTTAACCGAAAATCTAAGATGCGTGGGGGTTCATTAATCCTAGTAAAAAATTGTATTAAATCTAAGTCTCGTAATGATATAGTCGATCTATCGGTTGAACATAGCATTGAATTGTCTTGTGTTGAGCTAGATAAGCATGTAATAGTGTGCGTTTACAGACCCCCTAATTACCTGAACTATTCTATCTTTGAGTCAGTAATGGAAGATGCTTTGGCAAAACTTGTAACTGGTAATAAACCAATAATTATCTGTGGTGACTTTAATGTCAATATCATAGAGAATAATGTGAATAGCAGTAGATTCTTAAGTCTCTTTAAATCATTTAACTTGTCAAATGTGTTTTCAGAACCAACTCGAATTACGACAAATACTGCTACATGTATCGATAATGTTTTTTGTTGCTGCGATTACATAAATAAATCCATCGTAAATTGCCTGCCTTCAGATCATAGTGGTCAGACGGTTACTTTCGCATACAATAGACAATTACAAAGAATTCAGATACAAACTAGACAAATAACACCCAGCAATCTAGACAAATTTAATAATAATTTAATTAGCAAGTTCAGTATACTGGGTCATATTAGAAACAATGCAAATGTATTTTATGAAGAATTATTTTCGGTAGTGCACACTGAATTTAATAATACTTTAAAAAAGAAATCTAAAACTATTGGCCTAAAGTTTATTTTCAGTGACTGGGCAACACAGGGTATTCGGAAAAGTAGGGAACGATTGTTTGAGCTGTACGGCCTTAAGCCTTACATCAACACTGAAGCTTTTAATAAATATGTTGTAACTTACTCGAAAATTTTTAAAAACACTTGCAAGGTAGCCAAATCCTTATTCATTAGCAACAAGATTAAATCAGCCGACAACAAAATAAAAACGGTTTGGAAAATCATCAACAGTGAAACAAATAGGAATAAAAAACAAGGTAATGACTTCACACTAGAGACATCGCGTGGCCTTGTGAGCTCCAACAATGAAGTTGCTCAAGAATTTGTAAATTTCTTTACCAGTATCCCACTTAAAACTACAGAAACCTTAAATTACTCTCCCTTGCTCTCTATTGATTTAATGAAAGCGAACGTTTCAGCCTGTCCAAATGAATTTAAATTTCAGCATATAATAATAATAATATCTTTATTTCAGACACACGTCCATATACATTTTTACAAAGAAAGCGTTAGTAGGGTTGTTAGTAGTACACACAAAAAAATAAATAAAAGAAAAAATAAAAAGGTGTTAGTAATTTGTTAGTAAACCAAACAAGTTAAATAAGTGCACAATGGTAATTCACTCTATTTCCTATTTCTGTGCAGGTGTACACTTGCCCAGTACACAGTAAACGGACTGTCAATTTTGCACGCTAACGCTCTGAGGACAGTGTTGGTGCTACCACGGACTCTGCTCATCATCGATGCAGTTCTTTTCCTGATGATCGAGAAGAAGTCATCGATGTAAGCGTCCGCAAACATTGCGGAAGCACTGCAGTACCTGGGTTTCCTCAACACTGCCCTCAGCGCGTCATTGTACTGAACACGCAGAGCGTTGTAAGCCCGCCGCGTAAAGTTGATCCACAGACTGCACGTGTAAAAAGACTGACAGAAGGCTCTGAAAAGTAACAGTTTTACATCTGTGGTACATCGTGCGAATCTGCGGGCCAACATATTGCAGCGGACTGCCAACGCCCTCCTTTCCCTCTCTAGGTCTTCATCGTCCTGTAACCGATCCGTCAGCATGTGACCCAAATATTTTATTTTAGTCACCCTCTTTAGTACCGACCCACTGATCTTAACTGGCGGCACATTCGAGGGAGCCTTGTTCCCTGCTTTGTATATCATGAGAACACTCTTACTCGCATTATATTTGAGTCCATGTGACAGGGCATATGATTCACAAATGAACAGAAGTCTCCTGAGTGCACTCACTGACGGGCTCAGCAGAACCATGTCGTCCGCATAACTAATATTGTTGATCATTCTTCCGTCTATTGAGCATCCGACCATGGATCCGCTGAGCCTGCCAATCAGCTGGTTAACAAAGAGGTTAAACAAACTCGGGGAGGTCAACCCGCCCTGCCTAACTCCGCACTTCAAGTAATATTCCTGACTCTGCGTGTTGACCCATCTGACAGCATTCTTTTGATTACTGTACCAATATTTGAGGAGAGATACCAGCTCCCTCGGCACAGTGGTCTCTTCAAGCAGTTTATGCCAAAGAATATCATACGATACCAGGTCGAAGGCCCTTGAAAGATCAAGAAAACACGCATATATTGGTGTCTTCCTGTCGGTATAGTACCTTACAGTTTGTTTCAGACACATAATTGCCATTTCCGTTGACAGGTTGGGTCTGAAGCCAAACTGCAAGTCATGTATCTGAAGGTGTTCGCTCAGTTGCGCGTTCATGAGACTGTCAAGGACCTTCGCCATGGTTGTGGCCAATGATATAGGGCGGTAATTATGCTTGTCAGACGGATCCCCGGTTTTGTTTTTTATAATTGGAACCACAACTGTTTTCATCATATCATCCGGAATAAAGGAATGTCCTATACAAAAATTAAACAATAAACTCAGGACTCTGGGCAAGTGTACACCCGCATAACGCAAATGCTCTATACTTATTCCGTCATGACCAGGTGACTTTCCACGCTTCATCTTTCTTATGACATTTTTCACGTCTGAGGGCGTAATTCGATCATACTTCTCACCAGGTCTGACGTCTGGTTTACTTAAATTACCAAAATCACATGGCATTGGCTCTACAGTAAACAGCTCTTTAAAAACATTTGCAATATTTTGATGCCCCACTGCACCGTCGACGCTCACAGGAACAGGCAGGCAGGGCTTAGGATTCAACTGCCCCGTATTTTTCCAAAAACTGCTAAAATCTTTAGCCTCATGCTTTGCTGCCAGTATGTCCATTTTTATTTGGTCGGTATTATCCTGGCACCATTTAAATTTCTTTTTAAACTCTTTACGTGTTTCACACATACTCAAATACAGGGGCCCCACGCGCGGCTTCCCCTGTAGAACCCAGTTACTGAAACCAAGCCGAGCCCTCCTGTGTGATTCTCCTACGTGCTTGTTCCACCCTACAATACATGTCCTTTTATTTATTTTACTGGCAATTCGAGTTTTCTCCGAGGCACTACTCAAGATAGACTTTATGTTAGCGTACATTGTGTTAATTATATGCATATGATCTACATTGTCACATGTATAGTCACAGCAGGCCCGTAATTCCACTGGAAAGTCTATGTTACGTAGTGCCCCGTTGCATAGCTCCCTATATTTACAAATTTGGTCATCATTTCTTATACCCCATAAAGTTCTGTCATCTATTTCTCTATTTACAGCAGTTTTACTAGGTATACTCTTAAGATTACATGTTATTTCTAACGGAAAGTGGTCTGACCATGACACTTCATACAATACCTTAATACTTTCAATTGTTTGAAATGCCATTGACGTCACCAGGCAATGATCTAACCATCTTACAGTGCCGTGAGCCTCACTCAAGTATGTATAAGTGTTCAGACAATCTGGCAACAAATCTACGTCCGCGCATGACCAACTTTGTTCCTCACAGAAGTTCATCATTTCATTAAAAAACAATTCCTTCGGATGCGCATTGAAGTCACCCATAATAAATACTGTATCTACATTACAATCATCAATTACCGCATTTATTTCCGAGAGACACGAAGTAAATTCATACAAATTATCCTGACAGTCCGTAGGCATATACACGGAGAACACTAACATTGATTGACACTGATTCACACATTTGATAGCCGAAATGCGCACACTTGTACACTTAATAATCTCGACGACACTAAACGCACTCTTTCTCCAAAGGAGGGCCACCCCACCATAGGGCCTCCCACGCAGCACACCTTCAGCTGTGTCTACCGCTGAGACGCCGACCGCCGCAAAATCACAATGAATGTCGTTGAGATAGGACAGATCGTGAGGTAGCAGCCACGTCTCTTGAAGCGCAATTATATCCGCAGTGTCACACAGTTCTTTTATACAGTCTACTGATCTCTTTACGGACTTACAATTAAAACTCAATAGTTTAAGTAATCTATTTTTCGCAACCATCTTGACGTTTTACTGCCCCCTCTTTTCCAGCGACTGAGTCCTTCTGTCGAGCCTTAAATACACACATCAAAAGTGTCTAGGGATCAAGCATTTTTATGCGGATTTCTTGAGATTGAGATGTGGCTTTGTAATAAATTTATGATTTTATAAATTTATATGGATCCTTTTTGGTGCATTTCATAATTTGAATCAGGAACTCTCAATCAAATTCGAGTAAAAGATGAAAATAAGCTGTCAATATTTTCCCTATAAAAACATACAACGCATTGAAGACATTATTAGTGCTACTGTTTCCCTACTACTGATTAAAACCAACGTTATTATGGAGCGGCGACGTCATTTAAGCAGGGAAGAAATGCTCAGAGCCGTGGGAATGATAGAAGCTGGTTCCCGGCAACGTACTGTAGCTTTAGCTCTGAATACAAGTCAGAGTGTTATCAGTCGACTTTGGACACGTTACCGAAGCACTGGTACCGTGGCTGAGCGCCATGGAGGACGGTATCGCTGCACCACACGGAGACAAGACCGATACATTCAAATCTTAACTCGAAGAGCTCCAACAATAACCGCCATGATGTTAGCCGTGAGGCTTCATCACTCTTCAGGGAACTTAATTAGCGACCAAACAGTCAGAAACCGCTTGCATGAAGTGAACCTTCATTCCCGAAGACCGCTACGGGTACCACCTATAGCAATGCACAATCGTAGGATTCGATATCAATGGGCTCTTGAACACAGAAATTGGGCAGAAGAACAATGGCGTTTCGTGTGCTTTTCTGATGAGTCTCGTTTTGGTATGAGACCGGATACAAGACGTATACGACACTGGAGAACCCCTGGACGCCAACAGCGATTAAAATCCTGCCAGGAAGTCCATCCTTATAGTGGTGGAACCATCATGGTATGGGCGGGTATTTGGATCGGCGGAAGAACTGAGTTGATTTGGATCAGAGGCAACCTCAACGCTCAAATTTATGCTGAGATGATTGTATCAGACGTCATCGTTCCTCTACAAGTGCAAATCGGTCCCTTATTTCAGTTAATGCATGATAATGCACGACCGCACACCGCAAGAGTTGTAAGACAGACTCTCGCCGCAGCTAACATCAATGTCCTGCCCTGGCCTGCTCAGTCGCCAGACTTGAACCCGATTGAGCATGCATGGTATATGCTACAGAGAAGAGCTCTGCCGAATATGGAGGGTATCCAGTCGCAAGAAGACCTTTTTTTGTTGTTGCAACGAACATGGGCGGCCATTCCACAGCGTGATTTGGATGAACTCATTTTGAGTATGCCAAACCCATGTTCTTGTGTTGTTAGTGTTCGCGGTAGAAACACGGATTATTAATTGTTTAAGTTACCCGATAAAATTTTAAAGAAAACTGTGTTTTCAGTAATTTTTTCGAACTTTAATGTTAGTGGTTCAAATGTCAAAAATCCCTTTATTAGGAAAATGGCAAATTTCTTTATTAATGCAAAGGTTTGGTTTATCGTTACTGTGACAAACGAAAACACTTTATTTGATGAATCCTTAAAGAAAATTTTAATTAATATCAATCAGGAGAAAAGTTATTGCAAAAATATATGTTGATCCCTAGATACTTTTGATGTGTGTATTATATATCTCCTAAAAAATATTCCATTTGGCCAAAAATCGTCTTTTACAAATACGTCTAACTTACTTCTAGGAATATAGATCTTATAGGAGTCATAATCCTTTGAGTATTTCATGGATACTTTTTCTGGCGCCACTCTAATACTAGTTTTCGCCATGACATAATCTTCAATATCCGTTTCCGTGGTGTCCTTTGAAACATTGTATATAAACAATGGAATTTTTACGTCAGCGGCTCTAAACTTCGACGACGAGTCTACCGGAGCACATCCTAGTTTCCCTTTAAATCTTGTCGAACGACGCTTTTTCACTTCAATCCATTCCCCTTCATCGCCTTCCTCTTCCATTCTTTGCCCGTCCACTCTTATTTTATATGAGGTGTAATCCTGTGTGTTTACATAGCGCTCGCTTCTAACTGCGGTACGTTGCCCGCACCCCGCTACTTGCGCCGGCTGCTTATACGGAGACGGCGCGGGCGCCTCACTGGACGGCGACACAGCTGATAAACCCCATAACAGTCATAAAAGGTTTTAAGCAAATTAAGATCAAATTAACGGAAGATCTATGGGGTATGTCTATCAAAGCTTGTACCTCAATTATTGAGACTGTAGCGCCGTATTTAGCCTCAATATTTAATTTGTGCGTGGATCAAGGGGTCTTCCCGGATCTAATGAAATTCAGTAAGGTAATACCGCTTTTTAAATCCGGGGACAGTAAAGACACCAATAACTATAGGCCCGTATCCGTGTTGCCGGTTTTCAGCAAGGTGTTTGAAAAGATAATGCTCAATCAAATGCTTAACCATTTTAACACTAATAAAATATTACACGAGCAACAGTATGGTTTCACCAAAGGACGTTGTACAACTGACGCCGGTGTCACTTTATTAAAACACATATTTACTGCGTGGGAAGAGGCACAAGATGCCATAGGAATCTTTTGTGACCTTTCGAAGGCATTTGATTGCGTAAATCACGAAACCCTGATCTTGAAACTTCAGCATTACGGTTTAGGTAAACTTGCGCTCAGTTTAATAAAATCGTATTTGAATGATAGACAGCAGCAGGTACAAATAAATGGAGTCAACTCAATGGGTTTAAAAGTAAAAATGGGTGTACCACAAGGTTCGATATTGGGTCCCTTCCTCTTTTTAGTATATATTAATGACGTAGGTCATCTATTTAACAACCATCCGCATATGGTGTTGTTTGCTGACGATACTTCTTTAATATTTAAAATAAACAGACGTGCCACTAATCTTGATGACGTAAATAACGCCCTACTGCAGGTCCACGATTGGTTTACTGCTAATAATTTAGTACTAAATGGGAAAAAAACTAAATGCATTAGATTTGCTCTACCAAATGTCAAAAGTAGTGATTGTGACATAATATTGAATCAAGAGAAACTAGAATTTGTCGATAAAACGGTTTTCTTGGGAATCACGCTCGACTCAAGGTTACAATGGGGTCCTCATCTAACATCTCTTGCAGGACGGCTAAGCTCAGCAGCATATGCTGTTAGAAAAATCCGTCAATTTACTGATGTTGATACCGCGAGGCTGGTCTATTTTAGTTATTTTCATAGTATTATGTCATACGGTATTTTACTATGGGGACGGGCTGCAGACATCGAGTCTATATTTATTCTGCAGAAAAGAGCCATCAGAGCCATTTATGAATTACGTAGACGCGATTCTCTAAGAGAACTGTTTAAGGAAATTAATATCATGACAGTACCTTGTCAATACATCTATGAAAACATCATGTACGTTAGAAAAAATCGGCATTTAATCAGTAAGAGAGGGGACAGACACCACTATAACACTAGAAATAGGGACCAACTAGTTCAGCCAGGTTTCAGGCTTGCTAAAGTGGATTCATCTTTCATGGGGTACTGTTTGAAATGTTACAATGAAATACCTCCCCACATTCTTCAACTGAATGAGACGAAATTTAAATCTTGTATAAAACGCACACTATGTAGGCAAGCATATTATAAGTTGGGGGATTACATTGATGATAAAAATGCTTGGCTAAATGCTGGTCCTGCTCCACAACCATAGGTGGGGGGGGCAAACTAATTGTTTGTACTGGTCGGGCATTATTTGAGTCCATCGACACGTAAAGAAGAAGATGAAGAATTGATTCCCATGTTAATGTATTGTGGAAGCTGCAGAAGATTGTAAAAATATACTTGCATTGTATAGATTCCAGTTCTTAGTATTATATAATTGCATAGCACATGTGTGAGTACTTTGTACTGTTCAGCCACCATTTACATTTATTTATCTTTCATTGACTTGAATATGCCTTGGTGACTGAGAGAATGTCATGCTCACTTAAATGTCTCGCTGATGGTGGCGGGTGTGTCGGGTCATTTAGTTCCCTTCAATATGGTTGAGTTGAATGGCGCCGGTACATGCGTCATGTCTGTGAACGGGCGCTGTCAGTTGGGACTGGTCATCTCTTAGCAGCCAAGGTTCATTTTAATTACTTTATTCATACATTTTTAATCTAATCTTTCACATTGGATGCTCTTAGTGTGCACGTCTTTCTACATCGTTCTCACATATATGTATAATCTCAAAATTAATGATGTAACCAAGATTTTGTAACAATATTTTGATTTTAAAAGAGTGTCCATGGAGTTTCTTGCCCATTCTTCTCCATAGAGATCTATGCTAGGGAATAGGCAACTACAGTACTTTCTCAAGTTATTATGCCTTGTGACTGGGACTGTAGCTTTGATTTTCTTTTTTGTAATTTTGACTTTCAAAAGTGCCGTAATGGTCTAATTGAAATAAATGCTTTGAGTTTGAGTTTGAGTTGAGTTTGATAAAGATGGATATCCTCGCTTCTCACCATTCGAAACATGACTTTTTAAATTTTTGGAAAACCACTAGTAGGTTAAATAATAAGCCGGGCTTACCCGTGAGCGTTAACGGTGTGAGTGAACCGAAATGTATTGCGAACATATTTAAGGATCACTTTATGGTGAAATCGCCATTGGGACCATCACGGTCATTCAGTGTGGATGGCTCACATGGACAGGAGATAAACACTAGATTTACAGCTAAGGATGTTCGGGGAGCTATTAAGTCAATGTCACGTGGTAAGTCTCCTGGCCATGACAGCCTGAGCATTGAGCATTTAAAGCATGCCGGTGTCCACCTGCCCAGAGTTCTGGAATATTTGCGAACAGGTTTGATTGTCGGTATATTAACCATTGTTATATGGTTAATGTAATGACAAACAAAGAAATGACTCAGAGGCAGGTGTATTAGTCATAAGTTTTAATTTGTATTGCTTATTTAATAAATTATTGTTGTAGATAATAAATTGTGTTTCAAATTTTAATTTTTATAATTGTTAATTTTTATTTAGTGTTTGACATTATAATTTTGGAATTTTAATTTATATTATTTAATTGATAATTTTTTTGGATAAATGCTGAGATTGTTATTTTATAATTGTATTTTTTTGGTTCAAGTGTGTGCAATTATGATCCTAAATGGATTGAAATAAATGAATTTGAATTGAATTGAATTAACTAGAATATCCAAATCTACGTGGGGTCTGTCATTTCTAACTTTAAAGACCATTTATGGGGCTACCTATTTGGGGTGTATGTGCTACGGGGCACCTGTTTGGGCCGATAGGGCCACCATAGGAGCGGTACGACGTAAATTGCTTCAAAGCCAGCGTTTGGCTTTGATATTCTTATGCAAAGCGTATAGGACGGTTAGTACTGAAGCCTTACCGGTACTTGCAGGTGTACTTCCAGTCGATCTTGAAGTGCAGCGACGGGCTGCAATGTACTATAACGCGCGTGAGACCATGGACGCAGACTTTTTAACCCTACGTGACCGTGATAAGATTTCTAGATTATTCAAACCACAGACCGACGTCTGGGAGGAACTTTTGTCTGAATGGCAATGTAGGTGGGATAATTCCATCAAGGGCCGACACCTCCACCAGTTCTTTCCATCCGTTCGTGAACGGCTGGCCAGGACATGGCTGGAGGTTGATCACTGTGTTGCTAAATTTCTCACTGGTCATGGTAACTTTAAGAGTAAACTATTTTCCTTCAAGCTTGTTGACTCGCGTCTTTGTCAATGTTCCACATCTGACTGCGAATATGAACAATCAGCACATCATATTTTATGGGAGTGCAGTCTTTGGCAGAATGAACGCAATATTATGTTGGATAGTGTACAGGTTACACCCGGAGTTATTTACTACACAGACCTTGTAGAAACTAGAACAAATTTCCGTGCGTTCAAGCGTTTTTGCCATACCTATTATTGGAATCAAATATAACTGCTCACAACTTAGGACCCATTAATGTTAATATTTTATCCGTGGTGCTAGGCAACTGGGCCTATCCCAGTTGTGAACGTCCCTTTGCGCCTATTGGCCTTGTTTCTTTGTGTCTCCTGCTGATATGGAGGGAAGTGGAAATTACAGATTTTCCTACTCCTCCGCTATACTTTTCTGATTAATTTTGTTGCGGGATCCAAGACAGTTAAATTCATTCTCTGGGACTTCGTCGAGCTTCACTGTCTCGGCGCTTTTCTGGTGGTCGCCACTGTTGATTCTGGCTTTCAGGAGTTACAGTGGTTGGGAACAGTGTGGCGGGCTTGTCCCATACAATAAATAAATAGTGAAGAGACTGTTTATTTAAATAAATATCTACTCAAGGGCCTAATTAAAGTTACATTCAAGCACCGAAAAGGCGAATTTATTTTGGATAGGCCTCAACTACGAAAAAGCTTATTGTCAATCTTGTTGAAAGCCGTTGCAGAAATTCGAAACGCTTTGAATTCGATAATCTATAGGCCTTCAGGACTTGTAAGTTTAAATAGGAAACACAGAATGCATTTGGATGAGGCCTTTTTTTTTTTTTTTTCGGATGGGAAATCATCAAATGACTCCTCCCGCTCTGGGCGGAGCAGGAGGGAGTGTCCGACTTTTACAGACTAAAACCCATCCATGTTCCTTCATCGCCCTTTGTGTTCCGGGGCCACGGTATCTCTTTCGAACAGTCCCGCAACCCTGGCAGGCATCGGTCCTTACGGACCCTTTTCCTTTTTGCTGACTCTCTTTGAAGCGCGCGTGGAACACGAACGCGCCGTCGACACGGCCTGTCGTCATGAGACGGACGGACGGCGAGCTAGCTCATAGCCCACCGTCCACAGGCCAGCGCCTACGGTGGCCGGGAGCCACGTGGTGGCCCCGACACCCGGGGCGTCTCCCGCGGTGGCCGGGACGTTGAGAGGTTCTCTCCCTCTCACGTTCCACCACCTCCTTCTCTAGCATTACTGCTTCGCAGAAAGAGGTGACGGCGTCCCATTCCGTCTCGCTCCGGACCATGGCTTGAACCAGGGCCGGACGCGAGAGGTCGCTGCCGCATATCGCCGCTTCGAGGACACGGCGGTGCTCCGCCCACACGGGGCACACCTCCACCGTGTGCTCCACCGTGTCCTCCGGTCGATCCTCGCAGTGGAAACACCCGGGCGTTTCCTCCCGCCCGATTCGGTGCAGGATCTTCCCGAACACACCGTGTCCGGTGAGGACCTGCGTCAGACGGAAGGTGAGGACGCTGTGGCATCTCCCAAGCCACTCCTCAAAGAGGGGACTTATCGCCACAATTGTGGCGTGCCCTGCACGGGGTTGCAACAGTCGCTCTCTCCATGTCGCCATGAGATCCCGCCGGAAGTCTGTCCGCTGAGCGACAATTTGTCGCGGCAGCGGAGTTTCCGCGGCGTAGCGAATTCGATCATCTATATGCCTTCAAGACTTGTAAGTTGAAACACAGAATGCATTTAGATGAGGCCTTGAACATAGTTTTGATTTGCATATACTGTTTTTATTGGCTGCTTTACATTTATATTCACCCGCACTGGGCTCGCGTGGTGGATTATACACCATCCCACGCCCCCATAGACCTGTGTTCCAGCAGTGGGAACTATAAAGGCTGATTATGCTTATGCTTTAGATTTACTCAGGCCTAATCTTTAAAAGAGAAGAGTTGGTTAGACGACATTTTTGCCATCGCAGGAATATCCTGGATGAGGCTGGCACATTAACGTGGAGCTTGGCACAAGAGAGGCCTATTCCCAGCAGTGGGTGAAGTGAGGCTGTGGATGATGATGATGATGATGAACCCTTTAGGAGATATAAACGTGTGTAAACGATCGAACGAACGATGTTGTAACCATGTTGTGAAAGATTTAAATCCAGCAGATTTCAATAACGCACACCGCAATACAATAGGCACCACAAACTCCAGTAATTCACTAATCCCGTTCTATTTTAGTTTCCCGGTATATGTGGGCTTGTGAGCCCAAAGTGTGCGGAATTAATACGGGTCACGCGGGATTATTGGTTTTCGTTCAGGGTCACGGGGATCAAAGTTCAGGGACCCAAAGATTCGGTAAGCGTATATCTTAAATGGAGTACGATTACGTTGTTTGTTGAACAGTTAGAAGCGTTAAAGGCAACTCAATTGAAAGTCTTCAAAAGGGAAGCAGAGAGCAGCGGTGGCCCAGTGGTGGCGACCCCGACTTACGAACAGTAAGTCGTGAGTTCAAACCCAGGTCGGTGCATTACTTTGTGTTATTTATTTCATCACCACTGCTCTCAAAACGGTGAAGGAAAACATCGTGAGGAAACCGGCATGTCCTAGTACTAAAAAAAATTTGATGACATGTGACATCTACCCTGCACTGGGCCACCGTGTTGAATTATAGCCCATTCCCTCTCATAGTGAGGTTATCGTGTGTCCCAGCAGTGGGAACATTATAGGCTGATTATGCAAGGTAGCCCCAGGGTAGCTCGCGAAATTCAACTTTTTTTTTTTTTGTAATTTGCAGGTCAGTGTCAGGCTGTGTGTTCAGGCGACTACAGGAGCTAAATTAGCAACTCTATTTGTGGTGGTTCAAACTTCGTTTGAAATACTGTTAAAATAAAGTTCTAATCAGCTTGCACTACAAAGTGGTTGTTACGTCAGTTACTGCGGGCCGAATAGTGTGAAATGAGTGTTTTTTGCGATTTACAAAAAATCGATTGATTGAATTAAAAAAATAAGCACTATCATGCTAATATGTTGCTTGTAGAATTATTTACCAAAAACTCAGAATGATCGCATGTATTTTAGTATGGTTTTTACTAGTTAAAAGAATTTTTTAGAGCTAAGTTCGTGATTTTTTTTTGTCAAGTAAAATTAGTTGTATTATGTTTTCAAAACACTGTCATACTAGCATGTATCCTGAAGAATATCATATATTTTTCTGGTTTTGTTTATTGCAGTGAATCATATGCTTTTTCAACCGACTTCCAAAAAGAGGAGGTTCTCAATTCGACTGTTTTTTTTTTTTGTTTGTGTTTGTTACCAGAACTTTCGACTGGGTGAAGCGATTTTGATGATTCTTTTTTTATTTGAAAGGTAGTGCTTCCCGCGTGGTCCCATTTGTGAACATCTGATGCTGATCTTCGGAGATATACAATGGAACTCTTCAAAAATAGACGGCAAATGTGCCGTGAATGTTGCAATCGCTTGGATGTTTATTGTTTATACAACATCATGACGTAACATCACGCCTGTATGCTCTGAGGGGATACGCAGATGTGTACAATACACCCAGATTTCGACAGTTAAGTATATTAGGTTAGCGCGATCGTGTTCCGCGTGCGCCTCAAATGATGTAACATCACGCCTGTATGCTCTGAGGGGGTACGCAGATGTGTACAATACACCCAGATTTCGTCAGTTCGTTCGTGTTTCGCGCGCGCCTCATAGATATGTCAGCAAAAGGGACTGTTCTAAAGAAATACTGCGGCCCTGGAATACAAAGGGCTAAGAAGGAAGTTCCATATATTGGGGATACGCCTAATCATCATCAGCCTATTAATGTTCCCACTGCTGGGTCACAGGCCTCCTCTCTATGAGAGGGAATGTGCTATTATCCTACACGAGGGCCCAGTGCGGATTGGTAGATGTCACATCACACATGTCTTCGATTTTTTTGGTTCTAGGACATACCGGTTTCCTCACGATGTTTTCCTTCACCTTTTTGAGAGCAGTGGTGATTAAATAAATTACACAAAGTAATACGCCTGCCTGGGTTCGAACCCACAACTTACTGTTCGTAAGTCGGGGCTGCCAACACTGGGCCACCGCTGCTCACGCCTATTACCATGACATATTGTATTGGTAACAATGTCAAATAAATTCATGGCAAATATTTGTTTGGGAACAACTAAAAATGGATAAATAAAAAACTTTTTTGCAAAAAAATAAAACCGACTTCAAAAAACAAAAAAAAAGTGAAAAATAACTTTAGCTTCAGAAGTCGGTGACAAAAAAAAAACAATCAGACAAAAGTCACCGACTTTAGTTATTTTTCACTTTTTTGTGTTTTTTGAAGTCGGTTTTATTTTTTTGCAAAAAAGTTTTTTTGCATTATAAAACTCGCGTTTAGCTCCTGTAGTCCCCTAACACAATCTGTTTCGCGACCGTAACACGTATCTTTACAAAATTATAACCATTAAAATTATCAACAAAGTTCATTGAATCCCATTGATTCACTTTTTCATTAAATAGTAAAGGGGTTGTTCCTAGTTTCGTGCGATATTGCTAATTTGTGCAACTTTAGTCGTGACACATCGAGGAAATCGAAATGTCCTAGCCAATATCACGTCACAGTGGCCTAATTCCCAGCGGTTGGAATATTCTGCTTGCTGTTTATTTATGTATGTTCAATCATCTATCTGCCCAGCCTAGGATCGGATTCCAGTCTAACTAGATGCAGTTGAACACCCAATATTTTACATGAAACGACTGCCTATCTGACCTCTACAACCGAGTTAGTAGTCATTTTTTTTATTTTTTTTATTACCATATGGGCCTGCTCTTGACCTCGATCACGCCTGATGGAAAGCAATGGATGAGATCTATGATGGGACAAGCGTGCCCAGAAGATGTCTGTTCACTCTTGCTTTGAAGGCAGGCGGGTTAAATGTGGGTGGGAACACAGACGCAGACAGAGAGTTCCAGACTTTGGCTGTGCGCACAATAAAAGTGGAGGAGAAGCGCTTAGTACGACACATCGGGATGTCAACCAAGTCCGGATGGTACGCCGCAGTACGTCAGCTAGTCCGGTGGTAAAAGGGTGATGGTGGTACGGTAATACGATACCTTTGGTAAGACTGGTTGTTAGTCTTTCGGGCCACTGACTGTCTGTAACGACTGTTAAAGATCTACAAATGACATCCACGCCAATGTCTTCACGAGTTTTCCAGAAAACTGGTTGTCAGACGTTTGGGCTATTGACAGTCCGTAATGACTGTCAAAGATCCGTAACATCTTAACATAATAACTGATGAATTATAAAGTGTTGATAGATGTAAGGTAAAGCCGTGTTAGCCGGTTAGGCCGAGTGGTATCCGGCAGAGTAAAATAGAACCAACCCATCACACTCACGGGTGTTGTATAAGGCGACTAATGTCTGAGGCAGAACACCTTGCGCCTCCGTAGACCTGAGAATGGGCAGCAGCGTTTTCTGTTAGTCTTTCATCACTGCAATCTCCAATCCACCTGCCAAGCGTGGAGATTACAGTAAATTCCCCCCATCATGGGAGAGGCTTATGTCCAGCAGTGGACGTTATGGGCTGTTGCTGCCCGCTTAGCATGAACGCCGTAGACACGAAAGAGAATCGACGAATCTTTTGTTCATCTGTCATTTTGACGATTCAATGACAGATGAACAAAAGATTTGTCGTTTCTCTTGTTGTTGATAGACGTACAGAAAGGAAGACCAAAAAAATAATGATGGATAGTGTGAGGTATGATATTACTGAAAAACACTTTAGTAGACAGTGGAGAATGGTAGAAAAAAACGTGTTGCGCTGACCCTAAGTAATATGGAACAAAGGCAGGAAGATGATGTAAGAAAGATAAGTATAGTAAAGTATCCGACTCTTCCCTGGAGTGTAAATGTGGTGCTGTTCCACAAACGATGGGGCACTTATCATCGTGTCCTGCGTGTCCTGTTGTTTGCTCACTACAGGAACTGATGGACGCAAACGAAAGCGCCAAACTAGTAGCTCAGTTCTGGGCCGACTCAATTTAAATTGCCATCGACACGCTAAGAAGAAGAAGTAAAGTATCTCACCTCTGAATGCTGTAAATGAATGGCTTGAAACCGCTGGTCTGAACTGTATGTAGTCAGTCCGACCGTTAGGAGATGATAGTCTTTTCTTCTTATCCACGATACCTGGAACAAAAGAGATAAGCAAATGAATTCAATGAATTATTTATGAAGACTGTTAATACCAATACCATAGCAACTTTATGTCAATCTATACTAATATTATAAAGAGGTAACATTTGTTTGTAAGTTTGTATGTAGGGGGTAATCTCCGGAAGTAATGAACCAATTTTAAAAATTGTTTCACTGGTAGAAAGCTACATTATTCGTGAGTGCTATAGGCTATATTTTATTCCCGTACTCCCACGGGAACGGGAACTACACGGGTGAAACCGCGGGACGTCAGCTAGTGTTTTATAAAGATCATTGAGGTTTTGTAAGATGTTTCAGTACACTGTTTTACGCTTTCACGATTAAAACTAAACTTATACTGTCATTTTAAGAAATATTTTCCGTGATTATTTTAATTATTATGAGCTCCCGAAATTTGGACGCTGTTGCAAGCCCCTTGATCGCGGGATAACTGGAGAATGCGGGTAATAGATTTTTAGGTGCAGACAAATCTGTCTATCCTCTTTCATATTCTTTTGCTACGCGCACTACTGGAACTCAACACTAAGTCACGGCAAAACAACAGCAGAAAACGGCTTCAGCAACGGTTTGCAAAGCGTCGAAATATCGGGAGCTCAAAGTAATTAAAAATCAAAGAAGATATCCCGTAAGTGGCAGTGTTTTGATCTGACGGTAGCCGCAACCGGATCTATGATCTCAACAGTGATCAAGTGATTAT
The DNA here is from genome assembly GCA_905147715.2 of Xestia xanthographa. Classification (NCBI taxonomy): domain Eukaryota; kingdom Metazoa; phylum Arthropoda; class Insecta; order Lepidoptera; family Noctuidae; genus Xestia; species Xestia xanthographa. Next base: position 22,109,892 of record LR990666.1, on the reverse strand, counting down.
AATATGTCCCCAGCCGTTCCCGAAGGGGAACGGTGCATTGTTATTTTAATTGTGTCTGCAATTGCGGGTACATAAGAGCTACGATTATTGTAATGTTACAGTTAAGTTCGAAAAATCTGAGGTAAAATAACGATGCAGCTTTTTCCGGAATCGCAATCAACTTCACTATACACAAGGGGAATTCACTAAACACATCGATTTAGACGACGCCATTTTACACCGTTCGAAGCTTTCAATAAATTGGTGTTAGTGTTTCTTAAATGCATTGGCAGACATGGGTGTCTGCCAATGCATTTAAGAAACACTAACACCAATTTATTGCCCAGGCTTTGTAACGATCCGAGCGTGCTCTCGTTTACCAGTTAACAGAAAATTTTCACGTGTTTTTTTTTTAAGTACAACCATAAACAATTAACCCCCCCCCTTTTTGCCATGGGGGTAGATAGAACTACAGAAGCCACCTGTTACGGTCCTTACAGACTCCTTTCGTTACGTTCACGTTCATACGGTTTCTAGTTTTGGCTACAACAACTCATTTAGTACTGGGTAATACGATACCCCCGGACCAGACTTGTGGTCAGACTTTCGGACCACTGACTATACCCTGTAACGACTGTCAAAGATCTACATAAGACAGCCAGTACCAACGGCTTAACGTACTTTCCGAGGCATGGATAAATCTGGGATGTAATGGATGGTCACCCATCCACGAACCGACCTTGGCAAGCGCTGCTTAACCTATAAGTTCAACCTGTGCGGCTGTTAATATTTAGCCACGAGCTAAATTAGTATTTAGGTGAGGAGAAGAAGTGGCAAAACAAACTCCCCAGCCACTCGTCTATTTATTAAGTTAGAACTTGATTCTTTCAAAAATAATAGTCTAAAAAGTTATTACTATTACAAAACAAAGAAAAACAAAAGTAGGTACAAAATAAAATTTAGAATTATAAATTAATTCTAAATTTTATTTTGTACCTACAGCTTTCTTTGTATGTTATTATTATTAGTTATTTAGTGTGCAATTTTTTGTTTAAGTTTATTTAGACACTTCTTTTTTAAAACTTTGTCTAAGTTTAAATGCCTTGCATAATAATACAATTAAAATCAATTCTGAAATTCCTCTCCCAAATTTCTTCTCCTTAATCTCTCCCAAATTCTCCCTTTTTTAATGAATTGAATGATACTTTTATGATTACTAATGATTTCTTTACAATTTTATCTGTTTCAATTGTATTTTTCTTGTATATGGGTATTTATAATTTTATTTAAAAATAAATGTATTTTTTATTTAGTGTTTTGGTCTCATTTTATTATTCATGTAACGGGTCACAAATTCAGCCGATGTGATTCGCGTCATGCGACACGCACGATTGTCACTTGTTTATGCCGTATCTGCTTACTACCTAGTTGGGTAGTGGTCGTAAGCATAGCTGCAGCTGAATGTGTACTTGTTTTATTCCTTGGTCAGGGAGTGTCTCTATTGTGTAATTCTCAATTCTACATGTCTAGGATGAATCTGGATAGATGGGCGAAGATCACACAGTGAGTGCCTGAAGACGGAACCTATTGCGGCGTTACGATCTGTAGGACTATTACGTATCTTTTCGATCTCCAGTGACTATCAAGCTTCGGTTGTACACCAAACAAACGAGAATGTCAAAATATTGGTATTACGTATTAGACAGAGTGGATATCACTGGTGACTAACAGCCCGGGTACGGTGTAACGTCTTCCACGAAAGCCACTTCAAACTCAGTTGTCATCAATTTGATGTCCACTCATCATCTGCCTAGCCTTTTCCCAACTTAGTTGGGGTCGGCTTCCAGTTTTACCGGATGCAGCTGAATACCAGTATTTTACATGGAGCGACTGCCTATCTGACCTCCACAACCCAGTTAGTACCGGGTAATACGATACCCCTTGGTAAGACTGGTTGTCAGACTTTTCGGGCCTCTGACTACCTAACGACTGTCAAAGATCTACAAATGACAGCCGGGACCAACGGCTTAACGTGCTTTCCAAGGCACGGAGGAAACTCGGTATGTAATGGGTGGTCACCCATCCACAGACCAACCTAGGCAAGCACGGCTTAACCTAACGATTGACCCGAGTGGCTGTTATTATTTAGCCACGAGCTCCTCCAATTTGATGTCCACTATGCTTACATAATTGCAATATTAGAAGAATCGATACGAAAGCGTCTGTCGAAATGAGTTACAGTGATTATCAGCCACGATGGGCACCGATGACGTCATATTTGATCGCGACTGGTCATACATAATACGAAACTAACCTTTTGACAGTTATTTGATGGACACTGAGCCCAGTTAATATCATTTCCAGCTGTCAACAGAGATACGTAATAGGCCTCTGGACTCATTTCTAACGGATCGGTCGTAGAAGGTAAAAGTTATAGAAAACTGAAAATCCCCTATGGCTTCTGGCTATCTTTTGAGGAATTAGCCCAGCAGTCGTACGAAACAGGCTGATAGAAAAAAATATCAGTAGCAGCGTAGAATCTGTATTTATAACCAGTTAAGGCCCTTCTAACCCTAAAATTAGCAACTCTATTTGTGGTGGTTCAAACATCGTTTAAATGTTCTAATTAGCTTGCACTACAAAGCGGTTGTTACGTCAGTCACTGCGGCCGAATAGTACAAAATGAGTGGTTTTTTGCGATTTACAAAAAATCTATTGATTGGACTAAAAAAATAAAACACATAAGACCAGCTTTATAGTTAGTTCAGTTAATATGCAAAGTTTCATGATCTAATTTGAAGTACTTTTTGAATACCAGCGGTTTGTTGTTCGATTTGGAGGTAACTTTGGATTTTTTTTTATCGAGGAAAGTTTATGGGATCGTGTTTTGGTTACACGTGTCGATCGTGTTTGGTTTAGTACGTAGCATTACTGCTCAACTTTACTATATATTTATTTCATATATATATTTTTTTTTAGGCGTAACGGAGGATCATGCTAAGCCATTTGAGGCATGTTAGGCCCTTATTGGCTTCTGTAACATACGATTATCCTATGTAAAAGTAGTTCCCATTAAGGCCTTTGACACGTGGAACGTGTTACTTTCCAACTTATGTAAACGTCACGTTTTTGACGTCACTATTTTGTGCCGTATAATATTACAAGGTTCTAAATATGGAGCTGGCTTTTGTTAATCGATCTCACATGTTATTGGTATATTGTGAGTGTAGTATACTCCTGGTTATCCTCAAGGAGAATAAAAAAGTGATGACATATTATTTTAATAAATAGCTTAGTCAGTAATTTACATGGAGCGACTGCCTATCTGACCTCCACAACTACTGATAATACTGGGTAATATCGTGGTAAGACTTGTAAGAGTTTCGGGTCACTGACTACTTGCAACGACTGTCAAAGATAGGACTATAAAAGATAGTCGGGAGAAACGGTTTAACGTGATTCTCGATGCACGAAGCAAACTCGGTGGTCACCCATCCACGGACCAACCTAGGCAAGCGGAGCTTAACCTGAAGATCGACCCGAACAGCTGTTGTTATTTAGCCACGAGCTCCTCTTTTATGTTTGCGTATGTATTACTCTTCAATAAAAGGTTTAATTGATGAGTTATACATACCCTCTTTAAAAAGTATACAAACCTAAGTAGCTCCAACTCAGAATAAATTATCTAGTTCAATGAATATTGAACCTTATTTACAAATAAGCCTAGCTCAGAACCTCACGGGTTCGCATTAAATTAATTGGTAAAATGAACTCCGGTCCTACAATTTATTTTCAGAGAGCTAGCTAGAAAATTCACCCGAGCTTTGGGTATATTTTCGAGATCGTTGAAGCGTGTGAGGTTGAAAAATAGTTTGTCTAAGAGACCGTATGTATATAATGATTGATTTTTTTACTATTTTTTGTTTGAGGGACCATGTAGGCATCTGTAAAACCAGTGAAGTGCGAGTCGGGCTTGTGAACTAATGATTTTATGCACTGAAACTTCAAAAAGGAGACATTTTTTTTTGTTTGGAGAATGCCACCCACATAAAATTGTAACAGACATACAGTTATTAATGAAACGTATATAGATTTCTTCCTTATAATTTCTAGATTACAGTGGTCATATTAGCTAAGCCATGTCTAACCGGAATGATGAGAAATTCGAAAATGAAAACGTGAATCTAACAATAAACAATAACAATAACACGTCAAATGTCAAATGAAGTTGTCAGTCAACCACCAAATAGACGAATTTACAACGTTCCGTGCCATGATGATTTTCTATACCATCTAAAAGATTTTAGCGCAAACCTCTAAAATAGCATTAGAAAGCTCACAGTTTAATATTATTTCTTTTTATATTATATTATACTTTAATTAAAGCAGATATTAGTACCAATGGATACCGTTCTTTTTTTTTTGTAAACGGAAAAAACGCCCCTATTTACGTAAGTATTTTCCGTCAAATGGCATTGACCTCAAAACTCAAACTCAAACTCAAAGCATTTATTTCAATTAGACCATTACGGCACTTTTGAAAGTCAAAAATACAAAAAAGAAAATCAAAGCTACAGTCCCAGTCACAAGGCATAATAACTTGAGAAAGTACTGTAGTTGCCCATTCCCTAGCGTAGATCTCTATGGAGAAGAACGGGCAAGAAACTCCATGGACACTCTTTTAAAATCAAAATATTGTTACAAAATCTTGGTTACATCCATTAATTTTGAGATTATACATATATGTGAGAACGATGTAAAAAGACGTGCACACTAAGAGCATCCAGAGTAAAAGATTAGATCAAAAATTTATGAATAAAGTAATTAAAATGAACCTTGGCAGCTAAGAGATGACCAGTCCCAACTGACAGCGCCCGTTCACAGACATGACGCATGTACCGGCGCCATTCAACTCAACCATATTGAAGGGAACTAAATGACCCGACACACCCGCCACCATCAGCGAGACATCTAAGTGAGCATGACATTCTCTCAGCTACCAAGGCATATTCAAGTCAATGAAAGATAAATAAATGTAAATGGTGGCTGAACAGTACAAAGTACTCACACATGTGCTATGCACCTATGACCACAACAGGAATGATTTGACTCGCAAAAAAATATCATAATACAACTTATTTGTTATGATTTTAAGATTCCGGTTTCGTTTATAAGTAATCTTTCGTTTATTATTAGAATAAAATGGTTACTTTTTTTTGGTGTAAGTAATATGAATATCCGCAACATCGAAGAGGGCCTAAAAAAAACTGTCTCCTTTCAACTTTCTCTATCGTGTGTTAGTGTCTAACCTGATGTCAGAGTTTTCATGCCGCCCATGGTCCTCTGAGTTGGCTTTACATGCCGTCGAGAAATATCTCTCAGGCATGCTGGTTTCCTCACGATGTTTTCCTTCACCGAAGCAAGTGATCATTATACAATACGCACATTAATCCGAAAAATCAGAGGTGCTTACGATCACACCAGTATGCTATCACTGCTTCTTTTAACTTATATTCATATATTTGACAAAATTAAGGCTTTAGTACCAAATATAGTATCTTTAGTTTATTTTTGAGTAGGCAAAGACAGAATGCATATTATACAATATCTGAGCACAATTTTTTATACAATTACCAGCACATCTACGTATAGCTACCCGAAACTGACATATTTTTCAAATCAACCTTGAACCTATTAGTCATAAAGTTGAATATCTATTAAATAAATTTGCCGGCGTCTGTATTGTTTTCCTGCGTCGATGGCTGGTCTCCGTAGAGATTAGCCGCCATGACTCAAATTGGTCTGGAGTATTAACACAGTTTCGACTGGCTACATTTTAAAGTTAAGAAGATACAACCCTGTGACAAATTATTAAGTACTCTGCCACGTCTGTCTTTCTGTCTGTTCGTGATAAACTCAAAAATTACTGCACCGATTTTCATGCTGTTTTTATCAAAGGATAGAGTGGTTCTCGAGGAAGGTTTTAGTATATAATTTGTCAAGTTTTTGTTTACATTGGCTAAAATATAATGATATTTACGAGATAAAAGTTTCATGATTACTTTTGGTCGCCATAACCGACATCTACGTGGGCGAAGCCGCGGGCATCAGCTAGTTATACGTACGAACAAAAAAGAAGTGTAGCTAAATATTGGCCAGGGATAATATGAAAGCGCGTTTAATATTGAAAACTTTTTCTGATTTCTCTAGAATTGGTTTTACTACATTCAATAGAGCAACAGGTCGCGTTTAAAATGGCTTTTAGTTAGTCGAGCGTTTGATCTCTGGGGATATTATTAATATCAGTCTGTAGTGGTCCCGACACAGGCCCAAATGTCATTGCTTATTAAGAGAAGGAACAAAGAGATTTAAAAGATCTATAGAGCGGATATTGGGAATATACAATACCTCCTTCATGATTCTGGCCTCCTGGTAGTTTGTGAGACTTTATTATAATTGCTTCTCCTCTCCTACTTGTCTTTGCTTTCTTATACTTAACGGAAAATGTGGGCCCAGTTAACCACTATCAATTTTTGAAAGGGGCAACTGGTCCCTGGTCGCAGTTTCAAAGTGGATGAGTTGCCCCGTAACCCATATTTTCATGCAAAAATATTGACCCCGAACATTTTCGATTTTGACATATGAATGCTAGCTGAAAAGTGGACGTATGACACTAGACATAACGTTTTGTTACTAAGTAGTAACGAGTCGTTCATCATCTCGTCCCACAAGCCTACGGCCCATTTGGGACGAGTTGATGAAAACCAAAATACGTAATATTTGCGTTACGAGTTTGTATTCGATTACCATTGTCTTTGTCTTGTCCCTTCTATCGCTCGTAAATATTTAAATGTCTTTGAGAAGAAATGAGCAAAGATCACGAAACTAAATGTGTGTTGACGATACTCATTTAACATAGTCTCTGTGGTCGTAGTAACTCATTGGTAAGGCACTCTTACTCCATCTGAAATGTCTCAGTAACGAACGCAGACACGAAGTCTGTATTTGCGCCCATTCCAATGATAATAACATTTTAATAACACACACACACTTTTTTTTAAATAACATTTTTGTTATTATCATATTTCCATTTCCATTCAATTTTTATTATTGATTATACAAGTGCTGTGCACACCTGAATTCACCGCAAAGCTGTCGAAATATAATCTAATTAATGTAAATGATTTAGTTAATAAGTCGTTGGTGTGTCAATAAATAAATAAATAATAATATTCATCATCATCTGCCTAGCCTTTTCCCAACTATTTTGGGGTTGGCTTGGCACAGAGGAAACTCGGTATGTAATGGGTGGTCACCCGTCCACAGACCAACCTAGGCAAGCACGGCTTAACCTAAAGATCGACCCGAGCAGCTGTTATTATTTAGCTACGAGCTCCTCTTCCAATGATAATAATATTATGAGTATGAAATAAAAAGGTTTGCTAAGAAAAACACGTGAATAAAATTACGTCACTGTAAAGCGTGTTATTAACTATAATAATTATTATTATTTATATGCTATTCTTCGTAATACAAACCTCCACATTTCAAAATTAGCTCGGAACTTCCAAAGTTTAATTAAGTAATTCTACAGAACATAATCTTCATCAAACTCCTTAGCAACGCAGAAACTGGTTGAAACCAGTTCAAACAGGATATAACCGGATTTATGTGTGCGTTAATTACAGGTATAAGCGATTACTGATCCAACGTAAACACGTGTAATTATGTACATGGCGTAATTGTCATTAAACTAAAGCCTGAAATATACAATACATGACCTCTCTCTATTATAAAGTTTTAAGTTCGGCAGAATAATCTATGTATTTGTCTGCCATTTTTTAAAGAATGGTTGTACAAAAAAACTTAATGTGAAATTGCTAGAAAGTAGATTTGCATTTAGATTAGATTCGCAAATCAGTATCAGACTGTCAAACAAAAAAACCTGCCAAGAGCGAGTCGGACTCGCGCTCCGAGGGTTCCGTACAAACTTTTTAAAGGACAATTTAACTTTGCTGTTCGATCCCTGGAAATGGTTATTGCACCAACCGCAAATTATAAGTTAGTAATAGTAAAATCACTTTTTTTTGTAATTAAACTACATATTTTTGGTTTTCAGATTTTTCCTTTTAAATGTGCTGTAAGACCTCGCTTTTTGCCAAATTTCGTGATTTTAGGTCAACGGGAACTACCATAAAATAGGTTAGGTAGGATATATAGGTACTTCCGGTTGACCTACAATTTTCAAATTTGTTAAAAGCAATCTCTTACAGCACAAGTAAAGGAAAAATTCCGAAAAATAAAAAAAGTAGAACATTAAGGTAAATTTTGGTACTTACAAGTTTTCGCGAAAATCTAAATTTGCCCATATCTTTTTATCGTGTTGATTCAGGACCTTGATTTTTATACACCTAATAGGGACTATAAACTTCAGTATTTGGTATAAATTTCAACTTGTTATGTCCACCCATTCCTGAGAAAATTGGCGGTGACAGATGGACAGACGGACAAGAAAGTGTTTTTCTTTTTTACCTTTTGAGGTACGGAACCCTAAAAATGATTTGTGACCGTAAATAATAGATAAATATAGTTTTACATAGTTATAATCATTAAAACTATTAATACAACCCTTCTACATCATTTAATTAAATTGAATGACTTTTCATTAGTAGTTATTTAATGGGATTAAAATGAACAAAGGGAGTTGATATTGAGATATTGATGATTTCATTAAAGCCTTATTTTTTTAAGAATATTAAAAAAAAAAACGTAAGAAATTTTGAATTTCGCGTGCTACCCTAGCGTTTTGACTTTAACTTAGCCGAACGTTGACTCAATAATCTAGCGCTCATTGCGATATTTTTTGTCCTGGTCTAGTTACGGAGATATACAAGGTAAAAGTTCCAACATTTGTGACGTTTTTTACGTTTTAAATGTTAAAACCACGACCCTTGTAGGTACCTACTGAACCTATAAACACACCGTTTTGCCTGCGTTTCATTGCGCTCTACCATAAACATAACTTTTACTTCATGTTAAAAAAGTTTTATGTACAGAATGTGTAGACTACGGGTTTGTGATGGGTGTCAGCACATTTCACCGCTCGTTGAAGGTGAAATTTCACTCTGAAACCGCCATTAAGGGCTTTATCACACTAGCGAGTTGCGAGCGAGTGGAAAGCGGGGCGAGTGCGCAAGCGAGCTCGCCGCGAGTTCACAACGTGTGCGCGGCGAACACACCGCGGTTGTGCAGCGAGCTCGCCGCGGATGCACAACGAATTCGCCGCGAATAGCAGCGTGTGAGTGCACTCAATTTTCAACGTTAGGCTTTGCAGCCTAACGTTGAAAATTGTGTTTGCGTTGCGATGATAATCCGTGAAAAATCCGTTGCGTAGTTTTAAAGCTATAAGCTGTGATCGTGCTAATTTAATTCTTAAAAATGTTTTATTCAGTCTGTTGATTGTGAAATGTGTATTAAGATGAACCTGGATTCCCAAACTACCTGTGACAGTGTTATCCTCAGTTTTTATAAACATTAGACTAAATTAAAAGTGATAATACCCCTAGTAATGTAACTGTGAGTTACGCCAACAAAAGTGAACATTATAAACTGTACGTACAATATTTTAATATTCTTAATCAATACCAAAAGATTAAGTCTAATAACAGTGGAATCACACATATTTTTGAGTGCTTTTTACGAATCTCAACGAAGATGAATTCGTTTTTTATTTGAAACGGTGGTGCACTACAACGCCATCTTACACCTAATACTTGAATCAGTTGAGCTGTCTTCCAAACGGGGTTGCCAAGACTAATAACTTCATTACAATGAAAAAATATTGAAAAAAGCGACATCTGTTAGATCAATTACCAATTAAATAACTTACTGACGTCATTGAAATACAATAGAAACGCAATTTTGTCAGTTTTGTACCTGAGCGATTGGCGCAACGGTTTGAGAACTTGCTCTCCGTGCACGAGGATTCGCGTTCGAGTCCTACGAATGTGAAGTCTTTTTGAGGATTTATGAATTAAAAATGAATTATCTGAATAATATAACATTCAGGCGCACACGTACGCAGTCGGAACCAAACAATGATGATAGTGATGACATTATTTCACAAAGTTTGGAACACTACAAATAGTTTACCAGAAGTATCGGAAGACGAAGATAATAATGAAATAAAAATATTAAAGGAAAAGATGGACGTTTTAACTTCTCAATTAAATAGCGCGCACAAGGAGATTGAATTATTAACATTAGAAAATCATAATTTGAAGAAACAAAACGAAGAATTTACTAAGAAGAACATGGTTTATAAAAAAATTGCCAATAGTCCAGCGAAAATAAAAGTGACGACACCTAAAAATATAACAAAAAAGCTCACAAAAAGCAAACAAACTCAGACAATTAGGATTATCGAAAATGACTCCGCATCGGAAAATAACTTGAATAGTGAAAATGACAGCAGCTTAGGCATCACAAGTACAAAAGTCATACGGGACACGCAAAAATACCCCAGTAAACCTAAAATATGCTTAATTAGTAGTGAAATCTCAAACATATTATATAACATTGCTACAACTACTGGTCTACAAGATTACGACATGTGCCACTACCGTAAACCTAAATGTGGATTGGAACAATTATTGGATAAAATTGACGGAAAAGTAAAGGACTATACCCGCTCTGATTTTTGTATAATTTATATAGGTGAAGAACACTTTCATAAAACCCGTAATTATATAGAATTAGTGATATTCATAAGAGAAAAATTGCTAAACCTAACCCATACTAACTTTATAATATGTTTACCAACTTTCAAATATATGGAAAACGCTAACATTATGTTTAACAGCCGCATTGAAACCTTTAATAATCTTCTGTATATGGATACAATTACACACAGCTATGCACACATCTTAGACTCCAACTTAAATCTGCCCTACAGTTATGATACATATAACTTACGGTATAAAACCTTAAACAAACATGGCTTAAAAATTGTTGTGTCGGATTTGCAAAACCTAATTACTGACATATGCAGCCTAAATATAGCGCACTCAGAAGTTGACTACTCCATTCTAAATCAGAATAAAATCTCTGCAAACCCTAAACCAAACTCTCAGTTTTTTCTTTAACAATCTTAACATATTTCATCAAAATATAGCAGGATTAATTAACAAATCAGATACACTTTTAGTTAAATTAGATGAATTGTTTCATCAAGGAACTTTAATAGACATTATTTGTATAACAGAGCATTTTATAGAAGCTGGCTATGAAAATTTAGCTCACATACCGAACTTCAGTCGAGCGGCTATTTTTTCACGAAATACGAAAAGAGGAGGAACGTGTATCTTTGTCAGAAATGGACTACAGTATAAAGAATTACCGGATATAGCTAAACAATCTGTTTCGGGGATATTTGAATGTTGTGCTGTGGAGCTATTATCGTATAATATTATAATAATTTGCATTTATAGGATACCCAAACATAACTTGTCAGTTTTTTACGAAAAATTAGATAATATACTACGAAAACTTAGTCTAAACCCAAATAAAAAAATTATATTAACCGGTGATTTTAACATTGATGTACTTAAGAGAAATAAAAACACTTTAGAATTTGAACATTTTCTTCTACAATTAAATCTTAAACTAGCACTTTACAACCCCACTAGACTGAGTAGTAACAGTTGTATTGATAACTTTGCTCACAATTATCAAAAAGAATGCAAGGCAAACATTGTTGATTTTGGTCTCTCTGATCACACGTCTCAAATTCTTACTGTGCCTATTGAAAAAACATGTAAATTAACCCATTGGAAATTCAGAAAGCAAGATATCTCTACCGACAACCTAATGACATTTAAAGCTCACCTTAAATGTTTATGTTTCTCGGAAGTATATAATGCTAAAGAGGCCCATGAGTCCTATGATAGATTCATGGATGATTTCCTAATGTTTTATAGACTTTGCTTTCCGGAAAAAACAGTCACCATAAAGACTAATAGGAAAACTAAATGGATATCTCGTGGGATAAAAATCTGCAGTAGAAAACAAAGACAACTACTTTGGAAATATAGGTGCAATCCTGACATAAGCAATAAACAAACTTTTAAAAAATATACTGCATTATTTAAAAAAATAATACGTTTAACCCAGAAATCGCAAAATAACCATTTTATAAAGAACTCTCAAAACAGATCAAAGGCAGTTTGGAAAATAATAAATAAATCTAAATCGAGTTTGCCACATGATACAATAACTGCCATAAAAAAAGATCAACTTTCTATATCGAACCCTATTGACATATCTAATGAATTCAATAACTACTTTGTTGACGAAATCGAAAATAATGTACAAAATGACATAAAGTTGACTGATCAAAATAATATTGGAAATTTGACATCGCAATCCCTATTTATGTTACCTGTTTCGACGACCGACATTATTAAAATAATTGACAATCTAAAAAATACAAACTCAATTGGTTATGATGGTGTATCTACTAGAGTTATTAAATACGTTAAAGAAATTATAGCGCCACCTCTCGCACACATAATTAATTTATGCATCACTGATGGCATATTTCCGAAAGGTCTAAAAAAAGCCATAATTAAACCTTTATTTAAAAGAAACGACAAAACAGATGTAAAAAACTATAGGCCGATAGCAAAACTCCCAGTACTTTCAAAAATATTTGAAAAAGTGATTTATAATTCAATTTATATGTACTTTGAAAAGTTCAACCTATTCTGCAAGGAACAAAAAGGATTTCGTAAAAATCATACTATTAATATGGCACTGTACGATCTAATTTCTCATCTTATGACATCAGTAGATAAAAATAATCCAGTCTGTGCAGTCTTTACTGATATGACTAAGGCATTTGATTATGTAGATCATAAGATATTACTTAAAAAATTACGTGGATATGGCATAAGGGGCAATGTTCTGAAACTTATTGAATCATACCTTAGTGACAGATATCAATTCACGGAAATATCTAGAATATGTCATAAGACTAAAACGCAGATCATATATAGGTCAAAACCAAGACACGTAAGATATGGCGTGCCCCAAGGTAGCGTGCTAGGGCCGTTATTATTTCTGATTTATATAAATGATCTGCCAAAAATAATACGACACAAAATGATCCTATTTGCCGATGATAGCACAGCTGTTATAAAATGTAATAATGCGACAACTTATCAAGATGATATTAATAAATCCCTTCTCAATATAATCCGTTGGATGAATAATAATAATCTGGTAATTAATTTAAATAAAACTAAGGTGATGCACTTTCATCAGCGGCAACCACATCCAAATTTTGATGTAACCTAAAATAACCACAAAATAGAAGAAGTTAATAATGTTAAGTTTTTAGGTATTACCATCGACAGTAAGCTTACTTGGAAACCCATGATAGAAGAACTTTGTAAACGCCTGAGTAAATCTGCTTATGCACTCTTTCAGTTACCAAAAAAGGTGAATAAAGATACGTTACTGGTAGCATACCATGGACTTGTAGCTTCTGTGTTGCGATATGGCGTAATTTTTTGGGGGCAGTCGACGGACCGTGAGCTTATATTTAGGATGCAAAAGAGATGTGTCAGAGCAATGTGTAATATAAAAACAACGGATAGCTGTAGACCCTATTTTAAGTCTTTAAAAATACTAACCCTTCCAGCATTATACATATTGGAAACTGCGTTGTTTGTGAAAAGAAACACACATTTATTTGAAAAAATATCTTCCACTAAAAAAACTCCATTGCGTGCCCAATACGTAAATAAACTATGTAATCTAAAATGTAAGACCGCATTGATGCGAAAAAGTTTTTTTGGTATGGCACCTAAAGTGTTTAATAAAATTCCTAATGACTTAAAAAACATGACATTATGTAAGTTTAAAAAAGCTCTTATCAAATTATTAATTGACAAATGTTATTATAATCTAGACGAATTTTTGAATGACCAATTATTAGAATAATGCATTAAGCAGTACTATGACTATTTATTAATTTTATTGTATTTGATGTTTCTTTTTTTGTTTTGTGACATAATGTAACGACACCTAATGGGTCACTTTTAAATTTGTATGTCTTAATTATGACAAAACATAGCGTACCTCTTATTTATGTAAACACCTATGTAAACACCTATGTTTCACAAATAAACTGATTGATTGATTGATTGATGCGAATGCCCAGCGAATTCGCTGCGCAGCCGCGGCGAATTCGTTTCGCGCCCGCGATGAATTCGCTGCGCGCCCGCTTCGCTTTGAATTCGCTCGCAACTAGCTAGTGTGTTATAGCCCTAAGACGTAGCAGTAAGAACGGTTTTTGTAGTTCATGTTGTGAGGTATGGACCTGACATACCAGACTGCTTCGTTTGTCTAGTGGGCGACAGAAATGTTTAGCATTTAAATCAGCTGATTATGTTTCCACGGCTGGGACATAGAACGTAGAGGTAGTGAGCCGTAATACACCACACGGGCCCAGTGCGGGTTAATAGATGTAATGTTTTCGATTTTTTGGTTTTAGGTAATGCTGGTTTACCTACGATATTTTCAGTGATTGCCTTGATGGTCTAGTAATCGCGACTGCTGAGCTTGAGGTCCTGAGTTCGATTCCCGGGTCGGGTAAATTGATAATAAAGTTCTTTATTTCTCCTCACAATGACAAACTTGCACTAGGTTTCACATTATTATTTGTTTTTTTTGGCAATGTGGAGCTGGTGTCCGAGTTAGGCGTAAAATGCCTGTATTACAAATCACCAGGTCCCCACCCCACGGAAGAACAGAAAGTTTTACTTAACAAAATATGATAATAGAATAAAATCTATACTAATCTATACTTAATATTATAAAGCTGCAGTGTTTGTTTGTTTGAACGCGCTAATCTCAGGAACTACTGGTTGGAATTGAAAAATTATTGTTTGTGTTGGATAGCCCATTTATTGAGGAAGGTTATAGGCTATATAACATCACGCTACCAAAGGGAGCGGAGCATAAATGAAAGATGTTGCAAAAACGGGGAAAATGTATTCCTTTTGTTAGCTTTTTCTCTCTTATGTGACGCAGACGAAGTTGCGTGGGTTAGCTAGTGTTATATACGTAGATAAGGAGATTAAAGAACAAAACCTTATTATAATTTTGGGGGATAGAAGTTAAAAAATAAACTATTAACAAAAAGTTATACCAAATTGTTGTTGGGTTGTCTATTAGGAATTTCTCAGTAGCAGCCACTGTGTCCAGATTTGGGTCCAGTTGATGGCAAAAAACTCGCCTTCTATTACATGTGACTTAAACATTAGTGGCAAAATGTATTAAGGCACACCTCTGCGTAACCCTCCGGAGATAACAGGCGTGATATTATGTTATGTGGTCATCATAACTTGTCTTTAAAATAAATGTGGGAAATGGAACGCAAGTGGAGGTAAGGGAAATGGAACGTAAGCGAAAGTAAAGGAGAGAGTGCTATGTGTGAGGGAGAGAGCGATAGAGGAGGGAAGAGAGAAGGGATTGGTAGGACGCCTGATTGAATGAGAGGACTTAGAAGAAAAAGACGTTGTGTAGTGTGCTAAGGGAAATAAAAATATCAAAATTCAAGACTGCATTATTTTATTGCCTGGAAGAACCCTGTATCCCACATAAACATTATTTTTTATCCCTGCTTTTAATGGCCTTATGAACAGACCACCAGTTGCTTCCATTTTTAAAGCTTTGCACTCCATGCGTCAGGATTTTAAAGTCTCTTTAAGTGGACAACAGGTTGGCTGTCCATTAACCACTAACTGGTCCAGCGTGGGCCATTAATTAGAAGGGTTTACCTTTCAGAAGACTTTTGGGAGAGAGCTCTTGATGTGTTTTGTTGGGTAGCTATTTGAATTTGGTTAAATGTTCGGGTGCCTCATAGTTCATGTGACTAAAAGCGTGATGGACGACTGGACATTAATGTTGATTTATAGAGAGAGAGAGGAAGGTCAAATAAAAGATGGGTGCATTGTGTCAACATCTGCCGAGCCTTTTCCCAAGTTTTATTGGGGTCGGCTTCCAATCTAACAAGATGCAGCTGAAAACCAGTATTTTACATGGAGCGACTGCCTATCTGACCTCCACAACCCAGTTAGTACTGGGTAATACGATACCCCTTGGTAAGACTGCTTGTCAGACTTTTTGGGCCACTGACTACCTGTAACGACTGTCAAAGATCACAAATGACAGCCGGGACCAACTGCTTAACGTGCTTTCCGAGGCATGGAGGAAAATTGGTATGTAATGTGTGGTCACCCATCCACAGACCAACCTAGGCATGCACGGCTTAACCTAAAGATCGACCTGAGCGGCTGTTATTATTTAGCCACGAGCTCCTCTTCATCAAACGTACCTACATAGTACTATGGAAAGTTAAAGTAAGTAAACTGGGAATTTCTGCAAGTATTTTATACACGCTACAATTATGGCAAAAATCCGCAAGGCGGCTAAACGTCTTCAATAAATGAAAGCTACAATCAACTGTGGAATCAGACAGGACCCGGATAAACGATTCATCTTCCTTAAATCCCACAACAAAATCAATTAGAAAAAACAACGTTGAAATTAATAATAAAATAAGTTAATACCCAGTAACTGTCAAAGTTCAACAAAACTAACAACTAGTTATTAATATTAAACAAAACTCAGCATTAAATAAGTTAACCCCAACTACCCGCAAAGCTTAGACTTATGACCTAGAAATAACCGTTAAACAAAACTTCTAAACTTACAGCACAGTTCATTAATAAACTCTATACCACATTCACAATGAACGTTCATAACAAACAGTCAATAGTAGTAGTATCAATAGTCGGGTCGGCTTCCAGTCTAACCGGATGCAGCTGATTACCACTATTTTACAAAGAGCCACTGCCTATCTGACCTCCACAACTCATTTAGAATTGGGTGAATCGATACCGCTTGGTAGGACTGGCTGTCTCACTTTCAATCCACTGACTACTTGTAAAGGCTGTCTAAGAAGCTTGGTATGTAATGGATAGCAAACTTAGACAAGCGCGGCTAAAGATCGACCCAAGCGTTTATTAATTAATCACGATATCCTCAAACATAGGCAGCGGTCAATCTCTAGTACCATGTTTTTTGCTGCGAGCCTATTTACATCAACTGGGCACATAATCGTAATATCCATACTTCGGGTTGTCACAGAGAAATTCCTCATTGTTTGGAGCGTAGCATTTTAAACATCAAATTCACCGATCGAATAAGCAACACCACAATACGCTCCAAGACTGCGAGGTTAAAATGGGACTGGGCGGGTCACAATTCCGGGATGGGCCAGAAAAGATGAGCCAGAATCGTTACACAGTGGGTGCCTGAAGACTATCGTCGTCACCGAGACTGATTAAAAATTTAAAAAAAAAGCCAATAACAGTTTGCCTGACTTGGAAATCGAACCCAAAGAGATAGTATATTTGCGACCATTATACACATTCAAGAACTTAATCACTCAGTTTATTGGTGAACCATATTACATTCATTCACACACATTCCTGACCTCCTAGTACCGGTACACTAATTAACAGCAGTAATTAAGCTTGGATTAATTATAAGGATTGAAAGATGACTTATAAAGAAGCATAATGCAGCCTATAATCTTCCCACCGCTGGGGCACAGGCCTCCTCTCCATAAGAGGGAATAAATAGGCTTTAATCCACCTCACGGGCCCAGTGCGGGTTGGTAGATGTCACTTGTCTTCGAATTTTGGTTCTTGGCCATGCCTGCTTCCTCACGATATTTTCCTTCACCGTTTTGAAAGCAGTGGTGATGAAATAAATTGCACAAAGTAATGGGCCTCTTTTTTCCGGATGGGAAATCATCAAATGACTCCTCCCGCTCTGGGCGGAGCGGAAGGGAGTGTCAGACTTGTACTGACTAAAACCCATCCATGTTCCTTCTTAGCCTTTTGTATTCCAGGGCCGCAGTATCATCATCAGCATTTCAGCTAAAAAACGTTCACTATTGGACGTAGGCCATAGGTCATGGCATACAACAACAACAACAGCCCATAACGTCCACTCCTGGACATAAGCCTCTCCCATGATGGGAGGAATTTGCCGTAATCTCCACTCTTGGCAGGCGGATTGGAGATCGCAGTGATGAAAGACTAACAGAAAACGCTGCTTCCCATTCTTTGGTCTACGGAGGCGCAAGGTGTTCTGCCTCAGACATTAGTCGCCCTATACGACACCAGTGAGTGTAATGGGTTGGTTCTATTCTACTCTGCCGGATACCACACGGCTATGCCTCACGGCTATGCCACATGGCATACCAAGGTATATTACCCAGTAACTGCTGGGTTGTGGAGTCAGATAGGCAGTCACTCCATGTAAAAAAGTTTGGTATTCAGCAGTATTCAATTGGGTTGGAAACCGTGAATTAAGACAAATTCGCCATTTTTTAACAATGTGCAACCCCATACGGCACTCATAAATAATTAATAATTTTCAAATACCCTATTCTAAGTACAACACATACAAAGTAGATGTGTCATTCTATTCGAGGTTCTAACAGACAGAATGAGGTTAACGCTAAACATCAGGTGTGCTATCCTTGTCACTTTAACGACAATGAACAGAGACGACAATAGCTAGACATCATGCACCACCATTTCAGACAAGACATTAATGAAAATGAAGGCAACATGGACATGGTCACTATGTCGTGTCCATGATAATTATGTATTTTTACTTTGTAAAGTATTGTATGGTTTTTATTTTAATTAGTGTAATTATGAGGGCATTTTCTTTTTTTTCTGTTAGTTTTCAATCTATTGTCTGGCAGTTTGAGTACTTTATACATAAAGAAGCTCGTGGCTAAATAAAACAGCAACATATCTCAATCTTCAAGGATAAGCCACGCTTGCCTAGGTTGGTCTGTGGATGGGTGACCATCATACCCGACGGTTTCCTCCGTGCCTGGGAAAGTGTAATAAAATGGCTTTGAAATAAGTACGGACAGACAGACAGGACATCAGACATGAATTTAAATAAAAGGGTTCTGATTTAGCAACGGAACCCTAAAATGTGTAAAAGAGTTTGTAAAAACAATTTACAGAATAAACATCGTATTATCATTTAATACTACAATAGATTATACAACTGCATTACAAGCGAGAATTTCAAATCGTAAATTGCAAGCTTAACACCTAGCATAGCGCATTACAAATTTATTGCTGTCAAGAAAATCCTCAGCTGCTAACTACAGACCTTTCACAGTTACTCTGACATAAGCCTTATTACAACGACCATATAGATTAAAATAACAATGAAAGGACAGTACGCAGTTTGTAATCAAGAAAATGTCTCAATAGCGGAATGTAGGAACAAGACTGAAGAACAAGGATATCATAGTCTTTTGTTTTTGTATTTTGAAACGGTAGGAATTGGACACCTCATTAGATGCATAGTTCAATTTGCTTGCAAGACGGTATTTAAGAATTTGTCGTCTACTTTTAAAATAACATCAAGCCTGTAATAACCGAAGAGTGAGAGAGACAGAGGTGTGCCTAGTAGTACACCAATTTTTCCAGTTATGTTTAAGTCCCATGCAATAAGGAGCAAACCTATTGTCATCAACTGAGCACAAATCTAGACTCCGAGGTTGCTTAAAGTTTAACTTTAAGATTGTTTAACATAGTCAATTAGTTAGTTACAGGTGAAGCTAATAAAACCGTATTAAAATTGCTATCAAATGTATTAATAAATAAATTCGAACAGTAAGACCTTGTCAAAGATTATTATAGGATTTATAGCTTTACATCTTGACAGGGCAATGTTGGCATTGGATCTGTGCCTAATCTTACATCATATATCAAACAGAATTATGATATAAATTACGTCATTGTCCTTACTGAAGACGTCAGTTTCGGGTAACTTATAACTTCAGAAATTATGTGTGAATGAATGTAGAACAACTCGCTGTTGATTGTCACAGTACAATAGAATAAGTATGTAGGTTTTTTTTTTTAAATTACATCGCATCTTGACTGTATTCATCATCATTAATTTAATCAATTCTAATGTAATTTATTCTAATTTAATGAATTCTAATTTAATTTATTCTAATTTAATCTATTCTAATTTAATTTAATCTATGTTAATTATTTTAATTTAAGTACCTAATTAAGTATTTTTTATTTTAATTAATGCATTAATTGTATATTTGGCTGCGCATAATGTAGTGCATGCTGTGCTTTTCTGTAAGTGATGAGGCGCTTAGACTTTAGTTTGCTATGTCATGGGGTCTCAACCCGAACAAATTATAATTAGTCTTGAAAAAAATCAATAGATGGCAGCAAAGGTAACAGTAATGAAATTGACAATCCCTAAAATGCGTTAAACGGTAGATTTCGGCAGAAATAAGATTAGCAAAAATCAAATATTCACTGTTTAATGCTAATTTATCTATTTACACACATAAATCACGTTATTTTAACAAAAAAGATAAAGGAGGCCTTTTACTTCAATTCGAACCCTTAGATTGATAAAGTTTTCAAAAGTCAGCCATCTGTAGATCATTCTGTTGAGAGCTATTTGGTATAGATGGCGTTTTACTCAATTTACCTCACACGCCGAACGGAACAGTTTCGTTTGTGTGAGTGAGCTATCACTCACACAAATGAAACTGTTGTCAACTTGAGCACAGAATAGATAAGTACAGAAGTTGCACTCCTTTGATCTTGAAGAAAGCCGACATTATAAATACCTAAACTGGGCCCGCTCGATCTAAATTGTGCCTTGACGCTACGCGTTAGCGTATTTTATTCGGCGTCTCACTGCTTAATGGTCAGTCGGCAGGGTTGCCTCAAGTAGGTACTCAAAATAAAATACCACCAACATTTTTGTACTTTAATGTACTAAGTATTATTTAAATTTTAATTAAAACTTTTATAATTACAATTGTTTTACTCAATTATAATGTCTTAATATCTTGCCTTCTCTAAAATAACGATTAGGTACTTATTAAATTGAATAGCAGCATAAATGCGAAATCTAACAAAGGTAATTTAAAAATAAACTCTGATGAGAAGCATGGACATGGAGCAGTGAAATTTATATAAAAAACCGGCGAGTCGGACTCGCCCACGAAGGGTTCCGTACCATTATCTATACAATTAGACAAAACGGCAAAAAAATCACGTTTGTTGTATGGGAGCTCCCCTTAAATATTAATTTTATTCTGTTTTTAGTATTTGTTGTTATAGCGGCAACAGAAATACATCATCTGTGAAAATTTCAACTGTCTAGCTGTCACGGTTCATGAGATACAGCCTGGTGACATTTCTTTCTATCTCTATGCTGGTGACAGACAGACGGACAGACAGCGAAGTCTTTGTAATAGGGTTCCGTTTTTACCCTTTGGGTACGGAACCCTAAAAAGATAATTTTTTTTCTACATTTATTAATAGCAACAGTTTATCCGGCTTGTCATTTTCACTAGTAATGATTAATGATCAATAAATCAGTCAGTTAACAAACACGAAGTACGAGTAGGTAGGTACGCGACGCAAGGGCAAAAGAGCGCGAAAAATTAACGCGGCTTACGTACCTACGCAGTTACGCACGGCTGGAGCACGACAGCCCTAGAGAGCTTGCATATTCAATATGCGCGAAGCGGTAGGTAATTATCTCATGCCTACACACGGAGTGCAATAGCTCTGACTTGAGCACAGTAAAAACTCGAGCGAGATATTTTTTGTGGTTTTATGTACCTACCCATTGTTATTACTTGTCCTTGAACGCAAGGTGCGATTTCATATTCAATGTGCGATTAAGAGAATTTAAACAAATAAATAATATTACTTAAAGTGTCTTTTTACTGAATGAATACCTACCTACATTGTTTTTTAATTTTTGTCTTTGTCTGTCTGCCTGTGTTTCGGCGTTTGACGGGACAACTGGCAGATAACTGTTCGGAGGCCGCCTTTTAATACATCAATGAAAACTACTTTTATTTTAGAATAATAATTACTTAAGTCTTCGTGCAAAAAAAATTAAAACCTTTGTCATTTTTAACAAAATAGGTTCGATTTAAATAGTTCGCTGTTGAAATAGACGTAGGTACTATTTTTGTAATTATTTCACGAAGGTCGAATCGCGGACCGTTTTTCATTCAACGTTTAACATCACCAAACCCTAACATTAATTATCAAAGATCGGTTTATAACGTCATCTAAAACTAACCTAAATAAAACAAAAGTTATTTTTCATTCAACGTTTAACATCACCAAACCCCAATAAGTATAAGAGAGAAAACAAAAGTAGACTAAAATTTGTAGGTGTAACAATTGATAAAAATCTCCATTGAAAAGAATAAACAAAGCTTTTGAATACAAAAAAACAATTCCTTAGCTTGCTTACGCGCTCTACAAACTTGCACCCATTATACCTACCTACCTACTGTATGCGGTTTTATTGTCGGTTTAAGGATTGGCGTTTTATTCTGAGGAAACTATCAATAAGCAAATGTTAATTACGTCCCAAAAAAAGTGCATTAGGGCCATAGGGCCACGGTAATAGGGCTAAGTTTTGTCAAAGGTTATCGATAGCTCAAACAATATTATTTTGAGCATAATGTTTTAAGTTTGCCTTCTTTATTTAAATATGAAGTAGGTACCTACCTACTTAGCTAATTTTGTCCAAAGTAATCCTAAATTATAAAAAAAATGGAGAAGTTCGATAGTCGTCGTGTTAATAACAAGCTAGAAATAGACCGAGCAGTGCACTGCAAAATGCATAATAGAATAGGTACCTACTATTATTCTATTTGGCGCCAATAATAATTATTATAGCAAGTAAACAAAAACAATGATGTAGCTACCTAGTACTAGTACTATTATCTATTCTGTGCTAGTACTGTGCTAGTAGGTACCTATTTCCATCTTTCATCCTACTTCTAGTAGGTACCTATCTATTTCGTTTTATTTCCTTGCTGCAGTAACTAAATTAAATTACAAGCGATTTGATTGATTTGAGTAGGTAATGAACTAATGATACCTATTTAAGTATTATGAGCTGCAAGCTAGTAAGTACTATTTTTTATTCTGTGCTGCAAGTGACGGTCTACTTTATAGCGGCTCGAACCATCTAACGTAAAGCTGCGCAAATGGCACACTAGTAAATTTATCTTACGTTTTTTGCAGGTCAGTGTCACCTTGTTAATTAAAAAATATGATTCGCGGCCGTAACATGTAGGTATGTTACAGAATTGTTATCATTAAATCATCAATACAACCCTCTAAATTCATTTAATCCCATTGAATGATCTTTTCATGAAATATTTACTCAATGGGAATGTATAGACCACTTTAATTATTATAACATAACTCTGTAAGCAGCGGTGGCCCAGTGGTGGCGGCCCCGACTTACGAACAGTAAGTCATGGGTTCGAACCCAGACAGGCGCATTACTTTGTGTAATTTATTTCATCACCACATTACATTTTTTAACGTGATCCTTATTATTATGAAAAATTTAAATTCTTAAAATGGACTTTATTTTCATAACCATAAAGTTTATTTTAAGAATTTTAACGAGATTCTTAGTACCTACGATTCTGCTAAAGCGGCCATTCATTTTAGACCCTCTGCTCCCAAAACGGTGAAGGAAAACATCGTGAGGAAACAGGCATGTCCTAGAACCAAAAAATTCGAAGACGTGACATAAACTACCAATCCGCACTGGGCCCGCGTGATGGATTATAGCCCATTCCCTCTCATAGAGAGGAGGCCTGTGTCCCAGCAGTGCGAACATTAATAGGCTGATGATGACGATGATGATAATTCTGTAAATTTCTGTCGGTCGCGAATCATACATATTTCGTTCAACATACAGGCTGACACTGACATGCGCATTGCATTGCAAAATAAAATTTCGCGGGCTACCCTGGCGTTTCTTTGTGTCGGTATTATCGTGGTGTGCGTCTTGCCATATAGACGCTGCTTTTGTGTGCGTTCTAGAACATCGTAAAGTATGACTGCAGTTTTGATCGTTGAAAAATATGGTAATTGACAGCACCAAATAAAATAATTATTTATTTAAACAGGTTTTACCCGTACTATTTATTTATTTACGTAGGTACACATAAAAGTTGGACAAAGATATTTGTCTGCCTAGGGAGCAGAAATTTCTGAAGCTAAATTATCCTTTTACCTATTTAAAACCTGATTGCTTGGAAAACACGTTCGTTTTCAACGCGTTCGTTTCTAACCGCGTATTTAAAATGTAGCAGTAATTGAAACGTTAAAATAATACGAATATCGCGGACTTTATTCTCCTTTAAAATATATCACGTACTATGTTACAGATGTTGGTTATCAACGCTCGGTTACTGCGTCACAATTATAATTTTTATGTTTCAACACTTTAATAAGTAATGAAAAATATAATAATATGAATTATAATAATATTAAATAACATAAAAATATCACATCAAAAGATTTTCCTTTCACCGAAAACTTTTATTACAGTGGATCAAGATCGTTTCGTCGCCATATTCGCAATATCTTAGTGCGAGCGAGTGAATAGATATTATGAATGAAGTATCGCTTGAGTTGGTCACCGCCCGCTCGATGCGTAAAATACCTAAATTTGCGTAACGTCGAAATGTAAAAGGGCTCCGTATGCATTGAAATACTCAAAAACACATGAAGATTCATTCGCCGGTGCGTGTATATTGCTAGCTCACTCGCACAAATGAAACTGTTTCGCCCACTCTAGACATTTTTAGGGTTACGTACCCAAAGGGTAAAAACGGGACCCTATTACTAAGACTCCACTGTTCGTCCGTCCGTCTGTTTATCACCAGGCTGTATGACATGAACCGTGATAGCTAGACAGTTGAAATTTTCACAAGTGATGTATTTCTGTTGTAACAACGGCAACAGATAGACCCTTCAAATATTCATACAATATTTAGTTGTGTATTCAATTTAAAAATAAATAGTCAAATCAAAATAAAATAAATATTTATGGGAGGCTCTCACACAAAAAACGTGTTTTTCTGCCGTTTTGTCTAATGTTGTATACATAATGGTACGGAACCCTTTATCCGCGAGTCCGACTCGCACTTGGTCGGTTTTTTTGTATTATTATTACCTACTCGTCCTTGAAGGCACGGATCAGTGCGATCGGTGCTTTGGTGAGAATCTATATAAAAACAGCGCCATCTAGTAAAATCGATGCCACTTTGTATCTATTTATGTCATGTGATGGTAGATGGCGTTGTAAAACTCCAGTTTGTGGCAATTAGTGAGACGCTGGTGCTGCTATCTGTTGAAGCAATGGAAAACGAAAAATAACCAGTTCAATTACCCGACTTAGGGAGGTGTCATTTCTTTGTATGGCATTGGGTATCTGTACGAAGTATTATATTATCTGTGGCTATGTACAAATAATAATTTAACGGTGTACTCATTGTTGAGAAGCCTTATAATAAATAAATAAATTATCACATAAGACGGGATAGGTGGAAGCGTCTGGGTAGCCCGCAAAATTCAAATTTTGATTTCATGAAAAAGATATTCAGAAGGATTAAGTGGACTTAGAAGGGTCGTTTTGATAATTTGAATGCTTATAAGTCTGAAAAGCCAATTTGTTACAGTTGTGAACTATATTTTAGTATTTCAACTTAACGTGAATAAAGTCACGAGTCACGAGTGTTAACTAAACAAAATTCTACCTACATTACACACAAGAACAATAAAATGCAAACCAAGCAGCAAAACACTGCACAAATGTAACGCATTAAGCAGTTGGCAGCTTACAAGTGAACTAATTTGTAAGCTTAGCCTGAGCTGCAGTAAATGGTGCTGTTAAATAATCTTGCTGTTATGCTTTTAGTACAGGAAAGCTGTAACTTCTGTTGTTTGTTTTATGACGTACTTGTGGTAAATTTAGCACCACCATAAATAAAAGCAAAAGTGTTTGTAAACGTACTACCTGAATAAAAGTAATTTTTGTATATTATGTCCTAATCAAAGAGAGACCACCTACTTTTAATAAAAATGTGAAAGTTTGCGAGGATGGATGAAAAGAACGAAAAAAGAAAAGAAAACAAATAGGATTTATTTGTCTGGCATAGGACAATAGAAAAAAATGTTAAATTAACAACAAAACAAAATTATTTAAAAAGTAAACAAGAAAAATTAGACAAAAGCAATTTTGATCCAGTACGAGGCCAAAAAACCACAGGTTCATAACAAAAAAAAACAAGTCAGGTGAAATAAAAAAAAACCGGCCAAGTGAAAGTTGAACTTGGGGTTCCGTACAATGCCAGTCTTATAGTGACTATTGTTTACCACTTTATTTTCAATTGATAGAATTCTTATAGGATTTCCTGTATTCTACAAGCAATGAACGATATTTTGTATTTTTTTTTTTCAAAATTTAGGCTTAGTAGTTTTGGAGATCAGGGTGGGGAATGGTCAATTTTCGTCTTCTTCCATGAATCAAATCAAAGCTATTTATTTAACAATAATAACATAAATATATTTGAGATCCTCATAACGACCTCTTTCATTTGATACATGACAAAG
Source organism: Xestia xanthographa (assembly GCA_905147715.2). Lineage (NCBI taxonomy): Eukaryota > Metazoa > Arthropoda > Insecta > Lepidoptera > Noctuidae > Xestia > Xestia xanthographa. The sequence goes on along the minus strand of LR990666.1, from coordinate 22,083,307 downwards.
TAAGGTTTGCCAAGCTTTTTTTTTAATTTCTTAATTTGTCCCCCGAAAATGAACCTTATTAAAAAATATTTTTTTTTTGCACAACTGTGTTTGGGTCATAGGATTACACCATACTACCAAATTTCACCTGATTTGGTTTAGTAGATTCGGAGCAAATTGGCTGTGACAGACAGATGCACGAGTGATCCAATAAGCGAGCGGCCAGACAGAAAAGACGCAAGACAAGGGCAGGGCGCGGACCCGTCGCAGACAGGGCGCCGCACTAAGGGGTATTTGAGGCAAAAAACCGGTCATAAGTGGTTTTTCTAAAATTAACTAAATGATACAAACACTGCGTGTTTCATGAAGTACAATAACCGGTTTATCAAAGGGCTGCCCCCAAACCCACTCTACCTGCGCGGTCTGGCCGCACTGTCAGTCAGAACCCAGTCATTTTGTGTTACGGTTGTCTTTGTTCTCGGCGTTTGATTATTTTAAATATTTCTCGTGATAACTTGGCTTCGTGGGGTGAATAACGTCAAAATACCATGTTGGATATGGAAGTTGAAGGTATGTACTTTGTAATAAAATATATTACAATTCATTTCTGCTCAAGTTTTACTATATAAAGTTAATAATTTGCAAATTCCCTTTTTAAAAACATTTTTTTAAATAAAATTGTATAACACAGTGTTTTTGTTTATGTGCCGGTCTTTGTCGCCCTACATTTTAGACATAGTAATAAAGTTTGATCCTTTGCCTTGCAGAAACTGAAAAAAAATCGTCCCCCAACATACCCTATTTTTTTTTTTAATTTTTAAGTTAGTATGTATAGGTTTTCGATTTTTTTTTTATGTTTGTTTATTTTGTAGGTACCTACTTCGGAAAATTGATTCAATTGACTTCATTTCCAGCAGAAGACAGGATTTTTTTGTCTTGTTCATTGAGGCATTTTAAGACGAGTTTTAAGCAGAAATGGACAGCAGCTCGTTACACTTTTTTGTTTTTTCAATTTTTTTTTTAATGTATTTTTTTACTAATAAATCCATATTTTTTTAATCAAATGGTTTTTTTATTATACACTGACATGATATAGGCCCTTATATAGTTTTGACCGGTTTTTTGCCTCAAATACCCCTCTGTGCGCCTTCACAACTTTTTAACATATATAGAAAAGACACGGACGCGTCGCAGACAGGGCGCCGTCACGACTTTTTATGGCGCAAGATGCACAATGGCGAGCGGGCGAGCGCGAGCGCTATGAGAACCTGCCCTCCGCGCCCTTTCCGCTCCCCCGCTTGCGCCCGTGCAGGCCCGCGCCGTGCCCGCGCCCTGTCCTTTCTATATGTTTTCCAATAGGGCGCCGACGAGTTAACGTCGTGACGGCGTCCCGTCTTTTCTGTATGTTTTACGTCGCGACGGCTGTATACATTTTATATGCAAGTAGATTAAACGGGCGCCGCGACTGCGACGGGTCCGTGCCTTGCGTCTGTTCTGTGTGGCCGGTGCCTTAGGGTTCCGTTTTTTTTCATTTTTTGTACGGAACCCTAAAAACGACACGGAAAAGGGTTATTCCCAAAGTACTCCATTTCCTTTGAACTAAAAATATAAGAATCTCATACATTAATTCCCAAGTTACTCCATAATGTGTTTCCATGACACAGTGACGTCTCGAAGCCAATGACATAATTGCCAAGTTTGATACGTTACACTTGTACTGACAGCAATCAGATGGCTCCTGCAATAAGATTATCCCCCTTACTTCATAATATTTATTTATTTGACATAACGTAATGTTTCCGTTACTCTAAACATCTTCACTATGCCGACGACAAAAAAATATTAACCACACGGAACCGTCTTAAAAAAGAGATAGGTAATTAAAATCTTGGATCAAACACGGGATACTCAGTGCCATCACTAGTGCCAGTTAGTCATAAGTATATAGACACACACATCATCACAAACATTCACAGACACCGTACAGTTACCCACACGCACACAGGCACACATCACAAATTAAAATGCCAATTAATTTGAGTCACTATCGGCTAATCAAATGTTTTTTTGTGTACTTCGTAATTGGCGTAATATTCGATTATTTTTTTTATTTTATACTGTCAGCTGTAAAGCTACCTTTTTTCAGGAAAAAATCCACTTTATTTAAATATACATAAAAAAAAAACCGTCTGCAATTAATTAAAAAAACCAAAATAACTAAAACGCTTTTTCTATTCTAAAACTAGAAACGTATTGAGTATTGCTAATTAACTTTCTTAAAGTAATTACTTCTATCTAATTAAGTACTGGTTGACCTTTTGCTTTTGCTTATTAAGTTAAAGATACCTTCTCTTAAGACGTGTTTTTTGTGCTCCAATTATTTCAAGTCAATGAATTGCTTTTGTACTTTTTCTTTTTGATATTAATCGTTTTTAATTATAGTGCATAATTTGAAGAGCTCTTTGCCTAACAATTACAGCTGCTCGGATCGATCTAGGTTTAAAGAAACTTTATTCTCAATAAAGACAAATGTCACTCACTTGAGAACAATACTAGAATTTAAAATTACATAAAGTTCGTCGCCATCAGTTACAAACCAGACTGCACGCATTCAATGCCTTCATTTCTCTAGAAGTGCTCGATCCGCCATAATATACTGACTTAGTTGAGTTTTGAATGCATTGAAAGAGTGCAGATTTCTTATACTAGAGGGTATTCTATTAAAAAGCTGTGCTCCTTCAAAAGTAAGCATTTTTTTGCCGTAGTTAGTTCTAGTTTTGGGTAAAACTACCAAGCTAGCTCGCCGTGTGCTACGTTGACTGACTTGTTTATATTGGGTAAGTGTTATGTTCGTGTGAATAGTTTTGGTAAGAATTTTTTTGATGATAATACATGTGTGGTAAATATATAGTTGTTTGATATTCATTATTTTTGTGTCTTTATAAATTTTACTGGTTGATGTTAAATATGGATAGTTAAATAGTATTTTTATGAGTTTATTTTGAGTTATTTGTAGTTCTGACAATTTAGTTTTTGCAGCACTGCCCCAAATTTCGATCAAATAAAGCAGGTGTGGCTTCACTAGGGAATTGTAGATGGTGTACCGCAATTTAGGTGGGATGCAACGAACTATATTACGCAGGGATCCTGTAAGGGCTGAAAGTTTGCTTTTTATGTGTTCAATGTGAGCATTCCACGTAAGTGAGCTGTCAATTCTTAGACCGAGATATTTTTCACAGGTTTTTTGCTGTAGAGGCACATCATTAATTGTTAGTGGGTTAAATGGGGGAATTATTTTATTTTTTGCCTTAAATATAACATAACATGTTTTGGAGATATTTATTGTCAGGAGATTGTATTGAAACCATGCAAATAAGGTATTTAGATCATCTTGGGCTTGTGAGATAATTTGATGGATGGAGGATCCAAAGTAGAATAAACAAGTGTCATCAGCGTATAAGGTGAGGTGACCACGCAGTTTAATTTCGTGAATGTTATTTATATATATTAAAAAGAGCAAGGGACCTAGAATAGATCCCTGCGGGACGCCACACCTAATAGCTAATGCATCACTTTGGCGACTGCCAAGTTTAACCACTTGCGAACGATTACTTAAGTATGACTCGAACATTTTCAGAGCATTGCCAGTGATATTGATGGATTCCAGTTTCCTTAGGAGCAGCTTATGACTGACTGTGTCGAATGCCTTTTTTAGGTCAATAAAAATACCCAGGACAATATTTTTACAATCTATATTTTGTTTAATTTTAGTAATGAGATCAATAGTAGCTGTGGTAGCATTACTTTTTGGCCTAAATCCATATTGCCGGTCAGTAATATAATTTATAGAACTTAAATATTTTTCTAATCGGTTGTGGATTATTTTTTCTAGAACTTTCGATATCACAGGCAACACCGAAATCGGTCGATAATTTCCAGGATCTGTGGTATTTCCTGATTTATAGATCGGCGTTACTTTCGCTATTTTTAGGGTTTCAGGAAAATTCCCACCGGCTAACAGTTTATTCAGACATTTACTTAGATCATCCGCGATTAAATTTTTTACAGTTTTTATTACTTTCGTATTTATTCCGTCTAGACCTGTGCTGCAATTTGGGTCAAGGTTGGTTATAATATTTGTTATTTCATTAGCAGAACATGGACTAAAACTAGAGAGCTTCTCAGTGTCTTGGGGAAGGGGGTTTGGTAAAGCACGATCATAATTATCATGAAATGATTCAGGTATTTCGTTCGCTAAAAGGGGTCCTATCGTAGCAAAGTATTTGTTAAATATTTGACAAATATCACGTGGCTCCACAATGTAATTAGAATCAACCATTAGTTTTGGAGGAACACAGCTTTGTTTCGCTTTATTGCTTGTTAGAGTATTTATTAGACCCCACATTTTCTTGGGTTTTTTAGTACATTTTGCAAACTCTTCGTAATAGTAGGATTTTTTTGATATTTCTATTAGTTTAGCTACACAGTCTCTTTTATTTGTAAATTCAGACTTTAGTGTGTCGTTGTTAGGGTTATTCTGAAGTTCCGCCCACAGTATATTTCTTAGGTTAATTTCGGCAATGATATCCTTATTAATCCAATCTTTTTGCGGTAGGTTGAGGATTTTGGTTTTTGTAGTCTTGCTGTCTTCCGTAGCTGACTTTATAATATTTTCAAATATTGTGTAATCGTTGTTTGGATTTTTCAAGTTTGCTGCTTCTAGGACTTTATATAGCTTCGTGTAGTTTATTGCTTCATATTGTGTTTTTATTTTCGGAGGAGTTTTAACTTTCTTGAGTTCTAAGTACATCTGGTTGTGATCCGACATAGAAGATTTAATTATTGCCGTATGAAAGTAGTCGTCTTTTAAATTAGTGCTAATATGATCTATGATAGTCTTTTTAGTTTCGGAGTCTCTCGTACAATATTTTCTGCTTATTTTGTTCAATAGTATATGTCCAGCTTCCTTGACCACTGCTTTGTATTGTTTAGTCTCTTTATTTTTCTTAGTTAATAGGTCGATGTTGAAATCCCCGAAAACGATCGCCCTTTTCCTTTGTTGCAGCTGCGAGTCATATTCTTGTAAGAAGTCTTTGTAGTTAGTGTTTCCAGGATAATATATCACTCCTATGTCAAGCGCGTACCGTTCCAAACTTATCCATAGGTAATTGTTTCCTCCTGAGTATTTGGACTCTGATAAGCTATGCCTCAGATCATTGTGGACATATGCTGAAACTCCTCCCCCCTTTGAGTCAGTTCTATGATTATAATAGTGGGTGTAATTTTCTATTTGCAGTGCCAAAGCTTGGGCTTCCGAGCGTATCCAGGTTTCCGTTATAAGAATAACGTGCGCTGTCTTTGGTAATGATCTTAAGACGCATTTTAGTTCGTCAAGCTTTCCTTTCTTACGAATACTCCTAGCATTGAGATACAAAAATCTAAGGCGGGATCTGGTGGCATCAATATTGCGGTAGTCGTTGAGTACTTGATACGTATTGCAGTTCATTGTAGTAGACTTAGGCTCATTTATTGATTGGAGTTTTTTGGAGGGTTTTTTATTATCGTTGGTGTACCGTGGATGTATTTAATTGTAAGCTCATTCTCACCATTGTTCTTACGACGTGCCAATTCTTCTTTCAAACTTTTTAGATATTGCTGTTGCGCTGGAGTTTGGTCTGAGAATATTTTTATATTCTCAGGTAGCTTCTCTTTGTTACGTAGAAGATATTTTGCAGAACTAGAACTATCAAAACATACTTTAACTCCACGGTGTTTTCCAGGCGTGTATTTTCCTATTCTAAAAATCTTAATAGGCTTTGGAAGATCTTGGCACACCTGTGAGGTAATGTTCAAAATATAATTTTCGTCACCAGATATCCTTTCTTCTACATTGGGAAAAGTCTGCTCTGGCAGTCCAGCAAACACAACATTTTTTTCTCTATTGTTGCGCTCCATGACCTCCTTAATAACTTGCTCGTTCGTATATAGCTCATTATCTAATTTAGTCGTTGAGGGTTGGAATGGAGTGGACAGTTTGAGGGCATTGAGGTCTGATTCCAGTGAAACTATTTTCTGTTCACCTTGGGAAATTTGTTTCCCTAATTGTGACACAGTTGAACTTAATTCTTTTTGTTCCATTGTGATCTTAGATGTAGATGATTTGATCTCATTCATCTGTGTAATATTTTCATGAATTAAACGAACAGTTTGTTCATTAGATGATTTTAGCTCAGAAATTTGCGACTTGACCTCAGTTATATTTTCCTGCATTTTGCTCATGATCTGTTCATTCGACCCAACATATTTTTCTAGGAGTGAGCCGATGCGACTTAATTCCGAACGAATTTCTTTAATCTCATTTGAGCATTCACAATCATAATCTGGCTGTTGTTTACGTTTACGGAAGGTGATTTGTGACTCCGCTGCGAGCGCACTTAACTTTGATAAGTCGGGGTGTGAGCCGTGTGCGGTACTTGCGCCACTGCTCGTAGCCGAGACAATAGGATTGCGTGATGTTGGTGATCTTTGAACATTCATTTTACTAATTGTGACTGGGCAACAATAGTGGGTACAAAGGCAAACAAATTAACAGAGTTTTATTTTCGCCGTACCTGTATGTTTGCTGTGCACAGAAGCTCCGTGAACGTAGGGTCACTGTGCGAAAGAGTCAAAAAAGGCCACTGCTCTTTTTTCGCGGGGGTGAAGTGCGTTACAAGCGAACGCGGAGTCACTGTGCGAGCGGGATGGAGTATAGTCACTGTCTTCGTTGCGCGGACCAAACCGGTCTAATTAATAAACACTGTTTCCCAAATTGAGTTCTGTTTGTATTGAGATACTGGTTATTTTTGAAGGATATTGATTTAGATATTTTTGCAAAATAACGATCACACGTCTGCTCTGGACGACGACGAACGTTCACGATCTGCAGGTTAAGCCGCGCTTGCCGAGGCTGGTCTGTGGATGGGTGACCACCCATTACAAACCGAGTTTCCTCCGTGTCTCGGTAGGCACGTTAAGCCGTTGGTCCCGGCTGTCATTTGAAGATCTTTCACAGTCGTTACAGGTAGTCAAGACTCGAAAGTCTTACAACCAGTCTTACCAAGGAGTACCGTTTTACCAGTACTAACTGGGTTGTGGAGGTCAGATAGGCAGTCGCTCCATGTAAAATACTGGTATTCAGCTGCATCCGGTTAGACTGGAAGCGAACCCAATTTAGTTGGGAAAAGGCTAGGTAGATGATGTCTAAAAGAGCTACTATGAAGTTTCTAGCCGGTTTATAAAAACGAGCCCTCGATATAGGTTTTGACGTTTAAAAAGAATTTGAAACATAGACCTATCAATAACTGCTGCCCACCTATTCGAGAAACACAGGCGTTATACTAAAACCGTAGCTATTGTGGTCAGTGGTTTACATCTCGTGGTTACTTGAGAATCACCACAAATGCTAGGAAACACCTCAGAGGTGCTAACTACTACGTATAGAGGCGCTCGTTAGCGCCAACCACTACACATAAGCTTTTAACCACAAATACCTGACCATGACCTCTTAATATTGGGTGATATGATACCCCTTGGTAAGACTGGTTGTCAAACTTTCGTGCCACAGGCTACCTGTACTGACTGTCAAGGATTTGCAAATGACAGCCGTTGAATGCGTTTTTTGAAGTGAACACTTCTTTAGGCACGTTGAGCACTTTTTGGATGAAGAAAATACATTAGACAACTATGTTGGAGTCGGCTTCTAGTCTAGGCGAATGCAGCTGAATACCAGTAAAATAACAATATTTTACATGGAGCGACTGCCTATTCGTGTAGACTGTTGTTATACTACTAAGTTTAAAAGTAGCAAATGGCTATTAACGTCTTTTTTATTTAGTTAACTAGAACCTCTTAACACAATCCAATAAGTAGGAAAGACATTTAAAAAAATACTACGTTGAAAGGACATTTCTAGCCAGAAGCGTCTTTTCATTGTAGTATCATGTATTTTCTTGCTTTTTTTTACTAAAAAGAAAAAGTTATTTATTGAATACATAACATTTATTTTATTAAAATTTACATATAATTTCTGATAGATCAAACTCTAATACACACTTTTGCATCACTAAATTATTATTTGGTTTACTTACTTACGCACAGCGCATTTTTTAGTTTTTAAGTACAAAATATTTATTTTCTCAGTTTCATACTTCTGATACTCTATTCTGATTCTGATACTCTATTCCTCTGATACTTTATTTTCTCAGTTTCATACTTTGAGGAGCTCGTGGCTAAATAATAACAACCGCTCGGGGCGATCGTTAGGTTAAGCCGTGCTTGCCTAGGTTGGTCTGTGGATGGGTGACCGCCCATTACATACCGAGTTTCCTCCGTGCCTCGGAAAGCACGTTAAGCCGTTGGTCCCGGCTGTCATTTGTAGATCTTTGACAGTCGTTAGGTAGTCAGAGGCCCAAAAAGTCTGACAACCAGTCTCACCAAGGGGTATCGTATTACCCGGTACTAACTGGGTTGTGGAGGTCAGATAGGCAGTCGCTCCATGTAAAATACTGGTATTCAGCTGCATCCGGTAAAACTGGAAGCCGACCCCAACAAAGTTAGGAAAAGGCTAGGCAGATATATATAGTTTCATACTTCTTGTAGAAGCGTCCTTCTTGCTTATAGCGGCAGTATTTATCTTCGACAACCCAGTTAATAGGTACGGTACCACATGATAAGACTGGTTGTCGGAATTTCAGGTTTCCGACTGCCCGAAACAACTGTCAAAGAACTCAGTGGTAAAACTTGCGCTCCGAACTACACAGTTTATGTAGTTAGTTCAGTTACTATTTATAGGAGTTCCCAATGTCAATTTAAAAAAAATGTAACAAAAAATGTACTTCCAATTTCAGCTAAGATATATTTAATATCGCCGAGAAATGTCAGGACCAGGACAGCACTAATGGAATTTTCTGGAATCTATTTCCAGGCATTTGACAAGTACCTAAAAGATGTGAAAAACTCATTTAATGAAGATCATTTATCATCGAATTTAGGATAAAACGTCGAGACGGTCCTTTAGTAAACTTCTTTCTTTAGAAAACTTTTAATAGATGTTAGATTTAAATGACCAAGGAGTTTCTTGTTATCTTGTGATTTTTAAATTCATGACCTCTTAATATTGGGTGATATGATACCCCTTGGTAAGACTGGTTGTCAAACTTTCGTGCCACAGGCTACCTGTACTGACTGTCAAGGATTTGCAAATGACAGCCGTTGAATGCGTTTTTTGAAGTGAACACTTCTTTAGGCACGTTGAGCACTTTTTGGATGAAGAAAATACATTAGACTCATCGTCACTAGACGTAATGTGCGGTCACGCTTCGTAGCACTTATCCGCTACGGCGTAGCACCACATAGCCATGCGTGGGGCGCAACCAGTGCTACGACTGGGAAGACGCCTGTGTACTTTTTGTTTTCACTTCTATCGGCAGTCCCTAAAATACTGCCCCGATTGTTTTCGTCTATGTTAAGTAAATTTGAATGCCCTGTATCTTTTTTTAGTTAGCCTGTATTGTCCCACTCTCGAACAAAGGCGTTCCTCCATTTCTTCCACTTCATACGATAGTGTGCTTCTTCTCACTAATTTGCGAGAAAGCAATCCAAGACGTCCCACCATCTCCTTGATTTGCCGCGACCCCGTCTGTCGCATTTATTTTGAAAACGAAACTGCTTTACAAACGGATTCGTTTCTATGTTTCCCTTCTTTACCAAAAAAAACTACAGGTCTTTTTTTTTAGGATTGTATATCTGAAATAAACGTATTATTATTATTATTTAACCAAAAACACAATTACAGGTAAGCTAAATCTAGACTCACAGAAGGACGTCCTAATTCCATTTACGTAACAAATGACGTAAGACCAAAGCCTATTGACCCAAATTGTTACTGAACGAAAGTTTCGATTGTAAATTCTTATTATTTTTGACGTTTTCCTTACATGTTACTTTTAGTTTTTAATTGGATTATTATACTAAGAGGTTAGATATTGGTTAGGCAAGTTTTTGGGATATTATGGCAACTACAGGAGATAAATTAGCAACTTTATTTGTGGTTTTTCAAACTTCGTTTGAAATACTGTTAGAATAAAGTTCTAATCAGCTTGCACTACAAAGTGGTTGTTACGTCAGTCACTGCCGGGCACGGGCCGAATAGTACGAAATGAGTGTTTTTTTGCGATTTACAAAAAATCTATTGATTGGACTAAAAAAATAAAACACTATCATGCTAAATATGTTGCTTGTAGAATCATTTTCCTAAAAATTAGAATGATAGCGTGTATTTTAATATGGTTTTTACTCGTTAAAAGAAATTTTTAGAGATAAGTTCGTGATTTTGTTTTATCGAGTAAATTAGTTGTATTATGGTTTTCAAAACACTATCATACTAGCAAATCCTGAAGAATATCATATATTTTTCTGGTTTTGTTTATTGCAGTGAATCATAAGCTTTTTTGCATTATAAAACTCGCGTTTAGCTCCTGTAGTCCCCTTAAAGAAATTAGGGCAAAGAGTATTCTTCTTTGTATCGCTGGCACGGTTTAATATTTTGTTAGCCCAAATTTTCGCCAACTCCACCACGTCGTTGGTGACAGCACCAAGGTCACCTCGGCTGCATGTTTTTTGGGCTAAGAGGACAGGATATGAGGTGGAGCATAGTTTGCGACACAGCTCTACAACCACACCCCGCTGCTTTATAATGGGGAATTTTCCAGTGCTTTTTATGAACGAACTAGATGGCGCTGCTCAACCTTGGGAATAATAATATGGCTCGTTTTTATGTCCACAAAGCCTTAACTGAAGTACGGAGGAACCTAAGCTCGACTCGACGCACCAGGAGTTTAGACGTCACGCAAAAACACTCAGAAGAACAATAGCAAAAATCTTGTAAAAACTTGTAGTTCAGTTCAGTGATGCAAAAGAACAGTGGACTTTTTAGGTTAAAAATGTTTGACAGAAAGAAGGTTCTTTACAGTTCTCACTTTAAATACAACAATTAACAATAAATAAATTTTACTATACAATGAGTTTGATATGTGTCTGAGAGTTTTTTTTTGCCCCGCAAATTTTTTACCATTGACCTATAGTATAATACGTAGTAAATTCTTTTTTTATTGGATTTTACAAGAACGATCCTTAAAAAAATATTCCCAAAGCTGATCAGCGCCATCTATTGATGTATACTGAAGCGTTGTGACATACGTCATTGGAAAATTCCTCATTGAGGTAATCCTACTTGACTATAGGCAATGAGGTAACTTACAAAGAAGTATTAATTTGTGAGGATGGATATTTTCCATCTTTTTATAAGCCGTGTGGTATCCGGCAGAGTAGACTAGAACCAACCCATTACACTCACGGGTGTCGTATAAGGCGACTAATGTCTGAGGCAGAACACCTTGCGCCTCCGTAGACCAGAGAATGGGCAGCAGCGTTTTCTGTTAGTCTTTCATCACTGCGATCTCCAATCCGCCTACCAAGCGTGGAGATTACGGTTAATTCCTCCCATCATGGGAGAGGCTTGTGTCCAGCAGTGGATGTTATGGGCTGTTGTTGTTGTTGTTGGATATTTTCCAAATTAAAAAAAAAAGGCGCAACACTTCAAGTTGCTTATGTTACATCGACCAAACACCTTATAATATTCATAACATCACGCCTATAATGCCCGTAGGGTTAGGCATAGATGTACTTAAAAGCACATCCATATTTTGCCAGTTAGTTTTAAGTTCTAGGAAATAGGGGGCCAGCCTATTGCCATCAACCGGGCACAAATCGCCATCGCTGATACTGAGAAACCGCTATTCCCAACAATTTAAAAAGATTTTTCAAAACTAATAATAAGTTGAAATGTCAAGTTTACACCTGGTGTCACGAAATTCCGAATATTACTAAAACGTCTAAATCCGAACGGTTTGACAGTTCCATTTCGGCTTTTGACAATATTTCAATTTCTTCCAAATGTCGCCAGCTGAGGCGTTGTACATCTTTCGCTTTTTGCCAATCCGTAAGGCTCAGGTCTTACCACCAGCGATAGGTGGGAAGCGGGTCGTAGCTAAACGCTATACGCAGTTTTTTTAAATCCGTAATCACGGAGTTATGAGGTAACAAACATTAAAAAACCTCTAAAAGAACCTCTTCTTTTTTGTTAGAAGTCGGTTAAAAATGGTCAAAAACGACGATATTTATAATATTGCACCGTCCTAAATTACGTTCAAGTGACTGCGATTTCTCTAAAATCAATGTTTTTAGTTTTTTTAGGGTTCCGTACCCAAAGGGTAAAAACGGAACCTTATTACTAAGACTTCGCTGTCTGTCCATCTGTCCGCCTGTCCTTCTGTCCGTCTGTCTGTCACCAGGCTGTATCTCATGAACTGTGACAGCTAGACAGTTGAAATTTTCACAGATGATGTATTTCTGTTGCTGCTATAACAACAAATACTAAAAACAGAATAAAATTATTTCAAATAATGGTACGGAACCCTACGTGCGCGAGTCCGACTCGCACTTGGCCGGTTTTTTTTAAATAGTGTCGAGTGGCATCCTTATGTGTGTGTGTCCTTGTGGGGACCATGTGGGTCACATTTATATTTTTTGTTTATTTTTCCCCACAACTGTCTGACAGTTTGAGTACTCTAGGCGACCTACCCAAATGTCCTTTCTTTGGTATTGTTCGTCGTTTTGTTGAGCTCCTTGAGTTATAAGTCGAGCATTTGTCGTTAACTGACAAATGCTTGCACTGACTGGACAGGTCCACTCAAATCTGTATGGTTCTTTCTTCAAAAGACCATCTCAGACACTAATCTGCATAGTCCTCATGTGAATTGAGCAAAATTGTCTGCACTTTAAAAGAGACTATGACTTCTGAGTTTGTTTCGGCTGTTTCTTCTCAGAGTAGTCAGGTACGAAACACCGGCCCCATCTAGTTTAAAAAAACCGGCCAAGTGCGAGTCGGACTCGCACAGGAAGGGTTCCGTACCATTGACTATATTTAGTATTTGTTGTTATAGCGGCAACAGAAATACATCATCTGTGAAAATTTCAACTGTCTAGCTGTCACGGTTCATGAGATACAGCCTGGTGACAGACAGACGGACAGACGGACAGGCGGACAGACGGACAGACGGACAGACAGACGGACAGACAGCGAAGTCTTAGTAATAGGTTTCCGTTTTTACCCTTTGGGTACGGAACCCTAAACAACCCGAACCCAGAACCCGGAACAATAAATGACGTGTAAAAGTGTTTGTAAAAACCTACTTGCAAAATAAACATCATTTATCACATTTATACCAAAACTCTTCGATGACGGCAACAGGGAACATGCATACATTTTATTTTTATTGTTTCGATACAGAATGTTAAAGACTATAAAAAAATTACAAAAAGCGAAAACAAGACATAAATCGGCCAAACAACACAAAAGTTATAACCATTTAAACTTTTGTTTCTATCTCTTTCTAGATAAACGGAATTTAGTATGGATTTTGTACGTCGATGCAGCCAATGACGTCATTTGCTGTATCGGATCTCTCTGTCTAATCAGCACTTTCAAATGCTGATAACTAAGTATTTTTTTATAGATATTAAAAAAATAATTTCACTTTGCTGTTTCTGATGATAATACGCTTTGTTTAGAGTGATAAAAAAATCATGAATAATACCCTATTACCGGCCCATTGGAAACTGATTATAGTGCTAATTGGCTGCTAGACTAGCCTATGTTACCCGACTACGCTCACCGACGCGTTCATGTACGCGCCAAGAGTTGTCAAACCGGTTCAGCGAATAGGATAATCCCATTAACGTCACATACACATCATGATACACTACAAAGTCTACAGAAGGTCTATAGTGTTAGGGCACGCCACAATTGTGGCGATAAGTCCCCTCTTTGAGGAGTGGCTTGAGAGACGCCACGGCGTCCTCACCTTCCGCCTGACGCAGGTCCTAACTGGACACGGTGTTTTCGGGAGGTTCCTGCACCGAATCGGGCGGGAGGAAACGCCCGGGTGTTTCCACTGCGAGGATCGACCGGAGGACATGGTGGTTCCCACTGCTGGGTCTCCTCTCTATGTGAGGGAGTGGGCTTTCGGTGCTGGCCCAGTGCGGTTCGACAGATCATATTTCTTGAATTTTTGGTTGTAGGACTCTTTACCACTCTCTATTATATAGATTAGTAAAAACTTGAAGTAAGAATTGTCAAAAGTTGGAATTGTTAACTTTGCTATCTTTGACTGTTCTTACTTTGTTTAAATTCTTATCTATCGCATAAAAATGTTTAAAGTAATTAGTTTAATTTGACAATGTTTAGTTTAGAGTGGCAATACGGATTTAAACATACGGACTTACACCCGCGCTACTAACTTCCTGATTGGTACCCATGGCATGAGTTAATAACTGAGTAATGCCCGACTCTTCACAGTTCCTACTCGTCATCAAAAAATAAAAGATGACAAATGACAGCCGCGACCAACAGCTTAACGTGCTTTCCGAGGCACGGAGGAAACTCGGTATGTAAGGGTGGTCACCCATCCACAGACCAACCTAGGCAAGCACGGCTTAACCTATAGATCGATCCGAGTGTCTGTTATTATTTAGCCACGAACTCCTCCCTATTTTGTATGAGTATTATTATTATAAAAATTCAAAAGTAACTCTGACTGCCTGCTGCCTTTTGATGCCTAACAGCAGATGATATTGGGCTCCTAGATCATGTCCTGAATCAGGACATAGAACATACTATTTTTCTTGGTAGTATTAAACTAGAATCCTGAGAGCAGTGAGGGATTTAAACTCGCCCGAGACAGAGAGAACATACTCTACTTGCAAGCTGTCATTTTTTTTTGTTTCGGCCTATTGTATTCTAAATATTTGTTATGCGTTGTAAGTTTTATTGTTTTAATTTTGGATGCACATCATGTCCCAATAAATATTTTTGTTTCTTTACTTTTCTCACCTAATAGGAGAAAATGAGCATGTGAGACGATTTTCAACAACAACGCGGGTGAAGTCTCGAATTAGAGTTAGTACGCTTTATCAAGCAAAATAAATCGTTTTTCAATACACTTCCTCGAAAACTGGTCCTTAACGCACTACGATTAGGTACAACATGCAATGTATTTCACACGCGTGCGATTTTTTCCACTTTCCTGCACGTGTGCAGGAATGAAAATTGCCACAGATAACTATACCTATACTTGGTCCAAACTGGTTCAATGCCTATAGTCTGAGGTGAATGTTTTTTTTTTTTAATTTTTGCAAAGCACTACGCGTCTTTACGGCATAAATATATTTTGAATATTCAAATTGTGTTTATAAATAGAATATCATAGATAAACATGATTATTTAAAACTAATAGTTCCTTTTATACACAAATTAACATTTATTTGTGTTCTGAATTCAAAAATATAAAATAAATCTATTTTTTATATTAGGCTGTCTAGCGGCTTCATACCATTGCCTCTCTTTCAACCTGGCGAGACCAAAGCGCGAAAAAAAAAAAGAAAATTTAAATCATAGTTTCATAGTTCGTGACAAAAAAAAACAATTCGTTATTTAATTTATTTCTACAAAAGTGTATTGAAAAACGTCGTTTGATACACGTGGACATTTGTTATTGCAATTCTCGGCTCAAAAACACCCTCGCCTACGGCTCGGGAGTTATAATTCCGCCTCGATTGCAATAACAAACTTTCTCCACTTGTATCAAAATGTACTATTAATTAATTAATTTATTTATTTATATGGCACTCCAACGACTTATTCACTAATACATTCTTTGGGATATTTTAACAACATTATTAAAAATCTAGAGTGAATTTGTCACTTACAGGTGTGCACAGCACTTACATTTGTGAATTTCAAGTATTTTAATAATTACAAATAAAAACAGAACTACCTACATGAAAACAACCCGAGAACTAAAAGTAAACAAAAGAAAAAACTAAATCTATTTTGTTGCTATAGAGAATGACACAATCAATGAGAAGTAATAAATAAGTACCTAAGTATTAAGAAATTATATTAAATGTAACAAAATTAATATGTAGTAATATAGATATCAGCTGTGGTCACTGTGGGTCAGAAACAATTGTTTGCGAAATTGCAATAGTTTGTTGGCGAAGATGTCAATGCTATTGGAACGTGTATGGAGCTCATTGTACGTTCTCATCATCCTGTTCATTGGTGCCGAATGTCCGAGGTTAGTTCTTGTTGGGCATGGAGTGAACACGTCCAGAATGCGTTCAGATCTGGCTGTACTATGGCGGGGGACAGATATATTTATTTCATCGAGGAGCTTTGAAACTTGTATAGATCCATTGATTATTTTGTGAAGTAAAATTAGGTCGTTAATATGCCTTCGCTGTTTTAGAGTTATCATTTTGAAATGACTTAGTCTTCGAGAGTAATCAGCGTCTAGAGGACAGCTATTAGATTTGTAACGCAGATAGCGTGTAAAGCTTTTTTGGACCCGTTCTATGCGATTCACATGTGTACCATAAATTGGATTCCAAACAGGTGATGCGTATTCCAGAACAGATCGTACAAGTGAATTATAGAGTACTGTTAAGGTTTTAATTGAATCACTCCTCTCTCTAATTTTCTCTGCTACTATAGCTCCACCTAAATTAACCAACCAACCTAAATTTAAACAGTTTTACAAAATTCTACTCTATTTTGGAATGTAAAAGGCAGAAAATTTATGAGGTTTAAACTAAGCTGGGTGCGGGGTGGTTAAATATAGCCAGCTCATTAGTTTACCCGGTAATAAGCCGGTCGTGGTCCGGATAAAATATATGATTAACTTTTTTCTGTGATAAAAATTCGTTGTTTTAAAGTTCAGATTGGATTTAGTTTCTGATTGATGGTGATACTAAATTTCGAGTTAAATCTTCGTTCTTGTTCGTAATTAGCTTAAATAATTTCTACTTTGAAAAGTAGTTAATATGTTTTATGGTATAAAGGTTTTTAGAGTCATTTTAAACACTATTTACTGCCTCGTTGGTTTAGTGTTCGCAAGAGCGGTAGCTAAGCAAGAGGTCCTGGTTTCGATTCCCGGGTCGGGCAAAGGGTTATTGGGTTTTTTCATCAGGAATTTGTCAGTAGCAGCTAAGGATTCTGGATTTGTGCCCGATTGATGGCAATAGGCTAGCCTCCTAATAAATGGGACTTTAAAATAATTGGCGAAATGTGAGTGTAATAGGTACACCTCTGCCTATCCCATCGGGAATTACAGGCCTGATGTTATGTTCTTATACTGTGTGTTGTGCATTTCACACTTATTAAACTATTACACACACACACTCACACACACACACACTCACACACACACACTCACACACACACACACACACACTCACACACACACACACACTCACACACACACATTCACATTTTTATTTTTTGTTTCTTTTTTTCTCACAACTGTCTGGCAGTTTGATTTGTGCCTCGGTCGTCCCACAGAGTCTCGTCCCACATAAAAAATTCCCCACTTGTCCCAATTTGTATGCCTCGCTCGTCCCAAAACTTAATTTTCAATATTTTATTCCCCGCTCGTCCCAATTCGTATGCCTGGCTCGTCCCACATTTTTTTCATAATTATGAGTTAAATTTGAGTACAATAAGCGACCTACCCAAATGTCCTTTCTTTTGTACTGTTCGTCGTTTCGTTGAGCTCCTTGAGTTATAAATCGAGCTACACGTTAACTGACAAATGCTTGCACTGACTGGACAGGTCCACTGAAATCTGTATGGTTCTTTCTTCAAAAGACCATCTCAGGCACTAATCTGAATAGTCCTTATGTGTATTGAGCAAGATTATGTCTGGACTTTAAAAGAGACTATGACCTCTGAGTTTGTTTCGGCTGTTTCTTCTCAGAGTAGTCAGGTACAAAACACCGGCCCCATCTAGTTTTAAAAAATGACGTGTAAAAGTGTTTGTAAAAACCAACTTGCAAAATAAACATCATTTATCATTTAATAAAACTAATCGGAAAGAGAAAAAGTTTATTTTCAAGTTTTCAATTATTCCAGTTTATTGTATAAACAATTTCAGGACCATCATTAATTATCTTGCTTTGTAGATATTTCATTAACGCAGTCTTCAGGAACACTATCGCTCTAAATAAGTAAGAAACAAAGATGGCGCGTGATTTTGTTACAACATTTTGATAATAATAAATAAATAAACATCGCTGGACATTACCACACAGCGCTATCTAGTGCCACACTAAGCAACGAGGCTTGTGTCGTGGACACCAGATAGTTGATATACTACATAGGTACTTTTTGTTTGTAAATACATACTTATTATACATACAAACATCCACGACTCGGAAACAAATGTCCATGCTCATCACACAAACATTTGCTCCAACTGTGATTCAAACCCACCCTAAGAACGTAAGGCAGCCTCACTATCGCTGCGCCAATAAGGTCGTCAAATCATAGAAATCTAATTGTAGAAATTTGTTTTCCCTTTATTTGTTTTAGGCACTAACCAAGTACGTAGATGCTCGTTACGATTCACGTTACTGATAAAATATTTGAGACCCGGCCCTGTTTTGTACGAATGCAATGGCAACATTATGAAAACCTTAAGATTTCTGTGCTATTTCTAAGTAAACATTTATGCTTCTAATTTTTAAATGTGCTAAATAGCATTACATAAACCACGTCTAAATCCATTCTAGCAGATCGAAGCGGTCACGCAAACAAGATTACTTATTTATTTTACATCGATCTTATTTGCGGTCGTCGCGAAATGTCTTCATCGTTGAAATGGAATCGACTGTCTTAGTATGGGTATGTGATGAGAAGTGACGAATCGCATGTGACTAAAAGAGTGATGAATATAAATGTGGATGGATGGAGAGGGAGAGGAAGACCAAGGTAACGATGGATGGATTGAGTGAGGAATGATATATTATAAAGGAAAAAGTTGTAAATGATTCTTCTTCTTAGCGTGTCGATGGCAATCTAAATTGATTCGGCCCAGAACTGAGCCACTAGTATGGCGCTTTCGGTTGCGTCCATCAGCTCTTGTAGTGAGCAAACAATAGGGCACGCAGGACACGATAATAAGTGCCCCATCGTTTGTGGAACAGCACCACATTTACACTCCAGGGAAGAGTCATTAATGAATCTCCATCTAAACAGGTTTTCCTTGCTGCGGCCAACCTGGGTCCGGAGTCTATTTAAAGACTTCCAGGTAAGGTTTCCTTCCTTGTAAATGATTGCATGACGGTTGACAGAGGAGACCGATGACCTGGTGAAGGTTGCGGGAATCCGCTGCATGCGAGTCACACGGGACCGGTCAATGTGGCGACACTTGGGGGAGGCCTATGTCCAGCAGTGGACGTCTTTCGGCTGAAATGATGATGATGATGATGACAGAGGAGAATGGAAGAAAAAAACGTGTTGCACTGACCCCTAGTAACATACGATAAGAGCAGGAACATGATGATAGAACATCATTCTGTCTTCATCGTCATCTCTACGTCATCTCCTTTCTAGCTTCATTTTATGCTATATACGTAGAGTTAGTGTGTAAATTATGTAAATATTATTAGTTTGTGTTTAATAATTCAGAAATAGAAATATACAGGGTTAGTTTTCAATGACCAGCCAGCCAAAATTTAAAATTACGATCTAGATATCAAACCAAAAGTGCATTTTAAATATTCATCATCATCGTCATCATTTCAGCCGAAAGACGTCCACTGCTGGACATGGGCCTCCAAAGGGGGGTTTTTGCCATAATCGCCACGCTTGGCAGGCGGGTTGGCGATCGCAGTACGGTTGTTACAAAAGCACAGAGAACGCTGTTGCCCATTCTCTGGTAAGTCCCTTAGTCGCCTCTGACGACACCCACGGGAAGATATGGGATGGTGCTATTCTATACATCCGACACCATACAGAACAAAAATTTTAAATATTATTGTCCAAAAATATGAAATAAATTAATAGCATTAATTTGAAAATGCCCTAAAAAAACCCTTAATCATAAACCTAGTGGGTATCAATGCACTAGTGTGCGTGCATGCACCGCCAAATTGATGTGTGTGCTAACTGCTACCTATTTAGGTTGTTGAACTGAATTGTGCTGTTGCAATATCCACACGTTCGCTTGTTAGTAGTGGACAGGAATAAAAAAAAATAAAAAAAACGTTTGATTTTAGAGTATCGAAAATATTATCGATACTAAACCATCTCTGAAAATTTGGCCGGTTATTGAAAACTAACCCAGTTTAAAAATAGACTTAAAAAAAGCTACTTACAATTCCATCGCCAATATTCCTGATCACACAAGGCAGGAGTGCGGTAGATCCAGTCTGCGACGTCACAACCGTATTGTTCTCAGTTCCAAAGTGCTTCTCAGGGGTATTGCTGTATATGTCCTCTAGGGGAGGAAACGTGACCGTCAGCTCGTTCTGCTGGTCTGGTTTTATCGAGGAGGAGGTTGATGGTATCGGTGAGGAAGGACCTGGGGAAAGAAAAAGAAGATTAAAATGTTTGAAGTTATGAGCATTTGTTTTTTTGGAGGTTAGACGAGTGACGTTTAATAAAAGGACATCTTTTTGTGCTAGCTGACAATCACCATCACCATCATTTCAGCTGAAAGACGTCTAAAGATGGACATAGGCCTCCCCCAAATGTCGCCACATTGACCGGCACCGTGCGTCTCACATCCAGCGGATCCCCGCAACCTTCACCAGGTCATCGGTCTACATAGTAGGAGGCCTTCCAATGCAACGGCTTCCGGTTCGCGGTCGCCACTCCAGAACTTTTAGGCCATTCATACTGCGAGCACTGTGCCCTGCCCACTGCCGCTTAAGTTTGGCAATTCTTTGGGCTACGTCTATAACCTTGGTTCTCTTGCAGATGTCTTCATTTCTGATTTGATCACGCAAAGAAACTCCGAGCATAACTCTTTTGATTGCCTTTGGGTGACTGATGAAGCCCATTATGAAATATTTGTAAATAACATATTCATAATAGTAATTATTTGAATATTAATTGTCAAATGCAGAATTAGTTTATTCATTCAGATTCAGAAAATACATACCTAATTGTAAAAAGGCTATTTCTGTGCTACAGGCTACATTAAATTCAACTGTGTTTATGAAACCTAATTTCCTGTGTGAATTTCTAAGGATAAGGTTAAAATTATTATCAAACACCATATTATAACCTATTTTGGGAGATTATAAAAGAGAAGCAGGTGGAGTTAATTAATTTTATTCCTGAATTATTACAGTCGGTACTATCGTGTATTTATTTTAACGTTCCGGGTAACGAAACGGAAGTTCTTTGACGACGGTATAAGTAAAAAAAAAATTGTTTATATACATTTTATTTGGGACCAAACCCAAATAATTAACCAAACATATCGTCTGAAACAACTTTAAAAAAAAAAAATATATATACATTTATTTATCTAATTAGTCCGTCAGTTAGATTATCAAAAAATACTTGACACGTATTTTTTCTTTTGTTACGTAGACCAAAATTGACGACGCTTTTCAAATTTTCAATACGTCACGCCGTGCTATAATTTTAAGTGCGTTGTGACGTCACGAGTTTTGATGCGTTTTATTTTTGTCAATATTCATTGAATTACATATAAACAAAAAATATGTGTCCATTATTTTCCAATACTCTAACTGACGAACTAAATAGATTTGTAATTTATTGATCGTGGAAACTAGCCTATTATCCTATAGCATTATCATCTTCCGTCCCTCGTCTCATTCTACTTGTGGTCGGCGCAACACGTTTTCTTCTCCCATTCTCTCCTGTCAGACGTCACGGCATCATTTACTCCTTTCTCATTCATGTCATTCCTCACACAATCAATATCCCTATCCTTGAGTCTTTTAGTTTAAATAGTTTGCAACAAGCACAATCAGTCTCATCCATGGACATGAATAAATTCTTAAAATTCTGAAAATATTATTTTTGAAACGAATATTTAAAAAAAAAAAATGCAGCCGTGTGGTATCCGGCAGATGAGTAGAATAGAACAAACCCATTACACTCACGGGTGTCGTATAAGGCGACTAATGTCTGAGGCAGAACACCTTGTGCCTCCGTAGACCAGAGAATGGGCAGCAGCGTTTTCTGTTAGTCTTTCATCACTGCGATCTCCAATCCGCCTGCCAAGCGTGAAGATTACGGCAAAATCCTCCCGTCATGGGAGAGGCTTATGTCCAGCAGTGGACGTAATGGGCTGTGTGTTGTTGTTGTGAATATTTTAAATAAAAAAACGACGTATTTACTTTACAAATACGTCTAAACTCTTGCAATAGTTGGCGCCAGTTATGATGAGAATAGCGGTCATTGACCCGTCTACATTTATTATTAACTTAGGAAACCAAAGATATAAGCCTGTTCAAGTCTGGAATCGTCGTCTATCGTGCGTGATCTTCAACATTTTTTGTAATGTAAAAAATAAATACATGGTTTATTTGTTTTGGTTCGTACGAAGAGATATTAGGGAAAGGGCAATGACCGCTATTCTCATCTTAACTGGCACTAACTATAGAGCCTCTGCTGTTTCTAGAAAATGCTAGTGTTTGTGTGCGATGTTTTCCTTCACAATTTCATGAGCAATGCTGACGAACTAAATTATACAAACTTATCTTCTTATAGGTCACAACAAAAGAACAATGATTCGTTACTTTATTGCACACTAAAAGTCCACTTCAGTAACAAAAGCCCTACGTTCCTCTCGACTCATATAATATATCACCTAATGAATTTTATTAGGCCCAACTCACAAGACAGTCTAGGGCACCTCCTTGGAGGCCCAGACTTAATTACTTAAGACGATCAATAACCAACTAGATGGGGGCTCGTTACTCTGGAGGCACTGTTTGTAGGTACCTATTGTTATAAATGAGGCGTTACTAGAAAAGGTTGCATGTATTTATGCGGTAGATTTGGCTATTTTTGAGGTAGAATAGAATATTTTTTATTTATGCAAAAACATGGCACATTTAGATTTTATAAATAGGGTTGTGAACTTACTTACATGTTTCGCCATAGAATGGTACACAAATATTAGAACATGTTAAACGTAAAATTTAAACAAAATACGAATTTGATAAAATAATAAAATTTTAACAGTAACTAACAATAGGTTTGTGTCCTAAAAAAAAACGAATTAGTCCGTCAAATAGATTTTCAAAAAATATTTGACACGTATTTTTTCTTTTGTTACGTAGAACAAAATTAACGAAGATACGACGCTTTTAAAATTTCTTAATACGTCACACTGTGCTATAATTTTTAGTGCGTTGTGACGTAACGAGCCCCCACTCCCGAGATTTGATGCGTTCTAACTTTGTCAATATTCATTGATTAACAGAAACAAAAAATACTTGTCCATTATTTTCCAATACTATTACTGACGGACTAAATAGGTTTGCAAATTAGTTGATTAGTTGAAACTAGCCTATTGTATTCTAATCTATATTTATTAGTATGGATTCAAGATTTCGAAAAATCTGGCATGATGCAGTAAAAGGCGCCTACACAAAGTGACATTTTACTAATGGTAACGATGACAGAGGAGCAAAACTGTATTTTAGTGACATATGGCATTATGTCATGTTGTCAACCATGTAGAAAGTTATAAGAAAAAAAAAATAACATAGCATGACTGTGATTTTTATGTGTCTCGGATCTCTATATCTATATCACTTTAAACAAATTGATTGTAAAGTTTATTTTAAAAAATATTACACAGGATATAAAAGACCTCATCACGAAGCCGTCAACAAAACATTCTGTACATTAATATATTAAATAAACTAAGTAACTTTAAGCAAACATGATTGCTGGGAAACGACTTCTTTTTGGGGTGAAAAATCATGTTTTGTGGTAGAACTCAATGTAACGCACTCAAAACATTGTGCTGATGGATGGATTGAATAGTACGTGGGTCGTGAAGGTGTTTTTAAAGTAAAAATCTTACATTAAAAACTTGTTTAAAAAAAAAAAAAAACTTGTCAAAAAGTTGGCATTTTGACCCCCAATATCTCCTTAACTAGATGGTTCCCAGGTATGGTGTAGAACAAAAAAATTATCGCAATGACGGCTTCGTTAAGAGGTGTTTTATACCCTTTATACGAGTACCTTAACAACATCAAATTAATCATCATCATTCTGTCTTCTTCATCCATACTTCTCTATCTCTAGGCATCTCATCAGTCACCTCCTTTCTTGCCATATCATCCTTCACACACTCCATCCATCTTAACAACATCAAATATCCAGGACAAAGTTGAGAACAAAATATTTTTCCTCCATTTTGGTGCATTGAAAATAGTAGTAGTCTCGTCCCCAGATTAACAACTCTCATTTTACTTTTCATAGTTTATATATTATTAGAACAGAAATACTCAGGGACTGCTTAAAAATACAATTTGTAGGAACTTTGAAACGAAACGCTGTACTGTTTTCATTTTTCACGCTTTTTGTGACGTGTTTTAGACAATTACCATTCTGAGCTTGGCTCAAATATAGTCTGTTAACTGTACTATGTAAAAAGTTTTGATTAAGTATAGTCTGTTTGTCAAAGCTTCCCCTTGCGATAAAAAATACGCTGTATGACAAAACTCAAACTCAAAGCATTTATTTCATTTATACCGTTACAGGCACTTTTGAATGTCAAAAACAAAAGGATGAAGCCACATTCCCAGTCACAAAGCATAGTACCTGTGAAAGTATTGTAGTAGGAGCAATGGTATAGGCAACAAAATACAAAAGCATTTATTTCATTTAGACCGTTACAGGCACTTTTGAATGTCAAAAACAAAAGGATGAAGCCACATTCCCAGTCACAAAGCGTAGTACCTACCTGTGAAAGTACTGTAGTAGGAGCAATGGTATAGGAAACAAAATACAAAAGCATTTATTTCATTTAGACCGTTACAGGCACTTTTGAATGTCAAAAACAAAAGGATGAAGCCACATTCCCAGTCACAAAGCGTAGTACCTACCTGTGAAAGTACTGTAGTAGGAGCAATGGTATAGGAAACAAAATACAAAAGCATTTATTTCATTTAGACCGTTACAGGCACTTTTGAACAAAAACAAAAGGATGAAGCCACATTCCCAGTCACAAAGCGTAGTACCTACCTGTGAAAGTACTGTAGTAGGAGCAATGGTATAGGAAACAAAATACAAAAGCATTTATTTCATTTAGACCGTTACAGGCACTTTTGAATGTCAAAAACAAAAGGATGAAGCCACATTCCCAGTCATAAAGCGTAGTACCTACCTGTGAAAGTACTGTAGTAGGAGCAATGGTATAGGAAACAAAATACAAAAGAGCAGAAAACAGTGTTTCTTTTTTAAACACAGTTACATGAAAGGGTATTTTAACGTGATTTGGTCCTACTATATATATATATATTCTCTCATTTTTCTTGGGAGATTTTGAAAATTTAGTGAATATCATCATCATCATCTTTTCAGCTGAAAGACGTCCACTGCTGGACATGGGCCTCCCCCAAAAGGGGTTTTTGCCATATTCGCCACGCTTGGCAGGCGGGTTGGCGATCGCAGTGTTTGTTACAAAAGCACAGAGAACGCTGCTGCCATTCTCTGGTATTGAGAATATTTTTCTGAAAATTAATGTTTTTTCGTATACTTAAATTAAAATTATTATATGAACTGGTACTTGTAAAAAATAAAAAATTACAAAAGAAAAAGTGGAGACTTTACATAACAAATACAAACAAAAAGTAATCACTTTCTGTCTACAATTAGACTTTACAAAACATGAATGTTCGTCCAAACGCATCTAGCAAACAAAATAAATCCTTGCGTAGGAAATACATACATGAAAAAAGGACACTGTTCAGCATCCGGTAGCGTGATGAAAAACCTTTGTGCCCATACGGTTAGGGGTACAAAAGGGTTGGCCGGCCCTAATTTCAAATTCACATGGGACCTTTTAACATTTAATTTAAAAACGTTTCATTTTTACTTGCGTCATGTTCGGACCTCCTGATTTTTTAATAACGTCAAAATGTTGGTAAATGTCAAAGGTTTGTAACCTCTGACAACATCCATATCGTCCATATAATGGATCTCTATACGAATATGTTTGCCCAGTGAAAGCAAAAGCGACTGAATTTCAGTGATTTACGTTGAGCGTCTTCTTACCAACGTTTTTTTGGTCATCGCGCCATGGAGCGGTCTACGCTCGGAGTCTTTGAATAATAAGATATTGCACTGTTTTAGACTTTCACGGTTTTTCACTACACTTAGAGCACTTACGGGATAATATCCGTGATTTTCTTTTTCTATGAGCTCTCGATATTTCGATGCTGTTGCAAGCATCATGATCGCGGGAATACTGAAGAGGTATGCGGGTGGGCCGAAGATTATTTATTATGAGCAGACAAATCTGTCTACCCTCTTTCTTAATCTTACAGCGTCGAAATATCGGGAGCTCATAGAAAAAGGAAATCACGTATATTAATTACCCCGTTAGTACTTGTATAAGATATTGAATGAATTTGTTATAAATATTTAAATTATACCAATATTTATTATTTATGTTGGCAACTATTTACAATTATTTCTAGGAACTTGCATGATCAAAAGTAGTTGTGTTGACTTCATGTGATTGGTCGAGACTTTGACAGTTGTCGACGACCAATCACAAGCAAGTAAAATCGCGGGAATGAAAATAATAGTCAACGGGCATTTTGAGCAATAGGCCTGCTATGCTCTGGTATTCGTGTTTCGACCTCGGTGCTAGTCACTTGCCTTGTATAACTAAATCAAACTGTATTGCTGTAACTCTAATAAAGCTGTACTTTAAAGTTATTACAGAGTGTTTTTATCTTCAAAGTCTCTGCTTCTGAGTATTGAACCAGTACGGTTCACAAATTAATCTGCAAAAGGTCTAGAGTTACTAACATAGATTGCAGAGTAAGCAGGCTGCTGATGTGGCAAAGGGTTCTCTAATTCTGTCGAAGACTAATGGAGTTAACAAGACAGAGACCTTGACTTTGTAGAGTAACTAAATAGTCCTTATGAAGTAGGTAGTCAAAAAATGGCACGATTGGTTTTCATACGAATCGCGATACCAGCATTATCTAGGTATATTTTATATCTTTGGTTACTACTACTCTGCTCTTATTTAGGCTTATTTCTCTAGTAATGTTCCTTTCATCTCTGCGTGTAGAATAATATAATATTTGGAAACACGAAACGTGCCCTGTCAAGCGTTCGCAATGACTGACACTTGGATAATTATATTTCCCTTTGCAAAGGAAGTTGGAATGAATTCTCAAGATTTTCGCCTTGTTTTGTCTTATGTGCTTATTATGTGTGGTAGCTAAGAATAATATGTAGGTAGTTATTTGAGTTTCAAGTTATCCTTCAAATTTACATTCGTATCCGCACGCCTTTTCCTCATGGAGATAGGCAGAAACTGGAAGAATATGTGGTTAAATAATAATAGCCGCTTGGGTCGATTTTCAAGGAGGAGCTCGTGGCTAAATAATAACAGCCGCTCGGGTCGATCTTTAGGTTAAGCTGTGCTTGCCTAGGTTGGTCTGTGGATGGGTGACCAACCTACATACCGAGTTTCCTCCGTGCCTCGGAAAGCACGTTAAGCTGTTGGTCCCGGCTGTCATTTGTCCATCTTTGACAGAAGTTACAGGTAGTCAGTGACCCAGAAAGTCTGACAACCAGTCTTACCAAAGTGGTATCATATTACCCAGTATGAACTGGGTTGTGGAGGTCAGATAGGCAGTCGCTCCATGTAAAATACTGATACTCAGCTGTATCCGGTTAGACTGGAAGCTGACCCCAACATAGTTTGGAAAAGGCTAGGCAGATGATGATGGGTCGATTTTCAAGGTAAAGCAGCACTGGCTAAGGTCAGTCTGCGGGTGAGCGGCCATCCGTTACATGCTGAGTTTCTTCCGTGCTTCGGAAAACATTTAAAGCGTTGGTCTTGGCTGTTGTGTAGATCTTTGATAACTAGTCTTATCAAGGGGCGCCGTATTTCTCAGTGAGTAATTCAAATTCATTATATAAGCTTGCAACAGAATACTAGACAGTCGCTGCACGTAAAATACTGGTATTCAACTAAAAACAGAAAAGCAAAAAAGAATAACCAGAAGATTATAGTGTCCCAGTGTGTGTGTGTTCAGTGTGTCTGTAGAGCAGCGGCCAAGTTGTGGTAGCCGCGACTTACGAACAGTAAGTCGTGGGTTAGAACCCAGGCAGGCGCATTACTTTGTGTAATAATATTTCAACACCACTGCTCTCAAAACGGTGAAGGAAAATATCGTGAGGAAACCGGCATGTCCTAGAACCTCAAAATTCAAAGACATCTACCAACCCACACAGGACCCGCGTGGTGGATTATTGCCCACTCCCTCTCATAGAGAGGAGGCCTGTGTCCCAGCAGTGGGAACATTAAAAGACTAATGATGATGATGATGTGATAGTGTCCCAGTGCTGGCCAAGCTGGGACAAAGCCTCCCCTCCCATATCCTTTAC
Source organism: Xestia xanthographa (assembly GCA_905147715.2). NCBI lineage: Eukaryota > Metazoa > Arthropoda > Insecta > Lepidoptera > Noctuidae > Xestia > Xestia xanthographa. Next base: position 22,054,755 of record LR990666.1, on the reverse strand, counting down.
CAGAAACTTTATATATATTTACTTGGAAATTATTCCTCATACTCCTGCCCCTATCCTAATTTGGGGTCGGTGCAGCATAATAATTATGTCTTCTTTTTCCATACTTCTCTTTTACTCGACATCTCAACAGACACCTCCAGTTTTTGTCATATCATCCTTCACACAGTCCATCCATCGTTTCTTTGATCTTTCTCTACTCTTATACCCATCCACATTCATACTCAAAACATTCCCCACGACATTTTCCTCATTCCTCCGCATCACATGCCCATACCACGACAAACGATTACCACACAATTTTATTATAAACTAGCGGACGTCCGCGGTTTCACCCGCGTAGTTCCCGTTTCCGTAGGATTACGGGGATAAAATATAGCCTTCGTTACTCATGGTGAATGAAAATTTCGAATAGTGAAAGAATTTTAGAAATCGGCGCAGTAGTTTTTGATTTTATTCATTACAAACATACAAATCTTTCCTCTTTATAATATTACTAGCAGACGTCAAGCGGTTTCACCCGCGTAGTTCCCGTTCCCGTGGGAGTACGGGAATAAAATATATGCCTATAGCACTCACGAATAATGTAGCTTTCTACAAGTGAAACAATTTTTAAAATTGGTTCATTACTTCCGGAGATTACCCCCTACATACAAACTTACAAACAAATGTTACCTCTTTATAATATTAGTATAGATATAGACTAGCGGACGTCACGTGGGGTCACCCGCGTAGTTCCCGTTCCCGTGGGATTACGGGGATAAAATATAGCTTTTGTTACTCAAGGTAAATGTAGCTTTCTAATGGTGAAAGAATTTTTGAAATCGGCGCTGTAGTTTTTGAGTTTTTTCATTACAAACATACACACACTCAAAAATACAAAACTTCACTCTTTATAATATTAGTGTAGATAATAAATACCGAAACTATTGTTGTAATAAATTACAAAAGAGGTGAGCTTAAACTTGGCAAAAAACCCATTTAAATTATAAACAATTTCGTTCAAAACGAACCCGTTGAAAAATACACAAAGCAAAACATAATTTTCATTTGGAAATGGACCAAAAAATGATACAGCTCGTAATAAATTACGCCGTAGGAAACTTTATTACCGAACTTTGTTACCGACTAACCAGTCTAAACTACTTTATACCAGTTTTTAACCGACTTCAAAAAAGGCGGAGGTTATATGTTCGTGTGTATGTATTTTTTTTTTTTTATGTATGTTACCTGATTTCTCTCCCATTTGTGGACCGATTTTCAAAATTCTTTTTTTATTTGATAGAGTACACTCCTGAGGTGGTCCCATTTTAATTTGGTGAAGATCTGTTGCTGACCTTCGGAGATATACAATGGAACTCTTCAAAAAGTGACGGCAAATCTGTTGTGATAGCTCCAATCGGTTGGATGTTCATTGTTTATACAATATCATGACGGAACATCACGCCTGTATGCTCTGAGGGGGTACGCAGAAGTGTACAATTTACCTGATTTCTCTCCCATTTGTGGACCGATTCTCAAAATTCTTTTTTTATTTGAAAGAATATACTCCTGAGGTGGTCCCATTTTAATTTGGTGAAGATCTGATGCTGATCTTCGGAGATATACAATAGAACTCTTCAAAAAGGGACGGCAAATCTGTTGTGATAGCTCCAATCGGTTGGATGTTCATTGTTTATACAATATCATGACGTAACATCACGCCTGTATGCTCTGAGGGGGTACGCAGATGTGTACAATACACCCAGATTTCGACAGTTAGGTATGTTTGCGAATGGATGGAATAAGATTTTATTGGCCTGTCAGAAGTATTGTGAGAAGAATTTATGAATGTGACAACCTTTATTTTGTTATTTTGTATATTTTAATTTTATGTTTTCTCTTACTCTTTTTTTACAATAATCTTAACCGTTGCATTTCACGCAATGCTTTTTCATCATGTGGTTTTTTCAATAATTTATTTGGCTCTAAATCGCAAAGAGCAATGCCATCTAGAGTCTTTACACGGCTCAGCGCAACATAAACTTGGCCTTTAGCAAATTTTTTTCTGCCTAAATCAATCACGGCTTTGTTTAGTGTGGTGCACTGGAGTTTAATAGGATATTACAACTAAAAATGGAAAAATAAAATAAAACTTTTTTGCCAAAAATAAAACCGACTTCAAAAAAAACAACAAACAAAAAAAACACAAAAAGAAAAGGACAAAAAAAAAACTAAAACAAAAACAAAAAAAAAACACTAAGTAAAACAAAACCACAAAAAAGTGAAAAATAACTTTAGCTTCAGAAGCCGGTGAGAAAAACACCAAATCAATCAAAGGTCAAGCTTCAGAAGTCGGTGACAAAAACACTAAATCAATTAAACAAGGTCACCGACTTCTGAAGCTTGACCTTTGATTGATTTGGTGTTTTTCTCACCGGCTTCTGAAGCTAAAGTTATTTTTCACTTTTTTGTGGTTTTGTTTTACTTAGTGTTTTTTTTTTTGTTTTTCTTTTAGTTTTTTTTTTGTCCTTTTCTTTTTTTAACATTCACAATTTAGCTGAATTTTTTTTGTAAGACAGCCTTTTTTGCTTCCGGCAAACGACGCGACGGTGAGTGTATTAACTAATTTCCCCGAGCCAGAGGTATCCTGAATTACTTTTTCAGCCTGAATTCTGGAGTAAATTACTGGAGCTATCCTAAATAGGAAACGAGAGGAATACTAATCTATTATTTGCTAGCGATCTGCCTCTGCTTTGCGCGGTGCAATGGCGAAAAAAAATATAAAGATTTCTGTGCTATTGAAGCTCATCATCTGCCTAGCCTTTTCCCAACTATGTTGGGGTCGGCTTCCAGTTTTACCGGATGCAGCTGAATACCAGTATTGTACATGGAGCGACTGCCTATCTGACCTCCACAACCCAGTTAGTACCGGATAATACGATAGGTACCCCTTGGTTAGACTGGTTGTCAGACTTTTTGGGCCTCTAACTACCTAACGACTGTCAAAGATCTGCAAATGACAGCCGAGACCAACGGCTTAACGTACTTTCTGAGACACGGAGGAAACTCGGTATGTAATGGGTGGTCACCCATCCACAGACCAACCTAGGCAAGCACGGCTTAACCTAACGATCGACCCGAGCGGCTGTTATTATTTAGCCACGAGCTCCAGGTCTGTGCTATTGAAGCTACTTTGATTTTTAACCTAAGTGCGAGTGTTGAGCTGAGCCGTGTCTGGCAATGTGTTATTGGATTTTTCATTAGAAATTTCTCAGTAGCAGCCTTGGAGTCTGGATTAGTGCTAAATTGATGGCAAAAGGATCGCCTCTTATTACACGGGACTTAAACATAATGGGCGGAATGTGGGTGTATTATATACTCTTCTGCCTACAGTCATGTTTATATGTTTGTAATATTATGAGAAAGGCACTCTTGTAGTCACTTGCGACCACTCGAGCAACAAAGCAGTCATATACAGGGTGGAATTTTGTAATGCCACCTGGAGGGAAAGAACTTTTAATACCGGAGATAGCAAATTTTACTCAAAGGAAACATTCCTTCATTTTTAAAAAGAAATTAATCTGCATTCAAAGATTTTGAAAATTCGCGTGCCACACTCGGGAATCGAACCGTCTAAATTCCAAAAAAATAACATCCTGTACTTTTATGGCACCAATCGATAGGGTAAATCATAAGGATCAAATCCCTCTAACAAATACAATTAATTAAATGAAAGGGAAACTATGAAATCTTAAGTTATAAATTCAATGGGATAAATTCAATAGGTACGATAAATCACTTAAAATGATGGACCTTTAGAATTGAAGAGAATAAGATTGCAGAAGAAGATTGCAATTTGCATGTGTTTGTTTGTGCAAATTGCAATATTCCTATGTAATTAATTCTTCTTCATTTTAATGAATAAATGTAGTCAAAAGAGAATTGTTTAATAAGTTCGTAATTGGATGGACCTTTGACTAAAAGTGTTTTATCTTATCCCATTGAATTTATAAGTTAAGATTTCATAGTTTCCCTTTCATTTAATTTATCGTATTTGTTAGAGGGATTTGATCCTTATGATTTACCCTATCGGTTGGTGCCATAAAAGTTCAGTGTTATTTTTTTGGAATTTAGACGGTTCGATTCCCGAGTGTGGCACGCGAATTTTCAAAATCTTTGAATGCAGATTAATTTCTTTTTAAAAATGAAGGAATGTTTCCTTTGAGTAAAATTTGCTATCTCCGGTATTAAGAGTACTTTCCCTCCAGGTGGCATTACAAAATTCCACCCTGTATATTTTTAATTGCCTGTACTGTCCCACTGTGTACTGCGGGGCAAAAGCCTCGCCCAATAGGCTTGTGTACTGAAAAAATCTAATTAGTCCATCAGTTAGACTGATATCAAAAAATATTTGTCCCATATTTTTTCTTTTGTTACGTAAACCAAAATTGACGACGATACGACGCTTTTAAAATTCTCAATACGTCACGCCGTGGGATAATACATTTTTTAGGGCATTCTGACGTTACGAACCCTGACTCCCGAGTTTTGATGCGTTTATCTGTGTCAATATTCATTGATTTACAAAAACAAAAAATACGTGTCTTTTATTTTACAATACTCTAACTGACGGACTAAATAGATTTGCAATTTATTGATGGTGGAAACTAGCCTATTCCTGCCTTGTGCTCTTTTCCTGATTAATTTTAGTATGGATTAATTAACAGATACACCAAGAACCAAGTTCTACCTTTGTCAATGAACTTAACCGTGTCCAGATTTGATCAATGGTTTTTAGGCAAGTTGTAATTAAATTTGTTTCTATGTACTTTGAATGGGATACGACTTTGCTAATTTGAAAATTTAAAGTTAGATGAAGGTTTCTCCGTCAATGATTTTTGGGGTTGTTTTGTCGAAAGTTAATTATGGATTTCAGTTCTGTACGGGTAATTTTATTTTGCGTAGTTTAGTAAATAGCCATTTCCGTTGAATAATTTAATTAGTTTTCATTTCGATTTAAATTGTGTGAAATGTTTATTTTTGGTAAAGTGGACTAAAATTAAACTACACTTTTTTCTTCCACTTCACTTCTTTTTTTTTCTTTACACTTTTTTTTTTTTGTTTGTTTTACTAATACAAAATAACTTTTACTTGTGGCAACGCCCACGTTATCATCGATGTTGATAGCCTAAACGCGCACACAGCGTTTTTATCACAAATTCCTATTGCCGCCCCTAACCAAAACAATTTCCGTCAACATTCTTTATTTTAACACAAACCCAATACAAATTCTCTCTTCAAAATTAATTAAAAAAAAAACCCAAAATACAACTTAATGGACTTGACTTCCGAAGAGGAAGAATAGAATTTATTTCGTCCTTGGGAAAGTGTCACACAGTCAGCGATAAGCGAATATAGCTAGATAGAGAACTAAAGTAGTCTACATAGTTAACAGAAAACATTGTTAGGAAACCTGATGACCTGATGACTGACCAACCATGCCTGAGAAATATTTCTCGACGACATGTAAAGCCCCGTGGGCGGCATAAAAAGTCTGACACCAGGTTAGACACTAACCACACGATAAAGAAAAAACTTTTTGGCAAAAAATAAAACCGACTTCAAAAAACACAAAAAAGGGAAAAATAACTTTAGCTTCAGAAGTCGGTGACTTTTGTTTGATTGATATTTTTTTTGTCACCGACTTCTGAAGCTAAAGTTATTTTTCCCTTTTTTGTGTTTTTTGAAGTCGGTTTTATTTTTTGCCAAAAAGTTTTTTATTTTACCATTTTTAGTTGTTCCCAAACAAATATTTGCTATGATTTATTAGACTGATAATAGGCGTGAGCAGCGGTGGCCTAGTGGTGGCGGCTCCGACTTACGAACAGCAAATCGTGGGTTCGAACTCAGACAGGCGTATTACTTTGTGTAATTTATATCATCACCACTGCTCTCAAAACGGCGAACGAAAACATCGTGAGGAAACCGGCTGTCCTATAACCAAAACATTCGAAGACATGTGACATCTACCAAGTACCAATCCGTGGGCCCGCGTGCTGGGTTATAGCCCATTCTCTCTTATAAAGAGGAGGCCTGTGTCCCAGCAGTGGGAACATTAATAGGCTGATGATGAATAGGCGTATCCCCAATATATGGAACTTAACATATCTTTTTTTTCGGATGGGAAATCATCAAATTACCCCTCCCGCTCTGGGCGGAGCGGAAGGTAGTGTCAGACTTTTACTGACTAAAACCCATCCATGCTCCTTCTTAGCCCTTTGTGTTCCAGGGTCGCAGTATCTCTTTAGAACAGTCCCTTTTGCTGACATCTCTGAGGCGCGCGCGGAACACGAACGAACTGTCGAGATCTGGGTGTATTGTACACATCTGCGTATCCCCTCAGAGCATACAGGCGTGATGTTACGTCATGATATTGTATAAACAATGAACATCCAACCGATTGGAGCTATCACAACAGATTTGCCGTCCCTTTTTGAAGAGTTCTATTATATATCTCCGAAGATCAGCATCAGATCTTCACCAAATTAAAATGGGATCACCTCAGGAGTATACTTTTTCAAGTAAAAAAAGAATTTTGAGAATCGGTCCACAAATGGGAGAGAAATCAGGTAAATTGTACACTTCTGCGTACCCCCTCAGAGCATACAGGCGTGATGTTCCGTCATGATATTGTATAAACAATGAACATCCAACCGATTGGAGCTATCACAACAGATTTGCCGTCTCTTTTTGAAGAGTTCCATTGTATATCTCCGAAGGTCAGCATCAGATCTTCACCAAATTAAAATGGGACCACCTCAGGAGTGTACTCTATCAAATGAAAAAAGAATTTTGAAAATCGGTCCACAAATGGGAGAGAAATCAGGTAACATACATAAAAAAAAAAAAAAAAAATACACACACACGAACATATAACCTCCGCCTTTTTTGAAGTCGGTTAAAAAGAAGCTCACAGATAAGCTGAAGTGCTAAAATGCGGCTATATGCGGCTATAATCGGCTATATGCGGCTATATTAGCCGTAGAACCGTTGACTTTTGGGGTAGATTTGTTCTTGAATGGAGACCGCGAATCGGCAGGCGTTAGGTGGTATGGTACGCAGGTTGGCTGGCAACTTTTTTCAGGGTTTTTCCATGAAGAAATTCTCAAAGAGTAGCCACGGAGCTTGGCTTTATGCCCAGTTGATATGGCTCCTAAATGTAACTGATTAAATACGAAAGTACTATTTACTGTGTTCTTCTACCAAAGGTTAAAATAATTTGTTATCATTTAAGATTTAATACTAAAACACTCGGTAGTAAAAAGCTCGCAATTTCCTTGCGCGATCGAATCATAAATGAAGGCATTTGCAAAAGAACCAAGGTTACCAACGTAGCCCGAAGAATTGCCAAACTTAAATGGCAGTGGGCAGGGCACATTGCTCGCAGAACGGATGGCTGATGGGGCCGAAAAGTTCTAGAGTGACGACCGCGAACCGGAAGACGTTGCGTTGGAAGACCTCCCACTAGGTGGACCGATGACCTGGTGAAGGTTGCGGGAATCCGCTGGATGCCAGTCGCACGGGACCGGTCAATGTGGCGACACTTGGGTGCGGCCTATGTCCAGCAGCGGACATCTTTCGGCTGAAACGATGGCAAAAACACTGTTTTTGGGGGGTCTGGTAATCTGTGTGACGGGGTTTTCTTAATGCAGATACCTAATAAGTCTTCCACAAAGGATTTATCTGATGTGGTGTTTTCATATTTTTAAGGCACCTTTGTGGATCAGAAATATAACGTTTATTTATTATTTTTGATACATTTCTGTCTTACCATCGGAGATTATCTTTATTTTTTGTGCGTTTCTTAATCGACATATTATTAACCGTATCGTAAAGCTACCGTATCGTAAGCGTGTCGCTTCCGCCTTCAGTGGAACAGTTGCCTTATTTGTCCATTTCTTTTTATACAACGCAAGAATCCTTTCCGTGTTCCCGTTTCATTGTGAAAAGTAACCTAAGTTTATGTTCTTTAGTTCAAATGTCTTTTCATTGTGTGTGAACAACAAAAGGTCGTCAATATTGTTCTTTTAGGGTCGAACAGAAGTTTTCCTTGTTGATCTTATTTTTTCATATAAGTATTGGTTGATGTTTGACTTATTGAAGATTTCTTTTTATGTTTATAGATTAGTTTTGTGTGTAACTTTTAAGTAATATGGCCAAATACATACAAGACTATGAGATAGTAAAAGAACGACAGATAAGGGAAGACTGCGTCAAGACGAAAGTCTATGACCAGTGTGTGTTGCCAGTGATTACATACGGGACCGAAACGTGGTCGCTCACAATGGGCCTCATCAGAAGGCTTAAAGTCACCCAAAGGGCAATGGAGAGGGCTATGTTTGGAGTTACCTTGCGCGATCGAATCAGAAATAAAGACATCCGCAAGAGAACCAAGGTTACCGACGTAGCCCGAAGAATTGCCAAATTTAAGTGGCAGTGGGCAGGGCACATTGCTCGCAGAACGGATGGCCGATGGGGCCGAAAAGTTCTGGAGTGGCGACCGCGAACTGGAAGACGTTGCGTTGGAAGGCCTCCCACTAGGTGGACCGATGACCTGGTGAAGGTTGCGGGAATTTTCTGGATGCGAGTCGCACGGGACCGGTCAATGTGGCGACACTTGGAGGAGGCCTATGTCCAGCAGTGAACGTCTTTCGGTTGAAATAAGAGAGAGAGAGATAAGGGAAGGCACCCGTAGACTGGACTTGAAGAATAACAATTTTACTAATCATAACCTCAGAATTGTTAAACACAGTCCACGGTACCAGTCCGTAAAATTATTTAACAGGAGGCCTTCAGACAAAAAAAAAGCCGTAACTACAGTAGCATCTTCAAAATAAAACTAAAGGAATTCCTGTTGAATAAGTGTCTATATGCGGTAAAAGAGCTGTAACTACAGTAGCACCTTTAAAATAAAACTAAAGGAATGTCTGTTGAATATGTGTCTATATGCGGTAAAAGAGCTGTAACTACAGTAACACCTTCAAAATAAAACTAAAGGAATTCAATTTGAATAAGTGTAGATGCGGTAAAAGAGCTGTAACTACAGTACCACCTTCAAAATAAAACTAAAGTAATTCCAGTTGAATAAGTGTTTCTAAGCGGTAAAAGAGCTGTAATTTTTTTGAACTGTAATTTTTATTTTTATTGAGAAAATCATGTTGAATTTCATTGGATTTTGTTCATTCTGATTTATTGATATTGTTATTTCTTAGTTTTAACCATCTATCAAATATAACTTTTGTTAATTATTTTATTCTTATTCTATAATGCACACAAAAAAACAAATATATATAAAAAAATGCAATTATATATAGCTTATGTACAAAGGCGAGCTTAACCCAGAATTGGGTTTTCTTACAGCAAACCTAATTATTATTATTATTTTTATTGTTATTATTTTTTTATTTGAAGCTGTTGGCCATATTATTGTTTTATTTACATGTCGACATATTGATGAAATGTGAACTAATTATTTTTAAATTGTTGATGTTAAATGGTTGTTGTAAAATACAATTTATTTTAGTGTGTCTCATCATTCTCTTGCCCTTATCCCAATTCATTTGTGGTCGGCGCAGCATGTCTTCTTCTTCCATACTTCTCTATTTTTCGTCATCTCATCAGACACTTCTTTTCTTGCCATATCATTCTTTATACAGTCCATCCATCGTTTCTTTGGTCTTCCTCTACTCATATACCCATCCACATTCATACTCAAAACTTTCCTCACGACATTTTCCTCATCCCTCCGCATCACATGCTCATACCACGACAACCGATTACCACACAACTTTTCAGTCACCGGCGCCACTTTCAGACTTCCTCTTATATACTCATTTCTAACTTTATCCATTCGCGTAACACCACACATCCCCCTTAGCATCCTCATCTCCGCTACATGCAAATGCCTTTCATTCATCCCTTTTGTGGCCCAACATTCTGATCCATACAAGACAGCAGGTCTAACCATTGTTTTATAAATCTTCCCCTTGAGTTTAAGGGGAATGCGGGAGTCGCAGATTGTTCCCGTGACCTGCCGCCATTTCATCCATCCCGTGTTAATTCTGTGCTTTACACTACGATCTATTTCGCCATCGCTTTGCACGAGTTAACCGAGATACCGAAAGTCGGAGCAGACAGGAAGAGGCGCGCCATCTAACGCTATTTTAGTGTGTCTATTGTGTTTAAATTTAGAGGCAATTTACCTACTTCTTTAGATAAGAATAAATGACTATGACTATGTAGCAGCTAGATATTTTATTCCGTTTGTTGTGTGACCGTCTTGTTAGTCCTGGGTTCGATGCCCGGGTCGGGCAGTGTTACTGCGTTTTTCCATCAGAAGTTTTTCAGTGTCAGTTACAGACTATGGAATTGTGCCCGGCTGATGGCAATAGGCTCGCCCCATATTACATGGAACTTAAACATAACTGGCGAAATGTGGGTGTACTATTAGGTACTCTGCCTGACCCTTCGGGGATTATAGGCGTGTATGTTTATGTGTACTATCAAGAGTTTTACTATTTATGACTTTTCGTGGTTGAGTCAAGTTTGAAAATCGATTGACCTGTTTCAAGACTGGATTGGTCCTCTGAAACAAACAATAGCTCCATTATTGCTTTAGTTCTCTTTAAACGTTTCTATCGCCATTGTTTGTGTTTGCTACAGGACCTACAGTACTTCAGGTCCAGTTGAAAGCAGCGTCCGGCAATCTAGCATTTTCTTTAACTGGACTTATTTGGTGCAGCCGTGAGACATACTATAACGACGTATGTGTCTGTGTAAGTGTGTGTATGTCTCTGTGGGTGTGTATGTGTATGTGTCAATGGGTTGAAATTTGATCAATCATCTACACTATCTATACCTACTAATATTTTAAAGAGGTAACATTTGTTTGTCTATACTAATATTATAAAGAGGTAACATTTGTTTGTAAGTTTGTATGTTGTAAGTTTGTATGTAGGGGGTAATCTCAGGAAGTAATGAACCAATTAAAAAAATTGTTTCACTGGTAGAAAGCTACATTATTCGTGAGTCCTATAGGCTATATTTTTTTCCCGTACTCCCACAGGAACGGGAACTACGCGGGTGAAACCGCGGGACGTCAGCTAGTAATAATAATAATATTATAAAGAGGAAAGATTTGTATTTTTGTGTGTGTGTATGTTTGTAATGAATAAACTCAAAAACTACTACGCCAAATTCAAAAATTCTTTCACCATTAGAAAGCTACATTCACCTTGAGTAACACAGGCTATATTTTATCCCCGTACTCCCACAGAAACTAGTAACTTAATATTATGCGTAACACAGATTTAAATCAACACACAAAATCAAAAGTCACAAAACAACAGTTCTACAATCGCTTTAACTTAACAAATTGCTCGATTTACGTGATACCCAGTGAGCCACAAGCCCCTTTTAAGCTAGCCCCTCAAGGGACTCTTAACGTAAGGCTAAGCCTTAAGATCATTTCACTGAACTCATTTCTACAAATGGGTACGCCATCTGGCCTCTCCGAGGGTACTAATGAAATCTGTGGGTACGCGACACAGAGTAGTTAAAAAGATAGAGGTGTCAGTTTGAACGGCGAGTAAGGAGGTTTTATTGCTCTGTTAGTATCTATTGTCGCAATGCAAGGCAATGTCGTTTGATACGGAGAAGGAAGAAGCTGTTACGTTGTTTTTTTGGTACCTAACATTTACCTGTGAGCATGCGTTGTAAATTGAGAGGTTTCCAATATGATTCTCTCCATGATTTCCAAGTGAAATGTTCATTGTGGTTTATGCAAATGACTTTGGGTTGCGATTTGAAGAAGGAGTCATCTTTGCATCCGTACTTCATCACCGGACTATTTAGTAACACTTCCTGACGATAAATCACTGTTCGGAACCATAATAAACTGGTGTTCATAATAAATTAGATTCATAATATCTTATTTAAGCTGCGATTGTGTTTACATTCCAAATGTCATTCGGTTAAACGTCAGTTTCTTTCTGACAGTTGGAGGCGACATCTAGCGGCTGCGATATGCAGTTGTAGTTCTAATCGATACATTTTAACATTTTCATTGGAAATCATCGAACTAATATCATAAAGACAAATCCTTAATAATTTCCAGCTTTTGGTTGAAATACTTAATTGTTTTTTTTAACCGTAAACGGAAGTGAAATTATTTTTTTATTAAGGAGTTTTTTCTAGAAGCATCGCGGACCTCACAATCCATATTTAATCTGTGGCATGTCTATGGCTTAGTGTTGCCAGGTGATTCATTCTCAATTCGCCGAAAGAGTGAGGGAAAAGGTTGCTCCACTTGGGACAAATTTTGGTGTTAGAACTGAGAAATAATTGGTTTGTCAGCTTGGATCCTGAAAATTGTTATTGTTTCAGAGTATAAACGTCATGTTGGACAGTTGTTGGGGATTTTCAAGAATTAAATATCTTGAGGTAGTGCTTCGGTCATCAGTGCTCTTGTAAGTTTTACCTGAAACAGGGGAGATTTTCTAGGTGCTCCGCCTGTTTCCGGTTGGGAGGCATGACAGGACAATGGAAGGTCACGGGCGTCATTTTGCTATTGATCAAGCCTGAGGCAAAGTTACAAACTTTATCTCGTGTTTTATAAGGTAAGGATTTTGGTGAATTAGTGTTTGGAAGTGATCTCTGAGTCCTTCCCAGGTCGTTAAAAGGATATTGACGTGATCCCTGGATATTTATTACAGGATTCCATGCGTTGAGGATTCGCAGATGAACTAGGCGGACCTGTTCTACAGCCGGTCGCATCAAGCAGTCAATTGTTTTCATCATTACCCAACTGTGAGTATTACCATTGCTGTCCCACCACGCAGGGTTAGGCAAACAGAAGTCGTAGCTCATTCAATTGTGTTTTCTAAGGGCCTCGTAGGCCACGTGGACTGGCTAATGGTTTAGTCTTTAGATCTCCTAGCTCCTCCCCTCTATTCATTCTCAAGGAAAGTACCATGGTTTTCCCTTATATAATAGGGTCCCCGTATTGTCAATTCCAGGTGAGGCAACTCGAGCGATTCGTCTCGCCGCCAGGATCTAGACGAGCCTCTGGGACCTGGACGCGAGACCCGTTCCTCGAGTCCACTCAAGGCCTCCAGTGGAGACGGTCGTGCAGTAGCAGAGTCCGCCTAGCGATTTATTGCAGGCGGGACGGTTTTTTTTTAAATCTAAATTGACACCTTTTAAATTTATTTTCCACTGGTTCATATAAGAACCCGTGTATCACCTGCCCGGTTTTCCAAATTAGAAGCCGGTCTTCAACTTAATTAAATTAAAGGACCCCGGGTTCGACACCTACGCTTAACTGGAATTATATTGGACATCTTCGTCGGCTCCGTGGTCCGGGACTGTTCAAGTCCCTGGCGCCCATATAATATTTATTAGTATTCACTAAACTGGAAGGTTGTATCTTGATATTTTAGCAAGAACTAATTTAATTTAGTTATACTTTATTTACTTTAATTTGATTTAAACTTTTGAAAAAGGAACAGTACTGGGTTTATCTCCAACCCCCCATGACCATAGTTCGAAACCGACCGAATTTAAGGCTGGCTGGCATTACCTTTTTTTAATAGTTAAGTTTATATAGTTTAAATAAATAAACTTACATTGTTTGAGATAATTTGTTGTTTCTTTGCATTTTAATACCAACCCACCTAGCATCTGGGCTTTTGTTCCATTACCACTAGAGGGACAAAATCTCAAATGTAACAAAGCATTGGTTTGATAAGCTTTTCATTGCTTTTGCGATTTTATGTTTCAAGTCGAGACTTGGAACTTCATCCTGTTTATGTTTGCTTACTTGGTTACGAGTTACCAAGAAGAAAAAATAAACAAAATCGAAATTCAAATCATACGCGTAATGCGTATGCTTTAGAATGCGATATTTATATTTTTTTTTTTCAAAATTTCTCTTTCTTTGTTCTAATATAAAAAGTTTACTTGAAATTTGACTGTTATTCTTTCATAACAGTCAGTTAATTATTATCACTTTTGCCAATCTGCACATGTAACACGTACCAGACCCAATTATTACCTAGGGATCGAAACTGTGTCTCCTAAACACATGCTATTTTGTAGCCTAGCTACAAAACAGACAGAGCTTCACCCACCGTATTATAGAATACAGTTCTGTGTGACCTGTTACAATTAATGTAAAATCTGGAAAACTGTAAATCTACAATATTTTACTTGAATAAAAATTATTATTATTAATATATATTATTATTAAATTTGTAGCGTTTTTAGATGATGGATCAATTATTTTCTAAGCTCTGGAAAAAAGGAAATAGGAATGCCATAAGCATCTACTCCGTTCACTTAATCTTTTAATACCCATTTTTTTGGAAAGTGATGAAAAAGTCATCCGGTAGACGCGGAATCAGTACGAGTCGGTTTATAAAATCCTAATGTCTATACATTATACTAGCTGACTTCTCACGGTTTCACCCGCGTAGTTCCCGTTTCCGTGGGATTACGGGGATAAAATATAGCCTATGTCACTCAGGGTGAATGTAGCTTTCGAATGGTGAAAGAATTTTTGAAATCGGTTTATTACTTTCAGAGATTACCCCCTACATACAAACTTACAAACAAATGTTACCTCTTTATAATATTATTACTAGCTGACGTCCCGCGGTTTCAGCCGCGTAGTTCCCGTTACCATGGAAATACGGGAATAAAATATAGCCTATAGCACTCACGAATAATGTAGCTTTCTACCAGTGAAACAATTTTTAAAATTGGTCCATTACTTCCGGAGATTACCCCCTACATACAAACTTACAAACTAACAAACATACAAACTTACAAACAAATGTTACCTCTTTATAATATTATAGTATAGATTACAGTATAGATTATTCACTATTCATTAAACTCATCATTATGAACAACTTTTACTATGGGACCAAACTCTGAATCGCGAAAAAAAATCACCTGTTTTATACATTTTGACGAGTTATGCGAACATAATTGTAGGGAACCGTATATTTTTTTTTCGTGATTTAGGATTTGGTCCCATAGTCAAAGTTGTTCATAATAATGAGAACAATGACCGGTCGAAGTTTATTATATTATTGATATCGTCCGGAAACAGTCGTATACACATAAACTAACGCTTTTTTCCCATGAGGCTAAACAGAAATATCAGAATACTACCTGCTACGCTCCGTACATACTCCCTACGCACCGTCCTATACAATCACACTTGAATGAATGAAATAAACGTTATAAGAACACAGCTATTCTATACAATTTTTTGCTGTAAGTAACAAATTCAATGAGTATCCTCCCATAAATATAATAAATAAAGTCTTTGAATGAAATAAACATTATGTGCGAAATGATCATTTTCAATTTAAAATCGTGCAAATTTACGTTACGTTTACTCCACGCGCCGCGTAAAATGTTTTGGTTATTATTAAAACCTTCTTTAGCAGTCAAAGGATCGTCGAGAGTATTAATTGTACCTAACAAACAGAATTAATTTTTGAGTAAAATAATCTGGATAAACCTTTAATTTTAATTAGGACTAGCGGACGTCACGCGGTTTCCCCCGCGTAGTTCCCGTTCCCGTAGAAGTACGGGGATAAAATATAGCCTATGTTACTCAGGGTGAATGTAGCATTCTGATGCTGAAAAAAAAATTTAAAATCGGCGTAGTAGTTTTTGAGTTTATTCATTACAAACATACACACACTCAAAAATACAAATCTTTCCTCTTTATAATATTAGTGTATATTTATAAGGATTTAAAAAGATGTATCTAAACAGACACCTCATCATTATTCTTCTGCCATTATCTCAATTTATTTACGGTCAACACAGCATGGTCTTCTTTTTCCATACTTCTCTTTTACTCGTCATCGATTCACACACCTCCTTTCAACCCATATTATCCTTCTCCAAGTCTATCCGTCGTTTCTTTGGTCTTCCCCTACTCTTGGTCTCCCAAAGTGATAATGCGCATAGAAATCTTCGTCACTGTTCGGCAACGGTCGTATTCCCCGAGCGTCGGAAGACGATATGTATAGAGTGGTTAAGTCCATTTTCTTCATGCATAATTTGTTTATCATAATAATAAAATAATGTTTGTTTTACATACCCATTTGTTTATTTATGCATGTGTATCTTTCTATTAAAATTTATATAAGCCTAAATCTGATTTTTTAAATGTTTTTTTCTAGTACTTAATATGTATTTAACGTAGGTATTTTTAATATTAAAAAACGTGAAAAATGTTAGTATATTTACCTATTTTACAAAATAAACTATTTCAATTTGAGTAAGATAATTGAAGTTGAAATTAAATTCACCTTTGAAAACAAAACCAAGAAGGGTGTGTAATAGCAGCTCTATATAATTCCACACAGAGAGAACACGTGCAGTCACCACCAATATATAAAGACGACTAACGGACCTTTGACTGACCGGCGACAGCCGCCGACCGAATTGTTTTCAATTGTTTCACATGATTTGACATATGACATTGACTCCTGTTTCTTTCGAACAAGGTACAAAATGCAAGTGCATTGTCAAGGCTTCCTCCGATTCAATGATTCGGGTGTTTCCGGGAATACGACAATTGGCGAAGATTTGCATGCGCATTATTAATTTGGGAGTACTGTACTCATCTACATTAAGACTCAAAACTTTCCCTACGACTATATTTTTCTCATTTCTGCAAACGTTTAAAAAGCAGACTTAAGTAGACATCTCTCGGGGCTGCGGGACTATTCGAAAGAGATACCGTGGCCCCGGAACACAAAGGGCGATAAAGGAACATGAATGGGTTTCAGTCAGTAAAAGTCTGATACTCCCTCTTGCTCCGCCCAGAGCGGAAGGAGTCATGTGATGATAACCCATACGAAAAAAAAAATTGCCATCTCTGCTTTTTAAACAATCTGTGGTACAAACCAAGTTCCTTTAAAATGACTAGACATTTCTTAGATGACCTGTCTTAGATTAAAGAAGATTATCTCGATTTAAAAAACGAGTTTCTTGAGTTTTGAGCGTCTGTGAATTATTTAGAAAGTTTTAAGGTAATCGGGGAATTAAGAAAAGATAAATTGGTATTATTTATTACGCTACTTTAGTTTTAAAAAGACAAATAATTAGGAAAACGAAGTGCTTTTATAAAATTAGAACTCTTTAATGCTTTTAGTTTAGTCAATAATTGGGCGGTCACAAGGGGCTGAGCATTTTCAGCCCATAGAATTAGGTCAGCTCAGGTCGACCTTCAGGTTAGGCTGTGCTTGCGTGTGTTGGTCCGTGGATGGGTGACCATTGTTACATACACAGTCTCCTCCGTGCCTCGGATAGCACGTTAAGCCATTGGTCCTGGCTGTCAATTGTAGATCTTTAAGAGTCGTTACAGGTAGTCAGAGACCTGAAAGTCTGACTACCAGTCTTACTATGTCGCTCCATGTATTATACTGGTATTTAGCTGCGTCCGGTTAGACTGGAAGCTGACCCTAACATAGTTGGGAAAAGGCTGGGCAGATGATGAATGTTCCGTCTGGACTGGAAGGAGGACAAGTGAGTCCGCAATGGAATTGGAAAGTGGAAAGAGTCTTTTGCCCAGCAGTGGGATAGAACAGGCAGAGGAGCCTTTCTGGAATTTGGGACAAGCCCGCCACACTGTTCCCAAACCACTGTAACTCCTGAAAGCCAGAATCAACAGTGGCGACCACCAGAAAAGCGCCGAGACAATGAAGCTCGATGAAGTCCCAGAGAATGAATTTAACTATCTTGGATCCCGCAACGAAATTAATCAGAAAAGTATAGCGGAGGAGTAGGAAAATCCGTAATTTCCACTTCCCTCCATATCAGCAGGAGACAGAAAGAAACAAGGCCAATAGGCGCAAAGGGACGTTTACAACTGGGATAGGCCCAGTTGCCTAGCACCACGGATAAAATATTAACATTAATGGGTCCTAAGTTGTGAGCTTGATTCCAATAATAGGTATGGCAAAAACGCTTGAACGCACGGAAATTTGTTCTAGTTTCTACTAGGTCTGTGTAGTAAATAACTCCGGATGTAACCTGTACACTATCCAACATATTATTGCGTCCATTCAGCCTTTCTGGAATGTTGATATTAGACTTCGTGTATCGTACACACATATATCACATTTTTTTACTACAACCCACAGAAGTCTCCAAAAAACACCAAGCTTCGCACAATTGCTCCGCGATAAACACACGAATTCAAGGCACGGTCGTAAATTATGCGTAAAGTTCACGAGATAGTCCGCTCCCTGCGCGTATCCGGAAAGCGTTAGTACACGTTTCATGATTGGTCCTTGTTGGTTCTCCCCCTGGGTGCCAGGTCTATGCTATGTATAACGCTATGCTATTCCCAGGTCAGCTAAAGTGTGGCAGGGTATTTCCATCGGGAATTTCCCAGTAGCAGCCTCGGGGTCTGCCTAACCCTTTGGAGATTATAGGCGTGATGTTATGTATGCGTGTCTTGTAACAACGAAAATAGTGTTCATTAGTGTTCGATGTAGCACATTTAACTGCTGGTGTGGTGAGGAGTAAAACCACTGATGAGCTACTAGCTTCTTTATTTGGAGGAGTGTTTTCTTCTAGAGCTTGCCGACTACTGTGTCGGTCGAACAAAATGGCCCTATTTTTATACAATTTTTCATAAGTAATTGACCAATCACAATTGTTCATAATAATCCAAAAAAACGCGGGAAAAACTAAAAACCAATGAAAACCAGGCAAAAAAGCGGGAAAACATTGTTTAAGTTACCTTATGTACTAAGAAACTTGACTGTAACGAGAACCGCGTGACAATATTCGCGTTTTTTACTAACTTTTCCTATGTAAACATATACAAAACTATATGTTATCTATATATTAAAAACTATCATATAAAAATATAAAATCAACAAAACATATAACATAATAAACTTATATACTCCTAACGCTAAGTCTACTATGTACACGAACAAAAATGCAAGAAAACTATTAGAATATAAACTTAAGCTATTTGCAAACGTTTATATACTATTCTATTAGTGCCTATTTACTATCCTAGCAGTGCCTATGTACCCTATACACCTATATACACCGCTATACGCTATCTTCGTTGTCCTGCACACAAAACACTATAACTATCACTATAATATCACTTTATGTACTGTTTGTGCAGTGTATATGTATCACTATCACTTTACACTACATATTGCACTGTCCCGCACAATTAGGTTTCTTGCCTGTTTTTGTTCATAAAGAACTACGTGTTTCGAACGGACAACTAGCTTTGCCAACAACCAATACCTAAAATACTAAACATTTTTTTAATTTCAATATCTAAAAAAAAATAATCTATTATACTTTGGTTTTAGCCACACATCGAAAACCTCTAAGGGCTTATCTGTGTGCTGGCGAGACGTTCGTTTAAATTTTACAAAATATTACAACTACAATCGTACAATAAAACTTTTAAATGTTATTTAGATACTTTTGAAGTCTTGTTTAAGGAAACGTTTTGATTTGTAATTAAAAATGACAAGAAAAAGTCGTTATCGTCCTCCTCTCACAGAAACCCAAATACCCATAAATAGAATACCCATTTCTAGGCAAATAAATCGCACTCGGGTGTTGATGTCAGTAGAGCATTCCGCATTGCCAGTGCGCGAACCAAATTTGATTGTCCTGTTCTAACTTGCGGTCTCATCACCGACCTAAAGGAAGCACACACAACAATACTATGACATCTAAACACACCCTAACTCGGTTCAAAAACCACATTAATTCTGATCTCGTAACTCCACCCTTTGAGAGTACGACTCCAGTTTAATCTCGATAGGTTAGGCTTGGTGTTTGGTCCTTTGTTCCATTCCGCATTGTAATATATCTTAAAATGTTTTGTTTCAAATCAACGATATTACGTTTCTGGAGGCTTTTGTTGCTATGTTTCTCATTTTCTATGTGGGGCTTTGGTCTTTAATTTTTAAGATATGCAGATTTGTCTGCACCATCATGGCGCTTGCAACAATCAAACAAAGAAATCAAAGAAGATATCCCGTAAGTGATAGTGTAAGTTTATACACCCATTATATGCTGCGTTTCCTCCGTGCCTACAAACGTTTCCGTACTGTCCATATTTATACTGTGGTGCCTCGGAATGCACGTTAAACCGTTGGTCCTGACTGTAATTTGTAGATCTTTATCAGTCGTTACAGCTAGTCAGTAAACAGAACGTCTGACAACCAGTCTTACCAAGGGGTATCGTATTACATAGTATTAACTGGGTTGTGGAGGTAAGATAGGCAGTCGCACCATGTAAAAAACTTGTATTCAGCTGCATCCGGTTAGACTGGAAGCCGCCCGAACATAGTTGGGAAAAGGCTAGGCAGATGACACACATACATGGAAACTAAACAGCAAACACAGGACACTTGTTTTCAAATATTCTAGAAATGCCGAAATGCTTGTGTCAATTCGTAGTTGAGTGATGATATTGGTTCAGATGCGGTAGCACTTTATATTTTGTTTAGAGTAGTACTGGAATTGTATTTGTATTCTGAGCAAACAGCACAAGGAACCTTGGTGTATTTTTGGTCGAAGATTTGGTTTATACACTTTATAAGAATTAATTTATTTATTTTATTTATTACAAAATCCACAGCCAAACAATTTTAACCTAAATTATTGAACTAATCCTACAGCCATTTAAGGATTTACAATTTAGTATCCGTACATAGCTATGAATACAGCGTGTGTGGGAGTGTGCCTGAATCTTTCGAGAAACATTTTAAGTATGAGATTTTGTTGGTAGCAAATTGCTCATATCTCTGTAATAGAATCGAAGTTAAGCAACTGCCTAGCTATGGAACTTAGCCGTGTAGCCTCCAGCAGAGTAGAATAGAACCAACCCAATACACTCATTGGGTTTCGTATAAGGCGACTAATGTCTGAGGCAGAACACCTTGCGCCTCCGTAGACCAGATAATGGGCAGCAGCGTTTTCTGTTAGTCTTTCATCACTGCGATCTCCAATCCGCCTGCCAAGCGTGGAGATTACGGCAAATTCCTTACATCATGGGAGAGGCTTATGTCCAGTGGACGTTATGGGCTGTTGTAGTGTAGTAGTAGTAGCTATGGAATGCTTATGGCTTAGGGAGCATTTTAATATTTCACCGACATGATGACACTGGCAGTTCTTGAATTCAGCTAAGATGAGAAAAATAAGAGATAAGAAATGACTCAGTTTCATTGACCAAATTCGCTCTAAGTTTATTATTACCAAACTTGTAAAACACAGGAGTCATCATCATCATTGTCCTGACCCTCTAACAAGTCATTTGTGGTCGGCACAACATGTCTTTTCTTCTTCCATTCTTCTCTATTACACGTCATCTAATCAGACACCTCCTTACTTGCCATAGATAATATATTGTGTATAAATGTATTTCTAAGTATTGTGCTAATAATTTTGGGCCATTACTAGCTTTATGTTTAATTGTTCAAATTTTAACTGGATTATTTTTAACTATATATTATACAGCAAACATTGAAATAGTATTTTATAGAGTAAATTATATTTCAATATTTTTTTTGTTTAATTATTTAAATAAAATCAAATTATTCTATAATCAATATTTTAAGAATATTTTGAAGCTTGGCATGTAACTGTTTTTTGTACCTAATAAATAAAATATAATCCTTCACACAGTCTATCCATCGTTTCTTTGGTCTTCCTATACTCTTATACTCAAAACTTTCCTCACGGCATTTTCCTCATTCTTCCGGATCACATGTCCATACCACGACAACTGATTGAAACAAAACTTTTTCAGACAATTTTACAGTAACCGGCGCCACTTTCAAACTTCCTCTCATGTACTCATTTCTTATTTTATCCATTCACGTAACACCACATTCGTAAAACCAAAGTGTGAAACAATTATAAACATTTTACCTTAAATATTATTTATATTTACTCTTCATAACTTCGCAAAACACGCAACGATTAGGTAAGTGGATTAAATATGCAAGAACAACTCAAAAACACTCAAGCATTCACCAAGCGGTGCGGGCAATTATGCACAAACACACACACACACACACACAACACACAAACACAAAACACACAAACACACACACATAAATAAGAAGCGTAGCGAATCAAAATATCACATCCCCCAACACATAGTCAGCAAAAACATTTAACTCGACGCTTAAACCTCGGAGGCGTTATTTATTCAGTCTCTTTTTTTGTTGTCCCTACACTAACAACTACCTTTCGCTTTGCGGAGTTTTATGCGGTCTGTACATCTTTTTTTTTTGCAACATGAAACAAGCCAGTTCGAGTTTTTAAAACTCTATGGGCTCGGTTTAAAACTGAGTTGCCAGAGTATATCATTCGCATGGTTTGCTGCAGTTTGAATTTTCGTTTTGTGTTTGAAAGTTTGCTTTTTGTAATTTTCTATTTGCTTTTGTGTTAGACTGGTAGCCGACCCCAATGTAGTTCGGAAAGGTTAGGCAGTTTCTAAAGTTTTTTTATTTAATAGAAGCAACATTTTAAAAGGAAAGTTACTGAATTTTTAATTCTATTTGGCTGTCTTTTTCTTCTTTGCGTGTCGATGGACTCAAATACCTAATACCAGACCAGGATGTGGCCACCTGCACAGTTCTTTCGTTGGCTTTGTTTAAATTCTGGAAAATGCATGTGGGTGAGCAGGATGGGCAAGAAATTTTTTTTTTTACAAAATAAAATAAAACCGACTTCAAAAACACACAAAACACAAAAAAGTGAAAAATAACTTTAGCTTCAGAAGTCGGTGACCTTTGTTTGATTCATTTAGTTTTTTTTTGTCACCGACTTCTGAAGCTAAAGTTATTTTTCACTTTTTTGTATTGTGTTTTTTGAAGTCTGTTTTATTTTTTTTGTAAAAAAGTTTTTTTATTTTTCCATTTTTAGTTGTAAGTAATATCCTATACAAATATATTATATGCATTTATTTTACATTGTTAACAATACATGTCTTGGTAATAGGCTTATCCCCAATAAATGGTACTTACATAATTATCTAAACTGTCGAAATTTGGGTGTATTGTACACATCTGCGTACCCCTCAGAGCATACAGGCGTAATTTTACGTCATGATGTTGTATAAACAATAAAATATCTAAGCGATGGCAGCAATCACGACCGATTTACCGTCTAGTTTTGAAAAGTTCCATTATATATCTCAGGAGTATATTCTTTCAAAGAAAAAACAATTTTGAGAATCGCTCCACAAATGGAGGAGAAATCGGTGAACATACAAGAAATTATACCACACGACTGAAGTAAAAATGTTCATAAAATGAAAACTACTAAGCCAAACTATGTTAAATTTTTATAGGACCAAATAGCAACTATTCCGCATCAAACTAAAAAAGAATCACGTAAATCGGATCATAAATCTCAGCGTAATCGGTGTACATACATAAAAAAAAAATACCCATTGAATTGAGAACCTCCTCCTTTTTGAAATTGGTTAAAAAAAGTGGGGTTTATCCTGCAGAGGGGCTTCACACTGGCATTGTATTTGGGAAGGGTTGATGAAACCCAATTTTTTAGACTATTTCTACAGGAGTCAACCTGGGCCCGCAACCGACTGAATGATAGGTGTCAACCTCATTACAGTAATATCCTCATCATGGGAAAAAAATATAAAATTTGTCAGCATGGAGTAGTTTATAGTCAGCAACAGTATTTTGGATGGAGCGACTGAATATCTGATCTCCAGTAACTGAAGTATCAACTTCCCGTAACGACTGTCAGAGACCCACAATTGATTTCCGAGACACAGAGGGGATTAGGTATATAATTTATGATCACTCATCCACAGACTAAACTTTGCAAGCATTGCTTTACCCTGAAAATCGAACCACGCTGTTATTATTATTTAACTACGAGATATTTACGCCTAATAGGCTTGCGTTTGCGTTTTTTTTTTTCAGAAATGAAGACATCCGCAAGAGAACCAAAGTTACCGACGTAGCCTGAAGAATTGCCAAACTTAAGTGGCAGTGGCAACGAATGGCCGATGGGACCGAAAAGTTCTGGAGTGGCGACTGCGAACCGGAAGACGTTGCGTTGGAAGACCTCCCACTAGGTGGACCGATGACCTGGTGAAGGTTGTGGGAATCCGCTGGATGCGAGTCGCACGGGACCAGTCAATGTGGCGACACTTGGGGGAGGCCTATGTCCAGCAGTGGACATCTTTCGGCTGATTGATGATGATGATGATGAGGCTTGCGTTTGGCTTCAACTCGCCTGATGTGAAGCGATGAATGCGGCCTAGAGTAGAACACACTTGCCTAGAAAATAATCAATTCACCAAAACTTTGAAGAGATCTAGATTATAACGATCGGGAAACAGAGAAGTTGCAACTGAGTTCTAGTATTTTTTTTTAGAGTATTTGTAATGCTTGTTATAGTCTAAGATCCCTTAAAGAACGACCTTTATCGAGCTGGTTAATGGATGAAAAGTACTTTGTATCTAATTAAATATGTCAAAAAATATATTGCAAATGGATTGGCCAAAAAAATTTAATCCAGAATAATTTTATTAACAATTAAAAAAAAAAAAAACATTTCTCTGGCTTGGTTAATAGATAAATTCCATACCAATTGAAAGTATGAAGCCTATAGAATATATGAAAACGTTAGGTTAACAGGTTAAGCTAACGTTTGCATATTCTATAGGCTATAGAATATGCAAAAGTTATGAAGCCAACTACATTCATACTTCAACAACT
The DNA here is from genome assembly GCA_905147715.2 of Xestia xanthographa. Classification (NCBI taxonomy): domain Eukaryota; kingdom Metazoa; phylum Arthropoda; class Insecta; order Lepidoptera; family Noctuidae; genus Xestia; species Xestia xanthographa. Next base: position 22,029,931 of record LR990666.1, on the reverse strand, counting down.
ATATATATTATATTATATATATTATTTTCATACTTTCAATTGTTATGAAAATTTATGCTGGACTGAAATTTTTTAGACAACCCTTATGCAATATATTTTTTGACATATTTAATTTGATATAAAATACTTTTCATCCATTAACAAGCTCGGTGAAGGTCGTTCTTTAAGGGATCCTATACTACGTATTACGGAATATTGGCTTTGTCGATTTTCCATTAGATTGGGTAATCCTTTGGGGAATATCCATAGAATTGGTAGATGGAGTGATGATTGCTCCGCAGTGTTTATATAGGTGGTTTCGTTACTTATTTTTGGGTAAATCTGTGTTATCTTGTCCATTGGGGAAAGGTTTTATTAATCAGTGTGTGTGTACGGTCTAACCTCTTAATAGCAGTATTATTTTATTCTAACTGCAGTATGAGAAACGCTCCATGTAAAAAAACACTGGTATTGAGCTGTAACCACTGATCAGATTGGAAGCCAACCCCAATATAGTTTGGGAAAAGGCTAGGCACTCAGTGGGGGAAAGAAATGGAGCTATATGTCTTGCATATCTCCATCCCTGTTTCACCCTCATAATAATCATCATCATTCTCTTGCCCTTATCTCAATTCAGTTGTGGTCGGCGCAGCATGTCTTCTTCTTCCATACTTCTCTATTTTTCGTCATCTCATCAGACACTTCTTTTGTTGCCATATCATTCTTGACACAGTCCATCCATCGTTTCTTTGGTCTTCCTCTACTCATATACCCATCCACATTCATACTCAAAACTTTCCTCACGACATTTTCCTCATCCCTCCGCATCACATGCCCATACCACGACAACCGATTACCACACAACTTTTCAGTCACCGGCGCCACTTTCAGACTTCCTCTTATATACTCATTTCTAACTTTATCCATACGCGTAACACCACACATCACCCTTAGTATCCTCATCTCCGCGACATGCAAATGCCTTTCATTCATCCCTTTTGTGGCCCAACATTCTGATCCATACAAGACAGCAGGTCTAACCATTGTTTTATAAATCTTACCCTTGAGTTTAAGGGGAATGCGGGATTCGCAGATTGTTCCCGTGACCTGCCGCCATTTCATCCATCTGTCCCTGTTTCACCCTCAATAAGATGACAAGAAAAAAACGTTTTTGAAATAAAAAAATCTGACTTCCAAAAATAACTTTCGGAAGTTGGTGACTCTGTTTGTTTCATTGACTTTTTTGCCACCGAATCCCGATTTTTTTTAGAATTTTAAAGATTTTTAAGCAAAAAGGTTTTTATATAAGTACCCTTTTTTAGGCCACCATGTCGACAACATAGACAAGAAAAAAAAACATATTTATTGTAGAAGCTAACTCATACATTGCTCAAGTGAAGTTAATAAAAATATCGGACCACCAGGCGAGCTTCCAAATGAAAGAAAAATCCCGTAAAACAGCACAGCAATCACGGAGTAACCGGCGTACAATCGAACATACATGAAAAAAAAAATGGTGGAATACGTAACCGTCTCCTTTTGTAGAAGTCGGTTAAAAAGAATAATAAGAAGAAGTTATCCGTACCTTCGCCAGCGCCTGTGACGGTGTGTATGAGCAGCACCACAACACACAGGCACCGTTGGCCCTCCACCGACATTGCTGTCGTGGGTTCCGCACCTGCAACAACAGAAAACATTTTTGTTAACACAATTTAACGCACCAGTCTCTGAATGGGTAACCGCTAGGCAACGAGCTACAGCGGCACGCGTGTTCCAATAGCGACTGCAGAAGAAAAAAATACTTTTCGAAGTCACCGACTTAATTTTTTTTTTTTTGCAGAAAAGTTTTTTTTTTGCAAAAAGTTTTTTTTTTTGTTAAAACATTCCACACAAACTCTTGTCCAGTGTTAATTTTATATTGTAACTAGAAGTTATTCAGAGATCATCAACATAGACGAAAAAGAAAAAATAAGTATTATACTCGTAGAAGCTTACTCATAAACTACCCAAGCAAAGTTAATACAATTTAAATGACACCACCGCGCGAATCACGCAAATCGGTCCATAATTGACGGAAATATCGATGAATAAACATTATTAACATTTAAAAATAAAGCTCATCATAGAATTTCTTCCTTTTTTGAAGTCGTAAAAGTCGCGACATGGCTTTTGGAGTTACGGCACTCACACGTAGGATCTAAGCGACTTGCGCACGTGTTGCTTAACGCAAGTCAAGCCTCTACAATTTGCAGGTTATAATATAAAAAATAATGTATATAAATAATGTAGGTCAGTTTTTAAAACGAGTACTATTTGCACAGGTGTAAAAGTTTATAACAAACTTCCCAATTGTATAAAACGCACTGTTACTGTCATTTGTGTTAGTTTGTTTTTAATACGAGTACTATGTTTTTAGACTGTTTCATTCAGTCGAAACCACCAACATCACGACTGGAACTTAACACTCAAACAACTTTATAATAAGAGAATTTAGGATTCAATTCAATTTGAAGTCTAGGTAAATTTTTTATAATGGGAAGGTACACTGTAGGGTCAAAATGAGAATACCTAAGTCCTCTTAGGGTCTGTGTTGTGTGAAATAACGAGCCTAACCTTTTGTAAACTGGGTTAGTAGGGTCAGCTTTCACTTTAATGAGAGGTTACTTCATATGAGTATTTTACACAGAGAAGACCCTATTACCGGATTCAAGTGTTTCAGGAGTAAAGTTAGGTATTGATACGAACTAGTGTTGAAATAGAAATATAATTATTATCTTCGTGTAATTTTTTAGTCATTAAATCATCTGCCTAGCCTTGTCCCTAATATGGTGGGATCGGCTTCCAGTCTAACCTGATGCAGCCGAATACCATCAATTTACATAGCGACTGCCTATTTGAGCTCCATAACACAATTAGTACTGGGTAATACGATACTCCTTGGTAAGACTGGTTGTCAGACTTTCCATGTAAAATTCTGGTATTCAACTACAAACCAGTAAGGACCCCCCTAAAATTTAGGTAGACAACTTTTGAGCTTCTTGTAGAAAATGCAGTGGCCTGTGGGTTAGCCGTGTGGTATCCGGCAGAGTAGAATATAACCAACCCATTACACTCACGGGTGTCGTATAAGGCGACTAATGTCTGAGGCAGAACACCTTGCGCCTCCGTAGACCAGAGAATGGGCAGCAGCGTTTTCTGTTTGTGTGTTGTGTTCATCACTGCCATCTCCAATCCGCCTGCCAAGCGTGGAGATTACGGAAAATTCCTCCCATCTTGGGAGAGGCTTATGTCCAGCAGTGGACGTTATGGGCTGTTGTTATTGTTGTTGTTGGAAAAAGCTAGACAATTGGCAAAGTTAAATCAATATTTGATTGCCAAAAGATTCCGAAAAGAAAAGTGTTAATCCTGTTGACAGTAGAGTCACTAGTCTAGGTATCCTAGTTCATTTTCTTCAAGCACTTCAAAGACATAAACTCCCACTCAGTGTAGCCACACAACAACACCCAATCTCCCAAATAGCCATTTAGCCACGACAACCTTTTTAATTCGTTCCATAGCACAACAAAAACACAATTTAACCCATTTTGAATCCGAGTCCATGTTAAAAGCGCTTTCATGTCAGACGCGCATCCGAAATAAATGGACTCGCAGCAAGGCGTAAAAGATTAATTATATTAACTGAAACAATCGGTGTAAAATGTAGCGTTATCTTTTCGTTCCAGTATGCTGTTCTGTTAAAAGGTTTTTTGATGCAGTTAATTTTGTTTGGTTAAGTGTTAATTTTTCGACGTAAGTATTGATGGATTATGAAGAAATATTAAGTGATAAATGATGTTTATTATGCTTATAGGTTTTTATAAATACTTTAACAAATCATTTAAAAAAAAAAATATAGACGGGTCCGGTGTTTCGTACCACTCTGAGAAGAAACAGCCAAAACAAACTCGGATGTCATAGAGTCTTTTAAGGTCCAGACATAATCTTGTTCAACTCACATGAGGACATATGAATAATTAGTGTCTTTTTTTCGGATTGGAAATTATGAAATTGGGGGCTCTGGGCGGAGCGGAAGGGAGTGTCAGACTGACTAAACCCATCCATGTTCCTTCTTAGCCCTTTGTGTTTCAGCAGGCATGCATAAGTGTCTGAGATGGTCTTTTGAAGAGAGTTATTAATATATTTGGTTTTTGGGTGAAAATAAGCGCACCTTTTCTGTGTCGAGTGGTCGCGAGCGCTGACTGCTAAGCAGGAGGTTCTGGGTTCGATTCCCGGATCGGACAAAGTGTTATTGGGCTTGTCCATCAGGAACTTCGCAGTAGCAGCTACGGAGTCTGGATTTGTGTCTGATTCATAGCAATAGGCTCGTCCCCTTTTACATGGGACTTAAACATCATCATCATCATCATCAGCCTATTAATATTCCCATTGCTGGGACACAGGCCTCCTCTTAATGAGAGGGAATGGGCTATAATCCACCACGCGGGCCCAGTGCGGATTGGTAGATGTCACATGTCTTCGAATTTTGTGGTTCTAGGACATGCCGGTTTCCTCACGATGTTTTCCTTCACCGTTTTGAGAGCAGTGGTGATGAAATAAATTACACAAAGTAATGCGCCTGTCTGGGTTCGAACCCACGACTGTTCGTAAGTCGGGACCGCCACCACAGGGAAAACCACAGGAAATGAGGGTATTTTAGAGTTTTTACAGAAGGTTAACAAGTTGGCAACCTTGTTGAATAATATACTCAACCTGAATTTGGCTTATTTCAGCGGGGCATTCGACCTCTTATTCAAAAAGGGTTTATTGCTATGGACTTATTTTGTAAGGTATTCTGACACTATTTAAAGAATGCCTGAAAAAAAAAATAGTTCGTAGTCCCTAGATAGTTCATAGTTCAGTTGTAGTAGATAGTTCATATTGTTGATGATGCATGCGTTACCCAATAAAGGGTGTAAATAGACTTTTAATGAAGTCGAAAGGCTTTTGTTCTCTCCGTCATTGCGATCATTATTTTGTTAGGGACCATACCTGGGAACCTCCTAGTTACGGAGATATTGGAGGTCAAAGTACCTACTTTTTCACAAGTTTTTTCTTTCAATGACTAGTTTTTAAGATCATAACTTTACTTAGACCTCCATAACCCGTTAACTATGAAATGCGTCCATCAGCACAATGTTTTGAGTGCGTTACATTGATCCATACTTGATTTTTCAAAAAAAAAAAAGTCGTTACCCAGTAACTATTTTTCCGTAGAATTACTTAGTTTGTTGAACAGAATACTTGGTTGATGGCTTCAAAAAGAGTCCGTCACACCTTGTCTATACTAATATTATAAAGTGGTAACATTTGTTTGTAAGTACGTATGTAGGGGGTAATCTCCGGAAGTAATGAACCAATTTTAAAAATTGTTTCACTGGTAGAAAGCTACATTATTCGTGAGTGCTATATGCTATTTTATTCCCATACTCCCACGGGAACGGGAACTACGCGGGTGAAACCGCGGGACGTCAGCTAGTATAACATAAAGAAAAAAAAAATAACTGTCAAAAACAAGAGTTAAAACCAGTCCCTGAACAGCGCCAACATCAAATTTACTCTAAACCCAAACTATAACCAATATTAATACAACACCTGTTCAAAAGAGAAAGGACAAAAAAAACAAGGTAACACCCCCCGCGGGACTCTTACAGGCGTGACGACTAGATCGGTATCACTCTCAGAAACACGCGTTAAATTTTATTACCGTCGTGTTTTTATCACGACATGGCGACAGAAGATAGGGAGGAAAATATGTTTTGTTGTGTGGAAACAAAATAGTTTGGTTGTCTTGGGGTGACTGAAAGTAGTCGCTAGAGGAGCTCGTGACCAAATAATAATAGCCGTAGTTTGGTCTGTGGATGGGTGACCAACCACAGACCACACCGAAAACATGGACGTGTACAGTAATATTTATCCACCAGACAAAACACGACAAAAAAAAACCCTGAACTTTTTTTTTTCGGATGGGAAATCATCAAATGACTCCTCCCGCTCCGGGCGGAGCAGGAGGGAGTGTCAGACTTTTACTGACTAAAACCCATCCATGTTCCTTCGTCGCCCTTTGTGTTCCGGGGCCACGGTATCTCTTTCGAACAGTCCCGCAACCACGTAGCTACTATACCTTCAGACATCATTTGCCTAGCCTTTTCCTAATTATTAGAGGCCAGCTTTCAGTCTAATCAGATGCAGCTTAAAACCAGTATTGTACATAGAGCGACTACTTAACTTCTTCTTCCTGTCAATGTTTTCCATGATTATTTATTTTAAATTTGTTTCGACCAGAACTTAGCTATGTCGACGGCGTTGGTGGTGGCTTCGGACATCTGCCTAACTGACCTCCAGTTAGTACTGGGTAATACGATATCCCTTGGTAAGACAAATGTTGTCAGAATTTCAGGCCGCTAACTACCTGGACCGATTGTCAAAAATTTACAAATGACTGCCGGGGCCAACGCCTCAAAATGCTTTCCGAGGTTCGGAGGAAACACGATATAATTATAATGGGTGGTTACTCATCCACGGACCAACATAAGCAAGCGTGGCTTAACCTAAATATTGATTACTTAGCTATGAGTTCCTTTGGCTTATAACGATCCCACTGTTCGGATACAGGCTCATTTCTGTGAGAACGAGAAATGGAAGAATAGAGATTGATCCAAACGGCTTTTATTTTTAGAGACGATCTCTTCTTTATTCTCTCCATCTTTGTACAAGAAAATGCCATTTCCCTGTCATTAAACCTCCAAGTTTACCACTACAGCACCCACCTTAATTTCGACACAAAACTCACGTCTAACAAAAGACGCAATTACGCATCCATAAGTACAAGTGTTCCCCAACAACCCCCAAGTTTCACCCCCAAACCAAACACGATCTATAATGAAGAAGCTCAACTAACAGATTACTAATTAACGTACAAGGAACGTAATTGACAGGTGAAGCTTATTATGAACGCTCCTGGAAGTTGTCTGTCTAAATGTAATGTTTTAGTAACGGGGGGTCGAATTAGAGGGTTGTAAAGGGGTGAAAGGGGTGTTGTAGTAGTTTCGTTTTTGACATAATTATAGGCTTCGCTGTTGTCTAGTGTGTTACTTGGAAAGACAGGTAGTTAGCGTGGTGGTAATAATGGGTAGATTATACGGGAAGTATTTTAGTACTGTCAATCTTGGTTTAAATATTATTTTTATGGGTTAAAGATTTTTTTATGGGTCCAAATTTTCGGATACCTAAGTATAATATGATGTTTGTGTTGTTAATTGTAGTCTTCTATCTATACCAATATTATAATATATAACTAGTATTATAAACCTGAAGAGTTGGTTTGCTTGAACGCGCTAATTTCAGGAAGTGCTGAGTCGAATTTTAAAATTATTTTAATGTTGAATAGCCCATTTATCGAGAAAGGCTAAAGGGTATATAACATTACGCTAAGACGATAAGCAGCGGAGCATCAATGAAAAATGTTGCAAAAATGGGGAAAATAGTATTTTCATAAAAATTTCACAACGAAAGTCGCGAGCAAAAGCTAGTAGTCATATACGAGACACGAGTTCGATCTCCGCACGGAACAAATATTTGTATAACCTATACATAGTTGTTCCGGGTCTGGTTGTTTGTATATGTGAGTTCAAATGTTTGTAAACGCACCCACGATAAGGACGAAATTCATAGTGTGGGGCAATATTTCATTTGTAGGGTTCCATAACCGAAGGGTAACCAACGGGATCCTATTACTAAGCCACCGCTGTCCGTCCATCTGTCCGTCCGACTGTCAGTCAGCGGACTGTATCTCATGATCCGTAATAAGTAGTGGTAGACAGTTAAAATTTTCAATTATGTGTATTTCAGTTGCCGCTATACCAACAACTAGCGCACGCCACGCGGTTTCACCCACGTAGTTCCCGTTCCCGTGGGAGTACGGGGATAAAATATAGCCTATGTTACTCAAGGTGAATGTAGCTTTCTAATTGTGAAAGAAATTTTGAAATAGGCGCAGTAATTTTTGAGTTTATTCATTACAAACATACACACAAAAATACAAATCTTTCCTCTTTATAATATTAGTGTAGATTATTAAAAATTTAAAGGGGGCTCTCCTACTACGATGGTACGAAACCCTTCATACGCGAGTCCAACTTGTACTTGGCCGGTTTCTTCTTTAACTGACAGTTAAAAAAATCCGAGACTGAAAACCCTGAATATTTCAATTAATTTGCTTAACCAAAACCTTTCCTCAAGACACCTCCACTCAAGAACAACTGCAAACTATCTCCATTAATTTAAATTCATTTATTCAATGCTTTATAAGCTTGAAACACAATAGGATAGACGTACCCCTCTCTTGACAGCCATTGTGGGTAAATCAAATTATAGGCACAAGAAACTATTTGTCTTAGAGAATTAATTATTGAGGACGCCATTGTTTCTTGGATTAATAGGGATTTAAGGAACAGAATATGTTTATTTTGAAGGTAAGGTAAGGTAGATCAGTATATAAATTAGGAAGACATGTGATATTCATCAACATTCTCTTGCCGTTGGCGGAATTTATTTCCATCATCCAGACAACTTCACTGCTACTGAGAAGTTCCTGGTGGAAAAACCCAATAACACTTTGCCCGACCTGGGAATTGAACCCAGGACCTCATGCTCAGCAGTCGCACTTGTGACCACTATACCAACAAGGCAGTCTCAAAATTCATCAGTGTTTTATTTGGTCAACGCATGAAGACACAGGATTCCAGTACGGAGAAGTCGAAAGAGATCAGTACCGATTGATGCAGATAAAACAGTCCCACACTTGCTGTTTATTTGTGTTTGAATATAAAAAACAGGTGCATAAATACAGAAAACAAGATATAGGTTTCTCAGTTCTGACAATTCTGGACTAAAAACCTGTATCTTTCCACAAGCACCCTATTGAATAATAAATAGTAGGAACCGACTATTTGAAACTGGCCGCGGAGCTCGCGTAGCAGAGTGCTACGAATTCGTAGCAGTGTGCTACGAGTCCGTAGCAAGCGGCCTACGCCAGCTACGAGTGCGTAGCAAAAAGGAAATTGGATACGTCGATCGACCGTCAATCTATGCCGCAACCTATACTTTTATTTTGTTAGACAATGCCTTTTTTAACGCAAAGCTTGTTTGCTTACGAATTCAGTATTGATATTTATTTAATTGAGAAGACACTTGCAATTATTTTGAAAACTTTTTTGCTTTGGATCGGACAAGCAAGGTAATTTATTCATCAATGTTTGTTACGTCTTGCAACATGGAAATATTTTTTTCTTCAGTAAGATACTAAGTGGCAAGTATCAAACAGATTATCTTACATAGAGATATTGTACTTATTGTTTGTAATGCTGAACTGGAAGGAAATTTAATATACATTCATCATCTGCCTGCTCTCTTCATAACAATATTGTTGTTATTTATTATTATTTAAAAATAGAAAAACTGCTTATCTGACCTCCACAAACCAGTTGATGAGCAACCGAAAATGGAAAGCTCGTTAGTAACACTGATTGTAAAACTTTCGGATAGCAAAATGAAAAATAATAACCAGCCAAGTGCGTCGGGCCACGCGCGGTGTAGGGTTCCGTAGTAGCCCGTTATACTTTAGATTTTGTTTTTCAATGCAAGTCTTGACCCGTTATAAACAAGCATTTACTCCATTTTAGTCACTTTAAAGGATTTATTGTAAGGATTTTGTATTTAGTACAAAATTATCCAACACCCAAGTTCAACAACTGTTACTGCTAAACTAATAAAGTTATCTTAACCACTATAGTTTTCCTTTAAAAGTACCTGAAATGCACTATCATCATAATTTGTTAAGCTTTTAGGGGGGCCGACTGGAACAAAAATTTGCACTTTAAAGTTAATGTTTCGTAAATGGGGCATTAAATCGAAATATAGTATTAGCAACCCCTAAATCATTTTAAAAGACGTATTCAACGATACCCCACATAATGGGGCAGATGCCAAATGTTTTTTTATCAAAAATTCATCCCCACTTCACATGTAAGAAAGCTACCCAAAAAAATATATTTTTCAAAATTTTATTTTACCACTTTGTTGGCGTTATTGATGTAAGTACTTTAAATTACAGCTTTCTAGTACTAACAGTCTCTTAGCAAAACCTCGGACAGACAGACAGATGGACGGACATGACGAAACTATAAGGGTTCCTTGTCAGGACTACGGAACTCTAAAAAATGGCAACTAATTCGTTGTAATAGCACTTACAATTTCAATATCTTAGACTACTAAATTCCCAACTAATTCTCCATTACTGTTAACGTTAATTACAGATAGAAGCATGTTAATCCGTTTATTTCATACACAATATTGGGGTACAAACATTAGTTGTAAGTACATTACGTGTTTAGGAATCACTTAAGGGATTGAGCGTCTTGAGGCAACGAAATAACTTTAATTTGCGGGTGGAAATTATGTCAGTGTAATATTCCTGTATTATATATTGCTACGTCGGCTTTGTTATGAAATTGTCTAGAAGATTCGAGAGTAATCTTATAATGTTCCACTATGGAACTGTGAAGAAGGTTGCAGAAAGTTGTGAAACTTTCTCGAAGGATCGGTTGACTACAAATAGCGTGTTTGCGGGAGCAGTCAGTCTGATTTAGGCGATTCAATGAAACGCGAAGTGCGATATCTAAGTGTATCATAGTTATCAGTAGTGTTTTTGTGATTAATAAAGATATTTGGTGATTTATCAGTAGTATTTAATTTAACCCATACCTAGCTCGTAATATACAAACCATCAGTTTATTTAAACTGCATTATATATGAATTCCTATATTATGGAATGAACTTGTTATTACAAGGGAATCATATTACCCATTAACTGGGTTCTGGAGGTCAGATAGAAGGTCATCATCATCATCATCATTTCAGCCGGAAGACGTCCACTGCTGGACATAGGCCTCCCCCAAGTGTCGCCACAGTGACCGGTCCCGTGCGACCCGCATCCAGCGAATTCCCGCAACCTTCACCAGGTCATCGGTCCACCTAGTTGGAGGCCTTCCAACGCAACGTCTTCCGGTTCACGGTCGCCAGATAGATAGTCGCTTCAGGTAAAATACTTGTATGCAGCTTTATCTGGTTACTGGTTAGACGGGAAACCAACTTCAACGGGTCGGTTTCCCGGCTAACCAGTATATAATCTAACTAGTAAATTTAATACATACTTAGTTGGGGAAAGTTAATTTGTTTTCTAGGCCTGAAGTCATCCTGACGTACATTTCTTCTAGTTAGCTTATTTTGTTAGAAAAGTTGGAGAAATGATGGCCTAGTAAAAACAGCATCACGAAAATGAATGCGTAAATAAAAGTGTTATTAAATTTTCAGCGCTCAGCTCAGCAAGAATTTAAATAATGTCTGTACAAATTAATAAAACTGAAATGTCTGTTTCTAATTTTAAAATAAAAGCTTTTCACTGAATGCGTATGAAAGTATATACAAGTTTAGTGTATTTTATTCTATTTCTGTCGATTAAAAATGTTTTTTACCGTCTTAATTTTTGTTTTTAATTATTTTAGTTCTGACTGATTATACATAAATGAAAGTATACAGGGTTTAAACAACCTCATCAAGAAGCCGTCAACCAAGCATTCTGTACATCAAGCTAAGTAACTTTACGCAAAAAATATTGCTGGAAAACTACTTTTTTTTTGGGGTGAAATATTATGTATCAATTTAACGCACTAAAAACATTGTACTGATGGATGGATTAAATAATACGGGGGTCGTGGAGGTGTTTATAGTAAAAATATTAAATTAAAAACTTGTATTTAAAAAAAAAAAAACTTGTCAAAAAGTTGGAAGTTTGACCCCCATACTTTTTGACAAGTTTTTTTTTAGACCCAATATTTCCGTAACTACATAGAAGGTTCCCAGGTATGGTGTAGAATAAAAACAATATCGCAATGATGGGGTGTACAAGTGCCTTTCTGCTTTGTTTTGTTTTTTTACACCCTTTACGACAACAACACATTTTTTTTTTTAATTTTTGTCTGTTTGTTCCGGCTAATCTCCGAAATGGCTGGACTTGGATGGGACTTTTACTGGCAGATAGATGATGTTATAAAAAGGCTACTTTTATTTAAAAAAAAAAAAACAAACAATTAGAGTTCCGTGTAAAAAAATAAAAACCACTGAAATTATTAACAAAAACCGATTTAAATAATAAAGTAAATACTTTTATATTAATTTCACGCGAAGGAAAGTTGCAGGTAACAGATATAAAAAAAAACAAAATACATACAAGAACAAAGAACCTCTTCCTTTTTGGTTAAAAAACAACGCTAAGGGAGAACATCTTCCGTACCTTTCTAAAGCATCAAGTTACTAACCAAGTAAACAAAAGACCATCTCCAGAATTCTAAATCATTATACACCAAAAATCATGACACAGGATCGACTTCAGTAAGGTTTAGTAAATCCTTTGTAAGGTTGAATTAAATCCTTGGTTTAAATGCTTTGTTTCAAAAATGGAGCGATGAGCAAGCGATAAAAGTACCAACGGAGGCTTAAGAGATAATAATCAGATGTTATCTTATTAAGAAATTTTAAGGAATGCTACACACAGTTATGTTCGGGTCGGCAAGGGAATACAGGGGTGTAAAAGGCAGCAATACAGGGTGTAAAAAGACCCATCACACGGCTTCTCCTTCTTAACGTGTCGATAATAAAGGATAATGGACAAATGTGGTCCAAGCGTCGTCAAGGATGAATCATTTATTTATTTATTTATTATTTATTTAATACAGTATTTAAAACCATTAACACTAAATTAAATACTTAATTTTTTTACTCGGTCTTCTCGTAGAACCACAAACATTCCAACATTATCGTATACCAAATTCTTTGGTTTATACCCGTTTTTTTCATGATTTCTCCCTTTCTGGGCGGAGCAGGAGGGAGTGCTGACACTCCCTCCTGCTCCGCCCAGAAAGTCTGAACTTTTACTGACTAAAACCCTTCCATGTTCCTTCATCGCCCTTTGTGTTCCAAGGCCGCGGTATGTCTTTCGAACAGTCCCGCAGCCCCGGCAGGCATCGGCCTTTACGGACCCCTTCCTTTTGCTGACTCTCTTTGAGGCGCCGTCGACACGGCCTGTCGTCATGAGACGGACGGACGGCGAGCCAGCCCATAGCCCACCGTCCACAGGCCCGCGCCTACGGTGGCGCCCGGGGCGCCTCCCGCGTCGGCCGGGACGCGAGGTTTAATTTCAATCATTCAAGACAAAAGTAAGCTGTAAATTCTCGAAATCCCTCGAACAGATTTTGATGCCCTTCTGCATGTTTGAATAGTACATTGTACCCTTTCATTTGGTAGATGATTCATCCTTGGTGACGCTTGGACCAACTCCCATATATTTTTGTCCACTGTCTTTTGGCGACGGGTTTGCCACTTTCAGTAGCGTCCATCAGTTCCTAAGATGTGCAAGCAGCAGGACAGGCAGGACACCATATCAAGTGTCCCATTGCTTGTGGGGCAACATCACATTTATCACTCCAGGGTAGAGTCATCTATGAATCTCCATCTAAACAGGTAAAACTTGCTTCGAACAACTTTTGTCCGGAGTCTTACCGAAGACTTCCAGGTCAGTGCAGCCATGGCAAACTTTTGTACTAGGTCTAGTTTTTACTTCGGCCATTTTTTTTGTTAAAACTGAATCGAACCCTAAAAGATGTATAGCAACCCTTTCTATTTATTTACTTTTTTCGGATGGGAAATCATCAGATGACTCCTCCCGCTCTGGTCGGAGCAGGAGGGAGTGTCAGACTTTTACTGACTAAAACCCGTCCTCCTTCATCACCCTTTGTGTTCCGGGGCCACGGTATATCTTTCGAACAGTCCCGCAACCCCGGATGTGTAGCAACCCATAGGTACCAAGGGAGTTAAATAATTAAAGAGATGTTTTAAGTCTGAATTTTGGTTTAATTTCTCAATTTATTTGTAGATCCAAAACATGTTGCCATGGTAACTGGGAATTTTCCATTTGCTGTTTATTGAAAACAGCGTAAAATTAGACTTATAAATAAATAAAGTAATTAATTTGACTGTTTTCAATAAACAGCAAAGATAAGATAAATAGGCGGCCTAATTAAATGGGAAAAAGTCAAAGGTTGTCAATTTTCCTTTTCCTGTTATACAAGGTGGTGACGACAATACGACAATAAATGAAAGCATAATGTAGAAAATGCTCAAAATTAAAAATAATGTATTGTGACTAAACTACTGGATATATCTGATTCAATTTTGTATATAGACTGGGAATAGTAAGAGGAATACGTAGTTTAATATACGCAGTTTAATTTAATAATAATAAATAATTTATTTTGGTATTATCGTTACCACCCTGATTATTGTGTACTCAATAATTTATTTTTTTTGTAAACATTTAGTTTGTATATTTATTTAATGTTGTTAATATTTAGTAAGTTTTGTATATACGTACAGAAAAAAACTATACTTATTTCCCTTTTGGATCTTTCAAAGACAGTTAATTTTCTGTGTGCCTCATCCGGTTCTATAAATTTTCCTCTTATAGAAAAATAAGTTCACTTCTTCCGTTTTTTTCCTTAATGCTATTTATGGTTATAGGATTTTCTAGAGAGGTTTCAGAATAGATTTTTATTTATAAGCTCGTATCGACTTACGCGGTTACACGCGCGGCACATTTTGCACTTAAAACAACTAACGCCGCTAACATACGCATTTTTTTTCGTAAGAGTTGTTCGTGTAGCAAATGCGTGCCTATACGCACCTACACGCTCTTCCAAAAACGAGCGTCGAAAATATGCTAATCTAAAACTAGGGAGCTTATGATGATTAAAGGTTTAGTTAATGTGGTACGAGTAACTAATGGGGAATTTTCCAGTGCTTTTTATGAACGAACTAGATGGCGCTGATCAATCTTGGAAATAATAAAATGGCTCGTTTTTATGTCCACAAAGCCTTAACTATAGTACTGAGGAATCTAAGCTCGACTCGACGCACCAGAAGTTTAGACGTAACTCAAAAGAACAATATTGAAAAACCATGCAAAAACTTTTAGTTAAGTTCAGTGATGCCAAAGAACAGTAGACATTTTATGTTAAAAATGTTTGACAGAATAAAGGTTTTTTACAGTTCTCACTCGTGATACAACAATTAATAATAAAAAATAACGAAAAAAAATAAATTTTAATAAACAATGAGATTGACATGTTGTGTCTAGGAGAGTTTTCTTTTGCCCTGCTAAAAGATTTTACCATTGACCTATATACGTAGTAAATTCTTTTTTCATTGGATTTAACTAGAACGCAGCTTAAAAAAAAATCCCTAAAACTGATCAGCGCCATCTATTGATTTATCTATACTGAAGCGTTGTGACAAACGTCAGTGGAAAATTCCCCATTGAGGACGAGGCTCCGGATAACGTTACTCTGACAGATAACGTACTGGACTAACTATCAGTGTCCGGTGTCTAACTAGTACGGCTACATATATGAACATCACGCCGCATCCCCACCGAACAACTGGATGGCACAACTAGTTGTGCAGTCGGGAATTCTATTTCAAGATCCTTCTCCACGGCACAACCGGTTGTGCAGTTTTATTTTTCATAAAAATAATGTTTTATTGAGTCCCTGCCGACCTACTACTCGACTAGGAGGTATTCCATCCAGTACACAAAAGTGTGATCACAGTTAGAGCGGTACAGATAGACTATTTAAAAATATAGTCCATTTCTCAGAAATCACTCCTGCGACTACTATACAAAGCAGTAACCACAACTAAATTGAAAATTTGTCAATGCACTACCCTTTGACCAGTCAAACCCAATAAAATCATTAACTCCCTCGTTTAACAGTCTAAAAATCAAATCGACAATCCGTCAGAACGAAATGTCAGCTAAAATCGCATGACGTCACGTGTTCACGTGGTTGACGTATCAGAAAAGTTAGATCATGCAGTAGTTAGGAATAGAAGTCCAGTTTCATACAACGAGCGAAAACAGGTACACGCACACATAATATTCTTCCTGAGGCTTTTCAACTATAGTGCGGTCATTCTCTGTGAAGACTGGTCATGTAATCATCCGCCTAGCCTTTTCCCAATGTTTCCTATGTTGGGGTCAGCTTCCAGTCTAACCGGAAG
The DNA here is from genome assembly GCA_905147715.2 of Xestia xanthographa. Taxonomy (NCBI): domain Eukaryota; kingdom Metazoa; phylum Arthropoda; class Insecta; order Lepidoptera; family Noctuidae; genus Xestia; species Xestia xanthographa. Next base: position 22,013,743 of record LR990666.1, on the reverse strand, counting down.
CAGCTGAATACCAGTATTTTACATGGAGCGACTGCCTATCTGACCTCCAAAATCCAGTTAGTACTGGGCGTTACGACACCCCTTGGTAAGACTGGTTGTCAAACTTTCGAGCCACTGACTAACTCTAGCGACTGTCAAAGATCGACAAATGACAGCCGGGACCATCGGCTTGCTTTCCGAAGCTTGGTATATAACGGATTGTCACCCTTCTATGAACCGTGTACTCGGTAAGCATTGCTGAACCGAAAACATCGACCCACATGGCAGTATTACTTAGCCATAAGCCCCACCGTATTTAGTCTTTGTGTGAATGCGTTTTCGCTTGTTATATGAACTCGGCCTTCTGTATCTTTGTACTTTGTGATTCAATACTGTTCGGAAGAGGACTGTCGAATGTGGCACTAATGAACTTCAGTGTGTGGCGTTTGATATTCGTATGTGAGTTTTAAAGAACGAACGTTCATGACAAAAACTGATGTTGAAAAGAATGATGGTTTTGTTTTGTTGACTGTTAGTGGTGATCACTGATCATGTCTCAAGTTTTGGTTGAATATACATATTTCTTCAGAATTAGTTAGTAAAACGTCATTCATCAACAATAACAACGGGTAAAAAATTTCGTGTCTTTTTTTTTTCTTTTTTTTTTGTGCCCAGGTTTCGGACAAGTGCAATTTAATAATGATTAAACAGTTTTGCAAAAAAATTGAAGATTAAAAAAAAAAAAAACGTGTTTTCTATTTTTTTATTTTATGGTGTAAGATGCTGGTGGAATAATATCCTCCCCCTGTTTTGGAAGTCGGTTAAAAATGAGGAGAGCACTTAATACAATAAAAAAACTGGCCAAGTGCGAGTCGGACTCGCACACGAAGGGTTCCGTACCATTGACTATATTTGTTGTTATAGCGGCAACAGAAATACATCATCTGTGAAAATTTCAACTGTCTAGCTGTCACTGTTCATGAAATACAGCCTGGTGACAGACAGACGGACAGACGGACAGACAGCGAAGTCTTAGTAATAGGGTTCCATTTTTACCCTTTGGGTACGGAACCCTATAAATATTAAAAATGTACTTAAACAAGACTTGTGCTAGGGCTTCAGGTCGACCTAGTGCAACTAGACAAAGTTTAACCATTGTTTCATTTCGCTTTCACATGTAACGAGCAAATGAACTCGTCAAACATTTATTATATTACCACAATTTTATACAACACCCTCTAATTATAACAAGCGACAAACAAACAACACGACACGACAGCATTTAGACGTTATATGCACCTGTTACATGCAACTGTTGCTGAAACATTTGAATAGGGATGTTCTTTTGTCGATAATTTAATATCGATGCTTTTTAGGATGCTTTTTGGAGGAGCTCGTGGCTAAATAATAACAGCCGTTCGGGTCGATCGTTAGGTTAAGCCTTGCTTGCCTAGGTTGGTCTGTGGATGGGTGACCACCCATTACAAACCGAGTTTCCTCCGTGCCTCGGAAAGCACGTTAAGCCGTTGGTCCCGGCTGTCATTTGTAGATCTTTGACAGTCGTTAGGTAGTCAGAGGCCCAAAAAGTCTTACAGCCTGTCTTACCAAGGGGTATCGTATTACCCGGTACTAACTGGGTTGTGGAGGTCAGATAGGCAGTCGCTCCATGTAAAATACTGGTATTCAGCTGCATCCGGTAAAACAGGTAGCCGACCCCAACATAGTGGGGAACAGGCTAGGCAGATGATGATGCTTTTTAGGCCACTTAAAAATACGGGAGAATTTTGTGAGAAATAATATAAAAGAAAAATTTATAAATGTTACCGAGATTGTTCACAGAGGAGAATAGAAGAAAAAAAAGTAGTTGCGCCGACCCTAGTTAGTGTAAGGGCAGTAAGATAGTGATTGTAAATACATGTTTTTTTTTGCCGTGCAAAACTACTGTTGTTTCTAAACTTATACTGTCACTTACGGGATATCTTTCGTGATTGGTAATTATTTTGAGCTCTCGATTATAGATACAGTTGAAACACCAGAAGAAAATGGTGGAATGAGATATTAATTTTCAAAATCTTTTCTCACAATTGAATACAATTACAAAAAAAAAACGAAACGGAACGGAAGCGCCTTTCGTCTTTAAACTATTACTAAATAAAATTAAAAATTTTAATATTTTTTTTTTTAATAAATTAAAATTAAAACTATTAACTTGTATCGATCTAATAAGATCGATACAAGTTTAAATACGAAAGGCGCTTCCCTTTCCTTTTTGTAATGTTAATTTTGATCAATTTTATTTATGGATGATAAGTGAAAGAGAAAATAGCTATATTATATTTATGATGAAAGTAGAAGCGGGCTATTATGTCATAAATCTTAGCTCAGAGCTACTAATTGGATTAGTTTTTCCAGCAAAAAAGGATTAAAATATCACGTTCATAACAATCCCTCTTTTTCCTCTACTTGACAAAGAATATCTTCTTTCTAGCTCCAAGTGCGAAAAAAGAAATATAATTCAGGGTCAAAAGTATTTTAAATAAATAGAATATTGTTCTTTGACTATTATTCAAAATAATCTCAGGATATATAATTATTTTTAATCTGAAATGGAATTAGAATTTTGGACTCATATTTTTCATTGTGTTATTTTAATCATTTGTATGCCCAAGTGGCAGATCATGAAATGGACATTATTTGTATGTATTATGTAAGGGGTATCGTATTACCCGGTACTAACTGGGTTGTGGAGGTCAGATAGGCAGTCGCTCCATGTAAAATACTGGTATTCAGCTGCATCCGGTAAAACTGGAAGCCGACCCCAACACAGTTGGGAAAAGGCTAGGCAGATGATGATGATGATGATGTAATGAACACCCGCATTTGTGTGTTTTGTCCTGTGCGGGCTAATAAATCCTTTTTCTTTCTTTCTTTCATGTAACCCATGTACCACAAATAAACGATTTCATTTGATTAAAAAATCACTTTTTCTAGAACAACATTTTAAAGTTCAAAATAAAATAGGCACAATATTAAACCTTAAACCACTGATTCTTAATAGACTATTATATAACACAGAGATTGTCGTTTAAGATATTGTTCCTCTCACTCGAAATCTGACAATAAAATCTTACAGCTCAAGAATAACAGTCTAAGTACTCATATTTAATTTAATAGGTTTTACCATTTGCTTATCTTAATTACTCTAGAGAACACTTAGGTTTTAACTTCTAGTGCCTAAATGCCTAATATAAGTGCCTAATAAAGATTGTGAAGGCACATAACATGTTTTACTAACTCGAAAATTGCTTTGTTCTAATTATCTTCTTAGGAATTGAAATTACGGTGCTCTGTTAATAAAATTCCGACTTCACAAAAGGAGTTTCTGAGAAATTCTTTGGATTGAAAGTAATTGTGTTCTAAAGAGGTTTAAGGCTTATTTTAGGTTAATTTTACTCGATCTTAGTAAATCTTTATGTAGAAGAGAATTGGTTACAACAGGGATAGTTTAGTTATTTTAAATAATTACTATTATTCATGTTATCACTTTGATTTGTTTATAGATACGGGTGTGAAAAATTCCTCATAGAAAAATACTACAAAACTTTGACAAAAGCAAAACGTTTACGACCACTACACCAACGAAGCAGTATTAAAAAGTAAAATGGCGAAATGCAAGACTTCATATTCCTTTAAAAAAAACAGATATGAAATAATGTACTCATGAAATAATCAGAGAGTCTGCCCTTTATCGAATCCTCTCAACGAATGTTCGAGTCTTAAGGGATCCAAATATATTAAGAGAGAATATTTTCTTATTCCCAAGCTAAGTGATTTGGGCTACATCTTGATAGATTCGCGAGAAAACTTATTTTACATAATTTATTGTAGAAGCTGAGATATGGGTTTATCTCGAATTGATTACTTATTTATAAGTTATTTCATTATTATTCTGGAGTTTTTATATTAAAAGCGTTGGGTGATAAAATTGGATTTTGATTTGGTAAAAAAAATAATGACTTTCTAGCAGTTCTTGGAATAGTCACTTCAATGCAAATATTTTCATATCTTAACTCATTTTACGAAATGAAGACTTTTTATTTTTCCATTAAAAATATTAAAACATCATACATTTTTCAGCACTAAAGATTAGACCTTAAAAATATTGTTATTTTTATAGCATTTCTTAGAATTGCCCTTACAGGGCAAATATGTCAAAACAGACTAAGAAATTAACTTACAAAAAAAAACAAAGAAAAATATTTTATCGACATCGCCCACCACTACGCCAGAGGCTCTCAAACTTTCAAACAACCAGAATTCGCATTCTCTATGTAATTTGATTGCTAACGACGCCACGTTCCTATCAAAGGGAATCGCTGGGAAACGTTTCTCAAACTTTTGTTGCCCCGTTTTCAATTGTTCTGCTGAGGAAACGACTTTAAAAGACGATCGTTTTAATACATTTTTGTTGTTTGATGGTCGAAGTTGGCGCGGGTTTCGTTAACTTGTTCGGTATTTGTTTTTTCTTTAATACTTGTGGCCTTGAACTCCCAAGTTTCCGGTATGAGGCTCAGATATAAAACTCAGCAATCGCTAAAGGTGGACCGATGTCCTGGTGAAGGTTGCGAGGATCTGCTGGATGTGAGTCGCACGGGACTGGACAATGTGGTGACACTTAGGGGAGGCCTACGTGTCATATATTTTTTGATAATCTAACTGACGGACTAATTAGATTTTTTCTCGACAGAAGCCTATTATAACATTTTCCAGATAGCTTAGGTGCGCCTTTTCTGGCGCATAATTTCATACAAATTCTGTTTTGCTGGACGGTACAGCCTCCGGGCACTGTGAAATAGCCTGAAGATCTTGTTTTTGTTTAATATCTTGTTTTAACGTTGGAATTAAGTTTAAAAGTATACGGTCCTGTCCACGGCCTTGGGCGAAACAAGATGCGATGGGACTAACATAAAAGCTATCCGCGCGGTTGTCACAGTTTTCCGTCGTGAATATTTGGTTGCAGGCACGTGCATTGCAGCTAGGCGCTTTTGCTTGCCTAATATAAACTATGTCATCATGTACATAAATGAAATATTTTTTATTTCACATCCTACGACTATTATTACAGGGTTACCGAAAGCGATAGTTTGCATGCATTTTTTGTGAACTCAATTAGAGAAAATGGTATAAATCAACGTAACTATGAGTTCAAATGGCACCTGACCTAAAACGCGCGGCTCCGCCAAAAAGCGCGGTTGGCGGCGTCATCAGACGTATCTGTCCGGGAGTATGAAACTGCTAGGGCTCATTTCTGGACATTAGCGTCGGGTGGCGCGTTGAGCGATGCGTCAGGCAGTGCGTCGGGCGGCGCGTAGCGCGTTTTTCCGTTTACGGCGGCGTGTGCAGCGGCGGTGTCATCTGCCATATGTTTGTATTTGCGCGCGCACTGCCGCGTTGACCGCGGCGGTGCACGCGGCGGGCAACGCGGTGGGCAACGCTGCATTTCAGCAAACCAGCATAAAATTGTTTCTCCGTAAACGCTCTCATACATTGCCATGTGTTTGAATTTTAAGCGGGCGGCGCCGTACGACGCGCCGCCCGACGCGCCGCCTCTCCGTAAATGAGCCCTTAAATGTCTGTCACATCACTATCTCAGGTCCAGTTGAAAATCAGCGTCGAGCACTGGTTGCTCGAACTGGGCTTATTTGACGCAGCCGTTAAGACACAATAGTTTTGCTTTTTGTGTTAATTATTTTTTTTTGATTGTGCGCACTTTTAGAATGTTTTAATAGGCTTGTGTCCTGAAAAAATTTAATTAATCCGTCAGTTAGATTATCAAAAAAAAAATATTTGACATGTATTTTTTCTTTTGTTACGTAAACCAAAATTGACGAAGATACAACGCTTTTAAAATTCTCAATACGGCATGCCGCGCCGTGCTATAATTTTTAGTGCGTTGTGACGTCACGAGCCCCCACTCTCGAGTTTTGATGCGTTTTATCTTTGTCAGTATCCATTGATTTACAAAAACAAAAAATACGTGTCCATTATTTTCCAATACTCTAACTGACGGACTAAATTGATTTGCAATTTATTGATGGTGTAAACTGGCCTATTAAACTCATTTTCTTTCTTTCCTTGGCATACTCATGTTATAAAATTTCATTGATTTGTTTTCTTCGAGGACACAATCACTGTCACAAAACACGTGTCACTTGCGCGTATAACTCATAGAAAAGCGGTAAAAGGTCTTAAGGCTTTATTCCAACGTAAAAGGTTTGTAAGTAGTGAAGTGGATTCCAAGAAGGATTAGTGTTAGGCGACAAAGGGCTTTGGCAATTATCCTCCTTAGAAAAGTAGGTTGTATTAACAAAGTAACTGCTGAGAAGGTATTTCGTGTAGTGTTTTTTTTTTGTTTGTGTGGAAATATTCGGGAAATGGGAATATAGAGGTGTGAAGAACAGGGTAGAAAGTTCCGTATCTTGAACTGAAAAGGTAGGATCCAATCATCAGACGGGAGTTGAAGCGCTTTTGTTCTTTCTTTTTACCCGACTGCGCCAGAAGGAGTGTTATGTTTTTCGAGAGTATGTACATATAATTGTTTGGCACGCTCTGTGGCCTGAACGGCTGAAGGATTTCAGCTTGAGAGGTGTCGTTAGATTTGTATTTACTGTGAGAGTGATACTGGGTATATCAAAATAAATAAAAAAAAACAAAATGGCTGATTTTTGGCGCCAAATTCTAATGTTTGGCACGCTCTGTAGCCTAAACGGCTTGGTTAAGGGCTCATCTAGAGGATTTTAAAAATGGTATATCAAAGTACGGTAACTAAAAAGTCTAAAATAAAAAAAATCATGAAAAAAAAACCCGACTGCGTAAAAAATCACTAATAACTTTAAATTAAAAAAAAATAATTGAAAAGAATAAAACAAGTTTAGGAGACAGAACATACTGACTGCAACAGTTGGGACCCATTAAATAATCTAGACTATAATATTTATTCTTTTCAGTTTTTATTTAAAGTTATTAGTTATTTTTTACGCAGTCGGGTTTTTTTATTTTATTTATACTGTGGTTAATGCCTAACCTGGTGTTAGAGTTTTTATTGCGCTCATGGACCTTTGACTTGGCTTAACATGCCGTCAAAAATATCTCTGGTTTCCTCACGATGTTTTTCCTTACCAAAGCAAGTGATAATTATACAATACGCACATGAATCCGAAAAATGTAAAGGGCTGTTGTGCGACAAGAAGGTTACCACTCAGCATGATGATGTGCTATGGGGGCTCACAGCACAGTGGTGGTTTTAAGAAAAAAATTGGATATGCCTAAGTCTTGTACGCTCTCAACTAGAGTACGCCGTGTCCGTCTGGAGTCCTTACTACAAAAAGTACGTTGAAATGATTGAGTGTGTTCAATACAAGTTCTTGCGAGCTATGCATTACAGATGCTACGGATATTATTTGCCGTACCAAGATTAGCCGTATCGTATTAGTACAAGCTCGCAACACTCGAAAACAGACGTAGGTACTTAGAAGCTATGAATTTATATAATATTGCTCGAAATAAATTTGACTGTATTGAACTGTCCAATATGTTATGTTATGCGGTTCCTAGGACGGTCCACAAGCGAAAGATGCGCGCTGGCAGATTATTTTTCGTGGGCACTTGCAAGTCCAACTCTGGCCAGCGGTCGCCTGTTCGCAGAATGGTTGATTCCTACAATAGTACTTTCGAGCAAATTTACATTTTTGCATGTTCTCCGTACAAGTTTAAACGTCTTATACTTAAAGAACTTTCTTAATTATTTATACACCTTCTTACACTGTTTTTTTTTTACATAATTTTATAATATATATCACGGCAGGGAAAGCCTAGAGTAACCATATTGTCTTTCTGTCATCTATGACATCTATCACATCGCCTTGCGATACGATTCTTCATTGTTGGTAGATAGGTAGGTGGGTACTGGGTAGTTGAAATCACACACAGCACTTGACTCAAACTCCAAACGTTTATTTCAATAAACACTTATAATTACTTAGTATTTCAATTGTTTTGCTAATCTTATGATAACGTGAATGCTTGTCGCTCACGCGTCCATTCTGCCTGCGTGAGCGGAAGTATCACAATATCCGTTCAGCAACTTATTACAATAGTAAATTCAATCAGCCTCACAAATAATAATGAAACACTTTACAATAATTGTGTTACTATTAAATAATGACAGAATTCACCAATTTGAACACATTTTCAATCATTAATAATAAACTAGTTGTCTCATTACTTTTTAGTCTTTAATCTGTGCTATCATGGAACATTTCCGGTGATGTACAACAGTTATGTTAAACAAAAGCTTTTTACTAGTAAATCACTGTGTAAAATAGTCTTATTAATTTAAAGTTGGGATCTATTATTGAGACTTACTTAGTTCTCGTACTAAATTTAAACATTCAGGTATTGACGGTAAAATCACATTCGGCGCCATTTTCCCTGACAGGTGACGCCGAATCATAATGTCAAGTGATTAACTATTAATTGCTAATATGAATGAAACCCTAAAGTTGTTAAACAAATATTCTTATGTTAATTATAACGATAGTTTTAGCTAGAACATCGAGTTTAGTTTGATAATTGATTTTCAAGTGATACTGATTAAGACAAGCCAACAGATGGCGCTGTTGAGCTTGATACTCAAACGAAATTAGTCAGTGGCACACACAGGTGTTATAATAGTTGCCAGAGTATCTCACAGATGGCAGTATTAGCACAGATGCAGTTTATGGAATAAGAAATTATAATTCAACTAGTTACAATCAATAACATTATGTAATAAGCTTAGCTTATAGGTGTCCTCGCGGCGACATATATAATATCTCGCATTTGTAACCCTAGCGATTATTTCACTGTCAAGTACCTTAGAGTTAATCTGTAAACAGCGTTGTGGGCTGCAATATTGTCTATAAGCTTTGTATATGTTTCTTATGTCTATGTTTTATATTGCAGTTGTTTGTTGTTCCTTTTGAATAAAAATAAAACTAAATGCAGTTTTGGATATGTTTGCAAGTACAGTTTGGCCTCTGAGAGAATGCATTCCTGACATCTGTCAGTTGGTACATAAATTTAGCGCAAAATTATAACATTTATTGTAACTTGATTTAATGTAAATGTCAATATTTTTTTAATAGGGTAAAAAGGGCAAAAAGGGAAATAATAGGTAAGTTATATAAGCTATAAGTTATACTTTCGTGAACGAAAAACTAACACTCGTCTGCGCACAGGTTTCGCGATTCCGCGCACTAATCGAAGCACTAGATAACCAGATCCCTCAACGATAGAGACCACGTCGGGGTCACCAATTTGGGGGTATGAAGAACAGGGTGTAAAGCTATAACATCACCAATAATACTAATACTCGCGACCTGTAAGAAACGCATTCTCTCAGGGCCAAACTGTAAGTTCATGTTTTTTTTTCTATGGAAAATGCCACTGCCTCGACTGCTGACTGCTGCAATGACCGCCTCCTTAGTCTAGTGGTCAGGCAAAGTGTTATTTATGAAAGAATTTTTCGAGAATGAAGTTGCAAGCGACTTTTGACAAACTTAGAGGTCTTTACGAAGCACAGAGTACAAGAAATCAGTACTACAACTACACTTTCACCTCATTTTTTTGTGTTTCACAAAATGTTATATTTTTAGACCACTAGAGCAACGAGGCAGTCATCGCGACTGCTAAGCATGAGGCCCTTGGGTTCGGGGTTCGAATCCTAGGTCAGGCAAAGTGTTATTGGGTTTTTCAATCAGGAATTTCTCAGTAGCAGCCACGGAGTCTGGATTTGCGCCCGGTTGATGGCAATAGGCTCACACCCTATTTATTACATGGGACTGAAACGTAACTAGCGAAACGTGGGGGTACTAGGTACACCTCTGCCTAAGCCTTCGGGGATTGCAGTCATGATTTATTGTGTTATGGAAAAAGCTATCGTAATAAAAGGAAAATAAAAAACAAAATATCATAACCTTCTTTGCCAAGCACATGCCTAACTAACATTACCACTCAGACAAACAATTTTAATACTAGAACCATAAAGTTTTACGAGCGATGTGTGACGTCTGACCGTCGACGGAATGACTCGCTCGATATCCTGACAAAGGGAAGATATGCCAATTACGTCATTGGGGTGTAGTCAAGTGCGCGTTTTAACCCCGCCTTTACAGTATAAAACAATAACTTCTGCCGGTTTTTAGGGTTCCGTAGCCAAACGGCAAAAAACGGAACCCTTATTCATCATGTCTGTCTGTCTGTCCGTCCGTATGTCACAGCCACTTTTTTCCGAAACTATAAGAACTATGCTGTTGAAACTTGTTAAGTAGATGTATTCTGTGAACCGCATTAAGATTTTCCACAAAAATAGAAAAAAAAAACCGGCCAAGTGCGAGTCGGACTCGCGCACGAAGGGTTCCGTACCATTATCTATACATTAGACAAAACGGCAAAAAAATCACGTTTGTTGTATGGAAGCCCCCTTAAATATTAATTTTATTCTGTTTTTAGTATTTGTTGTTATAGCGGCAACAGAAATACATCATCTGTGAAAAATTCAACTGTCTAGCTGTCACGGTTCATGAGATACAGCCTGGTGACAGACAGACGGATAGACGGATAGACGGACAGACGGACAGACGGACAGACGGACAGACGGACAGACGGACAGACGGACAGACGGACAGACAGACGGACAAACAGCGAAGTCTTAGTAATAGGGTTCCGTTTTTACCCTTTGGGTACGGAACCCTAAAAACAATAAATTTTCGGGGTTTTATTTAGAACTGAAACTCAATTTTTTTTTTCATTAATCTCATACGTGTGGGGTATCTTCAAAAATTATATTGAGGTTTTTAAGATATTTTTTTTCTAAACTGAATAGTTTGCGCTAGAGACACTTCCAAAGTGGTAAAATGTGTCCCCCCCTGTAACTTCTAAAATAAGAGAATAATAAAACCAATAAAAAATATAAATTATGTACCATGTAAACTTCCACCAAAAATTGGTTTGAACGAGATCTAGTAATACGTAATTTTTTTTTGGGGGAAAATATAATGACCACCAAAAATAACTTTGTGACTACTAACATCTATCACCTAAAATATCAATTGATCACCAAATTTAGTAAATTGAACACCAAATTTTAATGAGGTGGTTGATGACAAACTAGTTTTGCCTAGGCCAACTTGGGGCACCCCGACACGGATAGATTAGGTTAGAAGCGAGCGAAGCGAGCGAATAGACCCCGCCATACCCTTCGTGGTTATTTTTTTATAAACCATTCAGAAGTAGGAGCCCCGCGAAGCGGGGCTCCGTCGACCGGGTCTCCCTCGAGTCGGATGCAAGAGCATAACAGTTCAATTTCTGCTGATCATTAACTAACTTTTAACTATTTTTGGTTCTCATTTCACGCTAAAATGGGGATTAATTTTGGTGATCATTTACTATTTTTGGCAATCAAAAGTGATTTTTTTGCCGTTACATTTGACTAAATCTGGTGGTTCGTTAAACATAAGCCGTTTTTTTTAATACGTCATAAATCGTAAACCGCAATTATTATTAAAGCATCGATCAAAGTTACAACGAACTACATGAACTTTTATATTAAGTTACTTGCTTCTACGGGACCCTTCATGGGCGAGTCCGACTCGCACTTGGCCGCTTTTTAGGGTTCCATACCCAAAGGGTAAAAACGGAACCCTATTACTAAGACTTTGCTGTCTGTCCGTCTGTCCGTCTGCCCGTCTGTCCTCTCTGTCACCAGGCTGTATCTCATGAACCGTGACAGCTAGACAGTTGAAATTTTCACAGATGATGTATTTCTGTTGCCGCTATAACAACAAATACTAAATATAGTCAATGGTATGGAACCCTTCGTGTGCGAGGCCGACTCGCACTTGGCCGGTTTTTTTTTTTAATCTTCGGAGAAATAATAAACTTCCGAAAATAATTGCATTATTTTGAAACAGTTTACCATTTTTGAAACTCATAACATCACGCCTGTAATTCCTGAAAGGTTAGGCAGAGCTGTACCTAACAGTACACCCACATTCCGTCAGTTATGTTTAAGTCCCATGTAATAGGGGGCGAGCCTATTGCCATCATCCGGGCGCAAATCCAGACTCAGTGGCTGCTACTGAGAAATTCTTTATGGAAAAACTCAATAACACTTTGCCCGACCTGGGAATTGAACCCAGGACCAGTTCAGCAACCGCATTTACGACCACTAGACCAACAGTCATTTTTAAATAGTTTTTATTCTCGAGATAAACCAAGGATGTTAACAATCATACAACAAACAACTACAACAACAGCCCATAACGTCCATTGCTGGACATAAGCCTCTCCCATGATGGGAGGAATTTGCCGTGATCTCCACGCTTGGCAGGCGGATTGGAGATCGCAGTGATGAAAGACTAACAGAAAACGCTGCTGCCCAATCTCTGGTCTACGGAGGCGCAAGGTGTTCTGCCTCAGATATTAATCGCCTTATACGACACCCGTGAGTGTATTAGGTTGGTTTTATTCTGCTCTGCCGGATACCACACGGCTAACAATCATACAGTGACATTTAAAAAGAGACAATACTCCTATTCACTGAGAGTAGGACTATATATAAATAAAATTGTAACTCAAACAAATTAAAGCGTGGGTGGTTTACCTATTATTATCAACCCAAAAATAACTCTAAACCAAACCAATTTAAGTCGAAAGTCGAAACCCACATGCACCTACAATGATATCGAAGTCAGAGTACAATGATCAATTTCAAGTCATTCCTACCGATTCATCTTTACTCCTGTAGACAAATGTCCTATTCCGAGCTACAGATTTCCAATTTACTAAAAGATTTCGACTGTATACCTTTTTTCCTGTAGATATTTTGAAACGGATTTTTGACGGATCTCACTCAATACAGGGTGGTTTTTCTTTTTTAGTAAGGAGGTTTTTCTCTGAGAGACTAATCGAAAATGTATTGCTTCACTCTCTGAGACTAGATTGTTTAAAATAAAAAAAATAATGTGGATTTATTATCCCTTATCAAGTGCCTTGATAAGTGATTTTCAAACCGTTTCGTGAGCAACGGTGGCCCAGAGGTGGCGACCTCAATTTACGAGCAATAAGTCGTGGGTTCGAAACAGGTAGCATTACTTTGTGTAATTTATTTCATCACCACTGCTCTTAAAACTGTGAAGGAAAACATCGTGAGGAAACTGGCATGCCCTAGAACTAAAAATTAGAAGACATATGATCTCTACCAACCCGTACTGGGCCCGCGTGGTGGATTATAGATCATTCCCTCTCATAGAGAGGAGGCCTGTGTCCCAGCAGTGGGAACATTATAGGCTGATAGGCTGATTTATACTCAACCGTTTAGTATTTCTACAATTAGCTGACAGTTTTGACTTGACTGAATTTTGAGCTTTTCAGTTAGTAGTGTAATAAAACTACTGTAGCTCCAATCAACTCTTCAGTGTATTCAAATCCAAGTATTTCATTCCACATATGCCTGGATGGGCACTTATGAACGTCGACAAGGGTGCACGGTTCGGTTGGTGGCTTCCATGGAGAAGAACCGGCAAGAAACTCCATGGTTACTCATTTAAAATTATTTGGTATTACACAATTCTACATTACTTCACGTTTTATACAAAATGCAATAATTACAACACTTATCAGTTATCAGACATAGATTCGACTATTAGTCTTAACACCACAATTTCTCCCAATGAACAGCGCTCTCTCGGCCGAGTATCATGTTTTATGAACTACCCCTTCCCGCTACAACATTGACGGTTAGGCAGTGTTGTCATTTCTCCAATATAAAACGAATTATTAAAATCTTTAAAACCCTACATAATATTAGTTTATATAGATCACAGCAGATCTTATTAATTAATACATAATTATTTGAAAATCATGACATTATGTACATCTCTGCCTAACCCTTCGGCTGACACCAGTATAACTTCAAGAACCTTTTAAAAACTACTTCTGCAAACTTCTCTTGAATAGCCGTCTATGTGTCTAAAAAAAAACTATTTTTTTTTCAGCATAAAAGTAACCAAAATGTCTTAAGGCACAGGACTTACAGGAGCTAAATTAGGAACTCTACTTGTGGTGGTTCAAACTTCGTTTGAAATGCTGTTAGAATAAAGTTCTAATCAGCTTGCACTACAAAGTGGTTGTTACGTCGGTCACGGCCGTCTAGTGCAAAATGAGTGTTTTTTTGCGATTTGCAAAAAATCTAATGATTGGACTAAAAAAGTAAAACATCATGATGCTAATATGTTGCTTGTAGAATTATTTGCCAAAAAATCAAAATGTTCGCATGTATTTTAGTATGGTTTTTACTCGTTAAAAGAAATTTTTAGAGATTAGTTCGCGATTTTTTTTATTGACTAAAATTTGTTGTATTATGTTTTCAAAACATTATCGTATTACCATATATCCTGAAGAATATCATATGTTTTTCTGGTTCTATTTATTGCAGTGAATCATATGCTTTTTTTGCATTATAAAACTCGCATTTAGCTCCTGTAGTCGCCTTAAACGTTATAAGTTTCTAGAATCATTTCAAGTGAAACTAACAGTCTAATTTATTTTTATCTGATAGTGGTATATAGGATTTCAGTTTTTACTTCAAAACTTCGACTGCCGTGAAATCTCTCTGTTGGCTCCGGAATAACGACTTGAGATAGGGTTGTATCGTGACTGTCCGATTTTATTATTTATAGCTGACGTCCCGCGGTTTCACCCGCGTAGTTCCCGTTCCCGTGGGAGTACGGGAATACAATATAGTCTAGCATAGCACTCACGGATAATGTAGCTTTCTACCAGTGAAACAATTTTTAAAATTGGTGCATTACTTCCGGAGATTACCCCCTACATACAAACTTACAAACATACAAACTTACAAACAAATGTTACCTCTTTATAATATTAGTATAGATATAGATTTATTTAAATAACTTACATTTACCAGTACAGGACAACCCAATGCGATAAATGCGCCTTCATTAATCCTAACTTAAATGTCTTTATTAAGTGTAACTAATAACAAAGCATTTCTTGTGAATTCATCTAGAGAACAACAGAATGTCCGTCTCGTTTTAATGTGTTTGAGCCGTTTAGGGTTAAAACTCCAGGGCCAATCCGAATGCTAGTACTTCGGGATATCGACAAGCGGTTGGTTGACTCTTCAGGTGACCAGAGAGCTGGCCTTTTTTGGCCAAAGTTAGCGTTGCTATCCAATGTGGCAATGCTCACACATACATAATTATATAAATATGAAAAAACCGGCCAAGAGCGTGTCGGGCCACGCTCAGTGTAGGGTTCCGTAGTTTCCCGTCCGTCACAATAAGTGTTCCCACTTATGAGTTTAAAGGTTTCATTGTGTAAAAATACTTGCATATACGAATATACTACAAACTTAGTACAGGAATTATTTTGTACAACTTTTAGTATTTTTTGTACAAAATCTGGTATTTCCATCAAGTTCAAAATAATTTTCCTAGAAAGTCCCTATAAAGTTCTACTTTTCAGATTTTTTTCATATTTTCTAAACTTATGGTTCAAAAGTTAGAGGGGGGGGGACACATTGTTTTTTACTTTTGGAGCGATTATTTCAGAAATTATTGACATTATCAAAAAATGATTTTAGGAAACCCCTATTCATTTTTAAATACCTTTCCAACAATATATCACACGTTAGGGTTAAAATTAAAAAAAAAAATCACTTCCCACTTTACATATAGGGGGGCTACCCTAATAAAACATTTTTTTCCAATTTTTATTTTACCACTTTGTCGGCGTGATTGATATACATATTGGTACCAAATTTCAGCTTTCTAGTGCTAACGGTCACAGAGATTAAGCGAGGACGGACAGACGGACGGACAGACATGGCGAAACTATAAGGGTTCCTAGTTGACTACGGAACCCTAAAAAAGAGAAATGGACAAATGAATTAATCGTCAGAAGATTGTTTGTTGGTTTTCAAATTAATGTAAATAATAATTCGTTTATTCACTTAGTGATAATAAGTTGATAAGATTGTAAGTATAGTAATCAATGCTCATAGTAAGTCTCGGGCATGCAAAATTCATTATTATAGCATACATGACGATTATAAACGCAAATCACTAATGAGTATTCAGAATATCACAGCACTTTACGGTCCTTACACCTTAGAACCTAAGAAAACCCCAATAATTTGAAGCGTGCAGGTTGTATTGAACGAATAATCTTAAATTAAATACTCAATTTACCTACCTACCTACTCACGATAGTTCCTTTTAACATACTGTAACTAAACTCAAGATCTTTAACGAAACTAATCTCTAGAAAATCATGCTTTCACGAAAATCCCCTTCAATCCATCTTCGGAAACGCGAAGCTTTCACAACCCTGGCTCCCAGCCAAGATTGAGCAAATCGTGATAGTTAATTGTTAAATCCACTCAGAATTAATTACTGTACTCCAGCTTAAACATAAACATTGCCCTCGTTCCTTGATGTTGAATTTTAAGATTAGTGTAAAAAGTTTTGCTTAAAAGTTGAAGTTTATCTGGTCATGGCAGGAGTTGAGAATTTTAAGTTCGTGTTGAATTATGTTGTAAAAGAGATCTGGACTAACGAACTTGGACAATTGTCTGTAGGGTGGCTCTTGGAGAAAGAACAATGGCAGAAGAATTAGTGTTTTAAACTAAACGAACGACTGACGAAAAGATTTAACAAAGGCGAAAGTGGCACCGATTAAGCTACAGTCAATACCGCGTCTCGAACTACAGGCTGCGGTGTTGGGAACCCGCGTAGCAGCAGCCGTCATAAAAGAACACAGCATCAAACCCGCATCAGTGACGTACTGGACAGACAGCAAGACCGCCCTCACGTGGATACGAAGAGGATCGCGGGTATACAAACCGTTCGTGGCCCATCGCATAGCATCCATAGAAGAAAATAGTAAAATCGAAGACTGGCGATGGGTGCCAAATGCGGATTCTTAGTGCCTCAGCCTCTATGCGATCTTTCTTGATTTGTATTTTTTTCTACTACGTATACTATTCGCTTACCGACAGACACATACAATTATATTTAAAAGTAACTGCTGCCGACGACCTTTGTCCGCGTGAAATTTTGGAATATAAATTTGGTCCCATGTAATAGGGGACATCAATAGGGTTCATTTCATCACCACTGCTCTCAAAACGGTGAAGGAAAACATCTTGAGGAAACCGGCATGTCCTAGAACCAAACAATTCGAAGACATGTGATATCTACCAATCCGCACTGGGCTCGTGTGGTGGATTATAGCCCTCTCATTGAGAAGAGGCCGTGGCCCAGCAGTGGGAATATTATAGACTGATGATGAATAGGGGGCGAGCCTATTGCCATCAATTGGGCACAAATCAAGACTCCGTGGCTGCTACTGAAAAAATCCTAATAGAAAAACTCAATAACACATTCCCCAACCTGGAAATCGAACCCTCATTCATACTCAGTAATTGCTGCTTTCAATGCATTAAATACATTGTCTTAAAAGTCCCTATTAATTGACAGTCTCTAGTTCTCAGTCACTCACAGCCACTTAAGAGGGCCCTTCCCGGCCCGCCTTTCGTCAACGCGAGCACGGTCGATGAGCTTGTTGTTTCATCCAGAGCCACAGCGGTGGTATTTTTTCAACTCCCCTGTCTTATCTAGCCCCGAATCCGCACTACTTGCCTCCCGCGTACCTCATACCACCTAACGTACGCACCTTGAAAGAATAATATTTTTCAAAAATTTATATAACTTATTCCAGGAAATACGTGTTTTTAAATTAGTCTTACAAGTATGTGAAATAAATATTTGTTATTTAGAATTTCCACTACATTTTCAAGGCTTCTATCAGGATGCTTTCTTTACTTTTACAATTTATAAGTACATTATAAACGGCCAAAGTTGAGGTAAAAGTTGTGAAAAACAGCAATTTTTGGAGGCTTATACTGAATTTGTTTCTACACATTTTTATTTTCTGCTTCGATAGAAGCCTAGATATAGTCCACAAGATACCTATTAGTTCAAAAAATTCAAAGATATATGTCTAACAACGGCATAATCACGCACGGCCTATAGTCAAAATTCTCGCGAAAAGTATGGTGGGTTGGCCGCTCTTAAATGTCCTTTTACATCTATTTTTTTTTCTTATCAATTGATAGGTACCGACTGTAATTAAAATTAAAATCCCTGTCATACAAAAGGACGCTTCTACCTACCCTCTACAATAACACAACAGTCGCCTTTACAACTGCCTCCCATAAAGCGAAACATTGTTAACAATCGCGAAAAGTAAATAAAAAACCCATTAAAAACGAAAAGTTATTACGACGGAATTGAGTTCGCGTGAAAATAAGAGAGGCAATGATTTTAAAAATAAATTGATGGCCACCGTCTGTTTATTGTCGGCCCGAGCCGATGAAGAAACATAATTCTGATGTTGCAGGCTATTATTTTACAGTAGGGCAAAGTAACCAGGTGATAGTATGTAGATATAAGGGCTCATTTACGGAGAAGCGGCGCGTTGCGCGGCGTGTCGTGCGGCGCGGCCCGCTTTAAATTCAAACATATGGCAATGTATGAGAGCGTTTACGGAGAAGCGTTTTTAAGCGCGTTTGCTGAAATGCAACGTTGCCCGCCTCGTGCACCGCCGCAAATATACGTACAAACATATGACAGAAGACACCGCCGCTGCACACACCGCTTCTCCGTAAACGGAAAAACGCGCAACGCGCCGCACAACGCGCCGCCCGACGCACCGCTTGACGCACCACTCAACGCACCGCGTGTCCAGAAATGAGCCCTTAATAAACCTTTTTGGCGCAGCCGTGACGCACACAGCACATTATACTACCTATGTGATCCTCTTTATTTTGTATGTATATACATTTTTGTTGTTGTGTGTGCTTGATTAACTGACGTCAAATAAATATTTAATTTTTCTTTCTTTTCTTTCTATATTCATCATCTGCCTAGCCTTTTCCCAACTATGCAGCACCCACCGGATGCAGCTGAATACGAATATTTTACATGGAGCTGCCTATCTGACCTCCACAACCCAGTTAGTACCAGGTAATACGAAACCCCTTGGTAAGACTGGTTGTCAGACTTTTTAGGCCTCTGACTACCTAACGACTGTCAAAGATCTACAAATGACAGCCGGAACCAACGGCTTAACGTGCTTTCCGAAGCACGGAGGAAACTCGGTATGTAATGGGTGGTCACCCATCCACAGACCAACCACCTAGGCAAGCACGGCTTAACCTAACGATCGACCCGAGCGGCTGTTATTATTTAGCCACAAGCTCCTTTTCTTTCTATATTATAGAGCATTAAACCCTTGTCCATGTGAAACTACATATTATAAAGTATTAGGTTCCGTATTTGACGCGGATTTTATTACCAATTTAATATTTTTTGCACGGAGCCTTAATTATTTTTGTAAAGTCTAAGTTACTTCTTATACAATCAACTATCTGCCAATAGAAGTCCCGTCACAATCGGTTCAATCGTTTCGGCGATTAGCCGGAACAAACAAAACAAGGGAACGGACAGACCGACAAAAACTGAAAAAATCTGTTTTGTTAGTATAATAATTGATGTTTATACTTTCATATGCATTCAGCAAAGTAGAAGTATTACTTTTAAATTACAAACGGACACTCTTATTTATTTGAATGTCTATATCAACCACTTCATAATTACATCAATACTGAATAGCTGAAAATAGACACATTTAAGACCTAAATGAAACTCTTCGAGTAGGAAATAGCGGTTGGTCCCAACTGTCATATTTTATAACTCTTCTACAGTTGTTACCGTTCCTCAAAAGCCTGAAAGTCTGATAAACAGCCTTAACGATAGATTGAAGCGGTCAGACAGGCAGTCACAGCATGTAATATACTAGTATTCAGCTGCATCCGGTTAAACTCGAAGCTAACCCTAAGATAGCAAAAGGTTAGAACAATCTGCGACGGTTATACGAGTGTCAGATATACGTACGAATATCAAAGATCTACAAATGACAGCTCTCATTAGATGGTCACTGATCCCCTGATGAACCCAAACAAGCTAAGCGAAGCTTTTTATTTGAATTCAGTATGTACCATTAGCTCGGACGAAATCTTAGACACGATGTCCACATCTGCTTACCACCCGTATTGTATTGTATTTTTTTCTTTCGACCCTTTTTTTTTAATTAACAAAGACAAGGGATCAGATGCTGTGACGCTATTGGTTGATGAGCGTACATAAGCGCTTAAATAGCGGCCAGATGCTACAAACAAAAAAAGCCGTATCGGTGGTAAGATTTCGTTCCGTTGAGATTGTACTTTATTTACAGACTACAAATAGATTTAAATTAACAAAGAAATATGTACAAGCATCAAAATAGGAAAAGAAGTATTAATCGCTCTTATCATCAGCGAAGCTTTAATATCAACCTGATGGCTGTGTTTATTTATCCATGAGCCTCAAATTTTTCCTATTAAAAGATGACTATAGTCTGCGCCAGATATTTATAATCCTCCTTACCGATTTCAGTAACGGCGACCCTTTGCGCGTTTAAGGCTCAAAAGAGATGCATTCGTGCGATGTTCAATTTGAGATCGACAGACAGCTGTATGCCATTATTTAAAAAACACAAATTATTAACTCTGCCATGTATATATATTTTTGAAATTGCAGTATTTGTTAGGGTGAATCAATTTATGTTTCCACGTCTAGCAGACACCTTCCCCCGTAACAGACGTGACAATAATCAACTGTGTTCACATACGTCAAAGACTGCATTAATGGGAAAAAGCGTTTTCTGTATGGCTCCCAAAATATATAATAAAATACCACAGTCTTATAAAGCATTGCCGGTAAATATGTTTAAAAAAAAGATTCGAGATTTATTAACGGACAAGTGTTATTATAGTATAAACGATTTTTTAAGTGACACTACATGACATTGTTACTTTTCTTTATCTTTGTGACATTATATGATTATTTTATATTATAATGACTTATCAATTTTTATTGCATTTTGACATTGTTTATTTTCGCTTTTATTGTTACTTAATTTTTGACATTATTTGATTATTTTACTTTACTGACTGAACAATGTTTAAGACTGCCTATTATGTATTTGGATTCTATTAATTTAGTTTTTATTTTGTAATTTATTTTATTTTGTAAATTTTATAAATTTGTACGCCACATTGGTGAAACATGGACGTACAAAATATCAATATTGTGTCATCCTGCGTGCTTAGTTTGCATGTATACGCATGTTTTAACAAATAAAATTATCTTTATCTTTGGAATGAATTTCGTGCGTGTGCCCTTATATGGCTGGCCAGACCGAATTTGCTTTTAAATATCCGGTCACAACTTAAGCAGTAGAGTTGACCGGATAAGTAGGAATAAAAGGTCATTGCTCTTTCCTTAATTTCTCTGCGTAGGTACCCCGACAATACATTACTAAACGTTTAAAAAACGTTTAATAATGTAATTGTCGGGGTATCTACTACTTACTACGGGGTACCTTACTAGAAAAAGTCATATTTATTATTTAATAAATTATTTAATAATGTCATTATTTCTGTTTTCGGAATTATGTATTTGAATAAATGTATGCGGGTTAATGACCTTTATTTCCTACTTATCTGCCGCAGACTATAGCTTATACCTGCGGCTATGCCCGCTTGAGGTTCAGTAACTGTCCCGTGGGATCGTACTGCCGGGGACAAAAAAATATCCTATTTGTTAATGTAGGTTATAAACTATTTATTTGCCAAATTTCATCCAAATCTAGCTAGTAGTTTTTGCGTGAAAGAGGAACAAACATCTATCCATCCTCGCAAACTTTCGCATTTTTAATATCTACACTAATAATTATTATTATTAATATTATAAAGAGGAAAGATTTGTATGTTTGTATTTTTGTGTGGTGTGTATGTTTGTAATAATAAACTCAAAAACTACTGCGCTGATTTCAAAAATTCTTTCACCATTAGAAAGCTACATTCACCTTGAGTAACATAAGCTATATTTTATCTCCGTACTCCCACGGGAACGGGAACTACGCGGGTGAAATCGCGTGACGTCCGCTAGTCTACATCTACACTAATATTATAAAGAGGAAAGATGTGTATTTTTGTGTGTGTGTGTGTGTGTATGTTTGTAACGAATAAAGTCAAAAACTACTGCGCCGATTTCAAAAATTATTTCACTATTAGAAAGCTACATTCACCCTGAGTAACATAGGCTATATTTTATCCCCGTACTCCCACGGGAACGGGAACTACGCGGGTGAAATCGCGTGACGTCCGCTAGTTAGTTATAAAATGATATAATTCACGATTCAAACACAAGATTCCCAGATTCCCAGTAAAACCCAGTAAAAACAAACATATTTTTCAGTTGGTAACATTCATCAGTTTCCGAAAGGACGCCTCCCAGACAGTTATACCCAAAGATCTCTCATTGATAATGTCACAAATGACAGACGAGGACACAAAAAGAAGTGATTCGATCTACTGTCCCTACACAGTTATTTTATCACGAACCTGAACCTTATGACAAAGGTTATAGAGGTCACTGTACTGGGAGGTGAAATAACAATGAACGACTGATCACACTGATATTGTTACTCTGTGACACTTTACAAAGGGTAAAATATTACTGTTCAACTTTCAAAGGAATTCTTTTGTGATAATGAAATTATTTGGTTAAATCGTTTTGATGTGTCAATGAGCAAGTATGCAGTATTTAAACATAAGTGGACAACTGTCAATACATTTATTTACGTTGAAAAGCCTCACAGCCTCCGTGTTTGATACCAAATCAACAATCATATACTTTTATACCGGTGACCCGGAAATGGACATCCGCGCAGCCACAGTATAAATATGGACAGTACAGAAACTACCTACAAATGCTCGAAACGCACACTCACACAAACATGCGCATCGATGGGGCCTCCAAGCGAACGTTGCGGTGCTGTCAGTGCGTGCCGCGCCGCGCCCCGTCGATGCGCATGTTTGTGTGAGTGTGCGGTTTCGAGCGTTTGTAGGTAGTTTCCGTACTGTCCATATTTATACTGTGACGCAGCCTTTGAGCAACGTTACGTCATCATAATCAACATCACTTCCTCAAGCTTTCGAGATGCTAGTCACTAAGCCAGCCAGGTTTAAATGAGAATTCCTGACTACCAGCATGTTATTACCTATTCAAAATCTCCGAGTACAATATGGTTTACTATCTTATACCCGCGGCTGCGCCCTCGTAGATTTCGAAAATTGTCCCACGGGATCATATTTACGAGATAAAAACTATTCTATATGTTAATCCAGGAGGAGCTCGTGGCTTAATAATAACAGCCGCTCGGGTCGATCTTTAGGTGAAGCCGCTTGCCTAGGTTGGTCTGTGGATGGGTGACCACCCATTATATACCGAGTTTCCTCCGTGCCTCGGAAAGCACGTTAAGCAGTTGGTCCCGGCTGTCATTTGTGATCTTTGACAGTCGTTACAAGTTTAGTAGTCAGTGGCCATAAAAGTCTGACAACCAGTTTTACCAAGGGGTATCGTATTACCCAGTTCTAACTGGGTTGTGGAGGTCAGATAGGGAGTCGCTCCATGTAAAATACTGGTATTCAGCTGCATCCGGTTAGACTGAAAGCCAAACCCCAAAAAAACTTGGGAAAAGGCTAGGCAGATGATTTAATTGTGAAAAGTTAGTTAAGTTTAAGTTTAAGAAAGACAACAACAACAACAGCCCATAACGTCCACTGCTGGACATAAGCCTCTCCCATGATGGGAGGAATTTGCCGTAATCTCCACGCTTGGCAGGCGGATTGGAGATCGCAGTGATGAAAGACTAACAGAAAACGCTGCTGCCCATTCTCTGGTCTACGGAGGCGCAAGGTGTTCTGCCTCAAACATTTGTCGCCTTATAATAAAAATAAATAAAAATAGCCTTTATTCTACCACAATTTACCAGTTATTTAACAAAACTCAAAAATAATCATAATTATTGATGAATATACTTAGGATAATGTTTGAATTTAAGTTTTAAATTAATATCATTATTGAATAAAAATAAAATTATAAATTACCATTTTCATGCATAAATTAATATAATATAATTATTGATTAAAAAATATAAATTATCATTTTCGCCTTATACAATATAATAAACAATAAAAAAGACAGTTAATATTAAATTATGAATTTGTGACCATTTTATGAATTCACACAATAATCAAAAATGTGTAAACGTATTTATCGAGAATTTTACTTTTAATGTAAGCCCGAAGTTTTGACTGGATTGCACCAGCCGTGGTCGCGGGAAGACACGACACATTAAAGGTAAAATTCGCGATAAATACCCGTTTAAATGTGTTTTTTTATAATGTGTTCTGATTGTGATAGTTTAAAAAAGACAATTTTATGAATTGTAACATGATTTATATTATTATTCTACTAGATTCTGCTAAAACGGCAATTTTAGCCCCCCTCATGGTCATACACGAACGACGGTTGCGATTACAACGCACCTGACCTACATTTCTTTTTATTTTCAAACAGTTTTAAGCTTCTGGACCATGCCCGGAATTGTAACCAATAAATGGTAATAGGCTGACCCTTTTACATAAGACTCAATGTTTATCCATTTGGGGATTGCAGACGTGACCCGTTTTTTTTGTCGTACTGTCAAAATCAATAATTGTGCGGCAAAACCCTTTCATTCCCAATTCCTTCTCATAGAGAGGTCTGCGTCCAGTGGGAACATTAATAGGCTGAAGATGTGCGGCAAAAAACAGCGACTGACAATAATTAGTTCCAGATGTAAACAAACAGTGAGTATCTAGTTTCATATAATTATTTTGATATGATGCTAATGAGATATTAATGAGATTAAGGTCTTATTGGAAAGGTAATTTATAATCTAGTTTATTTTTAAATAATAAAAAATAAATAGTTTAGTAAAAAAGTTAATAGTTTTTGATCAAATTAATATTTTATTAGCAACATATCCGTTATTATCACTGTTTTTCAAGTTCTACATTGTTTTTGGAGTATCAAATTATAATTGTATGTCTTGATTTTTAATTAAGCAGTTTCCTTATCTATTCTGCTATTCACTGTAATTTTTCTAGAGCTCTAACTCTTGCAGTTTGCTATCGACAAATGTTTTTATTTAAAGTGTCAAATTACGTGCAAATTTTTTGCAAGCATGCGCGGTACGACGCGGGCTGACTTTTTTTAGCGCGGTTGACGCGTTGGAGAGGCAAAACTAATGATTAAATTCAGGTGGAAAAAACCCAATAACACTATTTCAAGACCTCTTGGTCAGTAGTAATGCTTACCTCCACCTGACGAGTCATTAAAAAATATAAAATAACATCACGCCTGTAATCCCAGAACGGTTAAGCAAAGGTGTATAGGTACACCTTTGCTACATAGTACACCCACTTGTCGCCAGTTTTGTTTTAATCCCATGTAATAAATAGGGGGCGAGCCTATCACCATCAACCGGGCACAAATCCAGACTCCATGGCTGCTCCTGAGAAATTCCTAATTGAAAAACCCAATAACACTTTGCCCGACCGGAGAATCGAACCCAAGGACCTCATGCTCAACAGTCGCGCTGACTGCCTCTTTTCTTGGTCTAAAAAACATAACATTTTGTGAAACACAAAAAATGAAGTAAAAGTGTAGTTGTAATACTGATTACTTGTACTCTGTGCTTTGTAAAGACCTCTAAGTTTGTCAAAAGTCGCTTGAAACTTCAGTCTCAAAAAATTATTTCATAAATAATCACATTTTCAAGAATAGCCGAAGTTTGGAAGTGCCCACTTTTGAATTGCTACTTCGGCCCGAAGTACAGTAGCGCAATCCACTCAATTTTAACTTTTTAAAGTACTGCATTTTATGTTTTAAAGCACTTTATTTTAGTTTGAAAAGTATTTTCAGCAGTTCCCAACAATATTTCTGTTTGAATGAGATTTATTATTTATTTTGTCGTGTTCAATTGTATTTTGTATGCGGGAAACGGTGACAGATGGTGTTAAAAGCTGTGTCGGGCTTTTCACTTAATTATTTTAAAGCTTTTTCGAAAATGTTTGTTATAATGCCTCGTTAATTCATTTATGAGGGAAACGGATTACGGTATCAAAGGATACAACTCGCCGTGTTCCGTGGCTACTTCAATCTGATACCGGAATCGGTGGAGAAAAAAAACAAAATCAAAGCATTTATTTCAAATAAGCCAGTTACAGGCACTTTTGAATTGTCGAAACAAAGATGAAAATTAAATGTAGCTACAGTCCCAGTCACAAGACATAAAAACTGTGAAAGTACTGTAGTTGCCCATTCCCTAGCGTAGATCTCTATGGAGAAGAACGGGCAAGAAACTCCATGGACACTCTTTTAAATCAGAATATTGTTACAAAATCTTGGTTACATCATTCATGTTGAGATGGTATATCATGTGAGAACAATGTAGCAAGATGTGCACGTTAAAAGTGTCCACAGTAAAAACACACAAAAAAAATACAATTTAAAAAACCCCGTTAGTCTGTTGAGCTCAAACGCTACCGTTACCGTTACGAACATAAGGTCTTGGATTCGATTCATGGGTCGGGTGAAGGTTTATTCTGTTTATCTATCAAGAATTTTTCAGTAGCTGCTGGCTGTATTTTTCTTTTTTAATTTAGTATTCATCATTTATAACCTGGGACTTCAATCTGCATGTCTTAAAACCAAAAATCACATTCTAGTTCTCAAAGAAAGCAGGATTGTATCCCAGCTAAATAATAACAGCCGCTCGGATCGATCTTCTGGTTAAGCCGCACTTGACTAGGTTGATTCGTGGATGGGTAATGACTCATTACATATCGAGTTTCCTTCGTGCCTCGGAAAGCATCTTAAGTCGTTGGTCCCGACTGTCATTCTTCATCATTGATCTGTCATCTTTGAAAGTCGTTTACAGGTAGCCTGTGGCCTGAAAGTTTGACAACCAGTTTTACCAAGGTGTTTCATCTTACCCAGTACTAATTGGGTTGTGGAGGTCAGATAGAGCAGTCATCATCATCATCATCATCAGCCTATTAATGTTCCCACTGCTGTGACACAGGCCTCCTCTCTGTGATAGGGAATGGGCCATAATCCACCACGCGGGCCCAGTGCGGATTGGTAGATGTCACATATCTTCGATTTTTTTGGTTCTAGGACATGCCGGTTTCCTCACGATGTTTTCCTTCACCGTTTTGAGAGCAGCGGTGATGAAATAAATTACAGAAAGTAATGCGCCTACCTGGGTTCGAACCCATGACTTAATGTTCGTAAGTTGGGGCCGCCACCACTGGGCCACCGCTTCTCTTAAAAGAGCAGTCACTCCATGTGAAATACTAATATTCAGCTGCATGCAGACTAGAACCCAACTCAACATAGTTGGAAAAAGGCTAGGCAGATGTAATATATCATGTTTCTATAAACCCATTTATCACTTTACCTAACCTTCAAAACTACTAAGTGAAACAAGGTATAAAAATATGACTGAATAATCGTAAGTTAGGTAAAAAGGTTATCAAACTTTTGAGCTTCTATCCATAGAGTCAACTGTCAAAGAGATTGGCATATCATTGTCAGTGATGTGGGTAACATAAATCATTTCCAAGATTTTTTTTTTCTAATAAAATTACAATATATGTTTTCTTCAAATTATATTGACAGCGATTTGGGCTTGTTTTCCATTATTAAAATAAAGAGAAGCGATGCTATGAAATGGTATCTCTTTATTTCTTCAAAGCTGTTAAAAAACTGAGATGAGGGTAATTGTCTTTTTTAAACTTTCACGATCAGAACACATTATAATACACATGTAAACGGGTATTTATCGCGAATTTTACCTTTCTTTCTTTTTCCTTTCTTTCTTTGCGGTTTAGATCAAGAATCCAGTGATAACTAAGTGTACTCGTCAAGTGAAATCATCTCAGTATGCGGACACTGTTAGTGTTGTTTGCTGTCCTAGTGTGAACCGGCCCTAATTAACATTTATGAAGATCAAGTGAGGGTAGTTGAATAAACACCTTCGCTTTGTTGTAGCGGTACCTCCAATACTTCAGTCTTCCCGCGACCACGGCTGGTGCTATCCGGTCGAAACGTCGGGCTTATATTAAAGGTAAAATTCGCGATAAATACCCGTTTACATGTGTATTATAATGAGATGAGGGTAGTTTAGATGAATATTCTGTAAAGTGCACTTTAGCTTCACTCAATTCGAAGGCGAATTCTTTTGTTTTCAAAGAAGATCAACGTAAATTCTAACATAATAGGAAGACGAGACACGCGACAATCGACTTTGAAGACTTGCACAGGATTGAATCATTCATCCCACTACACTTCATCAACCCAGAAGAAGACTAGTCACCCGGATACGAACAGTGACCAATCTAGAAAGGAGAATTGCAAGATTGCATGTAATTCGGGACCCAGTGATATGGGTAGCGTGCATTGTGGAAACTTATAAATAGGTAAAGAACGACTTAAGACTAACAAAAAATCAAATGGAAAGTAGGTTCTAGAAGTTGGGAGAAAAAAGATATGAAAGGTAGAAGATTGTAACCTAACTTATGATACGGACTTATTGGTTATTATTTAGTAGTAGCATGGCATCAAATAGCGTCTACATCCGTATTCCACGTAGCCGTTGAACACAAACAAACAATAGAATGATCCACAGACTATGTGCACATATGAATTTGACACTTTTCTCAGTTGTAAAAGGTAAATGTCAAACGTTGCGTTCGGAAACTGCACGATGACTTATTTTTATATAAATTAAAATCATTCGTAACTTTTATTTCCCATCATCTAGTAACTCAATATTTTTTATATAGAACTCTGATAAACTCTTTACTATAATAATTAATATAAACTAGACCGTGAACGGCGCTCCGTTGATTTTTAAATTACGTGGGTCCAACTTCGCCATTTTCCTTTCTGAACAGATTGCGGGCCCAGATTGGCTGCTGTAGAATGACCTGGCCAAATGGGGTATCCTTGATTCACTCCAAACAGATTGCCAGTGTGGGGTCCCTCTGCAGGATATGCTCCACTTTCTGTCCTACCTATCCTGCATAACCACTTGCACCTTTCAGGATATGTCAAACCTGTGCAGGTGGCTACATACTGGTCTAATACAATTTGGATTTTTCATGATTTTGCCATGTCTCAATCATAATAATCTAATCTCATTGAATATCACGTTGGCTCTCTTGATATCAAACGGTTACGTATCACAATACCTAAGTTTATTAAAACTATTTTCTATATGACTACGGTCCAAAGACCTACTGTTTAAAATACCTAAAGATCGTTTCACAGATTTTTGTAATAACTAATGCACGAAATCCATAAAGGACCAATCATCTACGGTTTACTCACCTACAATTTACTCGCCTACGGTTTACTCACCTAACGGACGATTCACCTACAGTTTATTCAACTAACGGACGATTCACCTAGTGTTCATTTATACTGGGTGGAAGGGACACCAACGCGATAATAGTTACCACGTATTCAGTATATATACATCATTCTGAGCCCCCCCCCCCACATAGTTTTCTCGGAAAAACCGCTTCGTATGTCACAGGAACTAACCACCACTTTAGAAATCAAACCAGCGCGTGCAGTATGTAGGCAAGTCGTCCATTAGGTATTTCATACGTAGTTGAAATATGCAAAATCTTAAAAAAACCATTAGATTAATCGTTCGTTAGTGCGATTGATTTTAGTTGAATCAAAATTAGGTAACCAAAACAATAGGTGAGTCGAACAATATGCGTTATGAACTGTGAATCAACCGTAGTCATATCGAAAATAGTTTTAATAAACTTAGGTATTGTGATACGTAACCATTTCAAACATACCGCTTACAATATGTCCTACGCTTCATAAAAAGGTGCTTTGAAATAAAGCACGCTCGTTGGTCAATAATAGCCTCTGCGCTGCTTATTGGTGGAAAACCTGCCTTACAGTCTTGTCAAGCGTTCATTACAATGTTTGACACTTGAACAAGCAATCTTCCTTGTTGGAAAAACACGAACTTTACCTAAAGAAAATGATTCCTACTCACAATGTGTTTATATACGGAAATTATTGCTTTTTCTGAACGAATGTTGAGTTAGGTGGAGAGGTTTTTCAGCCTGTAATATTTATTGCTTTAGGTTATTGGTCGACTAAGGTACACACATCAAAAGTATCTAGGGATCAACATATATTTTTGCAATAACTTTTCTCCTGATTGATATTAATTAAAATTTTCTTTAAGGATTCATCAAATAAAGTGTTTTCGTTTGTCACAGTAACGATAAACCAAGTCACCTTTGCATTAATAAAGAAATTTGCCATTTTCCTAATAAAGGGATTTTTGACATTTGAACCACTAACATTAAAGTTCGAAAAAATGACTGAAAACACAGTTTTCTTTAAAATTTTATTGGGTAACTTAAACAATTAATAATCCGTGTTTCTACCGCGAACACTAACAACACAAGAACATCGGTTTAGCATACTCAAAATGAGTTCATCCAAATCACGCTGTGGAATGGCCGCCCATGTTCGTTGCAACAACAAAAAAAGGTCTTCTTGCGACTGGATACCCTCCATATTCGGCAGAGCTCTTCTCTGTAGCATATCCCATGCATGCTCAATCGGGTTCAAGTCTGGCGACTGAGCAGGCCAGGGCAGGACATTGATGTTAGCTGCGGCGAGAGTCTGTCTTACAACTCTTGCGGTGTGCGGTCGTGCATTATCATGCATTAACTGAAATAAGGGACCGATTTGCACTTGTAGAGGAACGATGACGTCTGATACAATCGTCTCAGCATAAATTTGAGCGTTGAGGTTGCCTCTGATCCAAATCAACTCAGTTCTTCCGCCGATCCAAATACCCGCCCATACCATGATGGTTCCACCACTATAAGGATGGACTTCCTGGCAGGATTTTAATCGCTGTTGGCGTCCAGGGGTTCTCCAGTGTCGTATACGTCTTGTATCCGGTCTCATACCAAAACGAGACTCATCAGAAAAGCACACGAAACGCCATTGTTCTTCTGCCCAATTTCTGTGTTCAAGAGCCCATTGATATCGAATCCTACGATTGTGCATTGCTATAGGTGGTACCCGTAGCGGTCTTCGGGAATGAA
The DNA here is from genome assembly GCA_905147715.2 of Xestia xanthographa. Taxonomy (NCBI): domain Eukaryota; kingdom Metazoa; phylum Arthropoda; class Insecta; order Lepidoptera; family Noctuidae; genus Xestia; species Xestia xanthographa. The sequence continues at coordinate 21,982,485 of LR990666.1, read as the reverse complement.
GGTTCACTTCATGCAAGCGGTTTCTGACTGTTTGGTCGCTAATTAAGTTCCCTGAAGAGTGATGAAGCCTCACGGCTAACATCATGGCGGTTATTGTTGGAGCTCTTCGAGTTAAGATTTGAATGTATCGGTCTTGTCTCCGTGTGGTGCAGCGATACCGTCCTCCATGGCGCTCAGCCATGGTACCAGTGCTTCGGTAATGTGTCCAAAGTCGACTGATAACACTCTGACTTGTATTCAGAGCTAAAGCTACAGTACGTTGCCGGGAACCAGCTTCTATCATTCCCACGGCTCTGAGCATTTCTTCCCTGCTTAAATGACGTCGCCGCTCCATAATAACGTTGGTTTTAATCAGTAGTAGGGAAACAGTAGCACTAATAATGTCTTCAATGCGTTGTATGTTTTTATAGGGAAAATATTGACAGCTTATTTTCATCTTTTACTCGAATTTGATTGAGAGTTCCTGATTCAAATTATGAAATGCACCAAAAAGGATCCATATAAATTTATAAAATCATAAATTTATTACAAAGCCACATCTCAATCTCAAGAAATCCGCATAAAAATGCTTGATCCCTAGACACTTTTGATGTGTGTAGTTTGAATAAATTCTTCAAGTTTATTTTCCAATAATATCAGACCTTCAAATGTTGCCACCATTTTTGTGAGTTGTAAAAGTAAAAGGTCGAACTTTGACCTACGATATTTCCGTAACAGGATTCCCAGGTATGGTTTGATTGCAATGATGGGAAGAACAAGGTGCCATAAGGCTTCGTGAAAGGTCTTTTTACGTCTATTTCAAAATCAAAATCAAAGCATTTATTTCAAGTAAGGCACTACAGCAGCGCGCGGCAGTACAGGCACTTTTGAATTGTCGAAACAAAGATGAAAATTAAATGTAGCGACAGTCCCAGTCACAAGACATAAAAACTGTTAAAGTACTGTAGTTGCCCATTCACTAGCGTAGATCTCCATGGAGAAGAACGGGCAAGAAACTTCATGGACACTCTTTCAAATCAGAATATTGTTACAAAATCTTGGTTACATCATTCATGTTGAGATGGTAGGTATATTATGTAAGAACAATGTAGCAAGATGTGCACGTTAAAAGTGTCCACAGTAAAAACACACAAAAAAAATACAATTCAAAATAATTCATTCAAATAAGCCATGGCCACTAAGAGATGACCAGTCAAAACTAACAGCGCCCGTTCACGGACATGACGCATGGATCAGCACCATTCAACTCAACCATTTTGAAGGGAACTAAATGATCCGACACATGCGCCACCATCAGCGAGACATTTGCAAAAAGCTGAATAGTAGTATTTTACTTGGAGCGACTGCCTATCCAACCTCGATAACCCAGTTTGGGGGTATGAAGTTCTGGGTGTTGAGTTCTTCATCCCCCATAGAAAAGGGAGGATCCTCCGACCAGACGGGTGTTATGTATGGTGGGCTAATAACAAATAGTTGTTGTGGGGTTTTTCTAAATAGTTACTCTAAGTTGCAGATTATATATATCATAGACTAGCGGACGTCATGCGGTTTCACCCGCGTAGTTCCCGTTCCCGTGGGAGTACGGGGATAAAATATAGCTGTTATATGTTACTCAGGGTGAAAGTAGCTTTCTAATGGTGAAAGAATTGGTTCATTACTTCCGGAGATTACCCCCTACATACAAACTTACAAACAAATGTTACCTCTTTATAATATTAGTATAGATAGATGACGCTATATTGTTTTTTGTTCTATGTTGCTGTATTATTTTTACACTACACCAGTAACTGGACAACAAGGTGGTCAGATTTTCAGTCTTTAGACTATCGGGATAGGCTGTCAAAGATCTACAAGTGACAGCAGAGTGCAACAGTCTTTCCAATTCTCCAAGGCGCTTCGATATATCAATGATGGTCACCGTTCCACGGACCCTGACGCTATTTTTATTTAACCTTTTTTTTTTTTTTGGATGCGAAATCATCAAATGACTTCTCCCGCTCTGGGCGGAGCAGGAGGGAGTGTCAGACTTTTACTGACTAAAACCCATCCATGTTCCTTCATCGCCCTTTGTGTTCCGGGGCCACGGTATCTCTTTCGAACTGTCCCGCAACCCCGGCAGGCATCGGTCCTTACGGACCCCTTCCTTTTTGCTGACTCTCTTTGAGGCGCGCGTGGAACACGAACGCGCCGTCGACACGGCCTGTCGTCATGAGACGGACGGACGGCGAGCTAGCCCATATCCCACCGTCCACAGGCCCGCATTTTTATTTAACCTCAAGTACACATTACAACTTCCCAATATATATTAGTGAAACCTACCCTATTATTGGGATTACAAACATCGCCGGGGCCCACAAAAAGGCATAGCTATATAAATCTAAGTTGGAATGGGCCCCTTCTTTATTATTACCAACGAATGGATAGCGTTATGTGAGAGGTGACTTCGGGTGATTGTGTTTTGTTATTTTGTGCGTGATCGTTTGCAGGTTGATATATTTGTCTGGGAAAAACGATTTGTTTTGTTGTTATAAATGTTATGTTATCGAGAAACTGAGGTGACGTCATGTATCCTTACGAGTTGTAAGTTCGAAAATGTTGAAGGATCTTTCTTTTCTAGTTTATTTACCGATTGCTCGGTGATTACTTGTCCGATTCAAGTGATTAATTTTTTATTTGGTCAAATAAGATAAACTTAATGAGTTATCCACTTCATGCAAAAAAACCTGTTTTATACAATAATTTACGGTCGACCAAGCTATTTGGTTTACATTTTACAATGTAATTTGTTGGTTAAATTGTAAACCAAATATTTTGTACGACCGTACTGAAACCGTTTGCGCGTTGGTGTCCTTGCGCAGCCGTGTGGTATCCGGCAGAGTAAAATAGAACCAACCCATTACACTCACGGATGTCGTATAAGGCGACTAATGTCTGAGGCAGAACACCTTGCGCCTCTGTAGACCTGAGAATGGGCAGCAGCGTTTTCTGTTAGTCTTTCATCACTGCGATCTCCAATCCGCCTGCCAAGCTTGGAGATTACGGCAAATTCCTCCCATCATGGGAGAGGCTTATGTCCAGCAGTGGACGTTGAGGGCTGTTGTAGTAGTAGTAGTAGTTGGTGTCCTTACACCCCTTATAATTGCTTGCAAACACGAAAATGGCAGCACATTCCCATAACAGCATTTAAACATCAAAAAATCCTAGTTCTAAGACAAATCGGTGACTCCATCTTACACGACTCAATCTAGGTAAAAGCCAGGTATTCATATAAAACGAAATATCCTGACCAAGCAGAGATTGTCGACATGTTATTACAGGCCACAGACCGACCGCTGTGTAGACGATTGTCGTAAAGGCTAACGACCTTAATGCCTTGAGCTTATATAAAAATTCCAAGAGCCTAGCTTTAATGCGGTCAAGGCTGTGCAAATGTGTAAGATTATTGTCATTGTTGTTGGCTTTTATTGTGTTGAAAATACATATTTTTGCTAAAATCTTTACTACAAATAAATAAAATTGAACTATCAGTATGTAATGCGGGACTGTTCGAAAAAGATACCGTGGCGCGTTCGTGTTCCACGCGCGCCTCAAAGAGAGTCAGCAAAAAGGAAGAGGTCCGCAAGGAGCGATGCCTGCCGGGGTTGCAGGACTGTTCGAAAGAGATACCGTGGCCCCGGAACACAAAGGGCGATAAAGGTACATGGATGGGTTTTAGTCAGTAAAAGTCTGACACTTCCTTCCGCTCCGCCCAGAGCGGGAGAAGTCATTTGATGATTTCACATCCGAAAAAAAAAGTGTCTGTATGTAATTTGAAAATAACAGCTATGCATAGGAAAGTACATACATACGGTACTTATAACAAAAAAACATTTTTTATTTTTATTTTTGTCGGTCTAGAAAGAAACATGACAACGAAGAATTAGTTAGCAGAATTGGACGATGGCAAAGCTCGCTTTTACTTCTTAAATTGTATTTTAACATCGGCAAAATGTGGGTGCCGTATACGCGTGTGTTTATTATGTTCTATTACAAAGAATAGAGGCCACATTGCTAGTATTGTAAAGTTTGCCTAGTCATTTATTCCTTTTTGCTAACTCACGGCAAAGTCAAACGGAAGGGTTTCAGTATTTCACATAAATAAATCGATGAAGTTATACAGTATTTGTATTGCACAGAATGTACTAAACTATGACAACAATACGTACACAGCAATTAACCGTCTGAACATAAGTAACTAATCATTGTGTGAAATTTAATCTAGATTTCTTATGATCTTGTTGTTGCTCATTTTATAGAAAAGAAATAAAATATATTTGAAATGAATTATCACATTCCGATAGTGTATTCTGTTTGACTGCACTGCTCTCAAAAACGGTGAAGGAAACATCGTGAGGAAACTGGCATGTCCTAGAACCAAAATTATTCGAAAACATGTGACATCTACCAATCCGCACTGGGCTCGCGTTGTGGATTATATAGCCCATTCCCTCTCATAGAGAGGAGGCCTGTGTCCCAGCAGTGGAAACATTAATAGGCTGAAGAGTCCACTGAAGAGGCTATGAGTGACTCCGGGTGATTTAAATTACCAACCTGCTAATAGAATTCGTGTTCATTATTATAGAACAATTATGAGTCAAAACAAACAACTAAGCACACAATTATATTCCACATAGTTGCTATCAACAACAAACAAAACAGCCTCCAGGAACCTACTAACTAAATTTCCTCCTGCTTCCTTCCTACATCTTACCATCCCCTGTAACTAATAAACCGAACTTTGGCGCATCTTCACGTCTTGCCACAAGTAATCGATCGTGAACACACCCTTGCAATATATCCTGTGGTAAATGTGCGGATTACTGAGCTCCTTTAACGTCTGCAAGAATACGTAGAATGGTACTGTTCAAGTTGAGATGGAAAAAGTTTTGACAAAAAAATTCGGGCGATGTTATTAAACGTTACGTAATCCGATGTCGGATGCGTTAATCGAGTGAACGTTTGTTTTGTTTAATTCTACGTTTATTTGGGTCCTTGGCTTAGGTCCCCAGTGGTCGAGGCACCCGTGGCTGACGCACCCGATTCTATAAATTTAATACAAAGCATGGGGGTATTCCTCGAAGTGAATCAACTTTGAAACTTATCAAATTAGCACACCATTTTGGTGAGCTAACAAAATCAAATTAAAAATAAACAAGTTTGAAATTGAATTAGTTGTCGTTTAGAAAAGTATCCGGACGACAGAATTGAACAGAAAATATTTCGAAACAGCAAATGATTTAATTTCAAAACATAATTTATTAATAATAATAAATTACCGATGGAAACTTTCCACGTGTTATTATGGCTCAGAATGATGTACTCAATATTATAATTCCACTATGTATTTTTTATAGGTAAGAACCATCATTTTTGGAAACTGTTCTCCTCAGGTTCCGTTTAGACGGCGATGAAAATTCCCAACGGGCACAAGACTTATGCTTCAAACTAAATTCATTCATTTATTTTTGGTACTGTAAAAACTACCACAATTTCATGAAATCAAACGTATTTCTACCGACAAAAATGCTGACCTAGCCGTCCAAAAAATAGATTCGCCAGCATAAAATATCCCCAAATGTCCCACCCTAACTACCTACATACAAAAATACCGACTCTCTCATACATAATGCATTATACTCAAGCTTATCACATAGGGGTTCGACAGCACTGTTCCAATTCGTTTTCACATACAAATAGATCTCATACATAATTGTAAGGGTTTTACATGGCTTACTGGTATTTGGGAAATTGGTGTAAATAGAGGTAATTTCAAATACAAAAATTTGGGAAAATTCGAACCGAAATAATATAACTCTGTAGGTATTCTACTTAACCTCGGAAAGTACGTTAATCCGTTGTGCTACGATGTCATTTGTAAATCTTTGACAGTCAGGGTGGCCCGAAAGTCTGACAACCAATCTGAGGGTATCGTATTACCATTAGTACTAACTGGGTTTTGGAGGCCAGATAGGCAGTCACTCCATGTAAAATACTAGTATCCAGATGCATCCGGTTAGAATGAAAGCCGACCCCAGCATAGTTGGGAAAAGGCTTATCTGCTTATCACTTCCAGCGTTACAGGCGTGATATTGTATATTATGTAAAATCCACTCACAAATGTATAAATATCATAACCGACTCCACCGCTAAAATCGTCTCTTCATATTATGCGCAAAGTAATTTCGTACTGTTACGATTTCCCAATGCTAGAGGAAACTCTTAGTAATCAATAATAATTGATTACTAGGGTTTTCTCTTAATTATCATGTCATCATTTTAAAGGCGGTATTGCCTCCCGCACCCGCGGGGCACCAGTCTTCTTCCGATCGCCGTACCGTGACCATCTCGTTTCCGTGTCTGCCAGTTCTTTAAATTATTGTACAAGGTCAAACCCCAAATTAAACTTTTACTATTTCTTTCCGATAAACAAGTGTTTTTTTTTAAAACGGTATTTTCGGGGTCCCATATAACATTGGTGGCAGCTTAAGGGATTTTTAAAAATTAAATCCTCGGAACGCCTCAAATCGTATCGTGATCGTGTCAGTGAATAGTGCTATCCAATCTCACCTCCGTGTTGCTGTATCCTGCTGGTCTCATTAGACCCTCACGCTGTATCCTGCTGGTCTCATCAGACCCTCACGCCGTATCCTGCTGGTCTCATCAGTCAGACCCTCACGTGCCCTGGTGGGCCATACTCCGAACATCCATCACTCACCTGGGGTGATCTCGCCTGGCTACGAAATGATTCGTGGTGCCGTCATAGTCGCAGTGTTCCTGTAAGTACTTACCGTTTCCGTGTTGTGAAAATAGTGCAAGTGTTTTAAACTGCAAGTTTCATCATAATTCCAAACTATTTCAAATTCTAAAGTGCTATAATATATAACATTCAGTTAATTAAATTGTCCATTTGTACTATTCCTAATCATAAAGTTCCGAAGCTCCGAGACTAGTGCAACATTCCTTTCTTATCGCGAATTCTCCGTACCTTGCGCGCTATCTTTTGTTTTGTCTACCATGCCTAAAGACGAGTCTAGTGACATGTCCACAAAGGAAATAGACATGAACTTTATTAGCAAATTTATAAATAAATTCGACGGAAACCGCGAAAAGCTCAATGCATTTTTAAATAATTGCAGAAATGCAATAAGCCTTGCATCATCGCATCAGCAAAATATAGTATTAAAATACATTTTGAGTCAACTCGAAGGCCGTGCCGAAAGTGCGTGCTCAATCAAAGAGTTTGAAACCTGGCAACAGCTAGAGGAATTCCTAAAAAATCAATTTGGCGAGAAAAAACATTACGCTGCACTACTCTCGGACCTCCAAGATTGCTGTCAATCTAACAGCGAAAATGTTAACCAGTTCGCACTACGCGTAGAAACATGCCTAGCCAAACTGTTAACTGAAATTAATATCTCAATCCCTACAAAAAAGAAAGGCGAACTGGCTGGCCGTGTCGCTGCAATGCAAGACCTGGCATTGCATACATTTATCAGTGGCTTAAACTCTCGATTGTCGACTGTAGTAAGATGCCGTGACCCTGAAACATTAAACGAAGCCATTGGCTTCGCTATGTCCGAAGAAAAGATTATTCAGACCATTTCTAAACGTTCAGCGTCAGTAACCAATACCAACTCACCCAATCAAGGACGTTGGCCTCAACGCCGATTCCAACAAAACCGAAACCAACAGCAAGGTTATCCAAATGATTCCAATAATCAGAGACCATCTACTTCAGGTCCTCCGGTGTGCCGGTATTGTAAAAATGTGGGCCACACCATTGAAGAATGCAGAAAACGAGAGTTCAATAATAATCGTTTCAGAGACCAAAATAATCAAAGACAATTTCCAAGGCGTTACCAAAATAACCAAGGTCAAATTCACGTGGTAAATAATGACGAAGGCTATGACTATATGGAAAATACTCAGGTTAAATCAAACGACGATTTAAACGAATAAAGGGCTCACGGCGGTGTCTCGTGAGACCCACACTTCAAATTACCAAACAATGCCATATCAAAGACACCAATACTATATCCGCTGTATCCTCTGTATCCCCTAAGAATAGGGACTCGCGAACAAATCGCAACGCTGTATCCTCTGTATCCCCTATAAATAGGGACTCGCGAATAAATCGCAACACTGTATCCTCTGTATCCTCTGTATCCCCTAAAAATAGGGACTCGCGAATAAATCGCAACACTGTATCCTCTGAATCCTCTGTATCCCCAAAAAATAGGGACTCGCGAATAAATCGCAACACTGTATCCTCTGTATCCCCTAAAGGTAGGGACTCCCGAATAAACCTCAACGCTGTGTCCTCTGCATCCTCTGTATCTCCTACATCCACTGTATCTTCTACATCCTCTGCTTCCTCTGTATCTCCTACATCCACTGTATCCTCTACATCCTCTGCATCCACTGTGTCTCCTACATCCACTGTATCCCCTACATCCTCTGCATCCGCTGTATCCTCTGCCTCCGCTATATCCTCTGCTCCCGCTGTATCCTCTGCTCCCGTTGAATCCTCTGCTCCCGCTGTATCCTCTGCTCCCGCCGAACATAAATCAGATCCTCCAATACCTGAAACAAAAATCTATGAAATTAATATTGGTCCATTTAAGAAACGCTTACCTCACATCCTTGTCTATTCCTCAGTGTCAGATACTACCTTATCTCTTCTCGTAGATTCTGGCGCAACTGTAAGCCTACTGAAACGATCTTCTATACAAATACCAGTTGATATCTCAACAGAAATAATCTTTTTGAAAGGCATTGATCCCATTGATCAAGCTTCACCAACCATGGGTCATTTTCAGCTGAAATTAAAAGTAGATGATAAAAATAGTATCACGCATAGATTCCAAATAATACCCCGAATCCACTTACCTTATGATGGTATAATTGGCACTGATATGCTAATCGCCTTTGGCTGCACAATTGACTACACTCGCGAAACCTTGAAAATAGGTAAATACGAAATAAAATTACATTTCAATGAACCAACTTATATAATTCCTCCCAGGTCTGAAACTGTCATAGAATGCTCCGTCTCCAACCCTGAGGTGAAAGAAGGGCTCGTACTAGACCAATGCTATCACGAAGATTTACTAATTGCTAATTGCTTAGTTGCAGTCAAAGAAAACAAAAGAATTAATTTATCAGTAATAAATACTTCTGAAACTCCTATAACTTTAAAGTCAAATCTAGATATCACACTAATTCCCATAAGTTCTCTAATCAATCCTACTGATACAGTAGACGCTCATACAGTTTGCCATCTCAAAAATACCAACTCTTACATCCGAACACAAGAAGTATTAAACCTCCTTAGAATCTCTCACCTCAATCCTGAAGAGGCAAATGCTCTTCACAATGTTTGTTCTGAATACTCAGATATATTCTTTATCCCCGGTGATAAACTGTCTCACACGAATGCACTTAAGCATAACATAAAGACGAGCGATCAAAATCCAATTAATGTAAAATCATATCGGTTCCCAGAGGTACACAAACAAGAAGTCAATAAACAAATTGACCAAATGCTCGACCAAGGAATCATAAAACATTCAGAGTCTCCATGGTCTTCTCCAATTTGGATTGTCCCAAAAAAGATTGATGCATCCGGACAACAAAAATGGCGTATAGTTATCGACTACCGAAAACTTAATGATGTCACCATTGGTGACAGCTACCCCATACCGCAGATATCCGAAATTTTAGATCAGTTGGGTCAGAGTAAATACTTCTCGACCCTTGACCTCGCATCTGGATTCCATCAGATCTTAATTAATGAAGAAGACGCTCCTAAAACAGCGTTTAGTGTACCTCAAGGACATTACCAATTTACAAGAATGCCATTTGGCTTAAAAAATGCACCCGCTACCTTCCAACGATTAATGAATACAGCCCTCACAGGCCTCCAAGGTATACGGTGTCATAAAGATCCTAGTAGTAAATTACAGAGGTGGCGCCTGAAACTAATGGAGTACGAGTACGAAATCGATTATCAGAAAGGAAAACTGAATGCCGCTGCTGACGCTTTATCCAGATATCCTGTAAATCCAATTCAACCATCAGACTGTGATCCTATTCCGTCTACTTCTAACGAAAACGCAGATGTTTCATCACCTCCATTCAGCCCTCTAACTCTCGAAGATCTTGATATCCAACTACCTCCTGGTTCGCTAGACCTTGACGATAAACTACCTTCTGTAGACCTTTTAGAAAACAATGAGTCACCACCAGAAATGGATGATTCTTCTACATCATCTAACAAATCCCCGAATCTCACAACAAATCCCCTTCGCGACGATAATTATAGCAAATTCCTGAAAACAATGAGCAACAAAGACTTTAATAGTAATGCTAAAATCATAGAACACAACGAAAGCATCCTGAAAACTAACTGCAAAATCATTGTCATACCTACTTCCATCGATCTTGATGAATCCAATCCTCACGTAGAAGAAATCTTGAGCAACCTTGAAAACTCCAAGGAAATACTAGACAGGGAAAGAACCCTCTACTCTTCTATCTCTTTCGATCATAAAGGAAAACTAATATATTTCCTATTCACTAAAGTATACCACTTTCATAACAGTTCTTATGAAGACATTTATAAAAGTATACTAAATCTTCGATCCGACTTATTACATAATCCTACTGACCCCAACCTAAACTTAGCCATTACTGATTTCCAAAATCCTTTCGACAAACACATCTGGCCAAAAATATACAACATGTTCTGCTATATCTTTAACAATACTCAAGTATCAATTTATATTTATCATAATACTATTATTTACCCTACACCCTCAGAGATACCTAAAATACTCCGCGAAAACCATGACATTCCTATTGCCGGACATTTAGGATCTACGCGAATGTTTCACAGAATAAAAGAAAGGTATTTCTGGAAAAATATGCGGTCAGATATCGAAACATATGTAAAAAATTGCTCCCAATGCCAAAGTAATAAAGCCCTAAGACAAATTAATAAATCACCGATGCAAATAACTACCACTTCCACAAAGCCATTTGAACGACTCAGCCTCGACCTTGTGGGTCCTCTTCCGGAAGCTGGCCTTACTAAGCACAAGTTCATTGTTACATTACAGGATGACCTTACCAAATATTCCCTAGCTTACCCTATCACTAATGCGACTGCAGAAGAAACATGTGAGTGTCTGGTGCACTTTATTTCTGTTTTCGGCATCCCGAAGTCTATCTTAACTGACCAAGGTACAAACTTCACCGCAGATTTATTTAAAAGAACCTGCAACTTCCTGAAAATTAAACAAATCTGGTCTTCCCCATACCATCCTCAAACTCAAGGTGCGCTTGAACGCAGTCACTCCACACTCAAGGAATATCTTAAATCTTATGTCAATGAAAATCATTCTGATTGGCATAAATATGTCTATACTGCTATGTTGGCATATAACACTTCTACTCATTCCACTACTAACTTTACGCCATACGAGCTTCTCTTCGGTCAAAAGCCTTTTATCCCGGACTCCGTCTATGAATTACAATCAGACCTTACATATCCAGAATATCTGAAGTCCCTGCATCATCGCCTAAAACTCTCACGCGAAAAAGCCATCGAAAACATCCAACGATCTAAAGAAAGATCTAAACAGTATTATGACAACCATTCGCGACCTGTTCAGTATAAAGTCGGAGATTACGTGTATCTCAAAAATCATGTACGTCTGCGTAAGGCCCTTTCGCCAATTTGGAAAGGCCCGTATAAAGTAATAAAGATCAATGGCAGAAGTACTTTAACTTTACTCATAAATAGACGTCATGTGACACATCACTATGACGAAGTCAAACTAGCTCCTAGATCTATAACGTAGTCCTAGTTATATACTTAATACTAATTTTAATTATATTCTATTACAGTAATTCTGCGCTGGGTCAGGAGTTCATTACGTCCTTGACGAACAGTCCTGGCATCTACTTCGACCCTTTAGGTTCCTTAAGTTTATTTGATAGTCACCTTAGTATAGTTATTCCTTATGATGTATCCTTTATTAATCCACATATTCTAAACCTTCGTCTTATTCTCGATAAATCCAAGCAAGTATGTGACAATGGTAAAGTCTTTGATTATTTGGAATGTACAAATCTCTTTGAACCATTGAACACTCGTTATAATGACATAGCCCATGATAATGAGGCTATCTTTCACCTAACATCTCGTCAGTCGAGAAGGTCTGCACTTCTAGGATTCGTAGGCACTTTATCAAAGAAACTATTCGGCACAATGGATGAAGACGATGCCATCCGATACGACAATGCCATTAGAGAAGTAGAAACAGACCAAAAGAAACTAGCTCTTCTAATGAAAGAAAATATATTAGTCACTACTTCTTCCCTTAGATCTTTCAATGAAACTCTGTCCATAATTGATCTAAATGAAAAGCATCTGAAAAATGCAATTGATGGATTGTCCCAAGATATTCCAATTCTGACTCATGCTTCAAGAGAATTAAGTATTAGGTCTCGCATGCTGGAAATAACTTCCATGATAGAAAATAGTCTCCTAGCCTTGTCCTTCAAACTCGAAGACTTAATTAACTCTATCATGTTTAGCAAATCTAATATCTTGTACCCCACTATCCTAACACCTAAAGAACTTTACACCGAATTAATCGATAATTACAGATTCTTACCCGAATCTAAACAATTTCCAGTTCCTTTAAAACTCGACAATATGCATACTATTTTAAATATATCGGAAATATCTAGTTACTTTAGTAAAGAAAAAGTGGTATTTACTGTTAAAATTCCTCTCATTAACCCTATACAATTAAATATATATCATAACTTACCTTCACCGGTTCCTCATGATAAAAATAATCCAGAGTCATACTCGACCATCATTCCATCATCCAAATATATTGGTATAAACAGAGATAGGTCAATGTACTGTAAATTAGATAACCTCGACTATTGTAAAATAATTAATAATTACCATTACCTTTGTGAAACATCAATATTGTACTCCTCTTCTGCGACGCCTTCCTGTGAAACGGAAATTATTACAAAGGTACTTACCTCAATTCCTTCGATTTGTGAAACCAAATTTATTCATGGTCACATTAGCATCTGGCAGCCACTACACCATAATAGGTGGTTATATGTAATGACAGAAAAAACTAAAATAAGTATTGAATGTAATAACTCCCAATCTACTGAAATAGAATTTAGTGGAAATGGTATATTGTACTTACCTTCTGAATGTGTTGCCTATTGCAAGGACACTCGTTTAACTCCGCATGAAAATCGTAAGGTTCAGTTGAAAACTATTGTTTCTAATTTTAATATTTTAAATGATTCATGTTGTAATATTGTAGCGTATAATAATATTGTATCAAACTTACCTGTAGTTAATCTTAAGAATGTTAACTTAGATTCCTTAGCTTATGATAATCCTGAAATCCTGAAAAGCCTTAACAATATAATTGAAAAACCACATATTGTTTTATATCAAAAATACTATTCAGGTATTACCATTGTAATTATAATTTCTATTGTGTTCTTTATTATATATAAGGTGTATAAAACTGGCATACACAAGAGACTAATGAAATCTAAAGAAACTAGAAGTCCTGAAAATAATGACATTGAATTAGATGACATTCAACCCTCAAACATAAACACGGGGCCCTCTCTTCGAATCGGCTGACTCACGTTTATTTGACTTAAACTTCACTTTAAAAGGTGTAGTTTACTCTAAATCGGGGGGCTGTTACGATTTCCCAATGCTAGAGGAAACTCTTAGTAATCAATAATAATTGATTACTAGGGTTTTCTCTTAATTATCATGTTATCATTTTAAAGGCGGTATTGCCTCCCGCACCCGCGGGGCACCAGTCTTCTTCCGATCGCCGTACCGTGACCATCTCGTTTCCGTGTCTGCCAGTTCTTTAAATTATTGTACAAGGTCAAACCCCAAATTAAACTTTTACTATTTCTTTCCGATAAACAAGTGTTTTTTTTTAAAACGGTATTTTCGGGGTCCCATATAACAGTACGCGTAGGAACGATGCTACGTGCTACGGCGTAGCGCTACGTGGGTAGAACCATGCTACGACAAAGGTCGTTGTACCGTAGCTGCGTAGCACTCCGATTAGTCAGAATGATTGCTTGATTTTATATGGAAAAAGGTTCGTATTAATATCGTTTTATTTGTTTAACTTAATAAAAGTGGTATTTTACGGTGCTGTGATTGTGTTAGTAAAGTTAACAGTAGGGATAGCTAGACAAATAGTAAATTCCTACTAAAATTATGAATGCAAAAGTTTGTGGGGATGTTTGATACTCTTTCATGATAAAACTATTGATCGGATTTGAATGAAAATTGGATTAACACTAGGACACATTTGATCCCGATAGTACGATCCCCGTGAGACAATTACCCAACGCCACGCCGGGGAAGGCACACGTTAGCTAGTACTTTATATTTGCACAGAGTACGCAAAATCAATATTTATATGAAGCATGCTTAAAGCAATACCCTTTATAAAAAGAAAAAAAGAAAATAAAGCTTTTATTAACCAAAAACACTTAAACAAAATGGTTAAATTATCAGTACAATTAATAAAAAAAAAACATTGTACTTACTGGAATAAAACGTCTATGCATGTATATACACTAGGTTAAAAAAATACAATTACAATTAAGAAAAAATAAACATATCGAGAAACAAATAAAATAAAAACCGGCCAAGAGCGTGTCGGGCCACGCTCAGTGTAGAGTTCCGTAGTTTCCCGTCCGTCACAATAAGTGTTCCCACTTATGAGTTTAAAGGTGGGTATCCATTATGTAAAAATGCTTGCATATACGAATATACTACAAACTTAGTCCAGAAATTATTTTGTACAACTTTTTGTTTTTTTTGTACAAAAACTTTTGTTTCCATCAAGTTCAAAATGATTTTCCTAGAAAGTCCTTATAAAGTTCTACTTTTCAGATTTTTTTCATATTTTCTAAACTTATGGTTCAAAAGTTAGAGGGGGGGGGACACATTGTTTTTTACTTTTGGAGCGATTATTTCCGAAATTATTGACATTATCAAAAAATGATTTTAGAAAACCCCTATTCATTTTTAAAGACCTTTCCAACAATATATCACACGTTAGGGTTGAAATTAAAAAAAAAACTCTTCCCACTTTACATATAGGGGGGCTTACCCTAATAAAACATTTTTTTCCAATTTTTATTTTACCACTTTGTCGGCGTGATTGATATACATATTGGTACCAAATTTCAGCTTTCTAGTGCTAACGGTCACAGAGATTAAGCGAGGACGGACAGACGGACGGACGGACAGACATGGCGAAACTATAAGGGTTCCTAGTTGACTACGGAACCCTAAAAAGAAACAAAATTGGTACTGTACGAGGCCAAAAGGCGTATCTCAGCATATTCTGATAGGGTACAAAGTGATCAGATACGGATAAGATAAATAAAAAAATAAAGTGTAAACGAATAAAAACATATAAATATGTGAAGAGTCTTAAATGAGAAGAAAATAATAATTACACCAGCAGCCCCACGTAACCATAATGTTTGTCATTCTGTGCCATGACTTTCACTGGCAACACTGACGAACAGAGAGGCGGGCGCAGACTTATTCGTTTGCTTTTTGGGAACCTCTAATGATGTAGCTTAATAAATGCTCCTTTGATTATTCATTCATATCATAATACAAGGTGTAAGCAACCTCATCACGAAGCCGTCAAACAAGCATTCTGTACATCAAACTAAGTAACTTTACGCAAATATTATTGTTGGGAAAACGACTTTTTTTTTTGGGGTGAAAAATCATGTTTTGTGGTTGAACTCAACGCATGTAACGCACTCAAAACATTGTGCTGATGGATGGATTGAATAGTACGGGGGTCGTAGAGGTGTTTATAGTAAAAATCACTTTATAAAATCTTGTATTAAAAAAAAAAAACTTGCCAAAAAGTTGGAACTTTGACCCCCAATATCTCCGCAACTAGGAGGTTTCCAGGTATGGTTTGGAACAAAAAAACCGGCCAAGTGCGAGTCGGACTCGCACACGAAGGGTTCCGTACCATTGACTAAGTATTTGTTGTTATAGCGGCAACAGAAATACATCATCTGTGAAAATTTCAACTGCCTAGCTGTCATGGTTCATGAGATACAGCCTGGTGACAGACAGACGAACAGACGGACAGACGGACAGACAGCGAAGTCTTAGTAATAGGGTTCCGTTTTTACCCTTTGGGTACGGAACCCTAAAAATGATGGCAATGACGAGGAAAACAAGCGCTTTTCGGGAGGTTTTTTACACTCTTTATATTTTATTACTAGCGGACGTCCCGCGGTTTCACCCGCGTAGTTCCCGTTCCCGTGGGAGTATGGGGATAAAATATAGCCTATGTTACTCAGGGTGAATATAGCTTTCTAATAGTGAAAGAATTTTTGAAATCGGTCCAGTAGTTTTTGAGCCTATTCTTTACAAACAAACAAACAAACAAAGTTTTCCTCTTTATAATATTATTAAGTATAGATTATCAGCCGTTTGTGTCCCACTGCAGGGCAAAGGCCTCCCTTCCCTCTTTCCACTTACCCCTATCCAGTGCCGATGTTCGCCAATCCTTGTGGAAAGAGTCGAGTTCGTCCCGCCATCTCCTTCTGGACCTGCCGCGTTGCCGTTTGCTGCTGTTTGGGACCCATTGTGTGGTAATTTTAGCCCATAGCTCTTCCGGCAAGCGAAAGATGTGGCCAACCCAGTTCCACTTGAGCTTATATTTTATTATACGAACTTAATTATTTAATTTATTAAGTTTCTAAAACACAGTTTGCATAAGATTTTTTTTTCTGTATAATCTCAAAACAAACTTGCAATCTGAAACCCATACTCATTTTAATGCAAAAACAAATTGCCTCTTGCAGGTAACCCTCGAACTACAAACCACATTTTCCCGACAGCGCCAATAAAAAGCTGGTAATGTTTTTATCCTCATTCGATTGGAACAAGTCGTAAAGATGATCAGATAAAAATCTGTTTTTCTTACATTCCTCCCAGCAATAAAATTGTAGGTAAAAGCTTTTATGTAATAAAAGAATTGTAATGGCATTACGTACTTGTTTACGCATTATTTCAAGACATGTGTAAATAAACTATGTTTGGATCAGTTATATGAATAAATTTTACTGAACGATTGAGTCAATACAAAAGTTTTCTTAGACAAACAAAAAAAATCGAAATTGGTAAAAAGTTGTATTTTATTTGGTTTTAGGATTCCATACTCAGAGATTGAAAAAAGAAACCATTACTAAACGTACTTCGGTCTACACTTTCAACAAAATTTTTTTGCTAGTAAAGATTATAACGACAATACAGAGTCGCAGGAAACACCTGGATCAGGAAAACATGGGACCGGGAAGTGTGGCGGAAGAAAGGGGAGGCCTATACCCAGCAGTGGGTGATTCCGTGCTGATATGATGATTATGAAAGATAATACCTGATAAGCCTTGGTTAACAAGCTAAACAACTTGGGAATTTAACACCATTTTTTTTAGTATACCCTACTAATTTCTACTGCTTGGCAAAGACCTCAAACATTAATTTCTAAATCTCACGGTGTTTTGTTTAAGACAACATTGGCTATGCGTCTCTTGGAGCGTATTGTGGTGTTGCGCAGTCGATCGGTGATTTTGATAAATAAATGCATCATCTGCTCCATCATCATTCGTCAGTATCATTTCAGACGAAAGACGTCCACTGGTGGATATAGGCCTCGACAAAGTGTAGCCACATTTACCGGTCCCGTGCGACTGAGTTGCTAATTTAGCTGTTGTAATCGCCTTAACTGTTTCATTACCTTCTATACTATTTTTTATTTCATTTACTTCAATTTGAAACCTTTTCTGCCTATTATAAATAATTTACCTAAAACCTTTACCTACCCACATTTTCATTTTATATTATTCGGTCACGCCTTCGTCCCGTTGTTTTTGTAATAACGATGGGGCATAAACGACCCCCTGCGGGTTTTGGGGGCACATTCTAGTTTCATAATGGAACTGTTTTGAATATCATTATAAAAGATGAAATGTGAGTTACTAATAATACCCCCTCTGTTGGTCTCGTGGGAATAAAAGCGTGATGTAAGGGTATAAAAAAGAAATTAAGGTTAATTTCATATATTATAAAGTACCTATTTTCAGCAACTACATTGTTATAACATTTTTTTTATCAGTAGAGTGTCCACCTTAATCATTTATTATTATGAAGTGTCGTAATAAATAAAAGACATCCGCTCTGGATAAAGTCTCGCTTTAATCTGCTCTCCCATAAAAACAGCGTACACGATCTTAATACATATATATTGCTTACTTGGCTAAACCTAAATAAGGATGGTTACACACACTACACCTCCGGGGGTAAAAGAGAAAAAAAAAATAGAGCTCTTGTTTTTTTTTCTTACACTAAGTTATTACAAAAAAAAAATACATTACATACTATTAACTATTAACTATGGTACAATTTAGTCCTATCTTTATGAATCAATTCAATTTATTTATTAATTAGGTTTTTAGCAGACGTCAAAATAAAGGAGGTTTTCAATTCGTTTTTTTTGTATGTATATTCAGTGACAATTTCATATCATGTCCTTTTTTTGGAGAGGTTATTTCAGGAGTCGTAAATCAGGGTGTAAATTTCTCTATAATCCATAGAAAGGGGAGGATCTTGCAGCCATACGGGTGTCGTGTCTGGTGGGCTACTTACTGCCCGACAGAAATTGCAGATTACTTTAACTGTGAAGATTTAGGAATTTGATGTTAGTTCTTCATTTGTGTCATAGATGGCGCTGTCGTACTTTCTGTTCTAATACTACTTTTTCTAGTGTCGCTACAGTCCCATATTAATTAAGTTCTGATGGGCAGTTTTTGAGTTAACTTCAATAATGTATATTTAATCTACAATTTTTTTTTATATAGTTTACATTGATGATGCTATGATTCCATTTCTTGTTATAACAAAATCATCACCTCAAAAATCAAATTAAATTTCATAATTATCAAGGTAAACAACCCACATACTACATTTTGGCCGCTGATAGAATGCGTTTCTGACGTCTGTCAGTTGTAACATAAATTTAGTGCAAAATTATAACATAAAAAAAATATAAAAAAAAACTATTTATTTCCACATGCATTCCTAAATTTAATACAAAAACAATGACGCTCAATCTTTCTACTGCAAAATTTACACACACACACACACATTTATTGTTACTTGATTTAATGAAATCATTTTAACAATATTATTTTGTTTCGTTGGCACAAAAACGATAGTTAAATGTTTATCGTAAATTCTTCGCCACTTCAAAGTTACATCGTCCTTTCGCTCACGGAACCTGACCTGTTAGGAACTCATTCTCTCAGCGGCCAAACTGTAAGCGGTTCAATCTGCAGATCACAAATCTACAATAGCTACCAACCTGTAGGTCACGTCCACACAGGACACTAGAGCATGTTCTGCGTGTGGACGGTCATTGCATTACACCCGTCATTCAGACTCACCAACATAGATTTGAATGGACAATAGCTTACTGGCTATTCCGACATACCTATTTCTGTAGTGAACTCTTTACCCGGGCCGGTTTAAATCCTCATTATACAGGGTGTAATCGTACTTTTCACGAAGCCGTCAACCAAGCATTCTGTACATCAAACTAAGTAACTCTACGCAAAAATGGTTGCTGGCAAAACAACTTTTATTTGGGGTGGAAATCACGTTTTATGGTAATAACCCCTTATTTGTGGGACGGCCAAATTGGCCGAGCGAAAAAAGTATGCTTTGTCTGTTGCTCGGCCAAAGTGGCCGAGTAGTCTGTGCGTTCGTATTTGACACCATTTTAATGATGAACTTTACTAAATGTAAAGCACTCAAAACACAAAATTGTGCTAATGGACGCATTTCATACTAAACGGGTTATGGAGGTATATAAAGTAAAGTTATGAACTTAAAAACTAGTATTTGAACGTACCAGATCTGGAACATACCTGGGAACTCACCAAGGTATTTATTTATTTATAACTAGCTGACGTCCCGCAGTTTCACCCGCGTAGTTCCCGTTCCCGTGGGAGTACGGGAATAAAATATAGCCTACAGCACTCACGAATAATGTAGCTTTCTACCAGTGAAACAATTTTTAAAATTGGTTCATTACTTCGGGAGATTACCCCCTACATACAAACTTACAAACTTACAAACAAATGTTACCTCTTTATAATATTAGTATAGATATAGATAAACACACCAACAGCACAATCACTTACAATTCAAATCAAACAACATCTAATATTGACATTTCAGTAACCATGCAGATAACAGGAATGCATAACATTTAAATATGAATATCAGAGACAAAGGAGAACAATAATAAAAAGTGTGTCTAGTAGGACACTAAATTTATCTAGAACACTACAAAACAAACCAATTTGAGCTACTTAGACATGCATTCATCGCATTGTATAGTCCAGAACAAAAAAATGATCGCAATGACGGGGAGAACAAGTGCATTTCGCGGAGATATTGGAGGTCAAAGTTTCAACTATTTTACAAGTGTTTTTCAAATACTCGTTTTTAAGATTATTAATTTACTTTAAATACCTTCAGTTACGGACCGTAACTAGTGGATTCTCAGGTATGGTCCAGAACATAACAAAAAATCTCAATGACGGGGAGAACAAGTGCCTTTCGGCTTCGTTGACTAAATTAACTTACGGAGATATTCGAGGTCAAAGTTTCAACTATTTCACAAGTGTTTTTCAAATACTCGTTTTTAAGGTTATAACTTTACCTTAAATACCTCCAGTTACGGACCGTAACTAGTGGATTCCCAGGTATAGTCCAGAACAAAACAAAAAATCTCAATGACGGGGAGAACAAGTGCCTTTCGGCTTCGTTGACTAAATTAACTTACGGAGATATTGGAGGTCAAAGTTTCAACGATTTCACAAGTGTTTTTCAAATACTCGTTTTAAAGGTTATAACTTTACTTTAAATACCTCCAGTTATGGACTGTAACTAGTGGATTCCCGGGTATGGTCCAGAACAAAACAAAAAATCTCAATGACGGGGAGAACAAGTGCCTTTCGGCTTCGTTGACTAAATTAACTTACGGAGATATTATAGGTCAAAGTTTCAACCATTTCACAAGTGTTTTTCAAATACTCGTTTTTAAGGTTATAACTTTACCTTAAATACCTCCAGTTACGGACCGTAACTAGTGGATTCCCAGGTATAGTCCAGAACAAAACAAAAAATCTCAATGACGGGGAGAACAAGTGCCTTTCGGCTTCGTTGACTAAATTAACTTACGGAGATATTGGAGGTCAAAGTTTCAACTATTTCACAAGTGTTTTTCAAATACTCGTTTTTAAGGTTATAGCTTTACTTTAAATACCTCCAGTTATGGACTGTAACTAGTGGATTCCCAAGTATGGTCCAGAACAAAACCAAAATCTCAATGACGGGGAGAACAAGTGCCTTTCGACTTCGTTAAGATTATGGTAACAGTTACGGTCATTGCATTACACCCGTCACTCAGACTCACCCACATAGATTAGAAGGGACAATAGTAGCATGACCGACATTCATATTTGAGTAGAGGACACCTCTGTGAACAAAAGATGTTTACGACAGCGAAGCTGTGAGCTGAAGCCTTTCTGAGATAAAGGTCGTGTTTGTCAAGATCTGATTTGGTGAGTGTATTTTGGCTTATTAAATTTAGCGTATCATGACATCATGCTTGTAATTCATGAAAGGTTAGGCAGAGGTGTAGCTAATAGCCGTGTGGTATCCGTCAGAGTAGAATAGAACCAACCCATTACTCTCACGGGTGTCGTATAAGGCGACTAATGTCTGAGGCAGAATACCTTGCGCCTCCGTAGACCTGAAAATGGGCAGCAGCGTTTTCTGTTAGTCTTTCATCATTGCGATCTCCAATCCGCCTGCCAAGCGTGGAGATTACGGCAAATTCCTCCCATCATGGGAGAGGCTTATGTCCAGCAGTGGACGTTATGGGCTGTTGTTGTTGTTGTAGCTAATAGTACAACCATATTTCGTCTGTTATGTTGCCGATAGTCACTCACTAGACGCCTGTCGGAGGAAATCGCCATCGAGGTAGACCGCGGCATAAGTGGTGTGACGATCTGATCTCGTTTGCGAAGCGAACATGGCCTGATAACGCACAAGATAGAGAGGTTTTTAATGGGAAAGATGAGGCCTTTGCCCAGCAGTGGGATACTCAAATAGGTTAACAAAAAACATAAAATAGGCAGCGTGCCTACCAACATAAATTTCTGATAAAAAACCCAAAACCACTTCGTTCGACCTCAAAACCACCACTAGACCAAAGACGGGGCGTCATTTCATTTAGATATTTTAAAATAAATTCAAATTTTCTTATTTTTTGCAATTTTCCGGCTGTATATTGAACAAAATAATTTTGTTTCACTACCGTAACACATACATTTTTATTTACAGAATAATAATCTTCAAAAGGTGAAATTAGAAAGTATCAAGAGTAAAACAAAATTTAAAATTAATATACTCACAAAACAAAACCCTGAAATCGAGATGGACAGGACACATGCTAAGGGAAGGGATTGCGGGGTTGCGGGACTGCCGGGGTTGCGGGACTGTTCGAAAGAGATACTGCGGCCTCGGAACACAAAGGGCGATGAAGGAACATGAATGGGTTTTAGTCAGTAAAAGTCTGACACTCCCTCCTGCTCTGCCAGGACGGGAGAAGTCATTTGATGATTTCCCATCCGAAAAAAAAAGGGATAGAGAAGTGGACGAGATCAATCACGGAATGGTACCCGCGTGATAGTAAGAGGAGTAAAGGTAGACCAACTAAACGTTGGGAAGACGACATGGAAAAGATAGGACAAAATGAAAAGCATTAGAAAAGGCCTTTTTCGAAAGACAAGCAGAAGGAAAACCGGCTGCTGAAAAATAAAAATGTTTACTACAGAAAGTAAATGGCGCATGTGTCGGATCATTTAGTTCCCTTCAAAATGGTTGAGTTGAATGGTGCTGATCCATGCGTCATGTCCGTGAACGGGCGCTGTCAGTTGTGACTGGTCATCTCTTGGTTGCCATGGCTTATTTGAATGAATTATTTTGAATTGTATTTTTTTTTTTTGTTTGTGTGTTTTTGCTGTGGACACTTTTACCGTGCACATCTTGCTACATTGTTCTCACCATTAATATACCATCTCAACGCGAATGATGTAACCAAGATTTTGTAACAATATTCTGATTTAAAAGAGTGTCCATGGAGTTTCTTGCCCGTTCTTCTCCATAGAGATCTACGCTAGGGAATGGGCAACTCCAGTACTTTCACAGTTTTTATGTCTTGTGACTGGGACTGTAGCTACATTTAATTTTCATCTTTGTTTCGACAATTCAAAAGTGCCTGTAACTGGCTTACTTGAAATAAATGCTTTGATTTTGATTTTTGATTTTGTTTATTAGAGTTAAGAAAATGTAAAATTAAATTTCAGCAATAAAAGCTTATTTTATTTATTTATTTTTAATCTTCAAAATTATCAATACAATCTTCATAAAGTTCCAATGAAAGACTATTTCAACAAATCCCAACACCGAATCCATTATTTTAAACATTAACATCTGCTAATCCAACGAATGACTGTGACTGCACACAGCACCTGTGAGTGTCACGTACGTCATAACTTGTCGGTTATTACCGAACGTGGTAAGACTATGGTGTCGGATTTGCATAGCAACGGAATTGGTGTGTGACAGAATTTAAAGGATCATTTAATATGAGAATAGAGGAGTCCTTCGCCGTAAATGAAGAATGTAAGGAAGAGTCAGTCACTCAGAGATTTACTTGATAGTTTATGGTCATCTCATAATAGCCATGGCACATTTGATTAAATTATTTTGGTTTTTGAATTGTATTTTTTTGTGTTTTTTACTGTGGACACTTTTAACTTGCACATCTTGCTACATTGTTCTTACATAATAAACCATCTCAACATGAATGATGTAACCAAGATTTTGTAACAAATTTAAAAGAGTGTCCATGGAGTTTCTTGCCCATTCTTCTCCATAGAGATCTACGCTAGGGAATGGGCAACTACAGTAATTTCACAGTTTTTATGTCTTGTGACTGGGACTGTAGCTACATTGAATTTTCATCTTTGTTTCGACAATTCACTGCCTGAAGCCCACTACTATGACCACCCACATTTTGTTATGTTTAAGTCCCATGTATTACAGACACGCAGACACATACACAAACATACACGCAAACACTCTCAAACTCAATATAAAGAAAGAAAAAGCATTTAATAGCCCGAACAGGACTAAACACAAAAAAAATGGTTAAATTAAAATAGGCTTCTTACAACCGCGTTTAATCAGCCGGCTGAAGGACTATGTTTTTCTCGCGCATCTTGTGTTTGTAATTTTTTTTATTATAACCTTGTATCTTCCAAACTGCTGGATGGATTTCACAATTAAGGTATCTATCATTATATTCGTCTTATAATCCCAAGTGTCATAAATAGGTCATTTTAATTACATACTTTATTTTTAAATTGTCCACAAAGAGTTTTTATCTAAATTTTCAGTAATATTTACATTATTTACATACTAACTCTATAATAGAAATAAAAATATTTACAAGTATCAAAAAGGGTTACAGGGCGTCGAAAAATTCGTCCACATCGCTGTCAACAGGAAAAGTAAATTTAAATTAAATTTAAATTAAAAAGTAAATTTAATTTAAATTTAAATTGTTGATTTAATATTTTACTCTGGACACTCTTAAGTGCACGTTTTTCTTTATCGTTCTCACATTATATGTAAAATCTCAACATAAATGATGTAACCAAGATTTTGTAACAATATTTTGATTTAAGAAGAGTGTCCATGGAGTTTTTTGCCCGTTCTTCTCCATAGAGATCTACGCTAGGGAATGGGCAACTACAGTACTTTCTCAAGTTATTATGTCTTGTGACTGGGACTGTAGCTTTGTTTTTTTTTGTGTTTTTGACATTTAAAGTGCCGTAATGATCTAATTGAAATAAATGCTTTAAGTTTGAGTTTGAGTTTCAGGTGTTTGAAAAAAAAAAAACATAATAAAAATAACAATATTGATTGTCATCAACCGGGCAGAGATCCAAAACTTTGTTAAAATGTCATTACCATTTAGTTTTCGACTTCTTTCAACTATTTTCAAGTCTCGTAAACGTACAAAACATTTATTCTTTCCATTCCATTCCATTACAGACAGTAACAAAACACTATTACTCTATAAGCGCTTCCCTCGAAATGTTTTTCGTCAGCAGTTGTCTATAGCATAGAGAATAACAGAAACATTGAACGACATTAGGAGGATAGTGGGAAAAAGCGGACATTGGCTGATTTGGTGGAATATTATGGTAATGTTTCTGACGATTGACTTATCTAAGTGGTTATAAATCAAAAATATGATGCACAAACCTTATTAATTTTAGATTGTACTATAAAACCGGCCAAATGCGAGTCAGACTTGCGCACGAAGGGTTCCGTACCATTATCTATACATTAGACAAAACGGCAAAAAAATCACGTTTGTTGTATGGGAGCCCCCCTTAAATATTAATTTTATTCTGTTTTTAGTATTTGTTGTTATAGCGGCAACAGAAATACATCATCTGTGAAAATTTTAACTGTCTAGCTGTCACGGTTCATGAGATACAGCCTGGTGACAGACAGACGGACAGACGGACAGACAGACGGAAAGACAGCGAAGTCTTAGTAATAGGGTTCCGTTTTTACCCTTTGGGTACGGAACCCTAAAAACAAACGAATAACTTACAAATGTATAACTCACGGTATTATTGCTAGCACTTAAATAAAGAAATACATAATGAGATGTAAAACAGTGAAAGACTACCTCGTGTAAAAAAGGTAATGTATCAATTCAATTGCCAACACCACCAATAGCTATAACCGAAGAATAACGGTTATATGATACAATTAAAACAGTGCCAACATCACTCAGGTTAGGTATAAAGACAAGACGTATTCTTAAAAAAACCGGCCAAGTGCGAGTCGGACTCGCGCACGAAGGGTTCCGTACCATTATCTATACATTAGACAAAACGGCAAAAAAATCACGTTTGTTGTATGGGGGCTTAAATATTAATTTTATTCTGTTTTTAGTATTTGTTGTTATAGCGGCAACAGAAATACATCATCTGTGAAAATTTCAACTGTCTAGCTGTCACGGTTCATGAGATACAGCCTGGTGACAGACAGACGGACAGACGGACAGACGGACAGACAGCGAAGTCTTAGTAATAGGGTTCCGTTTTTACCCCTTGGGTACGGAACCCTAATAATACTCACACCTATGAATGCACCTATAATTTTTTTTATCAGAACCCCATAGATTTTTTTTTTGTTTGTTATATGTATGTCATCATCATCCGCCTAGCCTTTTCCCAATTATGTTGGGGTCGGCTTCCAGTTTTACCGGATGCAGCTGAATACCAGTATTTTACATGGAGTGACTCCCTATCTGACCTCCACAACCCAGTTAGTACCGGGTAATACGATACCCCTTGGTAAGACTGTTTGTCAGACTTTTTGGGCCTCTGACTACCTAACGACTGTCAAAGATTTACAAATGACAGCCGGGACCAACGGCTTAACGTGCTTTTCGAGGCACGGAGGAAACTCGGTATGTAATGGGTGGTCACCCATACACAGACCAACCTAGGAAAGCACGGCTTAACCTAACGATCGACCCAAGCGGCTGTTATTATTTAGCCACGAGCTCCTCGTTTGTTATATGTATGTATATATAAATTTATTCATAAATGATTTAGTTATAAATATTTTCTTGCCTTTTTTTTGTTATTGCACCTACCGTGTATTGTCTCTGCATCACCCTAAGCTAGACTGGTAGAAAATGCCCAAGGCATTAAGTCCGCCTTTGTACAGTTTTTTACATGTGCATAAAGTTTTAATAAATAAATAGATGCTGCTGAACAGCAGAAAGTGAAACACCTTTTAGAGAGAGTAAAAATATGTAAAAAAAAAATACCTTTTACTAGGGACAACAAAAATGTTGACAGAGTAGGTACCACATTCATTCAATTAAATAAAAGTGGTCGCAACGTCCCCACTCTCCTTTACTCGATGTTTTCCTTCAGAACCGGATAAGGAAATAAAAGTAATTCATTAACGAGAGCATTACTCCTAATACTGTTACGTTATTGTAAGATGTTTGTCCTGACTTCCAAAGGCTCCTATCTTTAGAAGTCGGTAGTTTTATATTTTAGTAAAAAAAATACTTATAAAATCGAGCGTCTTATAAAGTTTCCATTGATAGGACAAAGGGCCCTTCTCTATGAAAGGGAACTGACCATAATGTAATATGTAGGCCCGGTGCGGGTTGGTGGATATCAAATATCTCCTTATCTTTGGTTTAAGGACATGGCGGTTTCCAGTAAAGAACAAACAATGGACACTCAGGACACAATATTAAGTGCCCCATCGTTTTTGGAACATCACTATCTTTAAATAAAAAAAATAAAAAAAAAACACAGCGCCATCTAGTGCCACATTAAGCAACGAGGCTTGTGTCGTGGACACCAGAAAGTTGAAATACTACATAGATACTTTTTGTTTGTAAATACATACTTATTATACATTTAAACATCCATGACTCGGAAAAAAATGTCCATGCTTATCACACAAACATTTGCTCCGACTGGGATTCAAACTCGGGACCCTAAGAACGTAAGGCAGCCTCACTACCGCTGCGCCATTCGGGTCAACACTGTTTTAAGCTTTCACGGTTTAAAACTAAACTTATCAAAACCAACTTAAACTTATCACTTATCTTAACTTGTCTTCAAATTGTCTAGTATATTGAATCCAGTTTTGAGTATGCTCAAAAGTAGCAGCCGGCATCATAATAATGACTCCACAAAACCTGGTGATACTGTGAGTGTGTTTTGTCGTGACTTAGTGTCGAGTTCATTGGAACTCGACACTATGTCACGCGCACTATTGAGTGCGCGTAGCAAAAGACAAAGAAAGAGGGTAAACAGATTTGTCTGCTCCTAACAATTTATTTTTATCCACCCGCATTCTCCAGTCATCCCGCGATCATGGCGCTTGCAACAGCGACGAAATATTGGGAGCTCAAAACTATTAACATTCACGGAAGATATCGCGTAAGTGATAATATAATTTTAGCACAACATTTACACTCATCAAAGAATCTCCATGAATCTCTCCAACAGTTCCTGGTTCCGAAGTCTATTTAAAGACTTCCAGGACACCGCCCCCTGTCAACGTCATTCAACTGCCAAAAGATCCATGTACTTCTATATTGCTTAACATCAGATCGGCCACATATACAGGCTGCCAATTTAATCATCTGCAATCGTCAAGGGTGTGATTCTTTCCGCAATTCCGAACCACTTTCCCCGCGAGAGCAATATTAAATTGTCAAGTAAAATATCTACTGCTTATTTAAAACAGAAACTTGTGTTCGTTTGGTTAATATATGAAAAGTTATATAATAAAGCGTAGCTCAAAAAATCAGGAAAGTAGAAATATTTCGTTTTAATTCCACGAAAACTAGATCCGGGCTTGGATGCAGAATTCAGTTTTTTTTTTTTTTTTTAATATGTACAAACTTATATTACTTACACATAAAGTACTTACGGGATAAAATCCGTGGATTTTCTTTTTCTATGAGCTCCCGAAATTTCGACGCTGTTGACGGCATCATGACCGCGGAAACACTAACTACTACTTCAGAAAGTGCGTTACTAACCAGTACGTTTTATAGTTTTAGTTATAAATATCGCACTTACTGATTGTGAAAATTTTTGCAGTGGAGGACGTTGCTACATTGTACATACAAGCTTAGTTTCGGAGTTTTTCCAAAATTCATGAATACTATAACATGCTACTAAACTGGAACAATTTTTTTTTTTTTCGTTAATGTTAAGTTTTTAGTTTTTGTTATTGATGGAAAAGTACCTAGAGTAGTAGTAGTAACATAAAAGTAGATTTTTTTTAGGGGAACTACATCTGCCAATGGCAGAAGTAACATTTTTTGTAATACGATGTCACCACGAAAAAACGCTTTTTAATTATTTTTTCATATCTTTAATTCGGAAATTAATTTCACACACACTCATACCATAACTTCACGCCTGTAGTCCGCAAAGGGTTAGGGAGAAGTGTACCTAGTGCTCTCATAATTCACCAGTTATAACGTTTAACATCAATACATTAACTGACGCCGTCTCCTATATAGGGGTAGTAATGTTTAAGACCCATAATAGGGAATGAACCTATTGACAAATACGGGCTCAAAAGAAAAGACTCCGTGGCTGCTACGGTATTAAAACATCCTAAAATATAAGTATACTATTCTACAAATGTATGAAAACAACTAGCTTAAGCCCACGGCTTCGCCCGCGTGGAGTCTGGTGATAGTCCCACGTATCATACTACCGGGAAAAAAGTATACAGTTGGATTACGTATTTTGATTTAATATGATTTTAGTAGATACCTAATTACAACCATACAGTCCACATTTGCGTCAACTTAATTATTTCATTCATGTCATAACATTGCTGCCTTCCTATTTAATACTAGTGGACGTCACGTAGTTTCACCCTAGTAGTTCCCGTTCCCGTAGGAGTACGGGGATAAAATATAGCTTATGTTACTCAGGGTGAATGTAGCTTTCTAATGGTGAAAGAATTTTACAAATCGGCGCAGTAGTTTTTGAGTTTATTCATTACAAACAATACACACTAAAATACAAATCTTTCCTCTTTATAATATTAGTGTAGATAGTGTAGATGTATGTATGTATGTTCTTTTTTAGTGTAGAAAAACACCCTCGCCTACGGCTTGAGTGTTATAATTCCGTCTCGAATGCAATAACAATCTTTCTCCACTTGTATCAAAATGTACTATTTTGTTACAAAAAAAAACTGTATCACCCGGTTAAATTGAAAATGCTCTGTTTACTAGCACAAGAAATTTGCAGTAGCAAATTAAACTTGTTATAAGACACACGTTTGTTTCGTTGGTCTGCCTGCACAACAAATTGAACCCTAAACCCTACAACAACATGTTTGTTATGTTTTTAAATTTTGTATGCATGTCATGTCCCTGCGATAAATAAAGATTTTTTCTTTCTTCTTTCTTTCTTTTACAACATATCCTATGTTAACACAAGTTATAAACTATATCCCTCTTATTATAAAACATGATCTTAAAAAAGTACCGGCTTTAGTACTAGGTTTAAACCATGACCTTGAATAAACGTTATTACAAAACGAAGTTTATCGCTAGTCCTAGAACTATCTATGGTACCAAAGTTAGACCATCGTGACCCCTAGTTTAACTATGGTACTAAATTGTCAACTCGTTTTTAACCCAGAACCTAGGACCCAGGACCTTATGCTCAGCAGCCGTGATTGTAACTACTAGCATATTTATATTGGTTTTCGTCGACTTATCTACAAGTATTTTAGCCAACTCGACAATAAGTTGACGCAGTATAAATCCTAGAATGAAATTTGTATTAATGTAAATAATGTGGCATAGGTACATGGTTTAGCTTATTGCATCAAATAATGTGTGTAGTTGTGTCCGTAATCTAACATGTCAGTTATCACTAACCTTTTCTTCTGAACTCCAATTTTCATCTCTTTTTTCTTTGGTTGATCCATTTTTTTTAAATTGAATGCACACACGAGCTCACCACAAAGAATACTGTGCCCAAAGAACGGTGCCTTTACTTGTATTATTACTCTTGAAGTGAAACCGGACATTTAGTTTATTATAAGATGTAACAAACATTTCGATAACATTACTCGAATTACGCGCACCAACCAGTTCACTCCACTATACGCGCTAGCTCGATAGTTGTTCCAAAACAGAACAGTTGGATTGAACAAAACTTTATATTTTACCACTATAAATAACAATTTATAAAATAACTTTTCTTTAAATTAGGTAACAACATTCTGTAAAAAGGAACGGTGCAGAGAACGCTGAACGAATGATTGAATAGTTTTAAATATTTTATTGCTTATAATCTGTAAATTATGTTTAGACCAGGGACTATCTTTGGTATTATGTAGTCCTTTGTTGGTCTACGATTTGTAATACGAAACGTTAGTACCGTAACAATCCTAGACCTTTTAGTCCTGGTTTAAACCTGGCACTTATTGGAAGATTTATAATAAGACGGATAGTGTCACTTACGGGATATCTTCCGTGATTGGTAATTGTTTTGAGCACCCAATATTCTAATACTTTCTTCTAATAAAGACATCACTGAAATCAAAATTAAACCTACTTGGCCTCCAAACCAGAACAGCGACAAAATAAACTAAAAGACGCAATACTTTCTCAGACGAAGTTTCACAAAGAGCTCTGCTACTACACTAATTAGTATTGACAAAAGAATTCTTTTCTGCGCAGAACACAAGGGGTTTTTTCTTTTGTAATTAAAGTTAAAGCACGTTGATGTAGTTGTGGCAGGAAGGGGGTGACCCAATGACAACGAAAGAATGAAAAACATGTTTTTGGGCTGAAAAAAAGCCTAGCAAAACGAAATCCACAAAAAGGCTAAGTAGGGGGAAAATATGAGACTGTGCGACTGTTCAGCATGAGGTCCTTGGTTCGATTCCCGGGTCGGACAGATTGTTATTGGGTTTCTTCATGAGGAATTTCCCAGTAGCAGCCTGGGTTCTAGATTTGTGCCCAGTTGATGGCAATAGGGTCACCCCTTGTTTAGTCCCACACTAGTTTCGGAACGCGTTTTTATTTGACGTCTTGGGGCAGCTGTCACTGTCATGTCAATTGTCATTTGTTGTTGAACACTTTGATTTTGCACGGAACGTGGAGATTGTATTTCGTTGAAAGAAAATTGTAAATCGTTTTGAATCTTAATTGTTTTCCGAATTATTGGTTGAAATTAGAGCTTATTGAACCTAACACCCCCTTTGCGTGTATTTACTCGGGATAGTTAGTGCATTGGACAAACGCCGCTATTGAGGTTAAGTGAGTTAGCCGCGCGTGGAATTGCATATTTCATATAAAGACATTGGTGAAAAGTGAGAACGATTTAGTTCAGGCCCGTAGCCGTTTTGTGATCATCTCGGTTGTGGTGGGCATTCGCGCTATTGCGCGCTGGGCGGACCAGCGTCCTTTGAGAATATCGTTGAATCTGACCACCAAACTTTCCACTCAGTACACAAACAAAGACACCATATACATACATACACATAACCAGTGGCGGCGCAAGACCTAAACTTAATGTGGGCAAAGTACAATTCGCGAGGCCCTCTGATGGTACAAGAAGTTAACACTTAACTTTTACGACCTCCATAAACATCAGCATCTTCCTGACCTCGTCCCATTTTGCTTGTGGTTAGCGCAACACGTTTTTTTCTTCCTTTCTCCCCTGTCAACCGTCACGCTATCATTCACTCCTTTATCTTTCATACCATTTCTCACACAATCCATTCATCGTTTCTTAGGTCTTCCTCTCCCTCTCCATCAGTCAACATTTATCACCCTTTTAGTCATATGCAATTCTTCCCTCCTCATCACATGTCCATACCATGCCAGTCGATTCCCTTTCAACTTTTCTGTAACGGGCGCAACTTTTAAACTTCCTCTAAAATACTAGTTTTTACCTTACCATTCTTGTCACACCACACATCCACCTCCACATTTTCATCTCCGCAACATGCAATCTTTTTTCATCCATCTTCTTCATAACCCAGCATTCCGATCCATACAGTACGACAGGTCTAATCACGGACTTGTATGTACCCCTTTAACTTGAGAGGCATCCGTGAGTCGCAAGTTGTTCCAGTGACCTGTCGCCATTTCATCCATCCTGAGTTGATCCGGTGCGTTACGTCCCGGTCTACTTCGCCATCCCCTTTGACAAGCGATCCGCGGCGAGATACCGAAAATCGGAACAGATCGGTATGGGCGTTCCGGCAAGAGGTATGGGCACAGGACTGGAGAGACCGCCGAATTCCTCCTCCAATCTATTCTGGACCTCTAGGCCACTCTCGGCAACCAACACAATGTCGTCGGCAAACAGCATACACCAGGGAACCTCTTCCTGGATGTCCGACGTAAGTGCGTCCATTATCACCAGGAAGAGATAAGGGCTTAGAGCCAACCCTTGGTGCAAGCCGACAGCCACATTGAAGCTGCCGGTAGTGCCCGCTGTAGACCGGACTTGGGTACTACATCGACTGTACATCACTCGGATCAACTGTACATACTTCCCAGGCATATTTTTCTCTTTCAGGGCCCACCACAAAACCTCACGATGTACCCAGTCGTATGCCTTTTCGAGGTCGAAGAATACCATGTGCAAGTTTTTGTGCGCACTTCTGTATTTCACGCACAGCTGGCGAATGGCAAATGGCATCCGTCGTTCCCCGACCAGGCATAAAATCGAATTGATTTTGTGAAATTTCATTCTCTTTTCTCAGTCATCTTTCAACAACTTTCTCCCAAACTTTCATACTATGCGCCATCATTACGACCGCCATAAACATACCTACTAGCAAAAAAGTCACAGATAAAAATATTTATTAAGGCGAAATGCGTTCCAAAAAAGACGTTTTGACGCATTTCGGCTGCTCGCAAAATCAATTTTTGGCCTCAAAAACTACAAATTTGCTTTATTTTTTTTCATGATTTAAAAAATTAAAGATATTCTTTAGTGAATTATGCGAGCCAAAACACGATTGACATAATTTGGCTCGATACAAAAAAATCGCAAAGTTTCCCTAAATTTGCATTTTTATTCCGTCCATGAACAGAAAAACCAGTTTTATTCGATTATAGTTAGAGTATTTTTAATAAAATTTCGTCTACACGTTCACTATTAAATACATTAGAGGATTATGGTTTTTTTTTATTTAACAGAGCATATAGAATTTTACAAAAAAATATTTATAAAAAGCGTGCAATAAGTTAGCGTGCGGGCCGGTCATACCACCGCTCCCGTGCCCCGTCAGTCGTCCGCAGCGCGTCTTAGAGAGCAGTAGTGTACAACTTTTTTGCGCCCGCTGTCGTCGACTACTTAGGAGAATATTGAAACCCGCATTCTTAAAACTGAACGTACTACACAATCAATTATAAACCTTATGCCTTCAAACACAGCGTGTATTTACCATGCACCGTACAGCTTACCCACACTAAAACATCTGACGCTATCGTTGTGCTGTGTAAAAGCATAGGTACGCTAGTGATTGACTAAATTGGAAAGTTATCGAATCTTCCATATAATGTTGTACAAAAAAAAGTATAAGGTCCTGAGAATAATTAAATTAAAAATGATGTCCAGAATATAATATAATAATAAAAATAAACAATATGTAGCTAAAAATATATATTATTAAGTAAATTAAAACAATAAAATATCCGATTACGTTGGTTTAGGCTGTCATAGCCTATGGAAACAGTAATTAGTAGCACGAGGATAAGGCATATTATACGATCATTCAAAGCCAAAACACTCCACGGATTTATCCTGAAATTTAAATAACTTACTTTACGAAAGTTGATTACGCATTTCAAATAATCAAAATAAATTAAAAACATTATTTGACATCGATCTTCCAACCGGGTTAAAACGGTTGACAAATTGAAAAATAAAACTAAAATAGCAATATTTAATTCGTCAATCGACATTGTCGATAGCCTACGGTAGTGGATCTGCACAAGGACATCACCAACTCGTCGCAAGAAACAGCGGCCGTACTACGCGATTCATCCGTTCAATGAAATATCGTTTTATGATTTTTACATTACTTGTTCTGTCACTTAGCGACAAACTTAGGTAGTGGTTAAGGAGCAATGTATTTATTACAACAATAGTACAGTCGGTGTGATATAGAGATAGATACTACACAATTATTACAAACTAGAGTTTCGCTACTACTGGCCAGCGGGGTGCGGCAGAGCGGGAGGCCCCGCGCGCCTGTTACCCGGCCGCGTCTGCTTCACCCCCTTGAAATCTACATGACCACGATACCATTTCGCCTTAAATCATAGACGAGTCGCTTCTAGCGCTGTCATACATCGATGTATGGGGAAATTAAGTACGAACTATTCTAAATGCATGGACTTGGAATATACTACTTCGTAAGTTCATACTGAACCTTGTGGCGTGTACTTTTGGATTTTCCATACTTATTAAATTTATTTTTGGCTGTGAGGCGCGAGGCCCTTTGCAACGCGAGGCCGTGTGCGGTGGCCCACACCGCCCACGCCTTACGCCGCCTCTGCACATAACCGAC
Source organism: Xestia xanthographa (assembly GCA_905147715.2). Classification (NCBI taxonomy): domain Eukaryota; kingdom Metazoa; phylum Arthropoda; class Insecta; order Lepidoptera; family Noctuidae; genus Xestia; species Xestia xanthographa. Next base: position 21,947,033 of record LR990666.1, on the reverse strand, counting down.
GGGAACCTATACAGGACCTCATCACCAGCGCTAGGTAAGTACAATAAGGCAAGATTATTATTAATCTCTCCGGCTCCGCGGATCGCGGACAACGACATCCAGAGCTTGCCCTGGGAAGGCGTCGAACACCCCTTATTGCATGGAACTTAAACATAACTGGTGAAGCGTGAGTGTACTATTAGGTATGTCTCTGCTTAACCCTCGGTATTACAGTTGTGATATTGTGAATGAATGTTGTATTATTTTATTCGTAAGAACATTACATGGAAATGCTCTAGTAAATTATCACCTTAATGGTACATCACTATCACTACATATCTATACTTATCTATACTAATATTATAAAGGTGAAGAGTTTGTTTGTTTGTTTGAACGCGCTAATCTCAGGAACTACTGGTTGAAATTGAAAAAATATTTTTGTGTTGGATAGTCCATTTATCGAGAAAGGCTATAGGCTATATAACATCACGCTGCGACCAAAAGGAGCGGAGCACAAATGAAAAATATTGCAAAAACGGGGAAAAATGTATTCCTTTTGTGAGCTGTTTCTCTTTTATGTGACGCAGACGAAGTTGCGTGGGTCAGCTAGTTATTAAATAAAGTCCTCCGACTCGTCTGTTAGTTTGTTAGTTTGGTCGCGATACACTCTAAAACTACTGCACCGATTTTCATACTGTTTTCACCAATGGATAAAGTGGTTCTCGAGGAAGGTTTTGGAATATAATTTGTCAAGTTTTTGTGTACACTAGCTAAAATATAATGACATTTGTTGGAGGGGTCGGAAAAAATAATCCGTCTGGGAGCTTCCAACGAAAACACTGCCTATCCTTTGAGATGGCGCGATAACCGACATCCACGTGGGCGAAGCCGCGGGCATCAGCTAGTTTTAGTAGTAGAGAGGCACTCTATTTGGCATCACTACTTAATCTCGTTTTATATCTTTTAATATAACATTAAAAAGCTCACGCTACTTCGAGTACAAAGGATTATAAACTATAAAAGAAAAAAATATAAACTATAATAACGGATATCAAGATTAAAGGGTGTATCGTAAAAAGATAGTTATATTTTATGTAAATCAGGAGTAAACGGGTCTAAAGTGGAAAACTTAGTACTTCTATCTTTTTCTTTTAACCTTTTTAATGAGTAAGTGGGATTAAATGGGCTTCAATTTACTGTTTTTTGCCGTTCAAAAAAGACTGACATGAAATGGAAATAGAAATTTAAAAGACAAAGATAAGTTTTTGCGAAGCAATAAGTTTGTTTTGTCAAAGGCACCGTAGTCAATTATCGTAAACGTCTGAAGATTAGGTATAAATAAGCTCCGAGTCAGACATAATGTTGTTTGTTAATAATATTGGACAGCTGGGTTGTATATTTTAATAAAGCTACTAGATAAAATTGGTGCAACTTTTATTTTTTTTCTAAAATGATTTAAGTGTTGGTACAATTCAAATGTTATAAAATGCCATGTCCTCTTCTAATTTCCTTTCTAATGACCATGGCGAAATTTTTAAAGGAGCTTGTAGCTAAATAATAACAGCTGCTCCGGTCCATCTGACCACTGATTACATACCGAGTTTCCTCTATGCCTCGGATAGCACGGTAAGCCGTTGGTTCTGGCTATCATTTGTAGATCTTTGACAGTCATTACAGTGAATCAGTGACCCGAAAGTCTGACAACCATGTCGTACCAAAGAGTATCGTATTACCCAGTAATAGTTGTGGAGGTTAGATAGGAAGCCGCTCAATGTAAAATACTGGTACATATTTAGCTGCATTCGGTTAGACTGGAAGCTGACCCTAACATAGTTAGGAAAAGGCTAGGTAGAGATGCTGATGATGGGATCAGTTATGCAGAAACACCATTTGGAACACTGGGTATAAAATTACAGTTAAAGCTTTAAGGAACGAACTCAACGTTCTACAAAGCCGGTCATTTTCCGAAACTCAATGTGCACTATCAACAGTCAAGCACTCAACTCAAATCGGGTCATCAAATCAAATTCGACCCACCACTCAAAATTATACGTCCCACCAAAAAGGCTAGCTTTTGACCTAATATTTTAGTACTACCGTCCTTTATTAAGATATTATAAGGGTAACATCGTAAAGGCTGTATAAAAGGGAGCGATGGCCGTCGATTAAAGAATGTAGTCCGTTTTTACAGCCTCCGAGAGTAAGAGAATTACCTCAGTGATAAAAAGTAAGTGTATATCTTCATCCTGATGTTTTAATGGTGTAAGTGCAGGGAGAAATGTCTGTTTGATTTTATTACCTGTTGGGTGTTGCTGCATTACGAAGGCCTATAAAAAATTATATTGACTTTCTTTCAGCCTTGTAGTGACACTACAACATAGTCCAAAAAATACTATAGTGACATCTATGACACAAATAAAGATAAAACATCAAAACTTTTTACAAAAAAAATAAAACCGACTTCAAAAAACACAAAAAAGTGAAAAATAACTTTAGCTTCAGAAGTCGGTGACCTTTGTTTGATTCATTTAGTTTTTTTTTGTCACCGACTTCTGAATCTAAAGTTATTTTGCACTTTTTTGTGTTTTTTGAAGTCGGTTTTATTTTTTTTGTAAAAAGTTTATTTTTATTTTTTCATTTTTAGTTGTGATATCCAATATAAATATTATGCTATGCATTTATTTTACATTGTTTTACTTATCCTCAATAAATGGAACTTAACATACCTAAACTGTCGAAATTTGGGTGTATTGTACACATCTGCGTACCCCTCAGAGCATACAAGCGTGATGTTGCAAGCGATTGCAGCAATCACGACCGATTTACCGTCTAGTTTTGAAGAGTTCCATTGTATATCTCCGAAGATCAGCATCAGATCTTGACCAAATTCAAATGCGACCATCTCAGGAGAATCGCTCCACAAATGGAGGAGAAATCGGTGAACATACATGATATTATACCACATGACTGAAGTAAAAATGTGCATAAAATGAAAACTACTGGGACAAACTATGTTAATTTTTTATGGGACAATAATGGCAACTATTCCGCATCAAACTAAAAAAGAATCGGATCATAAATCTCAGCGTAATCGGTGTACACACATAAAAAAAAATATCATTCGAATTGAGAACCTCCTCCTTTTTGGAAGTCGGTTAAAAATCCTGAATCGCACTATTAAAGTTATCCGCGACTTAAGATTATACACGGTTAGTTTTCCATGACCAGCCAAAATTTAAAATTAAGATCTAGATATCAAACCAAAAGTGCATTTTAAATATTATTTTCAAAAAATATAAACTGAAATATGTTAACTATTTTTTGGCCAAAGAATCAGCATTGCCATCCAACGTGGCAAAGCTGCCAGCTCTCTGGGCACTTTTCCTGTTGACAGCGATGTGGACGAATTTTTCGACGCCCTGTAACCCTTTTTGATACTTGTAAATATTTTTATTTCTATTATAGAGTTAGTTAGTTAGTTAAATTTAAATAATAGCATTCATTTGAAATGTCTTAAAAATGTCCTAAATCATAAACCTAGTAATCAATGCACTTGTGTGCGTACATGCACCGACAAATTTATGTGTGTGCTATCTGCTACCTATCTAGGTTGTTGAATTTGGATTGTGCTGTTGCTAATATACACACGTTCGCTTTTTAGTGGTGGAGTTAAATTTTATAAAAAAAAATGCTTTTTTTTTCATTTTATGGAAAATAGTATCGATTCTAAATCATCTCTGAAAATTTGGCCGGTTACTTAAAACTAACCCTGTATTTATAAGCAAACACGACAACAACTATCAGGCAGCAGCCCACCAAATATAGGTACAACACCCATATGGTCGAATGATCCTCCCTTTTCTATGGGGGATGAAGAACTCTGCGCCCTGTTCTTCAAACCTCTAGCAATACATCACGTCAGGGTCATCAGGCAACATTCAACGATGACGAAAAAATTGTATAGAATTGACGTGGGCTACCAAGAAGCTTAATTTCAGTTCTATTGAAAATCATTGTATAATATAACCTTAAAACCTTTAACTATAAAGTTGAAGTGTAGAAGCACGAAACGGTTTGAAAGCATTGTTTTTTTTTTTATTTTAAAATGTTTTTGGTAATGAATTCAGCACTTATATACCCCAGGGAGGAACTTGAAGCGAATTTTTTTTATGCTTCATTATCAGGTTGGTTTAACCGCAGCTTCACCCCGGAAATGATAACATGTTATTTCAAACAAGCAATATTCGATCCCAACATTTTCACGCATCCCTAACATTTCCGCCCTCATACCGTAAACACAGCTTACCTTTTAACTGAAAAAAGGACGCAAACGGAATCCGAGATTGCGTCGAAAATATTTTGTTTGCAAACCTTTTTAGTGGAAACATCGGGTAACACCTGTTCACACGTTTACCTATGAATTTATTTAGAACCCTTTCTAAGAATACTTCAGAAGGTTGGTTCCATAGAACGAGCAAAAATGCACACACACATAGACACGCTTCACGTACAACGAGTGAAAGCGCACTCGCAACTGTCATTTGTTTAAGTTCGACAGTCTCCTAAGAAAAGTATGCGCTTCGCCAATCATCGTCACTCTTCGGAAATGCGAACGCGCACGAATAACACTAATCTAATACGTATGACATCGAGCTGCTACAATCATAGAAGTTTATAAAGTTATGGATTACCAACTCTTTGCAATTTTCAATAACTTTAAATAGACAAATGACAAGATGGGCCCCAAAAAAGGTAACTTCAAAAACTGTCTGTTGAGACTATGTCATACAAAAGCGAGACGATAAGTGTACTGCTATAGAGCGCGGCAGGTTTTGTCTTCATCAGGTTTTGTGTGTATCTGTGGTGCGACGATTGTGATAATTTGGAAACACGAAGTTCACCGAAGCGCATACATTTTCTGGTTTAACTTTACGTACGTGTCAATGTGTACGTGTGCTTGTTTTTGCTCATTGTATGCTGACCTTCTGGATATATATTACCTCTGTGGTACGTCTTTGTACGCGTCGATAATTTTATTTAGCTACTCTTGCTACTCGTTCGAAAGTGTAAACGTGTTTCAGTGTTTCACCTCTTTGGAGAAACTTTGTTTTAGCTCTTCTAGACCGGTACTATAATTTCATTGATCCTATTTATAGTGTCATTTTTACGAGAAAGTTTTTGAGGTTGTTACCGGTATTCTCTTTTGGGACTAGTTTTCCACAGAAGTCGATTCTCAAGCATAAGCAACGTTTACCGAGGTTGGTTCTTGGCTGGTATTATGTTACCTAGTAACTAGGCTATGGAGATCAGAGAGGCAGTCGCTCCATGTAAAATACTAGTTTTCAGGTGCAACCGGGTAGACTGGTAGTCGACCCCAACATAGTTGGGAAAAGGCTAGGCACCTGGCAACAATTTGTTACAGACTCATTGACAATATTTGTCAATGAGAATCAGTCTGAATTGATTTATTTGAATCATGCATACAGTTTGTAAATTATTTACAAACTGCATGCATGATTCAAAAAATCAATTTTTCTTTTGTTAAGTTAGTTTAGTTTTAGTTTAGAAAAATTCTTTATTTAACATAAAAATATACAAAGCTGTAGAACTTAAAAATAAAGCAACAGTTACACTAATATTAATAACAAACACTTTTGCAGGCTAAGAGCACCTTTATAAGTACATAGTAGTAATGTTTATTATCTTATCACAACATGACATTTATTAATTAAATATTTAACATTATCATATGAAGTTATTGTAATAACTTCATTTATATAATAGGCATGATGGCAGTAATTGAAAATTACTAAAATATTGTATTTATTTAATAAGACTTGAATTGTGGAATACGAAACACGCTTTATTTTTATTATTATGAGTGGGATTGATAAATTATACGATAATTAAAATCTACAAAATTCCTATGTCCGCCATATTAAGTTGAACACCAATCACAGCGCATGACGTCACTTTTGATAACACGCGGGAAATTTAGGTACCTAAACAAATGGTCGAATTTCTGTGGTTTTGTGATTTATCTTATGATACATGGATCATGGAACAAGGGTATTATAGTAAGGCAAACGGTGCTAAATTGCCTAAAATCGATGTGATGATGTTGGGAGTTTTTTTTTGCATCGAAAACGGCCTAATTGACCTGTTTTGCCTTTCGTTTGCAACACGCATGGCGACGAGCGATACGCTGCTACGAATTAAGATAAAAATTGTAAAACTGCCATCGTGCGTGTTCAGAAAGTGTACTTATCATGATACCGAAGTAAATAAAACACAAGGGATCTCATACCACATGTAACTACGCAATATACTTTGATTTATTAATATTTTTCATTTATTTTTCTAATATTCTGATAATGGAGGATAAAAAAAGACAGAGATGGGAAACGCTTTTTTGTCGTGAGTACGACAAGGACGCGTGCACTACAGACATATAACAACATTATCTGTCTCTTTTTTTCTTATTGGTTTTATTTATCGAGCTATCCCTTTTGTATCATTTGAAATGTAGACTGAATAAAAAGTGTTCGCGTGCCGCTTCTGCGCGGAACACCTTTTTTCTGTGGTTTTGTAAGTGTATATCATACCTATCTGTTTATTATAATATCATTGTATAAGTACCTTTATTAATACTACAACACATTTTATAAATGTAATCTAAGTATGTAATCATTTTAAAATCACAATATTTTGAGTACCTATATAACAAACCAAATACGTTTAGATAAAAGTAGGTATGTCTTTGAAATGCACTTTTGTTTTTAAATTGAACCGTATGTTTATTTGTTTCGTTTCTTTGTTTATTTATGGTCTTCCAGGGTACCCTATGGCGATGACGCCGTAAGCTACGTAGGTACAACTTAAACGCGAAGAAAATCTGTGCACAGTGGTAAGAAAAATCTGCCCAGAACATAAAGTACATGCTAAGTTGTATGCAGTAACTTTATTAATAGATGAACAGCAAGAGACAGTAAATTCAGTCGAATGTCATGATTGTGTAGCTTTACTAGGAGGCTGCAAACATGCCATAGCTTTTTCATCGCAGAAGCGAAGAGCCATCCTGTACATCTATCGAGTGTTATTGGATTAAATCCAAACTTTCCAGAGTTGGGACTACGGACATACATAAATAACTTATTTGGGGTTTGTATTGATGTGTTCCCCACTGCGGGACCGCACAACACCTGTACTTTTTCGAATTCATTTTAATAATCGCAATTCGCAAATTATTTAAATGATTAGACGTACGAAACTTCTAGCTTTGTTGTGTTGACGTTTTGCACTAGTCAGGTGTGACGTCACCAGCGACGCCATGACACTGGCGAGCGTTTCGGTGGGAATTTTAAATCGAAAAACTAAAATGTTCTTTTTTAACTATTAAACCTTAACTGTGGCCAAAAATATGAAATTGATTATAAATAATTTACGTTTCCGAACATTATAGGACAGTTTTTCAAAATTTGTCATCATGCGAATTGAGGGGGTAGCAGCAAAAACTTTACTACGCGTTTAGCGTAAGTGCGACCAGTGCAAACGGCCGCTCAGGTGATCGCGCGTGGCCACCAGTGGCGCACGAGCTACCGCACCTCCCGCGCGCTCACTGTATACGGTGAGAGCGGGGGAGCGCTGGCACATCGTACGGGCCCAGCTACGACGCGTTATCAGTATTGTGTGCAAACAACACGTAGTGATGGGGAAGCTTGTATGTACCGTATCCATCGATATGTCGCAAGTCTTTCAATTTAATTTCACATAAGTTAGCAATTAATGTATTTGGATGACATTTATTTTTGTTGTAGAATTTACGAGTTAATTTTAAAATGAATTTTGTAATGCTAGGTAACTTTATATTTCTGTGTAGTGATTTAAGATTAGTTTTAAAAGGAGTGTTATAGGCAATTTTAACTGCTTTATTTTGAATTGTTTGTAACAGGTTATAATTAGATTGACAGGTACTACTCCATACCGGACATGAGTAGGTGATGCAAGGTCTAATTAGAGTGGTGTATAACCTAAGTTTGGTGTTTGCGCTGAGCTTACTTTTGCGGTTAAGTATGGGATTGAGAGAACCAAGTGCTTGAGCTCCTTTAACGCGTAATTTATTAACATGTTTTGTCCAATTAAGCTTTTTATCCAAAGTAACTCCTAGATAGCGAACTTCTGTGGACCACGGAATCAATTGCCCAGCAATTTTTAATTTTCTTTTTGGGGTGGTACGTTGGCGTGTGAAGAGTATAGCCTCAGTCTTGGATTCGTTCAACTTTAGCTTCCACTTATTGAAATAAGATTGAAGTAGTTCAAGCGATAACTGAAGTCTACTTATGATAATGTCGATGTCATCATCGCTTGTGTACGATGCTGTATCGTCGGCAAAACAGGCCAGATGAGTACGGACCTGCACAGGAACGTCACTCACAAATAGGATGAAGAGGTAGGGCCTGAGCACCGAGCCTTGAGGAACTCCTGCCGACACCGTCCGGGGCGAGGACCTGTCAGTACCAATATGGACCACAAACTTACGGTTATTGAGGTAAGATTGGATAAGTTTTACTAATTCAATTGGAATTCCGTAACTGATGAGCTTGTATAACAGGCCCTCGTGCCAGACAGTATCGAAGGCTTTTTCAATGTCCAGCAGGAACATACCGGTAGACTGCTTAAGGTTAAGGTGGTAGGAAATGTGTTCAGAGACTCGAGCCAATTGCTGTACTGTGGAGTAAGAAGAACGAAAACCAAACTGCTCGTTCATAATGAGCTGGTCCGAGCAACGTAGCAAGCGATTATATATCATAACCTCAAACAAATTACCTAAAACCGGAAGAAGGCTGATAGGTCTGTAACTAACTGGTAAAGAGGTGTCTTTTCCAGTTTTTTTAAGTGGAATAACCTTTGCAGTTTTCCACTTATTGGGAAAATATCCTAATTTTAGGCAGCCGTTGAAAATTTTTGTGATAAACACAATAGATTTTTGCGACAGATTTTTCAGCATAATGTTGTGTATACCGTCATCACCTGGAGCCTTCCTAGTCTTAAGTTTACGTATGACTTCCCAGACTTCGGTTGGCCGCACAGGTAGATGCAGTTCATTTATATCATGATCATTTCTCTTTTGTTAAGTAACTATTTATGTAAAATTTGCACGCCGAAATTAATGGCAGACTACGAGAAATATACTTTATCTTTAAGATCCCCCTGTACCTTATTTACGAAAATAAATGTTTATTTTTTTATTGGTCTATGTGGCCGTAAGCACGACTGCTGAGCATAAGGTCTTGAGTTCGGTTCCCGGGTCGCGCAAAGAGTTACTGGTTTTTTTCAATTAGGAATTTCTCTGTAGCAGCCGCAGAGTCTCGATTTGGGTCCGGTTGATGGCAATAGGCTCGCTCCCTATTACATATTAGACACTATTTTTACACAGATATAACTGGAGAGGATAGTTAACTCTCCCTTAAAGTTATTTAACCCCTATTATTCAATTTACAGCTACAAATTAAATCTCCACAGAAATGTAATTATCAACAATAACAAAAGCTGTCCTGTCTAAACAATACCCGTATAACGCAATAATTAAACCGTCAAATCAAGCGGAGCAATTTAATTGCTCCACATTTACGAGCTTGTATTCATCCGTTTACCCATCACTAAATGGTAACAAAAGTCTAATCAATTGATGAACGCGTTCACTCGTTAAGCTATCCAATAGGAAGCGATCCAGAATGTAAATGTCTGTGTAATCACTATTAACATGAAACAAATTATATCGCGATTGCCTTGCTAGAAAAGGCTCGTCAAATAAAAACACCCGAAACGCTTGCCAAACTCGATTCGTGGATTACAGACTAGCAAGCCTATTACGTATCTTTCTGATATCCAGAGACTATCAAAATTCGGTTGTACACCGAACTTTGATGACATCCGAGAATGTAATAATATTGGTATTACGTAGCGCACTGAGTGGATATCACTTTACGGTGACTAACAGCCCGGGTACGGTGTAACGTCTTTCACGACAGCCACTTCAAACTCAGTTGTCATCAATTTGTTGTCCAATATGCTTACATAATCGCAACAATACAAGTATCGATACGAAAGCGTCTGTCAAAATGAGTTACGGTGGCTATCAGCCACGATGACAACCAATGACGTCATATTTGATCGCGACTGGTCATACATAATACGAAACTAACCTTTTGACAGTTGGACACTGAGCCCAGTTACTATCATTTCGAGCTGTCAACAAAGATACGTAATAGCCTTACAGGACATCTATGACTTGGAAAGAACGTTAAGCTGTTGTTCAGGACTGTCTTCAGAGATCTTTGACCTCATTACGAGTAGTCAGAAGCCTTGCGGAAAGAAAGAAAAGTCTTGCGGATCGACTCACCATCATTTTCCTGCCCTAATCCCAATTTATTTGGGGATTATAAAACACATGTAAACGGGTATTTTTCGCGAATTTTACCTTTAATATAAGCCCAACGTTTCGACCGGATTGCACCAGCCGTGGTTGCGGGAAGACTGAAGATACCGAGTCACCGTTTACATGTGTTTTATAATGTATTAAGGATGTCTTCTTCTTCCACACTTCTCTATAACTCGTCAGCTCAACAGTCACCTCCTTTTTAGCTATACTTCTTCTTCCTTCACACTGTCCACCTATGGTTTATTTGGTCTTTCCCTACTCTTATAGCCATCTGCATTCATACTCAACATTTTCCTTACTACGTTTTCCTCATTTCTCCGCATCTCATGCCACGGTGGTACTTTCAGACATCCTTTTATGTACTCGGTATCATCGTCTGTTCTCGATAGTACAATCTCGCATCCTGACATTCTTCGGACAAGTTTCCCGGCGTGACAATCAGTCCATAGAACGCCTTGTAATCCAAGGGAAAGTAGAAGGCACTAGACCGCGCGGAAGGTTACCCACGCGTTGGACTGACCAGATCAACTCTGCCATTGGAGGTTCAGTTAACGAATGCAGCATGATGACCTCTATCAGGCAGCGATGGCGAAATGTCGTGAAGTGCATCACATCTGCCCCTTCCAATACTGCTACGAGTACTTAACGCTTATCCGGTACGCGCTGTCAAGAGCGTACCGGATAAGAAGAAGAGATTATGTACTCATTTCTTATTTTATCCATTCTCATAACACCACACATCCCCCATAGCCTTTCCAAAGTTATGGGTAAATTATAGTAAGCTTCTATATGTGGGAACAACGTAGCACTAACATCAATATGCCTAAGCCAAACGATATCACAGCTAAATCTAACACCAACAATGTTTGCAAAAGCACGATTCAATATATCGCAATCCAGATAAACTGCCTCCTGTATTTTTTACGTTAGAAAGCCTTTTATTCAGGTATCGCTGTGTATCGTAGCACTATTTTTCTATACAGGATCAACCGAATGGCAAAGCTTTCGATTCGAAGTAAATCGGGTACACTGAGATCGATATCTTTGTTGATACGGGGAATGTTGGAGAAGAATAGGAGCTCTAAAACTGTTAGGGGATAGCGTTTGAAAAGATGCTGGTATGTAAATGTTACGTCGGCTATTTTACGAGGAACATTCTAGATTACGTTCAAACGTAATCTAGAATGTTCTATAGTGGACCAATCTAGGCTCGAGCTAGATTGCTCCACTATAGAAATGTCTTTAAGATTCGAGGGTAATCCTAGAATGTTCTACTATGGAACTGTGAAGAAGGTTCCAGAAAGTGGTCAAACTTTCACGAAGAATCAGTCGGCACATAAATAGCCGTCGTTTTTGCGGAAGCAGTCAGTCTGATTTTGGCTAAACAATGAAACGAATCGAGGTGAACATACAAGTGCGATAATATCTACGTGAATAGTGGTCACTAGTGAATTTGTGATTAAGTTGTAAATTTTTTGTGTTTAATAAAGCTATTTGGAGTTTAATTAGTAGTGTTTATTTTATAATTAAATAATATCAGACTATAAGGTATGTATTATAATTATGGGCTAATTTTATGTTTAAGTCCCATGTATTGTAACGTCTCATTTTTACGGCACAGTTGGGTCAGTGATTGAGCGATTAACTGGTTTGCTACGTGACACCGGCGGGTTCGAATCCCGCACGAAACAAATATTTGTATGACCTTCAGATAGTGGTTCCGGGTCTGGCTGTTGAAGTATGTGAGCTTAAAATGCTTGTAGACGCACCTGCAATACAGGAGAAATTCCTAATGTGAGGCAACGTTTAATAAACAAAAAAAAGCGACAATAAATAAAACTAAGAAAATTCCATTAAGTATTTCAACACGAAACTATGAAGATCGTTCCTTGATTAAATAATACAGTGAAGTGGTGAAACGCTTGCAATTCTCAGTATTGTTAACGATGCAGTTTGTCACCTCATTCATTACGAGAATCGCTGAGGAAATAGATTCCGTTGTGTCTGCATTTTCAGCAAGTTGGTGAATATTTGTGTCGCAATGAGTTTTCATTGCGGTTTGTGGTTTATATTATTTTAGTTACACGGATATTTTGATATTTTAGAAGTACCAGTATACACATCAAATCAAATCAAATCATTTATTTCTTTGCAAACATAGGTAATTGGTACATAGATGTTTTCTTATATAATATAGTGCTCCATATTGTACCGTCGCCTAGGCATGCAAATATTCAATTCTAAAATCAAAGAATTGTATTGATACCGAAGAAATAAAGATGTCAAATCATTAGAACTACAAAAAGAAAAATGATACGTATGTCAATAAGAAGGATAAAAAATAAAATTTCAGAATAGTAACTGTAACACTCACACAGTAATAATCATTTTTACTTACTACAACTTTTCATAGAAAATCACAAGAATATCTCTACTCCAAAAACGTGTATTCATCATCATTTCAGTCAAAAGACGTCCACTGCTGGACACAAGTCTCCCCCAAGGGGGGGGGGGTGCCATAAATGCTACGCATCGCAGGCGGGCTGGCGATCGCAGTACGGTTGTTACAATAGCACAGAGAACCAACCAGGGAGCCAATTCTCTGGTAAGTCCCTTAGTCGCCTCTTACGACACCCACCGGAACAATATGGGATGGTAAAACTTGTATTAAGGAATAATATTCCAAACCGGAACTAAATAACATCACGATATCAACAAAATCGATTTCAAAACTAGCGTCAAAATATTTTTGAATCACGAAACACTGAAACACAAATTGACGGTAGATTCAATCACTAACTTCAGGACAAAGTTTCAGTCTTTTAGTTAGCGTACAAACATTGTAGGGTGTCTCATGTTTATGTAACAGTTTGCTCAGCAAACAGACTCTATAAGTTGTGGTACTTTAGCTGCCGTAGTGGCTTGTAGATGATGGCTTGATGGAGTAACCCTTCCTGGTTTTTGGAAGTTATTTCCAAAAATAGGAAGTTTGAGTAGATTTTCCTGTTCTAGACGCTCGTAGCTAAATAAAAACAGCAGCAACGGGTTGAAAGTCAAGGTTAAGCAACGCTGGCTAAGGTCAGACCATGGATGGGTGACCAATCAAATATGACTTATTTCCGTTTAAAAGGGGTTAAGCGGCTTTTAAGAATGTGACTACGCATATCTACCGGAAAATTGCTTTATGGCAATGCAATAAAAGAGAAGAAGACGTCATTCGCGGCGTTTCAATTCAGACGAAGCGATTCGACATAGCGTCAGACTCTTATTTCTTATACCAATTTATTTGGGGTCTGCACAGCAGGGCCACCACGTGGCCCCCGGCCACCGTAGGCGCGGGCCTGTGGACGGTGGGCTATGGGCTAGCACGCCGTCCCTCCGTCTTATGACGACAGGCCGTGTCGACGGCGCGTTCGTGTTCCACGCGCGCCTCAAAGAGAGTCATCAATAGGAAGGGGTCCGCAAGGATCGATGAAGGACTGTTCGAAAGAGATACCGTGGCCCCGGAACACAAAGGGTGATGAAGGAACATGGATGGGTTTTAGTCAGTAAAAGTCTGACACTCCCTCCTGCTCCGCCCAGAGCGGGAGGAGTCATTTGCTGATTTCCCATCCGAAAAAAGAAAAAAGAACGTGGTCTGCACAGCATTATCTTCTTCCATACTTCTCTATTACTCGTCATCTTAGCAGTCTCCTCCTTTCTACCCATATCATCCCTCATACAGTCCATCCATCGTTTTTTTGGTATTCCTCTTCTCTTAGAGCCATCCACATTCACACTGCGTTGGGCTATTCGGTTTTATTTCAGGACTAGCGGACGTCCCGCGGTTTCACCCGCGTAGTTCCCGTTCCCCTAGGAGTACGGGGATAAAATATAGCCTATGTTACTCAAAGTGAATGTAGCTTTCTAATGGTGAAAGAATTTTTGAAATCGGTTCATTTCTTCCGGAGATTACCCCCTACATACAAACTTACAAACAAATGTTACCTCTTTATAATATTAGTATAGATTAGTTAGCGTACAAACATTGTAGGGTTCCTCATGTTTATGTAACAGTTTGCTCAGCAAACAGACTATAAATAAGTTGTGGTACTTTAGCTGCCGTAGTGGCTTGTAGATGATGGTTTGATGGGGTAACGCTTCCTGGTTTTTGGAAGTTATTTTCAAAAATAGGAAGCTCTGAGTAGATTTTCCTGTTCTAGAAGCTCTAGAACAGAAAAATCATAAATCGTAAACATGGCTAGGTCAGTCCATCGATGGGTGACCAACCATTACATTGCATAGATACCGAGACCCCTCCGTGTCTCAGAAAACACTTTATGCAGGTATGGTGCTGTCATTTGTAAACCTTTGACAGTCAATACGGGTGGTCAGATGCCCGAAAGGGTCACTACCAGTCTTCCCAAGGGGTATAATGTTCCATAGTTACTGGATTGTTCAGACATTCATAAAATCCTTGTGAGAAAATGGAAAGGAAATAACAACAAACTCAGACAACTGAATGTTTTACAAGTCTTGAGACCTGACTGATCTTTTAAATGAGATTCTACCAAAATGACAACTCCACATTTATTTTTGGATTTCTCTAGCTGATTCTAAGAAAATATTCTTTATGACATCGTTTCCTCCTCAAAGTAACTCGATTTCCTTGTTATTAATCAACCTCAATCAAATTAAAATAAGAGAAAAACGTCTGTTCATCGATTTTTCTACGCTGGCAATTCTTTCCCAGTTATGCAAATAAGGTGCGGTCCGAGTTCTCATCATTTCAAATGATAATTGCGCTCGAAGTCTGATTAAACATAAGATTTGAAAAAGGAAGCCTGGTCGTCTTCATTTATATTTCGAACGTTTTTTTTTTTAATTTTATTAAAACATTTAAGGCGATTACATAAGCTAAATTAGCAACTCTATTTGTGGTGGTTCAAACTTCGTTTGAAATACTGTTAGAATAAAGTTCTAATCAGCTTGCACTACAAAGTGGTTGTTACGTACGTCACTGCGGCCGAATAGTGTGAAATCAGTGGTTTTTTTGCGATTTACAAAAAAAAAAACTATGTTGCTTGAAGAATTATTTGCCAAAAAATCAGAATGGTCGCATGTATTCTATTATGATTTTTACTCGTTAAAATAAATTTTTAGAGATAAGTTCGTGATTTTTTTATGGAATAAAATTTGTTGTATTAAGTTTTTAAAACATTATCTTACTAGCATATATCCTGAAGAATATTATATATTTTTCAGGTTTTGTTTATTGTAGTGAATCATAATTATGCTTTTTTGCATTATAAAACTCGCGTTTAGCTCCTCTAGTCGCCTTAATATAGAATAAGTAATTATTTTCCGGGTGCGACGATATTCGAATAAAATTATGAAAAATGTTTTCAGAATAATTTTCCCTGTTACCGAAAGTATTTCAATTTCTTTTATTATTTTATTTGAGGTCATTGGGTTTAATATAAGCGTGAACAATATAAAAAAGGCCTTAATATTATACAAGAGTCGTGCATTTGAAAAAAAAATTAAGTAGCTTTCAGAAAAGAAAAATGGTGCTTTAAAAAAGATTGTCATTCATCAAAGTCTGAAATGCTTAAGAATCTTTTATATAAACTATTAAGCTAAAAGGACTCGAAAATAAAATATATAAAAGTAAATAAATGTCTACGTCAACGAAACCGTGAAATAAAAAAAATAAAGTACATTTGGTACTTCATTTATATTTGTTACTTACAGTTGAACTCCACCAGTGTAAATTCAAAACCGAAATATTATTTTAAATCCAGTTTCTAAATGCCTGTCATTCACTCAAATTCAAATACATTTATTTTTGAAGTAAAAACTGAAAAATTTAACTCTTCAACATCAAAACATGGAATATCCATTTTTAATTCATCGCGGTACACGCTTTGGTAAACCAGACTTTCAATTTTAAATCCTATTTGAAAACTATTATAATATTCCACAAAAGGAAAACTGGCTGAATTTTGCAAAGTTAAGTCAGTTAATACATACTATATACTTTTAGAGTTTTTAAAATTACAATTCCATGTATTTACATTGCAATGGAAATGGCATTTAAAAATAAATGAATGAAAATGAATAAATGAATTTTCCATCGGATTGCTGCGACTGACTGTTCTGTTAAAATAAAAGATTTTTTATTCTCGTTACGATTAGGTTGCTATTTAGGCTGGTAAATAAAAGAACTGTAGGTACATTCATTCGGCACAAAAAAAAGAAAACATTTGAAAAAAGAACTGTAATTCAACGCACAGGTATTTAAAGGCATGCCAGTATTTTTTTTTTTGTCGCACATAAGGGCATTTGTTGTGTTCTTATTTGTCAAACAAACTCTTTCTGCGGTTCTTCTTTGTCAACTTTGACATCAAAGGGACTTGTTCATCAAAAAACAAGTGTTTGTGTGGAGCTTAAATGTTGCAATTTGCCATACTTTGTGGTACCCTTGGGCGTTGTTTTGCCCTCTAAACCGAGTAGGTACCTATGTGTTTTGGTAGTACAGTCAGCAGGGCAAGGGTAAGTATTTGTGTTTTATTTTCGTTGTGAATTGATAACTATAGAATTGATTTAAGTGGTGTCAAACGGAGAAGCCTATATTCAGCAGTAGTTTTGCTGCGAACTATTGAAGGTGATGATCACAAACTGTACAAAATAATATTTGAAAAAAAAAAAAAATTGGAGCTGACTAATTTTGACAAATTACTGAACTGCAATAATGTAAACCAAATTATTTTATTTAGGAGTCAATTTAGATTACGGCCACTTGACCTAAGTTATTTTGCCATGTAATGATAATCATTAGCAAACTAAAATTCAGAAAACAAGTTTAGCCCTGTACAACGTACACCGTCATTCATAAACCTCCACAAGGATTTCTTGGTGCGCGGACAAAATCAAAACTAACGCCACCATATCGTTATTTCAAAACAATTTCACTATTTTTCAGGAACAACCCCCCCCCCCCCCCTTGCCCCCCCCCACCTCTTGGCCCCTTTGTTAAAGTCATTCGCGTGCCAAAAGATCCATGTACCACTGTAACATACTATAACCTCACCGGAATTCCAGAAAAGTTCGGCTCTGTCACTCATAACTCTACATGACACGTGAAGGCGTCTACCTTAAGTTCGATATGCCACATTCTCGCCCGAGTGCCGAAAACGTAACATTGTTAACCCACTTTCTTTGCCAACCGTACCTACTTAATTTTTCACGGAAATATAAAGATGGGAATAGGCTCAGCGAAGAAAATGATTGATGTTGGCGTAATTGAAACGTATTATATCTTTTGGATAAGAAACATATTTTCGAAATTTTCTTTTTTTATGGAAAAGTAACGAAATTGTTTTTTTGTCACGGGCAAGCAAACAGGAAAACCGGAATGTCGTAAGAATCCAAAATTTTCAAACATGACATTCACCAAAGTAGATTATTATGGTCCATTCCCTCTCTTACTGAACCAGCTGCCACGCCATATTAGATTTAGAATGAGTTCACTATAGGCTGTTTTTTATAACCGTTTATGTCCGTAAGCTAAATGTCAAACAGACAGAGATAGCAACCTACCGATACCTGTTAGTAAGTTATTGAAAATGGCCGCTAGCCAATCATGCATGTCATTCAAACTAAACGCGTATGCAAAATTTCAGCTCAATCGGTTAGGAATAACAGTTTTAAAATTCAGTTCCAAGATTTGACCAAAACATATAAACATACACTGGCCTGCAAAACTAAGAACAACAACAACTAACACTTTTAAAATATATATTTTTTTATAAATTATAGAAGTTAGAGATTTAAAATAAAAAACGTTTTATAGCAATTTTTTATCAGCTTTATTAGTTTTTATGTACAAAATTAAACTCTTTTTCGAATCCTTTTTGTTTTGAAAGTATATCTTGTGTTCATAAAAAGTTATTGGAATTTTAAAAGTGTGATACTTATTTTTGCAGGCCAGTGTAGTAAGTTAAACAAAAGCTTGTTAAATCGTCCCTGTCGACGGCTCACAATGAAATCTTCACCAACCAAAAATGAATAGTATTTCATGCAATATTTTAAGGTTTCACGGTTTAAAACTAAACTTATACTGTCACTCAGTGAATGGAAAAAACAATGTTAGGTGCAGACAAATCTGTCTACCCTCTTTATTTGTTTATTTTTCTATCTTTTTTTTTCGATCCACCCGCATTATCCAGTTATACTGCAATCATGGCGCTTGAAACAGGGTCGAAATATCGGGAGCTCTAAATAAAGAAAAATCACAGAAGATATCCCTTAACAGTCATCATCATCATCATCATCATTTCTGCCGAAAGAAGTCCACTGCTGGACATGGGCCTCCCCCAAAGGGAGGGTTTTTGCCATAATCGCCACGCTTGGCAGGCGGGTTGGCGATCGCAGTACGGTTGTTACAAAAGCACAGAGAACGTTGCTGCCCATTCCCTGGTAAGTCCCTTAGACGCCTCTTACGACACCCACGGAAAGATATGCGATGGTGCTATTCTTTACGTCCGACACCAGTAACCCCGTAACAGTATAAGTTTATTATTTCATGTTTTCCTACTAACTTCATACGACTGTGGCATAATATTCTGCATTGCCATTTCTCCGCAAGATAGTTTCATTGACATGTTAACTAGGTTCCACACGTTATTATATGCACTAGATACATAGACTGTATTCGCCGGATACGAAGTCAGATGCAAATTATGTTCCGAAGCCACCGTTGTGATAACATTGGCGATAAAACAAAGCATTGTATAGCACTACTCCTGAGTCTGAGATATTGGCTTCGTTTCTCAAATCGGGCAGTGTTATTGAGTTTTATCATCAGATTTTTCTCAGTAGGAGGCTAAAGTTGTGGTTTGGGCCTGATTAGTCTTTGGAAAAGCTCGATTATAAAAAGCAAGAACTTTTATTTTATTTTATTTTTTTATCTCCTTTATTTATTCATCTAACATCTTATTATTTACATTTTTAAACATTTCTTAAAAAAAAAAATACAAAATATGATTTATTATATTTTATATTTTTTTTATATTATTGTTTCTGATAAAAAAAATTATCCTGTTCTGTCCCACTGCTGGCCAAAAGCCTCCCCCAATTCCTTCAGGATGCAGCTGTATACCCGTATCTTTTATAGAGTTACTGCCTATCTGACCACAACCTAGTTAGTACTGGGTAATACGATACCCCTTGATAAAAAAAAAATTGGTTGCCTGTAAAGTCGGTATACGGGCGAAAGTTTTACGTGACAACGACTTTGAGTGGTAAAATAAACTTTTTATGTCTGTCTCTCTCGCTCTTAGGCGGGACGCGTGCCTCTCACTCGCTCTCATTGTGAGCGCATAACGTGAGCGGAGCGTTACCCAGTTTCTTGAAGTGTCACCCGGCAAACCAATTTATAAGACGTTGTCACGTCAAAATGATTGTCAGACTTTCGGGGCTACTGACTACCTGTAACGACTGTCAAAGGTCTCCAAATTCTTTCAGCAATGGATAGCTACATTATCAACGAGTAACATAGGCTATTTATTTTATAGATTTTATCCCCGTACTCCCATGGGAACGGGAACTACGCGGGTGAAACCGCGTGACGTCCGCTAGTATTTAATAAGTTACAATTTAAGGTAAATAGTCCCTAATGGATGTCGTAAGGACTTTGTAGTCGCAACCTTTTGTCCGACGAGAACCTAAAAGTCAAGCAGTAATTACAATTAGACTTTATAGAACCATTTACTCGTTCAAGCACGTTTAAACTATTAAGAAGTCTGTCAGTTAGACACAAAGTAAGAGGCACGTTTCAAGGGGAAGATTATAAAATAACCATTTATTAGATTTTATGAAGATATCTCTTGCACTCACCAATGTTATGGGTAAGTTTTGTGATTCTGGCACTTATCATCTGCCTGGCCTTTTTACACAACTGAGACGAAGCCAAAAGGAAGGGTTCCGATTTTAGCAGTTGTGTTGTTTTGTGTTGAAAGAAAGAAAAGTATTTATTAAACTTACACAGGATACAAACAAAAAGATAGAATAGACATGACAAATATTATATTATATTATTAGTATTCTACATCCACCCTTAACAAACGTCACGTAAGGCCGCAATACTGTCAAGGGTGTGACGGTACATGAAAATATATGGATAAGTTAAAGGAACCTACGAAGACCTACAAGCCTAACAGTCCCTACGACCTTAAGCCCTATAAGCCCTACAGCCCTAACCTACCATATACCTAGTGTGTGATTTATATAAATAAGTTCAGGATGTCTGCACCATGCGACCTAAAGTTACAGACGGATAGTATACAGGAATACCAGGTTCGGAAAGGGTACACTCACTGCCAGTCCCGCAGACTCACGAGACTGATCAGAGATGGCTAAAGGTGTCTTGGCCACAGTGAGGGGTAATGAGACATGAATATAAAATTCAAATCTGATTCATATACAAAATGTTCTGCTTATTTACTACTTTTTCTTAATACACACTATTATACACAGTCTATGTGTCCTATACGTGTGAGATGCAACCAAATCATTCTTTTAACTGGGCCGCGCGTAAGCCAGGCCGAATACTGAGTCAATAGCCATTATGAACGATCCTCCGTAGGGCCTAAACTATTCATCCGATTTTGATGAATAAGGTATGATCAATTGATTCGTTATTATGACTTGGGTGAGCTACATATTAACCGACTTCAATAATAGGAGGAGTCGATTTTACCTTGTAGACCACGAATTAAATTAGAGCGTGATTTTTAAGTAGTCGGGTTTTTATGTTGTAGTACATTTAAGTAGCACACAAATTATTGTTCCAAATATGTAATTGTACAACTGACGCCGGTGTAACCTTATTAAAGCACATATTTACTGCGTGGGAAGAGTCTCAAGACGCCATAGGAATTTTTTGTGACCTCTCCAAAGCGTTTGATTGCGTAAATCACGACACATTACTTTTGAAACTTGAGCATTACGGACTAGGTAAACTTGCACTCAGTTTGATAAAATCTTATTTGAATGATAGACAACAACATGTTCAAATAAATGGTGTTAATTCACAGGGGTTAAAAGTAAAAATGGGGGTTCCACAAGGCTCAATATTGGGTCCTTTCCTCTTTCTAGTATATTATGAATGATCTACCCTATTTACTGAAAAACCAACCTCAAAATATGGTGTTATTTGCTGATGACACTTCCCTAATTTTTAAGATAAATAGGCGGGCCCAAAATCTAGATAACGTGAATAATGCCCTACTTCAGGTCCAAAATTGGCTCACAGCAAACAATTTGGTATTAAATGAAAAAAAAAACCAAATGCATAAGATTTGCTTTACCGAATGTTAAAAGTAGTGATTGTGATATAATATTGAATAAGGAGAAACTTGAATTCGTAGATAAAACGGTTTTCCTGGGGATTACGCTTGATTCAGGGCTACAATGGGGTTCTCATTTGACATCTCTTGCGGGGCGGCTCAGTTCAGCAGCCTATGCCATTAGAAAAATCCGTCAGTATACTGATGTAGATACCGCTAGGCTGGTTTATTTTAGTTACTTTCATAGTATAATGTCTTATGGCATTTTGCTGTGGGGACGGGCTGCAGATATTGAGTCTATATTTATTCTGCAGAAAAGAGCCATCAGAGCCATATATAATCTTCGTAGGCGCGATTCTCTAAGGGAACTGTTTAAGGATATTGGCATCATGACGGTACATTGTCAATACATCTACGAAAACATAATGTACGTCAGAAAAAATCTGCACCTTTTTGGTAAAAGGGGTGACAGACATAATTACAGTACTAGAAATAGGGACCAACTAGTTCAGCCAGGTTTCAGACTCGCTAAAGTAGACTCATCTTTCATGGGGTACTGTTTGAGATGCTATAATAAAATTCCACAAAGTATTCTTGAACTGAATGAGACAAAATTTAAAACATGCATTAAACGCACACTATGTAAGCAAGCCTATTACAAGTTGAGCGATTATATCGCTGATAAAAATGCTTGGCTCAATGCTGGTCCTGCTCCACATGGACAGGGGCGCATAAATTGATAGCATTAAATTCTATTGTTGGAGCTGCTGAAGATTGTACAACTACCTTTGCATGGTATAGATTCAATCTCTTTAGTATTATATAAATGCATAGCCCATATTGTGTGAGTACTATGTACTAGAAAGCTATCATTCACTGGAAACCTACGTCTTTTCTTGACTTGAATGTGCCCTGGCGGTTTGGAGTATGTCATGCTCACTCAATTGTCTCGCTGATGGTGGCGCATGTGTCGGATCATTTAGTTCCCTTCAAAATGGTTGAGTTGAATGGTGCTTATCCATGCGTCATGTCCGTGAACGGGCGCTGTCAGTTGTGACTGGTCATCTCTTGGTTGCCATGGCTTATTTGAATGAATTATTTTGAATTGTATTTTTTATTTTTTTGTTTGTGTGTTTTTGCTGTGGACACTTTTACCGTGCACATCTTGCTACATTGTTCTCACATAATATACCATCTCAACGTGAATGATGTAACCAAGATTTTGTAACAATATTCTGATTTAAAAGAGTGTCCATGGAGTTTCTTGCCCGTTCTTCTCCATAGAGATCTACGCTAGGGAATGGGCAACTACAGTACTTTCACAGTTTTTATGTTTTGTGACTGGGACTGTAGCTACATTTAATTTTCATTTTCGTTTCGACAATTCAAAAGTGCCTGTAACTGGCTTACTTGAAATAAATGCTTTGATTTTGATTGATTATGTTGGGGTCAGACTCCAGTTAAATACCAGTATTTTACATGGAGCGACTGTCTATCTGACCGCCTATCTGCCTATCGGGTAATACCATAACATTCCTTGGTTAGACTGGTTAAAAGAAGTCCTGGAAGGATATGGACAAGGCCTTTTACAAAAAGCCTTGTTTTCTTTAGTTACCCTTGACAAATGTGGTGTTCACTAGAAACACTAGTTAGGGTTTAGAATAAAACCACCAAATTATAAGTAAGTAGATGAACCACTTCAAGGGTGCGTGCACCCGCTGTCCGGGATAAGTGTCGACTGGTCGACACACGGAACCTTCAAGATCACGCTACGTTTATTAGTATATCACATCTATCTGAAACCTTCAAAAAAAAAAAAAAAGAAAAGAATTGCTCCAGCTTATTCAATCATAGGAGTACCGTGACTCGTAACAAATATTACTGGAGTTATGTAAATTAAGTTTGGAAGCCGCCTATATACCAGTGAGCCTATGTACTCGTTTACATATTAAATGTGTCAAAGTGTAAAGACGGGAGCGTTATATTGGAAATTGTTGATTTAAATTAGGAAGTTCAAGATTTTCGTCATTGTTTATGGCACGCCAATTAAGAACACCGAATACAGTTCCTAAATTACTATCAATTGTTGTGATGTAACTATGTTGTATGAACTTACGCCCCGTATTGATCTGCTTACCTTATTATACACGTTTTTGACGGGCGACATGATCTTTTTGCACGCAAGCAGCACCATACCGTTGTCGTCTTCCAACAAGGCAACAAGTTCGCAGTCGGTACAAAAGAATTTTAAGTTTTTTTTTTTTTAAGGAATTGTCATTTCCAGAGCCTTTTCTCAATTATTTTGAGGTCGGCTTATAATCCAGCCGGATTCAGCTATAGTACAAGTTACTTGACAACGCGACACCACTGTGATTATTTTCGGCATACATTTAATTCAACTCACATTCAACAAATTGTAGATCACAATTACTATAAGAATACACTTTTTTTTTTTTTTTTTTTTTTTTCTAGCCTGCTCTGTCCCACTCCTGGGCAAAGGCCTCCCTCCATTCTTTCCACTTCTCGCGAACCCGCGCGTCCTCCTTCCAGTTTGGACGGAACCTGTCTAGTTCGTCCCGCCATCTCCTTCGTGGCCTGCCGCGACCCCGCCTCACTGTGTCAGGGCACCAGTTTCCTGCAATTTTGGCCCACAGTTTGTCCGGCATGCGGCAGACATGAATACACTTAGCTAGTAAAAAAACTAAAAGCCATCTAAATGCATTAAACTCAACTACTATTATAATAATCCTCAATTATTACTAAACCCACAGCGAACTTCTTCAAATAAACCTCTTAGCCGAACCATTATTGAGAGAAGGTATTAGCATTCAATGGACGTCTGTATTTGCGTAGAACTACTTAAAGCTATGTCTGAGCTGTTTTCAGACAAGTTCAGACATGTCCTAGGGTTACAGAGTAGATAAATGTACAAAAGGCCCTGCTCCATGCAGCGACAGAAAACAAGCGCACGCACGAATAGAAACGTAAACATAAGCAAGGTGAAAAGACAGTCGTGAGTGCGCTTGCACTAGCTGTACGCACACCTATACAATGATCCGAAGAGATTGGCGTTGACAGGGAGCGCTGTGGTCAATTTTAACCACTCGCGAAAATACCAGTGTGCAGTTATTAACGTTTAGTATGATGAATATACTAGAAAGTTCCTCATCCATTATTGTAAAGGAAGTATCCCTCGACGAGACGTGATAGTGTTTAAGAGGACGCATTGGAAATCTTGGAGTCAATGATTTCAATTTTTTTCAGTAATTACAAAACAAATGAAAGTATAAGTTGGTGACCTGATAATTCATGATAAAAACCTTATTTTGTTAGTTTTCAATACATGATTAAGTAACTTTTGTAACAGAGAAAAAAATATCAAACATACCTCTTTTTAAAAAGAGATTCACATGTTATGTTCAAACGGGACCAATTTAAGCCTCTTAACTTTCTCCGTAGATGAGGCTATACATACTCTTTAAAATTGTAGAAGGAATTTTTAAATTATCGTTTCCAACTGAAATAAATAACAAAAACCATTTTGTCGTTTACGTCCTTTATGTTATAAGCTAGCAATCCTCGCCCCGCTCAGGCGCCCAGTCCCCCGCTCAGTCCCGAAGCGCGCGTGCCCGGTTTTAGAACGATGCGTCGCCTTAAAGGGTGACTGCTTAAGGGCCTGCGCAGACGACAGAATTTTTGTGCGGATGAGTCTGTGGCGCACGAAATGTCTGCAAGGCATACCAAAAGTCCGTCGCGGATTTTACGTAAACTTAACGCACACGACGCACATCTTCATAGTACATTACATCCCCCACTAACGAGTGCAGATTGCATAATAAAAGTGTGCGCCGTCTGCGTTAGCATTTGTTGGAGCAAACGTTCTTTTTTTTTTTGCGCACTTTTTGTGCCTCTGTAATCTGCCAAAATGACAGGGAATTTTTGGCTGCCGTAATTTTTGCGCGTCGTATGCTTTTCCACATATAATTGCTTAGTTTCTATTTTCACGGACTAAGAAGTGCGTCACGGATAGTTTGTCATCTGTGCAGGCACTTAAGGTTAACGTCGAGTTGTTATGAAGAGTATTTCATATCTGGCGTTGTAGATACCACATACGCGAACATATATGGCGATCTCAGACAAATGACAGTCGCGAGTACGTTCGCACTCGCTGTACGTGAACCGTGTCTATGTGTGCGTGCGTTTTCACTGCTTGTTTAAAGCTGAACTTCTGTAACACCTATCTATTCTGTGCTCCAACCACGTTTTCAAACTATTCTCGTATAGTAATCTTCAGATTAATTGCGCTCTGTTTGTGCAGTCTATAGTCTAGCGATTTGTTTGATTAATTCTGTTCTAGAGTTGTACAATGGTCCTTTTGGTGTAGACAGATGGAATTGATTTAGTAGCCTATAGTACTACACCAAAGAAACGATGGATAGACTTTGTGAAAGATTATATATAGTTGGAAAAGGGCTGACTGTATTGTTGGTCTAACGACTGCTGGGCATGAGGTCCTGCCTCCCCGCTACCTCTCAATCCATTCCTGCAGGCTTAGCCAAGTTAACAATCTACAATCGTTAACGCTAGTATAAAACTAATCAAATGTATGGGAATGACATCTTCTCAACGGTAAATCACAGGAACAACACAAACTCATAGAAAATTTGTAGACAAATTTACATCGTTCAAAATTATAGAATAGAATATTATCGTTTCTACAATGTTGATCGCTATACTCTTTGAACGCTCACCATAGACAAAGTAAAGTGTAGGTTTTTTCTACAGATATTAAAGAACGAGCGATCGACTCAGTCGTGTCAACTTGGCTACCAATTTAGCGCTTTCTACAATCGCTTACGCCGAGGCGTTTACGATTGTAGAAAGAGAATCGATACGAAACGTTTGTAACTTGGCTAGGCCTGATTCCTGTCCTGTCTTGCAGTTGTGTAAAAACATGTTTTATATCGCACATCAAAACAGACTTCTATCGATCAGTAAACAAACACAAAAGTAACATTAAGCCGTCTTCGAAAGTCTGGAGCATTTGATATTATTTTGCAAAAGAACTTGGTATTCATCGGTTGTAAACTACTTAGGCCCGTCTGATCCTATCTCAGACATGTTGAACCAAGTTCAGCGATATTTACATCTAGATTAGGCTATCGATCTTCGTTCAAGTCTAATTTTATGGAAAAGTAGCTTATAGGGTATTGACTAAAAGTAGATGGGTCGAAAACATGATTACTAATAATACGGGGTATAAACAGAATCTTCACGAACCCATTCTGCACATCAAACTAAATAACTCTACGCAAAAAATTTTGCTGGGAATTTTTTTTTTTTTTTGGGGTGAAAAATCACGTTTTTGGATTAGGTTAGGTTAGGTAGGACTCAATGTAACGCACTGAAAATATTAAGCTGATCGATGGATTGAATAGTACGGGAGTTGTGAAGATGTTTAAAGTAAAAATCTTACACTAAAAACACGTATTAAAAAAAAAAAACTGATAAAGTTGGAACTTTAACCCCCAATATCTCCCAGGTATGGTATAGAACAAAAAAATGATCACAATGACAGGGAGAACAAGTGCCTTTCGGCTTCTTTAAGAGCCTTTTTACACCCTTTAGAATCTGATTCAACTTAGAATGATTGTAATGATTGGTCTAAGAGTATGCTTAGATGTTTTTGTCATGTGGAGAGGATGAGTAAAAGGCAATTAACAAAAGGTATTTACAAGGCAGATGTGAGTGGCAATGCCAGGAGGGGACGCCCAAGAACCATGCCCATGTCATTGTGATGATGATGATGTCCTTCTAGGTCGTCCCCAACATTACTAGGACCATTAATAGGCTGATGATGAATCATCATTAATGTTCCCACTGCTGGGACACGGCCTCTTCTCAATGAGAGGGAATGGGCTATAATCCACCACGCGGGCTCAGGGCGGATTGGTAGATGTCACATGTTTTCGAATTTCCAAAACACATACAAACTTTCGTATTTATATTTATGTACTAGCTTATAATAATATATCCAAGGCTTTCCCGTGGAGTACCGTAATTGTCCCAAGGGATCGTAGTGTTGGGATAAAAAGTATCCTATATATTAATACAGGTTATAAACTATCTGTGCCCAAAATTTTATCCAAATCTGTTTTGTAGTTTTTGCGTAAAAGAAACACAAAAACAAACACAAATAACCATAAATACATCCATCCTCACAAGAATCAAATTAATTAAGTATGAGGTAAGATGCGACTATGTAAAGTTTCAGTTTCAATTGTCTAGAAACTCTTAGTAACTAATCGTCAAAAAAAATATTCAAGTAATTTACTGATGAGTCTTGTAAAGTCAATAGGCTGAAAGGGTTCAAAGAAGAAAGAAAAAAGATGTTAATTTTTTGATTAAAAAGAGCCTACTTTTCATCGAATTAAAAGCGCCTTTGTTTCACGGAGAGGGAAAGATAAACTCACCCACATTCTTTTCTGTTACTGAGATATTTATCTGTTTTTAGGGTTCCGTACCTCAAAATATAAAAAAGAACCTCTTTTAAGATCACATTCTTGTCTGTCCGTCTGTCACCACCGATTTTCTCAGTAACAGGTGGATTTAGCAAGTTGAAATTTATACCAGATACTGAAGTTTATAGTCCCTAGAGGTCTAAGTCCCTATTAGGTGTATAAAAATCAAGATCATGAGTCAACACTATAAAAGATATGGGCAAATTAAGATTTTCGCGAAAACTTGTAAGTACTATTTTACCTTAATTTTCAACTTTTTTTTTATTTTTCGGAGTTTTCCCTTTACTTGTGCTGTAAAAACTTGTTTTTAACAAAAATTGACAATTCTAGGTAAACCGGAAGTACCCTATAGGTTTTGGGTCGAAAACCTATGGTAGTTCCCGTTGACCTAGAATCACGAAATTTGGCGAGAAGCAATTTATTACACATGTAAAGGAAAAAATGTGAAAACCGTTGTGGTGCATCGTCATCAACGACTTGTATGTAGGTCAACAATCCAATAGCAAAATAAATCATTATTCATTTTTAGTTATGTACTAGCGCTCGCCGAAATCAGTTGTTTTATTTACATGACTCACAACACATAATAAACACGTACGCAGTAGGTACACTTACATCTGGTGACCCCGATATCGAACAGTAGTGACACGCGCCGCGATTTAATATTGATTTCTGGTGAGTTTTCCCACGTCGTGGTAACTGCACTGCACAACCTTATCAGCCTTCCACAAGCGGATCTCCCTGGTTTGGTTTTCAAGAGGCACATAGTTACCGAAGACATGAACTCAGGCGGAAGTTGTGGAAGTGGAATGCCGATATGCGGAGCGACAGACATCTGTAAGGCCGCTATAACAAACAAGATTTTGGAAGGAAGATCAGGTGAAGTGTCGGAAATATCAAGCGGTCAAACACAGCTTATGGTGGAGTTAGTAAATCAAATGAGTAAGCTAACTATGGAAATAGCCGCATTGAAATCAAACTCAGACAGAGGACGTCGAAATTATAGACGTAATCGAAGCCAGTCGCGTGCAAGATCCCACTCGAGAACGAGGATTTCACCCGACAGCCCCAATTGGTTATGCAAGTATCATCTTCGGTACCGAAATCGAGCCCGGACCTGCGAAAAACCATGCAATTGGAAGACACCGTCGGAAAACTAAGTTCAGCGTTGACAGAGGCGGTCGTCAGCGCTATCATACCTTCAAACCGCCTGTGCGTAACCGACCGAAAAAGTGGGTTTCGTTTTTTGGTAGATACTGGCGCTAATATTTCAGCAATACCAAGAAGAGGAAATTTAAAATCTGACGATACATATAAAATATACGCCGCAAACGGAACGCGAATTAAAACATATGGCGACAAAACGCTGACGTTAAATCTGAATTTGAGACGGCCGTACCATTGGACTTTCATCGTTGCTGACATTACGCAACCAATACTGGGTGCTGATTTTCTAGAAAAAAATAACATCTTGGTGGATATTAGGAATAAACGCTTAATAGATGGTACAACTGGTCTTCAGAGTAACGCAAAGTTAATGAAGTCCAGCACACCAACACTTCGGACCGTAAATTTAACCGAAGATTATGCAGACATTTTAGCAGACTATCCAAACATTCTGAGACCTATAGACGCACAGTCACAACCGCAGCACAACGTAGTTCATCAAATCATCACCAACGGACACCCTGTTCACTCCAAGTCAAGACCTTTGCCAGCAGACAAGTACCTTAGAGTGAAAAAAGAAATAGAACATATGTTAGAGACAGGGTTATGCAGACCTTCCAAGAGCCCGTGGGCAAGCCCTTTGCACGTGACAACAAAGAAAAACGGCGAATTACGGTTATGTGGTGATTACAGGAGACTGAATGCGATCACTGTACCGGACAGATACCCGATTCCGAGAGTACTGGACTTCACATACCTGTTACCCGGAACCAGTATATACTCAACGATTGATTTAAAAAGGGCCTACAATCAGATTCCAGTACAAGAGGTAGAAAAGACTGCAGTAATCACCCCGTTCGGTCTATTCGAATTTCCAAGAATGCCGTTCGGACTAAGAAACGCAGGTCAAACCTTTGTCAGATTCCTCAACACAGTCTTAGCGGGACTCGACTTTATTTTCGTGTATATAGATGATATATTAGTGGCGTCATCATCAATCAGCGAACACCGGCGTCATTTACACGAAGTTTTCAAACGACTAGACGAGTATGGCATTGCAATAAATCAAGCCAAATGCGTACTAGGCAAAACGCAAATAGAATTCCTCGGATATCAGATCACAAAAGACGGTATCAAACCATTACCAGACAAGGTCGAAGCAATCACCAAATACCCATTACCAAAAACTGTGCAAGAGTTACGAAGATTTTTAGGCATGATTAACTTTTACCGGAACAACATACCACAAGCAGCACAACATCAAGCTCGGTTGAACAAATACCTCATTGGAGCGAAGAAAAATGACAAAACTGAAATACAATGGACTCCAGAGGCGCTAGATTCATTCGATCAATGTAAAGCAAGTCTAAGCGACGCTGTTACATTGACTTCACCAACAACGCATTCCCCGCTATCACTCATGACAGATGCGTCTCAAACGTGCGTTGGCGCCGTTTTACAACAATATGAAAACGGAAACTGGAAGCCGCTTTCCTTTTTCTCAAAGGGACTGAGTGAAACGCAATCAAGATACAGCACATATGATCGAGAATTGCTGGCAGTTTACATGGCAGTAACGCATTTTCAACCTTATGTCGAGGGACGAGAGTTGATAGTATACACCGATCATAAGCCATTATGTCACGCCTTCACTACTAGACAAAACTCCACAAGTAAATTGATAGCCCCAAGGCGACTACGTCACCTCGAGTTCATCGCACAGTTCACGACAGACATACGTCACCTGTCCGGTAACATGAACCCGGTGGCCGATGCATTGTCGCGAGTCGAACAGATAGACTGCCCGACACCCGTGGATTGGAATGAGTTGGCAGAAATGCAAGACACGGACATTGAACTCACTCAGCTGTTAAACAAAAACAACCTTAGCTGGAAAAAAATACAGCTAACAGGAACGAGACAACTACTCTGCGAAAACTCAAAATTAAAATTACGACCGTATGTGCCGAAGTCACTTCGAAAACAAGTATTCGACACTATGCACAATATAACACATCCTGGTGTAAGAGCATCGAAGAAAATGATCACCGAACACTATTTTTGGCCTCGCATCAATACCGACGTTGGAATATGGGCGAGAACATGTGAGGCATGCCAGAAAAGCAAGACACATAGGCACAACTCGGCACCAATCGGAACGTTCCCATCTACAGAACGTTTAGATCACGTGCACATAGACATTGTCGGTCCATTACCAGAATCCAACTGCAACAAATACATTGTGACAATGATCGACAGAGAAACAAGATGGCCGGAAGCTGTACCAGTAGCAGAGATAACAGCAAAAAATGTAGCAGAAGTCCTCATAAACACCTGGATAGCAAGATTCGGATGCCCAAACACCATAACCACGGACCAAGGACGACAGTTCGAGTCAAACTTATTTATTGCTCTGACTAAGTCACTTGGTATTAAGAAAACCAGGACTACTAGTTATCATCCGCAGTCAAATGGCTTAGTTGAACGCTGGCATAGATCAATGAAAACCGCGCTAATCGCGCGCGGCAACACAACAAATTGGTCGAACGAATTACCTATAGTTCTACTAGGACTACGAGCAGCACTTCGACTGAAAGAAAATATAAGCCCAGCACAAATGTTATACGGAACAAACATACGTCTGCCTGGAATGTTTATCGAGCCGAAAAAGCAAGATACATCACCAGAAAATTATGCACAGACTCTCCAAAAGACAATGGCAAAACTAAGCCCATTTAATAGAAATCACCACGCTACAAGTCACAAACCATATATTCACCCGGACATGAAAGACTGTGAATACGTATACGTCAGAACGGATGCTGTGAAGAAACCACTGACCCCGTCTTACGAAGGCCCATATAAAGTTTTGGAGAAACATGACAAACATTTCAAAATCCAAATGCCAAAGAAAACATCAATAGTAACAGTGGACAGATTAAAACCAGCTTATATTTTAACCGATGAAAAGGTAAACGAACCTTTAGCACACATGTACAGCAGTAGCCAAGTAAACGACCGCAAGAATGTTGAGACAGCGGAAAATAATAAGACCGCGCCGAACACGACACGTTCAGGTCGCGTCATACGTCCGGTGGTACGATTTTGCGATACGTCATATTATTGACACCAGACATGGTCAGGCGGCGCCGGTCCCAACGGTCTCCATGCGTTGCAACCATCACGCAAACGGAGCACAAGGAGCACAGAACGTTTGAAGAACTTCCCAAAACGCGGTTTCTTCATCGTTTATCTTATAGAATAACAGTAGAATAGTCAACGGCGAAGAGTACTATTAAGTTTTTTTGTTTTTTTTTTTTATTTTGTTTTACAACGTCAGTTTACTGGACCATTATATTGCTAAGTGTATAGTATGATTTTAGGGAATATTTAACAACTGTGTATTTTTTTGTTTTTTTATTTTTATGTAAGTGTATTTACAAAGTTTTTTTAAAAAAAGGGGGAAATAATGTGGTGCATCGTCATCAACGACTTGTATGTAGGTCAACAATCCAATAGCAAAATAAATCATTATTCATTTTTAGTTATGTACTAGCGCTCGCCGAAATCAGTTGTTTTATTTACATGACTCACAACACCTAATAAACACGTACGCAGTAGGTACACTTACACCGTAAATATAATTATGGTTCAATAACAAAAAAAGCGATTTTACTATTACAAACTTATTTTTGCGTTTGGTGCAATAGCCGTTTCTAGGCATTGAACAGTAAAGTTAAGTTTGTCCTTTAAAAAGTTTGTACGGTACCCTCGGTGCCAGAGTCCGTTTCGGTCTTGGCCGGTTTTTTTTGCGAAAACAATGGCTTCCCATTTAGAAAATGCTGACTGTATTGTGAACATGATAAGAAAAACATGTTTATTACTTTATAACAAAACAAAAACACATTTTCATAAGTATTTAAAGGAAACTTTTTCAATTTCATGTGTCTAGAGTTTAGACTGGTGTATTTATTTATTTGTTAACATTTTTAATTTCAGGAAACAAACTAACTGCCCATAGACACAATTCACAAAATAATCTTATAAAATCTAAACTAATACATATTTAAAAACCATTAACTACGTTGGGGTTGGCGATGTATTGCACTGAGTTAACTATGCGTTGTAATTAAGTATACTTCCCTCAAAAATATTAAATCAATTAATTCCCCCGTATTTTAAGATCTACGCCTGATTACATGATAAGCTCATTATAAATTTACAATTTCATTTCAGCAGCATTTAATCAACGAAATGAAGTCTTCAATTTATATTTTAAAACGAGTTTCACGTGTTAAAATACCTATTTAATTTACTTAAAGTGATTCATCAGCTTTGTCGTTCGCTGGGCGAAGTGAAATAATTAAAATTATGAAAAACAGGTGTGATTTTTAATTTGCATTTAAATCAAAAATGTTTATTTTGTAATGGAATAACTTAGTAAGTTATTTAAGTATGTTTCTTTAAAAAAAAATAACTAGTAGCTATTTTGGAAAGCGTTCTGTACATCAAACTAAGTAACTCTACGCAAAAAATATTAAGTTTCCTCCATGCCTCGGAAAACACGTTAAGCCGTTGGTCCCAGCTGTCATTTGTACATCTTAACAGTCGTTAGAGACTGTCAGTGGCCTGAAAATCTGACAACCAGTCTAACCAAGGGGTACTTATCGTATTACAACAACAGCCCATAACGTCCACTGCTGGACATAAGCCTCTCCCATGATGAGAGGAAGTGCCGTAATCTCCACGCTTGGCAGACAGATTGGAGATCGCAGTGATGAAAATCTAACAGAAAACGCTGCTGCCCATTCTCAGGTCTACGGAGGTGCAAGGTGTTCTGCCTCAGACATTAGTCGCCTTATACGACACCCGTGAGTATAATGGGTTGGTTCTATTCTACTCTGCCAGATACCACACGGCTACATCAGCTTATCGTATTACCCAGTACTAACTAGGTTGTGGAGGTCAGATAGGCAGTCGCTCCGTGTAAAATACTGCTATTCAATTGCACCCGGTTGGTTTGAAAGTCGACCCCAACATAGGGTAAAGACTAGTATCCGGTGGTACCCCTGCACTGCCCCTGCACTTAAACCGGTGAAGGAAAACGTCGTAAGAAAACTGGCATGTCCTAAAACTAAAAAAAAATCGTAGATTTGTGATAACTTATCAACCCGCACTGGACCCGTGTGGTAGAATACAGCCTACTCCCTCCTCATAGAGAAGAGGCCTATGGGTCTGTCTGTTGTGGGAACATCGTAGGCTTTTTATGCTGTTTCGTTATTGCGTTTTTTTTTAAGTTAGACCGGATTGTCCTCATCCTAAGCAAAGGCGTTTCCCGATTCCTTCCACTTCTCACGATTGTGTGCTTCCCGAGGAAGCCATCCGAGACTGTGTAGCTCCACGTATAATGTAACCATTTACCAAACTCATTCCTGGAGATAAATCATTAAAATTTATTTAAAAAAAAAGTCAAAGCATTGTTACAAAAGAAAACATATTACTCTGTCCCTGAATATTTACAGGACAAACTTATATAATGTATTTATGTAAATTTGCATGCCTTATGGTAGGATATGGCTAATTGACCCTATTGTTTATTTCATCAGCCTATTAATGTTCCCACTGCTGGGACACAGGCCTCCTCTCTATGAGAGGGAATGGGCTATAATCCACAACGCGGGCCCAGTGCGGGTTGGTAGATGTCACGTCATGTCTTCGAATGTTTGGTTCTAGGACATGCCGGTTTCCTCACGATGTTTTCCTTCGCCGTTTTGAGAGCAGTTGTTTGTTTAAGAACTTTTATTTTGTACCCATATTCGTAAATGAATACATGATTATGATTATGACGTGTGTGGGGTGCGTTTACAAACATTTAAACTCACAAACATAGTAACCCGGAAAAACTATCTGTAAGCCATACAAATTTATATCTTCCATGGGAGAATCAAACCCGCGACACGAGCGTCCAGTAGATTGTCTAATTGAATACGACAACGATGTAATTAGCTCTGTATATAATTAATTTGTGTAGTAGTTATAATTGCATTTAATATCCCACTAAGCGCCTGTGCTATTAATATTAGATTTAATTGACCTACAAAACCCTCATTAGCGTAGTTACTAATTATGTTTTGGTATGGGGTTACAATTTCCTTGTTGCCTGTTTAAACCTAGATAATTTTTTAACCAACCGTTTTTTTTTCTACAGCTCTCGACATCTAAAATTATAAATGTTACAAAAAACGCTCGTTTTTAAATCTATTTCTAACTTGGAAGATGGGTAGGCCCTTAGTATGGGACGCGACTTGCGTCAATACTCTTGCGCCTTCTCATCTTCCAAGTTCGTCGTGCTGTGCTGGCGCTGCTGCTGCGGCTGCAGAGAACCTCAAACGGCGTAAATATAGAAACCTTTGTGGTAACTATATTTTCGAGCCGTTTGGGGTTGAAACTCTAGGGCCGTGGGGTCCGAGTGCCCATAGTCTGTTCAAAGAACTTTCAAAACGCCTAGTTGACGCTTCCCATGACCCAAGAGCTGGCTTTTACCTTGGTCAGAGGCTAAGTGTTGCCATACAACGTGGCAACGCCACCAGTCTCTTGGGCACATTACCAGCTGACAGCGTTGAGGAGGAGTTTTTCGATGCCCTTTTATAGTTTGTTGTTAGTTTTTTTTTTTTATTTTTTTTTCTAACTTCAATAACAAAAAATTTTAGGATTGTGGGAAATTTATTTCGAAATAGCAAATTTTATTGAAAAAAATCATCAAAAGTTAGATGTTGAAGAGCAAACTAAATTTTATGTGTGGGATTCAAAGATATTTAAAAAAAACAAAATTATTTGTTCACATTTTCAGAATTGAAAATTGAAACGCAGGATAGGTAACTGCTCGTTAATTTCGATAAAGCATTCCACGAATTGCCAAGCTTTATACATAACTAGTTCTGTAGAATTTAAAAATATTCTACGAAAACGAGAATAAATTCTAAGAAAATCGAGCATCAAATGAGTTATCGCAAGGTTCTTAATTGGCCGACTGACCTACCAAAACTTTCTAAAAGCAATTTTACCTGTAAACCCGTCCTTAACAGTAAAAGGGTCTCTCATAACGAGCAATTTATAGTTGCCTTCAGTATTGACGAATATAATTATTGTGAATGAAAAATAAATTATCAATATTGAAAATCACCTTATCCTTGAAATAGACGAGATCCCTATAAATTAGTGTTGAATGATTTACCTAGGCTAGCTAAATACAATAATAACTGCCTGGCAACGTGTGTGCGCATTTATAATAAAATACCGAGGCATTTTAAAATATTAAATACAAAATTATTTAAAACTAAATTTTTTAAATGGTTACTTGAATATAGTTTTTATAGCTTATGAGAATTTATAGATAAAAAATTTTGATAAACTTATATTGTCACTTACGGGATATCTTCCGTGATTAGAAATTGTTTTGAGCTCCCCACGACACTGTTGCAAGCGCCATGATCGCGAGTTGACTGGAGAATGCGGGTGGATGGAAAATAAATATAAGTTATAGTTAAGTTGGTAATATTATAATATAAGTTTAGTTTTAAACCGTGAAAGCTTAAAACAGTGTTTCAAAATTTTGATGTTCTTAATATTAAGTGTACTGTTCAGTGTTTGATGCCTGCTTACCCTTTTCCTGTATTCAAAATTGTTGCATGCTTGGTCTTATCCTAGCTAAACATGTTTGTGCCATTCAAATTTGTAACAC
This sequence comes from Xestia xanthographa, assembly GCA_905147715.2. Taxonomy (NCBI): domain Eukaryota; kingdom Metazoa; phylum Arthropoda; class Insecta; order Lepidoptera; family Noctuidae; genus Xestia; species Xestia xanthographa. Next base: position 21,909,854 of record LR990666.1, on the reverse strand, counting down.
CTTTGTATACCATGTTTTACGCGAATAAATATACTATTACTATTACTGTCACTGCTAAGGATGAGGTCCGATTCGATTCCCGTGTCGAGAAAAGTGTGGGTTTTTCCATAAGGAATTTCTCAGTAGCAGCCACGGAGTCTGGATTTGTGCCCAGTTGATGGCAATAGGCTCACCCCTTGTAACATGGGACTTACCTAACTGATGAAATGTAGGAGTACTAATTAGGTACACTTCTGCCAGTCCCTTCGGGGATTCCAGGCGTCACGTTCATCATCATCTAGCCTTTTCCCATCTATGTTGGGGTCGGCTTCCAGTCTAACCGGATGCAGCTGAATACCAGTATTTTACATGGAGCGACTGCCTATTTGACCTGCACAACCCAGTTAGTACTGGGTAATACGATAACCCCTGGAAAGACTGGTTGTCAGACTTTTTGGGCCACTGACTACTTGTAACGACTGTCAAAGATCTACAAATGACAGCCGGAACCAACAGCTTAACGTGCTTTCCGAAGCACGGAGGAACCCCGGTATGTAAGGGTGATCACCCATCCATAGACCAACCTAGGCAAGCACGGCTTAATCTAACGATTGACCCGAGCGGCTGTTATTATTTAGCCACGAGCTCCTCCACGGTTGCAGCCACGGAGTCTGGATTTATCCCCGGTTGATTAAAATAGCCTCGCCCCATTGCATGAGAATTAAACCTAGCTGGCGAAATGTGGGTGTATATTACTTGCGTACGTGCTAGCTCCCACAGCATTCTGAAAGTATTTTGTGATAAGTGGAACAGCCCCATACTGGCTCACTGGATACGACTGCTTACTTAAGTGTAAGTCGTTTCTATTTTGTATAGCTGACGTCCCGCGGTTTCACCCGCGTAGTTCCCATTTCCGTGGGAGTACGGGAATAACATATAGCCTATAGCACTCACGAATAATGTAGCTTTCTACCAGTGAAACAAATTTTAAAATTGGTTCATTACTTCCGGAGATTACCCCCTACATACAAACTTACAAACAAATGTTACCTCTTTATAATATTATTATAGTATAGATATAGTGTGTGTTTCTTATTTTTTTCTTTTTACTAACATTAGGTTAAGACTTAATAACAGCTTAATGGATTGTATTTGATCTGAAATACATTTACATTATTTTAAAAAGTACACTTGTCTTCTGCCAATCTCTTCGGAGGTGACAGGCGTCATGTTATGTATTGAAAATCATAATCATCTCTTAATTTTTTTGGCTTCATCCCAATTTGTTTCAAAATGTCTTTTTCTTTCAAGTCGTAATCTCATTACTCATCCGCTTTCTAACCTTATCCAATTTATTTTGTTTTCTTGTACTTTCACAGCCATCTACATCTTCTAATTAAGCAATCAGTCAATCATAATCATCGTCCACCCAGCCTTTCCTAACTAGGTCTCTACATCAGTATCAGGTTGTATGTTGATTAAAATATGATTGGCGTTCGTAACAAAGCTAAGCTTTACTAAGTTTTAAGCGGCTCCGGGGTCCATCTGCGAACCGAGACCTGGTGCATCAGGAGACACTCACAACCAGTGCTTCAATCCCCTTATTCAATTGTCGCTTGTTCGTGTCATTTTTGATTCCCCAAGACGATAATCAGAATCCTTTATACAGTCCACGAATAAATAATCCCCATTTCTCTAAATAAAATCAATTCAAAATCGTCTTATAAATTGACCAGTTATAACCACTAAAATCATCAATACAACCTCAGACCAAGTAAAAAACCAAGACAGCGCTGCGAACAATAAAATGAAGCTAGCGCAAATTACGTCTTACTCTGTTCAATAAATGCACAATATGTTTATGAAACCGGCCTCACATCTCTATTCGTAGAGTCTTAACGTTTTATTTTGGTCTGAGTGTACACGGCGAGACGTAATTTGACGGGCCTCACTTTGCTGTTCGCAAAGTTCCATCTTTACCTTTTTATTTGGTCTGAGAATACAACCCTCTAATTTCATTCATCCAATTGCACGACTTTTTCAATTTTATCAAAATTTTAATTTTGCGGGCTTCCCTGGAGATCCACTCGGGTAAATTTTAAGTCTTACTGGATGTAGCTCAACACCAGTATTTAACATGTAGCAACTGCATATCTGACATCCGTAACCTAATTACTGGGTAACATGATTTCACCCGGTAAGACTGTTTTACATAGGTACTTCCAGTCTTCTGACTATCCGTAACTGTCATAATCTAGAATTGTCAATAGAGACACTAATAAGTGCATATCAAAATATTATCTAGACACGCGGGAGCGTGTCAAGCCAAGTTCTGGCGCGCAGCTCACCGTGTGTAATATTACACGAACCATTTGGAGCCACTTTTGAGCCCCTCATAACTCAAAAACTATTTCACCTAAACTTGTCAAATTCGGCTCATATATTGAGACTGGCAAGGTACATATGTGTCTGGCGCGCAGCTCACCGTGTGTATATGTATATGAGAACTAGCCAAGTCAGACCTTAGGCTATAATATATTCTCCTAAGTTATAAGAAAATATGATATTTTATGTTGTTATAAATAAATTTCAGGTCCGACCATTGAACTTGGCACCCATTTAGATTTTACTTCTTTTGTCGTTGAAGTCAACAACCAAAGCATATATCATAATATTGAACTTGGCTCTCATTTCACATTTATGTTTTTGATGGGTAGTTGTTTAGCGTAAGACGTGTAGCGGCATCTATTGTTAACCATAGTAAACTGTATGAAGTTATGATTTCTAGAAATAAATAATTATATCAATCTGTTGTTAAAAGCTATAAACAGTGGTTTCAATTCATAGAAACTAACGACTTTCCAAGACACGGGGTCTGTGTACAAAATGAATTGTTAACCATTCACAGATAGACTTTTGCAAGGGTAATTAACCTTCATTGGTCTACCGATGACTTTGAGCTGTCAGACCATCTTGCAGCTGCCAATAATGTGATCACACTGAAACACTAAAATGTGAAATATTCCAGAAGGTAATAATGTCTTGAAACTCTAAATCACTTTTTCCAAGAACTCTGGCCAGCTCGGTGTTTGCTAATTTTGTTTAATTTGAAATTTCGGTTCACTTTGAAGATGAAAATGATTAGTAAAAAGTAATGAAATTTTCTTGAATGTTCTATAGAGAAACGTTTAAGAATTTATGATTTGATAGACTTTCTAGAGAAGGGCTAACTTACAAAAACGCTGCCGTAGATTGCAATATCACCGCGTGTTTTGAGTTAGATGAAAAACATTTAAGTTACAGATATTGAGGTCGGTTTCCAGTCGAATCGGATGCAGCTTAATACCAACATTTTACCTCAACAACCCAGTTAAGCACTTTGTTGGTAAGAAAGGTTGTGAAACTTTCGGGCGACTGACTAGTGGTCGTTACCCATCAATAGGCTAGTTTCCACCATCAATAAATTGCAAATCTATTTATTCCGTCAGTTAGAGTATTGGAAAATAATGGACAAGGAATTTTTTGTTTTTGTAAATCAATGAATTTTGACAAAGATAAAACGCATCAAAACTCGGGAGTGGGGGCTCGTGATGTCAGAATGCACTAAAAATTATAGCACGGCGTGACGTATTGTGAATTTTAAAAGCGTCGTCTCTTCGTCAATTTTGGTTTACGTAACAAAAGAAAAATATGGGTCAAATATTTTTTGATAATCTAACAGACGGAATAATTATTTTTTTTCAGGACACAAGCCTATTATATACAGAGTTTCATCCGTGCCTCGGAAAACATGTTAAGCCGTTGGTCTCGGCTGTCAATTGTAGATCTTTGCCCGTCGTTATAGCTGGAAGTCTCGAAAGTCTGACATCCCGTCTTACCAAGGGGTATCGTATTACCCAGTACTAACTGGGTTGTGGAGATCAGTTAGGCAATCGCTCCACTTAATATACTGGTATTCAGCTGCATCCGGTTAGATTGGAAGCCGACCTCAACATAGTTGGGAAAAGGCTAGGCAGATGATGATGTCACTTGTCTAGCTGCCCTAAAGGTTATTTTCTAATTATACCTTTTAACCCCGTTGCAACATGTAATGTAATTACTTCTACATTGCAACTACCACTCCACTGAGTTATATTTGGGTAGCGCGTTCCAAATGCAATTATTATGATCTTGTTAGTCAGGTTCCATATTACGTTCGCTCTCTGTCCATCGTTGCATGATATTATGTTGCATTACTAGCCGCGACTTCGTTCGCGTGGAAATTTTGATGTGTATGTGTGAGACTAAAAAATTGCCTAAGACCTATTCTCACACCTGGGGTAGGTGCCAAATATACAAAAAAAATATCATAAAAATCGGTCAAGTAATTTCGAAGGTGTTCGATAACAAAAACTATGACACTAGATTTTTATATATTATAAGTCATATATTTAAATTGGATTTTGTTTTAATTGTTTTGCATGAAACCTTTTTTCTTTTTCTAAAATACAATTACCTAGCCTATGTTACTCCTTATAACATCAGCTAACTGCCAATAAAAGTCCCGTCAACGGTAAAAGTAAATCGATTCAATCGTCAAAGAGATTAGCAGGAACAAACAGACAGACTCACAGAACCACAAACATTCTAACATAAACAAAATAACATAATCTGGATCTATTGACAGTTGGGCAGGGCACATTGCTCGCAAAACGGATGGCCGATGGGGCCGAAAAGTTCTGGAGTGGCGACCGCGAACCGGAAGACGTTGCGTTGGAAGGCCTCACACTAGGTGTACCGATGACCTGGTGAAGGTTGCGCAGTCGCATGGGACCGGTCAATGTGGTGAAACTTGGGGGAGGCCTATGTCCAGCAGTGGACGTCTTTCAGCTGAAATGATGATGATTCAAAGTTCGAGTAAATCGGTTTCTTTTAAGAAATCGTGCTTCATCTTAGACCGCATCATCGCTACACATCAGGCGAGTTGACGCCAAATGCAAGCCTATTTGGTATTAAAAAAAACTATTACCTCTTTTATCAGCAAACAGATAGGTAATTTTGATGTTCAAAAATTGTTAATTCTCATTCTAATTTAAATAAATTACATTTGTTTTTGATTTGTAAACCTTAGTAATTGCAAAGTGAGGTTTATTCACTCAATACTCATATTTTAATGCGAAGTAGATAGATAATGTGTCGTTAAATCATTTACTTAATGTCCCATATCCTAGACCAGGTTTATTGTAAACTAGCTGATGCTTGCGGCTTCGCCCGCTTGACAAATTATATACTAAACCTTCCTCTTGAATCACTCTATCTATTAAAAAAACCCGCATCAAAATCCGTTGCGAAGTTTTAAAGATCTAAGCATACATAGGGCCAAACAGACGCGGCGAATCAAATCAAGAAACGTCCGTGTCAAATCAAGAATTTCTACGTTGAAATTGTAAACAGCAAAATGTCGTATAAAAGAGCCCAAATACATTCAGTTAAGGCTGGAAGGTCTTAGACTCTGTCCGGATGGAGTCTAAGACCTTCCAACCAGCCTCATAGGTCGACCTGAGGATGTCATTACGAAAAAAACTAATCGGTTAAGGCAAGAAAAGATACAAAACAGAGTTACTTTCGAATGTATAAAACTTATTATTATAATTAATATCAGCCTATCTATACAGTTAAGGTTGGAAGGGCTGAGACTCCGTCCGGTCCGGTTAAGCAAAAACCAGTCTCATAGGTCGACCTGAAGATATCATTACGAAAAAGAAAATCGGTTAAAGCAAGAAAAGATACAAAACAGAGTTATACTTTCGTATTTACAAAACCATTTATTATAAATATCAGCCTTTCTATACATTGATTGTCCTTTTGCAAAGCAAAAGCCTCTTCCCATAAAGAAAACGAACAATCATTGATCTACGGTAGCTCAATGCGTGTTGAGAATATTTTATCATTTATTTGAATATATAAAATATACTTTTTATATTCACGTTCTATTTATTCTTCATATATCTTTTTTTTGGTTGGTATCTTAAGTAACTGAATATATATTTCCCATATTTGAATAATTATTTGAAAAGGTTTGGCATTTGTAACATAAATGGCTTAATCAATTAAAACAGCCTCTCGCAGTTCACAGCTAGGCATAGCCTCTCCAAAACTGTGCCTTTATGTACCTTGTATGCGTCCGGTCAAACCATAATGATCATAATTACTAGCCTACAAATGAATAATTTATGACTATTCAAAAATACACGGAAATTAGTCATGATAATTATCTACAATGAAATATTTAATTTTTGTTCACTGCTATTTAATAATTTGGCTAATAAAACTAATACCAATCAAAAACAATAAGGTATGAATGCAGTTATAATTTTAATTTGGAACCAATCACCAAAATATAAATGATTTATTTTTAGACTGAAATTACGCAACGACCACGCGGTTTCAGACGATATAAATACATTTTATGTAATTTATGTAATTGCAATCATTATTATATAGTTGTATATAAAACCTATGAAGCCATTTAAAAGTAAATATAATTTTTCATCAACCTGTTAATAGTTCATTATAAATCTCTCCGAACGCTTCAAATAGTTTCAAAACTTTAACTCGCTTCATGATTATGTAACTTTCAAACTTGATCTATAATAACAAAATTCTCCTGAAAAATCACACTATCTTTTTCTTATTTAAATCACCGATAAACACCGCTATTTTATTTAGAAAAAAATCAGTAAAAACTTACCTAAAAACACTTTAAACACATCACTAAACTTCACTTTAAAAATTCCTGAAAATTCTCCAAACACTCACTTAACCAAAACACATTTTATCATTTAATACTTTTTCTCTAAATGTCACTTCACTGCATTTTTTACACTGCGCGCGAAATATTTTAACGTTGAAAAGGCGTGCACCCCCGTACGACACGCGAGCTAGTCTACCCCCCACCCGACAAGGCTTTGCGTGGAGCAGAACGCATGCGTCGAGAAAATAATATTTCAGTTCAGTTGGAAGCCTGGCTTTTACTCATTTTTGTTGATAAAAACGTATGTATCTACAGTGTTAAATTATAGCGAAATATGAAGAAAAATGTTACATCTTTAGTTGGTTAAAAGATACTTTGTATCTTGAGGCAATTATTTTTAGGTGGTAATATGGCTCGCTTCGTTTTCGTGGAAATCCTAGATACATTTGAAGTGTTTTAGGGTTCCGTCTATCTGATACGAATTGCGGATGTGGCTCGAGACATCGGTGTCTAACTTACAGATAATTTACTGTTTGTATAAGTATCTGTGCTTGCCTATGTTGGTCCGTGAATGGGTGACCAATTACATCCCGAGTTTCCTCCGTGCCTCGGAATGCACGTTTAGCCGTTGGTCTCGGCTGTCATTTGTAGATCTTCGACAATCAAGAGCCCAGTCAGTGTGTCAGTGTGCCACAAGTCAGTGGCCCGAAAGTCTGGCAACCAGCCTTACCAAGGGCATTCGATCCATGTAAAATACAGGTACTAACATATGTAGTTGGGAAAAGGCTAGGCAGATGGATGGTATAAGTATCTGTTAGTTTCCACTGTCCGGTGTCCGAAGGTGGTCTGTCCGTATTGGTTTGTGGTGTGGTGATACAAAGTCGTTTTTTCTTGTACGAAATGAAATTACAGATGAACTTGAATCCGTATCACGGTCAACGCGTCTTTATTTTTGAACCTCCGAAAGCGTTCTATGGTTTATTTGTACAAGAATTTAATAGGATTTTAGATTGAACCTAATTTCTGTACTATTTAAATTCTAATAAGATTTACGAATCGGTTTAATTGAGGCTTGTTAGGGTCCTTTATAGGTTATTTGATTGAGCTTGTATTTACAGTCCTTGTTTTTATGTATAGCAACATGGTTTGTTATATTTTATTGAAATTTGTCCTAAATTTTATTAATTTACACCTAATCAAAGTTACAATCAAAGCGACGTAAAATTTAGTAACGGTCCTATAGCATTATGATTAATTGCGATAAGTCTAAGCATCATTGTCAATTAGACATAAATAGAACTTATTTTACGTTAAAAATATGTACGCAACGAGAGATTTCAATTGGTTATTATTGTTTGAATTTATTTTATGTTTACTTTTATTGCTAGATCCACAGGTATCCTCATTATAATATTTTAGGGTAAAAATAATAAAAGATGTTCTAAATTATTATTGTTATTGCTACATTTTTTGGAATTCTATTGAGCCATAAACAGGTTTTGACAAGAATTGCATTATTTATTCAATCATTCGCTTACGTCGTTGGTCTAGTGATAGTTCAAGGATCGATTCCCAAAGCTGGCAAAACGAAATTTCGTTTGGGGGAAAATATAATAACCACCAAAAATAACTTTATGACCACTTACATCTATCACCTAAAATATCAATTGATCACAAAATTTAGTAAATTGTGCATTGTGCATTATATTTTTATTCTGTAACCTATATTTATTACACATTAAATATTTATATTTGTTTATTATTATTAATTTGTATTATAAATTTATATTCGTTTATGACCGTGGCATCACTCTGGGCCCTAACCAGCGCTGTGACTTTTTTTTTTAAATGTTACAGCACCTTGCTGAGATGGAGCCTTTTGGCCTTGCACAGGACCATTTTGATTGTTTTTATTTTTTCTCTTGTTTACTTTTTTTATATAATTTTGTCATTTCTATTGTATCTTTTTGTTTCTGTTTATCCTGTGTGAGTTCAATAAATACTTTTCTTTCTTTCTTTCAACAAATTTTAAAGAGGTGGTTGATGACAAACTAGTTTTAGATTAAGTTAGAAGGGTATGGTTTTTTATGTCTGGTGGTCATTAACTAAAAATAATAAATTTTTGGTTCTAATTTCACGATAAAATAGAGATTAATTTTGGCGATAATTTACTAATTTTGGCAATCAAAAGTGTTTTTTTATGCCGTTACATTTGAATAAATCTGGTGGTTTGTTAATTGTATGCCATTTCGTTTTATCATCAAGAATTTCTCAGCAGTTAATACTCCGGATTTGTGACCGGTTGATGGAAATAGGTCCGCTATTACATGGGAGTTCAACTTATCTGGCAAAATCTGGGTGGATGTACTATAGATACTCCTCTTCCTTTCATCATCACCGTTATAAATCCTAATATTTTGTAAATAACGTGTGTGATCTATACTAATATCATAAAGAGGTAACATTTGTTTGTAAGTTTGTATGTAGGGGGTAATCTCCGGAAGTAATGAACCGATTTCAAAAATTCTTTCACCATTAGAAAGCTACATTCACCTTGAGTAACATAGGCTTTATTTGCCCCCGCGGTTTAAACCGCGGGACGTCCGCTAGTATTTAATAAAACTACTAGCGGACGTCACGCGGTTTCCCCCTCGTAGTTCCCGTTCCCGTGAGAGTAAGGATAAAATATAGCCTATGTTACTCAAGGCGAATGTAGCTTTCTAATGGTGAAAGAATTTTTTAAATCGGCGCAGTAGTTTTTGAGTTTATTCATTACACACATACACAACTAATGACACACGACTAATGTCTGAGGCAGAACACCTTGCGCCTCCGTAGACCAGAGAATGGGTAGCAGCGTTTTCCACTGCGATCTCCAATCCGCCTGCCAAGCGTGGAGATTACGGCAAAATCCTCCCATCATGGGAGAGGCTTATGTCCAGCAGTGGACGTTATGGGCTGTTGTAGTAGTAGTAGTAGTACACACAAAAATAAAAGTCTTTCCTCTTTATAATATTAGTGTAGATATAGATAAAAATAACATGCAGCTAAAATATTCAAATAACAAACATGCACGTTCCCCGTTGTCGTTTAAAGAAAACACATGACCCTCTTTGGCTCCGCTGTTGGGTAAAGAAGGAACTCCAGCTGATATATGGAGCAGTTAGTCATTCGGACCATGTTGGTAGGATATGCAGCGAGCTTAAATCATGCTCATAAGTCTGCCTTTACATATTATACGCAGTTTTTTGTGGGATTCCTCTGGCTTATTTCGCTGACGTTTCGATAAATTGTCAAGAATTTTATGTTAATGTTAACGGTGTTTATAAAGTGGCCGGTTGCAGAATAAAGTACTACTTCAAAATTTAGTTTGTTTTTCTATACTAATATTATAAAGAGGTAACATTTGTTTGTAAGTTTGTATGTAGGGGGTAATCTCCGATCGATTTCAAAAATTCTTTCACCGTTAGAAAGCTACATTAACCTTGAGTAACATAGGCTATATTTTATCCCCGTACTCCCACGGGAACGGGAACTACGCGGGTGAAACCGCGGGACGTCCGCTAGTATTATATAAACTACTAGCTGATGCCCGCGGGTTCGCCCGCTTGACAAATTATGAACATAAACCCACCAGCCATAACATCAACTTTAAATCATTCGTGGTACGAGTTCCAACCCACCATCTGCAGACCTGTATGAAGGAGGACTTTTGGCCGAAGGGTGTCGTATATCGACGTTTCCGAGGACGGTTACGCGACACCACGCAGCGAAACACGACGCCAACAACGTTACGTGTATAGTTTTAGTTTCTCATGGTTTTAAATATGTACCTATTAGTTTATTTTTATTAAATGTTATTTTGTGTATTTTATGTATGGGCCTTAGTAGCCTGATAATAAAATGATTATTATTATTACAAACCTTCCACTTGAATCACTCTATCTATTAAAAAAACCCGCATCAAAATACGTTGCGTAGTTATATAGATTTAAGCATACATAGGGACATACAGACGCGGCGGGGGACTTTGTTTTATAATATGTAGTGATATAAAATAGCTGTTGCTCGCTACCTTTGTTTATGTAAAATTATTATAAAAATATCACGTCCTTATTTGAATTTTGTTGAAAATTGATGGAACCATAATCCAAAAAAAAAACAGAAATCCAAAATAAAATAGACATACAGACACAATATTCACCCACCACGTTTGTATATTTTCTGTTTCTTTCCACTTTTTTTTAAATTTAACGTGTACATAAATTGTTAAATAAATAAACATTTTCTCAAATGTTAGTGTCTGTCTGTTTGTTTGTTCTGGCTAATCTCCTGACTGGAACGATTTTGACGGGACTTTTATTGTCAGATATCTGATTGTATAGGGAGTAACTTTGACTAGTTTTATTTTAGAAAAATAGTTAGAGTTCCGCGCAAAAAAAAAATACAAACCCGGAACCACGGAACCTATTTGAAAAAAAAAAAAAATGACTATGCCCATACACATGAAACGCGGGACGAAGCTGCGCACAGAATAACAGATAAATAATAGTATTTTCAACACACTTGCTCGTAAGTGTGTTGTATTATTACATCGTTCTTAAGGCCATAAACCAAAATATAACACAGGTACATAATAATATTACACACTAGTGCATAATAAAATTATCCCTACAAAATTAAGTTAATATTTCAATTTAACCGGGTAATACCTACAGTTTTTTTTTTTCAACAACAAAGAGGTTATGCCGCTGAAAATAAATTTACATTTTTGGAATAAATTAAATTAAATGTGTCCATAATTAAGACGAAAAAACATTTATTATTATCAAATTATTAATAATTTACAATAATCTAAATATATAAAAGAAGAAACTGACTGACTGATTGACTGACTGACTGACTGACTGACTCATCTATCAACGCACAGCCCAAACCGCTGGGTCTACAGATTCCAAATTTTGCAAGTAGGTTCCTTATGTGGTCTAGGGGTGCACTAAGAAAGGATTTTTCAAAATTCATCCCCTAAAGGGGTTAAACGGGGCTCCAAAGTTTGTATGGGGAAACAAGATTAGTTAGACTATTTTATTCGAAACTTCACAGGAGTGGCTCCTATTGATAAATAAGTAAAAACGGGTTTCAGGTTTTTTCAGAATTCAACCCCTAAGAGGGGGAAATGGGGTGGCAAAGTATAAAAATCAATGCACAGCCCAAACCGCTGAGTCTAGAGATTCCAAATTTGGCAAGTAGGTTCCTTATGTGGTCTAGGGGTGCACTAAGAAACGATTTTTCAAAATTCAACCCCTAAGGCGGTTAAACGGGAATCCAAAATTTGTATGGGTAAAACAAGATTAGTTAGACTGTTTCATCCACCAAGACTCTGAACGCACCTTTTGACGTTTGACAGATTACGTTTCGTTGTCTGTGCGAATCAGTGCGATGACGTTTGCTTGTCAGTGCAATTTTGGTTGAATAATGGTCGCTCCGTGCATGTAATTTTGATGCACACGGCTGTCTTGTAATTATTGTTTGAAAACTTTGAGTTATTGTTAATCCGATGCAATCCTGTTCGGTGTTTGATATTTTGTTGATAATTGAGTGAAAATTGAGAAATCTCGCCATTTTGGGTCTGGACCGCGAGTAATTTGTTGGTTATGTAGACGGCCTTTTGTGTCTTTGAACGCCGTAAATTCCTAAATTCAGTGCTGGACTAATTTACATCCCCGATTGGGTTAGCAAACCGGGATAAAATTCAGTTGGACATTGGTGAGGGGTGCCACGTGTGTGATAGGAAGTTTGTCCAGAAAGACGTCGGTACGCGCTGTGGCGTCCATGGAACCGTCGTAATCTCACATAACTACACATGCACCACACTAACCACAGTTATACTTACACCCCACCCAGATAAGACGTAACCAGGGACTACGTCACATCACCGGTACCAACGTGATGGTAAGTGTATCTAATAGGTGTTTTCACTTTGTCGATTGAACAATATTATTTGATTAGGGCTCCGCGTAATCGCGGACATCGTGAGTCTGTTTGTGCAGTCTCACACATAGACTATTTTATTCGAAACTTCACAGGAGTGCTCCTATTGATAAATGAGTAGAAACGGGTTTCAGGTTTTTTCAGAATTCAACCCCTAAGAGGAGGAAATGGGGTGGCAAAGTATAAAAATCAATGCACAGCCCAAACCGCTGAGTCTAGAGATTCCAAATTTGGCAAGTAGGTTCCTTATGTGGTCTAGGGGTGCATTAAGAAAGGATTTTTCAAAATTCAACCCCTAAGGGGTTTAAACGGGAATCCAAAGTTTGTATGGGTAAAACAAGATTAGTTAGACTATTTTATTCGAAACGTCACAGGAGTGCTCCTATTGATAAATGAGTAGAAACGGGTTTCAGTTTTTTTCAGAATTCAACCCCTAAGAGGGGGAAATGGGGTGGCAAAGTATAAAAATCAATGCACAGCCCAAACCGCTGAGTCTAGAGATTCCAAATTTAGCACAAAGGTTCTTTATGAGGTTTAGGGGTGCATTAAGAAAGGATTTTTCAAAATTCACCCCCTTAGGGGTTGGAACGGGAGTCCAAAGATTACGTGGGGAAATAAGATTAGTTAGACTACTTTATTCGAAACTTAACAGGAGTACTCCTATCGATAAATGAGTTAACGTTTGTGTTTCAGTTTTTTTTCAGAATTCAACCCCTAAAGGGGGAAATGGGGTAACAAAGCCTGAAATTCAACATAGGTATTGTTTTTATGGTGAATTGGGTCGGGTGTATTACAAAAACAACGATTTTAAGATTTAATGTGGCAGACCTGAAATACTACCATTCCCTGTTGGGGTGCGATGGGGTTGAAATGTCTAAAAATCAATATGGGTGTCGATACTGAGATTATCAGGGGTGTTGATTACGAAAATGGCATTTATTTTGAGATCCAGATGATAATAATTGTGATTACGATGATGATGATTGTGATAATGATGATTGTGATAACGATGATAATGATTGTGATTACAATGATAATAAGTGTGATAACGATGATGGTGATTGTGATAGTGATTGTGATTGTAATGGTGACTGTGACAGTGACGGTGATTGTGATAGTGTCGGTGATTGTGATAGCGATGGTTGTGATAACGAGCACGGAGATTGTGATGATGATGATTGTGATTAAGATGATAATGATTGTGATTACTATGATAATGATTGTGATAACGATGATGGTGATTGTGATAACGATGATGGTGATTGCGATAGTGATTTTGATGGTGATTGTGATGGTGATGGTGATTGTGATGGTGATGGTGATTGTGATTACTCAATACTCAATACTCAATACTTTATTGCATTCCACATGTAGGTACTTAGGTGGTAAAAACTTATAATTAGATCACATGGACCCTGTCGGGCACAGCAAGATAAGTGAGTTAGGAGAGAGGAAGCATTTATAAATTCTCAACAAATAACATTATAATTCTTTCTTGGGTACTTTCTAGGATAAATTAATTAATAGTATAAAATTATTATTAGTTAAGTATGTTTAATGTATAATTATCGTGGCAGCTTATTTATTGGTTTAAAAAATATAATTATTAGCATAGATTATTAATTAATAATATAAAATTATTATTAGATAAGCGTAATTATTAATTATTCTTAATATATTATTATAAAATATTAATTAATAGTATTAGATAAATAAATAAATCAATTGTATAAAATATAAACAGGTATTTATTGAGAGGTTTATGAGTAAATAAATCAGACAAAGTTTTAAGTCCACGAAAAATACTTAGGGCTAGTTATGACTTTATAAGTCTATCACTTAGATATTCATTTACCGAATAGTAGCTTTTATTTAGCAAAAATTGACTAAGTTTTTTTAAAAATGTGTTAATTTTATCTTCTTTTTTAATTGATGCGGGTAATTTATTATATATTTTAATAGACATTACGTAGGGACTTTTTGAGTGCATTTTTAATCGAGAACTTGGTAAGTTTAGTCTAGATCGATGTCTAAGTAGATAGCGTGTCTGGATGTCTTCTCGTTTTGAATAAAATTCTTGGTGTTTCCGCACAAACTTGCATGTTTCTAAAATATAAATACAGGGAAGGGTTAAAATATTGTGTTTTTGAAAGAAAGGCTTGCAACTATCTGTTTGCTCAATGTTTACTAGGATTCTGACCAATTTCTTTTGTAGGGTGAAAAGTGTTTGTGCACCTGTGCTGTTTCCCAGATTGTGAATGTGACAGTGATGGTGATTGTAATAATGATGTAGATTATTGTGATTACTATGATAATGATTGTGATAACGAGGGTAGTGATTGTGATGGTGATGGTGGATGTGATTTTGATTGTGATAGTGTTGGTAATTGTGATAATGATGGTGATTATGATAATGATTGTGAATGAGATAGTGATGGCGATTGTGATCATGATGATTGTGATTAAGATGATAGTGATTGTGATTACGATGATAGTAATTGTGATAATGATGATAGCGATTGTGATTACGATGATAATGATTGTGATAACGATGATGGTGTTTGTGATACTGATTTTGATGGTGATTGTGATAGTGATGGTGATTGTGATTTTGATTGTGATAGTGTTGGTAATTGTGATAATGATGGTGATTGTGATAATGATTGTGAATGAGATAGTGATGGCCATTGTGATCATGATGATTGTGATTATGATGATTGTGATTAAGATGATAGTGATTGTGATTACGATGATAACGATTGTGATTACGATTATAAAGATTGTGATGACGAGGATGGAGATTGTGATGATGACGGTGAGATATGATATTAATGGTTGTGATTACGATGATAGTGATTGTGATAATGATGATAGCGATTGTGATTACGATGATAATGATTGTGATAACGATGATGGTGTTTGTGATACTGATTTTGATGGTGATTGTGATGGTGATGATGATTGTGATAGTTATTCTGAGAGTGGTGGTGATTGTGATGGTGATAGCGATGGTGATTGTGATGGAAAAAAAAGTGGCAACACTGCCCGAGTGACATGTAAAATTTTTGTTCCGTATTTAGAATTAAATAAAATTAGTAAATAAGATAGATTAAGGTGTAATTGTTTGTGTAAACGTATCATAAATGCATAAATACTCAGGAAAATTGTTATCCTGCTAATTAATTAAGTTTTCGGCACTACAACGGTACCGGTAACCTAAAAAAAAAAAACAGCTGACGCCCTAACTACGGACTTACACGGATATTTCGGGGAAGTATTGTTTACTTTTTATTTAATAACAGCACAAACGGCTCTTTAGCTCTATAACACATCCATGCCCATTTCTAGTATAATTTTTCGCTGATTTATTACCCTGTACTGGTTCTAAATCTCTTTGTTGACAACCGGTCTTGAACAACAAAACTGAGTAATTCCATAACTCTGATTGTTTATTCGAATCAATCTTTTCATTACAAATGATTAGATATATCGTATGATAATTTATTGTGCATTGTTGTCTTGCATTAATATCTTATAATTATTTTTCTTTTTTTTCTTTTATGCAACATACCCACATAGGAAAAAGTAAATCCCTAAGACAATAGAACCATTGAAACTGAATATTTATTCAATTAGTTACATTGAATTGGATAATCTTTTAAAACTAATATAGCAGCTTACCTCATTTCATTTCATAACTTAAACTTTTTGCTTTCCCTTTCAACGCTAACTTCCCTTTATTTGTCTATTCTATTAGTTCACACCGTTTCTTTACTTCTAATTTTCAGTAACCAATCCTGATACCATGCCTGTGATGACCCGTAAGGCTACTGCACAGGATATGGAGCTAAAATTGAAAACGGCCCTCCAAGAACTCAAAGAATCCAACCTCCAAGTCCAAGAACTGTTACATGAGAGAGAAGAGAGCGAGGTGGAAGTCGATAAGGTTAATGGCAAAAACTCCAGCTTAAAACGGGAGCTAGTAGACCTACATCAGCAATACTTGGACGTTGTTGATGAACGGGATCAACTGAAGGTGGTGACGGATGGTTTCCATAATTGTAGTAACTTATATGAGGAGGCTTTATATAAAATTAGGGACCTAGAATATGAGTTAATTCATGCCAATAGTTGTATAATAAAATTACAGAAAGAAAGAGCATGTAATCAGGTTTCAGAAACAAACCTTTTATATAATGAATTATTAAATAGTAATTGTAACCCCCCTTCCTTAATAACCATTGATCTGACTGAAGATTCCTTACTAAAACAGAACTATACAGTTAGCAATAAGAAAATTAAAAAATATGCAAAACTGAATAGAATAATTAAAAAATGTTATCAATATAGGAAACAACACAAACTCTTTTCCAAACATATTCCACTGAGGAAAGAGCGTGTTGATTTAGTTAATAAGTTAAATAATTACCAAATTAAATTAGAGGACAGTATAAAAATTTATGAAATTGATACTCAGCATTTGCAGTCTGAAATACAGGTACTTCAGGACTCACTAAGTTCCCTTTCTAGTAGGTATAAGATTTCTCAGAACCAAATTAGGGAACATATTTCTGCAGCAAATGAGTTGGTATTGGGTCAATGTAGTTGCCAGACAGTTACCAACCATGATAATATCCAACCTAAGGTAATGGAGGACCCATACCAGGTTGAGAATTTGTCTCAGGACAGCATATTGAACCAACAATCAACTAATTTAACACTAGATTATTCACATGTGGTACAGCCTGAGTTGATTGATAGTCTGCCTGAGACTGGTAATTTTGTTTCTCCTAGTAGTCAGGATTGTGTTCATTCAGTTATGTTCTCTGACAGTATAGGTAGGGGGCTAGGTAAATTAATTAGTAATAACCTGAGTTACTGTACCCAAAACAATTGTATGCCAGGGTCAACCTACAAACAGATTATGGCATCAGTAACAAAGACTGTTTGTGATCATAATACCACCATTAGTATATGTGTTGGTAATAGTTCAAAGATTAAAAAGGAAGACATTACTGACTGTGTTTCAGAGTTGTTGAAGTTAAAGTGTAGTAAAATAATATTGTGTTCTTTTCCATTTTTTGAAAGTTTATGTACCAGGAAAAACAATTATATTCACATGTTAAATAAACATTTATATTTTTTAGCAGGTCATTATAGTGACAAACTTGTATATCTTGATATCAACACTTTTGTTGATAAACTTAGATCGACTCGGGGTAAAGTGTATCTACCTATTAGTTGTAGACACAAAATAGCTCGGCTATTAGCTTATAATATTCACACAGACATAATTAGTATGTCTAAGTTTAGTTATATTATTAACACTGCGACTATTAGTAATAGTACTAATATACAGGTGACTTTAAATGAAGATAGCATTAGTGCTATAGATGTTTACAAACATTCTGAGGAGGATCCATGCGTCACCGTGGAAAATCCTCAATTAGGCTCTATTAGTGATAAGGTCTTGTTGTCTGAGGTTGGCACGGGAGTCTCCGGCCTCACTCCAAATATTAATATTAATTTAAACTAGGAAGTGAGACAACAGAAGGTACCATTAACAATATTGTTAATCCTTCCAACAGCAAGGTATCTTCTTGCACTCAGTTAGTTAGTAAAAAAGGGCCTCAGCAGAACACCTTAAAATTATTCCACCAAAATATCCAAGGCATTTCTTCCAAATTATTAGAAATTGAATTGTTTTTAGAAAATAGTAAGTTTGACATTATTTGTTTTACTGAACATTGGCTAAAGGATTACCAAATGCTTATTAATTATGAAAACTATGTGGTGGGTAGCTGCTTTAACCGTAAAACTATGCTACGTGGAGGTTCCCTAATATTAATAAAAAATTGTTTTAAATATAAGCAACGTAATGACATAGTAGGTCTCTCGGTTGAACATTGCGTCGAACTGTCCTGTGTTGAGCTAGATAAGCATGTAATTGTATGTGTGTACAGACCCCCAAACTATCAAAACTTTTCCTTATTTGAATCAATAATGGAAGATGTCCTGGCAAAACTTACAGCCAGTAATAAATCTACAATTATTTGTGGTGATTTCAATATCAATATTTTAGAAGAAAGTTCAAATAGCAGTCGGTTATTAAATCTTTTTAAGTCATTTGACTTGACCAACACTTTTATAGAACCTACTAAAGTCACTTTATCTTCTGCTACCTACTTGTATAGATAATGTTTTCTGCGATTGTGATTACTTAGATAAAGCTATATTAAACTGTCTGCCGTCTGACCATAGCGGACAAACTGTAACTTTTAGGTGTAATACACCATTGCAAAAAGTCCAGATTAAATTTAGACCTATAACTTCTAGCAAATTAAATAGATATAATATTTCCCTACAGAACAAGTTAGATGTTATGAGCCATGACGATATTAATGTAAATCAATTGTATGATCGTTTCTTTTCAATAGTTCACACGGAATTCAACAAAACTTTTGAACAGAAGACAAAAAGTATTTGCCCCAAATTTATATTTAGTGATTGGGCAACTAGAGGTATCAGAAAAAGTAGGGAAAGACCATTTGAGCTATATGGCCTTAAGCCTTTTATAAACACTGAAACTTTTAACAAGTATGTTGCTAAGTATTCAAAAATCTTTAGAAATACATGCAAGGTTGCTAAAGCCCTGCACATTAGCAACAAGATCAAAACAGCAGAAAACAAAATAAAGACAGTTTGGAAAGTCATAAATAATGAAACTAACAGGAAGAAAATACGTAACACTAGATACACGTTAGATTCAGCATGTGGTCCTAAAAGCTCTAATCTGGAAGTAGCTCAAGAATTTGTAAATTTCTTTACCGATATACCATTAAAAACTACGGAGGCTCTTAATTCCTCACCTGAAGTCTCAATTGGATTATTAAAGGCGAATGTATCTGGCTGCACGGCTGAATTTAAATTTAAACACATAAACCCAATGATAGTTATTAAAGCTTTCCGGCAAATAAAAATCAAACTAACCGAAGATCTATGGGGAATGTCTATCAAAGTGTGTACATCCATACTTGAGACTATAGCCCCATACTTAGCTTTAATTTTTAATTTGTGTGTAGACCAAGGAGTTTTCCCTGATCTAATGAAATACAGTAAAGTGATACCTCTTTTCAAATCCGGGGACAGTAAAGATACTAATAATTATAGACCTGTATCCGTGTTGCCAGTTTTTAGCAAGGTGTTTGAAAAAGTAATGCTGAATCAAATGCTCAATCATTTTAACACCAACAAAATTTTACACGATCAACAGTATGGTTTCACCAAGGGACGTTGTACGACTGACGCTGGTGTTACCTTATTAAAGCACATATTTACTGCGTGGGAAGAGTCTCAAGACGCCATAGGAATATTTTGTGACCTTTCCAAAGCATTTGATTGCGTAAATCACGACACATTACTTTTGAAACTTGAGCATTACGGACTAGGTAAACTTGCACTTAGTTTGGTGAAATCATATTTGAGTGATAGACAACAACTTGTTCAAATAAATGGTGTTAATTCAAAGGGTTTAAAAGTAAAAATGGGGGTTCCGCAAGGCTCAATATTGGGTCCTTTCCTCTTTCTCGTGTATATAAATGATCTACCCTATTTATTGAAAAACCAACCTCAAAATATGGTGTTGTTTGCTGATGACACTTCCCTAATTTTTAAGATAAATAGACGGGCCCAAAATCTAGATGACCTGAATAATGCCCTACTTCAGGTCCATAATTGGTTCACAGCAAACAATTTGGTATTAAATGAAAAAAAAAACTAAATGCATAAGATTTGCTTTACCCAATGTTAAGAGTAGTGATTGTGAAATAATATTGAATAAAGAGAAACTTGAATTCGTAGATAAAACGGTTTTCCTGGGGATTACGCTTGATTCAAGGCTACAATGGGGTTCACATTTAACATCCCTTGCGGGGCGGCTAAGTTCAGCAGCATACGCTATTAGAAAAATCCGTCAATTTACTGATGTAGATACCGCTAGACTGGTGTATTTTAGTTACTTTCATAGTATAATGTCATATGGCATTTTGCTATGGGGACGGGCTGCAGATATTGAGTCTATATTTGTTCTGCAAAAAAGAGCCATCAGAGCCATATATAATCTTCGTAGGCGCGATTCTCTAAGGGAACTGTTTAAAGATATTGGCATCATGACGGTACATTGTCAGTATATCTACGAAAACATAATGTACGTCAGAAAAAATCTGCATCTTTTTGGTAAAAGAGGTGACAGACATAATTACAGTACTAGAAATAGGGACCAACTAGTTCAGCCAGGCTTCAGACTCGCTAAAGTAGACTCATCTTTCATGGGGTACTGTTTGAGATGCTATAATAAAATTCCACAAAGTATTCTTGAACTGAATGAGACGAAATTTAAAACATGCATCAAACGCACACTATGTAAGCAAGCTTATTACAAGTTGGGCGATTATATCGCTGATAAAAATGCGTGGCTCAATGCTGGTCCTGCTCCACATGGACAGGGGCGCACAAATTAGATAGCATTACATATAATTGTTGGAGCTGCTGAAGATTGTACAACTATCTTTGCATTGTATAGATTCAATCTCTAGTATTATATAATCGCATAGCCCATATTGTGTGAGTACTATGTAAAGCTATCATTCACTGGAATCCTACGTCTTTTCTTGACTTGAATGTGCCCAGGCAGTTGAGAGTATGTCATGCTCACTCTAATGTCTCGCTGATGGTGGCGCGTGTGTCCGATCATTTGGTTCCCTACAAAATGGTTGAGTTAAATGGTGCTGATCCATGCGTCATGTTCGTGAACGGGCGCTGTCAGTTGTGACTGGTCATCTCTTAGTTGCCGTGGCTTATTTTAATGTTATATTTTAATTGTAAATTTTGTTTTTACTATGGACACTTTTAACGTGCACATCTTGCTACATTGTTCTCACATAATATACCATCTCAACACGAATGATGTAACCAAGATTTTGTAACAATTTTATGATTTAAAAGAGTGTCCATGGAGTTTCTTGCCCGTTCTTCTCCATAGAGATCTACGCTAGGGAATGGGCAACTACAGTACTTTCACAGTTTTTATGTCTTGTGACTGGGACTGTAGCTACATTTAATTTTCATCTTTGTTTCGACAATTCAAAAGTGCCTGCAACTGGCCTACTTGAAATAAATGATTTGATTTTGATTTTGATTTTGATGGTGATTGTGATGGTGATTGTGATGGTGATTGTGATGGTCATTGTGATGGTGATTGTGATGGTGATTGTAATGTTGATTGTGATGGTGATGGTGATTGTGATTGTGATGGTGATTGTGATTATGATGAAAGAAAGAAAGAAAGAAAGAAAAAGCATTTATTAGCCCGCACAGGACAAAACACACAAAATAAACTGGTAAAATTAACAGTAGGTACAACTATTAACAATTAAACAAAAAGAACTAAAAATATAATAAAAATAAACGAAATTAGTCCTGTACGAGGCCAAAAGGCCCCTATCTCAGCATGGTGCTGTAACATTAAAAAACGTTACAGCGCTGGTATTCTGATAGGGCCCAGAGAGCAGAGTGATGCCACGGTCAGTAACGGATAAAATGAATTAAAAAAATATATATATAAAGTGTAAACGAAAAAACAATACAAATATGTGAAGAATAGATACGAAGAAAATGATAATTACGTCTACACCCCACGTATCCACCATGACTTTCACAGGCAACACTGACGAACAGAGACGCGGGCGCAGACGCAATATTATATAATCTGTGATTTGTTAGGAACATTATGTCAGCCAAGAGAAATCAAAACAATAAAAAATAATGTCAGGTCATTAAGTATTACAATTACATTATTGTATATAATCAAATCTTAGCAGGTAGCGTGCAAGGATAGTGTAAAATAAATCGTATTATACTGGGGCTGTCAACGAGTTAAAACAAGAAACCAACATACGGTTTAGTCGATAAATGTCAGATAATCAGATTCCAGAAATGAAAAGTTATTAACTACGAATGTGTGAGTTACCGAAGAAATAAAAAAGAAACAAAAGTGCATCAGAACTGCATCTCGGTGCCAAGGTGACGGGAATTCACAACCAGACACTAGAAAGTGATATAGGGAACGTGCAGGAACTATAGGTGGCAGCACTAAACGACAAAAGAGACACTATGCGGACAGTAAAGGAAACTTATGCTGTCACCTGTCACGCAAATCTCTTCAAAAGTATTATTTTTGATTATGATAAAAGGTATAAAACATGGGTTCCGGTCTATCAATAATGTTTGTCAGCGTAACATGAATGTTGACCAATATGAATTTTGTATGTTTCGTTTATTTTCTCTGATGAAAATTTGTGGTGCATGAAGAAACGGTGGCCTAAACAACTTTCTTATTTTCAACACATGTTTTAATGGAAGGGAATCCTTTATCAGCGAGAACAGTATCTCCAGGCAGAAAAATCAATCCACAATCATTTGTTATAAGCAATCACTATAACGCCCTCCGTAGCATTTAGATACAAAACTTAGGAAACTACAAGGAGTGCAGCCAATTAAAAACTTTATTGTATAACTATGTTTATAATCTGAGTTCATGTGGAGACTGTTGAGGAATATTCGGTGTGAACTTCAGTGCAGTCTGGAACGCCCTCCGTAGCATTTAGATACAAAACTTATGAAACCACAAGGAGTGCGGCCAACTAAAAACTTTATTGTATACCAATGTTTATAATCTGAGCACATGTGGACTCTTTGTTCAACTGTTGAGGAATATTCGGTGTGAACTTCAGTGCAGTCTAATCCATAATCATTTGTTATAAGCAATCACTAGAACGCCCTCGTTAGCATTTAGATACAAAACTTATGAAACCACAAGGAGTGCGGCCAACTAAAAACTTTATTGTATACCAATGTTTATAATCTGAGCACATGTGGACTCTTTGTTCAACTGTTGAGGAATATTCGGTGTGAACTTCAGTGCAGTCTAATCCATAATCATTTGTTATAACTAAGCAATCACTAGAACGCCCTCCGTAGCATTTAGATACAAAACTTAGGAAACCACAAGGAGTGCAGCCAACTAAAAACTTTATTGTTTATCCATAATCTGAGTACATGTGGACTCTTTGTTTAACTGTTAAGGAATATTCGGTGTGAACTTCAGTGCAACATATGTGTGTTTGCTGAAGTTTAAATGGTACGCCAGTACCATTTAATGTTTGCTTGCACGGTTGATTTTGAAGGCTATTGAACTTTTTCAATGCAGAGTGTAACAAAAACAAATTGTGTTCAAATATTTTTGTTACTGCATTTATCCATTTTTTGCGTTTTTCACTTATACATGGTATGAGAGTACTATTCTTTGGAAAGTAATAGAATTTTATTATTTTACGCTATTTGATTAATTTTCATTTCTGTGGATGTATTGGTACATCCAGAAATGCAACAATGGATTATGATTAGCTAGAATAATCATTTTCAATAATAAAATTAATTCTGTTTACTTGTTTTACATGTCAATGTCAAGTATTAATTTGGTACAAGATTCGGATTGGTGACGCCAGTTGGCACCACCGTCGTTGTGCAAGTTCCCTATATCATCATAATAACACAAACAATACGGACGGCAAGACGCTCCTGCCACCATTGCAAGCTGCGTGCAGAACCATTGGTAAGTTATTCGGACGAGTCTTTTTGCTGTTGGAGTAAGTAACGCTTGTATTTATTCCTAAAAGTACCAATTGTTTTTAGAGCACGAAAAGGTGGTGGGAGGTCATTCCAGCAGCGACTGGCGGCGAATTTGAAACTACCACGGAATGCAGCAGTTCTGTGGGAGGAAGCCAACATCAGGTATGAAGACGCTCTGGTTTTAATTTGATTAATATCCCGCGACCAAGACAGTTTTTTATAAAGATATTCTGGTTGTTTTGTGAGGATAGTGCCAAAAAGAAGGGTAGCCAGGTGAAGCTTTCTCCGCGCTGACATTCTCATCAAATTACCCTTATTCAAAAATGGAGTGATATGGGTTCTGGGGGGCACATTGTAACAGAACCTTGCACACGCATTCTGTACCCGCTGGATTAGCTTCTGACTTCTACCGAGAATGCACGCCCCATACACTGTGTCAGCGTAGTTCAGCTTGGATAGGACTAGTGATTCACATAGCATGACTCGCATATCCACACTTATGTAGGGACGGACGCGATACAAAAGCTTTAGTCGGTAGAAGCAGTTGCGCACAGCTTCCAGAATGTGCGTTTCAAAGTTCAGTTGTCCATCAAAAACAACTCCAAGGTTACGAGCTTCCAGAACCCTTTCAACACCACAACCATCAATCCTGAGGTCCAGGTTACAAGTGAGCATTCTGTTAAGAAAAACCCTGGATCCCATCACAATAAATTTGGACTTAGTTGGATTCAGAACCAGGGAGTTTCTCCTGGACCAATCAGAAATTCTTTCCAGATCCTCATTAATCCTTTTCACTGTTTCAGCAGTATCCAGAGCACTAAAGGAGAGATACAACTGTAAATCATCAGCATACAAATGGAACTTGGTGTTGATCAAACATTTGATGATGTCAGCGCTGTACAAGATGAAGAGGAGTGGGCCAAGGATCGATCCCTGCGGTACCCCCCTGCTCACATGCTTTGGACTAGAGGAAATGGTAACTCCATTGTCACTCGACACCTGGACGAATTGGGATCGATTAGTGAGGTAACTCTCAAACCATTTTACTGTTTCGACGTCACAACCATAATAAGATAGCTTGGCGAGAAGAAGCGAAGTATTGATTGAATCAAAAGCACGTGAAAAATCTAGAAGGACAAGAAGGGTTCCCATGCCCCGGTCTCTGGCCTCAAGGATGTTCCCAACCACATCCAGTAGAGCTGTTGTCGTGCTGTGGCCCCTACGAAATCCGGATTGTGCCTGAGGTAAAATACCATTGTGCTCCAGATATGCCCTGAGCTGGTTAGAGACAACCCTTTCCAAAATGATGGTGATTGTGATGGTGATTGTGATGGTGATTGTGATGGTGATTGTGATGGTGATTGTGATGGTGATTGTGATGATGATGGTGATTGTGATGGTGATTGTGATTATGATTGTGATGGTGATGGTGATTGTGATGGTGATTGTGACGGTGATTGTGATGGTGATTGTGATGGTGATGGTGATTGTGATGGTGAATGTGATGGTGATTGTGATGGTGTTTGTGATGGTGATTGTGATGGAAGATTGTGATGGTGATTGTGATTGTGATAGTGATGGTGATTGTGATTGTTATGGTGATTGTGATGGTGATTGTGATGGTGATTGTGATGGTGATTGAGATAGTGATGGTGATGGTGAGTGTGATAATGACTGTGATTACGATGATAATTATTGTGATAACGATAATGGTGATTGTGATAGTTATTTTGATGGTGATTCTGATGGTAATTGTGATAGTGATTGTGATAGCGATAGTGATGGGGATTGTGATGGTGATTGTGATTGTGATAGTGATGGTGATTGTGATTGTTATGGTGATTGTGATAATGATGGCGGTTGTGATAGTGATGGTGATTGTAATAATAATAATTGTGATGATTATTAAATGTGGCACATAGATAGTTTATAACCTGGATTAACTTGGAGGACACTATTATCCCTTTAGTATGATCCAGTGGGACAGTTACCGAACTTCACGCGGGCGAAGCCGCGGGCAACAGCTAGTTTGTTATAAAATGTTTGCATTTTATCACTAAAATTGCAATTTTGAAGCTTGCAAAAAAAAAAATGCGCGCCATTTCTCATAATTTTGATATTTTGTTTGTATCGCATTTGTTGCTGTGTGGTAAAACGATTTATGCAATACATGTTTGTTTTTTCCTCGCAAGTGTATTGAAAAAGTGCGTATGAAACTCGTGAGCAACTTGCTCACTAGACACTCAGCTGATTTACGCCCTCGCCTGCGGCTCGGGCTGCAACCCACAGCCTCGTGTATAATGAGCGACTTAGCTCACTTGTATCATAATGTACTATTCTTCAAAGAAGAACGGTGCATTTTGGATCGAAATATACCTAATTATAAGGTACAAAAAAATATGAAACTTCAAAACCAAACAATTAAACCCTAGTCCACATCATCGCAGGCTATCACTGTCCGTTCTAAGCCGGGTATTCATCAGTTTACTCAGGACTTATATTTTATGATCGCGTGAAATGCCTTGTCATTTCCACGGTAAAGAGACTGGCAGGCGCAAAAGTGATTGTGTTTTGTTTTTTATTTATGCTGTAGTTTTTTCTTTTGTTCGCTGTCGGTTTGAATTTAGAATGTAATTTGAAATGTATTTGTAAGTGCTTTTGTTGTTTTGTAGTTATTTTAGCGTGTCGATGGTAAATGAATGCTTTGTAGTGGAAAATTATGAGTTGAATGTTAGTATTGTTTTGAAGTATTGTTAAGTATGTCTCTGTTCTGGGTTTATTTAAATAATTAATCGTTGTCTCGTTGATGTAGTTGTTCTAGGTTCGATTCCACGGTCGGGCAAATTGTAATTGGGTTTTTCCATCAGGAATTTCTCAGTAGCAGAAATGGAGTCTGGATTTGTGCCCGGTTGATGGTAATAGGCTCGTCCCATGTAACATGAGACTTAAACATGACTGCCGAAATGTGGGTTTACTATTATGTAAGGTCGGAAAAGCTGTTTTGTTTACAGTTTAACCCACAGATTACATTGTAAAATGTAAACCAAATAGCTTGTTCGACCGTACTCCTCTGTCTAACCCCTCGGTGATTTAAGGCGTGATGTTATGTTTTGTAAACACTGACTAATCTTTCCATTTTTTTTTCTTTAAGCGACAGACGGCCTTGGCTACTGAGACATGACACTAACAATAAAATAAAATAATAGCACTTTTGTTGCCAACTATACTTCTACTTGACGCGTCCATGACGGTCTCTAACGAGATTTACGCTTTAGAAGGATAATAACTAAAGAGAAAGCGTTATGTAATAGGTTTTATACTGATCATTATTTTAAATTGTAGTTAAAACTGTGAGAAAAATTGTAGATTACCAGCTTAGGATGAAAATCGGAATTAAGTTGGTAGGCGGATTTTAATTTAATTTTACAGAACATTAAAAGCAATCTGTTTAACATTGCTTTAAGCTTTGACAGATTATAACTAAACTAAGACCCCGTTCCTACTATGTCGTGACGATTTATTTATCGTTGGTGTTTAGTTACAAAAGTCTTGAACGACATTAATCGCGTCGTCCTATATGTGAACACCTCCATTTAAATACACAAGCCACGACACTTAAAACTACGCGATTATCTGTCGTTACGACATAGTGGGGTCGGGGCCTAACCTTTTTGAAACCGGAAGATAGCACAGTGTTCCTAGGCATAACTTTGGATGCCAAGCTTCAGTGGGGCCCGCATGTAGACAAATTGTCAAAAAAACTTAGCTCTGCAGCATACGCCGTTAGAAGAATTCGTGAGTTATCTAATTTAGAGACAGCTCGTCGAAAAATTTAAAGAGATTAATGTTCTTACTGTGCCTTCTCAGTTTATTTATGAAAACGTTTTGTACGCACACAAAAATATTAATTTGTTTAAAAAATACAGTGATATCCATAACATAAATACGAGGAACAAACACAAATTTGTTGTTCCTGCAACGAGGCTAGATGCCAATGTATACGTTTTTATAATAAACTTCTGAGCCAAATTCAAGCACTAAGCCTAAATAAATTCAAATCGTTTATAAAACGGAAGTTGTGCCTGAAAGCCTACTATCATGTTAATCACTATCTCGAAGATAAAAAATAATTTAAAAAAATTAAAAATCCCGACTGCGTAAAAAATAACTAATAAATCTAAAAAAAAAAAAAACTGAAAATAATAAAACAAGTTCAGGAGACAGGACATATTGACTGCAACAGTCGGGACCCATATTTGGATGGAATGTCTAGATTATTTAATGGGTCCCGAGATTTATTAGTTATTTTTTACGCAGTCGGGATTTTTAATTTTTTTAAATTTTTTTTTTTTTTATTTTACACTTTTTAGTTACTTAGATTATATCATACCATTTTAAAATCCTCATGATGAACCCTTTATCAAGCCGTCCAGGCTGCAGAGCGTGCCAAACATTTGAATTTGGCGTTAAAAATCCGCCATTTTGTTTCTTTATTATTTTGATATACCCAGTGTCACTTTCACAGTAAATACGAATCTAACGACACCACTCAAGCTAAAATCCATCTAGTCGTACAGGCTGCAGAGCGTGCCAAATATTTGAATTTCATGTACTTTTATTATACTACTTGCTGTTGCCCGCGTGAAGTCCGGTAACTGTCCCATGGGATCATACTTAAGGGATAACTACTATGCTATATGTTAATTCAGGTTATAAATAGTGGGCCAAATTTCGTAATCATCACAATAATTATAATCATCACAATCACCATCACTATCACAATCACAATCACCATCATCACCATCACTATCACTATCGCTATCACTATCGCTATCACTATCGCTATCACTACCGCTATCACTACCGCTATCACTATCGCTATCACTATCGCTATCACTATCGCTATCACTATCGCTATCACTATCGCTATCACTATCGCTATCACTATCGCTATCACTATCGCTATCACTATCGCTATCACTATCGCTATCATAATCACAATCACTATCACAATCACTATCACAATCATTATCACTATCACTATCACAATCACTATCACTATCACTATCACAATCACAATCACAATCACAATCACAATCATAATCACAATCACTATCACAATCACTATCACAATAACTATCACTATCACTATCACAATCACTATCACAATCACTATCACAATCACTATCACAATCACTATCACAATCACTATCACAATCACTATCACAATCACTATCACAATCACAATCACTATCACAATCACAATCACTATCACAATCACTATCACAATCACTATCACAATCACTATCACAATCACTATCACTATCACAAACACTATCACAATCACTATCACAGTCACTATCACAATCACTATCACAATCACTATCACAATCACTATCACTATCACAATCACTATCACAATCACTATCACTATCACAATCACTATCACTATCACTATCACTATCACTATCACTATCACTATCACTATCACAATCACTATCACAATCACTATCACAATCACTATCACAATCACTATCACAATCACTATCACAATCACTATCACAGTCACTATCACAATCACTATCACAATCACTATCACAATCACAATCACAATCACAATCACTATCACAATCACTATCACAATCACAATCACAATCACTATCACAATCACTATCACAATCACTATCACAATCACTATCACAATCACTATCACAATCACTATCACAATCACTATCACAATCACTATCACAATCACTATCACAATCACTATCACAATCAGTATCACAATCACAATCACTATCACAATCACAATCACTATCACCATCATCGTTATCACAATCATCATCATTATCACAATCATCACAATAAATCAACAATAGCCCTGTATAGAAGTCGAATCCGGCATTTTCTGGATCTCAAAATAAATACCATATTCATAATCTGCACCCCTGATAATCTCGAATTCGACACAGATATTGATTTTTTGATATTTTAACCCCTTCGCACCCCAACGTTACAGGGGATGATGGTATTTCAGGTCCGCCACATTAAATCTTAAAATCGTTGTTTTTGTAATACACCTGACCCAATACACCATACAAAGAGTAACCATGTTGATTTTCAGACTTTGTCGCCCCATTTCCCCCTTTAGGGGTTGAATTCTGAAAAAACCTAAAACACAAAATAATGTTAACGACTCATTTATAAATAGGAGCACTCCTGTGAATAGTCTACCTAATCTTGCTTCCCATTACAAACTTTGGAGCCCCATTCCACCCCCTTAGGGGGTGAATTTTGAAAATTCTTAGTGCACCCCTAAACCACATACGAACCTATTTGCCAAATTTGGTATCTGTAGACCCAGCGGTTTGGGCTGTGCATTGATTTTTAGAGTTTGACACCCTATTTCCCCCTCTTAGGGGTTGAATTCTGAAAAAACCTGGAACCCGTTTCTATTAATTTATCAATAGGAGCACTCCTGTGAAGTTTCTAATAAAAAAATAGTCTAACTAATCTTGTTTCCTCATACAAACTTTGGGGCCCCGTTTAACCCCCTTAAGGGGTGAATTTTGAAAAATTATTTCTTAGTGCACCCCTAGACCACATAAGGAACCTACTTGCAAAATTTGGAATCTGTAGACCCAGCGGTTTGGGCTGTGCGTTGATATATCACCCAGTCAGTCGGTAAGTTTACCATTTTATAATTACACTAGCTGTTGCCCGCGGCTTCGCCCGCGTGAAGGTCGGTAACTGTCCCACTGAATCATAATAAAGGGATAAATAGTGTCCTACATGTTAATCCAGGTTACAAACTATATATGTGCCAAATTTCACAATCATCACAATTTATTATTATCATCAAATTCACCATCACAACCACCATCATTATCACAATCACAATCACAATGGCCATCACTGTCACAATCACTATCACAATCACTATCACTATCACAATCACTATCACAATCACAATCACTATCACAATCACAATCACTATCACAACCACTATCACAATCACTATCACATTCACTACCAAAATCACTATCACAATCACTACCACAATCACTACCACAAATCACAATCACAATCACAATCACTATCACAATCACAATCACTATCACAACCACTATCACAATCACTATCACAATCACAATCACAATCACAATCACAATCACAATCACAATCACAATCACAATCACAATCACAATCACAATCACAATCACAATCACAATCACTATCACAATCACTATCACTATCACTATCACAATCACTATCAAAATCACTATCACAATCACTATCACAATCACTATCACAATCACTATCACAATCACTATCACAATCACTATCACAATCACTATCACAATCACTATCACAATCACTATCACAATCACTATCACAATCACTATCACAATCACTATCACAATCACTATCACAATCACTATCACAATCACTATCACAATCACTATCACAATCACTATCACAATCACTATCACAATCACTATCACAATCACTATCACAATCACTATCACAATCACTATCACAATCACTATCACAATCACTATCACAATCACTATCACAATCACTATCACAATCACTATCACAATCACAATCACTATCACAATCACTATCACAATCACTATCACAATCACTATCACAATCACTATCACAATCACTATCACAATCACTATCACAATCACTATCACAATCACTATCACAATCACTATCACAATCACTATCACAATCACTATCACAATCACTATCACAATCACTATCACAATCACTATCACAATCACTATCACAATCACTATCACAATCACTATCACAATCACTATCACAATCACTATCACAATCACTATCACAATCACTATCACAATCACTATCACAATCACTATCACAATCACTATCACAATCACTATCACAATCACTATCACAATCACTATCACAATCACTATCACAATCACTTCCATCATTATCGCAATCATTATCATCGTAATCACAACCATTATCATCTTAATCACAATCACCATGATCACAATCGCCATCACTATCACAACCACAATCATTATCACAATCACCATCACTATCACAATCACCATCACTAACACAATCACACTCACCATCACATTCACAATCGCTATCCTCGTTATCACAATCATTATCATCGTAATCACAATCATCTTCGTCATTATCACAATCACCATCTCTGTCACAATCACAATTACCATCACCATCACAATCACCGTCACTATCACAATCACCATCACCATCACAATCACCATCAAAATCACTATCACAATCACCATCATCGTTATCACAATCATTATCGTCGTAATCACAATCATTATCATCGTAATAACAATCATTATCATCTCAATCACAATCATCATGATCACAATCGCCGTCACTATCACAAAATCAAGTTAAAACAATCACAATCACAATCGCAATCAGTCTCACAATCACTATCCTCGTTATCACAATCATTATCATCGTAATCACAATCATCTTCAACATTATCACCGTCGCTGTCACAATCAAAATCACCATCACCATCGCTATCACTATCACAAACACCGTCACTATCACAATGACCTTCCCTAACACAATCACCATCACCATCACAATCACTCTCACAATCACTATCCTCGTTATCACAATCATTATCATCGTAATCACAATCATCTACATCATTATCACCGTCACTGTCACAATCACAATCACCATCACCATCGCTATCACCATCACAATCACCGTCACTATCACAATCACCATCAAAATCACTACCACAATCACCATCAAAATCACTACCACAATCACTATCATCGTTATCACAATCATCAACATCGTAAAACAATCATTATCATTGTAATAAATATCATCATCATCACAATCATTATCACAATCATCATCGTCATAATCACAATCATCACAATAAATCAACAATAACCCTGTATAGAAGTCGAATCCGCCATCTTCTAGATTTCAAAATAAATGCCATTTTCGTAATCAGCACCCCTGATAATCTCGGTATCGACACCCATATTGATTTTTAGACATTTCAACCCCATCGCACCCCAACAGGGAATGATGTTATTTTAGGGCCGCCACATTAAATTTTAAAATCGTTGTTTTTGTAATACACCCAACCCAATTCACCATACAAACAATACCTATTCTGAATTTTAGGCTTTGTTACCCCATTTCCCCCTTTAGGGGTTGAATCCTGAAAAAACCTGAAACACAAACGTTAACTCATTTATCGATAGGAGTACTCCTGTTAAGTTTCGAAGAAAGTAGTCTTAACTAATCTTATTTCCCCATGTAATCTTTGGACTCCCGTTCCAACCCCTAAGGGGGTGAATTTTGAAGAATCCTTTCTTAATGCACCCCTAAACCTCATAAAGAACCTTTGTCCCAAATTTGGAATCTCTAGACTCAGCGGTTTGGGCTGTGCATTGATTTTTATACTTTGCCACCCCATTTCCCCCTCTTAGGGGTTGAATTCTGAAAAAACCTGAAACCCGTTTCTACTCATTTATCAATAGAAGCACTCCTGTGAAGTTTCGAATAAAATAGTCTAACTAATCTTGTTTCCCCATACAAACTTTGGAACCCCGTTTAACCCCCTTAGGGGGTGAATTTTGAAAAATCCTTTCTTAGTGCACCCCTAGACCACATAAGGAACCTACTTGCCAAATTTGGAATCTGTAGACCCAGCGGTTTGGGCTGTGCGTTGATAGATGAGTCAGTCAGTCAGTCAGTCAATCAGTCAGTCAGTCAGTCAGTTTCTTCTTTTATATATTTAGATAGATTTGTCATTTCGAATTACATTCAAACATATAAGTTGTATATATTTATGTAATCATCTTTTAAAACCCTTCATTTTGATACCCCACTCGATGGTATTAGAAGGAAAAAAAAATCGAACTCCACAATATGGCACCCCAAATCCACAATTTTTAATTGTTTTTTGATTATAATGTGCCAGTAACACTCGCGCCATCAAGACGAATCTAATGACATTTATTCTATCCAAATCCCTCCATCCGTTGAGGAGTTACAAGGGAACAAAGAAACGGACATACATACATACAAACATACATACAAGGCAAAAAAACATAACCCTCCTTTTGGGCTTCGCCGCAGTCGGGTAAAAAGGCTTGGGATTAAGCTGCTCCAGTGAAATTTGCTCTGTGAATGTCGAAGCTTCGGACTTCGCTTGTTTATTATTTTTTAATACAGTTGCTCAAAAAGTGGTGTATTGCAAGGACGTATAGCGTTCGGGATGTGGGCTATTACATACTAGTGCTTTTTTTTACGTTTCCCGAACTCGTGCGTTCTCTTTCCCAACTGTCAAAATAATGTCTATTAAAAAGAAAAACCAACCATGAAGTTTTTACTAAAGAGTTTTTGTGATTCATACAAATACGTATATTTCTAAAAAGAAGCTACTAATTCATTTCAATATCAGATTTTATGATTTAATTGAATTCATTTCATCTCATTAAATTTCATTTTCATTTCATATCAATAAAAAAAATCTACTGAAGACTAAGCTGTATGGATACCAAAATGGGTGAAGAAAAAAAAAACTCTGCTCTACGGTTGGCGCCATTTTCCAGAAATTTTCTTTGCAACGCTGTTTTTATTATTTAATAAAATAATAAAAACTACTTCTAAATTGCTTCATTTTTTCGCAACTGTATTAAAAATAGTCGTTCAGTACACCTGCGGAACCGTCATTGCAACTTGTTCCGACTGTCAACCCTCGCCTTCGGCTGCGCCTCGGCTCGGGTAGACATTTGTCGGAACTCTTTGCAATGACAGCCTTTTCGCACTTGTAATGAAATATACTATATTCCTTTTTTTTTTCTTTTCCTTTTTTATACACTCTGACATATAATGTTTTGACATGTATTTTTAATTATTTTTATACACTCTGACATTTAATGTTTTGCTATGTATTTTATTATTTTTACTTTTTTTTATTATTTTATTTGACATATTTTACTGATTTGACATGAATACTTATTTTGTTAAGTATTTTTCTTTTTTTATCATCATTGTGACTTTTAATGATTTTTGTGAATTTTATTTACATTCTTTTTGAATAGAACTTGTTATGAATTTTATAAGATTATTATAATATACCATGATGAACAGACCATGTGGGTCACATTTATATTTTTTGTTTATTTTTTCCCACAACTGTCTGGCAGTTTGAGTACTCTAAGCGACCTACCCAAATGTCCTTTCTTTGGTATTGTTCGTCGTTTCGTTGAGCTCATTGAGTTATAAGACGAGCTACACGTTAACTGACACTAATCTGCATAGTCCTCATGTGAATTGAGCAAGATTGTCTGGACTTTAAAAGAGACTATGACCACTGAGTTTGTTTCGGCTGTTTCTTCTCAGAGTAGTTAGGTACGAAACACCGGCCCCATCTAGTTTTAAAAAATGACGTGTAAAAGTGTTTGTAAAAACCTACTTGCAAAATAAACATCATTTATCATTTAACATTGTATCTTACGGGATCTGTTCCGTGATTATTCATTATTTTGAGCTCCCGACATTTCTAAATTTAGTTTTTTCTTTTTATTGCAACAGCGTTGAAATATCCGGTGCTCAGAATAATGGATAATCACGGAACATATACCGTAAATGACAATGTAAGTTTAGCATGCAGCATTTTATTATTTTATGACCACATCGGTTTAAATACTAACTGGAGGAGTTGGTGACGGCCCGTTACATACCGAGTTTCCTCCGTGCCTCGGAAAGCATGTTAAGCCGTTGGTCCCGGCTACTTTTCTACTTGACTGTACTAATCATAAAATTGGTCAACGGGATCAGTTGACCAATTCAAAAATTCACTAGGTTGACTGATCCCGCGGGATCTATCTGTGTGGGACCAGTTTACTAAACACCCTGTCATTTGTAGATCTTTGACAGTCGTTACAGGCCAGTGGCCCGAAGTCTGACAACCAGTCTTACCAAGGGGTATCATATTACCCAGTACTAACTGTATTGTGGAGGTCAGATAGGCAGTCGCTCCATGTAAAATACTGGTATTCAGCTGCTTCCGTTTAGACTAGAAGTCGACACCAACATAGTGGGGAAAATACTAAGCAGATGATGATGTCGTAGTTAAAGCTGAAGCAGATTCTCCCAATCCAATTTCGATCTTTAGTATCTACAAATATGGTATAATTTCCTAGAATTCTAACAGCAATTTCGCAAACAACTTCACAAGCACCTACCACTTAATCATCTAAATCTAGGTACGTTTAGTATATATATTATGTTGAATATTTCACGGAACCGCTTCCTATCAAAACTTTAGGCAGTTTAGATTTATTTATAAAACTTCGTGCTAATTGGAAACATATTTCAGATTAATTAACAAGTTAATGGTAGAACTTTGGTATGTTTTAATCTTGTTTAGGTTTATGGTTAAGCAGTTGTATCTTTAGGTGTTTTTTATTTATTTTTCCTCATCCTTTTATTACAGGATTACCTAATGCGACATTATAGATTGCCGTGTGGTATCCGGCAGAGTAGAATAGAACCAACCCATTACACTCACGGGTGTCGTATAAGGCGACTAATGTCTGAGGCAGAACATCTTGTGCCTCCGTAGACCAGAGAATGGGCAGCAGCGTTTTCTATTAGTCTTTCATCACTGCGATCTCCAATCCACCTGCCAAGCGTGGAGATTACGGCAAATTCCTCCCATCATGGGAGAGGCTTATGTCCAGCAGTGGACGTTATGGGCTGTTGTTGTTACAACAATAAATGACCGCAACTTGCCGAATGTGAAGTGATGATGCAGCTTAGGGTGGAGCGCGCTTGCCTAGAAGAAACCGATGCACTCGAATTTTGTAGAGATCCAGATTATAATAATTGGGAAACACAGAAGCTTCGAGAGGATATCTACCTAAGTATACAAAATAACAAGTTTTGTAACTAATACAAAGAATGCATTTTTTTTAACTCACTCAGAGAACAATGAAATTAGATCGTTATCGGCTACAAGTTACACGGTGAAGCGACGTTTTGCGATAGGGACTGCGGAAAAAAGCAAGAGCTATTTAGCATGTGATCACAAATATGATAAAAAGATTACACTCTTTGCCAAAACGGAAAAATATCTTAGTAAGACATCAGTTTCTAATTAACTCACTTAATTACTGAACTTATGAAACCACAAGCAACCTAACTAATATTATTAATGTGAAAGTGAATTTGTTTGTTTGTTTTTGAGTAACATCTTCAAGTCTTTACAACTAAACAGATTTTAATGAAGTTTGGCACATAGGGGACCATGACCTAGATTAGGCATCTGCCTAGCCTTTTCCTAACCATGTTGGGGTCGGCTTCCAGTCTAACCGGATGCAGCTGAGCTGACTAGCAGTATTTTACATGGAGCAGCTGCTTAACTGACCTCCACAACCCAGTTAGTACTGAGTAATCTGATACCACTTGGTAAGACTGGTTGTCAGACTTTTAAGGCCACTGAGTACCTGTAACGACTGTCAAAGATCTACAAATGACTTTTGGGACCAACGGCTTAGCGTGCTTTTCGAGACACGGAGGAAATTTTGTATGTAATTCAAATTCAAATATTTTAATTCAGAATTACATCCATATATTGTGAGTAGTAGATCATAATATTACTGTGGTAGTAGTTTATCTTAGCCTAATGTTAATATAGTAATGGGTGGTCCCGAGCTCCTCAGCATGTGATCACAAATTTTGATTAAAATATTGCACTCTTTGCCAAACCGGAAAAATATCTTAGTATAAGGTCATCAGTTTTTAATTATCTCACTTAATTACTAACTAATATTAGTAATGTAAAAGTGAATTTGTTTATTTATTTTTTAGTAAAATCATCACGTCTTTACGTCTAAACAGATTTTAATGAAGTTTTGCATAAAGTTAGACCATGACCTAGATTAGAAAATACTATTTTATTATCACCATAGTATTACGAGTATACTCCCGAAGAATCATTTTCCACTTCCACGCAGGCGAAGCCACTAGTAAAAGTTAGTTACTATTTATCTAGAATTCCAGATCTTAAGTTTTCCAAGAATTTCCCGAAGTAGGTAGTGGTCTTTTTGATATTAAAATTATTATCGCGTTTCTAAGTGCAGTTTTCGGTGACTTGAAAATATGCTAGCGAAGTTCTGCGAGCATTGGGCAGGATTCCAAAGTAGGTTAATTAGGAGTTTTTATAATTTTCTTACTTGCCCGAATATTTAGAGGTCTTGATACCGTGAACTTATTTTTAAAAAGTATTAAATATCAAGCCTGTAATTCCCAAACGGTAAGACAGAAGTGTACTTACTAGTACACCCACATTTCACCGGTTATGCTAAGTCCAATGTCATAGGGAGCGAGCCTATTGCCATCAACCGTGCACAAATCCCAATGCCATTGCTGCCTACTGAGAAATTCGTGACACAAAAACCAAATAACAATTTGCCCGACCTGGGAATCGAACCCAGGACCTCATGCTCAGCATTTGTGCTTGCGACCAATAGACTAACGGGTAAATGTGCTAGTAAATGTCCATGAATAACCATCATCATCACTAGCCTATTAATGTTCCCACTGCTGGGACACAGGCCTCCTCTCTATGAGAGGGAATGGGCTATAATCCACCACGCGGCCCCAGTGTGGATTGGTAGATGTCACATGTCTTCGATTTTTTTGGTTCTAGGACATGCCGGTTTCCACACGATGTTTTTTTTCACCGTTTTGAGAGCAGCGGTGATAAAATAAATTACACAAAGTAATGCGCCTGACTGGGTTCGAACCCACGACTTACTGTTCGTAAGTCGGGGCCGCCACCACTGGGCTACCGCTGCTCCCATGAATAATACAGGTACCTATTTAACTGCACCGAGCACCAAACTAAATTGTTCTTAATTGTTTCGTATCAATAGTTTGGAAAAGACTAAGGCCCCCGTTTTCTAAAACTTACTTACGGATAACTGTCAGTTAATATGCTACGTCTCGCAGGTATCGGTGTTTCTATGAACAAAGAATTCGTGTTTCCTACCTGTCACTTGATTCATAGAAAAACCAAATAAAGCTTTTTTGTGACGTTTTGTTTTTAACCGGTCAGCAAAATGTCAAAAAAACGGACAGAAATAGTAACCCACCGAAACTGAATAGTAAGTAATTGAAAATGCAATAAGCAATGACTGTGATCGCCACAATACAAACTCAGCATCAGTCACTGTAGGAATCCTACACTATTAAATGGCAATACTGCCATATTATACTTAATTGTTCATTCGTGCTTCCTCTACTTCCGTCTAACATTGATTGCTGTATGTGTGCAAGCATTGTATTCCGTGTAATAAATAGTTCTTGTGGCAATTACTTGCAGTTTTTTTTTTATATAAAGGACCTACAAACCAGTACAAACTCTTAAACTACAGTCCACGCTCTAACATGGTCCTTCGAGCCGGATATGAACCAGCGACCTATGGATACTGACTTCACTTAAAATGATTAGTCAATTTCATCTCCCCACAATCCAAACATTTTAATCCACTAAATCATTTCAGATGTTTCTCTCTCTTTCCATCATATCCCCTTCTCTTTCTAACCAGTTACCTAATGAGCTCCATTCATATCCCAAAGCGAAATGTATCGTCAGCACTGGACGCTGAAATTCGGTCGAGCGTGACGCTAATATTTGATTTAGGTGTAACTTTAAAACGGGATTCAGAGAGTGGGTTATTTTAAAGGTATGAAAATGTTTTTGAACTCGCATAATTTTGTTTAATTTGTTGATAAAACAGAGTACGAACCTAAACTGTAACCTGTAAACAACCTCATCACGAAGCCGTCGACCAAGCATTCTGTACATCAAACTAAGTAACTTTACGCAAAAACTATTGCTGGGAAACAACTTTTTTTTTGGGGTTAAAAATCATGCTTTGTGGTAGAACTCAATGTAACGCACTCAAAACATTGTGCTGATGGATGGATTAAATAGTACAGTGATTGTGGAGCTGTTTAAAGTAAAAATCTTACAGTAAAAACTTGTATTAAAAAAAAAAAAAACTAATCAAAAAGTTGGAACTTTGACCCCCAATATCTCCGTAACTAGAAGGTTCCCAGGTATGGTCTAGAACAACAAAATGATCGCAATGACGGGGAAAATAAGTAACTTTCGGCTTCGTTAAGAGCTTTTTTACACCCTTTATTACTAGCTTATGCCCGTGGCTTCGCCAGTCCGGGGCATTCGCTT
Source organism: Xestia xanthographa (assembly GCA_905147715.2). NCBI lineage: Eukaryota > Metazoa > Arthropoda > Insecta > Lepidoptera > Noctuidae > Xestia > Xestia xanthographa. The sequence continues at coordinate 21,869,190 of LR990666.1, read as the reverse complement.
GTATGGAGTTCGATAATTGTCCCACGGGATCATGCTACCGAGATCAAAAGTAACCTATGTGTTAATCCAGAATATCTATATATATATAACTATCTTGATACTAAATTTTATCTAAATCTGATGAGCTGTTTGAGCGTGAAGGAGTAACAAACAATCACACATACAAACTTTCGCCTTTATAATATTAGTGTACTACTATTACATATTATTTATTTACACATTATTTTATTCATTTAGTTAGGAATCATGCCAGGATATTTATTTCTCTGTTGGGGTGATTGTGGAGAATACAATTTGTGTCCTCGCACCCCAGCCAGAAGTGACGAGGAGGAACACCGTGTGGATTTAGTCAGTAGGAGTCTGACAGCTGGTCCCATGGCGTAGGACATCCATTGAATTAAATTAAATTTAAAATAGGCTTGCCTCAATTACATCATCATTGTAAAAAATAAATAAATAAATTAACCTTTATTTTCAGACTACAGTCCATAACTTTGTTAGTATTTTAATGTTAGTAACAATGGTGCTTATGTAATTAGGTTAGTATTATTTTGCTCTTATCCCAATTTAATTGGTTTATTTCCGTCGGCCACTACCGGTGTTTCCCCACTGGTGGTAACCGTTGCAACTATTTGTCGCATCTACCACCACTGGTGGTGGTTGAGTCTGTTCAGTTGCATCTGCTACTTAAATTAGTGGCAGACTCAACGATCAAGTAGCCGTCTGACACCACCAAGTATTTCAAATAACAAACCCTAACCCAACCCAATTCTATTTGTTATAAGCCCTTTCTTGGCATATCATCCTTTACACAGTCCAAACAACAACAACAACAACAGCCCATAACGTCCACTGCTGGACATACGCCTCTCCCATGATGGGAGGAACTTGCCGTAATCTCCACGCTTGGCAGGCGGATTGGAGATCGCAGTGATGAAAGACTAACAGAAAACGCTGCTGCCCATTCTCTGGTCTACGGAGGCGCAAGGTGTTCTGCCTCAGACATTAGTCACCTTATACGACACCCGTGAGTGTAATGGGTTGGTTCTATTCTACTCCTTAATTAATTCTTAATGCTCCCGATAGCATGAGACTAAAAATCTTAACATCATTAGCAGTGGATTTTTCTTGTTTTGGGCGACTTCAGGTGTGGTGTTATGTTTATTCATAGACAACAGACCCTTTTCCCAATAAACAGAAACTTTGATACACGTGTTGTACCCGTTGTAGGTGGACCACACACCTGACCTTTAGACCTTTTTGAAGAGTCACGCCAATAATACCTGGGATGACTCCTGACCAATAGTTGAACAAGCTTAGGTTTAGTACTGGAACCTAAATTGTTGTTGTGCGAAGGTTATCTTGAATACTGACATCGGTTAAGGAAAACATCGTAAGGAAACCTGGGATCATCAGATCTATACAAATAAATAAAATTGAAGTATCTGTTTCACCTCATCATCTGCCTAGCCTTTTCCCAACTATGTTGGGGTTGGCTTCCAGTCTAACCGGATGCAGCTGAATACCAGTATTTTACATGGAGCGACTGCCTATCTGACCACCACAAGCCAGTTAGTACCGGGTAATACGATACCCCTTGGTAAGACTGGTTGTCAGACTTTTTGGGCCTCTGACTACCTAACGACTGTCAAAGATCTACAAATGACAGCCGGGACCAACGGCTTAACGTGCTTTCCGAGGCACGGAGAAAACTCGGTATGTAATGGGTGGTCACCCATCCACAGACCAACCTAGGCAAGCACGGCTTAACATAACGATCGACCCGAGCGGCTGTTATTATTTAGCCACGAGCTCCTGTAAGTAGTTGAAGTATCTGTTTTTAATATTAAAATAACAGTTTTTTTTTTAATGCAAACAGGGTGTAAACCTCATCACGAAGCCGTTAATCAAGCATTCCGTACATCAAACTAAGTAACTTTACGCAAAAATTATTGCTGGGAAACGACTTTTTTTGGGGTGAAAAATCATGTTTTGTGGTAACGCACTCAAAATATTGTGCTGATGGATGGATTGAATAGTACGGGGGTTGTGGAGGTATTTATAGTAAAAGTCTACATTAAAAACATGTATTTAAAAAAAAAAAAACTTGTCAAAAAGTTGGAACTTTGACCCCCAATATAACTAGAAGGTTCCCAGTGTAGAACAAAAAACGATTGCAATGACGAGGAAAACAAGTGCCTTTCGCTACTTTTAATAAGGAAGTAATATTTTTATAATAATTTCACGCGTACCTTACCTTAGCGAATGGGCGATACATTAAATTATAACTTCTTATTTGACATTCAAAAGTTCCTTTTAAGGGCCTAATTGAAACAAGGTTGGAGTTTTACTCTGCTTAACCTTTCAAAGATTACAGGCGTGATGTTATATTAGCAATAAGATACTAAATAATCAATTAGACCTATGAGCTTTGTCTCAGCCTATTCCTAAGTCGGACCAGGCTAGCAGACGTAACTTGGGAGCGGGCTGATAAGGCATCAATCATTTATAACTTTACCAACATGGAGAGTAAAGGTGTTGCTACACGATACGCAACGCAACGTTGCGAACCCGTCACGTGATAGCTGCATTTGACGCAACATAATATTCGCTGTCAGTAACATAACAATCTTCATTACCGATTTTCGGCTGTGATTATGCAACGCAACTCAACGACCTGTGGACCTAGCACAATTGCAATGAATAAACGTAATGTAAAATCAACTTCAATATGGAAAATTCTTGATTCGCTCATAAATTAAGCTAGTTTTAAGACGTTATTCAGATCTAGAGCACATACCATTCAAACTTGTCTTCTCAAAAATATTAACAAAAATACTAAAGTACAGTAAATTTTCGATTCCGATTCAACAATCGTTCGAATTTATGTTACACGTTCGCGCGTTCGACGCTCGACCAATTAAAACTGGTTGGGATTTATACGTACAATGCAAAACTAAAACAAATACAAGCCGTTCATTCAACAGAACTTCGTCATTATTTTCTCAGCGTCAAACCGCACCACAACGCCGTGTGGCAACGCTCTTACCCTAAGCTGTAACACTCAACGTTTTCCGATGATGGATTTGTATAGGGCGTTCCCATTTACTGTATACAATCCGAGATCACGGGCTTTTACTTAAACTTCCCAATGCCTCCGAGAATAGAAATCGTTTCGGGTCAACGTACTTGCTATTGAACAGGCGAAGCCGTATTGGTTATACTGAGAAAAATGTGTGGTGGACCGTAAAATAAAAGTACTTTAATTACATCAGATTGTAATGGAAGCCGGACTCAACATAGGTGGCAAGAGACAGGACGTGTTGATGAGGTACGATCATCATCATCATTTAAAGGTAGCAAATTTCCATCCCTTTTACTTTCCCACAGATCAGCTGTATAAATCCTGCAACGTGCTGACTGTGCTCCAGCTATTCATTATGCACTTAGTATTAAAACAGCACACCATGCTCACGTACAATGCTGAGAATACTAACAAGAGACGGTATGATATAGTATGCATTTCTAATACAAGTAATACAACCTCCAAACATGTCTTTGTGGAAAGATTCTTTACATTTTTAGGTCCATTTCTGTACAATAGATTAAATAGAAAACAATATTTATAAGTTAAACTATTTTAGCTGTAAAAAGTCTATTATTACTTTTTTACAACCCATCACCTATGCACAGACAGAAGATTTACTTGTTGTCTGCAAGTGCAACTGCTGACACATTGTTTGTTTATCTTTTATGTAATTTTAGTAATTTACTTTTCTTTCATTGTTAATTTATTTATTTTAAGTAGATATTTACGCACCTTCTAGCGAAACACAGGTTCCACCTAGTTCAGGCAATAAGCAACAGAGCTCTATTTTATTTGTTAAGATACTTAATTGTAAATGTGCCTCTTTTTATAAATAAACGATTTAATTTTTTTATTATTATCAGAATTTATTTTTTGTCGGCGAAGCATTTATCTTCTTTTTCCACACTTTTCTATTACTCTTCATCTATAGCACAGTTCATTCATCGTTTCACATTACATGGAGCGACTGCCTATCTGACCTCCACAACCCAATTAGTATTGGGGAATATGATACCAAACCGATCGAACTCGACTTCGCAGAGTGACTGGTAGTAATTTAATGAGAGTTGCCGAGAATCGAGTTGAGTGGCATGCAATTGAAGAGTCCTATGTCCAGCAGTGGACTGTTGTAGGCTGATGGTGATGAATACAATACTGCGCCCGATATTGCGCCAAAAGACGAGGTACACACCGAGGGTGCAGTTATTGGAGTCGTGCCGCGACGTCAACTTCAAGGCGTTCGTGTTGCGAATACCAAATTGTTATCTGCCCATGGATCACCACGTCCTGCGGCCAAGTCTTCCTTCATCAGGCCGTGGCGTTCAGTGGCTTCCGCGGACAAGTTCCACTGGACAGCCAACACAAGTGAAGTGTGACTAAGTGAAGTGCTACTGACATGGTTTTGAGTCTTATTTACTAACACAAGTTTTGTATTTACTTTATATTTATGTTGCTTTATAAGGTGTATATTTATGGGCCATTGTAGACTGAAATAAATTGATGTTGTTGTTGTTGTTGACACCTCTTGGTAAGACCGGTTGTTAGACTTTCGGTAACGACTGTCAAAGATCTACAGTTGACATCCGAGACCAACGGTTTTACGTGCTTTCCAGGGCACGGAAGAAACTCGGTAAGTAAATATAGTGGTCACAAATCCACGAACCAACATAAGCATGCGAGTATCAAAAATTACCCGAAATAAAAAAATATAAAATTCTCTTATTACACAAAGACACAATGTGCTACAACTTGTACACTACGAACAAGGCAGACGATGACGTCACAGGAATCAGTAATTGATTCCATGAAGCTGTCCCCATTGTCGTTCATTAGGAGATAATTTCTTCTGTTACGGAGTCCGAAGCGTTAAGTGTCCACTAATAGGTGTAGGGTGACCGTGAGAAGCGCGGATATTTGGACTTTTCTTGATATCCGAGGATATTTTACAAATTTTATTTGGCAGCAAAAAGAGAAAGATGTAGTAAACCGAGTATATAATGGTACTTTAGCGCCATGTGTTACATTGTACTTTTCATCTTTGAGTGCGAGAAAAATAGTCATTGTAGTACAAAAACATTTATTAAATATTACATAATTAAACAGATAGTAATAAAATAATATGTTGCATTCGTTACTTGATAAAGTTAAGCCCGGAGGCAGACTGCTAGTCATATATTATAATAAAAGTGTCCGCCAACTCATCCCAATTAGTGAAAAAGTATCAAATTAAAATTTTAATAACGGTTTTTCTGAAAGGAAAAACCAGTTATTAAAATGATACGTATATTATACAATTAAATACATTATAAAATCTTTATAATCATCATGTAATCGGAATTCAGGTTGAAAATATTTAAAAAATAACATAATATTAAGCCAGAGCAAAGGTTCGAATAAAAACTATTTATCTAGATGGGGTACAAACGGTGTCATAGACACCGGCTTGACTACTATCAGGGATTTAAATTTTGATAACACAAAAAAATTGTCGGGACACAATGCGAGTGTGAAGCTCCAACACAGGATATGCCACAACTTCTCTCGACTTACACAACTAATAAATAAATAAATTAACCTTTATTTTTAGACTACAGACCATAACTTTGTTAGTATTTTAGTGTTAGTAACAATGGTGCTTATGTAATTAGGTTAGTATTGTTAGTGTTTACAACTTAAATATTTATTTAGTTAGACCTAAGACAGTCCCCACCCAGTGTCTCTGGATACCACCTGGATCCCCACCCAGTGTATCTAGATACTGATGGGGTAGATGACACCCTAATCAATTGAGTACAGGGTGTAAAAGACCTCATCACGTAGCCGTCAACCAAACATAATATTAAAGGGTATTGAAAAACAAGGAACCGCTGTTATTTTTCATGCGGAATTTCAAAATATTGAATCGGTAATCGGCAATGCATGGTTATTAATTCCAGTTTTTGTTTTGTATTCACAGTATCTCAGTATTCTCAGTTGATGAATTTATGATGAATGTTAAACAATTATGTAAAATACCAATAAAAAATATTTCAAGCATCACAGAATAGGCTTTTATAAGGTCGTTGTAGGCTTTAATACTTTTTTCAAGAATTTTGGTGTAGGGTCAAGATTTGTCTCATCATCATCATCATCTTCCTGTCCTTTTATTTTTTTAGGGTTCCGTACCCAAAGGGTAAAAACGGAACCCTATTACTAAGACTTCGCTGTCTGTCCGTCTGTCCGTCTGTCCGTCTGTCTGTCACCAGGCTGTATCTCATGAACCGTGACAGCTAGACAGTTGAAATTTTCACAGATGATGTATTTCGGTTGCCGCTATAACAACAAATACTAAAAACAGAATAAAATTAATACTTAAGGGGGGCTCCCATACAACAAACGTGATTTTTTTTGATAATAGTATGGAACCCTTCGTGCGCAAGTCCGACTCGCACTTGGCCGGTTTTTTTTTGTCTCATGTTACTTGGGGTCGGCGCAACATGTTGTTTCCTTCCATTCTCCCCGTCAACCATCACGCTATCATTTACTCCTTTTTCTTAAAACAATATTCCTTACACAACCTATCCATAGTTTCCAGGGGTCTTCCTCTCCCTCTCCCTCCATTTACATTTATATTCATCACTCTTTTAGTCACATGCAATTTTATTCGAAGATTGTAAATTATGAGTACGGTAGGAATAATCACTCACAAATGATTGAATTCTTACAATGACCTAAGACAACCTAAAACTTTAAAACGAATAAAAGTATACAAGTAGGGAAATGTCTTTTTTATTTCGGATGGGAAATCATCAAATGACTCCTCCTGCTCTGGGCGGAGCAGGAGGAGTGAGAGAGTGTCAGACTTTTACTGACTAAAACCCATCCATGTTCCTTCATCGCACTTTGTGTTCCGGGGCCATGGTATCTCTTTCGAACAGTCCCGCAACCCCAGCAGGAAGTAGGGAAATGTCTCAAATATCCGCAGAATTACACACACCATGTCACAATAGTAACTGTTCATTAGCCACAAGACCGTCCTAAAAAGTATCGTGTTACAATACACGCTACAAGATAGAATAGAGTAAGGGATGGCACACATTTACGATTAGCTTTTTGTTTACTGCCACTTGGCATGGCATGGTATGGTATGGCGGCATGTGGGTTATACTTTTGTGTAGAGAAAAACGTTAAAAGTTAATGAAAGGTTTTTCTTGCTATGCCCTACATTTCCACATTATTTTAGCATCTCTGCGTGAAACTTAAGAGTTAAAGTATTTTTTTTAAACAAACTTATAGAAATAACTAACATGACTGTAAAGTGAACTCCTGAAGATGTTACATAAAAGTACGGTGGATACTAAGTATGACATCGTGATCGGCCTAGCCTTTTCCCAACTATGTTGGAGCCGGCTTCCAGTCTAACCGGATGCAGCTGAATCCCAGTATTGTACATGAAGCGACTGCATATCTAACCTCCATAACCCAGTAAGTACTGGATAATAAGAGACTTCTTGGTAAGTCTGGTTGTCATATTTTCGGCCCACGGACTATCTTTTACGACTGTCGAAGATCAACCGGGACCAACAGCTTAACGTGCTTTTCGCAGCACGGAGGAAACTTGGTATGTTATGGATGGTCACTAATCCACGGGCCAACCTAGACAAGCGTGCCTTAACTTAAAGATCGACCCGAGTGGCTGTTGTGATTGTCGTAATTGCGAACCCAAACCAATGAAATTCAAGGGCATGTTAAACCTAAGACTATTGCGTGATTATGAGAGAAACGAGTATAAAATGCTTTTATACTACACCTGCGTGGAAAGTAACTTGATACTTTATCAAATTTACGGTAGAAAGTACGTCATTGCATATCGAACAAATATGCGGGGAGAAAACGCATCTGAGGGGGAGAGAAAAGTGTATGAAAATCCATTTCTTACGTGGTTTTTCTTTTTTAATTTTGGGTAAGACTATGCGCCGGTAACCTAAATATCAAAAGCCAAAAAGTTTTTACAGTGAGTTTTTATCTCCAAGTTCGCAAAATGACACTGGCCACTAGCTGTGTGTTGGATGGTGTCGGGCTGGCAGTGCGACCCTGCGGCGGCAGAATAAACAATTTGAAAAAAGAACATGTGAAAATTGCAGACGCCATTGGCGCCATTTCCAATTTGTGTGTTGTTTGAGGATTCAGTTTTCGTAGAAAGTTCTCGTAGGTGTAGTATAAAGCACTATGTATCACTCGAGAGAAAGTGCGATTCCCGATCTCGGGTGTTTTAAAGCCCTCGCCTACGGCTCGGGCTTCAAACGACACCCTCGACGGTAATCGGTCACTTTCACCTCTCGGTGAACAATGTACTATAATTACAGCATTTCATTGTAAATAGATATTTATTAACATTTTAACTAGGGAATTAATGACATGTACGGAAGGCGAAACATCAAGCTGTACATTTCCAGTGTAACATGACATACCTTTGTATAGATTTCCTGAAGATTTGATCTTAATGCAAGCTAATCATCATCTGCCTAGCCTTTTCCCAACTATGTTGGGGTCGGCTTCCAGTTTTACCGGATGCAGCTGAATACCAGTATTTTACACGGACCGACTGCCTATCAGACCTCCACAACCCAGTTAGTACCGGGTAATACGATACCCCATGTTAAGACTGGTCGTCAGACTTTTTGGGCCTCTGACTACCTAACGATTGTCAAAGATCTACAAATGACAGCCGGGACCAACGGCTTAACGTGCTTTCCGAGGCACGGAGGAAAGGTAAGTGTACGTATTAATAAGTCGGGACCTAACACCGCACATTGCGTGAACCTATCGGAGGTGAGAATTACAAAATTGGTGTGGCCAGCACGAAGCCCAGACATGAATCCCATAAAACAGTGTTTTTCAACCTTTTTCATGACACGACCCACTTATATCAAATAATATTTGGCGACCCCCTAACCTTCCCCTTTTTTTTCATTTATTTTATTACGTTACAAATATTAAATTCATTTAATAATTTTAACCAACCAACAACAACAGCCCATAACGTTCACTGCTGGACATAAGCCTCCCCCATGATGGGAGGAATTTGCCGTAATCTCCACGCTTTGCAGGCGGATTGGAGATCGCAGTGATGAAAGACTAACAGAAAACGCTGCTGCCCATTCTCTGGTCTACGGAGGCGCAAGGTGTTCTGCCTCAGACATTAGTCGCCTTATACGACACCCGTGAGTATAATGGGTTGGTTCTATTCTACTCTGCCGGATACCACACGGTTGGAGAAATTTTTTAATACAATTGCATAATTAGGATTCGGGTAAATATCATTATTATGTAGGTTTATAACACATTTTTTTTTACTTGGAATTTGATTTAATTCTCAATGTAGCAAAAACGGATCCACAATGGGAGAAATTAGTTAATGACAAACAAGCGAAACCTGAATAAGATGGACGAGTACTAATAGTTAACATTTTCTTATTACATCTATCTTTATAGGCTTTATTGTTTTGATTATTGAGGTATTTTCGTGACCCCCCAGGGGGTCGCGACCCACAGGTTGAAAAGCACTGCCATAGAACATGTCTGTGAGTAATTAAAAGACGCATCACAAACAGTCCCAACCCTCCAGAGACTATTAGTTAGTCAGCTGAAAATCACTGTGGTGGCCGCCTGGGAAGAAATACCCCATGTGGACATTAAAAAGACTGATAATCCACAGCATGATTGATCGCATGCAGGTGGTCATCAGGGCCAGAGGTGGAAATACCCGCTATTATTTTACCAGTCCCACCGGATGCAGCTGAATACCAGTATTTTACATGGAGTGACTGTCTATCTGACCTCCACAACCCGGTTAGTACTGGGTAATACGATACCCCTTGGTAAGATTAGACTGGTTGTCAAACGTCCGGACCACTAAGTACCTGTAGCGACTGCCAAAGATCTACAACTGACAGCCGGGGCCAGCGGCTTAACGTGCTTTCCGAGGCACAGAGAAAATTCCGTATGGTGGTGGTCATCCATCCATGGACTGACCTCGGCAAGCGCTGCTTAACCCTGAAGATCGACTCAAGTGGCTGTTATTAATTAGCCATGAGTTTCTCTCTTTACAAGACTTATGTAAATAATAAAAGACAAACAAATGAAAATCGAACTACAAAAATGCAAACATAATATCCTTCTTGATTCTGTTCTCCTAGTACTTTCTGTTCAAATTCAAAATTGAGTTCTCTCGTAACAAACGTGCCAGAGAGAGACAAAAAATAGCAACATCAGCTAGAGGTTTCCTTGTAACTTTTGGAGCTGACTGCATTAAAAAAAAAACAGTTGATATTAATGGTTGACGAAACGGGATTCAATGTATGAAAAATAGTTACGTATTGGGATATTTTTCCACTTGTTTTGCACATCTTTTGTTTAATTCTCGAAATGGGAAAGTTACCAAATGGGACTTACCCCAATACCCAGCTTTTATCCAACAAATGATAGTAATCAACGAGCTGTATCATTAAATGAGGCTGGTAATGCTGGTAATAGGCGCTTTTCTTTTGTGAATGCAGCTGTAATCGATGTTAACAGATTGGTGTGGATTTAATGTGTTGGTTTAACTGTTAATTGATTATTTACGTAATGATTACCGTAATTTTAAGTTAATGGCTCTGTACTATGTTACTCTGAGGTGTATACGTACAGTAAGAGTTAAAATGAAAATAATTATTTTCAATGTATTGTATTGTATAAAGGGTTAGGCAGAAGTGTACTTAATTAGTACACTCACATTTTGCCAGTAATGTCTAAGGGCCTACACTCCCTCAAATGGCTAAGCATGATCATCCGTTACGCCTAAAATACTGTCGCATTAATTTTGAAATAACTATATGGTAAAGATGAGGATTAATGCTAAGTACTATGTGTGACGAAAATACGATTCTATAAACTTTTCTCGATACAAAAAAAAATCCAAAGTTACCTCCAAATCGAACAATAAACCGCTGGTCAAATCAAAAAGTACTTCAAATTAGATCATGCAACTTTGTATACTAACTGAACTAACTATAAAGCATACTGATTGATAAAGCAGGTTTTATGTGTTTTATTTTTTTAGTCCAATCAATAGATTTTTTGTAAATCGCAAAAAAGACACTCATTTCGCAATATTCGGCCGCAGTGACTGACGTAACAACCACTTTGTAGTGCAAGCTGATTAGAACTTTATTCTAACAGTATTTCAAACGAAATTTGAACCACCACAAATTTTAATAGAGTTGCTAGTTTTAGGGTTAGAAGGGCCATAAGCTTGTTGTAATAATACTGGCTTTATACTATCCATAAAGTGTATTCAAAATTCTTCTTGGTCTATGTAACTAGGTTACCTGATACTTCATTAAATAACAAACCTGATGAAAGCCATCTTTTCTTTTCTTCTCAAATAACGACGACCCCATTGGCGCAGCGGTAGTGAGGCTGCCATACGTTCTTAGGGTTACGGGTTCGAATCTCGGTAGGAGCAAATGTTTGTGTGATGGCCATGGACATTTAATTTTGTTTCCTAGTCTTGGATGTTTATATGTATAATAAGTATGTATTTACAAACAAAAAAAAAGTACATTATGTAGTATATCAACTATCTGGTGTCCACGACACAAGTCTCTTGCTTAGTCCACACTCAGTAACGAGGCTTGTGTCAGCTTGTGTAGTGCCACCACTAGATGGCGCTGTGTAATGTTCAGTGATATCTATTTATTTAAATACAAAATTACAACAAAGCCCAACTCTAATCCGCTCTGGCTAACCTTTTGAGGATTGCAGGCGCTATGTTATATCTATTTTAGTCCGCAACTCCACACCCAAAAGTGCGTTATTTGCGTATCGTATTACCCACTGACTGGGTTGTGGAGGTCAGGTAGGCATTTGCTAAAAGGGCTTGGTACTAGAATGATACCAGACACTGTCAAGATCGTAAACGCGATAGTATCGATTGAATACCAAACACTGGTGAATGGATAAAAAAATATTGCATTCAGCTGCATCCGGTTAGACTGGAAGCCGACCCCAACATAGTCGGGAAAAAGCTAGGCAGATGATAATGAAGCCTTTTTTTTCGGATGGGAAATCATCAAATGATCCTCCCGCTCTGGGCGGAGCAGGAGGGAGTGTCAAACTTTTACTGACTAAGACCCATCCATGTTCCTTCATCGCCCTTTGTGTTCCGGGGCCACGGTATCTCTTTCGAACATACCCGCAACCCCGGCAGGCATCGGTCCTTATGGACCCCTTCCTTTTTGCTGACTCTTCGAGGACACGGCGGTGCTCCGCACACGCGGGGCACACCTCCACCGTGTGCTCCACCGTGTCCTCCAGTCGATCCTCGCAATGATGATGATGAAGCCTTGTAATTAGTACCTAATTCTAATAGTATTGTTGTTGGACTTTGTTTATTTGTGTTTGTGTTGTGTGTACTGTGTAGTGATAATGAAAGCAGTTATGTAGACATTGTAATTAGTTATTTTCAAGTACATACATAGGCTCACGCCTATTTCGCGTGGGGGTAGGCAGAGACTTCAGAACGCCACCTGCTACGATCCTTACATACTTCTTTTGCCTCATCCATGTTCATATATCTGGTGATACACGCCTCTAGAATTAAAACTTGAAGACTGTGCCAAGAAGTAATGAAGAAAATTGTCGTATAAATTTCATAATTGCGAAAGGATTTTCTGCAAATATTGAAGATAAAAGTGCAATTGGATAGTTATCAGCTGCGTTTAATACGTTTCCTGTCCAGTCGAAGTTTTGGTTAAAATTATGACTGAGTTATTGCTACTTCATTTAAAGATTCTGCATGGAGGTGCTCGTGGCTAAATAATAACGCTCGGGTCGATTTGCAATAAAAATGATGACTGACTTAAAAACATATGATTCTGTTTAGTCCGTCAGTTAGATTATCGAAAAATATTGGACACGTGTTTTTTGTTTTATCAAACTAATAAAAATTGACGAAGATAAAACGTGTCAAAGATCGTGAGTGGGGGGCTTGTGACGTCACATTTGAGTAAAAAATTTACCCGAATGTGACGTCACACGAGTTTTCGACATACCGTATCGTCTTAATTTTTGTTTACGTGAAAAAGAAAAAAATATGTGTCCAATATTTTTTTGGAAATATAACTGACGGACTAATTAGATTTTTTTTTGTCATCTACCTACCTATTTATCACCATAAAATAAAAAAATAAAATAAATACTTTGCACATCTGTGTTTGGGTCATAGGATTACACTATCCTACCAAATTTCACCTAATTGGGTACAGCAGATTCGGAGAAAATTGGCTGTGACAGACCGATGTACTATAGTGGTCTTTCCCGCCTGACCAGTTTAATTTTTTTTCGCTTAAGTCATGCGGAGGCGCCGAGCCACGCCCCCTTAAAGTTTGAGCCTATTAGGAAAGCGTCAACTTTGGCGCGCAAAATAACAATAATCTCATTTGACGTGCGTCGTCAGTGCACTCGGCCGATTCGGTATATTTTCATTCATATTTTTTTTCTATACAAAGTCAACGGGGCGGGGCTAGAGAGCGTTTCTATGTTGCGAGTGCAAGCAAAAATTAGCTTAGTGGTGGTCAGGCGGGAGTGTCCTCGATAGTACAGACAGACGCACGGGTGATCCTATATGGGTACCGTTTTTTTTTTTTTTTTTTTATACGGAACCCCAAAAAAGAACAACAAGTTGGAAAACCATCATGTAGTTATTTCCCAAATATGTTGGGATCAACTATACCAGTCTAACCGAATAGGAGTTATTTACAAAGACTTGCGACTGCCTATCCACCTACTTATCATTATCATCATCATCAGCCTATTAATGTTCCCACTGCTGGGACACAGGCCTCCTCTATATGAGAGGGAATAATAACAAATAATGTATCATTTATTTTCTCTTCACAAAGGTGACTTAAAGTAAAAATGTACAAAATAATGTCTCAGCTGTATTCAGCCTTTGTGAGAGACTGGTGCCTGATGTAGGTTTTTGGGAAAAACCTGTGTTACAGGTCACCAGGCCCCTTTCAGGCTAGAATTAGCTTACAGAGATAACGTTTGAGAGTAGGATTTAAACAATATGCATAACAATATTAAAAACAAAGTAGAAGATAAACAATATGTATAACAAAGGCATAAGAAGTAATAATAATAAAAGAATAACCTACCTACAATCTTGCAGAAGTTGTGGAGTCATGTGTGTGAGTGTGCATGTATCTAGAGTGAAGTGTTAGACTTGTAAGAGATGTATGTGTGTAATTCGGATGAGTAATGTATCAAATGGAATGGGCTATAATCCACCACGCGGGCCCAGTACGTTTTGGTAGATGTCACATATCTTCGAATTTTGTGGTTCTACGACATGCCGGTTTCCTCACGATGTTTTCCTTCACCGTTTTGAGAGCAGTGGTGATGAAATAAATTACACAAAGTAATGCGCCTGCCTGGGTTCGAACCCACGACTTACTGTTCGTATGTCGCGGCCGCCACCACTGGGCCACCGCTGCTCTACTACTACTGCTCTACTTATTTATATAAGCCAATTATTTGAAAACACGATACCCCGTGGTTAGATTGGTTGTCAAACATTCAGAGAAAACATTTAATAAATGTGGATTTAAATATATTTCTAGGAAGCAGAATTGAGTTATATTCAAGCCATCTACCAGAATACCATATTTGGCGCAATTTTATCTTGCAAAGGATAACAAACTGCCTTCTATAAATTCTGGTAATTCCCACTTTATCATGAAAAGCAATTATACAATTTTGAAAATACCATGAAACTTGGCTAAGGATTTATCTTTGGGATACACTTTTATGGGTTAATTAATAATACAAGACACTGTTGATTTCTATCTTAAGAGTTTAATATATTTTGTGGACCAGAATAGAATAGAATATATTAAAAAAGAATATTCTTTATGTACACAAATAGTACATTACTGCAGCGGCCAGCAGAGGCATTAATGGACGGCTGAGGCACACATATGTAAGTTCACCAATGCCTAGTTGTGGCCAAGGTTTGTATAGTATAATGCGAGGAAATTAAAACTCTCGCGTTTAAGAGTTCATTTTTTTTTTTTAAATTAAACCGCTTTCGATTTGCAAGCCAATTCGAAATTTAAATAAAACCTTTGATAAGTTACCTCCTTGGTTGTCATGTTTCAGAGTAACCATGTAATTTACCATGTAATTTATTTGGCCGCTAAACACGACAGATATGGATTTTCATTTAACTTTTGCCGGCCACTGGTGGCATGTATCTGGCCAGTTCCGCAATTTCGATTTATGTCGAAGAAGGTTGTCTAAATAATGCTCAAATTTCCAAGCACATGCTTGGAAATTTGAGCATTATTTAACAAACATTTGAGAAAAGAGATTTAAAAGACTTCTAAAGCAGACATTAGGAATATTTTCATACAAAAAATTTAATCCTGTACATTTTCGATTTTGCCACTCACTGAAAAACTTTCTATCTTGGCTGCAGGCCCCGTCGTCTGTGCACTGGCTAACCTTATGACTGACCTCAACTTAATGGTACAAACCGACATTTCGCCAGTAATATTTAAGTCCTGTGTAACAGCAGGCGAGCGACCCATCAACCGGCACAAATCCACACTTCTTGGCTGCCTAACTAAACTATTGCGTAAGTAAGGAAACTACAAAACAACCAATTAATTAATTATTGAGATAAAGCTCTACTCAAGCAGGATAATGCCACGTGGAACGTGGTACGCGTTTTAATTTAGGAAGTCACGCGATTAATCTCGCCAGTTTAAATATATTTATTTATTAAAACTTTATGCACAAGTAAAAACTGTACAAAGGCGGACTTAATGCCATACCAGTCTACCTTAGGGTGATGCAGAGACAATACACAGTAGGTGCAATAACAGAAAATAACTTTAAGAAAATATTTATAACTAAAATACAAGAATTAATACTTATATACATACATAAAACAATATATATATATACAAAATAAAGTAAGTAATGAAATATAATCAAAAAACAAACTACAACAACTTAGTTATGAGACGCATATCTGCCAACTTCTTGTGTATGTGTTCTCGAGCTTTCACTTTAAATGTGAACCGATTGGTTACCGTCCTGATATTCTGAGGGAGCGCATTCCAAAGGAAGACCGCCTGGACAAAGAAAGATGATTTTATAAAACCAGAGCGATGAGAAGGACACCGAAGTAGACGATTATTCTCAGACCGAAGATTCTTGCTGTGTGCAGAGCATAAATATTGACGAAGAGAAGTTAGTTAAGAAGGAGAAGTAGGTTTATGAAGAAGAGAAAACAGGGTTGGTTTATATCTCACTGGACTTACCAATACAAGCGATTTTTGTTTTGTTTCTGCGGGCGATAAGCTTCAGTTTGGATTGGGTGGCTTTTGGGAACAGGACCGTGGTCCCGGATTTTTTGAGCAGTAGTCAATGCCACATATATGCCTTAAGTTTTGCTGGCACTGATTTTAAAATAAATCTTGAATACGAATAAAATAAGTTGAGGTATAATGTGTTATCGAAGACGTTTGCAAAGCCGCCAAATTGAAATGGGACTGGGCAGGTCACATCCACTTCAAAAGTGGTAACAAATTCGGTTCCGAACAACAGAACCCAGTGACGCGGTAGGCCCAGAAGGAGATGGCGTGACGAGCTGGACCCTTACCGAAAGGATTGGGTCCAAATAGTTAAAGACAGAGAAAAATGGAAACAAGGAAAGGAGGTCATTGCCCTTTAGTGGGACACATCAGGCTCATTATAGAAATATTTAGCTTTATATGAACGTGTCATAACAGAGGAGCTCGTGGCTACATAATAACAGCCGCTTGGGTCGATCGTTAGGTTAAGCCGTGCTTGCCTAGGTCGGTCTGTGGATGGGTGACCACCCATTACATACCGAGTTTCCTCCGTACCTCGGAAAGCACGTTAAGCCATTTGTCCCGGCTGTCATTTGTAGGTCTTTGACAGTCGTTAAGTAGTCAAGAGGCCCAAAAAGTCTGACAATCAGTCTTACCAAGGGGTATCGTATTACCCAGTACTAACTGGGTTGTGGAGGTCTGATAGGCAGTCGCTCCATGTAAAATACTGGTATTTAGCTGCATCCGATAAAACTGGAAGATGGTAAATGTGTCATAACATTGTTTGCCAGTATGTATGCTAAAATATTTATTCTATCATTTTATGGTTGTTTTAAATTTCAAAAACATCTTACATCAGCTTTATTTTTACGTGAATGCGCGTCAGCAAAGAACAGGGTTATGTTTTTAGTAAACAGAAGCCTTCATAAAACTATGGAGTTCTTAGCAGTTTTATTTTACCGTATTTTTACCAGTACTATTATTTTTATTTTATTGTTCAGAACCAGCCATGTGCATATTCTTTGTATAACATTTCGTCGTTGTCTGAAATCTGGTAAACAACATTAAAAGTAATGTTCACATAAGTGTAGATTTACAGAATTTATTTTTAAGATTCAATTTTAAATACGTACACACAACGATATAATAATATCCAGCTACACATTTGCAGAGGGCATTTGGGACTTACGAAGGTCTTGGATATTTGAAAATCGCGTTATGGAACTCAAATGGAGTTGGGCAGGACACCTAGCAAGGCGCGGTGATGGCATGTGGAGTAAGCTGTGACCCAGTGGCGTCCAAGGAATGGAAAGAGAAGTGTTGGTCGTCCGGCGGCGAGTTGGGCAGACGATATTGTTGCCATTGCGGGAATATCCGGCCTGCGGCTGGCACAAGAGCGTGGAGCTTGGCACAAGTGAGGCCTGTACCCAGCAGTGGGTGTGGGTGATGATGATGATGACCCATTTGCAGGGGTTATTGTACATTCGCCACAAAGTTAATTCGTCACATTTGTAATGTGTGTGTTTTTACATGGGTTTTTACTTATATTTTTGGACATTATTAACCTGAAAATTTAAGCATTCGTCATCCCTAGGTAGCTTCATGGTCATTTCCTGGAGACTTATCTAATTCATGTTATTTAAGTTTTTCTGTGGATTTTTATCTCTCTGAATCTTTGTTTACCTTTGTAATGTCAATTAGTGACAGGCCTAGTTTTATTTTTAATTTATTGCTGGAGCTAGTTGTAGGTCGTATAGGTAAATCACATCGACTTAACTTTTCTTTTTATTATGTTCTAGAAATTCTTTCTAAATTATAAAATGTCAATCATCTGGAGATGACAGGAGCCAGGTGGTGGATTTTTCAGTCTACGGCTGAAGCTGAAAGGCATCACAAGTCTTGAATGTTATAAGAGTGTCCAGAGGAAGTTTCCCTCCTCTGAGGTTATTAAGTGACGCGTACCCGTGCCATGTCTTAACATCTATTGCCCGGGCTAATAGGAGTGACGATCCTCCACCCTCCCTTATGATCTGAGTAAACTGACGTCCTCCGGCTCACCAAGAAGAAAACTGACGTCCTCCGGCCCTCCGAGAGGAAGATTGACGGCCCCTGCCTCCTCGGCTGCAATGATGAAGCCTGACGTCCCTTGACCCGCTTCTACAGCCAGAGGGACGGAAGACGAAGCCTGATGTACCTCGACCAGTGTTACTGATGGAAGACGAAGCATGATGTACCTTGACCAGTACTACTGAAGGAAGACTGAAGCCTGACATCTCTCGGCCACTACTACAGCCGAGAGGGCCGCCATTCTCCATTTCATCCTACGTTCATATTCATTTTTAACCGACTTCAAAAAAGGCGGAGGTTATATGTTCGTGTGTATGTATTTTTTTTTTTTTTATGTATGTTACCTGATTTCTCTCCCATTTGTGGACCGATTTTCAAAATTCTTTTTTCATTTGATAGAGTACACTCCCGAGGTGGTCCCATTTTAATTTGGTGAAGATCTGATGCTGACCTTCGGAGATATACAATGGAACTCTTCAAAAAGAGACGGCAAATCTGTTGTGATAGCTCCAATCGGTTGGATGTTCATTGTTTATACAATATCATGACGGAGCATCACGCCTGTATGCTCTGAGGTGGTACGCAGATGTGTACAATTTACCTGATTTCTCTCCCATTTGTGGACCGATTTTCAAAATTCTTTTTTTACTTGAAAGAGTATACTCCTGAGGTGGTCCCATTTTAATTTGGTGAAGATTTGATGCTGATCTTCGGAGATATACAATGGAACTCTTCAAAAATAGACGGCAAATCTGTTGTGATAGCTCCAATCGGTTGGATGTTCATTGTTTAAACAACATCATGACGTAACATTACACCTGTTTGCTCTGAGGGGTACATAGATGTGTACAGTACACCCAGATTTCGACAGTTATGGCATGTTATGTTCCATTTATTGGGGATAAGCCTATTACCATGACATGTATTGTTAACCATGTACAATGAATGCATAGCAAATATTTGTAAGTATAGGATATTACAACTAAAAATGGAAAAATAAAATAAAACTTTTTTGCCAAAAATAAAACCGACTTCAAAAAAAACAACAAACAAAAAAAAACACAAAAAGAAAAGGACAAAAAAATACACTAAAAGAAAAACAAAAAAAAAAACACTAAAACAAAACTTTTTTGTGGTTTTGTTTTAGTGTTTTTTTTTCGTTTACCAGCTTCTCTGGCCTAGTAAGGGTTTAGTTAACTTCTAGCTCCGTATAGGTAAGCCCTTTATGTTAGGTTATTTCTTAATAATAAATTCTTATAACTCGTCCCCTTGACTATTTCTTTTAACAATACTCCCCTCCAGACTGAAAGTTAGGTAGGTTAGTGCTCAGTGTGACCTTACAGTTTTCTGGCTCCTATCAGGAAAATGTAACGTTACACATTTTTGTAAACTCCATACATTGAAAGTGTATTCGTCACATGCATAAAAAGTATGTGTAAATTCGTCACAAGTCTTCATAGGTACGTAATTAAGTTCAGTGACCTCTTTGGCCCAGCGCACACCGCTGGAGGCGCAGCGGAGCGCATTTGAAGACAACAATTTAATATAAACCTTAACTACGTTGATATACGGTCGCGCGCATGCTCTTGTTCGACTGCAGATGGCGCTGCTTTATAGTAAACATTGGCTCCGTGTTTTAAATTTCACCAAAAATAGTAAAAGTGCTCTTTTTCACCAGTTTTCAGCATAAATCTTACCTAAAGTGCGTATCTATTGAGTACAAAGTGTTATACAGCCAAACGAGTAAGATTAACACACAACTTCGAAAACAGTCGTGTGATTATCGGATTCTCGTAACAGTGACCCTAAAACTACCACTAAGTGTGAGCAAGCTGGACAGTGTTTCTATAACGCCAATAAAATCACCCAGTAGCAAGAATTAAAGTGAAGTGAAGTGATATTGTCTAGTAAAATTGAAAAAAGAAGATTGATAAATTCGTTTTTTATTCAAATGTCAACAATGATCAGCTGGCCATCAGTTTTTTTGTGAATAGTGACATCTATTTTTCACAAACAAAAACTACACATTCAGCTAAACTGTTAAAAGTGACATCTAGTTTGGCAGATAAAAACTAAAAAGTCGGTAAAACAGTTCTGGTCAATACTGGTGTAATATTTCACT
The DNA here is from genome assembly GCA_905147715.2 of Xestia xanthographa. Classification (NCBI taxonomy): domain Eukaryota; kingdom Metazoa; phylum Arthropoda; class Insecta; order Lepidoptera; family Noctuidae; genus Xestia; species Xestia xanthographa. The sequence continues at coordinate 21,848,525 of LR990666.1, read as the reverse complement.
CAACTTTACAAATTGACTGTGGCGCGTAGGCAAGCTTGTCGCTTTACACGCGTGCGGTCGCAAGTTCGGGTTGGTATCATTTCGTCTAAAAAAGCAAGCTGGTCTAATTAGCAAGTGGTCTAAAAAGTAGACTGGTCTAAGTACAAACTGGTCTAAAACGCAACTGGCAAGATGGTCTAAAACGCTTCTCGCCTAAAACGCAACTGGTCTAAAAATACTTATCGTTTAAAACGCAACTGGTCTAAAACGCTACCCGTCAATAATGCAACTTGTCTAAAAAGTTTTTTGTGTAAATATCATCCCGTCCAAAATTAATAAAATTACCTCAGTAAAATTATACTTAAAAATTAAATTTAATTATAGTTAAATTATAATAATTTTGTAACTAAGCCTTTTATCAAACTAAAAATGTTCCTTTTAAATTAAAAATGCTCCTTATTAAATAAAAAGTTTTCTTGCTCCAAATAGGTCCGGCCTTTTTATTTTACACATAATGTAAAACTATCGTTTGTATATTTTTTAATTCTTTCTAACTTCTGTTACTTTTTTCAAACAGTCAAATGGTGAAATCAAACCTTCACTACTTGGTCCAAGATCCACATGTAAATTATATTTAATAAATAACCATTTCACAATTTTCACACAATAATAATTTAGCACAAAGGCAGGAAAACATCACGTGTAGTGGAATGAAGTCTTCATTAATCAAACATGGTTTTTAATATAATCTAAAGTGGGGGTCTACCCTTTATAGCAGAACTTTTATGTCATAATATTATTTTGGATAACAGTGGATAGCATAAACTTCATTTCGCAGAAAATCGTTTGGCAGACACTCATTTATCATACATTAGATTATTTATACACCATGCATGCAGCCAGTGGTGACGCCATCTCGTAACCGTGCTTGTAACTTTTCTACTCATCAATCGATCCTTTCGTATGACGTAGATCATAGGAACAGGCGACGATATATGCCCATCCCTTTCCCTCCTTTAATTGCGCTCGCCTGCCAAATCGGCGCGGCGAGAGTCAAGTTCTCATAGACTTCCGTCGTGTGTGGTCACATCGCGCCGCACCGTACGTTTACCGCACCGCGCTGCGCTGGTATCTACTGATCACGCGCCGCGTCGGATATCCCGCTATCGCAAACCGCAAAATAAAGAGACTCCACGAAAAGACAGCTAACCGTTCGCAACACGACCGCGCTGCGTATACGCCAGCCTGCAGGTCAAACCGCTCTCCGCCGGAATCGTGATACAACCAGCGCCCCGGGGCCATCCGCGACCTGGTGCACCAGAAGACACTCACAACGAGTGTTTCCATCAATCGCCGGCATCTTCAACCTATCGGCCGCGCCATCGAAGCCGCCACGTGGTCCAGAACAAGGTAGGTGAGCGACGAGCTTTCCATCTCTTTTTAATCTATTGTCGCCTGTTCGTATCATTTTGATTCCCCAAGACGATAATCAGAATCCTCAATACAGTCCACTAATAAATAAACCCCATTTCTCTAAATAATATAAATTTTCAAAATCGTCTTATAAATTGGTTGGAATTTACCCACCATATTTTTGGTCCATTTCGAGCGGATTTACATCTGTGTTCTATTGAAATTGGAGTCACCATAACTTATCCCGCAAGAGAAGGATTCATAATCCATATTCTCCCCATATAACGCGTAGGTATCTTCTAAAAGTACCTACCCAGGAGGTTACTAGTACATAGCTAGACCCCCCTATTCCATTACATACCCATTACGTGGTTACTCCCGCAGGTAATATACTCAAAGTAGCTACCTACGTACATACATAATCGTAATAAAACTATCATAGTTGTCTAGAAACTTCCATATTTCAAACAACTTTTAGTATTACCCCCAACATTATAAAAAGTTTTTGCTTATATAGGAAAAAATCACCGCATAACCGCTGCCGCTTACCTTACATAATATTAACATATCATAATTATCTACTTTAAAATTAAAGTAGGAACGTTAGATAATTAGTTTGTTAGGTTGTAGGTACATACATATACAAGCTAAAACATGTCGAAAGATCAGGAACTTTCCATTCTGGAAGCAAAACACAACTTATTATTCGAGCGTATTCAAGAAATATACGAGCGTTCACAGACAGCAAACGCTTCCGAAGATAATAAGAAAGCGTTTCTAAGTTATTGCTTAACTGTGGATAGTATTAGAACAGATTTCCAACGCTTGCTTGATACCTATAACGCGAAGTTGCTGGCTATAGATCCCGACGCAAAGCCGAATTTCCAGTCATATTCATCTTTCGAAGATTTATATTGTATTATCAAGCGTAAACAATCACAGCTTGAAGGTAGAAGTAATTCTCATGCGCAGGCGTCGCCGGCGCGGTCTCCGCGACTACCTCCAATCGAACTTATGTCTTTCGACGGCGATATACGGAACTGGCCGCTATTTTACGCTAGCTTCAGGTCAATAGTGCACGACAATGACTCGTTGACGGATGCAGACAGGTTATACTATTTGATAGGCAAGCTGTCACCGAAAGCGCAGTCAATATTTGCGGGAATTATACCCAGTGCTGAAAATTATCAGCTGATATTTCAGTCGCTTGTGGACAGATACCAAGACACCCGCGTACTCGCATCCACATACTTTGACCAAGCTTTGAGTCTTAGATTGACCGGTCCGGCTTCTGCCTCCAACTTCCAGCTGATTATTGATAATTTCATAGAGGATGAATCACATAAACCGGTTCGGGTTGTTGCGTCAACGCGACCGATTCTGAGCGCCCGTACTATTACTACACCGCCCGCCTCGCAATCCGAAGTGGCTTTGTGTGCGACGTCCATTGCGTGTGCACGCAATTGTCACGGAAGCGCTTGCCCCGTTCGGCGCGATGCTAACCAGCAACGTATGTCGTCGACGACTGTATTGTTTTCGACCGCGCAAGTTATCGTTTACGATACTGTTCGTAATGAGCCGCACGTGGTAAGGTGCCTCATTAACATACATAACATTTCTCCCGCTGTTGAGTCGGTATTGGGGTATGTGATTATGGGTACTGTACCTACGTCACTTACTCCTAAAGATACCATGTCTTGTTTTGTTGTTCTTCATGATAACAATATTGATCCTCTTCTCAAGCGATTTTGGGAGCTTGAGGAGGTCTCCGCACCGCCTTCACAGATCCGCAAGGAACTCGAATGTGAGGAACATTTCTGCGCAACCACAGTTCGTGATGACACCGGCAGATATGTAGTGGCGCTGCCCTTTAGTGGCAATCCGTATTTGTTAGGCGACTCCTACGCCGCCGCACTGAGACGTTTTCATTGTTTAGAACGCAAACTTGACGCTTCGCTCAAATTACGAGGCGCTTACAATGACGTCATCCGCGACTACCTAGATAATTCTCCTCCCGCGTATTACATCCCGCATCACGGCGTAGTTCGCGAAGATAAAGTTTCTACTAAACTTCGCGTGGTTCTAGATTCCTGTTGTAAAATTACGTCGGGTCAGTCTATTAACAACATTTTGCATGCCGGCCCTAATTTACAAGGTGACTTATTTAATATCATTATGTTAATAAAGTTTCGTCTTTTCAAAGTCGCGCTGTCAGCTGACTGCTGTCATATGTTTCATAATATCGGCGTTCGTGAATCTGACCGTAGGTTTCAAAGGATATTATATCGCTTTGACAGCGGTGAACCTTTATCCGTATACCAGTTTAACAGAGTTTGTTTTGGACTCAAGTCCAGCCCATATCACGCATTATGCGTTGTCCGCAAGTTGATAGCCGATGAAGGCGACAACTCCCCCCGCGCTGCCACGGTTCGCAACGACAGTGGCAGCTATATAGTGAAGTTATACCTTTGTGGTGACTCACATTCGCTAGGCAGTTCATACGCTGCTGCAATCAAGTTACGCGGCGCCCATCATGACGTCACGCGTGCTTGCATAAAACAAGTGTTGTACTTATTCCCCGCTGCAGCAGCTGTTGCCACCCCCGCTTTATATATGGATGACATCGCCTGTCGTGTCACATCCACCCCGCAAGTGATTTCGCTTTGTGAAGAGCTTACTCAGTTCTTCAAGCGAGTCCAGTTTGATCTGGTCAAGTGGACGAGCAACTGTAAAAAGGTTCTCGCATACTTGCCTGATTCTTATAAGGCTTCTCCAGACATTAAGTTTGAGAAGTCCGTACCGCAGAAGGTCCTCGGTTTACGCTGGGACAAATCTCGCGATAGTTTCCTTTTTGACGTCGCACCACCTGATGACGAGCGCACCAAGCGCACTACGCTGTCCACTGCGGCTAGACGATTGGGCTTACTGGGTTCTGTGGCTCCCACAATTTTGTACGCCAAGCTCTTGAATAAAGAGCTTCGGCTATCAAAGTGTGAGTGGGATGACGCACCTCCCGACCATCTTATCACCGCTTGGAGGCAATTGTGTATTGAGCCCTCTGCGCTCAATCAAATTGCCATAAAACGTCATCTTAGGTTGGTCGACGGATGTACTGCCGATTTAATAGGATTCGCTGACGCCAGCGAACGCGCTTACGGCGGAGTCGTATATTTGCAAGTCCATATTGGTTCGAACTTCTCTGTGCAGCTAGTTTGTGTCAAGTCCAAGGTCTCGCCGGTCAAACCTATTTCGGTTGCGAGACTGGAGTTGTGCGCGGCCCCTCTGCTGTCTCGGTTGCCATGCATGGTTCGAGACACAGTTTCACCCCACTACCCCATCAATAAAATATACGCATTTTCCGACTCCAAGGTAGCGCTCGCCTGGCTTTACTTCTCTCCGCACCGTTGGCAGACTTTAGTCGCCAATCGTTTTATTAAATTAACTATACTCTCCTTCATATTCATTAGTTGGAAGTTTATTCCGCCCGCTCCACCACATTTAAGTGGACCATGGAGAAGCGTGGTCGAGGCCATGGGTCAGGAGATCCTCTACTACGAAGAGCTTTACTCGCTTCTGCTCACAGCACTGAGTAGGGACCCTGTCGATCCGTCAGCGTTACACCTTGCGCATTCCCTGAACACAGCGTCATTGCCGTCACTGCCCGCTCCTAAAACAGACTCGTCTAGCCTGTTTCAGAAACATACTCTGCTAGAGAGGTTCGTTCGGTCGTTCTGGCGACGCCTGCGTTCGGATAATTCTCCGCCGCTTACATGGCCCTTAGCCATCATAGAGATATGGCACACATATAAAACCGGTACAACCCGCGTTGTTACTGTCAAACCCGCGAAGGGTAGCTACGTGCGCCCTGTTGTGAGCTAGCCTTAAGTTAGATCTCTCTTAGTTTAGGTATAATTTAGTTATTAGCTTTCATTATAAGTGTTCCGCTTTAGTTTATCTAAAATTAATTTAATCATAACGCAGTATTAGTTTATGGATAGGTTGTGCGGTGGTGTACCTAACATAGCTTATCTTATTTGTTTCCCTTTTCTTCTAAAGGTAACCCTTTAACCCCGGGGGGAAATGGTGACGCCATCTCGTAACCGTGCTTGTAACTTTTCTACTCATCAATCGATCCTTTCGTATGACGTAGATCATAGGAACAGGCGACGATATATGCCCATCCCTTTCCCTCCTTTAATTGCGCTCGCCTGCCAAATCGGCGAGGCGAGAGTCAAGTTCTCATAGACTTCCGTCGTGTGTGGTCACATCGCGCCGCACCGTACGTTTACCGCACCGCGCTGCGCTGGTATCTACTGATCACGCGCCGCGTCGGATATCCCGCTATCGCAAACCGCAAAATAAAGAGACTCCACGAAAAGACAGCTAACCGTTCGCAACACGACCGCGCTGCGTATACGCCAGCCTGCAGGTCAAACCGCTCTCCGCCGGAATCGTGATACAACCAGCGCCCCGGGGCCATCCGCGACCTGGTGCACCAGAAGACACTCACAACGAGTGTTTCCATCAATCGCCGGCATCTTCAACCTATCGGCCGCGCCATCGAAGCCGCCACGTGGTCCAGAACAAGGTAGGTGAGCGACGAGCTTTCCATCTCTTTTTAATCTATTGTCGCCTGTTCGTATCATTTTGATTCCCCAAGACGATAATCAGAATCCTCAATACAGTCCACTAATAAATAAACCCCATTTCTCTAAATAATATAAATTTTCAAAATCGTCTTATAAATTGGTTGGAATTTACCCACCAGCCAGCATGGTTTTTGTCACGGTTTCGGCGCTGCGGGGCTCCGGCGGTCCCAGGCAGATTTAAATTACAGTCTAGGGGTAGGGCAGACCGGGCGGGAGGAAACGTCCGGGTGTTTCCACTGTGAGGATCGATCGGAGGACACGGTGGAGCACACGGTGGAGGTGTGCCCCGCGTGGGCGGAGCACCGCCGTGTCCTCGAAGCGGCGATTGGCGGCAGCGACCTCTCGCGTCCGGCCCTGGTGCAAGCCATGGTCCGGAGCGAGACGGAATGGGACGCCGTCACCTCCTTCTGCGAAGCAGTAATGCTAGAGATGGAGGTGGCAGAACGGGAGAGGGAGAGAACCTCTCAGCGTCCCGGCTGCCACGGGAGACGCCCCAGGCGTCGGGGGCCACCACGTGGCCCCCGGCCACCGTAGGCGCGGGCCTGTGGACGGTGGGCTATGGGCTAGCTCGCCGTCCGTCCGTCTCATGACGACAGGCCGTGTCGACGGCGCGTTCGTGTTCCACGCGCGCCTCAAAGAGAGTCAGCAAAAAGGAAGGGGCCGTAAGAACCGATGCCTGCCGGGGTTGCGGGACAGTTCGAAAGAGATACCGCGGCCCCGGAACACAAAGGGCGATGAAGGAACATGGATGGGTTTTAGTCAGTAAAAGTCTGACACTCCCTCCTGCTCCGCCCAGAGCGGGAGGAGTCATTTGATGATTTCCCATGGGTAGGGCAGACAAGATTACGTGGAGTCAGTTTTGGAGCGATTCGCTCCCGTCCCTAACTTTTATAGCACAACATATTGACTTTTTAAGACAATTTTTATTCTAATTTAAGGTTAAAAATGCAATTTTATAGAAATGGCAATAATGCCTAATAATATTATTCAAAATTAAATTCTGCCATCTTCATACTGCATAGTATGAAGATGGCAGAATTTAATTTTGAAGTGAAATTGTACCAAATAATCGTCGCTCTAAATAAACGTTATTCTAAACAAAATTATGCGGAATTTGAACATTGCCAAAGGTAATTATGCGAAATAAAATTCTGCCATCTTAAAAGTATGCCATTGTAAATTCGGACATACAAATATTCGGCCAAACAATAATTATATTAAGTTAATTTTATTCCTATAAATATTCGTTTAAAGAAGATTATGCCAAGTGTGTTATATCCAAATAAATGATTAATAAATCCAAATAAATTTCGGAGCATCAAGAATTCAAGATTCTGCCTGATAGAAGGAACCTCTAAATTGGCCATCTCCACTTGTATGCCAATCGGCAATCGGTCCATAATAAAAATTGTCTCAAAAATTAATTTTTTGATAAAAACTTGAAGACCGCTTGCTAATTAGACCGTTCTTGTTTTAGACCAGTTTGTACTTAGACCAGCTGCTTTTTAGACTGCTTGCTAATTAGACCTATTGTGCTTTAGACCAATTTGTACTTAGACCAGCTGCTTTTTAGACCGCTTGCTAATTAGACGATTTTTGCTTTAGACCAGTTTGTACTTAGACCAGCTACTTTTTAGACCACTTGCTAATTAGACCAGCTGCTTTTTTAGACGAAATGATACCAACCCGTAACGACGAGACCAACCATCTAGTTCTTTTTGTATGTTTTTCAATATCTATTGCTGTTAAAAACATGGAAGAAATGCAAAAGGGTACGTTAACACTCAAAGACGTCGCCAGATAAGTATAGATTTCCAAGACAGCGAGTACGAACTGGACATTTCTTATCAGAGTCTACCAAACAGTATGAACAAAGACGAAATAACTACAATCAAGGAACAACTCACAAAATTAAATCTCGAGTTACAAATAGCAAACACCGAAATAGACAATTTAAACGTTGAGAATAGCGCCTTAAAGAAAAAATTATCAACTTTCCAGCACAAAATTAATATGTATAAATCAGTAGGTGCCTTTGAACTAAATAGGAGTAATAAATCGATTGCTTCCCCACTTAAATTTTATTCTCCTCAGTATCAAAAACGCCAGAGGTCGTGTGGTTTGCGAATGGGCTTGACAAGGACTTCTTCTACAGAACTAGTTATAGATGCAGTAAGAAAAAGTCAAAAGCATGACGATAGCAACAGCCTAAGTTATTTTTTCGAGCAACCCATAACAGACAACATGGGCTCACAGGATACAATTATAAACCATCAGCCATTTTACCGACCAATCTTGGAGAAATGTAGCATCGACATGGGTACAATAGTAAACTCTGAAACACCGGAGACTCTCACCATAAATACAAAGGTGGATTTAGAGAATACAAACATTGGTAACATCCCGAAGAACGGAGACTGTAATGAAAGAAAACACCAAGTAAAAATTTTTGCTGATCAAACCGGACTTGGTATGAGATTGTTAATTCAAGAACTACTAGGACAGTCCTTCAACGTGACATCAATAGTAAAGCCTGGGGCGCCAATGGCTGAAGTCATAAGTACATGTGTCTTTGAGTGTAAAGATTTCACCAACTCAGACTACATATTGATATTAGGGGGTTCTAACGATTCAAATCCTTTAAATTTCCAGTCAATATTATATTATACTTTGGGTCAAATTAAACAAACAAACGTCTTAGTTGGCAAAATTTATAAAAATAAATGGCTTAGTGTTAATATGCTTTTTTTTTTTTTTTTTTTTTTTTTCGGATGGGAAATCATCAAATAACCCCTCCCGCTCTGGGCGGAGCAGGAGGGAGTGTCAGACTTTTACTGACTAAAACCCATCCATGTTCCTTCATCGCCCTTTGTGTTCCGGGGCCACGGTATCTCTTTCGAATAGTCCCGCAACCCCGGCAGGCATCGGTCCTTACGGACCCCTTCCTTTTTGCTGACTCTCTTTGAGGCGCGCGTGGAACACGAACGCGCCGTCGACACGGCCTGTCGTCATGAGACGGACGGACGGCGAGCTAGCCCATAGCTCACCGTCCACAGGCCCGCGCCTACGGTGGCCGGGGGCTACGTGGTGGTGGCCCCCGACGCCCGGGGCGTCTCCCGCGGCGGCCGGGACGTTGAGAGGTTCTCTCCCTCTCACGTTCCGCCACCTCCTTCTCTAGCATTACTGCTTCGCAGAAGGAGGTGACGGCGTCCCATTCCGTCTCGCTCCGGACCATGGCTTGCACCAGGGCCGGACGCGAGAGGTCGCCGCCGCCGATCGCCGCTTCGAGGACACGGCGGTGCTCCGCCCACGCGGGGCACACCTCCACCGTGTGTTCCACCGTGTCCTCCGGTCGATCCTCACAATGGAAGCACCCGGGCGTTTCCTCCCGCCCGATTCGGTGCAGGAACCTCCCGAACACTCCGTGTCCGGTGAGGACCTGCGTCAGGCGGAAGGTGAGGACGCCGTGGCGTCTCTCAAGCCACTCCTCAAAGAGGGGACTTATCGCCACTATCGTGGCGTGCCCTGCACGGGGTTGTGACAGTCGCTCTCTCCATGTCGCCATGAGATCCCGCCGGAAGTCTGTCCGCTGAGCGACAATTTGTCGCTGCAGCGGAGTTTCCCCCCGGCGTAGCGCCTCCGCGCGCCATTCATGTAGGCGCGCGAGGACTATCGCCTCTAGATCCCATGGCGGCAATCCGGCAAGGAGGCTCGCCGCCTCGCGGGAGATCGTACGGTACCCCCGGGCCAGCCTTACGGCTACTACCTTTTGGGGCGCGTTCAAATAGTGAGCGGCTCGCAGCCTCAATGAACGCGCCCACACCGGGGCCCCGTAAAGGGCCATTGACCGCACGACTCCCGCGTAGAGCCTCCGGCAGGAGGCGTTCGGCCCCCCCAGATTGGGCAGGAGCCGCCTGAAGGCAGCCCCAGTCCGTTCCAGTTTGGGGGCCAAACGTCGGAAATGTTCTACGAAGTTCCACCGGCTGTCAAGGACAAGTCCCAAGTACTTTAACGTCGACTCGACGCCGATGGATACCCCTCCTACCGTCAGTGAGGATCCCGGAGGTGGCGCATTCCGAGGCCCATGAAAGCACATGGCCTCGGACTTGTGCAGTGCCACCTCGAGACCCAGTTGCCGGATCCTCTCAAAGTGTTAATATGCTTAATAAGTCATTAAAAATGGTATGTAATAATTTTATGAATTCAACATTTTTGCCACTGGACTTGGATTATTTTAACACAAAATTCAGATCAAAATACATTAATACAATGCAAGCTAGCAGACTTATCCATAAAGAAATACTTCGTTTAAAATACAAAAATGACTATTTGTTGTATAATAATCGAATTAAAAGTAGTGACCAGTATGGGCTAAACGGATATGTACAAAAGTGTTATAATAATGTATATACACAAACAGATAATGAAACTTCATCAAAGTGTCGCATAGCAGTTACAAACAGCATAAGCACTCAGACTGACAACCAGGAAAATAATGACGATTTTTTTCGTAAGTAAATTGTTCAGTAGCATGTCTCACAGCACGGCAACCAATTCTGTAACTCATGATAACAATTATATCTCCCTCAATATCTACCTACAGAATGTATGTGGTATAAGCAACAAAAGAGATGAATTAGATCTGTACCTACAAGAACTTAAACTAAACAATTTGTATGAGTGTATTACGGAACATTTCTTGACTATGGAATCGGCTTCTCTATTCAATATTAACAATTATAAAATGGTGTCTTTTAATGCTCGAAAAAATAAAAAAGGGGTGGCAGCCTAATAATGGCGACGAATGATGTTGTTTGTGAAGAGGTACCCTACTGTCAAAAACTATATAAAATTGAAAGCTTTGAAATATGTGGTGTTAAAGATTCTAATACCAACATATACATTTTCTGTTGTTACAGAAATCCTGTTGAACAGAACTATGAAACATTTATGTCTAAGTTAGAGCAATTATTGGAACACTTTTTTAGTAAAAAGTGCATCATCTGTGGAGACTTCAACATCGACTTACTTAAAAATGACAAAAAAACTTTAAATTTCTTAACACTACTGACATCTTACAATTTTAGACCCATTATTAACGAAGTGACATATAGACGAAATAGCGCGGAATCATGTTTGGATAACTTTTTGACGAATCTGCCGGATAATTATTTCAATGAACAGTTTGTTGATCACAATTGCTTGGCTGACGGACATGCAGCATTACTATGTGGCTTAAAAACTGAAAAATTAATGTCAAATGGCGATCAAGATTTGTTAAATATAGAAATTAGGCAGTTTAGTGACAGAAATTCGAATAATTTTAGACAACGTTTAGAAAATTGTAACTGGACAGAAGAAGGTTTAAATGGATTCATAAAAAAACTTGGCCAAATATTTCGCTGTAGTTTTAAAAAAAAGAAACGAAAAGTTAATCTTAAAACATTTTGTAAATCACCATGGACAACAAAAGGAATAAGAGTATCAAGCAAAATGAAGCGATTCATACTTCAAAACATAGGTAAGATGACTTGCAATGAGGAAATAGGGATGTATGTAAAAACTTACATTAGAATATATAGATCAGTCTTAAAAAAAGCCAGACGTATATCGGTTAGGAAAGAACTTGAAAAAGCAAATGATTCTTCAAAAGCTATATGGGGAGTTATAAATAGACATAGGAACGCTCAATCGAAACGTGGAAGTAGTAAAGACATTCTTTTGAAAATAGATAACAAAATAATATCAAATCCTCAGGAAATAGTTGACATTTTCTCGAACACGTTTGACAAAGCCGACCTTGTTGGGGAGCTCAATACTTATGAACAAGCCATAAACACTTTGAAAGATAGCGTTAGTAGAGTTAGTGTAGAAATGTCCTGTGAACCAGTGACTGCAGGTGAAATTAAAAAAATTGTCGATGCAATGGCGAACAAGAAATCGGTTGGTTATGATGAAATCCCAATACAAATATTTAAAAAACATATTGACTTATTGGCAAAACCACTGGTACATTTTATTAATAAGTGTATAAACGAGAGTGTGTTCCCTGAACAGCTTAAGATAGCAAGAGTTCTACCAATTTATAAAAAAGGGTGCAAAACCGATCCCAACAACTATCGACCAATTTCTCTCTTGCCTATAATTTCAAAAATTTTCGAGAAAATACTAAAAATAATGCTTCTTAGACATGTAAATCGCAACAAAATTCTTAATTACAAACAATTTGGTTATCAAAAAAATGTGGGAACAAATGACGCAGTTAATACGTTAATGGAGGAAGTAATAAACGGAATTAATGATAAATTAAAAGTCGTAGGGCTGTTCCTTGATCTAAGTTCTGCTTTTGACACAGTAAATCACAAGTTACTACTAGCAAAACTGGAGCATTATGGAGTAAGAGGACCAGTCTTAAACTTGTTTAAGTCTTACTTAGAAAATAGGAAACAATATGTAGAAATTAAAGTAGAACAAGAAAAATGTGAGAAAATTTTCAAATCGGGACTAAAACAAGTAAGGCAAGGAGTTCCACAAGGCTCAATATTAGGGCCAATCTTCTTCATCTTGTTTATCAATGATTTAATTAACTTCATTTTAAAACAAACTGATACTAAACTCGTTCTTTTTGCTGATGACACGAATGCCATTATAACCGCGGAAGATATGGGAACTCTTGGTAGTAAGGTAAATAAAGCTCTGGCGCTCTTTCATTGTTGGTTTACCAACAACAATCTTATCTTAAACACCAATAAAACGAACGCTATGTTATTTAGAACAACGTCGAGAAACAAGGATTCAATTGACATAACCTTGAATGACAATAGAATAATATTAGTAGATAGTGTGAAATTTCTAGGTATTTACATTGATGAAAGCCTAAATTGGAAAAACGAACTATCAGCTTTAGAAAGTTCAATTAGTTCAGCTTGTTATGCTCTTAGAAGCCTTCGAGATGAAATTTCTATCGAACAATTAAAAATAGTATACTACTCGCTTGTTGAGTCAAAACTAAGGTACAGCATTGCTCTATGGGGAGGTAGCTATGAGTACAATGTAAATACTGCTTTTGTTATACAAAAACGAGCTATAAGAACTATGGTGAGAATTCCGCAGTGGGTATCATGTAAGGATTACTTTAAAGAACTACAGATATTAACGGTCCCTTGTTTATACATTTTAGTTCTTCTAACAGACCTTATGAAAAAGCTGCGGGATTATGAGACACTTGAGGACAGAAATAAGCGAGAAGCTACAAGACGTAAGGACTTACAATATAAAATACAACCGCATTTAAAAGTAGTGAGTCATGCTGCATGCTATCAATCAATTAAACTATTTAATAAACTACCAGGAGAATTAAAGTCAATTTATAATATAAATCAGTTTAAGCACCAGCTAAAGTCATTTTTGAAAGAAAAATGCTATTATACACTTGATGAGTTTCTCAGTGATGTGAATGTCTAAACTACATAGCATGATAATTAACCACTTGTTGACACGATGTATTTGGTTTTGACATGATAATTCTTTATTTTTTTATTGACATGTTTATTTTTTAATGGAATATTTTTATTTTTTTGTGTGATTTTATGATTTTTTATATTGACATAATTTATTTACTTTTTTTAATTTACATGATTTTTTTTAATAAAAAATAAATAAAATAAAATAAAATAATCTTTAATTCGGATAAGCAACATCCATATGGGTTAGTAAAAACAAAAAGATAACTTATACCTATGTTAGTAAACTTATACATATTATCTATTTGACAACAAGGCTGTTGTTCAAAATACATCTTTGAACAACATCACCTAACAAAGGAGAATCCAACCTCCCCGCTATGGTCTTCAGGATGGAGTTGGAGCTGTCCCGCACTCTGCAGAGCAAAGAGGCAGATTTCTGTCTGACTATGGCGTGGAAGCCATCGACGTGTGCTTGTGCAAACATACCTGATGCACTGCAGAAACGGGGCAGCCCCATCAACATCCTGAACCCATTATTATATTGGACCCGTAGGGCGCTGATAGCCCGCTGAGTATAGTTGGTCCACAGGCTGCACGAGTAAAACACTTGGCAATAAGCTTTAAAAAGCGTTATTTTTACTGCCCTGCTACATCGTGCAAACCTGCGGACCAACATGTTACATCGGACGGCCAGCGCCCTACGTTCCCTCTCAATATCCACTCGATCATTAAGGTCGTCGGTTACATAATGCCCCAGGTACTTGAACTGGTACACTCGCAATATTTCATTCCCATTTAGTTTGATTGGGGGCACATACTCAGGACATTTAACACCGCCAGCCTTAAAGACTAAGAACTCGCTTTTATTGACATTATATATTAGGCCATGCTCACGAGCATAGCCCTCACAACAATGAAGCAATTCTCTAAGTGCCCTAACCGTGGGGCTCAGCAGCACCATATCGTCAGCGTAGCTGATGTTGTTGACACTAACGTCATCAATGCGACATCCTATTTTCTTGCTACTGAGCTCAACGATTAGATCATTTATATATAGGTTAAACAATTTTGGTGACGTAATCCCTCCTTGTCTTACCCCACACTCTAGCCCATACGACACAGACCGCCCATCGGCCCATCTCACACTGTTCGTTTGGTTATAATACCAATACTGGAAGATACGCAACAGCTCCGCTGGCACTTTTCTCTCCCGCAGCTTTTCCCACAAAACCTCGTAAGATACAAGGTCAAAGGCACGGGAGAGATCTAGAAAGCAAGCATACACTGGTGTTTGACGTTTTGTGTAGTATTGTACCGTATGCTTGAGGCCGAGAATCGCACTTTCAGTGCCAAGATCATTCCGAAACCCAAACTGTGCGTCGTGTAATTTTAAAAAGCTATCCAATCGCGCGTCCAGCTGATTGTCGAGTACCTTCGCGATAATAGTTGCCAGGGAGATGGGTCGATAGTTAGACTTATCAGCAACGTCACCTGTTTTATTCTTAACAATAGGCACGACAATAGTTTTCAAAAGATCACAGGGAAGGTACGAGTGACACATACATAGCGAGTAAAACATAGCGAGCACTCTCGCCATGTGTGGACCAGCATGCTGCAAGTGCTCAATGCTTAAACCATCGTGACCCGGGGACTTCCCTCTCGTCATTTTCTTAATGGTGCTTGACACCTGCTTGGCTGAGAAACGAACCAGATCAGAGTCACGACAGCATCCGTCATCGAGCTCTCGCGACGAAGGGCCCAGCGGCGACTCCACTTTAAAGTGGTCCATAAACATGTTGGCGATGCTATCCGGCTGATCAGCACCGTTGACACTCACAGGAAGGCCAGGCTTAATATCAAACTTTTTAGTAGCCTTCCAGAACTTCTGAAAATTATTGGCTTTACGGAGAGAAGCTACAATATCAAGCTTAATTTGTTCTTGATGCGTCTGACACCACACTAGTTTACTTTTAAACACCTTTCTAGTCAGGCACATGTCGTTGTAGACATCGCCAGAAGTTGGTTTATTGTGCCATACCCATAGCTGATACTTAAGCCTCGCCGTCGCGTGGGACTCACGCACGTGCTTGTTCCACCCAACAACACGGCCAACATGTCTATGAGTCCGTGTTTCCACTTGGCTCTGTACCGCGGCCTCTGACAAGGTAGTAACAATACTTTCATACATCTTGTCAAGAATCACCCTATGCTCATTATTATTACAGTGGCTATTACTGCACAAACCAAATTCCTGAGGGTAATCAATCAGTTTTAACTTACTATTACATAAATTATAGTACATGCTTATTTGATCGCTATTCCTCTCGCCCCAAATTACGCTGCTACGTAATGTTTTATGGCTTACTATCTTAGGTTTAATCTTATCTAACCTACACTCAACAAATATGGGACAGTGATCAGACCAAAACACATCATGCACAATACCTATCTCAGTAACCGTCAACCAAGCAGACTGTGTGACGACACAATGGTCAAGCCATCGCCTACAACCGTGCGCGTCACTGACAAAGGTATAGCTGCTCGCCCCTAAGCCTAGTTTCTCAATGTCCGCACACCTCCAATTTTGTTCGTTACAGAATTCTAAGAGTTCACAACAGAATGACTCACCGGGGTGTGCGTTGAAATCGCCGAGTATGTAAACTGTTTCAATATTACTAGCTTCGACAATCGCACTCACTTCACTTAGACACTCTGTGAATTCTGTCAGATTTTCACTTGAGTCTGTCGGCATGTAAACACTGAACACTATTATGCATCTGTCCCCGAGTGAAACTTTAATCGCCGTTAAACGCGCACTGATACAGCTGATTACCGTTACTGATTCAAAGACTTGCTTACGCCACAGAATCGCCACACCACCAAACGGTCGCCCTCTTAATAATCCATCTGAGGTGTCAACAGCTGACTTACCGGTGTACTCGAAATCACTATGAATTTTTCCAAGATAGGGTATATCATGAGGAAGTAGCCATGTTTCCTGGAGGGCAACTATGTCAGCTGACTGACACAGAGAATGAACTGCCTCAACAGATCGCTTCACCGATTTGCAGTTAAAACTTACAAATTTACACGTCTGATTGCTATTTTCCATTATTTATTGTGTCAATGTTTGCTTAATTATGCCCGCCTTGGTCTTGTAGGCTTCATTTACAAAACGTCTAAAAGTAATTCCGTCAGGCCATAACGTATTATCTAGAAATCGTTCTAGTTTCGATTTGGGGACATACAGCTTAAAGGAGTTGTACCACTTTTCTGTTTTTCTATTGATTTTAAACAAAGTTACATCTTCCTGTGTGCTGTCTTTAATATAAGCAATAATATCACTCTCATTCGTGGTTTTACACACATTTGAAATGAACAATGGTACCTTGATGATAGCTGCCTTAAACTTCCCATCTGGACCTACGTTCGCTTTTCCCATCTTTCCATGAGATGAGGGCTTCTTGTGTTTCTTATATTTAACAACATTCCATTTTTCCCCTACTATTTCCTTGCACTCGTTACTCGCCTTCAGTACATCTGCCATCGACTTACGCGTATTACATTGCGGTGCAGGCGAGATATTAGTGGGAACGTTCGAGTTAATGAGATTAGAGCTCGCGGTAGGGGTACTGCATTGTTCATTCGATCGCCGGTCGTCGACGGAGACTCGTTTTTGTGAGTCATCAATGTGGTCCGGCCGGTGCGCGAGCGAGACAGCATCGCACGGATTTACGTTAACCGTCAAAGTCGCAGTTGATTGCTTCGCCTCGTTAACGGTCTCTGGAGTAGACAATAGTTTTCCCTGTTCACCCACATATTTTGGAAAATAATCACTAATTATAGATTGTGACCTGGATTTCGGAGATTTATCGTTGCTTTTTGAAATTGAATGCTGTTGTAAAGCCATTGGACCACTGTCAAAGTTGTGTATGTCTTCAATAAATGCGCCTCGCCTTCTATTGACAAAGTCAAAGTTATTGTGTACAATTGAGGCACTCTTTAGATTTTCTAAATCAGTTCTTAACTCCAGTAGTTGAGATGCTGTCGCACAGTCATTCTTTAAGACTTTGATATCTGCTTGCAGCACGAGAATATCCTTTAATAGTTTCGTCGCGTCTATATGGTCAAACGTAACCGGTGGTAGTTTTTGAAGATCACGCGCAACGAAGATGGGTACTATCTCTGGATCAGTGACCTTCAGAAGACATATAATATCCTCGATGTCCCGTGCACTTTTTCCTTTACTTTTACGAATTTTCCGTTTAGAGTTTGGCACAGAGTCAAAAAGAAGTGTCTTCGCCGCCACTATTTCACTGTCTGCAAAAGTATCACTGCATATCCGGGTGAGGGAAACCTCATCCATCACATCCGCCTTGTTTTGTATAAACGCTAATAGCTCATTAATTACTATATTACAATTTGCACATTTGACAATATCTGACGCCATTGCACCGACAATAAGACAGTACAGGTACGCTAGTAGTACGTACGCTCACATTCGCGCGCGAACGACGACTCACATGACGAATGACATGATAATTTTTTTTTTTTTATTGACATGTTTATTTTTTTTTACTAGACATAATTTTTTTATTTGTGTGATTTTAATTTTTTTATTGACTTAATTTATTCACTGTTTTAATGTACTTATATGATTATTTCTTTTATTGACATGATTTATTTTTTTTCCTTACCCAGATTTATTTTTATTGAAATGATTTGCATTTACTTTTTAATAACTTTTTTTTTTTTGCTAATGTACCGAATTTTAATTGTATTATTTTATTTTTGAATTGTAAACATTAAAATCCGTGTTGTGTTAGTTTTTAATGAATTTTCGACACAATGTAAAAATTGTTTATGAAATAAATGAATATGAATATGAATATGTAGTAGCTTGAAGGCGCTCCGAGTACCGCGTGCGAATTTTACTGACCGTATACAAGGTGGTTAAGGTTTATATTAAACTAGCTTCTGCCCGCGACTTCGTACGCGGATCCTGTTGCTTATGCCAGCGACAACGGGGTCGTCAAAATCGAAGATCTGAAACGTCTGATGTCGAATTTTAAGAGCCCCGGGACGGGAATACAACGGGATGCGCGAGACGATTCGAGACGTTCCAGATCTTTCATTTTTGTAAGTCAACAGGAAATGCCCATCAGACCAAACAACACTTGCTGAGACGTCATTCCTATGTGTTATGGTGTAGCTGGGCTCTTGGAGTTCCACAACAGGTGTTCCAGATCTTCGATTTTTATAAGTCAACAGAGAGTGCTCATCAGATTGAACAACTTTTGCTAAAACTTCATTCCTATATAGGTATATGTTATAGTATAGCTGGGCTCTTAAAGTTCCACATCAGGTGTTCCAGATCTTCAACAGAAAATGCTCATCACGTGGAACAATTTTTGCTATGGTACCATTTTTGTATCTCTTATAGTTCAGCTGGTCTGTTGCGGTTCTGCATCAGGTGTTTGTTTCTAAGATAAAAGTCAACAGGAAATGCCCATCAGACCGAACAACTTTTGCTAAGACGTCATTCTTATATGTGTTATGGCATAGCTGGGCTCTTGGAGTTCCACAACAGGTGTTCCAGATCTTCGATTTTATTAGTCAACAGAGAGTGCTCATCAGATTGAACAACTTTTGCTAAAACGTCATTCCTAATTATATGTTAGTGTAGCTGGGCTCTTGGAGTTCCACATCAGGTGTTCCAGATCTTCAAATTTATTCTCTCAGCAGAAAATTCTCATCACGTGGAACAAATTTTGCTATGGTACCATTTTTGTATCTCTTATAGTTTAGCTTGTCTGTTGCGGTTCTGCATCAGGTGTTCAAGTTTCCAAGATAAATTATAGCCTATATCTTGCCCAGACTTAATTTCTATACAACAAAAAAAAAACATTCAAATCCGTCCAGTAGTTCCGAAGATTAGCGTGTACAAACAAACAGACCCACAGACAAACAGACACACAGACAAACAGACAGATTTTTTTTTTGGATTCGTGTTCTATTGCTGTTTCTAAACCCCCCTCAATTATTTATTTATTTTTTAATATATTCAATGTACAGACACAGTTTTTTTACTGTTTTATTATATGTATAGATATAGATAGATATAGATAGAAGATATAGATTGTTGTCTTCAAATGCGCTCCGCTGCGCCTCCAGCGGTGTGCGCTGGGCCTTATTGTATTGAAATCATACACAATGCTATGTAAGGCAACTTGTGCTAGGAAAGTATAAATCTAAGTCGGTACTCGGTATGTGGGTGAATGTTGCCGGAATACTTTCTAAAGAAAAACATAAATTGTCTAAAAAAATTATACGTAGTATAAATATACAAAATTATAATTTCACAAGCTACTGTAAGGCTTAATCTACCCGTATAGTATGTAATTGCTATTATGTTTTGCCCAAGAAACCTTAAATTTATTTTACAGAACAATTAAATACTTACATTACTTTTCTCCTTTACCGTGTGGTTAGTGCCTAACCTGGTGTCAGTGCTTTTATGCCACCCATCTGGGCATAGAAAGCAAAAGAAAGAAAAAAAAAGCATTTATTAGCCCGCACAGGAAACACACAAATTAAAATGGTGAAATTAACAGTACAACTAATAAAAAATAAGAACAAAGAAAAAAAAAGAAATGGAATTGGTCCTGTACGAGGCCAAAAGGCCTATCTCAGCATAGTGCTGGTATTCTGATAGGGCCCAGAGTGACAGGAGTGAGTGGCATCAGATTTGGCTTTACATTTCGTCGAGAAATATCTCTCAGGCATGCTGGTTTCCTCACGGCGTTTTCCTTCACCAAAGCAAGTGACAATTACACAATAAGCACATGAATTCCATCCGAAAAATCAGAGGTATAAGGGGTTCGAAGTCCAGACCTATGACTTGGGAGTCCAACGGTCAAACCACTAGGCTGTCTATCACTCCCATACTTACATTTATAACGCTATTTCTTCCCCAAAATAAAACACGCAAATATTTAAAAATTTTCAAAATCAAGTCTCCCAAAGCCGCAATATCTGCCGGTGACATATGTCAAAATCTCCGTCGTTCCGTATAAAGTAATGCATCGATGTGTATTCTTACAAGATATTTGGTAAGAGAAGCACGTGTCAATATGTAGGGTATGCCAAATGCACTGCCCGATAGAAAACGTGCTACTATTGGTTGCGGAGGGTAAAATATTTACTTTTTGAGTGTTTGTTATTGAGTTTGTTTTGAGGGAGAATTAAAAAAAAAAAAAAAAATGTAATAAAAAGGAGGGAAAGAGATGGGTGGGCATATACTTATCGTCACCTGTTCCTATGATCTATGTCATATGAAAGGATCAATTGATGAGTAGAAAAGTTACAAGCAGGGTTACGAGATGGCGTCCGTCACCAGTCTATGCTATTCAGGATGGAAGGGACATCAAACCACAAACTGTTACTTCGTATTCATATCTACATCATTTTGAACCCCCAAACAGAATTTTTTCATCGGTAATCTAAAAAAACTGCTATTGCACTTTTATAGGAAACAGCAGGTTCTTTTTAAAATTGTATTTGCTTGATACAATTTAAAACCAAAAGTTAGGTTTTTTACAAAAGCTCTCATAAGTCGCAATATTGCAGGTCAAGTGGATCCAGCGCTTCGTCAGCTCGTGTTAAATAATCACAGACGAATTTCAAGGATAAGTCGCGCTTTCCATAATCGGTCTCTAGATGGGTGACCATATCCATACTGAGTCTCAAAAAGCACGTTAAGGCTGCAGTCTCGCAAAATTCACTCGCTGCGAATTATTTGCGCAACAAAGTATATATTTTTTTAAACAAACGGATGAGATAACACGAAATATTATTATTGCACTTATGTAACCATAATATAAGTAATAGCTAGTTATTTTTTTTTAAGTTCATTTAAGTGGATTATGTTAGGTAAATCAAGCGCTAGATACAGGTCTTTCGTGCCCAACATCATTTCGAGTTGTGTTTGCGCGCTTAGTTTATGGCAATAAAGAATTAATTTACAAATCTGTTCAGCGCATAATGACCTCAACATACTCGTCTTCTAAATGCGCTGATTAGTTTTTTCTAATTATCTTTCATTTTCTTAATTCAGAGGTCACAATTTCATCAAAATTCTCTGTTTTTATCTCTTAATAAACGGGTTGTTTCATAAAAACTATGCATCGTAAGTATGTAATAATTAAATTATTTAGATGCCAAGAGTTTAATAAAGTAAATACAAAAAAAAATTGCACCTAAATCACCTTACTCTAACAATAATAATAATCTCAAAAGACCTACAAAAAAAGAGTTTATAAACAAGAATTGCAAGGGATTTCTTGTCTATAAAAACTGGTAATCAGCTGCGTCCAGTTCGTCTGGAAGCCGACACTAACATAGTTGGGCAAAAGGCGGGGCAGATGATAACATCCAGCACATCACCAGCAGTCAGCCCCACAACGTTTACTATCATCATCTTCAACATATTCCTGCCCTTGTTCCATTCTACTTGGTGTCGGCGCAACATGTTGTCTTCTTCTATTCTCCCCTGTCAGACGTCACGGCATCATTTACTCCTTTCTCTTTCATGTTATTCCTCACACAATCAACCATCATTTATTTGTCTTCTCTCTCTATTCGTCCATCACTTTTTTACTTCGCACGATCTACTAGCACCTATTTCATACCTACAATAGAGACCACAAAACTAACGCTGTCGCACCACACAATCAAAATCCAATGACATATGAGCCAGTAGTAACTGGCCCGATCGAGTTTGGACCGGTTTGCGGTATATTTATCATCGTACGCCGAGTTACGAGGCGAAACGAGAAAATATGGACTTCGGGCGATATTCAAATGTTTGAAAGTGTCGCTGTTAAAGATTTTCCTCTTTAAAACAACTTTGTTGTATGGAGTTTTGATCTGAATTTGAATACACCAGTATTGAACTGAACGGAGTTTGTAATGATTTTGCTGCAACTTTTTTGTCCGAAAATGTTCGTCAACTATCTAACCTTTTTGCTCTAAGTTTGGGTCGGCTTCCTGTCTACACCGATACAGCTGAATACCAGCATTATACATCTGACCTCCACAACCTAGTTTAGTACTGAGTAATACGATACCCCTTGGTAAGACTGGTTGTTAGACTTTCGGGCCACTGACTACATGTAACGACTGTCAAAGATCTACAAATGACAGCAAGGACCAACGGCTTTATGTGCTTTCCGAGGCACGGAGGAAGCTCGGTATGTGGTCACTCATCCATACGGCGACCTTGGCAAACACGGCTTTTCGGCTAATATTTATGAAGATAGATTTACGGAACTCTGAATGTAAGACAGAACACGCTTTAAGAAGGCCGTCAGACCCTGTGGGTCAGAAAGGGCTAAATAATGTTCAGGAGTCAAGACAAATCAGTGATGGTGCACATACATAATGCTAACGATCTCGCTTTGCTTTTCAGCGAGACCGTTAGCGAGGTAAAAAAACACGGTGACTTGTCTATACTATCTATACTAATATTATAAAGAGGTAACATTTGTTTGTAAGTTTATATAATAAGGTGTGCCGGGATGTTTAGCTTGATTTATTTACAAATAGTGTCCAGAAATTAAAAAAAAAACGTTAAGTAACTTTTTCTTTGAAAAGTAACTTTTTTGTGTAATGTGTTTTATTTTGTTTATTCTACTTAGTTTTTTCTTTGTATAACTCTCACGCTGTTTACCGTTTACCGTTTTGTCAATTTAAACATAAGTTTATATAAGTGGAAACTTGTAATTGGCTTTCTTCTACTTATTACTTCTGACTACTCGAATGTATTAGCTGTAAGTTTTCTTAAAATTAATAAAATAAAATAAAATAAAATATGTTTGTAAGTTTGTATGTAGGGGGTAATCTCCGGAAGTAATGAACCAATTTTAAAAATTGTTTCACTGGTAGAAAGCTACATTATTCGTGAGTGCTATAGGCTATATTTTATTCCCGTACTCCCACGGGAACGGGAACTACGCGGGTGAAACCGCGGGCCGTCAGCTAGTCGATATATAAAGGGTGTAAAACACCTCTTAACGAAGCCAAAAGGCACTTGTTCTCCCCGTCATAGCAATATTTTTTTTGTTCTACACCATACCTGGGAACCTTCTAGTTACGGATATATTGGGGGTCAAAGTTACAACTTTTTGACAAGTTTTTAATGTAAGATTTTTACTTTAAATACCTCCACGATCCCCATACTATTCAATCCATCCATCAGCACAATGTTTTGAGTGCGTCACATTGAGTCCCATATCTTCCCATGGGTGTCGTAAGAGTCGACTAAGGGACTTACCAGAGAATGGGCAGCAGCGCTCTCTTTGCTTTTGTAACAACCGCACTGCGATCGCCAACCCGCCTGCCAAGCGTGGTGATTATGGCAAAACGCCCCCTTGGAGGGAGGCCTATGTCCAGCAGTGGACGTCTTTCGGCTGATATGATGTGTGTGTGTGATATGTGACATTGAGTTCTACCACAAAACATGATTTTTCCCCCCAAAAAAAATGTCGGTTCCCAGCAATAATTTTTGCGAGTAGTTACTAAGTTTGATGTAAAAAACGCTTGGTTGACGGCTTCGTGATGAGGTATTTTACACCCTGTATAAGACACGCCACCAGGAGTTAATTAAAACACTGATGATACACACAAAATGGTGATAAATATTTAGCACACTTTTAGTAAAAAGTAAAGATAGCAAGAAAATGTGGTTCACCTAAAGCAATATTTAGCATGATAACAAGTGGTTTAATCTTAACTTTAAACTACAAAACCAGCTTTTACAGGGTGATCAACAAGATATAAATAGCTCTAATGAGCATCAAAGCACTACCTCTTATGAGACACTATAAAATTTGACGACTATCGATCATTTTTAGATAAACCACAGAGCAAGGAGACGCCTTAAGGTGGAAATTTTCAACAAATTTTCTTACGTTTTTTGCAATTTGCAGGTTAGTGTCAGGTTGTATGTTGATTATAATTATGATTTCGTCATCATCATCATCATTGCAGCCGAAAGACGTCCACCGCTGGACATAGGCCTCCCCCAAGTGTCGCCAAATTGACCGGTCCTGTGCGACTCACATCCAACGGATTCCCGCAATCTTCACCAGGTCATCAGTCCACTTAGTGGGAGGTCTTCCAACGCAACGTCTTTCGGTTCGCGGTCGCCACTACTGAATTTTTCAGCCCAATCGGCCATCCGTTCTGTGAGCAAATTATGCAAAAGCAGCAAATTATGATTTGCGTGCGCGAAACATGTATACGTATTTACAGAATGACCATTATTACGATTTTGTGCTCTGTGAAATAAACAAGCATGCTTTTGGACAAAGATTGAAATCACAAGATCAGCCCAGTTGCGTCAAAAAGTCAAGTGTCTGTGTGGTTGACTATGATAGTCACTTTAATAATATTGTCTCGTTCACTCATGCTATAAATTAAGTCTATTGTTATATGCAAAATGTATGAGCTCACTCTTTTCAGCGTGAACACTTTTTACTAACAGAAGACTAAATCTTTACTTTCGAATATATATACAGTTCAGCTCAGTGCATCAAGTTACAACAATCTGTAAAATTTTCTCATTCAATTTTGCGCCTAACCTGCAATATTTAATGGTTTATTAATCGCTATGCAATTCTCACACGACACCGCTCGCGAAAGTGATCAAGAGTGTTTTCGTATCAAGGAAAATAATTCCGAGAAAATAACGAAAACTTTGGTGTATTTCTGAACTGATTTCATATTGTTTTATAAACATAAAATAATTAATTAGCTTTCGTGGAATTGTAAAGAATAACACCTAGTTACTTGAAAAACAAATTTCTTGTTGTCGGAGTGGAAATGTTTCCTATTACTTCATAATAAGCAGTCTATCATTCCCACTGCTGGGTCAAAAGGCCTCTTCTTCATGAGAGGGCCCTGGTTCATGGATTTCATGTGCTTTCGAACGTTTCATTATTGGACATGCTGAGTTCCTCACAATGTTTTTCTTCGCCAGTTTGGGAGTAACAAAATAAATAACACAAATATTATCTATACTAATAATAATAATCTATAATATTATAAAGAGGTAGAGCCGCGAGGTGAGAGAGGGAGAGGGGGTCGAGGAGCTCGTGGCTAAATAATAACAGCCGCTCGGGTCAATCTTTAGGTTAAGCCGTGCTTGCCTAGGTTGGTCTGTGGATGGGTGACCACCCATTAGATACCGAGTTTCCTCCGTGCCTCGGAAAGCACGTTAAGCAGTTGGTCCCGGCTGTCATTTGTAGATCTTTGACAGTCGTTATAGGTAGTCAGTGGCCCAAAAAATCTGACAACCAGTCTTACCAAGGGGTATCGTATTACCTAGTACTAACTGGGTTGTGGAGGTCAGATAGGCAGTCGCTCCATGTAAAATACTGGTATTCAGCTGCATCCGGTTAGACTGGAAGCCGACCCCAATAAAATACTTGGGAAAAGGCTAGGCAGATGATTATAAAGAGGTAACATTTCTTTGTAAGTTTGTATGTTTGTAAGTTTGTATGTAGGGGGTAATCTCCGGAAATAATGAACCGATTTCAAAAATTCCTCGTACTCCCACAGGAACGAGAACTACGTGGGTGAAACCGCGGGACGTCCGCTAGTAATACATATAAATGTAGTTCATATCTGGGTTCGAATACACGACTTACGATACGTGAGTCGAGGCCATTACTGCTGGTCTCTAAAATGTCTACAATTAGATATTACAATTTTGCATTATATTCATAATTATCAATTTTGAATCAGCAGATATACGTATAGCTTAGTAGACCGACGTGACTTGGAAGTCCAACGGTCACTGGACTTCCAAGTCACGTCGGTCTCGAGTTTGAACCTAAGACACGCACCTCTGATTTTGGGATTCATGTGCGAATTATATAATTATCACTTGCTTCTGTGAAGGTAAACATCGTGAGGAAACTAACATATCTGTGAGACATTTCTCGATGGCATGTAAAGCCAACTCAGAGGCTCATGGGCTTCATAAAACTCAGACACCAGGTTAGGCATTCACCACACGAAAAGGAAAAAAAATTTTTGGAGTGTATTTTCACACTTTCGACACTGCTTATTTTGTATCGAAGTAAACTGTTTACGAAATTCTACAACGACAGTAAATACCCTTTTCTAAAAACTTTGTACAGCTAAAACTCCTGCTACAGCTACACCGAATACCCCATTATCAAATTTTCCAAAAAACCTTGATCAGAAATACATGGAAAGATATAAAAATCCATGTAATTATGTGAGCATACCACCTGGCGCAAACCAGACGTGACTTCGATACCAAAAATGTTAATTTCTGTAAAAATCCGTATGTGGCGGGACAGTTCAGAAGTGTCACTACTACTATACTGTACATACTAATACAGGATGTAAAAGACCTCATCATGAAGCCGTCAACCAAGCATTCTAAGTAACTTTACGCAAAAATTATTGCTGGGAAACTACTTTTTTTTGGGTTGAAAAACCATTTTTTGTGGTAGAACTCAATGTAACGTACTCAAAACATTGTGCTGATGGATGGATTGAATAGTGCGGGGGTCGTGGAGGTGTTTAAAGTAAAAATCTTACATTAAAAACTTGTATTAAAAAAAAAACTTGTTGAAAAGTTGGAACTTTGACCCCCAATGTCTCCGAAACTAGAAAGTTCCCAGGTATGGTGTAGAACAAAAAAATGATCGCAATGATAGGAAGAACAAGTGCCTTTCAGTTTCGTTAAGAATGATAAATGATAAATGATGTTTATTTTGCAAGTAGGTTTTTACAAACACTTTTACACGTTATTTTTTTAAACTAGATGGGGCCGGTGTTTCGTACCTGACTATTCTGAGAAGAAACAGCCGAAACAAACTCAGAGGTCATAGTCTCTTTTAAAGTCCAGACAATCTTGCTCAATTCACATGAGGACTATGCAGATTAGTGTCTGAGATGGTCTTTTGAAGAAAGAACCATACAGATTTGAGTGGACCTGTCCAGAGAGGTGTTTTACACCCCTTATACTGAGCATTTCTGTGTACCATGTCACACATGTTTATACAATTAAATGCATCTTTATCTTTACTATGATAATATTTATCCGTGGTGCTAGGCAACTGGACATATCCTAGTTGTACGTCCCTTTGTGCCTATTGGCCTTGTTTCGTTCTATCTGCTGCTGATATGAAGACAAGTGGAAATGATGTTTTTCCAGCTCCTCCGCTATTCATTTCTGATTAATTTCCATGCGGGATCCAAGACAGTTATACGGTTTCTCTAGGAAGTTCCATTATTTCAGATTCTTTCAAAATGGAACTCGTGATTATAAAAAACAACACTAGTTCCATCATGGAACTGTTAATGGTACCAGTGACAATGAAGGACTTCGTCGAGCTTCATTGTGTCGGCGCTTTTCTGGTGGTCGCCACTGTTGATTCTGGCTTTCAGGAGTTACAGTGGTTTGGAAATTACGTATATGGCAAGCTTGTCCAAACCTTTTAGGGATTGCAAGCGTGACTTTTGATCAATGACTTAGATGACTTCTCGTTAGAATTCTCTTGCTCTGTAATGCTTTGGTCCCGTAGACATTGGATCAAGTTGGAACTTCTGTTCTTTGCGTTGAGTTATCAAAAAGGTGCGTAAAATTTTAATGAGCCCCGTCCTTCGGATATGAAATGGGGGGAGGGGATGTAACAATTTACGTCAACCATTAGCAATATCTAGCACGATCGGCGAATCAGTATTGTTTTATGCTTTTAAAAGAAATAATTACTTTACGAAGAACTAGCATTTGGCGTGGCATCGCTTACGTCGAGAATTATGTCACGGAAATGTAATGAAACTACTGATCTTAAAAGTATATTTGTCATAATCCAGGTCTAGGATTACCCATGTGCCCAGTGATATCAAATGAAGACATTGCCTGGAATTTTCCTAAAATTGGGATCCAAGTTAGTACTGGGTAATACGATACCCTTTGATAAGACTGGTTATCAGACTATTGGGCCACTGACTACCTGTAACGGCTGGCAAAGACAGCTTTACGAGCTTTTCAAGGCACGGAGGAAACTTTGAAAAGATAACATCATAAAAATAAAATAATAAAAATATTTATTTCCAGGCTGCCACAGCAATATATTATTTAAGTTGAGAATTGTACTTAACACAAAAATATACACCTCTGACACCCAAACTAAGATTGAACTTGTGTTATGAGTGTCAGGGCTTTCTTAGTTCACTAGGACAGTAAATACATCAAAATACGGAGTTTGGTACACGTCAACGGGAAACTAAGACATAATAATATGGTATACAAATAAGTGGTTTGGAAATAGTGTGGCGGGCTTGTCCCAAAAAAAAATTGTTAGCCAGTTATCGCTATCTAGATATATTTTTTATTGAATTTGATTGTAAATTAATCTACACTATCTATACTAATATTATAAAGAGGTCACATTTGTTTGTAAGGTTATATTATTATGTTGGTAAGTTTGTAAGTTTATATGTTGGGGTAATCTCCGGAAGTAATGAACCAATTTTAAAAATTGTTTCACTGGTAGAAAGCTATATTATTCGTGAGTGCTATAGGCTATACTTTATTCCCGTACTCCCACGGGAACGGGAACTACGCGGGTGAAATTATCTATAAAGATATGTTTTCGTTACGATGTATTAGACAGAAGACATGAGTTAAAAGACTAGTCTGTACGACTTTTACCCGAATATTTGTCAAAAAATACCAAAACATCTTATGTATACCTATCTAGAGAAAACTAGCCATCTTAGTTACGTCATACCAGAATATATACACTACACGAATAGCTTCTATTTACGAGAGCATAACTTTGTCTGTTAGTTTGTCACAGTTTCATGCAAATATTATTGAAGGCATAACATAACATCACGCCTGTAAGCCCCGAAGACAGGCGAGGCAGAGGTGTATCTAAAAGTACACCTACATTTCATCAGTTATGCTTTAAGTCCCATGTAATTATAGGGAGCATTACAAAGTGAAAGCTGATATTTTAGAGCATTAAGCCCTGAAATATTGGCTGGGAAACAGATACATAAGTGGGACATTATAGTCAAGCTAGCTAGATAGAACCAACCCATTACACTCACGGGTGTCGTATAAGGCGACTAATGTTTGAGGCAGAACACCTTGCGCCTCCGTAGACCAGAAAATGGGCAGCAGCGTTTTCTGTTAGTCTTTCATCACTGCGATCTCCAATCCACATGCCAAGCGTGGAGATTACGGCAAATTCCTCCCATCATGGGAGAGGCTTATGTCCAGCAGTGGACGTTATGGGCTGTTGTTATTGTTGTTGTTGTAGCTAGATACTCGTAGATAAAAACATTAATGACCCCTTTTTGGCGTTTTTTTGTTTAGCTATCGGTACTCGTACATTTCAAAGAGGGCTCTGATGTTGCAGATTGAGAGTGAGTACCTTATCTTTAGTGACTCGTATTGAAGTAAGAAAATGGGCCAGTCAGATAGATCCGTAGTGAAGTTAATAAATAAATAAAATAAATAAACATCGCTGTACATTACACACAGCGCCACCTAGTGCTACACTAAGCAACAAGGCTTGTGTCGTGGACACCAGATAGTTGATATACATAGACATACTTTTTGTTTGTAAATACATACTTATTATACATATAAACATCCATGACTCGGAAACAAATATCCATGCTCATCACACAAATATTTGCTCTTACCGGGATTCGAACCCGGGACCCCAAGAACGTATGGCATCCTCACTACCGCTGCGCCATTCGGTTCATCACACTTGGTCTCTTTCAATGAACGTTGCGTTCAACGACTTATATTAGTATTTTGTCCCACTGCTGGGCAAAGACTTTCCTCCATTCCATACAACGGTCACGATTCTATGCTACTTCTTACCAATTTTCAAGGAAAATATTCAGTTCGTCCACCATCTCCTTCGTGGTTTACCACGACCCCGTGTCACTAGTTCACCAATTCTGAGCTTTACGGGCCCGCAGCTCACTGTTGTTAATTTTTTTTTTTTTGTTAGCCTGGTTAGCTTTAGTTTTAGTTTTGTTTTTTGTGGTTCCTGTGCTTGTCCCAAATAAATATTTTATTTCTTTCTTTCTTTCTTTTTTTCTTTCTTTCTTTCTTTCTTTCTTTCTTTGTCCCACTCCTGGGTAAAAGCCTTCCTCCACTTTTTCCATTTCTCGCAAACCCGCGCGTCCTCCTTCCAGTTCGGACGGAACTTGTCCAGTTCTCCTTCGTGGCCTGTCGCGACCCCATCTCACTGTTTCAGGATACCAGTTTCCTGCTATTTTGGCCCACAGTTTTTCCGGAAGAAACTTAGATATAAATATTATACGAATAAAACCCAAGAACACAGCTAGTATCTCTCCAAGAAAAAAGAAAGCAATCTATTAATCATTTGCGAAAAACAACTCGATTGTAAAGAAATACTTATCCGAGAGATAAGGTGGGTTATTTTTCACGTCGTCACGCCGGCGGGTCGTCGGATAGTCGACCGGGTGGAAAATGACATGATATCGGGACATAGCGGGACAAAGCGGGACTTTGTGGGATGTTGAGGGACGTTGGAGTGACGTTTGGTACTTTGTTAAGCTTCGGTCACACTGGGTTTGTTTACTTGTAAGCGAATGAACTTGCTTTTTTAACCGACTTCCAAAAAGGAGGAGGTTCTCAATTCGATCGGTATTTTTTTTTTTTTTTTTTTTTTATGTATGTACACCGATTACGCTGAGATTTATGATCCGATTTACGTGATTCTTTTTTAGTTTGATGCGGAATAGTTGCCATTTGGTCCCATAAAAATTTGATATAGCTTGACCCAGTAGTTTTCATTTTATGAATATTTTTACTTCAGTCGTGTGGTATAATTTCATGTATGTTCACCGATTTCTCCTCCATTTGTGGAGTGATTTTCAAAATTATTTTTTTGTTTGAAAGAGTATACTTCTGAGATGGTCGCATTTAAATTTGGTGAAGATCTGATGCTGGTCTTCGGAGATATACAATGGAACTCTTCAAAACTAGATGGTAAATCGGTCGTGATTTTTGCAATCACTTGGATGTTTATTGTTTATACAACATCATGACGTAACATCACGCCTGTATGCTCTGAGGGGTACGCAGATGTGTACAATACACGTAAATTTCGACAGTTTAGATATGTTAAGTTCCATTTATTGGGGATAAGCCTATTACCATGCCATGTATTGTTAACAATGTAAAATAAATGCATAGCATATTTTGTATAGGCTATTACGACTAAAAATTGAAAAATAAAAAAAACTTTTTGCAAAAAAAATAAAACCGACTTCAAAACACAAAAAAGTGAAAAATAACTTTAGCTTCAGAAGTCGGTGACAAAAAAAAACTAAATGAATCAAAAAAGGTCACCGACTTCTGAAGCTAAAGTTATTTTTCACTTTTTTGTGTTTTGAAGTCGGTTTTATTTTTTTTGCAAAAAGTTTTTTTAAATAAATAAATTTCCAAATATTTTATTTCACTGCAGCCTACATGGGCATAAAACCAGGCTTAAAAAACGTCGAGAAAAGGTGTACGGTTCTGGCTGGTCGTTTCCTATGGAGACGACCTGGCACGAAACTCCATGGTTACTCTTTTAAAATTATTAACAATATTATTATGTTACTATTTGGAAACCGCGATCCTAGTATTTAGGAGTTAAAATCTTTAAAAATAAATAAAACGTAAAGGATTGTTTTTTTAAAATGAACAGCTTATTAAAATAAATAATTATGATAGTATTTTCGGAATCTATATTTAAAAAAAAACTTTATTTTTTATTTTTGTCTGTCTGTCCGTTTGTTCTGACTAATCTTCTAATCGATCTGACTTTTACGGGACTTCATTCGCAAATTGCTGATGTAATTAAGCTACTTTCATTTTAGAAAAAGGATTAATTTTCCGTTAAAAAAATCAAAAACCTTGAAATTGGTAACTAAATTTGATTCAAATACTGCTCTACTGAATTAGATCCAAATCTGTACATGGTATGAAAAGTGTGGTACTTTTCGTACCAGTCAATTTGCTTGCAGTGACTTTCACAGCATGCAAGTACTCACCTGCTCTGAACGAGGCTTAAGCCGTAGACGAGAAAATGATGGTGAGATTTAGATAGTGAACTCATTTGATGGGTGTCCTTTGTTTTTTTTCCTTTTCACGATGAAATATTAGTGTTGATTGATTTTGAAAAGGTTTTTATAGGATTTTGATGGCATTAGAGTAGGCATTTCGTTTGTTGTGGTTTCTATGGAGTCCTTTAAAAGAGCTGTTAAAGCGAATGGAATGGAAAGAGAAGTGTTGGTCGTCCAGCGGCAAGATGAGAGTGTTAGTTACCATTGTGGGTATGACCTAGATGAGGCTAGCACAGAAACGTAGAGATTGTGACAAGCAAGGAGAAGCCTATATCCAGCTATCACGCTGGCTGTGCATAGTCATGAATAAAGCGAATACTTTTGTGTCTAATTCAAGAAACTAAGCAGTATATTTGTATCGCAGCCAATTCGTATAACACGCCGTTTTACATAATGGTACACCGGATTGAAAAACGCCGCCATTATGTAATACGGCGTTCTCATGTTCAGCCGGATTGTGGTGGCGATACGTTCGACAAAGCCGTGGCCAACGTTTAACGGTATTGTCAGCGATTCCAATACTTCAAATAACTTACTAAAATTGTCCTAAAAGTCTTGCTAGCTGGCATGCTGCTGAGCGTAGGCTGAAGACCGGCGGAGAGACGACGACATTTGCGACAGAAAGTGGGTGTGTAATGTAAAATGTGTGTTCGAGCGTAGCGAGCGCACGTCATGGAGTCGTAGCAGGTTCTAAATTTGTATATCGAAAACTTCTTGTATCTCGAAAACGGTGCGTCCTATCCCAAAAATAATGAAAAATTTGCCCCCTTTTTTGCGAAATTGCGACGCCATGTTTCTTGTTATGATCATGCAGCGCCACTTGCGGCGATAAATGGAACTAAAACGTTCAAAGCGGCGTTTTGACGATGCGCCCGTTTGTATAACGGCGTGACGTTATTACGCCACTTTGACGAACGCAAAGGGCTGGTTCAATGCGGCGTATTTTAGTTCAGCCGAATTGCAATCAGGCTGAATGTGAGGACGCCGTATTACATAACGGCGGCGTTTTTTAATCCGGCGCGCCATTATGTAAAATGGCGTGTTATACAAGTTGGCTGCGACATGTATACAGCTTAATTTTAAATAATTTACTAGCGGCTAGTCAAATATGATTTCCTAAATCTACGTATTCATTTGGAATCTATTAAATGGGTGCAAAAACACCAAAAGGCACTTGATTTCCTTAACATTGAAACCGTTTTGTTTTTGTTGTGGACCATACCTTTGAACCTTCTGGTTACGAAGATACTAGAGGTCAAAGTTCCAATGTTTTCACAAATATTAATGCCTTTACAGTAAAGGAGTATTCTTTTTAACCGGCTTCGAAAAAAGGAGGTTTCTCAATTCGACCGTATATATATGTCGCATCCGGTCATGAGTACGGATGGGCGAATATATCGAAAGCGCGCCAGTGGTGACATCACGCGACCTACTCCCCACCATGGCGGCTTTTGCAGAGTCCTGATGTTAAGACCTCGCGGCGAGGTGGACATTCTGGGTCTGATCGCAGCGGAGTTAAGACGTCTTGAAACTGTACCCGATTCATTGTGCCTGGTGTTAATGTGTGAAAGTGTAATGTCAAGTTATTTGTTAGACTCAGTGTATCTGTTTGAAAAGAGTAACCATGGAGTTTCTTGCCGGTTCTTCTCCATGGAAACTACCTATCCGAACCGTGCAATGCGAAATAAAATAGTGTTTCGCATCCAGTGTGTTTTCATAGCACGAAACCCGTGTTCTGCCCACATAAGCTCGAACTTAGCGAAATAAATTCCTGACAAACTCCGACATATATATTTTTTTATGTGAGTTCGCGGATAACTTCGTCGTTTATGAACCGATATCGATATTTCTTTTTTATTTGAAAGAATATACTCCTGGAATGGTCCCATTTAAATTGAGTGAAAATCTGATGCTGATCTTCGGAGATATACAATGGAACTCTTCAAAAAAAGAGGGCAAATCTGCCATGATTGCTGCAATCACTTGGATGTTTATTGTTTATACAACATCATGACGTAACTTTACGCCTGTATGCTCAGAGGGAGTACGCAGATGTGTACAATACCCAGATTTTGACGGTTAAGTATGTTCCATTTAATGGGGATAACCCTATTACCATGACATGTATTGTTAACAATGTAAAATATATTCATGGCAAATATTTGTTTAGGAACAACAAAAAAATTAAAAATAAAAATCTTTTTTGCAAAAAATAAAACCGACTTCAAAAAAACACAAAAAAGTAAAAAAGCTTCAAAATTCGGTGACCTTTGTTTGATTGATTTAATTTCTTTTTTGTCACCGACTTTTTTAAAGTCGGTTTTTTTTTTTGCAAAAACGACCCCCGTACTATTTAGTGCATCCATCAGCACAATGTTTTGAGTGCGCTACATTGAGTCCTACCCTTTTAACCTCAAAAAAAAAAGTTAGTTTTCAGCAATATTTTTTCTAGATTTACTTAGTTTAATGTACGGTATGCTTGACGGCTTTGTGAAAGATCCGTTCACGACTTGTATTCATCCAATATTACCAAGAAAAAAGCCTTAATTGGTGCTTTACAAATCTTCAATACACAACAATACTTAAACTTGTTGAAAGTTCAATGACCTTTTTCAGAACAAAATATTCAGGAACAAGTTTCTCGAAGAAGTTCAATCAAAAGTTCATACTAATTAATTTGAGTCTTAAAGCCGGGTTTCAAGATCTTCTCTTCAATGGAAAATTTTGTTGTTAGGCTAAGGTATAAGGTAAAGTAAATACAAAAAATATCTTGTTTCTTTCATGAAACCCTGTTATTGGGAATTTATAAATATTTGTTTCAGTTATAATGGCTTTTCAAAGATTAATAATAAATAGACTGGCTACTCCGTAACTTTTTGGGGAAGTAAAAGGGAATAAGTTTCTATGTACAATTCATTGACCTCTCTTGATATTGGTTGTAGGTACTATCGTGGTCTTTTTCGCCTGACCATTTTATTTTTTTTTCGCTGAAATCATGCGGAGGCGCCGAGCCACGCCCCCTTAAAGTTTTGGCCTATTAGGAAAGCCTCAACTTTGGCGCGCAAAATAACAATAACTCTCGTTTGTCGTGCGTCGTCAATGCGCTCGTCCGATTCGGTATCTTTTCATTCATTTTTTCTACACAATGTCAACGGGGCGGGGCTAGAGAGCGTTTTTATGTTGCGAGTGCAAGCAAAAATGAGCTTAGTGGTGGTCAGGCGGGAGTGTCCTCGATAGTATATTAATCAACATCATTTTTTTTTTTTTTTTTTTCTCTTTATTTATTTGGGGACATTTAACCGCATTGCGTATGCCAGTCCCATCGTACCCTAAATACATATTAATCATATCTGGGCCATGTAAACAACGCCAGTAATCGGTTACACAGAGGTGTAAATAATAGTTGGTACACCCACATTTCGCCAGTTATGTTTAAGTATCTTGTAATGATTCCGTAGCCACGGAGTCATTATAATATTTTTTTTTTTTTTTTTTATTATTATTTATTATTATTACTATTATTTGGTTATTATTTGTTTAAGTATCTTGTAATGACTCCGTAGCCACGGAGTCATTACAAGATACTTAATCAAAGCTTCTGAAAAAATTCTGATGGAAAAACCCAATAACACTTTGCCCAACCCGGGAATCGAAAAAACCTAGGACCTCATTCTTAGCAGTCGCGATTTTTACCACTAGACCAACGAAGCTGTCATTTCAAAGAGGTCGACAGTTTATAAGTGACCTGTGCAGAGCAACACCAAGAGATTTCGGTAAGTGTTATTGTGATTTCGTTCTACAGACAGAACACTCAATCAATCATAATCTTAAATCAAGAGCTGATGGGTGCAATTGATTTTAGATTGCAATCGACACAAAAATTAAAATTTGCTAATATTAATAATTTTATAGCTGTAGGCAAAAAACGCACCCACTCAAACAGACCCATCTGCATAATTCCACCATCTACTCTTTGACCAGCGAGCATTAGGGCGGACATACTGCTCGGACGTCCTAAGGCGATTTCACGGGTATGTCCAGTTCCCCACAGAAAGGTATCTGCCTACGCAAGAGATTCCTAAATGGATTTTCTACGTTTGCTTCACTTAATACAGGTAGCTGGCTAAATAATATGTTATTACATTGTCTTTTTTTGTACTTTAATCTTTTCTGTTTCAGTGAAGAGAAGGTACTTCTAGCCTACTGCTGGGCAAAGACAATTTCTCGGTGTTTTGATCCAGGATCAATGTCAACCACTGGATTGGAAAGAAGTGCAACACAAAAGTAATCTACACTAATATTATACAGAGGAAAAAATTGTATTTTTATGTGTGTGTATGTTTGTAATGAATAAACTCAAAAAATACTGCGCCGATTTCAAAAAATCTTTCACCATTAGAAAGCTACATTCACCTTGAGTAATTTCGGCTATATTTTATTCCCGTACTCCCACAGAAACGGGAACTACGCGGTTGAACCGCGTGACGTCCGCTAGTAATAAATAATAAAATATTTTGATTGAGACAAAGATAAAAGTTATGCATCTTGTAACGTTACATTTTCCTGGATAGGATCCACAAAACTGTAAGGTCACTGAGCACTCACCTACCTAACTTTCAGTCTGGAGGGGAGCACTGTTAAAAGAAATAAAAGGGACGAGTTATAAGAATTTATTAACAAAGATAATCTAAAGGCTGGAGTTACTTAATTACTAATGCCAGTGAAGCTGGCGGAAAGTACTGAAGATGAAACGCAGAATGGAATAAATAACTGAAGAACGTCCGTCTTCAGACTGTGGAGGAGGACCGAGGAACCATCAACTCTCAGGCCGTAGAGAAGGGCCGAGGGCAACTGTCTTCAGACGGTGGTGGACGGCCGAGGACCGTCAATCCTCAGGCCGTAGGAGGAGGGCCGAGGGCATCCGTTTTCAGACGGTGGTGGACGGCCGAGGACCGTCAATCCTCAGGCCGTAGGAGGAGGGCCGAGGAGCATCAAATCTTCATCAGGCTTGTGTAGCTCAAGCATCAAGGTTTCTAGGTGTTCTTGGTGAGGGTGCGGCACGGAGAGAGGCCGACTTAAAACCGAAGAATAAGGGAAACTGCCCTTTTACAAATACTTTTATATGGAGCTTCTCAGAGGTGTTACTGCTCTCAGCTCTGAACGTAGACTGCCCATTCCACCACCAGGCTCCTGTCAACTCCACATAATTTACATTTTAAAATTAGAAAATTATTAAAAAGAAAATCGAATGATTTGATGTGATTTACCTATACAACCTACAAATAGCTCCAGCAATAAATTAAAATAAAACTAGGGTTGCCACTAACTGACATCACAAAAGTAAACAAAGATTTAATAAAGATAAAAACTTAAATAACATAAATTACAAGGTAAAAAGGCCAAAGCCGTTGCTAAGCCTCCAAGAAATGACCATGAAGCTACCTAGGGAGGACGAATGCTTAAATTTTCAGGTTTAATAATATCCAAAAATGTAAATAAAAAAAACATGTAAAAGACATACACATTACAATCTCCATTTGAAACCCTGACTCTTGTGCTAGTTGAGACCTGTGTTACAGGAGTCAGTGTCTTCACCCGTTTTAATGTACTTTAGTCTGGGCCAGATAAGTAGGAAATAAAGGTCATTAACCCGCATACATTTGTTCATATACTTAATTCCGAAAACAGAAATAATGACATAAACTTGTCCCTAAACGACCTTTATCGTGATCCTTGACTTTTTCTAGTCATAAAAAACGATTCATAATGTATTGTCGGGGTACCTACACAGAGAAATTAAGGAAAGAGCAATGACCTGGCGCAGACTATAATGTTCACAACACATCAGAAATTAAAAAAATAAAAATAACCATTAAAAATGATGCATGCATGCTCTTGTGTGGTGTGTGTGTGTGTGTGCATATCATCATCATCATCATCATCATCATCATCATCATCATCATTTCAGCCGAAAGACGTCCACTGCTGGACATAGGCCTCCCCCAAGTGTCGCCACATTGACTGGTCCCGTGCGACTCGCATCCTGCGGATTCCCGCAACCTTCACCAGGTCATCGGTCCACCTAGAGGGAGACCTTCCAACGCAACGTCTTTCAGTTCGCGGTCGCCATTCCAGAACTTTTCGGCCCCATCGGCCATCCGTTCTGCGAGCAAGTTAGCAAGTATCAATCCGTTGTGTGTATATGCGTAGGCGTAAATGTGTGAGTGTGTCCATGTGTGTGTGGTGTGAGTGATCATGGTTGGTGTCTGGACTGGGGTTATACAGAAAGAATTCATGAAGATAATTTATGAAGTGGCAACCACGTTTGAAATGGAGTAAGAAGGCCTCCCACGAGATTGACCGATGACTCGGTGAAGGGCGCGATAATCGGCTAGATTGGAGAAGACGGTCGGTTCTTATTGCTGATTTTAACTCGACAGTTCTATGACCATAATATGCCTAAAATGTTCCCACTGCTGGGACACAGGCCTCCTCTCTATGAGAGGGAATGGGCTATAAATGATAAATGGTGTATGATAAATGATAATTGATAATTGATAATTGATAAATGATAAATGATCAATAATCAATGATAAATGATCAATGATAAATTATGTTTATTTTGCAAGTAGGTTTTTACAAACACTTTTACACGTCATTTTTTAAAACTAGATTGGGCCGGTGTTTCGTACCTGACTACTCTGAGAAGAAACAACCGAAACAAACTCAGAGGTCATAAGTATAATCCACGCGGGCCCAGTGCGGGTTCTTAGATGTCACATGTCATCGAATTTTTGGTTCTAGGTCATGCCGTTTTCCTCACAATGTTTTCCTTTACCGTTTTGAGAGCAGTGGTGATGACATAAATTTGTAATGCGCCTGCCGGGTTCGCACCCACGACTTATAGCTCGTAAGTCGGGGTCGCCACCACTGGGCCACCGCTGCTCAAGTTCTATGACCGCGGCTCCCAAAAGTCTCTGCGTTTAGTACAAGTATTTATCTAATGTTACACAAAATACACAATAAATTGTTGGTACGGCTCCTCTGTTTTTCGCAAAGGTCAAAACCCAAATCTCAGACTCAAGGACCTCAAAAGGGATTTAGGGTATCTATATCAAAGTGACCTCGTTCAAAACAATTACGTTGATATCAAAATTAAAAGGTTTTTAATTGAGTCTACTGTTTTATGTTAAACAATTTATGAATTTTAGAGAGTTTTCGTATTAATTTACTATGTGGAGTGTTTTTGGGTATATTGTTATTAATTAGCGCTTGTTTTGATATCTACTTAGGACTTAATGCGCACATTGTGGCTTTGATTATAATGGGTGTAATAGCTATTTATTCACCTAGGGGAGTAAGGCACAGATTACTAATCGAGCGTGGATTTGAACCACACGAGTTTAGTAATCTGTACTTACCCTCGTGTGATATATACTGCTTTATACTACACTTGCACAATGAAGTGTTATAAATCTCTCGCTCTACTGCATAGAGGTTTGAAGTTTGCCGGCCATATCGGAATGTAATGTATGCTACCTGCTTTAAATAGTAGATTGTATCATAAGGGAGCAAAATAATATTTTTACGGCGAGGGCGCTTTTTTGAATCCAGAGCGAAGTGAGGGATTCTAGAGTAGAATCCCGAGCGTAGCGAGGGATTCTTTAATAGAATCCTGAACGTAGCGAGGCATTCAAAGTACGTCGCCCGAGCCAAAAATATATTTTGCGCCCGAGTGATACACTCTACTTTTCATCACCCACTATGAGAAAATAAAAGGCACCTCATAATTTTAACCGACTTCAAAAAGGAGGAGGTAATTCGACTGTTTTTTATGTATTTACACCGATTACGCTGATATTTATGAGCCGATTGACGTGATTATTCTTTAGTTTGATGCGGAATAGTTGCCATTTGGTCCTATAAAAATGTAACATAGTTTGGCCCAGTAGTTTTCATTTTATGAACATTTTTACTTAAGTCGTGTGGTCTAATTTCAACATGTAAAATAAATGCATATCATATTTGGATAGGATATTACAACTAAAAATGGAAAAATAAAAAACTTTTTTGCAAAAAATAAAACCGACTTCACAAAACACAAAAACGTTAAAAATAACTTTAGCTTCAGAAGACGGTGACAAAAAAAACTAAATGAATCAAACAAAGGTCACCGACTTCTGAAGATCTAAAGTTATTTTTCACTTTATTGTGTTTTTTATTCACTGTCACTTGAAGAACTCATTTTTCAAAACAAAACCATGAATTTTTAACAATTCATGAAAATTGACGAAAACGTTGTCTGTAGTTCGCGCGTTTTTAATTTGATTTCTTTTTTTTATTCAGCCAGCGCGGCGGCCGGCGGCGCGACTGGGCCGTCGTACCAGCCAGTCTTTATTCAAACAATATTTGCGTTCGATTTCTTTCGGCGCTGAACACTAAGATGTTCCAAATTCAAAAAGTGCGCCGCAATTATCTTTGCGGCGCACTTTTTGAATTTGGAACATCTATAGAGAGCATTAAAAACTCATTACTGCCCGCTAAAAGTTTCTTATAGAAAACACCACCTTTGGGTGCACTTAAAGGCGAACCAAGTCGTCCTTTTCGAATAGATGGGATGAAAAATACTTTTTATACCTATAACCTAACCTAACCTGATTTTCAGGGCAGTAATGGATTACTACCCTGATTTTCAGGGCAGTAATGAAATTACATACAACATAACTGCCTAGATTTTTGAGGTTTAATGAACAGCTTTCAAGCCTTTTAGTGGGGTAGTTATTGGTACACTTACTAAGCAAGTGTAGTATAAACAGATTTATTAAAGCCAAAAGGCACGTGTTGTTTCCATTATTTTGGTCTGGAGAAAACCTGCTACTTATGGAGATATT
This sequence comes from Xestia xanthographa, assembly GCA_905147715.2. NCBI lineage: Eukaryota > Metazoa > Arthropoda > Insecta > Lepidoptera > Noctuidae > Xestia > Xestia xanthographa. The sequence continues at coordinate 21,806,918 of LR990666.1, read as the reverse complement.
GAACGTCAAAGTTCTAACTTCTTCACAAGTTTATACGACAATTTACTTTGTAAAAACTGTTTTAAGCTTTCACCCGCGATTATGGCGCTTGCAACAGCGTCGAAATATCAGGAGCTCAAAAATAAACAATAATCGCGGAAGATAGGTATCGCGTAAGTGACATTTTTAGTATAATTTACTTTGTATAACGAACTTGAAAGACGTACATCGTACATTCAAGTTTATTTTGTTTCTCAGAATGTATGTAAGTTGAAACGGGTGATATTTCCACGAAATTATAATTGGTAGGAGTCTGTGTAATTTAATGGGCGCAAAAACTAAGTAATACAATGTAGCTTTAGTTTAGTAGTGTGTAGTTAATGTGCACGTCTTCTACATCGTTCTCAAATATATGTATAATCTCAACACGAATGATGTAACCAAGATTTTGTAACAATATTCTGATTTAAAAGAGTGTCCATGGAGTTTCTTGCCCGTTCATCTCCATAGAGATCTATGCTAGGAAATGGGCAACTACAGTACTTTCTCAAGTTATTATGTCTTGTGACTGGGACTGTAGCTTTGTTTTTTTTTGTGTTTTTGATATTCAAAAGTGCCGTAATGGTCTAATTATAATAAATGCTTTGAGTTTGAGTTTTTATTTAGGTACTACCAAATGTTAATGAAAAAACGGAATACGGATTTACCCGTAGAACTGAGAACTCTTTTGAAGACGGTAAAAAGAGGTTTTATCCCCTGCCACTGGCCGGCTTATGGGTAGATAACCGGAGATCAATACCACTGTCTAGTACGGCTTACTAGTTTCTACGGAACCTTATAATTAACTCAAAACTCTTTGATATAGTTAAATCAGTTACCAAAGCTATTCTCATGTCCGGGTCGACATTAGATACTACTAGGCGGCAAAACCAAATAGTTGGAGATATACTTTCGGCATAAACTGCTCTGCCTAAGTCAATGAGAGGTTTTCTTTTTGAAGTATTAAAAAAAAACTTAGTTTCTAAGAATTCTATAGATGGCGTTGAACTTACTATGATAGTTGGTGACAAAGCCAAAACGTGTGGAAAAAAAAAACATTGTGTCACGTCACATACTCTCATTGACTGACACTTTCATTTGCTTAACCTTCCGAATATAACCTAGTTTTCTCGCGCTTTATTAAAATCAGTTTTTTAGGTTCCGTTCCTTGTATTATCATACTTACTCCTAGCGCCATCTATCCAGCGACTAGGGAAGAGCTAAAAAGAAAATCCCTAATTGAGCTGAGCCAAGCCGAGCTAATCCAAAAAATGCTACATTTTGTACGGAGTTTGCCAATCGACACAAGCCGAATAAAAGGCAAATACAGGGTGTAAACGGAGGGTTCGTTTACATCCTGTATATGAAGCCGTCAACCAAGCATTCTGTACAAGAAACTAACTTTACGAACAAAATAAATCATAGCTGGGAAACGACTTACGGTAGTGTAAGGTCCCCTCTACATAATTATAATCTTTGTCATTGTAGACACCATATATACCATATTATTATTGTAATAAAGGCAGTATAGTCTCAGCAGTCATTGGTTTCATTTACTGTCTCTGCCTACCGTACATGGCGACCCTGCGCAAAGAATCTGCTATCCGAGCGTCGCGTATTTGACACCACCCGGCCAGCGCTGGCTGGCGCCGTTCCGTATATGGACGAAGAATGTGAAACAAATCAGTGGATTTAGTACAAAGTGCATCCAATATGAATAAAATAATTTTATCGGTGATTTATGTCACACGTACTGCTGAAAAATATTCAGAAATACATAAAAAATGGGTACAACACAGTCTCATGAAGAAGTGATCTTGGCACAGAACGCAGCTGGAGGCTCCAATCAAGCCACCGTCGAAGAAATTCGTTTTCATTTGAGTACAACAAATATTATCCTTACAATTATTGCCCTGGTGATTGGTTTTGAGCTACTGATCTTCATATACCGAGCGTAAGAAAATGTCACAAGCGCTGGATGCAGCAAGAGATAAATCGAAATAATCTACGAGTCTCCAATTATCGCCGCCGCACCGCTGATGAGATGAAACCAGCCGGAATTGTTTAAAGCAAAGTGAATTGGAGTGCCAAATAAAATAATAAATAAATAATGCGTATAATTAAATAAATGCAGTGTAGTGAAAATAAGTGATAGTGCGGAATAAGTGCGAAAAATACATAAGTAGGTACCTACATAATCAAAAAGCAAGGAAATATCAAATAGGAAAAAGTTGAAATCATAAATTATTATATGACCGGAATAAATAGAACTTTACGAACATTGTAGTGGACTATACGATAAAATAATAATAAAAAGTGTATAATTGCTATATTAAATAAAGTTGTAACTAGTATGTGCAAAATTGTAACCGGGCGGATGGATATCGTCCCGGGTAAGTTATGAGTAGAACTTTAAAAGATTTGTATCAGAGTTTAAAGGCTGTCAGAGAATATTTGATTAAAATTGGACCTAGGCGGCGTCAAGGGAAGGTTATAATTCAGAAGTTAAAAGAAGCTAAAGATTTATACGAAAAATATATATTAGTTATAAATGACTTAACTCTTGATATCACACAAGGAAAATTATCATCAGTTGACGCAGAATTAGTTACTAACATATCCTCAGATATTCAATTACTTTATAGTAGAATTGTGCATCTATGTTCGGGAGAAAGCAAAGAGGAGGAAGGTTCAGATACTAGTGGAGAATTTAAGGACTCGGTCGAGGATAACAGTTGTGTAACCATGGAGTTGTTTAATTTAAAAACTGCCTTATCTTTGCTATCACCTATGACAGATGAGGAATCTCAAACCAAACAACTGATTGATAACATTGAATATTATTCATCCATACTAAAAAATGATGATTGTAACAGTAAATTGATCACATTCGTACTCAAAAGTAGATTGTCTCAAAGTGCAAAATTAAAACTAAAAGAAAATTATTCAAGCATTGGTGATCTGATTAAAGATATGCGGACAGAACTTCTGCCTCAAAAATCAGCCCCAGCAATTCAAAATAAATTACAGCAGATTAGACAAAATGATCTAAGCATTCAAGATTATGGAAAAGAAATAACAGAATTGTTTACGGAACTTACGATTACGCAATCCAATGGCAACTCCGATTGTTACAATGTATTAAAACCGGTTAACGTAAAATTTGCAATAAAAAAATTTGCGGATGGGCTCCGTAATCGTAGGCTCAGTACTGTTATTTCAGCTAGAAATTACACATCCCTAAAGGATGCAATACAAGCTGCCAAGGACGAAGAAACAGAGACAGCCTCTACATCAGGAGACCTTATGGGTATGTATCGTAATAATTTTAATAACTACAGAGGTAGACAAAACCACAATCGTGTAGCACGAGCTGGCTACGACACCAGAATTTACTCAAACCAAGGAAATCGCAATCCAAACTATCAAGGTCACACTCCCAATGGCAGTGGTGGCGGTAGTTTGCAGCCGCAGCAGTCCACACGAGGTGTATTTAATCGGAGACCTTGGCAAACCAGAGGTAGGTATAACAATTATTATAGACGCGAAAATCAGTGGGTACGCAACGAACGTATGCGTGTAGCCGACAGTGAAAAATCAAATGAAAATACAGATGGAAAAACAAATGAAAATCAATTACAAAATGAAACCGAGGAAAATCAGTTTTTTCGTGAACAATAATATTATCTTATCTTTATCCCATCTTTAAAAACAAAGGTGATGTGCTGGAGTGCAATAACTATAGAGGAATAAAGCTAATGGCACATAGTTTGAAAGTTTGGGAGAAAGTTATTGAAAGACGACTGAGAGAAGAGAGCAAAATTTCACAAAATCAATTCGGTTTTATGCCTGGTCGAGGAACGACGGACGCCATTTTTGCCATCCGCCAGCTGTGCGAGAAATACAGAAGTGCGCACAAAAACTTGCACATGGTGTTCATCGACCTCGAAAAGGCATACGACCGGGTACCTCGTGAGGTTTTGTGGTGGGCCCTGAAAGAGAAAGGTATGTCCAAGTCCGGTCTACAGTGGGCACTACCGGCAGCTTCAATGTGGCTGTCGGCTTGCACCAAGGGTCGGCTCTAAGCTCCTACCTCTTCCTGCTGATAATGGACGCACTTACGTCGGATATTCAGGAAGAGGCTCCCTGGTGTATGCTGTTTGCCGACGACATTGTGTTGGTTGCCGAGAGTGGCCTAGAGGTCCAGAACAGATTGGAGGTGTGGTGGCAAAGATTGGAGAATGTTGGCCTGAAATTAAGTAGGTCCAAAACAGAATACCTATTCTGTGATTTCGGCGGTCTCTCCAGTCCTACGCCCATAACTCTTGCCGGAACACCCATACCGATCTGTTCCGATTTCCGGTACCTCGGGTCGCTTGTCCAAGGCGATGGTGAAGTAGACCGTGACGTAACGCACCGGATCAACTCAGGATGGATGAAATGGCGACAGGTCACTGGAACAACTTGCGACCCACGGATGCCTCTCAAGTTAAAGGGGAAAATATACAAGTCCGTGATTAGACCTGTCGTACTGTATGGATCGGAATGTTGGGCTGTGAAGAAGATGGATGAAAAAAGGTTGCATGTAGCGGAGATGAGAATGTTGAGGTGGATGTGTGGTGTGACAAGAATGGATAAAATAAGGAATGAGTATATTAGAGGAAGTTTGAAAGTTGCGCCAGTTACAGAAAAGTTAAAAGGGAATCGACTGTCTTGGTATGGGCATGTGATGAGGAGGGAAGAATCGCATGTGACTAAAAGAGTGATGAATATAAATGTGGATGGATGGAGAGCGAGAGGAAGGCCAAGGAAAAGATGGATGGATTGTGTGAGGAATGATATGAAGGAAAAAGGTGTAAATGATTGCGTGACGGTTGACAGAGGAGAATGGAAGAAGAAAACGTGTTGCGCCGACCCCAAGTAACATGGGATAAGGGCAGGAAGATGATGAATATTATCTTAGCGACCAATAGTAATTGTTGGATTAAGTTACTAGTAAATAACGTGTCATATACTTGGTTACTTGATACGGGCGCTACCATTTCAGCGTTAAAGTACAAACATGCGCTCGAGCAAAAACTTACAATCCATAACGAGAAGATTATCATAAACGGAATAGGAGGTAAAGTCCATGCAATCGGATACACATATTTACAGTTACGTAGCCATGACCAAAATTTTAACCACAAGTTCTATGTATTTGGTACATTGCCATGTAAAGCGCATGGTATCATCGGACAAGATTTTCTAGAGAAATATTGCGCGATCATAGATTTTAAAAATAATAATTTAACTTTGAGAACAGACCAAAATACGAAACATAACTTACCTTTTGTGCGGAATTATAAAAACAATTGGAAAATACCAGCTAGAAGTGAATCAATACACTATATCCAAACAGATTTGACTGAAGAGTGCGTGATATGTGCAAAAGAATTAGGTAAAGGTATTTTTTTAGCAAATTCTATAGCTAATCCACGCAATGCATGATCTTATGCCGATTCGAATATTAAATACTACGGAATCCACAATAACCTTAACAAATAAGACAAGTGGAAACTACTGTACTAATTAAGGATAAAGAGCTAAAAACGGAAGATAGCACAGTCTTCTTAGGCATAACTTTGGATGCCAAGCTTCAGTGGGGCCCGCATATAGACAAACTGTCGAAGAAACTTAGCTCTGCAGCATTCGCCGTTAGAAGAATTCGTGATTTAACTGACTTAGAGACAGCCCGTTTAGTTTACTTTAGTTATTTCCATAGCGTGATGTCGTACGGTATTCTCTTGTGGGGCAATGCCGCCGATATTCAGACAATATTTGTTTTGCAAAAAAGGGCAATTCGTTCAATTTATAAATTAAGTCCCAGATACTCCCTCAGAGAAAAATTTAAAGAGACTAATATTCTTACTGTGCCCTCTCAGTTTATTTATGAAAACCTTTTGTACGCCCACAAAAATATTAATTTATTTAAAAAATACAGTGATATCCACAACATAAACACAAGGAACAAACACAAATTTGTTGTTCCTGCAACGAGGCTCAAAAAAATAGGAGGTACGTTCAGATGCCTATGTATACGCTTTTACAATAAACTTCCGAGCCAAATTCAAGCACTAAGTCTAAATAAATTCAAATCGTTTATAAAACGGAAGCTGTGCCTGAAAGCCTACTATCATGTTAATCACTATCTTGAAGATAAAAAAGCTTGGGATTAAGCTGCTCCAATGAAATTTGCTCTGTGAATGTCGAAATTTCGGACTTCGCTTGTTTATTATTGATTCCTTTCTTTTATACACTCTGACATTGAATTTTTTTTGACATGTATTTTATTATTTTACTTTTATTTTTTTATTTTTTATTGTTTTATGTGACATTTACTGATTTGACATGAATACTTATTTTTTTAAGTATTTTACTTTTTTATTTTATTATCATTGCGACATTTAATGATTTTTGTGTTTTTTTTTTTTACTTACATTCATTTGAAAAGAATTTGTTATTAATTTTATTTGATTATTGTGAATGTGGGGACCATGTGGGTCACATTTTTATTTTTTGTTTGTTTTTTTCCCAAAGGGTTCCCAGAGGGTTGCGCGCGAGACGCCGACGCGAGCGCACGTAGTTTGTTTACTCCGTATCGCTTAAGTCAAGTTTTTTTTCGGAGTACCCACATAAGTTGAGAATGGAAGGAAAAAGTGACGGAAATAACGAGGAAGACAGCAATTTGATGATTACTTCGATTTCTTTCGCGAGTGGGACGAGTAATACTAGTAACCAGAAGGATTGCGAGATGAATAGTGGAGGAAGTGCGGAGAAAAGGGCCAGGGAAAAGGGCGATGAAAGCTGCAGCGAAGAGGGTTTTATACCGGTGACCAGGAAGCGACCTAAGCGCCTTTTAAGGAATGAGTCTGGAATTGAAGGCGAATCGGGGAAGGAGATGAGAGAAGAAAATATGGATGACACATATAAAATGAGCTTAACGTCCTTAGAAGTCTTGCCCAAACAAATGGCATTAGCAAAATTATTGAAAAATGAGAATATCCAAAACATATTAAGAATAAACTATAAGAGTCCCTACAAGGTTTTCATACATATTGCTAAGAAAGAAGATGGAGAAAAGTTGATCAAATGTCAGAAGTTCGTTGATTTAGGAGTAAGAATTCAATTTGTTAACCAACTCAACTTATCTTACGGAATCATTAAGGGTGTAGACTTGGAACTAAGTGAGTCAGAGATATTAGAGTCATTAGAGACATCATGCAAAATACTATCAGTTAGACGACTAAGGCGTATCAGTCAGGAAAGGGAGTGGGTGGAGAGTGAGACTGTGCGGGTGTGTTTTGAGAGCCCTACAACTCCAGAATTTATTCTTGCCTATGGATGCCGTTTTAGAGTAGAACGATATGTATTTCCTGTCTCTCAATGCTCCAACTGTTGGAAATTCGGTCATATAAAGAAATTCTGCCCAACAAAAAAGATTCTGTGTCCTAAATGCAGTAAAGAGCATGAGAATTGTGAAACAGACAGAATTGTATGTCCTAATTGCAAAGGGCCTCACATGGCACTTGACAAAGCGTGCCCCGTCTTCCTAAAAGAAAAAGAGATTCGCACTCTAATGAGTGTAGAGAACATATCCTATAGAAAAGCCTTAGAAATATATCTAAAGAACAACAATAAAGGCAGTATGGTTGTAGCAATTGAGGATTCTGATGAAAGAACGGAGGAGAGTCAAATTACTTTGGAGAAAACATACAGTAGTGCTGTGCAATCGACAGCTACTGCGCAAGAAGTCTTAACTAATGACAGACAAATACAAAAACAAAAAGTGGACAGGTCTAAGCAGAAAAATAAAAATAAAGAGGGGCGAGAAAATCAAACTACTCGTATATTTATGGAAACAGAGCGGGAAACTTGTTCTATGGAAGATGAGATAATTGAAAACAGTCAGGAAAATAGACTATCGGAAAAAGAAGAAGCTGAAAAGAAGAAGAAAAGAAAGTTCAGATTTGTAGAAATATTTTTAAAAATTAAAGAAATAATTTGTTCAGAGAAAGGAGTTGAAGAAATAATAATGTCGGTGTTGAAAGTAATTTATGAGGAATGCAAGGTATTTGTTAAGGATTTTTTAGTTGGAGGAAATTTATGTCAATGGCTGTTAAAATCTTTAAATGGATAATTATCGTAAAGACGCTTTGATTAATATACTACAATGGAATAGTCAAAGTTTAAAGCCAAAATCACCTAGTTTAGACGCGTTACTTGGGCAGGAAAAAATACATATTGTTATTGTTAGTGAAACTTGGCTTAATCCAGACGTTCGTTTGAATATGAGAGGTTACAATATATATAGAAAAGACAGAGACGATTCTTACGGTGGTGTCGCGATAATTATCCATAAATCTATACAGGCGCAAGTATGCCCTATTAGCATAAGTAATGTAGGTATAGAGGTTATATGTATGAAAATACTTAATTGTAAGAGTTTGGAATATGTTGTATCTATTTATTGCCCTTCTTCAGTGCGTACAACATCATCAGATTGGGACAATATTTTCTCGTTAGTGCCTAAAAAATCGTTAGTTGCAGGTGACTTTAACGCTCACCATACGAACTGGTCTTATAAAACCGACCAGCGTGGAACTCAAATACTGGATTCATCTTTGGAACACGGCTTTGTGACATTAAATAATGGAGAGGCAACCCGGGTCAAGTTAGTTAATGGAAATATACAAAGATCATCACCGGACATCACATTAACATCATCTGACATAGCTATTAAATTTAATTGGGCTGTAATGAACGAAAATTTGGGTAGTGATCACCTCATAATGAAGATTTCCATGAATTTCCATGAACACATCGAGTATAATAAAAGACGAAACTTCAAAAAAGCAAAGTGGGAGGCCTATCGTCATGAGCTTATAGAGTCGTTCTCTGGGGAACTTAACGTGAGCAATAATATTCAGGCATTATATGACTATTTCTTAGAACAAATTGATAGGGCAGCGAATAAGCACATACCTATGATTAAAATGTGTACTAGTCCCTTAAGGAATTTTAAGCCAAAAGAGTATTGGGATCCATCATTATCTAGAGCAGTGGCTGAACGTAGATTAGCTTTAGCCAAATTCAGAAGAAATCCTACTCCTGACAATCTTACAAGATTACAAGAGAAAGGGGCACATGCACATAATTTGATAATGAAAGCCATAGATAGCGGCTGGAAAAAATTTTGTAGTAGCATAGATGAAACTTCTTCAGTTTCTGATATGTGGCGAAAGATGAGATGGCTTAAAGGTTATCGTCAACCTAAATTTTGTGTGTCGGAGGAAAAACTAAAAGGTTTATTATATTCACTCACACCGGATTCCGTGATAAATTTACCAACAATATTCAAATCACAGAACGTTTTAATAGAATCAACATTTACAATGGAAGAATTAGAGAATAGTTTAAAAAAGAAGGACACTGCTCCGGGTAATGATGGAATAACGTACTCTATGATTCATAATCTTCCGTGTGAGGCCAAGGAGTTTCTTCTCCGGTTATATAATGACATATACAGAACTGGAGATATCCCAAAACAATGGCGTGAGATATCAGTTATTGCTATTCCTAAAGCTGGGAACGACACGAATACGGAGACTAAACTTAGGCCAATATCTCTTATATCTTGTGTTTGTAAGATATTCCATAATATGATCGGAAAAAGAATAGAATGGTTTATTGAGAAACATTCAATTTTGTCACCTAACACGGTTGGTTTTAGGAGAGCTCAATCATGTTTAGATTGCATTTCAAGACTGTCTACTTATGTTCAATTGGGTTTCACTAGAAATGACCCTACGTTGGCTTGCTTTCTGGACATTACAAATGCTTATAACAATGTCTTAGTGGAAAAGGTTGTTCAGACATTGGATGATTTGGGAATTGGCTCAAGAGTTTGTAGTTATTTAAATTCGTTTCTATTGGAGCGATACTTGATGATAAAAAGTAGTGATGGACGAACTGTTGATGTTAGACGAGCAAGCAGGGGTTTGGCACAGGGCGACCCAATATCACCGATGCTTTTTAATATTATTACATCAGCAATTTGCCAGCAGATTGAGACTGTTATTGTTTCGCAGTACGCGGATGATTTCGTATTTTACCTCAGCCATAAAGATTTAAACCATGCGGAATCGGAAATGCAAGTTGCTCTTAACTCTATGGTTGTAATGCTGGATGATATGGGTCTAGAAATGTCACCAGACAAATCAAAGATGTGTCTTTTTAGTAGAGGCAGAAGAAGACGACAATTGCAACTTGTAATTAACAACTTACCAATTTCCTCAGTAGATTGTGTAAAACACTTAGGTATCTGGTTAGATAGGTCACTTCTATGGAAAAGGCATATTAATGAGATACGAGAAAAGACGGCAAAGTTTTTAAATTTATTTAAAGTTTTAGCGGGGCCGACTTGGGGAATCCATCCGAAGCATTTGAGATCTTTGTATATTTCATTGGTACGCAGTAGGATTGACTTTGGTTGTTTTCTGTATGATAATAGTGCAAAGAGTCATATAAGTAAACTGGACAAAATTCAGAATCAGTATTTGAGGAGTATAGGTGGTTTTATAAAAAGCTCTCCTATACACGTAATGGAAGCTGAAATGTGCATTCCTCCTCTGTACGTTAGGAGATTATACTTAGGTTACAAGTTCTGTATAAAAAGTATGTCATGTTCGAACAATGTAACTATCAAATTAATAGATGACTTGAATGATCTCACAGTCGCAAGATACTGGAACAATAAGAAAAAACCATTGCTTGTGACCATATACAATGAGTGTAAACTCCGTAATATACATTGTTCAAGTATTTTAGAAATGTACTCACTAGAAAAATGGGTGACAGGTATAAACGTACGGGATAAAATTAGTTATGAGTTAGACTGTGTCAAAGTGGCAAAACGCAGCCATGAGGTTACATCACTCAAATGCAATGTTATCAAAGAACTTAGTGAAAAATACCCGGGGTGGAAAATGTACTTTACTGATGGGTCTAAGAGCAAAAGTGGATGCGGTGCCGCTTATTATAGTTTGAGTGATGGAACTTCGGCCTTGTTTAAATCTATTGATGCAAACGTATCTGTAATGACGATGGAGCTCGTAGCAATCTCAAAAACTCTAGAGAACATAATTTGTTGGGAAAATGCGAACCATTCTGTGAATCAAAACATAGTCATATGCACGGATAGCAAAAGTGGTTTAATGCATTTAGCTCGATGCGCCTCTGGTTGCAGAGGTACACCGATAGCTTATGTAATTCTTAAACAATTTTATGAACTTATTGACATTAATTTGAGATTGCAATGGGTTCCATCTCATATTGGTATACATGGAAACGAGAAGGCTGACATGCTTGCTAAAAAAGCTATTTTAGAAGGATTGGAAATTGACATCGCTCCGTTCTACACAGAAATACTTGGCTATTACAAAAACATATGCTACAATCGTTTCAAGGAGTATTTTGACAAGAAGTCTAAAGAAAAAGGCATATGGTATAAGACTATGCAAAGTGAGCCTCCTCGAATCCCTTGGTTTGCTGAAAGTCGTACAAAGAGGTCGCATGTTGTTATGGCACATAGATTGCGTTCTGGTCATTTTCCATCCAGGAAATTTGGATACCTAATGAAAAAAGTCGATTCCCCTAATTGCCAAGTATGTAATAAAGTCGAAGATGTCCAACATTTGCTGGTGGAATGTGAAAAGAACAGGAGAGAGAGGGAGATAGTGATGCGGGAGTTAAAGGTTAATATGAATGATGTTGGGGCTTTCATTAGAATATTATCTACACCTAATTCGGGAGAAGCGAAGATGATTTATGAAATGGTTGCTGCATCGTTATCTCCCTCGCTTACGCAATAACTTTTGTATTAATAATATTATAATTACGTGTAATAATTAGTTAGATTAGGATATGATGAGGCTGACGTACCTTTGTAAGGTAAAAGCCTCTAAATAAATAAAGATTAAAAAAAAAAAAAAAAAAGTATTTTACTTTTTTATTTTATTATCATTGCGACATTTAATGATTTTTGTGTTTTTTTTTTTTACTTACATTCATTTGAAAAGAATTTGTTATTAATTTTATTTGATTATTGTGAATGTGGGGACCATGTGGGTCACATTTTTATTTTTTGTTTGTTTTTTTCCCACAACTGTCTGGCAGTTTGAGTACTATAAGCGACCTTCCCAAATGTCCTTTCTTTGGTATTGTTCGTCGTTTCGTTGAGCTCCTTGAGTTATAAGTCGAGCTACACGTTAACTGACAAATGCTTGCACTGCCTGGACAGGTCCACTCAAATCTGTATGGTTCTTTCTTCAAAAGACCATCTCAGACACTAATCTGCATAGTCCTCATGTGAATTGAGCAAGATTGTCTGGACTTTAAAAGAGACTATGACCTCTGAGTTTGTTTCGGCTGTTTCTTCTCAGAGTAGTCAGGTACGAAACACCGGCCCCATCTAGTTTTAAAAAATGACGTGTAAAAGTGTTTGTAAAAACCTACTTGCAAAATAAACATCATTTATCATTTATCATCATTTATCATTTATCATTTATCATTTAAATATCGAGCCGACAGTTCATAAATTATGTGAATACACGATATGTTCGTTTCGTAAGACAAATACGAACGCTGAAAGAGTCAAGCGGTTATTTTCACAATTAAATTTAAAACATTTAATTAAAGAAGAACAGGTGTCAATAGAGAATTTATGTGCCAAGTATTCGGATATTTTTTACCTACCGGGAGACAAGTTGTTGACAACCAATATTTACGAACATAGCATTACTTTAAAACCAAACGTTAGTCCGGTATTTACAAAACCTTATCGGCTACCACATTCACAAAAGAACGAAATAAAAACCCAGGTAAATAAATTATTAGAGAATAGCATTATTGAAAAGTGTAATAGTAGTTGGTCAAGTCCGGTACTATTAGTGCCAAAAAAGACAGACAACAGCGGCCAGAAGAAATTAAGATTAGTCATAGACTACCGTAAACTAAATAATTTGATCGAGGATGATAAATATCCCCTTCCAAACATGTCAGAAATATTAGATGCGTTATCAGGCAGTATATATTTCACACACTTAGATTTATATAATGGATTTTATAACGTAAAATTAGAAAAGGAAAGCAGGAAATATACTGCGTTTTGCTCAGGACAGTACCAGATGGTGCGTATGCCTATGGGATTGAAAACTAGCCCAGGATCATTCTCGCGCATGATGAATATGGCCATGGCGGGCCTCACATATGAAAAATGCTTTATCTATATGAATGATCTAATCATTTTTGATAACTTGTTTAAATACTCACAATAAGAACTTACAAGAGGTATTTGAACGTTTGCGAAACGTAAATCTGAAGTTAAATCCGTAAAAATGCGATTTTTTAATGAAACAGATATTGTATTTAGGTCATGTGGTTTCTGGTGATGGAATATTACCAGATCCATCAAAAATAGATGTAGTAAAAAACTATCCACAGCCAAAAACCCTCGATGAAGTCAAAAGGTTCATTGCATTTGTTAATTACTATAGAAAATGTATTCCGAATTTCGCAAAGAAGGCAAACCCTTTAAATAATTTGTGCAAGAAAAACGTACCCTTCATATGGGATAGTAATTGTCAGGAAGCATTTCAAGTATTAAAAGAATGTATTATTTCACCACCTGTATTGCAATACCCGAATTTTTCTCAGCAAAATCAGTTTGTCATACAAACCGATGCATCAAATTATGCAATCGGTGCTATTTTGTCTAATAAAGATCTTAAGCCCGTAGCATACGCTAGTAGGAGTCTAAACAAGGCAGAAAAAAACTATCCAACAATAGAAAAGGAACTGCTAGCAATCGTTTGGGCGACAAAGCATTTTCGACCATACCTTTATGGTAAACCATTCAAAATTCAAACAGATCACAGGCCTCTAGTTTATTTATTTAACATGAAAGACCCTTCAAGCCGGTTAATGAAGTTTAGGCTTTTACTTGAAGAATATAATTATAGTGTTGAATATATAAAAGGAACAGATAATGCAGCAGCAGACGCCTTGTCTCGAATCAGCGTGACATCTAAAGATTTAAAAGAGATGAGTGAAAACTTAGTAAGTGTTATGACAAGAAAGCAAAAACAAAAGCAAGCGCAGACTAGGACAGACTCCGTGACCATAGCAACGACTGGCCTCACCAACCGAAAGTTGTGGAGGCACATGTCAAACCAAAGGAACACACGGAGTTAAAATTTATAGAGAAAAAGAAGTGAGATGCCATGCGGAAATTAAAAAATATTACCTATGAATGTAGAACATTTTGCTATATTCCTAAAATGAAAACGCTTTACATAAAATACAAAAATTCTCCATCGCAAATTATGCCAGCCGAATTTGTGAGAGAACTCGATACGTCGTGTAAACAAATAGGTATAAATGAAATATATTTCGTAAAAACTAAAACAAACAATATTTTTATAGAAAAGTTTTTAAACGAGATAAAAAAAGCGGTAGTGCTACTATTCCGCGAGTGTGTATATTAAAAGATGTAGTAAGAATAGAAGAAAAAGATGACCAAAAGGTGATTTTGAACGACTTCCATCTCCTACCAACCAGTGGTCACGCAGGTATGAGGAGGATGTTAAGCAATATCAAAAAATATTATTTTTGGCCAGGCTTAGAAAAGGACGTCAATCAATTTGTGAAGAGATGCAATAAGTGTCAAAGGCATAAACACTCAATACCCGTAAAAGAACCAATGGTTATTACATCTACAGCAAAAACTGCATTCGAAAAAATATATTTAGATATTGTTCGACCATTAGATCGAGATAACAATAATTATACGTACATATTAACGATACAATGCGAATTATCAAAATACGTCGAAGCCTATCCACTGATTACTAAAAGTACAACAGAGGTAGCTAGATCGTTTGTTAATAATTTCATTTTGCGCTATGGTATACCACAGGAGATTGCAACGGACAGGGGCACAGAATTTATATCTTCCATCATGAAAGAGGTATGTGCCCTTCTACACATTAATAAAATGAACTCGACAGCCTATCACCACCAATCTATAGGAGCCTTAGAAAACTCACACAAACATCTTGGTTCATTTCTTCGTATCCAATGTGACAGTCACCCCGAAATGTGGAGTCAATGGCTCCCATTTTGGTGCTTTTCGTACAACACCTCGGTACATAGTGAGACCAAATTTACACCATATGAACTGATTTTTGGAAAAAAATGGTCTCTTCCAAGTAACTTAAGTTCCAATGTAGTAGAGCCATTATATAACTACGATAATTACCCGCTAGAGTTGAAGATTCGGTTACAATTATCACAAAAAGAGGCTAGAGACAATTTGCTTAGGAGTAAAATACAAAGAAAAGAAAAGTATGACAAAACCAGCAGACCAGTAACTTATAGTCCTAACGATTTAATTTTAGTTAGAAATGAAGTAGGTGGAAAATTAGACAGCGTATATTCAGGACCATACGTGGTAGTAAGAGATATGTCTCCGAATGTGGAAATTATGAAAAAAAATAAGCTAGATGTAATACATAAGAACCGCACTAAACTGTACCATTCTATTAGTTAGTTAGTTTAATTATGTTTATATTTTTATTTATTTTTTTCTTTCAAGGGGGAGGTGTAAGGTCCCCTCTACATAATTATAATCTTTGTCATTGTAGACACCATAATTATATACCATATTATTATTGTAATAAAGGCAGTATAGTCTCAGCAGTCATTGGTTTCATTTACTGTCTCTGCCTACCGTAGAGTAGAACTCAATGTAACGCACTCAAAACATTGTGCTAATTGTGCGAGGAGGTGTTTAAAGTAAAAATTTTAAATTAAAAACTGTATTAAAAAAAAGTTGTAACTTTAACTCCCAATATCTCCGTAACTAGAAGGTTCCAGGTATGGTCTAGATTCTTAACCATACCTGGAATTTACTTTTTTTTTTGTTCTAGACTGTAGAACAAAAAAAAATGATCGCAATGACGGCGAGAAGAAGTGCCTTTTGGCTTCGTTAAGGGGCCGCCTCCACGAGCGAAATAATCGCAGCGACATTAACGTCCTTGCCACGTTTTTCTAAACACTCTCTTTATGACCGTCTCCACGAGCGAGAGAATCGCGGCGATATGTTCGCATAGAAATACGTTGAATCACCGCGATTCTCTCGCTCGTGGAGGCGGCCCCTTTTTTACACCCTTTATTATGCAGGGTAATAAGCCTGGGCTCGGTTTGTTGTCCAACAAATAGGTACGAATCAAATGTGCTGACTTAAACTAATCTGTTACATAATATCACGCCTGTAATCTCCGTAGGGTTAGACAGAGGTGTACCGAATAGTAACAAACATAAAATAATAATAATAATCATTTTATTATCAGGCTACTAAGGCCCATAGATAAAATACACAAAATAACATCTAATAACAATAAACTAATACATATTTAAAACCATGAGAAACAAAAACTATACACGTAACGTTGTCGGCGTCATGTTTCGCTGCGTGGTGTCGCGTAACCGTCTTCGGAAACGTCGATATACGACACCCTTCGGCCAAAAGTCCTCCTTCATACAGGTCTGCAGATGGTGTGTTGGAACTCGTACCACGAAAGATTTAAAGTTGATGTTATGGCGACCCTCAGATTTCGACCCTCAGAGTCCAGTTGGTCTTCACTTTCAAATACTGCACCACTTCTTCAGTTGTAGTGGAGTGATACAGACGCGAAAGGTACAGCTGCGTCGTAGGCACAGCAGGACGCAGCAGCATGTTGGGTCCACTCGGTGCGGTACCGCACAAGTTACGAGAACAGGGCTTATTCTTCTTCCTTTCTACTTTAGTGAAGCCCTCCTCATCAACTTGGCTCGTTCTTGGCACGGAGCTAAGGACCGCAGTCAGGGTAGGTTGACCACCCTCTTTCCGTATTTCCCCTTTTCTGGTTTGTCGCTTAGGCTGCGACGCATCAGATTTTTTGCTGGTGACGATAGCAGCATAAGCACGTTTCGGTTATAATAATAACTGCCAATATCTTGTACACCCACATTTCGCCAGAGATGTTTTAATCTTATGTAATAGGGGGCGATCCTATTGCCATCAACTAGGCACAAATCCAGACTCTATGGCTGCTACTGAGAAATTTATGATGAAAAACCCAATAACACATAACCTTGTTCTCATGTAATAGAGGGGCGAGCTTATTGCCATCAACTGGGCACAAATCCAAATTGGCCGTGTGGTATCCGGCAGAGTAGAATAGAACCAACCCATTACACTCACGGGTGTCGTATAAGGCGACTAATGTCTGAGGCGGAACACCTTGCGCCTCCGTAGACCAGAGAATGGGCAGCAGCGTTTTCTGTTAGTCTATCATCATTGCGATCTCCAATCCGCCTGCCAAGCGTGGAGATTACGGCAAATTCCTCCCATCATGGGAGAGGCTTATGTCCAGCAGTGGACGTTATGGGCTGTTGTAGTAGTAGTAGTAGTAGTAGTTGTAGGGCACAAATCCATCCATCCATCTATCCATCTACTAAGTAAATTTCTGATGGAAAACTCCAGCAGTTCTTTGCCCGACCCGGGAATCGAAGCCAGGTCACAGCAGTAGCAGCTCTCGTCCAACGGTACATTCTACCACTGAACTCAAAAAAACAATACCGTAGTGCAAATGCAGCTTGTTTAGAGCACTTTTTGCCCGACACAAGAATCAGACCTAGGACCTTTTGGTTAAAAGTCGCGCTTGTGTCCACTCGAACAACGAGACAGTCCAGCAAATCTGTTATACTAATATTCCATGAATTTTCCAATTATACCTTTAACATTAAAACCTTTCCAAAGTTTTAAATCCATCCATAGAATTCAATAGAAACTATCAGTCACCTGAATCGAACTGGCTAATCACACAAATTCTACGAATAAGCTTAGTTGGCTTTTTGAATGTCGTTCTAAACGGGCTACACATTGACTGCAATAGGTTGCCAGCAATATGAGAGGAGATCGTGGCCGCTCGGGTCGGACTTTAGGTTGATCCGTGGATGGGTGACCACCCATTACATACAGAGTTCCTCCGTGCTTCAGAACAAAGAAGAGAAATAATATTGTGTGTCTTCCGGCTGCGCCAAATAGGCCCGGTTCAGCAAACTGCCGAGCAGCTAGTGCCCGACGTTGGTTTGCAACTGGACCTGAGAAGGTGATGAAAATGAAAATGAAATCTTTATTTGTAGACATGGGTTGTACAGGGGTGTTCCAAATAAATATTAATAGCGAGTCCATCTATGCCTTGCGTTGAAGCATACAAATTAAATCCATACTTAAAATCTATTATCAATTTAAATGAAAATTCATTATAATAACAAAAGAGTACACATTGTCAGAATAATACAAACATAAAATGGAATCAAAATAATATAAAAATAAGAAGATTACATGTCACATAAATTAATGGGTATTACAATTTGATTTTATTAGCTAATATAATTTTAATTTCAGTCAAGGTTTTACAAATATAATAAATCGGATGTAGCAGGTCTAGTATCTTTCATTTAAATAATCTTTAATTGTATAATAACATGTTTCGACTAGAAATTCGTTTAAGCATTTTTTGAACAGATCTTTATTGGTAATATCTATTATTTCTTTAGGAAATTTATTATAGATTTTGGGTGCCATACCTAAAAAATTTTTTGACGTGACGGGCATAAAACAGTACGAATATATAACTAATAGTGCACCCACATTTTGCCAGTTATGGTTCAAGTCCCATCAGTATTGTAATAGGGGGCGAGCTAATGGCCATCAACCGGTCAAAATGCAGACTCCGTGGCTGCTACTGAGAAATTCCTCATGGAAAAACCCAACAACACTTTGCTCGACCCAGAAATCAAACCCGGGACCTCATGTTCAGCAGCAACGCTTGCGAACACTCGACCAACGAGGCATTCTACCACTGCCCTCATAAAATAGTAAAAATGTCGCTCGTTTAGAGACACCCAACCAGGTACCATTTGCACGTTTCTACGTCTGCAAGGATCGGTTACCCTAATTGGCGGTTCGTTTAGTTTGCAAGCAGAAGTTTAAACAGTTAGTGAGTGCGAAATTTTGCTAGAATTAGAAATGCACCTGGTAAGCTTTTGATTTGTATTATAATTCAATGTTAGCATAGATTGCAAAACATCGTTTTTTTGAAGTGAAAACTTCTTTAGGCGCGTTGAGCACTTTTTGGGTGAAGGAAAAACATTGAACTCATCGTCACGTAACGTAACGTGCGGTCACGCTTCGTAGCCGTTCGTAGCACTCGTAGCATCCGCTACGGCGTAGCATCACATAGGTATGCGCGGGGCATAACCAGTGCTACGACTGGATTGACTTTTTCAACCGACTTCCAAAAAGAGGAGGTCCTCAATTCGACTGTATTTTTGTTTTTTCGTTTTCACTTCTATCGGCAGTCCCCAAAGACTGCTCCGATTTTTTATTATATGGAGTTATTTTACCCCTCATCGCTTCTGCTACGTCAAATTAGACTCCACTAGCCGTCGAAGCATTTTGTACCCATGTGTACCTAATGTTGAGCAATTTTCTTAGTTTGAACGTTACGGTACGAACGTTACTTCGAAGAAACAATCGACAAAATGACAGTTTTCTTTTGTTCATTTGTCATTTATCTGTCATTTTGTCGATTCTTCGTCGACAAAATCCGTTCCTACGGTGGTCATCCTACGCGGGCTTGTGTGGCTTATTTAAAGGGTCTTTTTACACCCTGTATAAACAGCTGTGTCGTATAAGCGCTAAACGGACTTGGGTAGTGTCAACCTACTGGCGCACAAGCATTTGTCGCACTACCGTGATATCAAGCTTAAATTTTGTCGCACTTGCTTGCATTCGAACTAGGTAAAGTTAGTCGCATTACAGTTTTATCGCACACTAGCTGATGCCTGCGGCTTCGCCCGCTTAACAAATAATATACTAAAACCTTCCTCTTGAATCACTCTATTCTATTAAAAAAACCCGCATAAATCCGTTGCGTAGTTTTAAAGATCCAAGCATAAATAGAGACAGACAGACGCGGCGAGGGACTTTGTTTTATAATAGTGATGATGTAGTGAAGCATTATAATTGTACATCCTTTTGTTGACGACATGTAGTGCACTCAACCTAAACTTACTAGAATTCATTCCCTGAATGAGGGTGGAACTACATCTAAATTTGTTGCGTAGCCGAGAAATGCAACTAGATCTCATAGCTACACACGAAAAGCGAATATATTTTTTATAGCCATTACAAAAGTCCTCAATAAAGATGTCAGATACACAAATAGGGAGTAATTCTAAATCCTAATTCAATACCAGAAATGGCTGCAGTAACCAAGAACATCTAACAAACAAACACACCGTTAACCTAATAAACAC
Organism: Xestia xanthographa; assembly: GCA_905147715.2. NCBI lineage: Eukaryota > Metazoa > Arthropoda > Insecta > Lepidoptera > Noctuidae > Xestia > Xestia xanthographa. Next base: position 21,786,431 of record LR990666.1, on the reverse strand, counting down.
TTAATCTGAAATGCATCACCAAATTCTGCTAAAAATTCCCTCTTACTTTCACTGTAACAGACTACCAGCTTAATTAGCCCATCAAAGTTCTATTAGTGATCAACGCTAGGTTACAAGTTTGAACATGGTTTGATGGATGCGATCCAGAGTTATCCAACAGAACGATCCAGAAGATTCACTCCATTAAACGAGCATTCTTAGTCGCACGCACACATACAGGGTATAAGGGACAGCTTTTCGCGGACTAATGGGGTGAATAGGCTTGTGTTCTAAAAAAATATAATTAGTTCGTCAGTTAGATTAACAAAAATATTTGACACGTATTTTTTCTTTTGTTACGTAAACCAAAATTGACGAAGATTCGACGCTTTTAAAATTCTCAATACGTCACGCTGTGCTATAATTTTTAGTGAGTTGTGACGTCACGAGCCTCCACTCCCGAGTTTTGATGCGTTTTTATCTTTGTCAATATTAATTGATTTACAAAAACAAAAAAAACGTGTCCATTATTTTCCAATACTCTAACTGACGGACTAAATAGATTTGCAATTTGTTGATGGTGGAAACTAGCCTATTCAGAATATCATACAAAGATAACCGGTACAAGCGAAGGAACATTATGGGAATCCAATAAATTTGATTTGTTTCATTTCTTCATCCGCAATGTATCATTACCGTGGCAAAACTCACGTAGCAAACGGCAAGCGCGACGACGAGTTCAATAAACTCTGTAGTTAGGCAGGAAGTGAACACGCATTGGAGTTTTTCAACATCCATAATTGTTTATTTGTTTCATTTTAGCCATATTCTATACTATATAATTATATACTATTATAATTATAATTATAATAATATTATAAAGAGGTAACATTTGTTTGTAAGTTTGTAAGTTTGTATGTAGGGGGTAATCTCCGAAAGTAATGAACCAATTTTAAAAATTGTTTCACTGGTAGAAAGCTACATTATTCGTGAGTGCTATAGCACTCACGAATAATGTAGCTTTCTACCACTAATATTATAAACTTCTACACTACACTAATATTATAAAGAGGAAAGGTTTGTATTTTTGTGTGTATGTTTGTAATAAATAAACTCAAAAACTACTGCGTTGATTTAAAAAATTATTTCACCATTAGAAAGCTACATTCACTCTGAGTAACATAGGCTATATTTTATTCCCGTACTTCCACGGAAACGGGAACTACGCAGGTGAAACCGCGGGACGTCAGCTAGTATTTACATAAATGGAGTGTTGCGTACAGATAATGTAATTTTACATTGAAATAAAAGAATAGTAACTGTAAAAACGATTATGAAAAATGCGCTGGAATATGGATCAAAATAATCATCTGTCTAGCCTTTTCCCAACTATGTCGGGGTCGGCTTTTAGTCTAACCGGATGCAGCTGAATACCAGTATCTTACATGGAGCGGATGCCTATCTAACCTTCACAACCCAATTAGTAGTGGGAAATACAACACCCCTCGATAAGACTGGTTGTCAGACTTTTTGGGCCACTGACTACCTGTAACAACTGTCAAAAATCATCTACAAATGACAGCCGGGACCAACTGCTTAACGTGCTTTCCGAGGCACGGAGAAAACTCGGTATGTAATAGGTGGTCATCCACAGACTAGACAAGCACGGCTTAACCTAAAAATTGACCCGAGTGGGGTTATTATTTAGCCACGAGCTCCTAAATATGATTCAAAATAAGCAATTGAATGCATCCAGTCAGTTTGCGGAGCGCTGTTCCTCACCCAGTAAACATACACGCGTACGAACGGCATCTCAAACAAATGACAGTCAGTCGCCGGTACGCTTGTACTCGCTGTAAGTGAAGCATGTCTATGTGTGCGTGCGTTTTCGCTCGTTATATAGAGCTAGCCTTCTGTATCTATTCTGTAGTTATACCTAGCTATGCATTTGATGTGCATTCGGGCTCAGTGAGGTAATGAAAAACAAACATTCTGTGGTAACTGAGCTGTATGATTTGTGAAAATGAAGGCTGAAGCGGATGAAGGGTATATTTTATGCAAGGTATCTAATATACTCCCTGAGGATTTTCAATGTGTTTTTTTTTTATAAATTGTGATTGTTAATAAAGAATAAGAAATTGTATTAGCTCAATCATGGTGTTTACATACAGAATTAAAACAATTCATGCAATTAAGAGTGACTGCAAATATTATCGGTACAATTATTATTATTGAATTAATGGTTTTTAAATTTTAAACGTATACATTGTATACTAATTAATTAATTAGTATATAATGAAGCAAGAGAGCAGCGGTGGCCTAGTGGTGACGGCTCCGACTTACGAACAGTAAGTCGTGAGTTCGAACCCAGGCAAGGCGCATTACTTTGTGTAATTTATTTCATCACCGCTGCTCTCAAAACGGTGAAGGAAAACATCGTGAGGAAACCGGCATGTCCTAGAACCAAAAAATTCGAAGACATGTGACATCTATCAACCCGCACTGGGCCCGCGTGGTGGATTACAGCCCATTCCCTTTCACAGAGAGGAGGCCTGTGTCCCAGCAGTGGGAACATTAATAGGCTGATGATGATGATATAATGAAGTAGTGTGTAGTAGTTGTTGTGTATTGAATATAGTGTGTATTTAATTAAATACAATTAATATGACAGAATCAATGATTTTTTAATTTTACACTTATTCATTAAATATTTTTATTCAGTCACAGTTAAACAAAAATTAAATTAAGTTTTTCGTGATTGATTATTTATTTACCTTGTCTAATATTGCAATTTATGTACTTAATGAAGATTTACATCACTTTAACAGGTATGTAAGGTATGTATATCTTAAATGTTTTTATAACTAAATAGTTATAAAAACATTTATAATATAAATTTATGTCCTTCACTACAACTTGACCTTACTACACTTGAGTTATAAATCAAGCGTTAACGTTTAAACGCATTAATTTGGTAATTTGGCATACAAAGCATAACATCACGGCTATAATCCCCGAAGGATTAGACAGAGGTGTACCTAATAGGACACCCAGATTTCGCCAGTTACCTGTGTTTAAGTCCTATGAATTGGGGGCGAACCTATTACCATCAACCAGTCGCAAATCTAGACTCCGTGGCTGCTTCTGTAAAATTCCTGATGGCAAAACCCAATAACACTTTGACCGACCCGGGAATCGAACCCAGGCCCTCACGCTCAGCATTCGAGTTCAAAAATACAAATAATAAAAAAGTTGTTAACAAAAACAACCATGAATAAAGAACAGGCCGTTTGAAAAATAAATACCAAACCAAGTCGTCAATCAGAACATCGTTTCAAAAATGTAAAAGATATTAACTTCGAGTAGGTTTATCACCAAAACTCCGACCGATATAAAACCTTCTCCAAGCAGGTCCAAATCATGCACAACCACGCATTTCATCAAACATTGAAAAGATACTCGTATCTAGAAGAGGCCCTAAAAATAACATAAAAAAAAAACCTTTTCATCGCCAACATTTTTATTAAAACACACAGCAATATAAAATACGACTTCTTTACTTTACCATCATTTATTTAATATGTGATGAAGAAGCGTACGGAACCACAATAACATTTCGGAGTATTTGCGTGGGTATAAAAAAGTCTTTGAACAAACAATAATTCAGGATTTCTTAGCTCGAAAGATGACTTTGACCTTTAGCCCTTCACCTTGGGAAACGTGATGTGTGTGTTTTTTTTAAATTAATATATAATTTTATTTAGGTTATTTTTTCCTTTTAAACCGACTTCCAAAAAGAGGAGCTTCTCAATTCGACTGTTTTCTTTTTTTTGTGTTTGATACCTCAGAACTTTCGACTGAGTGAACCAATTTTGATGATTCTTTTTTATTTGAAAGCTGGTGCTTTCCGTGTGGTCCCATTTCAATTTTGTGAAAATCTGATGCTGACCTTCGGAGATATACAATGGAACTCTTCAAAAATAGACGGCAAATCTGCAGTGATTGCTGGAATCGCTTGGATGTTTATTGTTTATACAACATCATGACGTAACATCACGCTTGTATGCTCTGAAGGAGTACGCAGATGTGTACAATACACCCAGATTTCAACAGGTTTAGGTATGTTAAGTTAAATTTATTGGGGATAAGCCTATTACCATGACATGTATAGTATTTTTTTATTTGAAAGGATGTACTTCAAAGATAGTTTGATGATAGTTTGGTTAGGTTCTGATAACGATACTCGGCCGAATCTTATATTTAATGTAAAATAAATTCATGGCAGATATTTGTTTGGGAACAACTAAATGGAAAAATAACAAAACTTTTTTGCAATAGTTTTTTTATAGTACTTATTATTTTGATGTGTTGGTGTGACTCATTGTCACGAACGAATCTGTTTTCAAGGTAAATTCTGTGTTTGCTCGGTTTTAATAAATTTAAAGCTTTTGTTAAAAATATTTGCATGAGTAATTACTAAAACTAAAGTAACTATTTCAACTTGTTAGTTACGGGTAACACCCGTTAAATTACTTAAAAATAAAAAAATGAATTCCTTCTCAAATTAATATTATTATCAAAGTCAAAGAGCTGTGTAACTCCAATAAAATATAATTACTTTTATTCCACCTCTGAATTACTTAGCCTGTTATTTTTCACGAACAAAAAGTCGAAAACAACACCTACTTTCATGACAAAGAGTGTTAATATATATGTCTACAATTATCCTTTGTCATAAAATAACGTCCATAATGAATCCAAACAACGAGAACCACAAGTTTGGAAAACAGTGGCGTACACTGGCGAGCAAACAAAGGTATTAGCCGAGTTACACTGAAACTCCAATGTTCGGTGTAATTAGTTTGTCCGACAGTGTAGAGCAGGTATTTAAGCCAATGAGGGCGTTTGTGTTAAAATTTCTAGGTTAGTTTAATGCATCAAAGCATTGGGTATGTGATGTTAGTTTGATATTTATAGTTTACCTTTGTTTTTTTTTTCGAATTTGACTGACTGTTTCGTCTTGTGGACATATTTATTTCGAATTTGTCTACCTCTCATCATTTCAGCCGAAAGACGTCCACTGCTGGACATAGGCCTCCCCCAAGTGTCGCTACATTGACAGGTCCCGTGCGACTCGCATCCAACGGATTCCCGCAACCTTCACCAGGTCATCGGTCCACCTAGTGAGAGGTCTTCCAACGCAACGTCTTCCGGTTTGCGGTCGCCACTCCAGAACTTTTCGGCCGCATCGGCCATCCGTTCTGCGAGCAATGTGCCCTGCTCACTGCCACATATTTATAGAATTGCCAAACTGATTTACTTATTTAAGTAAATAAGTTTGGCAATTCTTCGGGCTACATCGGTGACCCTAGTTCTCTTGCGGATGTCTTCATTTCTGATTCGATCACGCAAAGAAACTCCGAGCATAGCCCTCTCCATAGCCCTTTGGGTGACTTTAAGCCTTCTGATAAAGCTTATTGTGAGCGACCACGTTTCGGTCCCGTATGTAATCACTGGCAACACACACTGGTCATAGACTTCGTCTTGAGACTCTACCTCTCTATCATAAAGTTTTTCCTGCAGGCAATAATTTATGTTTTCCATCTTAAGACCATCATTACAAGGCTACCTAATGCGATAGTGTACACACTAACAATAATTAAATGTTGTAACTTATTACAAACAATGCATTGTTTGTGATCTCACTCAGAGAACAATCGAATAAACCAACGTCAACGTTTACAACTCTTTGAGATTGAGAGTGTGGAGTGCGCGCTTCAGATTTCTCAGGAGCAGCCACGGAATCTGGATTTGAGACCGGCTCATGTTAATAGGCTTGCCCACAATTCACATCACACCATCACTTCAGCCGCAAGACGTCCAATAAGGGGGTTTTTGCCATAATCGCCACGCTTGGCAGGCGGGTTGGCGATCGCAGTACGGTTGTTACAAAAGCACAGAGAACGCTGCTGCCCATTCTCTGGTAAGTCTCTTAGTCGCCTCTTACGACACACGAAGAAGATATGGGATGGTGCTATTCTTTACGTCCGACACCATACAGAACCCACAATTACTTAAACATAACTAGCAAACTGTGGGTATAATAAAGTATCAAAGTTAGAACATCAAGCTGCCCGGAATTGACATTTTTTTCCAATGAACCTTGAGCCTACATGCTTTGACGATAAAGTAGAAAACCGATTAAATAAATTTACAGAATGTAGAGGTTGATGTGCTGGCGTCTGTTCAAAGTCTTTAAACAGAATTAGTTATATTTGCTATCCTACCTACATTGTATAAGGTCCGAACATAACATTATGATATATGTTAAGTAATTATTAGCTTTGCAAGGAAGGTGGTTAATTGTAGTGTAAAAGAGCGCCTCTCGTCATCAAACGTAAAAGTTTGGCGAGTTTAGAATTAATCAACACCACTGTACTATAATTTCTTTAAATAAAATACAAAAAATAAAGATTATTATTTATGTGGTATTATAGTGATCAATCATCAAAAACTGTGTCGTAATTTTGTGAAGTGTCAATAAAAAGTCATCAAAGCTTGGTAAAAAGAATACCTCTGCTATACAGCGAGATCACCAATCATTGCTGCCTCAATGGTTTCGATTTATATCTACTAAACAAAAGGTAGCAAAGAAACTATTTGGGTTTTATATTAACTGTCGGTACACTGTCGGCCAAACAAAAGACAGCGAGCATCGCAATTCATTGTTCGACGTAGGAGTTGACTGTATTGTGTTACATGAAAAGTTTCGTGGACTAATTAATTTGTCCTAAAGCGTAATAAAATGAATGACATTTAGAAGTATGTGGTGGGTGTCTGAGTTTAACTTTGGTGATAAAAGCTTGTTGTATGCTGCGAAGAGTAATACATTTAGGTCAATTTGACACATGACACACACAGGTATTATTATTATATTTTGTACAGGATGGAGAAACATCGACGCCAGACATTTAACCTCGTATTCAGGACATTATTCCTCACTTAGAAATTTCATTGGTAATTTAAAAAAAAAAAACAGCTGTTCCATACATTTTGCAAGAAATAGCTGATAAATTATGTATCGAACACGTTTATGCATCGATGACACCTCTATCCCTTATGTACGGTGGGCTGCAGCATCAATTGGGTACCCCAGTACCCCGGGTACGAACATAGGCGCTTTTAAGGGGATACCCACATCGTGAAGCTGACTGTACATACAGTCAGTAAGACAATAGAACCTAGACAGACATTTCACATTTACTTTGAGAGTTTCTGTTCTACAACGAAATTCAACGTAAAACGTGGTTAATACTTTAAGGGCGTATAGTAATCCGGGGTTGCGGGAGTGTTCGAAAGAGATACCGTGGCCCCGGAACACAAAGGGCGATGAAGGAACATGGATGGGTTTTAGTCAGTAAAAGCCTGACACTCCCTCCTGCTCCGCCCAGAGCGGGAGGAGTTATTTGATGATTTCCCACCCGAAAAAAAAGGGCATATAGTAATAAGAAAACACTATGGAAATGTAGCTTTTACGGTGGGAACAATTTTTTTTCCCAACTGCGCCAGAAGGAGGGTTATGTTTTTCGAGAGTATGTAGAACTAGCAAAACATATACACTATGTTTTATATTAATTATTATCGCTTATAGAACATCGTCATTATCTAGGCCTTGAATTATCTTCTCAAACAAATTAAGAATGAATTGCTGTTTTACATAATTAATCACTGACTGAACTGTTTGTTTTCGTGTCAAACTATTGACGAGGTCCTCTACTTAGAAGTTTTAGTAATAAAACTAAGTGTTTTTCCATTTTTAAATTCGGTGTTCTTGAAACAATCAATAGCAAGTGTCAACATTTTTGAGGCCAGCAGTAAAGGAATAATGAATACAAGGTGTAAATGGACCTTTCTCGAAGCTGTCAACCAAGCATTTTTTCTGTACATCACAATAACTAACTCTACGCATTTTTTTTTGCGTGGAAACAATTTAACAGCGTGAAAAATCACGTTTTACGGTAGGACTTAATGTAATGCATTCAAACCATTGAGCTGTTGGACGCATTGAATAGCACGAGGGGAAAAGATAAATATAAATATAGAATAAACCATTAATGAACATCAAACACAAAATAAATCAACCACAAGAACAACAATAAAATACTACAACAAAACAATTAATTCAACAAAAAAGATTATTATTCGAATCAACCAACCGCTTGAAACAGTCGCAACATTAAGAAGATTAGTGGATGACGCGTAAAACAATAATGACGAGGAAATTAATTATTATGTAATTTATCAAGGGCTCAAATGGTCAAGGAAAATCTTGGGAGAAATCTTCACCTCATTTATATATGGTAGGAGGCTTGGTAATTAATGAACGCAATAATCTGGGACTTATGGAAAACAAAGAGTTGATTAAATTATGTTAGGCTGTTTTTTTTTGGCCTGCAGTGTAAATGCTTTTTTGAATTTGATTTGATGAAACTTGTTAATTTTATTAACAAGATTTTATTTAACTTGCAATGTTTGTATGTTTGTTTAAGTCAAATCTTGCAACTGAATTTTGAAACGGTTATCCCGAACTGATTGAGCTGACATTTTGCATACACGTTTGTTTTGGATGACAATGCATGGTTAGATAAGCGATGTAATTCCTAATCCAATAATATGGCAGAAGCCCAAAGATGGCGGAGAAATTATTTTTTTATGAACTCCCAGGGTCTCATATTATATCATAGGAGTGGGATAAATCTACTAATTAAAAGGGTTTGCTGAGAAAAATAAGAAAGAAAATGACGTCAAACCATCATCATCATCTGCCTAGCCTTTTACCAAATATGTTGGGGTCGGCTTCCAGTCTAACCGGGTGCAGCTGAATACCAGTATTTTACACGGAGCGGCTGCCTATCTGACCTCCACAACCCAGTTAGTACTGGGTAATACGATACCCCTTGGTAAGACTGATTGTCAGAGTTTTTGGGCCACTGACTACCTGTAACGACTGCTAAGGATCTACAAATGACAGCCGGGACCAACAGCATAACGTGCTTTCCGAGGCACGGAGGAAACTCGGTATGTAAGGGTGGTCACCCATCCACAAACCAACCTAGGCAAGCACGGCTTAAGCCAGCTCGGGTCGATCTTTAGATCGACCCGAGCTGGCTGTTATTATTTAGCCACAAGCTCCTCCAAATGACGTCAAACCATGTTTTACTTTTTGTTTTTGCTATTAGCTTTTTTACTGTTATTTTAATTATGGTAGCTAGCAGCTTAATAATAATAGCCTCTCGGGTCAATCTTCAAGAGTCAGAAATGCTTGCCGAGACCGGTTCGTGGATGGGTGATCCATTACGTAAGTACTACTCCCACGATGCTTCGAAAATCGCGTTAAGCATTTGGTCCCGGTACTGTTATTATTAAGAGTAATCAGAAGCCCGGGAGTCAGACAACCAATTTTGCCCTGAGGTATCACTATTGCCCAGTAACTAGATTGGAGAGGTCAGTTTGATCCCTGAAACCAGTATGCAGCTGCTGCGTTCGGTTGGATTTGATCTTAAAACAGGGCAAAGGCTAGTTTGCCCTGTTTTAAGATAGAGTCCAACCAAGCACATGATAAAAAATTAAAATTTGCATTTTTAGCAAAAAACTGTGCAACAAAAATGTATCTCAACAATTTTGAGACCGTCGTTAAAAAATATATTATTCTAATTTACCCTTTTTTAAATGCGGAACTCGTACCTCTGATGACGTAATCAGGAATATGACGGAGCCCAGTCCTACGGGACGTCAATATTTTTCACTCAGCGAGCCTTTACACCTGTGAGTATTAATAAAAAAGAGTATATAGAAGTAAAAAGAGTTTTGGAAGACTAATGCCCGTTTTCACCAACATCCCCTAAGTTTATGGGATCCCCTAAACATGCTTAGGGGACCGTTATAGATGGAAAACGGTCCCCTAAACGTGTTTAGGGAATCCCATAAACTTAGGGGATGTTGGTGAAAACGGGCATAAACGTCTTATACTGTTACAAGGCATATCTTCTATAAATAAAATAATTGTTGTGGAAGACTATCGAACAAAATGTATTTATTTATTTTTATATAAAAAAAAACACCCCCCACCCCAAAATAACCCCCCCCCCCCCTAAAATATTATATTATGACATCTTTTTCGTCGTTCCCTCAATACTCCTCAGCATCGCGACTAGATATGACATGTCTCCAAGCCATGCGGTCTTCTGCTTTGTACACCGCTCGGTACAGGCTTCCTTTTTTTTCGGATGGGAAATCATCAACTGACTCCTCCCGCTTTAGGTGGAGCAGGAGGGAGTCAGACTTTTACTGACTAAAACCCATCCATGTTCTTTCATCAGCCTCCTTGATGGTCTGACCATCTTGCCGATGCTCTGCCTTGCGCGTGTTTATCTTCTACTATGTATTTAAAGCATCCATCAGCACAATGTGTTGAAAGTTACATTGAGCGCTACAATAAACCGTGCTTTTTCCCTTTTTCCCATCTGAAAAAAAAAAGGTTTCGCAGTTATATTTTTGTCACAGTGTTATTTAGTTTGATGTACAGAAGTTTAGTTGACGGCATTGCGAAGGGGCTTTATACATTCAACTTAATCGCTATTATGTAGAAGACTATTATTATTATGCGGACGTCACGCGGTTTCACCCGCGTAGTTCCCGTTCCCGTGGGAGTACGGGGATAAAATGTAGCTTATGTTACTCAGTAAAGACGTGGCTTTCTAATGGTGAAATACTTTTCAACCGACTTCCAAAAAAAGGAGGTTCTCAATTCGACTGTTTTTTTTTTTTTTTTTTTTTTTTTTTTTTTTTTTTTTTTTTTTGTGTTTGTTACCTCAGAACTTTCGACTGGGTGAACCGATTTTGACAATTCTTTTTTATTTGAAAGTTGGTGCTTCTCGTGTGGTCCCATTAAAATTTTGTGAACATCTGATGCTGATCTTCGGAGATATACAATGGAACTCTTCAAAAATAGACGGCAAATGTGCCGTGAACGTTGCAATCGCTTGGATGTTTATTGTTTATACAACATCATGACGTAACATCACGCCTGTATGCTCTGAGGGGGTATGCAGATGTATACAATACACCGAGATTTCGACAGTTAGGTATGCTAAGTTGGCGCGATCGTGTTCAGCGCGCGACTCAAATAACTTAACATCACGCCTGTATGGTCTGAGGGGGAACGCAGATGTGTACAATACACCCAGATTTCGACAGTTCGTTCGTGTTCCGTGCACGCCTCAAAGAGATGTCAGAAAAAGGGACTGTTCTAAAGAGATACTGCGGCCCTGGAACACAAAGGGCTAAGAAAGAACATGGATAGGTTTTAGTCAGTAAAAGTCTGACACTCCCGCTCCGCCCAGAGCGATAATTTGATAATTTCCCATCCGAAAAAAAAAAGGTATGTTAAGTTCCATATATTGGGGATACGCCTATTACCATGACATGTATTGTTAACAATGGCAAATATGAACAACTAAAAATGGAAAAATAAAAAACTTTTTTGCAAAAAATAAAACCGACTTCAAAAAACACAAAAAGTGAAAAATAACTTTAGCTTCAGAAGTCGGTGACAAAAAAAACGAAATCAATCAAACAAAGAGTCACCGACTTCTGAAGCTAAAGTTATTTTTCACTTTTTGTGTTTTTTGAAGTCGGTTTTATTTAATCAGTCGTGTACATTTAGAGTTTATTAATTACAAACATACACACACACAAAAATACAAATCTTTCCTCTTTATAATATTAGTTTAGATAGAGACAAAAATATGTAAATATCATTCGTATTATTTTTATCCTGACGAACACTGACAACTATGTCACGCAGCTTGTCTCATTCATACTCAGAGTTCTGCAAAGTTTTTGCTGCAGACTTTTTCTTATATAATATTTCCGCGAGAACCCGACAGGGGCTAAATTTTTCATTTGTACACGTCAATCTTGTGATAGACAGGCGGACGAATAGACCTCCCAAGAATAGAATCCTATCAGTATTTTTTATATGTAGCTACCCATTTCTCTTGTTATGTTTTTCGAGAGTATTGTATGTATGTAAGTACGTATGTATATATGTATGTATAATTGTTTGGCACGCTCTGCAGCCTGAACGGCTCATCATGAGGATTTTAAAATGGAATAACTAAGTAATTAAAACGTGTAAAATTAAAAAAGAATAAAAAAAAATAAAAAAAACCCGACTGTGTAAACAAAATCTAATTACTTTAAATAAAACTGAAAACAATAAAACAAGTTGATACAGGACATAATTGACTTCAACTGCAGTCGAGACCCTTACTGGATGTAATGATTTTAGTCTAGATTATTTATTGGGTCCCGACTGCCGGGGTAGGGTATTTTAATAAGTTTTTAATTAGATGTTTGATTTAGAATTCGCGTTGCTCTATAAATATGAGAGAGGTACAGGAAGTCCATGGAAACGTTGGATGGATTGTGTGAGTAACCATATAATTATCATGAAAGAAAAAACCCGGCCAAGAGCGTGTCGGGCCACGCTCAGTGTAGGGTTCCGTAGTTTCCCGTCCGTCACAATAAGTGTTCCCACTTATGAGTTTAAAGGTTTTTATTATGTAAAAATGTTTGCATATACGAATATACTACAAACTTAGTCCAGAAATTATTTTGTACAACTTTTTGTCTTTTTTGTACAAAAACTGTTGTTTCCATCAAGTTCAAAATAATTTTCCTAGAATGTCCTTAGAAAGTTCTACTTTTCAGATTTTTTTCATAAACTTATGGTTCAAAAATTAGAGAGGGGGGGGACACTTTGTTTTTTAGTTTTGGAGCGATTATTTCCGAAATTATTGACATTATCAAAAAATGATAATAAAAAACCCCTATTCATTTTTAAATACCTTTCCAACAATATATCACACGTTAGGGTTGAAATTAAAAAAAAAGTCACTTCCCACTTTACATATAGGGGGGCTACCCTAATAAAACATTTTTTTCCAATTTTTATTTTATCACTTTGTCGACGTGATTGATATACATATTGGTACCAAATTTCAGCTTTCTAGTGCTAACGGTCACAGAGATTAAGCGAGGACGGACAGACATGGCGAAACTATAAGGGTTCCTAGTTGACTACGGAACCCTAAAAAGGGGTACATGATAGCGTGACGGCTTACAGATCAGACAGAAAAAAAAAAAGTGTAATTTGGCAATTTTTTTTTTTTTCTAATTTTATTAATTTAAATTTTATTTGGATGGAAGATAATAATGTTTTGTATTAACCAATAACAAAAAGCTATAACATAGGCGCACTAAAATATGATCAAGGTTTTCGTGACTAAAACACTAAAAGATCCCTCCAAAAAATACAACAATAAATGAACATAAATCAGAGTATCACTAACAATACAAAAGACTGTTCCGTCATGAAACATGGAAATACGTCGTAAAAAGTATCTATAATAAATAGTTGTTCAAATCCTTTTATATTAGGAGGAAGCTATAAAATATACTTTTATGTTTTATTCGTTGATCCTCAAATAAAATATATCAGTCATCATTTTATTGTTAGTTGAAAAGCTCTTCGGAAAAAGGACAACCTGTTTCTACAATAGCTTTGTCGTGAAAAGGTGAATTTAATATACCGGACTTTTGTATCACTTTCCAAAAAAAATGGGTATATTAGGTGAACGGAGTAGAAACTTATGGCATACCTTTTTTTTTTTTTCTTTTTTCCACAGCTTAGAGAAAAACTGATCCATCATCAAAAAACGCTACAAATTTCAAGTAAACTTTTCATATTAGAACAAAGAAATAGGGGGAGGGAACAAAGAGATAGGCGTAGGGACAAAGCTAAGAGTAGATATAAGCGCAGACCTTCAGAGCTGAATCTCTCTTATTACAAATCGCTACGTAATCGCTGCAGTCATCTGTGTCAAGATGCCAAGAGACGCTATTTCCACGACCAACTCACCAACCTTAGTTCTTCCGATGTTTGGAAATTTCTCAAGTCTGTAGGCATAGGCAAAACACTTACCAACCAGTGCAAGGATGTGAACCTCAACGATCTGAATAAACATTTCTCTTTCCTTCCCTTTTCTCTCGATTCGTCTGTCAAGGCTGTGACCCTGGAGAACCTTTCTAGACTGCCGTTGCCACAATGTTCTCCTTTTAACCTTAGCGATATTTCTGAGGATGACGTTAGGAAATCTGTCCTTGCGATTATCTTTGATAGATATCTTCTGCAGTCGGTAACGATAAGTTGTGTTCAAGAATGGTTACTCTTATCCTTCAATCTCTACTTCCTGTTCTTACTTACATCTTTAACCACTCTTTTTCCTGTTGCTCTTTTCCCTCAGTTTGGAAGCAAGCTCACATCATACCTTTACCTAAAACTAACAATCCATCCTCGCTATCCCACTTTAGACCTATTTCTATTCTCCCATTTCTTTCCAAAGTTTTTGAGCACTTAGTTCATAAACAATTAACATTTTTCTCAGCGTTTAACTCTTTAATATCCCCTTTTCAATCCGGTTTCCGCTCGGGTCATAGTACTGTCACTGCACTTTTGAAAGTAACTGACGATATCCGCTGGGCAATGGAGTGTAAGTCACTTACCGTTCTTGTATTGCTTGACTTCAGTAGCGCCTTCAACTCTGTGAATTTCGACATTTTGCTAGGCATCCTGGTTGGTGTAGCCTCACCGAGGGTGTCCCTCAGGGTAGCGTTCTCTCTCCTCTTCTTTTTTCAATTTTATAAACATGGTTACCAGTGTAATCTCTTCTAATTTCCATCTTTATGCAGATGACTTGCAGCTCTACCGGCACTTTACAGTAGCTGATGCCAATTCTGCCATTGCTGCTATGAATCATGACCTGGCTTGTATCAGCGCCTGGGCTAAGTCATTTGGATTGCAAATTAACCCTGCTAAATCTCAGGCCATGGTCATAGGCAGCCGATTTGTTCGTGGTGCAGCCTTTTTGCATCTCTGATGCCGTTGTACCTCGATGGTGTTCGAATCGATTATACAGATACCGCCAAAGATCTGGGTGCTACTATTGACTCCTATCAGTCGTGGCGAGCTCAAGTCAATGAGGTAAGCCGCAAGGTTCACTTCTCTCTTCATTCGTTGAAATGCCTTCAGAGTCTCCTGCCTTTGAAGACTAAAATCTCTTTGGCACAAACACTTATGCAGCCGATAATAGATTATGCTGATGCCTGCTACCTGGATGCTGCTGAGGAGCTATTAAATAAGCTTGAGCGTTTGCAAAATTTATGTATTCGCTTTATTTTTGGTCTCCGTAAATATGACCACGTTTCTCACCTTCGCAAAGAACTCAAGTGGCTCCCAATCCGCCTTCGCAGGAACACTAGGATCCTATGTCTCCTTTTCAATATCTTATACACCCCGTCCTATCCTGCTTACCTGCGCGAGCGTTTTTCTTATGCTCGTCCTACTGACGCACCGTGAACTTTCGCAAGAAGTAGAAAGTAAGATTATAATTTGACTCATCTTTCTTTGACAGTCGGACGAATTTCCTATTTTACTTTGAAGGCAGTCGCTATACGCCGATGTACAAATCTAAACCACAAAATTCGCTTCCTCGAATTCCCTCAAAGGCTTCAAAAATATTATCAACCACAATACAATCACTTCACTTCCTAGTAAAATATAAACACAACAGAACCACCTCAAATTGATAGGTTATAGTATTTCACGTCGCTCCATCTTCACCATGCTCACCTTCTAGGGTTCTGTGGTTAACGGGACCCTATTACTAAGGCCCTAGTGTCTGTCCGTCTGACTGTCTGTCTGTCCGTCTATTGGTATGTCCGTGTTACTGTGACAATGAAGAAAACCTCGTGAGGAAACCAGCATGCCTAAGGGCTCATAATCACGATGTGCGGCGCGGCCAGCTTAAAATTCAAACATATTATGGCAATGTGTGAGAGCGTTTATGGAGAAGCGATTTTACGCGCGTTTGCTGAAATGCAGCGTTGCCCGCCGCCTCACTGCCACGGGCAACGCAAATACAAACATAATGGGTGAATTTCAACAGGTCCTATAAAATCTTCATTTCCGTGTTTTTTTTCATCTTAAGTGTTTTTAAAAAAAAAAAACGCTTTTATTAAAGTTTTTGATAATGTATATATTCTTGCTTAATGTCTAGCAGATAACTTAAAAAACTAACGATATTATCAGGATTAAAAATTTCATGCCACGGCAATGAAACATGCGTGCACGGCAATGAAACAAGCGTCCACGGCAATGAAAGAACTGTGCCATGGCAATGAAAGAATCAATCCACGGAAATTAAAAAAATATTTTATTTAATGAGATAGACAGATAGATAGAATAAAAATGACTGGTTATAAGAGGTCTTGATTCCAACACTTGTATGGCAGTAAAATTTGGGTAAGGAGATATTACAAAAAAAGAATGAGAGTACAATAAGTAAACAAAGACTGTTGAATTACACTCGCAACACTACTTAGAGACTTTAATACGACAGTCTTTCTTTTCTTATACATACTCCCATTCTTCCTTTTGTAATATCTATCCAAATCTTACTCCCATACACAAACTGTCTGGATTTGCCTTTCCCTCTCGGAGACAGGCATGATCAGATATATTTTTGCACTTGACAAAACAAAATAGCTTCTTCAGAAAACGTATATTGTGATCTGTAGCAAGTAAGATGCATTTTCAAAATAACAAGTACTAAATTTTTCTCCTAATCATACCATGGCGATGAAAACACAAGTCACGGAAATGAAATACCTGGCCACGGCAATGAAACTAAATTGTTTTACAAGGCATGGCAATGAAATTTTTTTCATTGCCGTGTCTTTTTTTTCATTGCCATAGCAAATTTCGGCCACGAAAACCACGGCAATGAAAGCACGGCGATGAAAATCAAGGCAAATAATATAAATAACAAAAAATCTATTAACTATTCGAAGAAATAAACACTTCACAAATTAACATATGAGAAATGGTGTTCTATCGAATGCTTACTCATGAAGACAAACTTATTCAAATATATAGTTATACCTATCCACGGCGATGAAAGAAAAAATGACCAGTAACATAAAAACTGGATACTTATATTTATGGCGCGAAAACGCAGGCACGTGTGTACGTCCTTCCACGTTGAGCACTTAGACAGCACTAATATGCAACGTTTAGCATACCGGGAGGGGGGACGTAAGTCATAGGTAAAACAATATCCTTGAACATGATTAGGACACGGCGATGAACGGTAGTTCTGGGACAAATGATTTTTTACTAACCATTCGTTGTATTGTTTAAATATTTGAATAAATGTATTCCGTAACAATACTTTAACTATTCATGTATCAAATAAAACTAGGTTTTAATATAAATAACCAATAGATTTTTATCAATGAGGAATAATACACAACAAGGTGAAGTGTGGACAAACACGGCAATGAAAGATTTCGAGGTTTTTTTTTTTTTGGAGTATCCATTAACCCAATAAAATAAAATATTTAGTGTTACACATAGATTACTATTTCACCTAACCGGAAAAAAATGTGAGAACATTATAACTATGTTTTTTAGTACCGATTTCATTGATGCCACGCAATTTTCGGTCCCGGGAAATTCACTCTAATATGACAGATGACACTGCCGCTGCAAACGCCGCCTCTCCATAAACGGAAAAACGCGCAAAGCGCCGCGTGACGCGCCGCACAACGCGCCACCCGACGAGCCCTAAGAGATATTTCTCCACGGCATGTAAAGTCAAAGCAGACCCCATGGGCGGACTAAAAACTCTAACGCCAGGCTGGGCACTAACCACACGATAAAGAACAAGTTTTAAATATTGTTCAGTGGTACGGAACCCTTCGTGTGCGATTGTTAGTTTTTATTACCTTTATTTACCTTAGAGCATGACATAAAGGATCCAATTTTTACCGGCGACTCAACGAGATTTGTGGTTACATGTGATGTGACTTTTGTGAATGTTATTTATTTCTGTCTGATCTCAAAACTGTGAAGGACAACATTTTATGGGTTGTAGGTATGTGATGTTCTAGAATAAAGCTGCTCAACTTTTTTTTAGGCGGGTCAAAATTTTCAATCGACGGGTCATCTTGTAAATTACTCTGGCCTAAAGTTATGTTTTTTTTAAAGTCATCATCATCAGCCTATTAATGTTCCCACTGCTGGGACACAGGCCTCCTCTCTATGAGAGGGAATGGGCTGTAATTCACCACGCGGGCCCAGTGCTGATTGGTAGATGTCACATGTCTTCGAATTTTTTGGTTCTAGGACATGCCGGTTTCCTCACGACATTTTCCTTCACAGTTTTGAGAGCGGTGATGATGAAATAAATTACACAAAGTAATGCGCTTGTCTGGGTTCGAACCCACGATTTACTGTTCGTAAGTCGGGGCCGCAACCACTGGGCCACCGCTGCTCTCTTTTAAAATGTCTGAAGATAAATTGTTTTAGTTTATGCTTGTTTCAAGGAAGTCGAAAGAAGTGTGGTGTATTTCTGCCATACCTAGCCAATCTAAATAAGCCATATCTTTTTATCTATAATAATATTATAAAGAAGAAAGATTTGATATTTTGTTTGTGTGTTTGTTACGATTGAACTCTAAAACTTCTCGACCGCAGTGGCGTAGCTACGGGGGGACGGTGGGGGCCATGGCTCCAGGCGGCATACGAAAGGGGGCGGCAGAAAGCGCCAATTTATTAATTTGGAAAAGTAAAAAAAAATTGAAATCGCGTGCGCAATGTCATGCCATTCTTGCCATAGAAAACGATATAAATGTTGTTATACAGTTGATTGGTAATTGGGTGCAGGCCTTCAAATGGGTGATACTATTAAACACCTTATTTGCTACAATTTTGACCCCGATAACTTGGGTTCCATACTGTTCAGAAAAACAAGGGAAGTTTCAAGAAGTTTTCAGAACATGAACTCTAAGGCGCTTATTTTGCAAAGGCAGATGTCTTTTTTGACAAATTGGAAATTCGAAGGATACATTCGTTCATGAGCTATCAGAAAAGTATCAGTTTAACATCCTACACGGCTTAGATTTCTCACAATCAGCACTTTATAGTGGAGAGGTGATAAAATTTCAAAATATCTTTAAAAGTTCGATTCCTCAAAAAACACCCAGTTTAGACCCCAAGTTATCAGGGTCAATAAAAAACAAGGAGTGGCGTATTTCCGGTCGGCCCCAAGCGGCGAAAACACACGCTAAGCCACTGCTCGACCGATTTTAAAAATTCTTTCAGCAATGGATAGCTACATTATCAGCGAGTAACTAAGGCTATATTTGATCCCCGTATTCCCACGGGAACGGGAACTACGGTGCTGAAACTGCATGACGTCTGCTAGTAAGTAATAAGGGTTAAAAGTGGCAGACCGTCAGTGAACTCGGTAGTACGGTCGAACAAGCTATTTGGTTTACATTTTACAGTATAATTTGTTGCTTAAACTGTAAACAAAATTGCTTGTTCTAAGAATCTAAAATTATACAATAAAAAGAATCTAAAACTAAATCATCATCAACCATCACCATCACCATCTGCCTAGCCTTTTCCCAACTATGTTGGGGTCGGCTTCCAGTCTAACCGGACGTAGCTGAATTCCAGTATTTTACATTGAGCGACTGCCTATCTGACCTCCACAAACCAGTTAGAACCGGGTGATACGATGCAATGGTAAGGATGCATGTGTACTTAAATGTACCCACAATTTGCCAGTTGTGTTTAAGTCTCATTTTTCCTACAGTCAATCGTACAATAATTTTCCATATTATTTTGTATTAGGGATACTTGTATTGTATTGTATAACGGGCTGGTGTCCGCAACTCCACGTCGAAGCGCGTATTTTGCGTGCGGGTGGGAAACTATTCTATCCATCCCAATTCCCCGAGAAACGCCAGCAACGCCCCAATGTTGCTGACTATCTCGCGGAGAGTACCTGGGTTACCAAAGTACTTTGCCCTGTATGTTGCAACCACTGGGCAGTGCAGAAGCACGTGGGCTGCTGTCTCGTCCTCCTCCATGCAGGCACGGCACAGGGGGCTGTCTGTGACTCCTAAGACAAAGAGGTGTTTATTAAAAGAGCCGTGTCCGGTAACAGCGGCTGTAACTGTGCGCAGCTGTGGTTTGGTCAACCGCAGCGCGCGTTTGGTGAAGCGGCCATTGATAGCAGGAAGTGCTTCCTTGGCCTGCCTACACTCGCCGTGGTCCAGCCACAGCTTGTGGTGTTGTTCGCTAGTTCGTTTCCTTACCAGTGTACGTAGGTATCCGAAAGGGAGTGGTACGATAGGTTCGGGTCCCACCGCTGCCGTGCTCGATCCCCTTCTAGCGAGTTCGTCCGCCGCATCATTGCCACGGGAATCGCTGTGTCCTTTGATCCATTGGATAGTTATATTATTGAGATTACCAACCTGGTTCAGGCGTTGGTGACACTCGTGTATTAACCCAGAGTTCACTGTGTGGTTATTCAGTGCTAGCAGTACAGCCATGCTGTCTGAGAGTATACGAATTGAGTGGTCCACAACCTTCCTGGCTAAGATGGCAGATGCCGCCAGGGAAATGCCCATTCATTCTGCCTGAAATACCGTGTTGTGGGCCCCCAGAGGTTTGGCTATGTGGATGTTGAGATCCTCCGAGAAGACTCCAGCACCAGTGCCAGTACCTGTTTTAGATCCATCCGTGAAGATCCGCAGTTCCGCAGAATTTAATCCCTCGCAGCGGTGATCCTCATGGAGCTGGATTTTATATTTTTTGTCGAATACGATTTGTTTTGGTATCCGATCGTTTGTTGCTTTCGCCAGGGGGAAGTCGTTGTAGAATCCCTCCAGTACCGCGGTGTGCTGTGTTTCTCTCTTACCCCAGATTTGAAGTGTTTTGAGGCGTACCGCCGTCATTGTCGCTTCCTGCTGTATGAACAGATGTAGCGGTGGCAGCCCCAACATGGCTTCAAGAGCCGCAGTCGGAGTAGTCCTCATGCAGCCTGTGATCGCCATGCAGGCATGCCTTTGCAAGCGTTGCAGTTTGATGGAGGCTGTAGTTAGTTTGGTGTGGGGCCACCAGACCACTGCCCCATACGTGATCATAGGTCGGATCACCGCGCTGTATAACCAAAGTATAATTTTAGGAGATAAGCCCCACTTCTTACCTATCATCCTCCTGCATTGCCAGAAGGTAATGCAGGCCCTGTTTATTTTATTGTCTAAGTGGCTGCTCCAGTTTAACTTGCTGTCTAGGATGACTCCCAGATACTTGACCTCATTAGCTAACTGGAGTTCTGTGTCAAAGAGTTTGGGTAGGCGATAAGGGCCTAGTGTTCGTTTTTGGGTAAACATGACTAGTTCAGTTTTCGTGGGGTTCACTGAGAGATCGAACTCTCTGCACCATCGTTCAACGGTGCGTAGTGCCTGTTGAGTGAGGTCGCAGATTGTCCCCGTCACTTTCCCCGAAATGAGGATAGCGAGGTCGTCGGCATACCCTATTGTGTAGAAATGGTTCGCGTTGAGTTTCGTAATGAGGTCATTTATAACCAGATTCCAAAGGAGCGGGGATACTACGCCACCTTGGGGGCAGCCTCTGGCTATCATGGCCATCTGCTGCTCCCCTTCAAGTCGAACCACTCGTTTACTTAGCATGTTAGTAATCCAATCTATCAGTACCTGTTCTGCTCCTCGACGAGAGAGCGCGGTGTTTATGCTGGAAAAGTTTGTTTTATCGAATGCTCCCTCGATGTCTATGAAAGTGCCCAGGCAAGTGCCCTTCTGATGAATCGCCTCTTCTATCCGGCCGACCACTAAATGGAGGGCGGATTCCGTGGACTTACCCGAGCTGTATGCGTGTTGGTTAGTATGTAGGGGGATAGTTTTTAAAACGCCGTCCCTCAGCTCTCTTTCGCACATTTTCTCCATGGTTTTAAGGAGAAAGGAGGTTAGGCTGATTGCTCGGTGGTGTTTGGCGTTGGTATAGTCACTCTTACCTGGCTTAGGAATGAATATGACTTTCACTTCCCTCCATCCTTTTGGAACGTATCTGAATGCCAAACACGCTCTCATTATGGGTACCAGTCTGTTCGCGACAGAGGTCCCGCCCCACTGCAGTAAGGCAGGAAAGATTCCGTCCGGACCAGCTGCCTTGAAAGGATGGAAGCACCGGATCGCCCACTGGAGTTTTTCCAGCGTGATGACTTTGTGTGCATAGCGCCAGTCGTTTTCTGACGGTGTTTGGGTTACCTCTGTCCAGTCGATGGCCTGTGTAAAAGCGCAGCCTGGGAAGTGAGTTTCAATAAGGACGCGCATCGCCTCTTCTGGCGAGGTGGTAAGTGTGTTGTCAGGTTTGCGGAGAACAGCGGGCCCAGTCGTGTTCTGCTGGGACAGGATCTTCCTTACCCTGTTTGCTTGTTGGCAGGATTCGATGCTGCCACAGTATTTTCGCCATCCAGTGGTGCTCCTGAACCTGATGCATTTTTTGTAGCATTTTTTGGCCGCGTAGTACGCGTCCCAATCCTCATCAGCACAGGTGTTCATGGCTCTGTTTAGGGCTGACCTTACCTTCCCGCGCTTGCGTTCCAGATCCGCTCCCCACCATGGTTGTTTCCCTGGTGTTGTGGGCGGAGTGGTCTCGGGGCAGGATGAGTGGTAGCTGTCTAGCATTGATTTCGTGAGATGACTTACACGCTCGTCGATCTGCGGCGTGTCCTCGTAGGTCATCCCGTAGTTTGTTGCCGCAAGTTTGGTTTCGAGGAAGCGTGTGTATGCAGCGCGGTCAGTGTTGCGCGGGTTTCTCCGTGGCAGTATTGGTGTTACACAGACCTGAATGTCAAAGCGGATCCACCTATGGTCCGAGCAGGAAGCCTCCTTGGAGACCTGCCAGCCAGTGGTGATGGCCGCTGCACCCTCCGATGCCAGAGTGAGGTCTATGATTGTTTGGCTACGTCTGTTTACGAAGGTTGGTTCAGAGCCTATGTTCAGTAGGGTTAGGTTTGTTGTAAATAAGTAATCTACTAAAGCCTTACCCCGAGCATTTAGCGTGTCCATGCCCCACAGAGGATGATGAGCGTTCGCGTCAGCGCCTATGACAACTTCAAGCCCTGTGCTCTCGCAATAAGTCACGAGGCGGGCGAGTTCATGCGGCGGCGGGTCCTCTTCCTCGGGCATGTAAGCGGAGGCGAAGACCACAGATGCTACCTTGTCCCCCCGCTGTATCAGTAGCCTAGCTGCAGAGACATCCCTGCAACAGAAATCTGTTAGTGGCTGTGTTTTAATGTTAGGTGTCACATAGATGCACGATCTGGGCTTGTCATGATCTGTACTTACTAGGAGCTTACCACCGAGGTTGGAGAGTCCTTGTATTTGGCCCGCCCTGATCCACGGCTCCTGGATCAAGGCAATGGCCGTGTGCTGAACCTCCAGCCACTTCCGCAGCTGAGCCGTCGCGGTCTGGCTGTGGTGGAGGTTGGCCTGCAGGACCTTACAGGTCGACGAAGGGGACGCCATCGTTGGACGTTCCTTTTAGGGATACTTAGGGACTATAGGTTGAGCTCGTGGCTAAACAATAACAGCCGCTCGGGTTGATCTTTAGGTTAAGCCGTGTTTGCCTAAGTTGGTCTGTGGATGGGTCCACCCTTACGGTATGTAAGGGTTTCCTCCGTGCCTCGGAAAGCACGTTAAGCAGTTGGTCTCGGCTGTCATTTGTAGATCTTTGACAGTCGTTACAGTTAGTCAGTGGCCCAAAAAGTCTGACAACCAGTCTTATCAAGGGGGTATCGTATTACCCAGTACTAACTGGGTTGTGGAGGTCAGATAGGCAGTCGCTCCATGTAAAATACTAATATTCATCTGCATCCGGTTAGACTGGAAGCCGACCCCAACATGGTTAAGAAAAGGCTAGGCAGATGATAGATGATGATTATTTTGTATTAACCATCGAACACTACTGACTGTTGGACCAAAAACTCTTTTTGTATTGTAAAAAATAACAAAAAAAAACAAATTTCCAAAATCGGCCAACATAAATGCATACCGCTCACTCAGAATTTATAGAAATTCATATGCCCTATTAAACATAACTCCGGATTCCGGATATATAATTTAATAGATACTTACACATATCCTGTAGTCGAATACTCATAAAATTTTATTTCTATAGGTTACCCTTACCCCTTTTATGGAGAAAAGAAGGGTAAAAAAGGCTTTACAATAATATTCGTAAATAAATATAAGATTTTAGTAGACATATAGATTTGATGGTACTGCCGGAATGGGAGAAAAACAGGATAAAAACGCTTTTATTTTTGTTTCAAAATTGTCTTTTTGTTCTTCTTTTGTGTTGTTTAAAAGAAAACTGGTCGTTATGGAGACCTTTCCAGTGTCATTGACTAAAACAGGGAAGTAAAAATATTTTTGAAATCAATTTTGTATTATTTTATTCGTCGGTCAGCCTATACACAACTTGTTTTTTTTTAATCCTATGACTCTAGGTTTATATTGTATACGTAAAAATAATACAAAATTCCTAGAATAATTAATTATGTTTTCCATAAAAGCATATTATCGAAGATAATAAATAATTCACACAATCATAATTAATCTAAGTTTCATTGATCAATACGAGTTATTCATTTTCATTCAAACCAATCATTCATTATTCAAAGCTAATAAACACTTAAGTAATATCGTGTAATTAATAATAGGGACTTTGTCGAATTATTTTGAATTAGGAATGAAAACAAGAAAAAATATAATTGAAAAATAACTCATAATTATGCCAGTTGATTCTTTGATAATAAAATATCGTCTCATTCATACCCTAGAGTTTTGGGAAAGACTGCTAAAACTTCCACCTTTTTAATTGATGGTAGTCGAATAAAAACAAATATAATAATTCAAGTTGACTCTGGAATCGAACTTGAGCCACCACACATTAGACATTACGCACCAAATCAAAATTAATAAAGAAAAACCTTTAAGGACTTTATCTGTAGGTACTGCAGGTCCTGCAGTCCTACAGATAATACCTATAGTACAAGAGCTAAACGCAAGTTTTATATTGCAAAATAGCATATGATTCACTGCAATAAACAAAACCAGAAAAATATATGATTTTCTTCAGCATATAATTATCCTGAAGAATATCATACATTTTTATAAATTAGTTGTATTGTTTTCAAAACACTATGGTACTAGTAGCGTACCACAGTGTTTTGAAAAGTAATACAGCTAATTTTAGTCGTTAAAAAAAATTACGAACTTATCTCTAAAAATTTCTTTTAACGAGTAAAATACCATACTAAAATACATGCGATCAGTCTGATTTTTTGGTAAATAATTCTAAAAGCAACATATTAGCATCACAGTGTTTTATTTTTTTTAGTCCAATCAATAGATTTTTTGTAAATCGCAAAAAAACACTCATTTCGCACTATTCGGCCCGCAATGACTGACGTAACAATCACTTTGTAGTGCAAGCTGATTAGAACTTTATTCTAACAGGATTTCAAACGAAGTTTGAACCACCACAAATAGAGTTGCTAGTTTAGCTCTTTTAATCGCCTTAATATTTGTTTTTTCCTCGTCTACGCGTAGGCGAGTACTATTACAGAGTAATTTTAATTTAAGCCATCTCTGGAATCAAACCAATCGCCCTTATTTAACATACCTGTCAAAATGAATAAAACAACCTTTAAAAGAGAGAAATGTATCCGTTTTTACATCCCTACATAAAAGTGAGAAAAACGTATAAAATGGCCACACATGTACCCGTTTGTTCCCCTTTCTTTAAAGCTCATTCCTTAATGAAACTGTTCACAGAAGTGCAGATTTAAAAGATAGCACTTTCTTTTAGTGTTTCTAAAGTTGCTGCAGTGAATAATACTAGCTGGATGGATTTCGCCTAGATCGGATGCTGAAGTTTTTTGTTTATGTTTATCATGAATGGAAAGAGTTCATGTTTGTATGGAAGTTTATAAAGCTGAGTTTCTTTAGAAAAGGTGGTTTGTTGTATTTATATAAAACTGATGTGGATCCGAATGTCTAGCTAGTCAGTGACCTTATGTGCCTTATGAGAATTGAAAAAGTACATTTTGATACAACTGGGAAAACTTTTTGTTATTGCAACCGAGGCGAAATTCACATCCAAGCCGCAGGTGAGGGTGTTATGGAGACGAGAACTGCAGTAACAAATGAGTATCAAACGACGTTTTTAGGGTTCCGTACCCAAAGGGTAAAAACGGAACCCTATTACTAAGACTTCGCTGTCTGTCCTTCTGTCCATCTGTCCGTTTGTCTGTCACCAGGCTGTATCTCATGAACCGTGACAGCTAGACAGTTGTAATTTTCACAGATGATGTATTTCTGTTGCCGCTATAACAATGTAGTAAATGTAGTCAATGGTACAGAACCCTTCGTGTGCGAGTCCGATTCGCACTTGGCCGGTATTAGGCACCAAATTAAAGTCTTTATAGATGAGGCGCAATTGGGTATAATTAATATTAAATCACAATATTTAGAAAAGAAAATATAGGTAAACCACCCCGTTGCTAGCCAACTACCACACAAGACCTAGCAACGCGGTTGCCAGATCTGTCGCCAACATGTCTCCCCCCTGGTAAGAAGCTAAAGTCTTACCAAAGCAACTATGGTGACAGATCCGGCTCGAAGGACCAATATTAGGCACCAAATTAAAGTCTTTATAGATGAGGCGCAATTGGGTATAATTAATATTAAATCACAATATTTAGAAAAGAAAATATAGGTAAACCGCCCCGTTGCTAGCCAACTACCACACAAGACCTAGCAACGCGGTTGCCAGATCTGTCCCCAACAGCCGGTTTTTTTAATACACTTTCAAAGAAATAAAATAATATAACGAAAGCCATTTATTTTTCTGCGCTTTGTTTTCGCCAGGTTGAAGGAGCATCAAGGGTATGAAACCGCTTAACAGTCTAATATGATCACCACTCGTAGAGTCTGTTTTAACACACTCCAAAAAACTATTTGAATGTAAGCAATACAACTACACTAGTTAAACCCACAAACAAATGACGCTTGCAACCTGTAAATCACGTACAATGTACAGCACATTACTGTTGTGTCAAACAATTTGGCATGAGCGCGATGCCACTAGTTTGGAGGACTTGTTTAGATAATTAGTAGTAATTAGTGCTTTCGAAGTGAATGGGGGTATTTGTTGTGCAGCTGGAGTGTTTGTTTGTTGAGTGGTAGCTTTGGCAGAAAAGCGAGGGTAATAACCCTCAAACTTCAAACAATAGTTTGAAGTTTGATATATTATTGAAATCGCTTAATTATTTTTGTATTAATATTGGTGAGCCAAATCTCTCATGATCGGTGTTTTAAAACCGTGTTCTAAGTACACATACTTCTAAAAGTTTGATTATTTAAAGTATCTGTCTGATTCCAAATGAAAGAATGAAACAATGAAAGAAAGAAAGAAAGAAGGAAAGAAAGAAAGAAAGAAAGAAAGAAAGAAAGAAAGAAAGAAAGAAAGAAAGAAAGAAAGAAAGAAAGAAATTGACACATGAATAATTATAATTACACTACTTAAGACTTAACGACGATGGTTGGCTCTGTATTCCTTTTTTGTAACCTCTCATGATCCACTATGATACCACCAAACGTTCACATTTTAATTAATTCACTACAGAACACACCGTAATACAAAATAAAATCCTCACAATCCAAATTAGAATACAACCAAGAACCGTCTCGTATCAAAAACGAGAATAATCTTCTAAAAGAAAAAAAAATGCAACAAAAAAATGCAAAACGCCCGCAATTTCGCCACATTCTTGCTGTGTTGCCCAAAATTGTATTTGGCAGCAAAAATGCAACGCTCGCTTGGACGAATAGTAATGCGATGCAGTACCGGGATTCCGGGACATAAATCCCGGGATCCGACGACGGTTTGACGTGACTTGAATGAAAGTGGAGCTGGAGAGTCGTGATTAAGTCAAAATGGTCCTTATGGTGTAATAGTGTAGTTTTTGCGTTGTGAATGAAACCTTTTTACTTAATAAGTGGTGATTCCACAGACGTGTTACTTTAGGTAGAGTAGCTCTGAGATTTAAGTCAGCTTCAGGGCCTGCAAACATTTTCTTTTACTGAATTGAAATGTAAATTGATACTGTAAGAGGAAGTGACGGAGCACTGAAGTTTTATATTCAATTTAGAATTCGTTTTGTAGAGGATTTATATACAGCGATGATGGATTGGACGAGATTGATTGAGGAATAAACGGTTAGGATTTTTTAATATAAGCAATGACAAGCTGCTTATACAGACTCTAGTCGCTTAAATCAATCAATGTTTTACATTTGCCGAGGTCGGTCCGTTTATGAGTGACATTTAATAACATACCGAAATACCGGTTCAACGTGCTAAACGTTTAGCACGTTGAACCGTTGTGGTATCGGCTGTCATTCGTTA
Organism: Xestia xanthographa; assembly: GCA_905147715.2. Classification (NCBI taxonomy): domain Eukaryota; kingdom Metazoa; phylum Arthropoda; class Insecta; order Lepidoptera; family Noctuidae; genus Xestia; species Xestia xanthographa. Next base: position 21,757,976 of record LR990666.1, on the reverse strand, counting down.
GTATTTATATTCGGTAGGGCAACCAGTTAAGACTGTTAATAACACATGGTCCATATTGGTATGGGTCCGTTATGGACTGGTTGGTAAGTCAACGGGTATCGTATTACCCAGTACTAAATGGGTTGTAGAGGTCAGATAGGCCCTCGCTCCATGTAAAATACTGGTGTTCAGCTGCATCCAGTTACACTGGAAGCCAACCCCAACATATTTGGGAAAAGGCTAGGCAGACGATGATGGCTTATCAGAAAACCGAAGGTATGAAAACTCGTCATACCAAAGAGAATCGTCTTGACCAGTTACTAAGTTATGGAGGTCAGATAGGTAGCTAGCTCATCATCTGCCTAGCCTTTTGCATGGATGCAGCTGAATAACAGTATTTTATATGGAGCGACTGCCTATCTGACCTCCACAACCCAATTAGTACCGACGTTAATACGATACCCCTTAGTAAGACTGGTTGTCAGACTTTTTGCAATGGGCCTCTGACTACATAACGACTGTCAAAGATCGACAAATGACAGCCGTACCCACGGCTTAACGTGCTTTCGGAGGCATGGAGGAAACTCGGTATGTAATGGGTGGTCACCCATCCACAGACCACCTAGGTAAGCACGGCTTAACCTAACGGTCGACCCGAGCGCCTGTTATTATTTAGCCACGAGCTCCTCAGTTCAGTTCAGTCTGGTTAGACTGGAAGCCGATCCGAATATAACTGAAAAAAAGCTAAGCAGATGAGAAAAAAACTATATTGAATAAAATTTGCAATTTCGTATTCAAATTTATAAACGAAAAATCCTTGAAAAAAATAAGATAAAGTGATTCCTTCATTACAATGTTTCGCAAAACTCAAGGAAAAACTTTTTTAACACAAACTGAAAAATGCATAAAAATGGAGACAATACCGCAAAACTCATGTTTTGTTATACTTTTAATAAGACGTCCAAGATATTTAACAAAAGGCCCCAGACAGAAGTTAACCCGTAAATCTCTCCAGAACTGAAAGATAACGCTAACTTTCAAACTATGGACATTTGCATCGGTGGGGTTTGGTGAATCTGTGAGCGGAATAAAAAATTAAAAGCTGGTCTTTTACTTATCCAATTTATCCGCGTTATCAAAGAGCCGCGGTACTTAGAGCAGTGTTGGCCCAGTGGTGTCGGCCCCGACTTACGAACAGTAAGTCGTGGGTTCGAACCCAGACAGGCGCATCACTTTGTGTAATTTATTTCATCACCACTGCTTTCAAAACGGTGAAGGAAAACATCGTGAGGAAACCGGCATGTCCTAGAACCAAAATATTCGAAGACATGTGACATCTACCAATCCGCACTGGGCCCTGGGCGTGGTGGATTATAGCCCACTCCCTCTCATAGAGAGGAGGCCTGTGTCCCAGCAGTGGGAACATTAATAGGCTGATGATGATGATGACTGTACTTTCTACGTTTATATTGGACATCGCTGACAACGGCGAAGAAACAAATCATGAGGAAACCTGGACGTTATGAGCAAGCGTGGTGATCAATGTTCGTATCCTCTCTATATGACAAGAGGCCTTTGTCCAGCAGTGGGACAGTATAAGGCATAGTATTACTATCCAAAGATGCATCTATCTTATTCCACCAGTTATTCTGTTGTTAACCGTGGGGTATGGGGTTAAACCTAAACAGGACCTTTACTAAACAACCAGGAAGGCGAAGAAACGGATGTGGAGGGAAGTGGAAATTACAGATTTTCCTACTCCTCCGCTATACTTTTCTAATTAATTTCGTTGCGGGATCCAAGACAGTTAAGAGGGCCCTTCCCGGCCCGCCTTTCGTCAACGCAAGCGTGGTCGAAAAGCTTTTTGTTTCATCCAGAGCCACAGCGGTGGTATTGTTTCAACTTCCCTCTCTTACTTAGCCCCGAATCCGCACTACTTGCCTCCCTCGTATCTCATACCGCTTAACGCGGGGACATTGAACGAAAAACATTGTTCGAAAATTTATAAAACTTGTTCCAGAAAATACGTGTTTATGAATTAACCTTACAAGTATGTGAAATAAATATTTGTTATTTAGAATCTCCAATACATTTGCAAGGCTTCTATCAGGATGCTTTCTTTAGCTTTATAATTTATAAGTACATTATGAACGGCCAAAGTTGAGGTAAAAGTTGTGAAAAAGAGCAATTTTTGGAGGCTTATACTGAATTTGTTTCTACAAATTTTTATTTTCTGCTTCAATTGAAGCCTAGATATAGTCCACAAGATACCTATTAGTTCAAAAAATTCAAAGATATATGTCTAACAACGGCATAATCACGCACGAGCAATAGTCAAAATTCTCGCGAAAAGTATGGCGGGTTGGCCGCTCTTAAATTCATTCTCTGAGACTTCGTCGAGCTTCATTGCCTCGGCGCTTTTCTGGTGGTCGCCCCTGTTGATTTTGGCTTTCAGGAGTTACAGTGGTTTGGGAATAGTGTGGCGGGTTTGTCACAAAAAAAAAGGCGAAGAAACGGCAAAGTAAGCCCGTGACTCAGCAGTAGGAACTACATGAAAAGGCGAGAAAATCTTCTACTGAGAATACAATCTAATACAGATAGATCTCGGTATGTAATGACCCATCCATAGACCGACCTCGGTAAGCCTCACTTAACCTTGAAGATCCATCTGTACTGCTGTCATTAATTTGCCACGAGTCCAACGAGAAGAAATAAAAACTTTTAACACACCTCGGTTTAGATCGGGGGTTGTCGGCGCCTCACATATGCGTGGACAACCGCGGGGAGGGCGCGGGGCGCGGCGTACCGAACCCTCTAACCCACGCGAGCGCCGCTGCGCGCCCTACCACTCACTGAGCTCACAGATGTCGGCCATTCCGGGCTTTTCTTTGTACGGTCTTCACATGTTGAATTGATGTTAATTGTAGTACCTATTACACCTATTTTACTTTTATTACAAAGTCCCACCGAGTCTATTCAGGGGTTACAAAACAAGTCCGCGGGCACTAGAACCGCACCTCACTGTTTGATACTATCACGTGTCCGGGATAAAGTGTCCGTTTTACATCACAACACTCTGGCGTATAACTCGTGTGGACGCTTTACATTTACTGACGTTTTATATCGATTTTGAGTAGAATTGTAAATGGAGGAATGGTGGGTGGCACTTGTTTTATGATTTGTAACAAAATTTGTCTTTAACTAGGCTTATAATAAGCAATAAGTATCTGCAGAGAAGTTAGATTTGCAACTTTCTGTTCATTACCGAACGTTGAAAATTAATTAAATCACGAACAATTTCCACCGTCTGGTTTGGTCTTCCTCTACTCATAAAGCCACATCTCCATTCATATTGAACATTTTCCTTCACAAAAAAAGATTTTAAGAAAGCTGAGACTTACCTATTGATCTGAAATTGTCATGATCTTTGCGAAGACGGACGGCCACTTGATAAACTCGTAGCGTACCGACATATCACCCAACGCAATAAAAATTCCACATGTTGGTTTTAGAAAAAAATAATATTACGTAATTTCGCCTAGCGTTGCAGGCGAAAGCACACTGTATTTGCGTTAATGAATTTCGGCAAAATGTGTTGCTAAACTTTATTTGATTAACTTAATACGTAATGTTAAGGTAAGATCGCAAGTCCACAATGTAATTATACAGCTATTGGTCTTCTTCTTCTTCTTCAACCAATGCTGAGTGTAGGTCTCTTCCAAATCTCTCCACTTTTGTCGGTTTTGTGTCATGGCTATCCAGTTTCTTCCGACCACTTTAATGAGATCGTCTGTCCACCTAGACGGTTGTCTTCCCACATTCCTCCGTCCCGCTCGTGGTCTCCACTCCAGCATTTTCTTCCCCCATCTTCCATCCAGTCTACGGCATATGGCCCGCCCACTTCCACTTTCTTTTTGCTATCACTACCTCTATGTCCGTGACTCCGTGAGCCTCGTTCGTCTCCATATTTCGGTATTTCTCACCCGGTCATAGAGGGAGATGCCCAACATGGCTCGTTCCATAGCTCTCTGAGTGACTTGCAAGCAGTGGCTAGTGCGTTTGGTAAGCGTCCAAGTTTCAGCCCCGTACGTCATGACTGGGAGGGCACACTGCTTGTTAGCTATTGGTCAACTAATATCAATCCCGCCGAAAGTCATTTTAGATAAACGAAAAGCTTTGTTAGTGAGTCAATTCCCACTGTTCTAACTTGATCATATTCCTGACCTTATCTCAAACTACTTGAGGTCGGTGGAACACGTTTTTTAGGGTTCCGTAGTCAACTAGGAACCCTTATAGTTTCGCCATGTCTGTCCGTCCGTCTGTCCATCCTCGCTTAATCTCTGTGACCGTTAGCACTAGAAAGCTGAAATTTGGTACCAATATGTATATCAATCACGCCGACAAAGTGGTAAAATAAAAATTGGAAAAAAATGTTTTATTAGGGTAGCCCCCCTATATGTAAAGTGGGAAGTGATTTTTTTCTTAATTTCAACCCTAACGTGTGATATATTGTTGGAAAGGTATTTAAAAATGAATAGGGGTTTTCTAAAATCATTTTTTGATAATGTCAATAATTTCGGAAATAATCGCTCCAAAAGTAAAAAACAATGTCCCCCCCCTCTAACTTTTTTGAACCATAAGTTTAGAAAATATGAAAAAAAATCTAAAAAGTAGAACTTTATAAGGACTTTCTAGGAAAATAATTTTGAACTTGATGGAAACAACAGTTTTTGTACAAAAAAGACAAAAAGTTGTACAAAATAATTTCTGGACTAAGTTTGTAGTATATTCGTATATGCAAGCATTTTTATATAATGGATACCCACCTTTAAACTCATAAGTGGGAACACTTATTGTGACAGACGGGAAACTACGGAACCCTACACTGAGCGTGCCCGACACGCTCTTGGCCGGTTTTTTTTTTCATTCGCCCCTGTCAGACGTCATAGCATCGTTAGCTCCGTTCTCTTTCATATCATTCCTCACACAATCCATCCATCTTTTATTTGGCCTTCCTCTCCCTCTCTATCCATCAACATTCATGTTCATCACTCTTTTAGTCACTTGCGTTTCGTCCATCCTCATTACATGTCCATTACAAGACAATACTGTTTCCACTATTCCAACCTATAACCGTTTATATTTTGCAGATTTTTGTATGATAGCTATAGCCGTGTGGTATCCGGCAGAGTAGAATAGAACCAACCCATTACACTCACGGGTGTCGTATAAGGCGACTAATGTCTGAGGCAGAACACCTTGCGCCTCCGTAGACCAGAGAATGGGCAGCAGCGTTTTTTTCTGTTAGTCTTTCATCACTGCGATCTCCAATCCGCCTGCCAAGCGTGGAGATTACGGCAAATTCCTCCCATCACGGGAGAGGCTTATGTCCAGCAGTGGACGTTATGGGCTGTTGTAGTAGTAGTAGTAGTAGTAGCTTTAGCCTGACAAAGCCAACAAGAGTCAACAACAGTAACCGAAAATCGGACCACACCGAAATTCTCCGAACACGATTCGATATTCGTCCTACACGGTATCCGTTGAGCTTCAAGCCCCAATATATTTTAATAGCGTGTGAGCCTCGATTGTGTTAGCTTTGCAACTACTAGTGCACTACAGATAACGGTTGTATTGACAGGGTGATATTTTATGAATACAAGCGTTGTTGTAGTGATGTAAGCTGTGTAAAGGTACATGGGCAGAAATGACGATATAACTTCACGCCTATAAAACCCGAAGGGTTTGGACAGAGGTGTGTGTATGGTGAACCTATATTTCACAATGTTTTTTTCGAGTTTCTAGAGTCGAGCTACAAACTGATATATGCTTGCACTTACTGGACAGGTCTACTCAAATCTGTGTGGTTCTAGCTTTAAAAGACCATCTTAGATACTAATCGGCATGATACTCGTATGACTTCACACACACACATGCACCCACACACACTCATGTTTTTATTTCATCTTTGTTTTTTTTTATACTTTATTTAACATAAGTACTTTGTTCGCCTACTGCACGTACCAATATTTTTGTAACCGTATTGTGACTCGATGTAAATGGATACACTTTCCTAAGATACAGACAGATTTTCTGCCTAGCTTAGGAAAGGGCGTCCTATGACCCATTTTATATGTGTTGTACTGGTTCTATTTATTTATGACATCTAGTTGTATAAGACAAAATCAAATCAAAATCAAAATCAAAGCATTTATTTCAAGTAGGCCAGTTACAGGCACTTTTGAATTGTCGAAACAAAGATGAAAATTAAATGTAGCTACAGTCCCAGTCACAAGACATAAAAACTGTGAAAGTACTGTAGTTGCCCATTCCCTAGCGTAGATCTCTATGGAGAAGAACGGGCAAGAAACTCCATGGACACTCTTTTAAATCAAAATGTTGTTACAAAATCTTGGTTACATCATTCATGTTAAGATGGTATATTATGTGAGAACAATGTAGCAAGATGTGCACGTTAAAAGTGTCCATAGTAAAAACAAAAAAAACACAATTAAAAAATAAACATTCAAATAAGCCATGGCAACTAAGAGATGACCAGTCACAACTGACAGCGCCCGTTCACGAACATGACGCATGGATCAGCACCATTCAGCTCAACCATTTCGAAGGGAACTAAATGATCCGACACACGCGCCACCATCAGCGAGACATTAGAGTGAGCATGACATACTCTCAACCGCCAGGGCGCATTCAAGTCAAGAAAAAAAACGTAGGATTTCAGTGAATGATAGCTTTCTAGTACATACTCACACAATATGGGCTATGCGATTATATAATACTAGAGATTGATTCTATACAATGCAAAGATAGTTGTACAATCTTCAGCAGCTCCAACAAATCTATTTAATGCTATCAATTTATGCGCCCCTGTCCATGTGGAGCAGGACCAGCATTGAGCCACGCATTTTTATCAGCGATATAATCGCCCAACTTGTAATAAGCTTGCTTACATAGTGTGCGTTTGATACATGTTTTAAATTTCGTCTCATTCAGTTCAAGAATACTTTGTGGAATTTTATTATAGCATCTCAAACAGTACCCCATGAAAGATGAGTCTACTTTAGCGAGTCTGAAGCCTGGCTGAACGAGTTGGTCCCTATTTCTAGTACTGTAATTATGTCTATCACCTCTTTTACCAAAAAGGTGCAGATTTTTTCTGACGTACATTATGTTTTCGTAGATGTACTGACAATGTACCGTCATGATGCCAATATCCTTAAACAGTTCCCTTAGAGAATCGCGCCTACGAAGATTATATATGGCTCTGATGGCTCTTTTTTGCAGAATAAATATAGACTCAATATCTGCAGCCCGTCCCCATAGCAAAATGCCATAAGACATTATACTATGAAAGTAACTAAAATAGACCAGTCTAGCTGTATCTACATCAGTAAATTGACGAATTTTTCTAATAGCATATGCCGCTGAACTTAGCCGCGCCGCAAGGGATGTTAAATGAGAACTCCATTGTAGCCTTGAATCAAGCGTAATCCCCAGGAAAACCTTTTTATCTACGAATTCAAGTTTCTCTTTATTCAATATTATTTCACAATCACTACTTCTAACATCGGGTAAAGCAAATCTTATGCATTTAGTTTTTTTTTCATTTAATACTAAATTGTTTGCTGTGAACCAATTATGGACCTGAAGTAGGGCATTATTCACGTCATCTAGATTTTGGGCCCGTCTATTTATCTTAAAAATTAGGGAAGTGTCATCAGCAAACAACACCATATTTTGAGGTTGGTTTTTCAATAAATAGGGTAGATCATTTATATACACGAGAAAGAGGAAATGACCCAATATTGAGCCTTGCGGAACCCCCATTTTTACTTTTAAACCCTGTGAATTAACACCATTTATTTGAACATGTTGTTGTCTATCACTCAAATATGATTTTACCAAACTAAGTGCAAGTTGACCTAATCCGTAATGCTCAAGTTTCAAAAGCAATGTGTCGTGATTTACGCAATCAAATGCTTTGGAAAGGTCACAAAATATTCCTATGGCGTCTTGAGACTCTTCCCACGCAGTAAATATGTACTTTAATAAGGTTACACCAGCGTCAGCCGTACAACGTCCCTTGGTGAAACCATACTGTTGATCATGTAAAATTTTGTTGGTGTTAAAATGATTGAGCATTTGATTCAGCATTATTTTTTCAAACACCTTGCTAATACTGTGTAGATACTAATAATTATAGACCTGTGTCTATAATTATTAGTATCTTTACTGTCCCCGGATTTGAAAAAAGGTATGACTTTACTGTATTTCATTAGATCAGGGAAAACTCCTTGGTCTACACACAAATTAAAAATTAAAGCTAAGTATGGGGCTATAGTCTCAAGTATGGATGTACAAACTTTGATAGACATTCCCCATAGATCTTCGGTCAGTTTTATTTTTATTTGCCGGAAAGCTTTAATAACTATCATAGGGTTTATGTGTTTAAATTTAAATTCAACCGTGCAGCCAGATACATTCGCCTTTAATAAACCAATTGAGACTTCAGGTGAGGAATTAAGAGCCTCTGTAGTTTTTAATGGTATATCGGTAAATAAATTTACAAATTCTTGAGCTACTTCCAGATTAGAGCTTTTAGGACCACATGCTGAATTTAATGTGTAGCTAGTGTTACGTATTTTATTCCTGTTAGTCTCATTATTTATGACCTTCCAAACTGTCTTTATTTTGTTTTCTGCTGTTTTGATCTTGTTGCTAATGTGTAGGGCTTTAGCAACCTTGCACGTATTTCTAAAAATTTTTGAATACTTAGCAACATACTTGTTAAAAGTTTCAGTGTTTATAAAAGGCTTAAGGCCATAAAGCTCAAATAGTCTTTCTCTACTTTTTCTGATACCTCTAGTTGCCCAATCACTAAATATGAATTTAGGACTAATACTTTTTGTCTTCTTTTCAAAAGTTTTGTTGAATTCCGTGTGAACTATTGAAAAGAAACGATCATACAATTGATTTATATTAATATCGTCATGGCTCATAACACCTAACTTGTTCTGTAGGGAAATATTATACCTATTTAATTTGCTAGAAGTTATAGATCTAAATTTTATCTGAACTTTTTGCAATGGCGTATTACATCTAAAAGTTACAGTTTGTCCGCTATGGTCAGACTGTAGACAATTTACTATGGCTTTATCTAAGTAATCACAATCGCAGAAAACATTATCTATACAAGTAGCTGAAGATGGAGTGACTCTAGTAGGTTCTATAAAAGTGTTGGTCAAGTCAAATGACTTAAAAAGATTTAATAACCGACTGCTATTTGAACTTTCTTCTAAAATATTGATATTGAAATCACCACAAATAATTGTAGATTTATTACTGGCTGCAAGTTTTACCAGTACATCTTCCATAATTGATTCAAATAAGGAAAAGTTTTGATAGTTTGGGGGTCTGTACACACACACAATTACATGCTTATCTAGCTCAACACAGGACAGTTCGACGCAATGTTCAACCGAGAGACCTACTATATCATTACGTTGCTTATATTTAAAACATTTTTTTATTAATATTAGGGAACCTCCACGAAGCATAGTTTTACGATTAAAGCAGCTACCCACCATATAGTTCTCATAATTAATAAGCATTTGGTAATCCTTTAGCCAATGTTCAGTAAAACAAATAATGTCAAACTTACTATTTTCTAAAAACAATTCAATTTCTAATAATTTGGAAGAAACGCCTTGGATATTTTGGTGGAATAATTTTAAAGTGTTCTGCTGAGGCCCTTTTTTACTAACTAATTGAGTGCAAGAAGATACTTTGGTAGGATTAACAATATTGTTAATGGTACCTTCTGTTGTCTCACATTCTAGTTTAAATTAATATTTGGAGTGAGGCCGGAGACTCCCGTGCCATCCTCGGACAACAAAACCCTATCACTAATAGACCCTAATTGAGAATTCTCCACGGTGACACATGGATCCTCCTCAGTACAATGTTTGTAAACATTTATAGCACTAATGCTATATTCATTTAGAGTCACCTGTACATTAGTATTACTACTAATAGTCGCAGTATTAATAATAGAACTAAACTTAGACATACTATTTATGTCTGTGTGAATATTATAAGCTAATAGCCGAGCTATTTTGTATCTACAACTAATAGGTAGATACACTTTACCCCGAGTCGATCTAAGTTTATCATCAACTTTGTATACCTTATACAAACTACTTATTGAATAAATTATTATTATTATTACTTGACCAATGTTTGGACTTAGTCTTAGCTTGTCCATGGCAAAAAGTTCAAATGTGTTTAGCCCAACACTCAGGCACGGGAACTCCGCGCACTGATGCAGTAAGTAGGTCATCAGGTGCGCAGGTGATGGGGCATGCGGTGCAAGATGCAAGGTGCTCCACTGTCTGTAGGGAGATGCCGCATACGCACTTTGCTCCGGTCGACCTGGGTTCGAAGTCTGTTTAGAGATTTCCAAGTCGACCACGGTAAAGTGTTAGGCAAACTTTGGACAATTTAAATTCAAATTGTTTATTTTAGACATGAGTCCATAGTGTTAGTAGCAACAAAATAACCTAATAACTAGTGTTATTAATAAGAATATGGATATGGTTAAGATATGGATCTTCACCCAGTGGCGCAGAAAAAGCGAGAACACGCTCAGGAGACTATTGGTGACAATGTCTGAACTTCTAAAGAGATAAAAATTGCCGAAACAAACGTAGAGGTCACTCTGAGTTTGTTTCGGCAATTTCTTCTCAGAGTAGTCAAGTACGTAACATCTAGTTTTACAACATGACACGATGTAACGTGTAAAAGTGGTTATTAAAACCAATTTACTATTTTCATTAAAATCGTGCCAGGGCCTCAGCACTGTTAAAAAAGAAGACATCTGTTTTAGCAGTGCGTGTCTTTAGACTACATTTTATCGCTAGAATACTACTTATGCTTCACATACTTATTCCCACTTAGAATTCCAAAATCTAACACGTTTTCCACCTTCAAAACCACACACATGAAATAACTACGAACTGCTCTATTTTCTATCCCAAAAAAAATTGAGTCGTACACGCACAGATTACCAAAAATATTGTTCAAACAATATTAGAAAAATATTATCTATATCGAATAGACGACGTCGTCCAAGGATACGTTCGGAAGATATCTTAAACGATCATAAACTGCCTGAAAAAATCCCTTTTGAATAGGAAAATGCTGTTACACCCTTACTCATGACCACTGAACAAAAAACCACGTGAAATTGTACCTTACTGCTGAAGGTATAAGAGTGGGGTAAGGTTTCAGGGAGTGTAAGTTCTAAGTTTGTTCTTCAGGATATAATCTTAAATCGATAGTAGTTTGTTGTGTATCTTAATATAAGATATATTTTTTTGTCAAGCGTTGAAAATGGATGTTCTCATTTAGTTAAGGAATGACGGTTTCTTAATAGTTTTCTGAAGATGTATTTGGTTTGGGAGCAAGAGTCATTGATATCATCATCTGCCTAGCCTTCTCCCAAATTCTACGTATGTTGGGGTTGGCTTCCAGTCTAACCGGATGCAGCTGAATACCTGTATTTTACATGGAGCGACTGCCTATCTGACTTTCACAACTCAGTTATTACTGAGTAATAATAATGTAACCAAGATTTTGTTACAATATTTTGATTTAAAAGAGTGTCCATGGAGTTTCTTGCCCATTCTTCTCCATAGAGATCTACGCTAGGGAATGGGCAACTACAGTACTTTCTCAAGTTATTATGTCTTGTGACTGGGACTGTATGTAGCTTTGTTTTTTTGACATTCAAAAGTGCCGTAATGGTCTGATTGAAATAAATGCTTTAAGTGTGAGTTTGAATACGATACCAATACTTGTAACGACTGTCAAAGATTTACAAATGACAGCCGGGACCGACGACTTATCATGCTTTCCGAGGCACGGAGGAAACCCGGTATGTTATGATGGTCATCCATCTACAGACCAACCTAGGCAAGCCCAGCTTAACCTGAATATCGACCCGAGTGGCTGTAATAACTTAGCTACTTCTCGTGATATTAACATTAAATCAAAATATGGCTTCTGAAGCTTCCTATTTTCCACGAATACTATAATTTCCGTTACTGGAACTAAATATTTGCTTTAGGAATCAATCTGTAAGTCATTACTAGGCTTCCAAGGTCTTTTCATGAACTAGTTAAAGGTAATAGATTTTCCAGAAATCAGACATTACTTACTGGAACTAAATTGAATGATTGAAATATATCACTGCTATTTTCTGTGATTAGAATTTGAGGTACTCATGAAGACATTATTTTTAAGTACATTATTGACCTATGTACGTATATACTGCCTTGTAACTGCATGAAATAAAAATACGTAGGTACTATTGTTTAATAAAATGAAATGATTAAATGTAACAATGTTTGAAAAAATGGTTAATTTTATTAAATGTAATGAAATCGAAACCAAAATGTAATAATGTTTCTTATGTTAAAAACTTAATTTAATGAAATGATATATATATTTAAAAAAAAAAAAAAACTAAATATATTGTTAAAAAGGTGAAATGTATTGTCACACGTGATGCTTTATCAAAATGTAAAAGTTATTGTTAAATAAAAAAAAATAATAAATAGAAATATAATTAATTTTTTTAAGGTTTAATGAAATATTAAATGAATTGTTCTGTAGGAAATGTGATTGTTAAGGCAAAGAAAGGCTAAATAAATAAATAAATAAATAATTAATACTGTATCGTTGGTCTACTGGTAGCAAACGCAACTGCTGAGCATGAGGTCCTCAGTTCGAGTCCCTGATTGGGCAAAGTGTTATTGGGTTTTTCCATCAGGAATTTCTTAGTAGCAGTTACGGAGTCTGGATTTGTACCCGGTAGATAATAAATAAATAAATAATAAATATCGCTGGACATTAACACACAGCGCCATCTAGTGCCACACTAAGCAACGAGTCTTGTGTCGTGGACACCAGATAGTTGATATACTACATTTTTTTGTAAATACATACTTATTATACATATACACACTTCTATACGTGACAAATTCACTATAGCTAAAATTATTTGTGATTTATATTTATGTATGTTTTAGTGAGTAAGTCGTTGAAGTGCCATAATAATAAATATTATAGGGCTTGATTCAGAAAGCAGTACTTCTGGACACGGCACGTATTGTTAGGAGGTTCCTCTCTCAAGAGCCCTGACCACCGGCAGCTTGGACCCTGTTCCCAGCGCTGGTGGGCTACTGTTTTTTTTTATATTTTTAAATGTTTTTTTTTAATGTAGTTTTACTTCTTAGTAAAACTACAGAACATACACATGTTTTTAACATTTTTAAATATTTCTTAATATTTAAAAATGTTTTAACATGTGTATATAAATGAATAAATGAAAATAATATTATAAACATCCATGACTCGGAAACAAATGTCCATGCTCATCACACAAGCATTTGCTCCAACTGGGATTCGGACTCGGGATACTAAGTAAGGTAACCTCACTACCGCTACGCCATTCGGGTTGCCAAAATACAATAGGTCTGCCACTTATTACACGGGCCTTACTTATTACATTTAAGGGCACACGCACGGAAGTAGTTCCAAAGGGTCGCCGTTACCGAAATCGGTAATGAGGACTATACATGGGCCTTAAACATAGCTGGCGGAATGTGGGTGTACTATTTAGACACACCTCTGCCTATTCCTTCGGGGATTACATGTGTGATGTTATGTATGAACCTACGTTTATTTCAGAAACTGAACCAGCGCAGCGGTCAAATAGGGCAAATACGTTTGCATTAGGTCGCAACTCGCCTGGGGGGGTTACCATGACCGTGTCGACGGCGCGTTCGTGTTCCACGCGCGCCTCAAAGAGAGTCAGCAATAGGAAGGGGTCCGCAAGGGCCGATGGCTGCCGGAGTTGCGGGACTGTTCGAAAGAGATACCGTGGCCCCGGAACACAAAGGGCGATGAAGGAACGTGGATGGGTTTTAGTCAGTAAAAGTCTAACACTCCCTCCTGCTCCGCCCAGAGCGGGAGGAGTCATTTGATGATTTACCATCCGAAAAAAAAGGGGGTTACCATGACGGTTTAGAGCAGGATTGTTTTAATGTCATTCCGGTGTGGGAAAGAGACGGAGCTATAGAGAACGTCTAGCGCCATCTCTTTCTTACTCTGGAATAAGATTTAAACAATCCTGCTTTGGGACGTCATAGTAGACCACCAGATATGAAGCAATGACGCGGCCTAGGGTGGAACACGCTTGCAGCCTATAATATGCGCCATTTAAGTAGGGAATAGGCGTCCGTGTGGTGTCGGACGTAAAGAATAACACCATCCCATATCTTCCCGTGGGTGTCGTAAGAGGCGACTAAGGGACTTACCAGAGAATGGGCAGCAGCGCTCTCTGTGTCTTATGTAAGAACTGCACTCACTGCGATCGCCAACCCGCTTGCCAAGCGTGGCGATTATGGCAAAACCCCCCCATGAATAGCGCAACAAAGAAATGGCCCCTAGTGCCCGGCAGCCCGTCTACCCTCGACTACGGCAGCGGTCGAGGCTACGGCGTGGCAAGGGGTGCGAAGAATCTCCGGAAGGGATCCGGCTGCCAATACCAACGACTGGACCTGGCAACATATAACACGCGCACACTCCGGACCGACGAGAAGATAGCGGAACTAGAAGAGGAATTGAGCAGGCTGCGATGGAGTATTGTGGGATTATCTGAAGTCCGAAGAGAGGGGGAGGACACGATAATCCTGAAATCCGGTAACCTGCTCTATTTCCAAGAGGGTGACCGGCAGTCCCAGGGTGGTGTTGGGTTTATCGTCCACAAGTCCCTTGTGAACAACGTGGTGAAGATCGAGAGTGTGTCGACCAGGGTGGCGTACCTTATACTCAGAATATCCTCAAGATATTCGCTGAAGGTCATACAGGTCTACGCCCCGACCTCGGCACACCCCGACGACGAAGTGGAGACCATGTATGAGGATATATCTAAAGCCATGCATGGTTCCAAAACTCACTTCACAGTTGTCATGGGGGACTTCAACGCGAAACTGGGCAAACGAGACGGGGATGAGCTGCAGGTGGGGCAATTTGGAGTTGGACATCGGAATCGCCGGGGTCACCAACTGGCTAGTTTTATGGAGAAGGAGGGCCTCTATATGATGAACTCCTTCTTCAGAAAGCGTGAGCACAGGAAGTGGACCTGGCAGAGCCCCGATGGTGCAACTAGAAATGAGATCGACTTCATCATGTCAACCAAGAAGCAAATGTTCAATGATGTCTCTGTGATCAATTCGGTGAAAACCGGGAGCAATCACCGCATGGTAAGAGGCACATTGAACATCAATATCAAGCTTGAAAGGTATCGACTGATGAAGTCTACGCTCCGTCCAGCACAGATCCAAATCCAAAACCCCGAGAGCTTTCAGCTTGAACTCCAGAACCGTTTCGAGTGCCTAGGAAGCTCAGTGGACGAATACAACGATGGGTTCGTGGAAACTGTCCATACGACCGGGTCTAAGTTCTTCAAGGCGCGTCGTACAGATCAGAACAAGAGGCTCTCCGATCACACTCTCAAGCTCATGAAGGAGCGGCGTGAGATGATCCTGCAGTCTTCAGACGAGGCGTGTAAATACCGGCAGCTCAATAGACGGATCTCTAAATCCTTGAAGAGCGACCTCCGCCGCTTTAATACCGAGCGTATTAAAGACGCGATTGAGCGGAATAAAGGCTCCAAGGTATTTGCAAGGGATCTGGCTATTGGGCAGAGCCAGCTCACGAAACTGAAGACCGACGATGGTAGGATCTTATCCGCCAAACCGGAGCTTCTGAGGGAGATCGAGAGCTTCTATGGACAGTTGTACACGTCAACCAGTAAACCCGTCGTAGATCTAGCCAACGACCCAAGAGCTAGACTGACCCGACACTATACCGAAGACATCCCGGACGTCAGCCTGTACGAGATTAGGATGGCTCTGAAGCAGCTCAAAAACAACAAGGCACCGGGTGATGACGGAATTACGGCCGAACTCCTGAAGGCGGGTGGAAAACCGGTACTTAAGGCCCTTCAGAAGCTGTTTAATTCCGTCATACTTGAGGGAAAAACGCCACAGGCATGGTGCAGGGGTGTGGTGGTCCTCTTCTTCAAAAAGGGTGACAATGCCCGGCTGAAGAATTATAGGCCCATCTCACTTCTAAGCCATGTCTACAAGTTGTTTTCTAGAGTCATCACGAATCGTCTCGCGCGCAGGTTTGACGATTTCCAGCCACTCGAACAAGCCGGTTTCCGAAAAGGCTTTAGCACCGTGGACCACATACATACGCTGCGGCAAGTTATACAGAAGACAGAAGAGTATAACCTGCCTCTCTGTTTAGCGTTTGTGGACTACGAGAAAGCCTTCGATTCGATCGAGACCTGGGCTGTACTGCAGTCTCTCCAACGGTGCCAAATCGATTATCGGTACATCGAGGTGTTGAAGTGTTTGTACAAAAACGCCACCATGTCAGTCCGACTTCAGGACCAAGCCTCGAAACCTATCCTTCTGCAGCGAGGTGTGAGACAGGGAGACGTCATATCTCCGAAACTGTTCACCGCTGCACTGGAGGATGTCTTCAAGGTTCTGGACTGGAGAGGACTAGGCATCAACGTCAATGGCGAGTACATCACTCACCTTCGGTTTGCCGATGATATAGTGGTAATGGCTGAGACCATGGAGGACCTCAGTACAATGCTCGATGACCTCAGTAGAGCTTCCGGAAGAGTGGGTCTAAAAATGAACATGGACAAGACTAAGGTCATGTTGAATGCCCATGTCACACCCACTCCTATCAAGATCGGAGACTCTACTCTCGAAGTTGTAGACGATTATGTGTACCTGGGACAAACGGTCCAGTTAGGTAGGTCTAACTTCGAGAAAGAGGTCAATCGTCGAATCCGACTCGGTTGGACAGCGTTCGGGAAATTGCGCGGTATCTTCTCGTCCAACCTAACGCAGTGTCTCAAGACGAAAGTCTATGACCAGTGTGTGTTGCCAGTGATTACATACGGGACCGAAACGTGGTCGCTCACAATGGGCCTCATCAGAAAGCTTAAGGTCACCCAAAGAGCAATGGAGAGGGCTATGCTCGGAGTTTCCTTGCGCGATCGAATCAGAAATGAAGACATCCGCAAGAGAACAAAGGTTACCGACGTAGCCCGAAGAATTGCCAAACTTAAGTGGCAGTGGGCAGGGCACATTGCTCGCAGAACGGATGGCCGATGGGGCCGAAAAGTTCTGGAGTGGCGACCGCGAACCGGAAGACGTTGCGTTGGAAGGCCTCCCACTAGGTGGACCGATGACCTGGTGAAGGTTGCAGGAATCCGCTGGATGCGAGTCGCACGGGACCGGTCAATGTGGCGACACTTGGGGGAGGCCTATGTCCAGCAGTGGACGTCTTTCGGCTGAAATGAAGTAGGGAATAAAGGTCATTGCTCTTTCCTTAATTTCTCTGCGTAGGTACCCCGACAATACATTATGAATCATTTTATATTACTAGAAAAAGTCAAGGATCACGATAAAGGCAGTTTCGGGACAAGTTTATGCCATTATTTCTGTTTTCGGAATTATATACTTACTTGAAGAAATGTATGCGGGTTAATGACCTTTATTCCCTACTTAAATGGCGCAGACCATAGAAAAACTGATTCACTTGATTATTGAAGAGACCTAGATTATAATGATCGGGAAACAGAGAAACCGGTAGTGAATTCCACAGACTGGCGTGTCGCACAATACATAAGGAAGCATAGCACTTTGTTCATTTGTTCTGTACACTTCTGCCAAGTCCTTCGGAGATTGCAGGCGTGATATTACGTGTACTATAATAGGGATAATTCCTGACCAAAACAAATATGATTCTGTACAGTCCGTCAGTTGGATTATCAAAAAATATTGGCGTGTTTTATGTATTATCAAATTTATTAAAATTAACGAAGACAAAACGCGTCAAAGATCATGAGTGGGGGCTTGTGACGACACATTCCGGTAAAAGTATACTCTAATGTGACGTTACGCGAGTTTTTGACACACTGCGTCGTCTTAATTTTTTGTTTACGTGAATAAAGAAAAAAATACGTGTCCAATATTTTCTGGAAATCTATCTGATGGATTAATAAGTTTTTTTGTTGTCATCTACCCTATTATATTTTCAACAACTTTGTTACTATATACATAAGGCAGATGCTCCAGGGTAGCCCGCGAAATTCAAATTGACTGACTTTCGACTGACATGAAATGACTTTTTCATGAAATAGTCATTCAATCGAGTTACATGAACTTGGAGGGTTGTACTGATGATTTTGATGATTATTATTCTGTAACTACATAGGTCTGACAGGCGTTAATCATATTTGAATCAACATACAACCTAGCACTGGCCTGCAAATTGCGAAAAACGTAAGAATATTTGAATTTCGCGGGCTACTCTGGAGCATCCAGATCCACATTAATACAGGCAACAATCGCTATACACATTCCAATCAAACTAATCATTGCTTTATGAAATCAAAGCTTTTTATTTGAAGCAATTCTTTGAAGACGATCGATACGCATAAATAATCGTAATAGTGGGAAATAGCAACCTGCATCGGGTCAACGGTTCGAGGAAGCTATCAGGGAGTAGTATAACCACTTTAAGGGGACTACATGAGCGAAACGCGAGTTTTATAATGCAAAAAATCATATATATATATGTGCAACAAACAAAACCAGAAAAATATATGATATTCTTCAGGCCATATGCTAGTATGATTGTGTTTTGAAAACATAATACAAGTTATATTACTCGATAAAAAAAATCACGAACTTATCTCTAAAAAATTCTTTTAACGAGTAAAAACTATACTAAAATACATGCGATCATTCTGATTTTTTGGCAAATAATTCTACAAGCAACATTATTAGCACGATAGTGTTTTATTTTTTATTCCAATCAATAGATTTTTTGTAAATCGCAAAAACCACACATTTCGCATTATTCGGCCCGCAGTGACTGACGTAACAACCACTTTGTAGTGCAAGCTGATTAAAACTTTATTTTAACAGGATTTCAAACTAATTTTACTACTACACTACACTACAACAACCCATAACGTCCACTGCTGGACATAAGCCTCTCTCATGGTGGGAGGATTTGCCGTAATCTCCACGCTTGGCAGGCGGATTGGAGATCGTAGTGATGAAAGACTAACAGAAAACGCTGCTGCCCATTCTCTGGTCTACGGAGGCGCAAGGTGTTCTGCCTCAGACATTAGTCGCCTTTTACGACACCCCTGAGTGTAATGGGTTGGTCCTATTCTACTCTGCCGGATACCACACGGCTAAACTAAAACTAAGTTTGAACTACCACAAATAGAGTTGCTAATTTAGCTTCTGTGTGTGCAGTTCCAGGTGGCGCTGCTTGTCAAGAAAAAATGCATCTATAACTATTTACACTAAACGGACTCTTCACAAACCCGTCAACCAAGCATTCTGTACATCAAACTAAGTAACTTTACGCAAAAATTCTCGCTGGGAAAAGACTTTTTTTGAGGCAAAAAATCACGTTTTACGGTAGAACTCAATGTAACGCACTTAAAACATTGTGCTAATGGATGGATTGAATAGTACGGGGGTCAAGTTGTTTAAAGTAAAAATCTTACATTAAAAATATTTTTATTTAAAAAAAAAACTTGTGAAAAAGTTGTTCCTTTGACCTCCAATATCTCCGTAACTAGGAGGTTCCCAGGTACGGTTATAAACAAAAAACAAAACGGAATGTCGGGGAGAACTAGTGCCTTTTTGCTTCGTTATGGGTCTTTTTACACCCTTTAGGTAAAACTTAGTAGGTACCTACCTACATACAAAAATTACAAAATACAAAAAAAAAACAAAATAGTTTATTATGTTATTAGAAATTACATTACATCTTAATGTGTTTCTGCTAGTTTGTTATCGGCCAAGTGCGAGTTGGATTCGCGCCCGGAGAGTTCCGTATAACCTTGTAGGTATTTAGTTATTAAACTACATAATTATTTACAGTTTTCAGATTTTTTACTTTACATGTGCTCATTAAATTGAAAATGCCCATAATTCTAGGACAACAGAAAGTACCCTATAGGTATTTATTCCCTTGTGAAATCGCGAAATATGCGACATAAACAGCATTATCTTTAAATTGACGACCCGAATAGCGCAGCGGTAGTGAGGTTGCCTTACGTTCTTAGGGTCCCGGGTTCGAATCCCGATATGAGCAAGTTTGTATCATGTACTATCGAGGACACTCCCGCCTGACCACCACTAAGCTCATTTTTGCTTGCACTCTCAACATAAAAACGCTCTCTAGCCCCGCCCCGTTGACTTTGTGTAGAAAAAATGAATGAAAAGATACCGAATCGGCCGAGCGGACTGACGACGCACGCCAAACGAGCGTTATTGTTATTTTGCGCGCCAAGTTGACGCTTTCCTAATAGGCCCAAACTTTAAGGGGGCGTGGCTCGGCGCCACCGCATGGTTTAAGCGAAAAAAAAATTAAATGGTCAGGTGGAAAAGACCCCGATAGTACATGGACATTTGTTTCCGAGTCATGGATGTTTGTATGTATAATAAGTATGTATTTACAAAAAAAAAGAATCTATGTAGTATATCAACTATCTGGTGTCCACAACACAAGCCTCGTTGCTTAGTGTGGCACTAGATGGCGCTGTGTGTAATGTCTAGCGATATTTATTATATTATTATTATTGCGTTGACATAAAAGTTTGATTTTTTGACTGCTCCGAGGAGTGGCAAATTTGAGTAATTGATGTTAATTTCAGCTTGATAGCTTCACGCGTTCCTGAGAAAAAGGGCCTTGACAGACGGACAACAAAGTGAACCAATAAGGGTTGCGTTTTTTTGCCAACTGAGGTACGAAACCCTAAAAAAGGATTATCCATTACGTTTACGGAATTTTCCTAACTAATTTAATTTGATCTTAACGTAAACATTGTATTCATGGATCACCTTTTCAATCTACACTAACTACATTTTCAATCAAAATAACGAATCGTAAATCCAATTATACCCTCTCTATGAAAACACTAACAAAGCACGAATCGTTAGACAAATATTTATGAAATCCGTCCAATAAATCTATGAACGCTTTGTCAAAATATATTCACTAGCGGGCCGATACTGCGAGTGAAAACACTGCGTCGGATTTGCAAACAAAAGTTTGTACCATGTTATGTATAATATTTGCCACATACACAGCTTATGTAGTCGTATTTATTACAAAGCCTACAACTGTTAATTAATGGTCCTGAATCATAGTAGGTAGATATTTTAATCCAAATGACGACTTTTTTTTTAAAATATTTTCTTACTTTTGAATAGATCCTTTTTTGAAGTGAAAACTTCTTTAGGCGCGTTGAACACTTTTTGGGTGAAGGAAAAACATTAAACTCATAGTCACGTAACGTGTGGTCACGCTTCGTAGCACTCGTAGGGATCCGCTACGGCGTAGCACCACATAGGCATGCGCAGGGCACAACCTGTGCTAAGACAAGGGAGGGTCCAGTGTACTTTTTGTTTTCACTTCTATCGGCAGTCTGCCTCGATTGTTTTTTTTTACCTTATTTGTGAATGTGTGAACATCCAATGTGTGTGTGTGTGGCTTTGTAGATTCCCAGATGCTTGTTAACTTTGTTAAATATTTATCTTGTTTTACGTTTTTTGTATAGTAAGCAACGACCTATTGTCGGGCCTAGGTTGTCCCCCCCATACTTAAGTAGGTACTAATACATAATATACATAATAATATTGTAATATTTGAAAAGAGTAACCATGGAGTTTCTTGCCGGTTCTTTTCAATGGATGTAACGTTACATTTTCCTGGATAGGATCCACAAAACTGTAAAGTCACTTTGAGCACTCACCTACCTAACTTTCAGTCTGGAGGGGAGCACTATTAAAAGAAATAAAGGGGACGAGTTATAAGAATTTATTAACAAAGATAATCTAAAGGCTGGAGCTACTTAATTACTAATGCCAGTGAAGCTGGCGAAAAGTACTGAAGATGAAACGCAGAATGGAATAAATAACTGAAGAACGTCCGTCTTCAGACTGTGGAGGAGGACCGAGGAACCATCAACTCTCAGGCCGTAGAGAAGGGCCTAGGGCATCTGTCTTCAGATGGTGGTGGACGGCCGAGGACCGTCAATCCTCAGGCCGTAGGAGGAGGGCCGAGGGCATCCGTCTTCAGACGGTGGTGGACGGCCGAGGACCGTCAATCCTCAGGCCGTAGGAGGAGGGCCGAGGAGCATCAAATCTTCATCAGGCTTGTGTAGCTCAAGGATCAAGGTTTCCAGGTGTTCTTGGTGAGGGTGCGGCACGGAGAGAGGCCGACTTAAAACCGAAGAATAAGGGAACTGCCCTTTTACATATATTTTTATGGAGCTTCTTAGAGGTGTTCCTGCTCTCAGCTCTGAACGTAGACTGCCCATTCCACCACCAGGCTCCTGTCAACTCCAGATATTTACATTTTAAAATTAGAAAATTATTAAAAAGAAAATCGAATGAGGTCGATGCGGTTTACCTATACAACCTACAACTAGCTCCAGCAATAAATTAAAAATAAAACTAGGGTTGCCACTAACTGACATCACAAAAGTAAACAAAGATGTAATAAAGATAAAAACTTAAATAACATAAATTACAAGGTAAAAAGGCCAAAGCCGTTGCTAAGCCTCCAAGAAATGACCATGAAGCTACCTAGGGAGGACGAATGCTTAAATTTTCAGGTTAATAATATCCAAAAATGTAAGTAAAATCATGTAAAAGACATACACATTACATTACCCCGAAAACCCCGGAAAATTTTTGAATACAATGAAAAAATTTTCTTATTTAGCATTAAGAGAGCGTTAATCAACAAAAAATTAAGCTAAATGAGTATATACAGTGATAAAGTAAGTTTAAAAACAATTAAAACTAAGATTCCCCATAACCCCAGAAAATTACTAACTAGAAAAAATTTCGAGGTTGTAAATAAGACCTTGCTCTTTCATACACCTTTCATCAACCTACCCTACACACTTCCTCAATCATACATCACCAGCATACTTAGGGGATATGGTTCACATTCAATGACGCATACTCCACAAGGAATTATTTTTAAGGTTTACGAAGGCTTATTTATTTAATTTAGGTGTCGTAATCGGCACCTGTTCTAAAACCCGTTAAAATTAAAAGAATATATTTACAAAGTTTTTCTGCTTTAGAAAAGCAGCCAAGGTTTAAGAGCATAAAACGCTTAAGAGAAGCCTTTAAACTTTAAGTCAAGGGTCAAGGAGGGTCAAGGATATAAAAATTATTATCTAAGTTTAAAAAAAGTACACTAAGGCTTATTTTACGAGTTAATGCGACTTCTCGACACAACGGCTTATTTAATGAGTTGTGCACCGCTCAACACAATGGCTTATTTAAAGAGTTGTGCACCGCTCTACAAAATAAAAAGAGGGATTTAAATAAGCAAAACGTTTTAGGGAAGGTAGACCTTGTGGAGTATTTACAAAACTTAAAATGTAAATGGTTTTTACAAGGAATGAGTTAAAAAGGCTAGGCATTGAAGTTATAAAATAATAAAAACCGTAAAGAACTCCAGACAGAAAATAAGGCGATAGCAAATTCAAAAGTAAAAGGTATTGAAAAAAAATATAAATAAATAAAATATTATGAAAGTGATAAAAGAAATTTAAAAAAACAATCTACGGAGGCCGAGAGTGTTTGAGTTAGGACTCAAGTCCAAGGGAGCGTTTGAGAGGGAACTCAAATCCAAGAGAGCGTTTGAGAGGGAACTCAAGTCCACGAGAGCGTTTGAGAGGGAACTCAAGTCTAAGAGAACGTTTAAGAGGGAACTCAAGTCTAAGAGAGCACTCAAGATTAAGAGTGTTTAGGACTCGTCCTTAAGAGTGTGGACCCGTGTTTAGGACCCGCACTTGAGAGTGAGGACTAGTCCTTAAGAGTTGGACTCGTGTTTAGGACGCACACTTGAGAGTGTGGACTCGTGTTTAAGAGGAGAAGGAGGGAAAGAGGGATCAGGTCAGGACCGTAACACCGTATTAAGTAAACTGAGTAAACGTCAGGACAGCTCCCGTAATACAGTAGTCGGGTAAGCTCCGAATAAAACATTAAGAGGGTCTGAGTACTTGAGAGGGCCCCACGTTGGGCGCCAGTCTGTAACGTTACATTTTCCTGGATAGGATCCACAAAACTGTAAAGTCACTTTGAGCACTCACCTACCTAACTTTCAGTCTGGAGGGGAGCACTATTAAAAGAAATAAAGGGGACGAGTTATAAAAATTTATTAACAAAGATAATCTAAAGGCTGGAGCTACTTAATTACTAATGCCAGTGAAGCTGGCGGAAAGTACTGAAGATGAAACGCAGAATGGAATAAATAACTGAAGAACGTCCGTCTTCAGACTGTGGAGGAGGACCGAGGAACCATCAACTCTCAGGCCGTAGAGAAGGGCCTAGGGCATCTGTCTTCAGATGGTGGTGGACGGCCGAGGACCGTCAATCCTCAGGCCGTAGGAGGAGGGCCGAGGGCATCCGTCTTCAGACGGTGGTGGACGGCCGAGGACCGTCAATCCTCAGGCCGTAGGAGGAGGGCCGAGGAGCATCAAATCTTCATCAGGCTTGTGTAGCTCAAGGATCAAGGTTTCCAGGTGTTCTTGGTGAGGGTGCGGCACGGAGAGAGGCCGACTTAAAACCGAAGAATAAGGGAACTGCCCTTTTACATATATTTTTATGGAGCTTCTTAGAGGTGTTCCTGCTCTCAGCTCTGAACGTAGACTGCCCATTCCACCACCAGGCTCCTGTCAACTCCAGATATTTACATTTTAAAATTAGAAAATTATTAAAAAGAAAATCGAATGAGGTCGATGCGATTTACCTATACAACCTACAACTAGCTCCAGCAATAAATTAAAAATAAAACTAGGGTTGCCACTAACTGACATCACAAAAGTAAACAAAGATTTAATAAAGATAAAAACTTAAATAACATAAATTACAAGGTAAAAAGGCCAAAGCCGTTGCTAAGCCTCCAAGAAATGACCATGAAGCTACCTAGGGAGGACGAATGCTTAAATTTTCAGGTTAATAATATCCAAAAATGTAAGTAAAATCATGTAAAAGACATACACATTACATGGAAACGACCAACGAACCGTTTACCTTTTTCAAGGCCTATGTGAAATAAATATTTTGATTTTGACTGCAGTGAAGCCTAAAAGGAGAGTTATGTGTTTCCTACATGCCTGGTGCCCAGTGAAATTTCTCAAGCGGAAAAATATGTCGATATTCTATTAAAAGTACTTACACACAATAAATACATTGTTTTTTATGAACGAACAAGCGGACGTCACTCGGTTTCACCCACGTAGTTCCTGTTTCCGTGGGAGTACGGGGATAAAATATAGCATATGTTACTTAAGATGAATGTAGCTTTTTAATGGTGAAAGAATTTTTGAAATCGGCGCAGTAGTTTTTGAGTTTATTCATTCATCAAACATACGCACAAAAATACAAAACTTTCCTCTTTATAATAATTAGTGTAGACGTTTCAAATTAGAAAAAAATTGTCAAGGCCTGACTCTTTATCATTGCTGCAGTTTCACCATTCTTCTTTAGTCACTGGAACAATTTGAGACTCCAGCATTTCCCTTAAACTTAAGGGACAGATTTATAAAACAATGGTTAGACCTGCTGTCTTGTATGGATCAGAATGTTGGGCCATAAAAGGGATGAATAAAAGGTATTTGGGTGTGTATGTGTGTGTGTGTGTAGGAACAAAATATTGTTTGTTTTCACTTATTACACAGTGTGGGTTTTAGCTGCTTCCAAAAAGCCAAACCACAATGGTGTCGATTCTGTTGTGCGTTAAACTAAACTTAATTTAGGCTATTGCTATCTTTTACTAAAAGGCAGTGCGAGAAAAGGGGGCTATAGATATGAAATAAGTTAGAGATGTCAAACTAGTTTATGCCTTGCGCTTCATCGTGTTTTTAGTAGACATGTTTTTACTTGCATCCTTCATTTGTATGGAAATATTAGTTCCAACTGAATTTGACAGCTCTAAATTACGTCCGTCTCTTTCTCGTTCTAGTAGAGAGAAAACGATAGCAGTAGCCCAAAGTAAGTTTAGTTTGTGCACAACAGAATCGACACCATTATCTAATTAATTTAGTTTGATACCTCAAACTAATACATCATCACAAATGTAGTATTTTACTGTACATTAAAATCAGTCCTGTTAATGTCTAAAACGTGACATACGTTTACGTATGCTTAAAAACAGTTTTAAAATTAATCACCCTAACTGTCCAAAATCATTAAAACAATTTCGTAAAATGAGATACATATTGGCAAAAGTAGGTATGCTCATTAGATTTAGTTTTGGTCCAGACGAACATAATTATAACCTCCGCCTTTTTTGAAGTCGGTTAATAAAAAGCGACTTCCATGCTTCTGTACCGGCACTACAAAAAGTACTCCAGCAACACCGTACAAAAAATAAAGCAGCGTCATCTATGACACAAATGAAGAACTAACATATTTTTTTAAAATCTCGCATAAAGTAAAAATATTATACTTTTATAATATTTACTTTCATTATCAACCATAAAAATCATAAACAAATGCTACTTACTCAGATTAGTCCGCGCGCCGCACATACCTCCCGCGGTATTAAAATTTCCGCCGCTTATAGGATAAGCATCAGCCTAGACCGTGTGAGATAGCGAGGTCCCGTTTTTTGTAAATTGTAGCCCAACTCAATACCCCGAGAGGTTTTTTTCATTTTTTCGATATCGTTTTTCGTTTTCGAGAAATCCGATTCAATAAGAGAACACACCAAAATCACGTCATTTTTTGATTTTTTGAAAAAAGTTTTTGACTTTTTCAATTTTTTTTAAGCAATATAGTAGCCTTCGCCGATACGCATCTTTGTACACCCCAATCATCCACGTAGCTTTCAAATTCACGACACCAGGGCGTTGTCGCACTTTTAATTGAAGCCCTACCAACGCGATCGAAAAATCATTTTCAATGTTACAAAATTAAAGTTATCCACGACTAATAAGTATACATACTTAGAGACAAACCGGACAACAACTGTCAGGCAGTAGCCCCCGTCTGGTTGGACGATCCTCCCTTTTCTATGGGAGATGAAGAACTTAAAACCCTGTTTTTTATACCCCTAAACTTTTACCATAGTAAGTAATCCTCAAAACTTAGGTCATGTACACAGTACACAATCTCTACTCTATCGCGCATCGCCTAAAGTTCTCAAACTCAAAGCCTGCCTGAAACAGTGACAGAACTCAAGCCTGTTTAACTTAAAGTTAGTCTTTAAAAGACTAACTCATGAGACAATGAGGAATATGATGATATAAGGACGGGATTTAAAGACAATGAAACATCTCGAATGCTGGTTAGACACTGGCTATATTTGATCCATTTAATGACAATATAAACTACTTACATACTACACCACACCTCTTACGGTAATCAGAAAAAAAAAATGTTTAATAGTAAGATTAGTTGCATTTTTTTTTTGTATGTATACAGTTTCTGTTTGTTATAGTATTATACTAATTACGATTACACACTCATTATTGATTAATACAGTTTGTTTAATTATGTTATTCTAAACTTACAAAACAATATCTTAGCTCGCGTGACGCGTAACATTCATTGTTTCTTTCGAACGTGAGCTTAAGCTAAACAATTTATTGATACCTTTAAAATATATCTAGTGATTATAATTATAATCTTGATGCAATTATGTGTTAAACAGTTTCGTTCTGTTCTTATGGATTATATCTGGTTTCCCATTAATGTTCACCTCCACATTAGGTGATAGGTCTCGGATGACCTTGTATGGTCCCTCGTATAAGTTTGTAAGCTTATTACCAGTTTCACTTTTAATTAAGATATCATCATCCTTTCTATACCGTATAGGAATAATATGTTGGTCGTATTTATTTTTTCTTTCTAATTTGCTGTTGATTAAATTGTTTCGCGCTTCTGTTTGTGATACTTGTAACCGATATTTGAGTTCGAGAGGATAACTATCGTGATTGTACAATGGCTCAATTGTTTTAGTGAGGTTGCTTGGTAAATTGCATGTCTTTCCATAAACAAGTTCAAAGGGTGTATACCTAGTCGATGTATGTACTGTAGTGTTGTATGCAAAGCACCAGTACGGCAGCCAAGTACTCCACGAATCTGGTTTATTTTCTGCTTGTATTCTTAGATAAGCTCCTAAGCTCTTGTGAGAGTTTTCTAGTGCTCCAATGCTTTGGTGGTGGTATGCTGTCGAATTCAACTTAGAAATATTGAGTAATTTACATACCTCTTTAAATGTCTGGGACATGAACTCGGCTCCTCTGTCAGTCGCTATTTCTCGCGGAACGCCGTGCTGAAGGATATGGTTGTTTACAAATGCTCGTGCGGTTTCTGTTGTTGTTTTAGATACAAGTGGGTAAGCAGATACATATTTCGACAGCTCACATTGTAGCGTTAGAATATATGAATAATTATAAGAGTCTCTATCTAGCGGTCCCACTAGGTCTAAATATATTTTGTCAAATGTAGTGTGGGCCGTTGAGGTGATGACCATTGGTTCCTTTACAGTTGCCGTGTATTTTTGCTTTTGACATTTCGGACATTTCTTTACATAATTGATAATGTCATTTTCTAGCCCTGACCAAAAGTAATATTTTTTGATATTGCTTAACATGCGTCTAATGCCCGCATGCCCACTAGTGGGCAACAGATGGAAATCATTTAGGATGACTTTCCTGTCGTCTTTATTTTCGACTGTCTCTACATCCTTTATAATACAAACTCGTGGCCCTTTCCAATTTTTGTTTTGTTTTATCTCGTTTGTAAATTTTTCTACAAAGATTTTATTGTTTTTATTTTTTACAAAATTGATTTCTTTTATATTTGTATTGTTGCAAAACTCGCACATCTCTCTCACAAATGCGGCTGGCGTCAGTTGTGATTGAGCAGATGGATTTATAAATAGCATTAAATCTTTACTGTCGTAAAGAAAAGTATTATTTTCATAAGTAATTTTATTTTCTTTACGTTTTTTTTCTATAGTTTTCTTGTCTGTGAACCTTAGTTCTACAGTATTTTTTGGTTTAATATTAGATTCTACCAGTATTGGCTGAATTGGCTGATTGTCTATAGGTTCCTTATTAGTATCCATTACTTTCGGTTCTAATCTCCTCTTTTGAGCGCGTGTCATTACGTTTACGCATTCGTTGATTTCTTTTAGGTCTTGCGATGTCACTTTAACGCGAGAAAGTGCATCCGCAGCCGCGTTTTCTTTACCCTTAACGTATTCAATTGTATAATCATACTCCTCTAGACATAGTCTAAACTTAAGTAATCTACTTGAGGGGTCTTTTAAACTGAACAAATAAACCAGTGGCTTGTGGTCGGTAACGATTTTAAATGCCCGTCCATAGAGGTACGGCCTAAAATGTTTGACTGCCCATACTATAGCTAAGAGCTCCTTTTCGATAGTTGGGTAATTCCGTTCGGCTTTGTTTAGGCCTCTACTTGCATAAGCAACTGGGCGGCCGTCTGAGTTAGCTAAAATTGCTCCTATCGCATAACCTGAGGCATCAGTCTGTACTGAAAAGGTATTCTTACTGGATAGGTCGGGATATTGTAAAACCGGTGGTGCTATCAAACTTTCCTTAATAGTTTCAAATGACTTTTGGCAATTTTCATCCCAGTAAAATTTCGTATTTTTCCTACACAACACGTTTAAGTTATTTGCTATTTCTGCAAATTTTGGTATAAATTTTCTATAATAATTGGCCAAAGCTACAAAACGTTTCACTTCGTCGATGTTTTCCGGCACTGGGTAATTTTGTACTGCTTTAATTTTTTCTGGATCCGGGAGTACACCGTCTCCCGATACTATGTGACCTAGATAAAGTAATTCTTTTTTTAGGAAATCGCATTTTAATGGATTCAGTTTTAAATTCACTTTGCGTATTCTTTCAAAAATGTCAATTAAATTCTTGTTGTGTTCCGTTAAATTTCGGCCTAAAACAATAAGATCGTCTTGATAACAAAGACATTTTTCATAACATAGGCCCGCCATTGCCATGGTCATCATTCGAGAAAATGAACTGGGGCTGGTTTTAAGCCCCATAGGCATTCTAGTCATTTGGAACTGCCCGGAGCAAAATGCTGTTACTTTTCTACTCTTCGGTTCAAGTTCCACATTATAAAACCCTTGGTTCAAATCCAAATGTGTAAAATAAATACAGCCGGATAAGGAATCCAATATTTCATTAATATTTGGTAGTGGAAATTTGTCATCTTGTATACAACTATTTAATTTTCGGTAATCGATGACTAAACGCCATTTTTTCACTCCGCTTAAATCTGTCTTTTTGGGCACTAAGAGTACTGGACTCGACCACTCGCTGTTGCATGGTTCTATAATGCCTTGCTCGAGCATGTCAGTTATTTGTTCTTTTATAACATTTTTCTGTGAATGTGGGAGTCTATAAGGTTTGGAATACAATGGGTTGGTGTTTGGTTTTAAAGTTATCATGTGTTGGTATATTTTAGTGGTAGTTAATTTGTCCCCTTTTAGGTAAAATATGTCATTATATTTTGCACATATGTTTTTAATGCTACTCTGTTCTTCCGTATTTAGGTGATCTAAACTTAGTAATGGAAAGAGTGTCTTAACTCGTTCCGCTTTTTATTTGGTTTATCAAATGTGCAGATATTATAGTCGCTTGCCATGTGTATATTTGGTTCAATATCCTGTACATAAAAATCGTTTTCTGTAGTATTTAAAACTCGCACTGGTATTTTCCCGTTTATAGGTGTCACTAAAGTACTCGCCAAAAATATGCCTTCTTGTAATTCTGATGCACAAACTATGCACTCTTGTGTTATTTTAGTATTTATATAATGAATCGATTCGGACCTAGCTGGTATAGTAAATGTTTTATTATTCTCTGATATTATTGGCAAGTTTATTTGTATATTATTATTCCACATTTTTAAAGAATTTTCTCTGAAGTTTAAGACAGCCTTGTATTTATTTAAAAAGTCTTGGCCCAATATGCCACTAGCTTTACATGGTAACGATTTTAATATGTAGAACTTATGATTTAGAATTTGATCTCCCGTATATAATCTTAGATAAACAAAGCCGATGGCCTGGACTTTGCCACCTATTCCATTGACAACAAGATTCCCGTTTTGGATTGGAATGTTCAGTTCGTGGATATGTTTATATTTTATAGCCGATATAGAAGCACCGGTGTCAATTAGCCAAGTGTGAGATTGACTGAAACGTTTCAAATTTAATTTAACATGGCATATACTATTACATGACATAATCATGCTTTCAGCCACGAAAAATTTTTCGGGTATATTTTGATCTTCTGACGTGTGATTTTCCTGCGTATCTGAATCTGTCAATACATGCATCTGCTGTTCTTGCCCGTCGTGATTCCTATTTTGGTTATAAAATGTCCTACCTCTGTTTCCTCGCGACCTTCTGCACACCCCACGGCCTCTGTTCTGGTCCTGGGGTTGATACTGAGCATATTGGTGTTGTGGTAGCGGTTTTCCTCGCCCTGATGAGGATGACTCACCTCTGTTTTTGTACCGACCTCTAAAATTCCTGTTTTGATAAAAACTATTGTTATTGCGGCGGAAAGCGAATACATCTGCTGATGTTGAAGGAGATGAGACTTCTTCATCTATGGCCGATTGAACGGCGTCATTCAATGTTGAAAAATTTCTTGCAGATATTATGGTGCCAAGCCGAGGGCTCCTCAACCCGTCGGCAAAACATTTTATTGCCTGTTTCTCATTTATGGGTTTCAGTATACGAAAACTCGCTTCATTACCTTCTGATTGTGACATCGTCAGGTCAACAAATAATTCTGCCATTTGTTTACCGTAATCATTTATGGAAAGATCATTTTGTTTATGATTGAGTAATTTATGTTGCAATGCTGTTGCCGATTTTTTTTGCAGCAGTTGCGTTTTCATATCCTTTATTAAACTGTCAACGTTGTCATACTTATTATTTAGCTTTAGTTTAGCTGACTGTGATAGTCGACTTTTTAAAACAAAATTAATTAACTTACTCTGGCCATCCTGATCGAGCTCTGATTGATAATATTCTATACAATCTATTAGTTGCTTTGTTTTTCCCTCGTCATCAGATAAAACTGGTAATAAACTCAATGCTATATTTAAGTCAAACTTAGCCATATTTTCTTCTTTGACTGATACTTTTTCTGATGTATCACTACACAAGTATAAAATATTATCATATACTTAATAAACTGAAGAAAGATTGACTTATTTTATCATGCTTTAAACACTCTTCTTCCTTTAACGTTACTTTCAATGTTTCTAACTCTTTCAAACTTGTATTGAAATGACTAACTAAATGATCAGCTTCTTTTAATTTCCTCAATACTATTTCGCCTTTACGTCTACGTGGCCCTACTTTGACTAAATATGTTCTAATACAATTAAGCTCTTTATTTAATAATATTAATTGTTCATACATCACCGTCCTGTATTACGTAGAATAGGATAAATATTTGCGCGCACTCACGAATACACTTGCACTTTGCACTTTTGAATAGCCATACGTCGTCGTTGTTTTGTTATGGTTGCAGTTAAACACCAATTCGTCACTTTACTTGATTGTCCTTGCTTGAATCGCCAGCTCGACAGCTGCAGTCCCCACAGGCCACAACAGGATCACGATAATTTCTGGGGCGATTAGACGAACGCCTTAGAACATGTCTCGTTAGCTGCTCTCTCATCCAAGTTTGATGACATCTTTTGTACACCCGGTACAAAATATAAATAATTCCAAGAAACAATATCGTGCATATGATCATGAGCACTATGCTAATTGCAGATAAGTGGTATTTGAATTCCTCCACTGTGGCTGAATTATAGCCTCTACCGGCACTATTCTGGTTTACAAAGACTTCTTCGTTATGTACTTTTGATTGGCACATGATGATATTTTTTACAAATAGTGTACAAATTGACGAATAGCACGCAGAGCACAGTCCAAACTAAACGCGAACTTGATTTGATTCCCCGCTCGAATGGCAGGGTCGCCATATAAGGACGGGATTTAAAGACAATGAAACATCTCGAATGCTGGTTAGACACTGGCTATATTTGATCCATTTAATGACAATATAAACTACTTACATACTACACCACAATGAACTAGTTATAAATTACTTAATGTTTGCGCCCAGAATTCGCTTGTGTTTAAACTTCTTTGTTTACTTTCTGTTGAAGTTTGTCTGAATCTTCGTGTTGAAGCGTCTAAATTATGTTGATAGGCGGCAACTATTGTGAGGAGTTTTAAATATTTATATCCTGTATATTTATCCTTGTATTTCTACGAAGAATGATGCAGCTATGTAAATTTACGGTATACTAACATTTCGCCACATAAGTTAATTAATTAAAATTCATTTAATAAATAGGTTGCGGGTATCCGCTGGATGCGAGATGCACGAGACCTATCAATGTGGCAACACTTGGGTGATGCCTATGTCATGTGTAATTATGTATAATAATCTACACTTCTACACTAATAATAATAAAGAGGAAAGATTTGTCTTTTTGTATGTTTGTAATGAATAAACTCAAAAAGTACTACGCCGATTTCAAAAATTATTTCACCATTAGAAAGCTACATTCACCTTGAGTAACATAGGCTATATTTTATTCCAGTACTTCCACGGGAACGGGAACTACGCGGGTGAAACTGCGTGTTGTCCGCTAGTTTCCTATAAGCCTTAAAAAAACATTTATACAATACTTATTCTAATGTATTGTATTGTATTTTTTATTACGAATTGTATTTTTTTTTTGTTTGTGTGTTTTTGCTGTGGACACTTTTACCGTGCACATCTTGCTATATTGTTCTCACATAATATACCATCTCAACGTGAATGATGTAACCAAGATTTTGTAACAATATTCTGATTTAAAAGAGTGTCCATGGAGTTTCTTGCACGTTCTTCTCCATAGAGATCTACGCTAGGGAATGGGCAACTACAGTACTTTCACAGTTTTTATGTCTTGTGACTGGGACTGTAGCTACATTTAATTTTCATCTTTGTTTCGACAATTCAAAAGTGCCTGTAACTGGCTTACTTGAAATAAATGCTTTGATTTTGATCTTGATTTTGATTTTGAAGTAATTAGTAAGACACTCTTATGTTAGTTTTATAACTTATACCTATTTGGTTTTATTTTTAAGTATTGTTAGAGGAACACCTTGATAGAGTATAGGCCTCCTCAAATTTCTTCCATTTCTCCCTGTCCTCTGCTTTTCTGGTCCAGTTTTTTCCCGCTACTAATATGATGTCATCCACCCATCGTTTTTGTGGTCTGTGTGATAGATGATAAAAAAAAATAATTAGTCCGTCAGACAGATTTCCAAAAAATATTGGGACACTTATTTTTTTTTTCACGTAAACAAAAAATGAAGACAATACAGTGCGTCTAAAACTCGTGTGACGTCACATTTGAGTACATTTTTTACTCAAATGTGACGTCACAAGCCCCCACTCAAAATCTTTGACACGTTTTATCTTCGTCATTTTTTATTAATTTGATAAAACAAAAAACACGTGTCCAATATTTTTAGATAATCCAACTGACGGACTAAACAGAATCATATTTTTTTTAGTCAGTCATCATCCCTACCTAAGTATGTGTAATTAATTCAGACCATAGATCCATAAAGTGTAAGTGTAACAATTTTTCACTGGGTTAAGGTTATACCTTAACCCAGTGAAAAATTGTGTGACTGCCTCGTTGGTCTAGACCTCGAGTGAGGTCGTGGGTTCGTTTCTCAGGTTGGGCAAACTGTTATTGGGTTTTTCCATCAGAAATTTCTCAGTTGCAACAACGGCGTTTGTATTTTTACCCCCTATTAAATGGGAATTAAAATATAACAGGCAAAATGTGGGTGTACTAATAAGTTATACTTCTGCCTATTCCTTTGGGGATTACAGGCGTGATGATATGTTAATGTAAAAAAATGCTATGTCAAAATCAAAATCAAAGCATTTTTTTCAAGTAAGCCAGTTATAGGCACTTTTGAATTGTCGAAAAAAAGATGAAAATTAAATGTATCTACAGTCCCAGTCACAAGACATAAAAACTGCGAAAGTACTGTAGTTGCCCATTCCCTAGCGTAGATCTCTATGGAGAAGAACGGGCAAGAAACTCCATGGACACTTTTTTAAATCAGAATATTGTTACAAAATCTTGGTTACATCATTCATATTGAGATGGTATATTATGTGAGAACAATGTAGCAAGATGTGCACGTTAAAAGTGTCCACAGCAAAAACACAAACAAAAAAATACAATTCAAAATAATTCATTCAAATAAGCCATGGCAACCAAGAGATGACCAGTCACAACTGACAGCGCCCGTTCACGGACATGACGCATGGATCAGCACCATTCAACTCAACTATTTTGAAGGGAACTAAATTATCCGACACATGCGCCACCATCAGCCAGACATTTGAGTGAGCATGACAATACTCTAAACCACCAGGGCACATTCAAGTCAAAAAAAGACGTAGGTTTCCAGTGAATGATAGCTTTCTAGTACATAGTACTCACACAATACGGGCTATGCATTTATAAGAGATTGAATCTATACAATGCAAAGATAGTTTTACAATCTTCAGCAGCTCATGTTAACTACCCGAAATTTCTTTCCAAAAATAACACAATATTCCACCTTCAAAACTCTATAACCAACCCAAGAGTTATTAAAACCATACAATACGTCATACACATCACTAGGACTCCATAAAATACCAACTGACGTTTATAAGGGCCAAAATATGGGTCAGGTAAAGTCCTTTATAAGTCCCGGGCGCCCTTAGTGGTACTTATTAACTGTTACTGAAGTTATAGGCAAAAGTTACGTGAGAGAGAACTATGTAATGGGTTTTCTGCGTTTATCTATCGCGGATATATTTATGAGTAGGGAGGATAATAATGGCGAAGTTGGTTTTTTGTGTTATAAGTTTTGTGTGAGATTTATTTATGACTAACTTATGCTCACGGCTTTGGACGCGTGGAGTTCGGTAATTGTTCCACGGGATCATACTTTCGTGTTAGCGATATCCACATTTTTACAAATAATTTGAGGAAACGGTTTGCTGATTTGATAGATAGTCAGAGGTACAGCGCCGGCGGAGAGGTTTTCTTTTTGAGGTATTAAAAAAAAATAAACTTAGTTTCCAAGAACTCTATAGATGGCGTTGAACTTACTATGATAGTTGGTGCCAAAGCCAAAACGCTTGAAAAAAAAAACATTGTGTCACGTCACATACTCTCGTTGACTGACACTTTCATTTGCTTATATAATATAACCTTGTTTTCTCGCGCTTTGTTATAATCAGTTTTTTTTAGGTTCCGTTCCTTGCATTATCATACTAACTCCTAGCGCCATCTATCCAGCGACTAGGGAAGAGCTAACAAAAAGATATAGATATGTTGTGTTTTTAATTTGTACTTTGTTAATTCTGTAAGTAGTAATGTGAATAAACTTAATATCTACCAATCCTCCCATACTAAAGTACAAATGCTGTAACATAATAATATTGTAATACCAAATGATTTGAAAAGAGTAACCATGAAGTTTCTTGCCGGTTCTTCTCCATGGAAACGACCAAATCGAACCGTGCACCACTGTCGACGTTTTCTAGGTGCCCGCCTGGGCCTATGTGAAATGAAAATATTTTGATTTGATTTGAGTCTTCGTGAGTATAATTTACAACAAGAACCTTGAATACATAAAGGATACATTATTTTGTTATAACGCCGTTTTACAATAAGAACAAAAAGTATGTTGTATTAATCCAGGTTATGGACTATTTGCGTGCCAAAAGGTTCGGTAGTTTTTGCGTGAAAGAGTAAAAACATTCACACATCCTCACAAACTTTCACAATTTGTAGTAAGATTCGTAATGCGATTTGTGTCTCAGTAAACACAGACACACGGGTCGATCTTGGAGAATAAACAAAGCTTGCCGAGGCCAGTGCCCTGTTTTATGAAGCTGACAATCCGACAATATATGTCAAAAAACGACTAAATTGTAGAATTGTCGCGCTTTGGCTGTTTTATGAACGTGACATAAATGTCAAAAAGCGACAGGTGAAATCTTGACATAATTGTCATCTAAGAACTTGTTTTATGTAACTCGAGAAACACAAATATGTCGAATTGTCGCAACAATCCGACATATTTGTGAATTTTCCACCACAATATTATGTCATCTGTCAGCTTCATAAAACGGAAAAAAATAAAATTGACACTTTTGACATATATCGACTTGTCGGATTGTCAGCTTCATAAAACAGGTCCCAGTTCGCCTTTGAAAGCACGTTAAACTGTTCCAAGCTGTCATTTCTTCTTCATCGTCTGTCCTAATCTTTGACTGTCGTTACGACGTCGAGTAGTCAGACACTCGAAAGACTAATAACCAGTCTTGCCAAGTTCCAGGGTATTGTTTTTTTTTTTTTTTATATGTAATTAACATCTATTATTTATTTGTAAATACAGTACTGTCAAATTATTAATTAATTATCTTCATTTATCCATCGCAATATATTGCAATCGACGTCTTCTTGGTTCGTCGGCCACATCCACGTTAGTCTTATCTAGGTAGGGCTGCTCCATCGCCAAAGCCAAATAACTTGGCTAATGGTTTAAATTTATGTCTTGTGCCGCGAATGCGCATACTAGTAGCACGGATTATTGAGATGATGACACTACGCTAAAGGACCTGTTCCAGCGGTCAGCGATTGCAGCTCCAAGATGTTTTACGAAAGTAGACATTTGTTGAGCGAAGACTCATTCAATGGATGTAACAAGACGGGTGAATGTAGCATGTCGCAATTCACAAGCGTTTGAATATTTTCTTATTTTTTCGTCTTCGGTGGATTTTAGTATAGAGGTGACAGGACGTGAAATATAAGAAGGAGCGTCAGTGTCTACAACACGGATATCGAATAACGGTATTGTTTTTCCCAGTTATTGGCTTGTGGAGGTCAGATCAAGACTCCATGTATTGATATTTAGCTGCCAAGGGTCCATCTTCCACTTACTTCGGTAAAGGAAAATATCGTGAGGAAACCAGCATGCCTGAGAGATGTTTCTCGATGTCAGTAAAGCCAAGTCACAGGCCCATGGGCAGCATAAAAGCTCTGAAACCAGGTTAGGCTATAACAACACGATAAAGTAGAAGAAGCAGTTCACAACTAAAGATAAGAGCTGCTGCGAACCTGCCAACAGGGATTCGAAACAGCATGGCCTAGCAACGACCACGTGTGACAAGGATGGCTTCGTGAAGGTGGAGAGGAAGAAGCTTCCCAGTCGGAACCAGTGCGGGACCGCGCTGGCAGGACCCAATATGCTGCGTCCGGCGATACCAACGACGCAGCTCTATGTGTCCCGGCTACTGGCTGGTGTGCACGAAGGTTGAGGAGATCGTGGAGTATGTCCGAGCGAAGTCCAGCTGGACCTTGAGGGTCAAGAAGTTGGAGTCGCGCCACAACACGAATTTTAAGTTGTTCGTGCTGCGAGTTCCGACTCATCATGTTGAGACCTCCTCAAGGCAGAGTTTTTGCCGAAGGGTGTCATGTATCGGCGATTCCGCGGAAGGCTACGCGACACCACGCAGTGCAACATGATGTCGTCTCTTCGTGTTCAATAGTTTAATTCTCTCGGTTTAAAATATGTAATAATATATTATTGTTGTTAATTATTATTTTGTGTATTTAATCTATGGGCCTTATTCGCCTTTTTTTTTTCGGATGGGAAATCATCAAATGACTTCTCCCGCTCTGGGTGGAGCAGGAGGGAGTGTCAGACTTGTACTGACTAAAACCCATCCATGTTCCTTCATCGCCCTTTGTGTTCCGGGGCCACGGTATCTCTTTCGAACAGTCCCGCAACCCCGGCGGCCTTAGTCTCCTGACAATAAAATGATTATTATTAATAAACTGGACAGGCTTCTCGAATCGCACAAATTAGGTACTTCGCCTTTACCAAATTACGTTCAATTTCTGTTTGATTTGATGGGAAGCAATTAACTACCATTACTAACTGATTAGGAAGCCAGATCGGCAAATGTTCAGATTAGACAAGATCGAGTGTTTGGTGTGGCTGATTGATCAATATTAGGTTACTAACTGGATGAGAACGGGGAAATAGTATTTAGAAAATGCTTCTCTCATACGTATAACAAAGTTTAAATGTTGAATCGTGTGTTTCTAACCTACTACACTACTACAACAGCCCATAACGTCCACTGCTGGACATAAGCCTCTCCCATGATGCGAGGAATTTGCCGTAATCTCCACGCTTGGCAGGCGGATTGGAGATCGCAGTGATGAAAGACTAACAGAAAACGCTGCTGCCCATTCTCAGGTCTACGGAGGCGCAAGGTGTTCTGCCTCACACATTAGTCGCCTTATACGACACCCGTGAGTGTAATGGGTTGGTTCTATTCTACTCTGCCGGATACCACATGGCTAACACCGCGGTTTCTAACCTAAGCATTAATTAATTATCCACATACGTGTTTTTATCGCAATTATAACCAAAGGGTATTGTATTCCTCAGTACTAACTGCGTTGTGGAGGTCAGATAGGCAGACGCTCCATGTAAAATACTGGTACTCAGCTGCATCCGGTTAGGCTCGAAGCTGACCCCGACATAGTTGGGAAAAGGCAGATGATGTGTGTTTTTACTTATTTGTTTTTTTTTTTATGTCAGTTAGTATTCATTCAGATTTTTTTATAAATAAAATAAAATAAATATTGCTGGACATTACACACAGCGCCATTTAGTGCCACATTAAGCAAAGAGGCTTGTGTCGTGGACACCAGATAGTTGATATAATACATAAATACTTTTTGTTTGTAAACACATACTTATTATCTAGACACGCGGGTCAAGAAGTTGGAGTCGCGCCACAACACGAATTTTAAGTTGTTCGTGCTGCGAGTTCCGACTCATCATGTTGAGACCTCCTCAAGGCAGAGTTTTTGCCGAAGGGTGTCATGTATCGGCGATTCCGCGGAAGGCTACGCGACACCACGCAGTGCAACATGATGTCGTCTCTTCGTGTTCAATAGTTTAATTCTCTCGGTTTAAAATATGTAATAATATATTATTGTTGTTAATTATTATTTTGTGTATTTAATCTATGGGCCTTATTCGCCTTTTTTTTTCGGATGGGAAATCATCAAATGACTTCTCCCGCTCTGGGTGGAGCAGGAGGGAGTGTCAGACTTGTACTGACTAAAACCCATCCATGTTCCTTCATCGCCCTTTGTGTTCCGGGGCCACGGGAGCGTGTCAAGCCAAGTTCTGGCGCGCAGCTCACAGTGTGTAATATTACACGAACCATTTGGAGCCACTTTTGAGCCCCTCATAACTCAAAAACTATTTCACCTAAACTTGTCAAATTTGGCTCATATATTGAGACTAGCGAGATGTATATGTGTTCCAAATTTTATAAACATATCTCTAACGGTTATTTAGATATTAACGTCCAAAAATCGTCATTTTTATGACTGACCTATAGATCAAAACTAAAACCCAGTTCCAGATGACCTAGAAAGTTCAAATTTGGCATGCAGATAGGTAATTAGGTGAATACAAAGGAAAAAATCAGAAACTGGTACTTTTTTATCATTTTATTATAATTTTCATTTAACTTATTAATTAGTGCCTGTAAATCTCTATATGTGGATTTTATGATCTTTACGTGAATATATAACGAGTTGAATACCACCCTTAATTTTCTTTAATCCAAATATTTCCGTTTTTGTACTTATAAATAAGAATATAGTAGATTTTCGTATTTATTACGCGTAACTAACCGTATTCTACAACCACTAGCGCCACCTATTATCATTCTCAGAAACTCACTCACTACACCATGCCGCCTCCATTGATTTATTTAAAAGTGACACTAGATGGCGTATGTACAAAAAGTAATGATATCCCATCAAAAACATAAATGTGAAATGAGAGCCAAGTTCAATATTATGTTATATATGCCTTGGTTGTTGACTTCAACGACAAAAGAAGTGAAATCTAAATGGGTGCCAAGTTCAATGGTCAGTCCTGAAATTTATCTATAACAACATAAAATATCATTTTTTCTTATAACTTAGGAGAATATATTGTAGACTAAGGTCTGACTTGGCTAGTTTTCAAATACGAATTATATTATAGCCTTCGCAAGTTCAACCTGTTACTTCTACTTACTGTCGGTTCTTATTTTATTATTCCGAAAATTTGGCTTGCTGATAAAAACTAACCACCGAACATAATAATTCGTATATGAGAACTAGCCAAGTCAGACCTTAGGCTACAATATATTCTCCTAAGTTATAAGAAAAAATGATATTTTACGTTGTTATAGATAAATTTCAGGACTGACCATTGAACTTGGCACCCATTTAGATTTCACTTCTTTTGTCGTTGAAGTCAACAACCAAGGCATATATAACATAATATTGAACTTGGCTCTCATTTCACATTTATGTTTTTGATGGGATACAATAAACATCCATGACTCGGAAACAAATGTCCAAGCTCATCACACAAACATTTGCTCCGGGATTCGAACCCGGGATAATTCGGTACAACATGTAAACATACTCGAATACATAAAATACTGCTCAAATAGGTATGTTTCTAGTCTATGTTGTCTCACCACATCTTGGTAAACAAAGTTTCAGTTTGTGTTAGGTATTTACTGAAGACTGATTTCTTCGTACCTTCATTCCTTTGAACTGACTTTAAAACTTTAGCCTATATTGCTCGGCATACACACATCAAAAAAAGTATGTGATCACTTTGAAAATTCGAAATCTTTTTGTTACGTTTTTTTTTTTAAAAAAACTAGCGGATGTTACGCGGTTTCACCCGCGTAATTCCCGTTTCCGTGGTAGTACGGCAATAAAATATAGCCTATGTTACTCAGAGTGAATGCAGCTTTCTAATGGTGAAAGAATTTTTTAAATCGGCGCAGTAGTTTTTAGGGTTCCGTACCCAAAGGGTAAAAACGGAACCCTATTACTAAGACATCGCTGTCTGTCCGTCTGTCCGTCTGTCCGTCTGTCTGTCACCAGGCTGTATCTCATGAACCGTGACAGCTAGACAGTTGAAATTTTCACAGATGATGTATTTCTGTTGCCGCTATAACAACAAATACTAAAAACAGAATAAAATTAATATTTAAGGGGGGCTCCCATACAACAAACGTGTTTTTTTTGCCTTTTTTGATAATAATGGTACGGAACCCTTCGTGCGCGAGTCCGACTCGCACTTGGCCGGTTTTTGAGTTTATTCATTACAAACATACACACACACACACACACAAAAATACAAATCTTTCCTCTTTATAATATTAGTGTATAAGTGTAGATAAAAAATAGTTTTATTTTTTAATTTCAAATAGGGTATTTCTATTTAAAGAAAACACATAACAAAGTTTTTTTCTTAATAAAGTTCAATTTAAATAATTATATCAGCTAGCAGCTAGTGATCACAAACTTTTTTTGATGTGTGTGTACCTACCTAAAATACGGAAATTCAGTCCCATCTGCCACCTGAAGGCCAACTACGCCATAGCCAGTAAAAGGCAAGGTAGATAAAAAGGATTACTACCTCCAATTTCCTTTCACAAAAACACTCATACAATAAAACTATCGCATAAAAGTAAATGGCGGCTCCCTTTAACATTAGCCCTGCCCCGATGCAAAGAGTAATAAAGTCGTGTAGAAGCGAAACTTTAATATCTTCTTCATAAGGTGTCGATTCTGTTGTGCACAAACTAAATTTCATCATCATCATCACCAGCCTATTAATGTTCCCACTGCTGGGACACAGGCCTCCTCTCTATGAGAAGGAATGGGCTATAATCCACCACGCGGGCCAGTGCGGATTGGTAGATGTCACATGTCTTCGAATTTTTGGTTCTAGGACATGTCGGTTTCCTCACGATGTTTTCCTTCACCGTTTTGAGAGCAGTGGTGATGAAATAAATTACACAAAGTAATGCGCCTGCCTGGGTTCGAACCCACGACTTACTGTTCGTAAGTCGGGGCCGCTCTGGGCCACCACTGCTCTTCCCTAACACTAACTAAACTTAATTTAGGCTATTGCTATCCTTTTCTCTCTAATAAAACGAGAAAGGGACGGACGTAATTTAGAGTTGTCAAATATAGTTGGAACAAATATTTCCATACAAATGAAGGGTGCACGTAAAAACATGTCGACTAAAAACAGGGTGAAGCGCAAGGCTTAACTAGTTTAACATTTCTAACTTAGTTCATAGCTATAGCAGTCCTTTTCTCTCATTGCCTTTTAGTAGAAGATAGCAATAGCCTAAATTAAGTTTATTTTGTGCCCAACAGAATCGACACCATAGGCTTAACAAATTGAGTCGGCTCAAAGAACGAATGAATGAAAATTATACTTTACTTACCTTAACATTTTCCCCACAACGTTTTCGTCATTCCTCAATAACCGATTACCACACAACTTTCCAATCACCAGCGCCTCTTTCAGACTTCGTCTTATGAACTCATTTCTTATTTTTTATCCATTCGCGTTACACCACATATCCCTCTTAGCATTATCATCTCAGTCACACGTAATTGCCTTTCATTCATCCCTTTTATGGCTCAAAAAATTGAAAATATGTTTTTACAAGTTAACCTTCTACACTATACTTACTCTATGCCCAAAGCCTCCCGAAGAAATTAACTTCACTAGTCAGTAATAAGATATCTCGTTTACCGAGAGAAAATTAGTTTCCATATATATCTTATAATAGTTAGTGGAGCATTAGTTATGTAATTACTTATTATGAAGGCTGTTATTATGTATGAGAGAGATGGCACACAGTTTTTGCTTTTGTTAGAGATAGTCAGGGGAGATGGTTTTGTGGATTTTTATAGAGGAAGGGTGATTGTTTGTGTTAGAGGATTTTGTGGAAAAAGTTGCGACTACATGCATGGATTGTGACAACAAACAAGGTTGTCAGACGATCTCATTATAATGGCCGGAAGAAACTGGATAGCCATGGCACAAAACCGTCAAAAGGCGAAATAATTATCTTAGCATTGGATGGCCAAAGTTTGAAGAAGAGAGAAAAAAGAGAGAGATTGTGAGGTTGAACTGCGTTTCTTGAAGTCAATTTATTCTACCATGCTGAGCATACACCAACAACAACAACAGCCCATAACGTCCACTGCTGTACATAACCCTCTCCCATGATGGGAGGAATTTGCCGTAATCTCCACGCTTGGCAGGCGGATTGGAGATCGCAGTGATGAA
This sequence comes from Xestia xanthographa, assembly GCA_905147715.2. Classification (NCBI taxonomy): domain Eukaryota; kingdom Metazoa; phylum Arthropoda; class Insecta; order Lepidoptera; family Noctuidae; genus Xestia; species Xestia xanthographa. The sequence continues at coordinate 21,713,462 of LR990666.1, read as the reverse complement.
AGACTAACAGAAAACGCTGCTGCCCATTCTCTGGTCTACGGAGGCGCAAGGTGTTCTGCCTCAGACATTAGTCGCCTTATACGACACTCGTGAGTGTAATGGGTTGGTTCTATTCTACTCTGCCGGATACCACACGGCTAAGCACACACAAGCACATGGCTGAGCATACGTACTTTCTATATTGTCAGTCTCATTGATTATGACTATGAATGTTAAAAGACGCTTCGCTAGCTGTAGTGTTTAAAAAGAACCTCTTAGTGTAGTAGTATCATGACCAAACTTGCAGGCTTGCTACCAACTTTAGTTTTTGGTTCTTGGGCGGAGCACTTAGAATCATATTCGCACAGTACCAATGCAGACTGCGTCGTAAGCTCCAGGCTTTTAATTGTAACAGTTTGAGAAAATTCGTTGAGGTTGGAGGTTGAGGAGCTCGTGGCTAAATAATAACAGCCGCTCGGGTCGATCTTTAGGTTAAGCCGTGCTTGCCTCGGTTGGTCTGTGGATGGGTGACCACCCATTACATACCGAGTTTCCTCCGTGCCTCGGAAAGCACGTTAAGCAGTTGGTCCCGGCCGTTATTTGTGATCTTTGACAGTCGTTACAGGAAGTCAGTGGCCCAAAAAGTCTGACAACCAGTCTTACCAAGGGGTATCGTATTACCCAGTACTAACTGGGTTGTGGAGGTCAGATAGGCAGTCGCTCCACGTAAAATACTGGTATTCAGCTGCATCCGGTTAGACTGGAAGCCGACCGCAATAAACTTGGGAAATGGCTAGGCAGATGATGAGTTTGAGAAAATTCGTTGACTAATTGAATCGAAGTACCTAATGATTTTTAGTAGTACACTAACCCACACTGGGCCAGTGTGGTGGCTCATGGTTCACTCCTTCTCACAGAGAGTTTTTTTTTATATTTCTTATCAAAAACTTTCTTTTGATACCAATAATATATCATGGCAATGCATAAAAAGTTACCTACTAGTCCGCCATATTTCGGAGTCCGCCATATTGGATTTAGAATAACGTCACTAAGCTGACCATGCATTGTCATTCAAACCAAACATGTACGCAAAATTTCAGCTCAATCGGACACCGGGAAGTAGGTCAAATTTAACTTCTAAGATTTTTACATTGTTAGTTTTTTATTAAAAGTGTGTTAATAAAAACAAACCAACAAAATAAACCAGTTACTAGTCCACTAGAACGCCAACAAAATTTATTGCCAGGTAACAAACAAAACATTCAATGTACCGGTTTCGTGACTGTTTAAAAACGACACAGTCGAAATAAAACACTAGTGTTTTATTTACTCGACAATGAAACGGGTGGTTGTATACAGTTTGCAGTGCAGTGAATTAATTGTGAGTGGGATATGCATACAAAACATTATCTACCAGGAAGTGTTGATTAATAACATGAGCATATTAATTATAGTTTATACGGGGTGTAAACAGACCCTACACGAAGCCGTCAACCAAGCATTCTGTACATCAAACTAAGTAACTCTACGCAAAAATTAATGCTATGAAACGACTTTTTTTTTTGGGCTGAAAAATCACGTATTACGATAAAAGTCAATGTAAGGCACTCAAAACATTGTGCTGGTGGAGGCATTGTCTAGTAAACGGGTCTTGGCGGTATTTAAAGTAAAGCTAAAACCTTAAAAAATACTAAATAAAAAAAAACTTGTATAATGTTGGAACTTTGACCCCCAATATCTCCGTAACTAGAAGGTTGCCAGGTATGGTGTAGAACGAAAAAAATGTCACAATGACGGACAGAACATAGCTGCCTTTTGGCTTCGTTAAGAGTCCATTTACACCTATCAGCCCTAAGACACATAAGAAGTCGATTCCTGCCGGCTCAGACGCCTAAGGCCCAGCACACACCGCTGGAGGCGCAGCGCAGCGCATTTGAAAACAACAATTGAATATAAACCTTAACTCCCTTGATATACGGTCAATATAAGAATAAATTCGCACGCGATACTCGGAGCGCCCTCAAGCTACTACAAGAGCATGCGCGCGACCGTATATCAAGTTAGTTAAGGTTTATATTAAATTGTTGTCTTCAAATGGGCTCCGCTGCGCCTCCAGCGGTGTGCGCTGGGCCTAAGAAACCGATTCCTGCCGGCTCCCTTTCGGGAACAAGGCACTTTACGTAGTGTCTAGGTGTCGACTGTAGTCAAATAGTATATTACATGTTATTCTCACTATTGGAGCAGACGTCTCAACATTGTGAGAGAATGTGGACTGTGGGCGCCCGGTAGTCTTGACATCGACAACGACAAAATCGTGCGAAATAACGATAAATTTATATTCTTACTTACGGGATATCTTCCGTGATTATTAATAATTTTGAGCTCCCGATATTTCGACGCTGGTGCAAGCGCCACGAGCCGGCGGCCGGCTGCACTTTTGAGTATGCTCAAAAGTAGCAGCCGGCATCATAATAATGACTCCACAAAACCTGGTGATACTGTGAGTGTGTTTTGTCGTGACTTAGTGTCGAGTTCCAAAAGTGCGCGTAGCAAAAGACAAAGAAAGAAGGTAGATAGATTTGTCTGCTCCTAACAATTTATTTTTCATCCTTCCGCATTCTCCAGTCAACCCGCGACCATGGTGCTTGCAACAGCGTCGAAATATCGGGATATCAAAACTATTAACAATCACGGAAGATATCCCGTAAGTGACAATATAAGTTTAGTTTTAAAACGTGAAAGCAGTGTTTGAAATAACGATGCTTGCGAGAATCGCATCTTGGATGTAGAGACTTGCATTTCCCGCGAGCATCGTTATTGCAACCGAATTTTTTCATTGTTACTTTAGCGATCGAAAGTTAACGATAATGTCGCTATCTATGTTGAGACTGTTCCCAGATTTGTATTTTTGAATTTTTGTGTGTATGTTTGTAATGAATACTCAAAAACTACTGCGCCGATTTCAAAAATTCTTTTACCATTAGAAAGTTACATTCACCTTGAGTAACATATATTTTATCCCCGTACTCCCACGGGAACGGGAACTACACGTGAAACCGCGTGACGTCCGCTAGTCATATTTTATTGGCATTATTCTTTAACCTAACAGTTCGATCAAAACATATTACATTGTTTCAAAGCAAAGTTCTCGACAAATGCAACTTAATATAAGTTTGGCCAGTAATTTCTTGTAAGAATGGATCTCCCACAGAGCCGGGATCAAGGGGAGGTTGCTTGGGAGTGATCCGTATAGTTCCCACCTAATAATAGACCCTCTGTGGTGGAAGTTTGAAAGTTGGGTCAGAAAATAATGTTAAAAGGTATGATCGTACGTCTTATTGGCCAATGATGAAGAGCCTTAGTTTTGGGCCAAATAAAAGACTGTGATTGAACATAAATTGAGCCAATCAATTATGATTATGGATCTGCGAGGCGTATTGTTATTTACAAACAGTTCAAATGATAAATGATGTTTATTTTGCAAGTAGGTTTTTACAAACACTTTTACACGTTATTTTTTTTTAAACTAGATGGGGCCGGTATTTCGTACCTGACTACTCTGAGAAGAAACAGCCGAAACAAACTCAGAGGTCAGTCTCTTTTGCAGTCCAAACAATCTTGCTCAATTCACATGAGGACTATGCATATCAGTGTCTGAGATGGTCTTTTTAAAGAAAGAACCATCCAGTTTTGAGTGGACCTGTCGAGTCAGTGCAAGCATTTGTCAGTTAACGTGTAGCTCGACTTATAACTCAAGGAGCTCAACGAAACGACGAACAATACCAAAGAAAGGACATTTGGTTAGGTCGCTTATAGGACTCAAACTGCCAGACATTTGTGGGAAAAAACAAACAAAAAATAAAAATGTGACCCACATGGTCCCCACATTCACAATAATCAAATAAAATTAATAAAAAGTTATTTTCAAAATGAATGTAAATAAAAAGTTAAATCTTCGTTTTCTCGTCCTTTCTCAGGGGTCAGATCGGAAATGTCGACACCATAAAACTTTTTTTTCAAGCGTGACCTTTGGAAGTGATTTTGATATCTTGATATTCATTCCGTTATCTTGATTTCCGAAATAAATAATTTATTTTATTTCATCAGGTTTAATCCTAGCGTGATAAATGTTCAACAAAAATCAATCAGTGTAACCGTTAGTAAATAATTAATTTTATTTTGATTATTATTATTTTTTTTTATTTTTTTTTATGAGTGTAATCCTGGCGTGTTATTCATTCAACAAAAAATCTAGTAATTGATGTAACCGTAAATAAATACCCGGTACATGGCAGGCAGTCATTCCATGTAGCTTTCTATTTGCACAGATCTACAATTGACAGCCGGGATAAACGGCTTAACGTGCATTCCGAGACACGGAGGTAACTCGGAATGTTACCCATCTACAGACCAACCTAGGCAAGCGCGGCGAGGATTGACCCGATTAGCTGTTATTATTTAGCCACCAGCTCCCTAAACCATAATGAGAAACCAACCCATATCATAATCCCCATCAACATCTGCCTAGCCTTTTCCCAACTATGTTGGGGTCGGCTTCCAGTCTAACCGGATGCAGCTGAATACCAGTATTTTACATGGAGCGACTGCCTATCTGACCTCCACAACCCAGTTAGTACCGGGTATACGATACCCCTGGGTAAGACTGGTTGTCAGACTTTTGGGCCTCTGACTACCTAACGACTGTCAAAGATCTACAAATGACAGCTGGGACCAACGGCTTAACGTGCTTTCAGAGGCACGGAGGAAACTCGGTAGGGTGGTCACCCATCCACAGACCAACCTAGGCAAGCACAGCTTAACCTAACGATCGACCCGAGCGGCTGTTATTATTTAGCCACGAGCTCCTCTATACCATATCCCCATTCATCTAAAAACTCCATTCATAAGACTTCAATACACCATGAATCGTAAAAGTCAATTACTTCCAATGGCTTATTATGATAAAAACGACTGGTCACAATGCAATGAATGGCCGCTGTGCCCTAGAGATAAAAACTGGACCATTCATGGGAAAAGACAACGTTATGCCGCGGATTCGCTGGCGTATTTTTGATAAAACTATTTAGTTTTGCTATTGAAAAGGATTTTTTGTTTTGTGCTGATATTTTATAAAACAATTGGTTTGGATTGTTTTTGTTTTCGGGATGAGTTGAAAATAATGATTCCAGTGTATAAAAATAATAGTGCATTCTGTCATATTGTATAGCTTCGTCTCTCTCGCATTGGAATCGTGATTGGACCAAATACTTTATAATACGACTACAGAATGACCTTAACTAATTTATTGGTAATTAAAGGAGTGAATGATTCCTTGACGTCTAACGACCCCAAGTAGAATAGGCAATAGTTTCTACCATCAATAAATTGCAAATCTTTTTAGTCCGTCACTTAGAGTAGTGGAAAATAATGGACACATATTTTTTGTTTTTGTAAATCAATGAATATTGACAACGATAAAACGCATCAAATCTCGGGAGTGAGGGCTCGTGACGTCACAACGCACCAAAAACTATAGCACGGCGTAATGTATTGATAATTTTAAAAGCGTCGTATCTTCGTCAATTTTAGTTTACGTAACAAAAGAAAAAATACGTGTCAAATATTTTTTGATAATCTAACTGACGGACTAATTAGTTTTTTTCAGGACACAAGCCTATTCCATAGGCAGGAAGGTGATGAAAGAAAACTAACACAAGACATAGTAAGTGTTAACGCCTGGAGGGGACGCCCTAGAAGGACATTTATTGACTGAGCTTTTTGGTGAGGTTCTTCAGAAACGTCAAGTGAGTAGTACTCTTAATAGGCGTGCGAGTATGACCATATGTATGAACGTGTATGTAAATATCGTAGCAAAGAAAGAAAAAGCATTTATTAGGCCGCCAGGACAAAACACACAAAGGTAAAATGGTTAAATTATATGTGTGTGATGTGGTTGTATTGTATTTTGTGTCTGTTTGTTGTTGTTGTATTGTATTGTTTATTGTGTTTGTGTTGTTGTTGTGGTTGGTTGTTGTTGTTGTATTGTATTGTATTTGTGTTGGTCAGGTGGCGTTATGTGGTTTATGCCTACCTTCATGAGAAAATACTTGCAATATCTGGGACAAATGCAGACTCCGTGGCTGCTACTGAGAAATTCCTGCCGGAAACCGAATAGCACTTTTCCCTGCTTTTGAAACGAACCCACGACCTCATCTTCACCTGTCACGTTTGAGACTACTAGACCAACGAGGCAGTCGTTAAGGCAGCCACACATACACGCATCAGAAAAAGTTTGTGATTACTAGCATAAGCTGATATAATTTTTTAAATTGAACTTTATCAATAAAAATTCTTCATTGTGTGTTTTCTTTGAATAGAAATACCCTGTTTGAAATAAAAAAAAAATAGAAATCTATATTTTTAAATAAAGAATCTAAAAAGAAGAAGAAATCATAATTTATAATCTACCGTAACAAAAAAAAATGGTTTTTCAAAGTGATTGCAAACTTTTGTTTGATGTGTGTAAATCTTACTTAACTTCACTAATATTTTAAATGTGAAAGTTTGTGAAGATGGATGAATTTTTTTGTTTTTATTTCACGTAAAAAACTACTGAACAGATTTGAATGAAATTAAGCACACAGATAGTTTATAACCTGAATTAACACATAAGTTACATTTTATCCCGGTATTATGATCCCGTGGGACAATTACCACACTTCACGCGAGTGAAGCCGCGGGCATAACATAAGCTAGTATGACATATGCAACACCAGAAAACTTACAGCAACCACTATTGCTTGTTGTTGCACAATTTAACCGAGCAAAACCTCAACCGGTCCGACAAATCGGTTTAACGACCAAGTCGAGAGTTGAAACGAAACTTATAATTGGATGAAAGCGTATTTAAGAATAAATTGCTATCGTGGTTGAAATATTTTGTTGTTGCTCTGTAACTGTTGTATCGAGATCTCTGGGTGCTTTAGGACGTTTTAATTGATTAATTCGACGAATTGAAGATTGAAGAAAATGAGTGAGGATGGGTTTTTGGCCAGATAGGAAGAGACTCTTCGTCTATTACATGTTAGGAGTAAATGTAAGTGAAGATAAGATATAATACAAGTTGTAAACTGACTCTTTATGAAGTCATCTACCAAACGTTCTATACACCTGCAAGCTAAGTAACTCTACGTAAAAAATATTGCTGAGAAACGACAATTTGTTTCGGATGTGAAAAATCACAATAAATACTAATAATAATATATATACGGCATATCTCAAAAATCCGCATCGTTATGAGTACTTTTAAACACATTAATAAAATAAAGAAAGATAGAAAGAAAAATATTTATTTGGAACAAGCACAGGAACTACAAAAATAATAATAAAAAAGTAAAATAATAATAATAATTTTAAAAAAGTAAAAAAGAAGAAGAAAAAAAGAAGAAGAATCAAAAATCATGTTCGTTCATTCTTTCTTTCGTGTGATTAGTGTCTAACCTGGTGTCAGAGTTTTTATACCGCCCAAGGGTGTCTAACTTGGCTTTTTACATGCCTTTGAGAAATATCTCTCAAGCATGATCGTTTGTTTAAAAATATTGTTAAAAAACTGTCAGTTTTATCGAATACGTTTGAGATGCCTGCGACACAATGTATTGTCCATAAATAAACGTAATACCAAATTATTTAATGTACTGTTATTTAATTTTGTATTTAGGCATTTTTTTTCTAGGTTCCTGTTTAGTTTTGTTTTGTCAAAATTCTTACATAAATCGAAACGTAGTCAAATTGCGTTTCGCACAACAGAAGAAAACATGCCATTAGCAACTGTTAACATGTAATAAATTACGGCGTAAATTACATGTTTCTTCTTATTTGTTCTATAATAAACACGACATTGACGACCTGATTGGCGCAGCGGTAGTGAGGCTGCTTTACGTTCTTAGGGTCCCGGGTTCGAATCCCGGTCGGAGCAAATGTTTGTGTGATGAGCATGGACATTTGTTTCCGAGTCATGGATGTTTATATGTATAATAAGTATGTATTTACAAACAAAAAGTATCTATGTAGTATATCAACTATCTGGTGTCCACGACACAAGCCTCGTTGCTTAATGTGGCATTAGATGGCGCTGTGTGTAATGTCCAGCAATATTTATTTTTATTTTTATTTTAAACACATTAATTTGTAATATTAATAGAACACAAACCTAGCTTATATATTGCAATATTGGCCACACGTATCACCCTCCATTTACAAAGAAAATATTATCACAAAAATCTGAGCAAAAACCTTCACTTCTGACACGATAAAATCTCCAACAAGTAAATCCGCTTGGCCATTTAAGTCGTCGACGAAGCTCGAAGAATTAGTAACTTGAAGCTAGGAATTAGCAAATTAAGACGTAGAAACGTTTGTAGTAAGCTACGGAGGGAGTAATGAGCGTCTGTGAGAAGTTGAGGTTGATTTTAGTAAGATTTATAGTGCGAAATGTTAGTTTGTAATTTTTGGTTTTATTATTTTGTAACACTGTTTTAAGCTTTCACGGTTCATGACTATCGGGAGTTTAAAAATAAACAATAGTCACGGAAGATATCCCGTAAGTGACATTTTAAGTATAGTTACTATTTTGTGTTTAAATAGTTCATTTTTCCTTTTCATTTTTTCAAGGTCACGATTATCACTGAGGAAATAAAATAATTTTAATGATGATGATTTTAAGTCTTACATAGTCATAGTCATACATATGTATTGTGTGTCATAGTCTTACATTGGGTGCCAGAGCTCATCGTAAACACTATTGTTCCTAGTTGTAATGCTGCATAGTACTTAGAATAAAATAAATTCTTTTTTTTTTTAGTTTTTTTATGATTTTTTTTATTTGATTTTTATTTATGATGATATAATTATAACTACTACTATAGATGCGATAGTTTGTGAGGATGGATGTATGATTGTTACTCTTTCATTCAAGCAATAACTACTGAACAGATTCGGATGAAATTGGCACACAGATAGTTTGTAACCTGGATGTACATCCAGGGACAGCAGTAGAACAATCCCGTGAGACAATTCCGCCAGCTGAATCCGGGGGCATAAGTTAGTGCTTTTATTCTCCATAAATGTTTAATTTGCAATTGCTGCGACGTACAAATTAAATAATTTAACAAAACTCCACAGACGTAAAGGACCGATGTTTGTGATGACGTGGTATGTGGAGTTTCGCTCCTTTAAAAACTGATAAAACAGGTTTTCTTATTTCGACGACAGTTAAAAGTGTCTTATCAGTTTTTTTATTCAAACTCAAACTCAAACTCAAAGCATTTATTTCAATTAGACCATTACGGCACTTTTGAAAGTCAAAATTACAAAAAAGAAAATCAAAGCTACAGTCCCAGTCACAAGGCATAATAACTTGAGAAAGTACTGTAGTTGCCCATTCCCTAGCGTAGATCTCTATGGAGAATTGTTTTAGATATCCCTTTATTAATTTGACAAAATAAAAGTAAATTGCTAAATTTCTTTTTTACACTCAATTAAGTTATTCAAAAATTTCCAATACCACCAAAAATGTTCAGGAAAAATTTGGGAGGTGTTGGTTAAGAACGTAACACCTCAAAATCTCTCCTCAACATTTTTCCCTACCGGCTTCCTACTTCATTCGCAAAATTACAGAAACTCTTCCAATTAAAGTTCTCGTTCATATCTCACGTAAGCACAGTTATAGACATATTAGTGTTCACATACAGTATTTCAACTATGAACAACAGTGAATGGTCGGAATCAGCATATTATATCATCATCTTCCTGCCCTTATCCCATGTTACTTGGGGTCGGCGCAACACGTTTTCTTCTTCCATTCTCCTCTGTCAACCGTCACGCAATCATTTACACCTTTTTCCCTCATATCATTCCTCACACAATCCATCCATCTTTTCCTTGGCCTTCCTCTCGCTCTCCATCCATCCACATTTATATTCATCACTCTTTTAGTCACATGCGATTCTTCCCTCCTCATCACATGCCCATACCAAGACAGTCGATTCCCTTTTAACTTTTCTGTAACTGGCGCAACTTTCAAACTTCCTCTAATATACTCATTCCTTATTTTATCCATTCTTGTCACACCACACATCCACCTCAACATTCTCATCTCCGCTACATGCAATCTTTTTTCATCCATCTTCTTCACAGCCCAACATTCCGATCCATACAGTACGACAGGTCTAATCACGGACTTGTATATTTTCCCCTTTAACTTGAGAGGCATCCGTGGGTCGCAAGTTGTTCCAGTGACCTGTCGCCATTTCATCCATCCTGAGTTGATCCGGTGCGTTACGTCACGGTCTACTTCACCATCGCCTTGGACAAGCGACCCGAGGTATCGGAAATCGGAACAGATTGGTATGGGTGTTCCGGCAAGAGTTATGGGCGTAGGACTGGAGAGACCGCCGAAATCACAGAATAGGTATTCTGTTTTGGACCTACTTAATTTCAGGCCAACATTCTCCAATCTTTGCCACCACACCTCCAATCTGTTCTGGACCTCTAGGCCACTCTCGGCAACCAACACAATGTCGTCGGCAAACAGCATACACCAGGGAGCCTCTTCCTGAATGTCCGACGTAAGTGCGTCCATTATCAGCAGGAAGAGGTAGGGGCTTAGAGCCGACCCTTGGTGCAAGCCGACAGCCACATTGAAGCTGCCGGTAGTGCCCGCTGTAGACCGGACTTGGGTACTGCATCGACTGTACATCGCTCGGATCAACTGCACATACTTCCCAGGCATACCTTTCTCTTTCAGGGCCCACCACAAAACCTCACGAGGTACCCGGTCGTATGCCTTCTCGAGGTCGATGAACACCATGTGCAAGTTTTTGTGCGCACTTCTGTATTTCTCGCACAGCTGGCGGATGGCAAAAATGGCGTCCGTCGTTCCTCGACCAGGCATAAAACCGAATTGATTTTGTGAAATTTCGCTCTCTTCTCTCAGTCGTCTTTCAATAACTTTCTCCCAAACTTTCATACTATGTGCCATTAGCTTTATTCCTCTATAGTTATTGCACTCCAGCACATCACCTTTGTTTTTAAAGATGGGCACCAGCAAACTGTTGCACCATTCGTCAGGTATGGCTTCTTCCAGCAACAACTTATTGAAAAATAAAGCTAACCACGTCCATCCATCCACCCGTAATAACTTCCAAACTTCAACTGGTATACCGTCAGGTCCTAATGCTTTACTATTCTTCATTCCATTTACTGCTACTCTCACTTCATCCATACTAACCATTCTCACTAGCCCCTCATTCACTGGTTTATTGTCCAGCACACCATTCCAGTCATTTTCTTCATTCATCAGTCTTTCGAAGTACCCCTTCCACCTATCCTTTATTTTCTCATCATCCGACAGAACCATTCCACCTTCATCTTTTACGCATTTTATCTGACATACATCCCTCGACTTTCTTTCTCTAGCTCTTGCAAGCCGATATAGGTCTTTTTGGCCTGCTGGACTATCAAGTGCGTCATAAAGCTTATCCTGGGCTTTTGCTCTCGCTATGGCCACAGTTTTCTTCGCTTTTTTCTTAATAGCATCATACTCACTCTTCCTTTCAGCTTTCAGACTAACACTTGCAACTTCAACACTCTGCCATTCCTTGAATTTCCTCTTCTTTTCCTTCAACACATTCTGAATTTCTGTTGACCACCACCATGTATCCCTATCTATCGTACCCCTTCCTGTCGTCTCTCCTAAAATATGCTTTGCTACACTCCTAATATAACCAGCCATCTCATTCCAACATTCATTTACACTTCGCTTGTTCACGTCTCCCATCTCTATCATTTTATCCACCACTCGCTCTTTAAATTCTTTCGCACAATCATCCTTCTCTAACATATGCCATTTTATTTTTGGGGGGGGTCTCTCTTTGATGTTTTTGGGTTTAATTTGTACGTCTAATTCCAGAACCAGGAGTCTGTGCTGTGAGACCAAGTCTTCTCCTGGTAGGACTTTGCAGTCTTTGATGCATTTTAACTTACTTCGTCGGATTAAAAAGTAGTCTATTTGGGTTTTGTGATTACCACTCTTGTATGTAACTAGGTGTCCGTCGTTCTTCTGGAACCAAGTGTTGGCTACTGCTAAGTCAAATGCGGTAGCAGATTGTAGTAAAGTTTCTCCCTCGTTATTTTGACTCCCAAATCCCCATCCTCCATGCACTCTTTCATAATTCCCTCTCATTCTTCCCACATGTCCATTAAAATCACCTCCAACAATTAACTCATCATGTACCGGGATGTTCATCAGAACGCTGTCAAAATCCTCCCAAAACTTTTCTTTTACACTAACATCACATCCAACTTGCGGTGCATACACACTAATTACATTCAGCATTACATTTTCTATCATAACTTTTACAACTATCAATCGATCATTAATTCTTTTTACATTCATCACGCTTTCTTTCAACTTACTATCTAACACTATTCCCACGCCATTCCTTTTCCCGTCACTTCCACAGTAGAAAAACTTGTATCCCTCACCAATTTCCCTCGCTTTTGTTCCCTTCCATTTCGTTTCTTATATTATATACACACATGCAAATCGTCTACGCGAAATTCTCAGTACGTTTCAGGTTATCTATACTAATACTAATATACTAATAATATTATAAAGAGGTAAGTAACATTTGTTTGTTAGTTTGTAAGTTTGTACGCAGGGGGTAATCTCCGGAAGTAATGAACCAATTTTAAAAATTGTTTTACTGTTAGAAAGCTACATTATTCGTGAGTGCTATAGGCTATATTTTATCCCCGTACTCCCACGGGAACGGGAACTACGCGGGTGAAACCGCGTGACGTCCGCTAGTTCGTAAATAAGTTGGGTCAGTTAAGCCGCGGTCGTTACAGGTTGTCAGTGGCCCGAAAGTCTGACAACCAGTCTTACCAAGGGGTATCGTAATTACCCAGTACTAACTGGATTGTGGAGGTCCAATAGGCAGTCGCTCCATGTAAAATACTAGTATACAGTTGCATCCGGTAATAATGAAAGATAACCCAATAAAGATGAGTTGCATCGAGATAAATGGTTACTCCTGGACTTATTATCGTTGAGATTTGCCGCCATGGTCGAAAATTAAATGTGGTCGGAGGATATTTTAAATTTGTCACAAAAAGGGCCTAGTTGTTTTACTGGTTTTCTTTACACTGCGTCATAAACCTTGTGTGGAATTAATTAAAGCTCTGGAACGAATCCAATTCCAGAGATTTTGTCTGCACCTACAGTTTAGATGCATGTGCTTGACGAAGTGTTACGAGCAGGAGTGGGTTTGTGGACTGTTTTTAGGGTTCTGTACCCAAAGGGTCAAAACGGAATCCTATTACTAAGACTTCGCTGTCTGTCCGTCTGTCCGTCTGTCCATCTGTCCGTCTGTCCGTCTGTCTGTCACCAGGCTGTATCTCATAAACCGTGACAGCTAGATAGTTGAAATTTTCACAGATGATGTATTTCTGTTGCCGCTATAATAACAAATACTAAATATAGTCACTGGTACGGAACCCTTTGCGTGCGAGACCGACTCGCACTTGGCCGTTTTTTTAGGGTTCCGTACCCAAAGGGTCAAAACGGAACCCTATTACTAAGACTTCGCTGTCTGTCCGTCTGTCTGTCACCAGGCTGTATCTCATAAACCGTGACAGCTAGACAGTTGAAATTTTCACAGATGATGTATTTCTGTTGCCGCTATAACAAAAAATACTAAATATAGTCAATGGTACGGAACCCTTCGTGTGCGAGACCGATTCGCACTTGGCCGGTTTTTTTAGAGTTCCGTACTAAAAAGGTAAAAATTTGACCATAATAGCATCATCGTAGCATAGCCTTTTCCCAAATATTTTGATCGGCTTCCAGTCTAACCGATAGCCATTATTCTACATGCAGCTCTAACTACGTTTTAATTTCCATGACTCTATCATTTATTTATTTATTTATAACAACTTAAATTATTATTACAGGGTTTACCCTAATGCTAAAGCTAAGAACGTAAACTAATAACCTAAATTATATACATACAACCAAATTAGAAAAAAATAAAACTAACAACATTATATAAAAACACAACTAATTATACATAATATATAATTATAAAATAAAAAATAACAAGAAAGCATCTTAATGACTAAAAAAACATAGTACAAAAAATAAAGTTAAAATTAAGTATTATCATTGCTTTAAACGTTTATAAAACGAAGGTAAACTATAGTAATGTTAATGATACTGAACCCTTACTACGCTTTATTAACTCGCACTTAGCCTTTTCTTTCAGAAACCAATAATCAACATCCTACTTTAAATTCTTAATTAAAAAGAAACCAGAAATTGAGAGAATAATAAATTTAATGAAAGAGGCACCGACTGTTTGTCAATTAATACATTTTCTACACCACGATATGGCGGCACAAAGAAAAAATGAAAACCAATTAGACTGATTGCGTTTCATAGCGCTCAACTTCACAGATTTGTATAGGATTAAAGAGGTTAATATGTGTGGAAAATATGATGCATAATTATGGTTCTAATGCGGTTATTGTGATGGGGATTTTATCGGTGTTTAGGGTTCCGTACCCTAAGTTTAAAAACGGGACCCTATTACTAAGACTTCACTGTCCGTCTGTCCGTCTGTCTGTCACCAGGCTGTATCTCATGAACCGTGATAGCTAGAAAGTTGAAATTTTTCACAGATGATGTATTTCTGTTGCCACTATAACAACAAATACAAAAAAAAAATCTGTACATTCATTCACTTTCCATACAACAAACGTGTTTTTTTTTGCATTTTCTCTAATGTTGTAAAGATTTTATTTATTTATTTATTAATTATTTATCAACATACATCTACCATTACAGCTAACCAATGCGGTAAATGCGCCTTAATTAATACTTAACTTAATTGTTACTTATAACTAATACCTATAACTAAACAAAGCATTCCTTGTGAATTCACCCAGAGAACAACAGAATAAGTCTGTATCACTCGCTATGAGGTTGAGCGTGCGGAGTGCACGCATCAGCGGCGCCTCCTTCAAAAGATTGGTCCGAGCAAGTGGTTCCACTAGCAGTCGTGGCTGCCGTCGCCGCCACACGTACCTGTCCGGAACACACAGACTCATCATCATCATCATCATTTCAGCCGAAAGACGTCCACTGCTGGACATAGGCCTCCCCCAAGTGTCGCCACATTGACCGGTCCCGCGCGACTCGCATCCAGCGGATTCCCGCAACCTTCACCAGGTCATCAGTCCACCTAGTGGGAGGCCTTCCAACGCAACGTCTTCCGGTTCGCGGTCGCCACTCCAGAACTTTTCGGCCCCATCGGCCATCCGTTCTGCGAGCAATGTGCCCTGCCCACTGCCACTTAAGTTACACAGACTCACCTGGCCTAAAATAACTGAATTATGCACCTTCCCTCTCAGTAATTTAAATATATATGAGGAGTAAGATAATGGTACGGAAACCTTTATGTGCGAGTCCGACTTGCACTTGGCCGGCTTTTTACAATTATTACATTTGAAGCTATTTCCTAATAATTACTAACTGGGCTGTAGAGGTCAGCTTAGTAGTCGATCCATGTAAAATTGTGGTATTCAGCTGCATCCGGTTAGACTGGAAACTGACCCCAATATAGTTGGGAAAAGGCTAGGCAGGTGATATACTATACAATTGAAAGCGTTTTGTTACTAGTAATTTATTTTGGATACCTGTAAATCATTTGAAAGCTCCAAAACGCAAATCGTTACGGTTGCTGAATTTATATGGAACGTGGCAGGACATTTATTTTAATTTTAAATCATTTGACTTTGTATAACTAGTAATTTTTGACATTTCATTCATTCATATATAAAAAATTGTGTTTTTAAAACTTGACATTGTATAAAAAATCCCAATTTCAAATCAATTAATTTATAATTATATTAATGGGGACTTTACATTGTTACGACATAAGGCTTTGTAAGTTAATTTTAATATTTTTATACCAGCAACGGTAGTGTATGTGAAACTGTCTAAAATTAAACTCAGAAATAAATCTTATCTCCACCACATACTGAATCAGCTGTGGGCTCGTAAAATAAATAGTAATAGATGCCGTGAATCATTCATGAAAGAGAAAGGAGTAAATGATGCCGTGACGTCTGACAGGGGAGAATGGGAGAAGAAAACGGGTTGCGACGACCACAAGTAGACTGGGAAAAACTATCTGAAGAAAGCAAAAAAAAAAAAATAGTAATAGATGCCGTGAATCATTCATGAAAGAGAAAAGAGTAAATGATGTCGTGACGTCTGACAGGGGAGAAAGGGAGAAGAAAACGTGTTGCGCCGACCACAAGTAGAATGGGAATATCTATCCGAAGAAAGCAAAAAAAAAACCGGCCAAGTGCGAGTCGGACTCGCGCACGAAGGGTTCCGTACCATTATTATCAAAAAAGGGCAAAAAAATCACGTTTGTTGTATGGGAGCCCCCCTTAAATATTAATTTTATTCTGTTTTTGGTATTTGTTGTTATAGCGGCAACAGAAATACATTATCTGTGAAAATTTCAACTGTCTAGCTGTCACAGTTCATGAGATACAGCCTGGTGACAGACAGACGGACAGACGGACAGACGGACAGACGGACAGACAGCGAAGTCTTAGTAATAGGGTTCCGTTTTTACCCTTTGGGTACGGAACCCTAAAAACAAACAAAATGGACTTTAAACCTTATAACCAAGGATCTCACAAACAACTTTTAACGTGTAAACCTATCACAAGCTTGCACCAACTTAGCCACACGTTTACACCGTAAATCTAACTGAGCACACACACACACACAAACAAACACACATACACAATGAAAAGCTACTTAAAATTCACTTTGTATCTAGTTTTTGTGCCGTTTCTGAAACAGCTGTGACTGCAAACATAAATTATATTTTTTATATTGAATTGAGAAACGGTACAATACTTGATTACAAACTTTTCGAATTTATCTAAAACGTGGAGGGAGGTTGGAATCGGAGAGAATTGAGACTGCTGTTCACTGATTCTGCAAGACGCATTCATTTGGTTACACTATATTGTGCCATGAAAGAAAGAAAGAAAGAAAAAATCTTTATTTATCACAGGGACATGAAGCGCATAAAAAATATGAAAACATAAACAATAAATATAACAATCATTCAGAGTATTACAAAACGGAACATAAAAACAAATGGTAAATAAAAAAAAAATAGTTGACGTAGTTGAAGATTACAGGCCTGATGTTATTTTATAAATGTTTAACAATAAAATTCTCGTGCTAAAGCTCGTGGCTATATAATAACAGCCGCTCGGGTCGATCTTTAAGTTAAACCGTGCTTGCCTAGGTTGGTCTGTGGATGGGTGACCACCCTTACATACCGAGTTTCCTCCATGCCTCGGATAGCACGTTAAGCTGTTGGTCCCGACTGTCACTTGTCCATGTTTGACAGTCGTTACAGGTAGTCAGTGGCCCAAAAAGTCTGCCAACCAGTCTTACCAAATTGGTATGGTATCCAGTATGAACTGGGTCGTGGAGGTCAGATAGGCAGTCGCTCCATGTAAAATATTGGTACTCAGCTGCATCCAGTTAGACTTGAAGCCGACCCCAAAATAGTTGAGTAAAGGCTAGGCAGATGATGATGAAAAATCTAATTGTCTCTGGGGTGACTTGATTCTACGCCCTTATCGTGACGTTGTTGTCTTCACTTTTTGCCGAGTCATTATCAGTTCTTTTCATTCTATCAAATCTCTTACCGACTCAAAAAAAAGAATATGTACCACGATACTATTAGTATTTTCCTAAACTAAATTATATTCAAAGACGATTACATTCACTAATATTATAAAGAAAGATTTGTATTTTTGTGTGTGTGTATGTTTGTAATGAATAAACTCAAAAACTACTGCTGATTTCAAAAATTCTTTCACCATTAGAAAGTTACATTCACCCTGAGTAACTATATTTTATTCCGCGTACTCCCACGGGAACGGGAACTACGCGGGTGAAACCGCGTGACGTCCGCTAGTAAACAATAAAATTGTCTCCGGGGTGACTTGATGCTACGCCCTTATCGTAACGTTGTTGTCTTCACTTTTTGCCGAAAGATAATCAGTTCTTTGCAATCTATCAAAATATCTTACCGACTCAAAAAAAGAATTGGTACCACTGTAGGTACTATCAGTATTTTCCTAAACTAAATTCTATTCAAGGACGATTACATTCACTAATATTATAATGAAAGATGTGTATTTTTGTGTGGGTGTGTATGTTTGTAATGAATAAACTCAAAAACTACTGCGCCGATTTCAAAAATTCTTTCACCATTAGAAAGTTACATTCACCTTGAGTAACATAGGCTATATTTTATCCCCGTACTCCCACGGGAACGGGAACTACGCGGGTGAAACCACGGGACGTCCGCTAGTAAACAATAAAATTGTCTTTGGGGTGACTTGATTCTACGCCCTTATCGTGATGTTGTTGTCTTCACTTTTTGTTGAGTCATAATCAGTTTTTTTCACTCTATCAAATCTCTTACCGACTAAAAAAAGGAATAGGTACCACGATACTATTAGTATTTTCCTAGACTAAATTCTATTCAAGGACGATTACATTTACAAACAAGTAGGTAATCAATTTTCACCTGTAAGAAAAAAAGTAATTGTCTGAAAGTCTAGAAATTATTCCCTTGTTGACGACAAGAGGCCTTGTAACAGTAACAGTGTACACACAATAAAAAAGTTTGCTACGCAGGCTAGAAATTAATGTCAGTGCTTTGTCAGGTAACGATTTTTAGGTACATTTGTAAATATAATATTTCCATTTTACCCACAATTTTGAAAAATGTAACCACATAATTACTAAACATAAAATGTTTTCGTAGATAAGGCTAGCTAATATTATATAGCTTGCTAATATTTTGGCATTGGACTAAACAAATTAAAATTCTTTGAACGATAGAAAATAGGGGAGTCCTCGGTTCGATTCCACAGTTCCATAGTGGTACGTTATAGACTCGTACAGACAGACTAGAATGTCTTCGTAAATCAGCCGACGTATTGGTGTATTTTGGACATCCAACTGCGCATTAATTGTACCTAGACAGAAAAATATTTCGCCAACAGTACCTACAATATCCCCCCATAAAAAACTTCATAGGCAAACGTATGTACATATGTGATACATATACGTATGCCCACTGTAACTGCCTACCTAAAGGGGAAAACAACAATTATTTTGAAAGCCTTCTTTGCGCACCGTTCGGGTAAACAAACAAACAAATGAAAAGTAAGCTGTTGCTTCATATAAGTATAAATATCTGTTACGTTAAAGTATTTTTAGGAAAAAACTGTGTTCTTTCCTCTCAATTTTCCGTGTGTTTATCTTTACATGGTTTTGGATTTGATGTGACGGATTTTTTTTTTGCAATATTCTTGGTAAAAGCGTTTGCAATTGGAAGTCAGTTTGGAGTGAATTTAAGTGTTCTCTCATTAATAATTAAGAAAACATATTTTTAGTGACTCTATTCTGAAGTTAAGGTTACAGTTTAACTGATTTGTGGGTCTTGTGACTGTCCACCGACGAGATTTCCTAAGTTCAATCCTAGGGTCGGATTTTTTAAAATGTTTTTTTCGTAAAATAATTTTCAAAAGACGCCTGGAGTTTGACTTTGCTTGCAGTCAATGATAACAGGTCTTATTAAGATTTACTTATTAATTAAGAACAATATTGTGTGTTCTACATAAACATACATACCTCTTTTATGATTAAAGCGGTGACGTTAAGAAATGAAAACTAATATTCATAAGAATGATAAAAAACCTCCACATTAATATAAATTACTAATAATCAAAAAGCAATCAAGTATATTTAAGTAATCATCTGAAACTTTAAAGCCTTATTTAGATAAAATATTCTTACTTATTTTTAGTATCCTTTTTTGACTTTATTTAAATGATAAATGATGTTTATTTTGCAAGTAGGTTTTACAACACTTTTACACGTCATTTTTTTTAAACTAGATGGGGCCGGTGTTTCGTACCTGACTACTCTGAGAGGAAACAGCCGAAACAAACTCAGAGGTCATAGTCTGTTTTGAAATCCAGACATAATCTTGCTCAATTCACATGAGGACTATGCAGATTAGTGTCTGAGATGGTCTTTTGAAGAAAGAACCACATAGATTTGAGTGGACCTGTCCAGTCAGTGCAAGCATTTGTCAGTTATCGTGTAGCTCGACTTATAACTCAAGTAGCTCAACGAAACGACGAACAATGCCAAAGAAAGGACATTTGGGT
The DNA here is from genome assembly GCA_905147715.2 of Xestia xanthographa. Taxonomy (NCBI): domain Eukaryota; kingdom Metazoa; phylum Arthropoda; class Insecta; order Lepidoptera; family Noctuidae; genus Xestia; species Xestia xanthographa. The sequence goes on along the minus strand of LR990666.1, from coordinate 21,693,131 downwards.
AGGTCGCCTAAAGCACTCAAACTGCCAGACAGCTGTGGGAAAAATCAAACAAAATAAAATAAAAATGTGACACACATGGTCCCCACATTCACAATCTATACTAATATTATAAAGAGGAAACCTTTGTATTTTTGTATTTTTGTATGTTTGTATTGAATAGGCTCAAAAACTACTGGACCGATTTCAACATTTCTTTTACCATTACTTAGAGGGATTCTTCCAAATCCGTATAGGCTATATTTTATCACCGTACTCCCACGGGAACGTGAACTACGCGGGTGAAACCGCGTGACGTCCGCTAGTAATCAAATAAAATTAATAACAAGTTCTTTTCAAAATGAATGTAAAATAAAAAATCACAAAAATAATTAAAGGTCACAATGATAATAAATAGTAAAATACTTAATAAAATAAGTATCCATGTCAAATCAGAAAATGTCACATAAAATAATAAAAAAGTAAAGTAAAAAATAATAAAATACATGTCAAATCATTCAATGTCAGAGTGTATTTAAGAAAGGAATCAACAATAAACAAGCGAAGTCCGAAATTTCGCCATTCACAGAGCAAATTTAATTGGATCAGCTTAATCCCAAGCCTTTTTATCTTCGAGATATTGATTAACATGATAGTAGGCATTCAGGCATAACATCTGTTTTATGAATTATTTGAATTTATTTAGAGTTAGTGCTTGAATATGGCTCGGAAGTTTCTTGTAAAAACGTATACATTGGCATCTAAACGTACCCCCTATTTTTTTGAGCCTCGTTGCAGGAACAACAAATTTGTGTTTGTTCCTCGTATTTATGTTGTGGATATCACTGTATTTTTTAAACAAATTAAAATTTTTGTGTGCGTACAAAAGGTTTTCATAAATAAACTGAGAGGGCACAGTAAGAATATTAATTTCTTTAATTTTTTCTCTGAGGGAGTATCTGGGTCTTAATTTATAAATTGAACGAATTGCCCTTTTTTGCAAAACAAATATTGTCTGAATATCGGCGGCATTGCCCCACAAGAGAATACCGTACGACATCACGCTATGGAAATAACTAAAGTAAACTAAACGGGCTGTCTTTAAATCAGTTAAATCACGAATTTTTCTAACGGCGTATGCTGCAGAGCTAAGTTTCTTCGACAATTTGTCTATATGTGGGCCCCACTGAAGCTTGGCATCCAAAGTTATGCCTAAAAACACTGTGCTCTCTTCCGATTTCAACTCTTCATCCTTAACTATTACAGTAGTTTCCACTTGTTTTACATGGGGTATCGTAAACTTAATACATTTAGTTTTTTTCTCATTTAGGAATAGATTATTAATATTAAACCAATTAACGACTTTTGCCAGGGCGCTATTAACATCATCCGTAACTAACTGCTGACGTTTGAGTTTAAATAATCAGCAATCTGACGGTAGACGGCAAATCGGCCGCACGCATACGCCTCGCGACTCGGTGAACGACTAATTACTTGACTACGATTCTCAAAGTTTCAAGCACCTACACAAAATGTTTACATGCAAGCGTTGCCAAGTTGAGAGTAGGGACGGCGCTAAGTGCACGGGATGCCAGGGACAATTTGATTTTCCCTGTGCTGGCTTAACTGAAGTAGGATGGAGGAAGTTGGGCGATCGCAAGAACACATGGAAGTGCAGTAATTGTAAATCCTTGGCAGCATCCAGCCCTCGCCCCACAACTGCAGCTGCAGCGGCGCCAGTAATAGCTGACATGGACTCTATTATGTCAGAACTGAAAGCCCTCTCAGCCCAGATGGACAACTTGCCTGCCTTAATAGAGAACGTGAAAGCTATCCAATCGGAACTGGCGGAGCTTAAATCGATCAGATCGGAGTATTCCAGCCTGAAAACAGGTGTCGAGTTCCTGGACCATTCGGTGGAGACATTAGCCAACAAAGTGTCGGGGTTGGAGAGTGAAATGGACAGCCTTAGCAAAACTAAGGAGGGGATTGCGGCATTACATGATCGATGCTCTAAAATTGAAGATCTACATCGCGAATCTGAGCAAAGATCAAGAATGAACAACTTAGAAATTAAGGGCGTTCCATCAACCAACTCCGAAAATCTATTCGCAATCATTGGCAAGATAGGAGATATAATTGGATGCGGTATCCCGAAAGAGCAGATAAACTTCATTGCGAGAGTACCGATGCGAAACAACGAACATAATAAAAATATTATTTGTTCAGTTCATAACAGATACCTCAAAAATGATTTCGTGGCCGCTGCTAAAAAACTTAAGTCATCTACAACTGCAAGCAAGTTGGGTCTGCAGTCCGACAGTGTCATCTACGTCAACGATCATCTAACTTTTGAGAACAAAATGCTGTTGAACAAAACGAAAAAACTAGCGAAAGAACGAGGTTTTTTATACACTTGGGTAGTTGGTTGCAAAATCCTTATAAAGAAAAATACAACTTCACCAACCCATCATATAAAAACGGAGCAGGACCTGAAAAAGTTTCTGAATTAAAAATGTTGTGTCAATTTTATAATTTGTCATACTTGTATACTCGCACGCACTACGCTAATAGTTTGAGAAACACTGGTGCCATTTTTTTATGCGCATTCCTTTACCGCTGCCCTTTTGTTCTCTTATCGCTCGGTGTTGACCATAGCTATTTCTCTATTGAACCCTTTCTGCACGGAACTAAGGTTGTAATCAGCTTGATCTCGCTCATTTTCTTAATGTATTGTAGTTTAACTTTTTGCTTTAAGCTGAATGTACCTCACATAACAATTTCTATTGAAGCATTATTAATATGTAGTCTTTCTGTTTGCGATGTCACCTATTAGTGTTTTTTACCAAAATGTTCGGGGATTGCGTACAAAAACGTCAATATTTTATCGTAATGTGTGTGTTAATTTCTACGATATCATTTGCTTAACTGAGACTTGGCTTATTGAAGGTATTGGAGACAGTGAATTGTTTGACGACCGTTACATAGTGTGGAGGCGCGATAGAAATTATTCTAGTACGAAGCAAACTTTGGGGGGTGGTGTGCTTATTGCAGTGCGACGTGAACTTATCAGTGATCTCCGCAGTGAATGGTTCTCGTCAGCCGAAGACTTGTGGATTACTCTCACCCTACATAGGAAAAGACCGCGAGTATCGTATAAAATACATATTTGTGTAGTGTACATCTGCAATCAAAATCTAGGCCACTCCCAAGCAGGTCAGTTAACTAATTTTTCTAATAACCTAACAGATATTGTTCAGAAGCATCCCGCTGATAAATTTTTAGTTCTTGGCGATTTTAACCTTCCAAATATAAAGTGGGAACCAGCTGATGATGGTCAGTCGGCTTTCCCTAGTAATATCCAAGGTCATGTTCAGGTCAATTTATTTGATAACTTTACTGTCTGCAATATCTCGCAATACAATTCGCACTTAAATGTCAACAATAAAATACTAGATCTAGTTTTATCTAATAGCGAGGTTTCAGTGGCAAGTTGCGCCGACCCCCTAGTGCCGGAAGATCCACATCATAGGGCTCTTTGTGTGTCGGCTGATTTCGTGGAAATTCATACTCTTCCTGCGCGTCCTCGTATAAATTTTTTATATCATTTAGCCGACTATACTGCCATTAATCACCGGCTGAGCCAGATCGACTGGCACAACGAAGTGAGCACTAGGACACTCGAAGATGCCGTATCATTTTTCTATGACACTCTCAATGACCTACGTGATTCTTTTGTACCTATTAAGACGGTATTTCCAAGCAGCAGATACCCTCCCTGGTTCAAACAGCCCCTGATAAAAATTATAAAAGAAAAAGCGAAGTACCACGCAAAATTTAAGAAATACGGTAACCTGTCTGACCATGAGTCTTTTGTTTTGCTCCGACAGCATGCCAAGGAAGTTGAAACTGAAATGTTTAGCTGCTATATTACTAAAATTGAAGAAAACATTTTTAAGAACCCCAAAGCGTTTTGGTCGTACGTCAAATCAAAAAATCAAACTAATGCCTATCCTTCCTTACTTAAATATAGAAATAGCACATCAAGTATAGGAGAGGATATCTGCAACATGTTTGGCGACTATTACTATTCTAATTTTCTCAGTTCTGCTAGTAGTACCAACGGTGACGACAATCTTTCCAATGACCGCGCGCAGGGATCAAACATGCATTTTAGCGATATTGTTTCGGACATACATTCAGTCGAAGTTAATGAATTAGAACTATTCAATCTACTTAAAGGAGTTGACCTATCTAAATCTGCAGGACCAGACAATATTCCGCCAGTTTTTATACTCAACTGTGCCAAAAGTCTGACTCTTCCTCTTTCACTTTTGTTCAGACGATCCCTAAATTCAGGTGAGGTACCTACAATTTGGAAGACGGCGTTAATCACTCCGATCCACAAAAAAGGGCCTAGAGATCTCGTGGAAAACTACAGGCCCATATCCAAATTATGCATTTTCGCTAAAATCCTGGAAAAAATAATATACAAGCAGCTTTACGCTTGTCTTAAATTAAGCATTAGTGACCGCCAACATGGTTTCTTGCGAGGTCGGTCCACAACCACTAATCTCATACTTTGTGGTGACTACTTAACTGAATGTATGTCTCATCGCACACAAGTAGATATAATCTACACAGACTATAGCAAGTGTTTTGATCGCTTGGATCATGCTATACTTTTACGTAAGCTATTGGCTGTGGGTATCAGTGGAAATCTCTTCAGGTGGTTCTCATCTTATGTGGCCAACAGATGTCAAACTGTTGTTCTTAATGGTTACACATCGAGAACTATGATAATCCCCTCGGGAATTCCTCAGGGATCGCTTCTGGGACCCTTGTTATTCAACATCTTCATCAATGACGTCTCCTCATGTTTCTCTAACTCAAAAGTTCTTTTGTTTGCGGACGACATGAAGATCCTAAGTGAAATCGGAACGGACGAAGATGCTAAACGTCTACAACATGATCTGGACAGATTCCAAAAGTACTGTATAGCCAACCGCCTGGATCTGAACGTCTCGAAATGTTATACATGTTCCTTCACTCGTAAACCTAAACCTATTAAAATAAAACAACGTTGCTTGCAAAGATAGACCAAAGACTAATTATATTTTAAATGGGTACACAGACAATATAGATGGCTGCACTAGCCATAGATTATAGATACACAATAACACCCCCACTATATCTAACAATCTACAAACACTTTACTAAACAATTTGCACACCTATTTTATCCAAAAAATTATAATGTTTACTGGAACATAAACTCTTAGTAAACAAATCAGCAGGCATTTCGGCTGTTGGCAAATACCTAACACACACAATTTTATTTTCTACACATTGTCTACAAAAATGATATTTTATATCGATATGCTTAGTTCGTTTGTGATACACTGGGTTTATGGTTAACTTTTGTGCACTCTGGTTGTCATTGAAAAGATCAATAGTGTACATTTCTTGTGTTATTTCATACTGTAAATTACGCAAATAAACCGCTTCTTTATAGGCTTCGGTAATCGCCATATATTCGGCTTCACTACTCGATAAAGCAACAGTTTTCTGTTTTTTTGTTTCCCAAGATATTACACAACCAGATAAAGTGAAACAAATTCCAGTGTATGACCTTCTATCAATGATGTTACCACCCCAATCAGCATCAACAAAACCTTTTAGTGTTGAGCTCCCATTAACAGAATACTTCAGGCCATAATCTCTGGTATATTTTATATATCTCAATAACCGCTTTACATATGTACAATGTTCTTTAGAATAACAATTATTAAATTGGCTTAAATAACTAACTGTATAAGCAATGTCTGGCCTGGTTAAAACTGCTAAATACATAAGACATCCAATTATTTGTTGATATGGAAAATTACTTACACAATGTTCATTTTTAAATACATTTAACTTACTTTCCATTGGAGTCTGAATCGGTTTACATTCACTCATATTAAACTTATGCAACAGCTGATCAATATAATCTCTCTGACTTAATGTTACTGTTTGCTGAGATTTATTAACAGTTATGTTTACTCCTAGACACCTCTTTATCTCTCCTAAATCTTTAATTTTGAATTGGCTAGATAATACCTGCTTTAAATGTTTAGTTTCATTAATATTATTTGAAAAAATAAAGAAATCGTCTACAAATAATGTAACAATAGTTTTCAATTGATCTTGCATGTTTGTATACATACACGGTTCTATTTTAGATCTATTATAGCCCATGTTTAATAAACATTCGTCTACTCTCTTGTACCATGCTCTAGAGGACTGTTTGAGCCCATAAATGGCCTTTTTTAATTTAAGTACCTGACCATTTTTTGTTTTTTCAGGAAAGCCTTTTGGTATCTGCATATAAATAGTTTCCTCTAGAGTGCCATTCAAGAAAGCAGTTGTTACATCAAGATGGGTTGTATTCAAACCTAATTGTACTGACAATGCAAAAAGTAACCTCAAAGTTGTATGTCTCACCACAGGAGAAAAAGTTTCTGTAAAGTCCACACCTTCAACTTGTGAAAAACCTTTAGCTACTAAACGCGCACGAAAACGGACTTTGTTTTCACTATCGTATTTTTTACGAAGCACCCACTTGCACTGTACAACTCTACCGTCTTTTGGAGCGTCACTCAACTCCCACGCGTCATTGTCCTTGAAACACTGTAGCTCCTCTCTAACAGCTGACTCCCACTGCTCCTTTTCCGGTCCGTTCAAAGCATCATGAAGAGACAAGCTAGCCGCATCATATGTTTCGCTGTCGACACAAAGGTTTGAGAACCCATATCTCTCCGGAATTTTTCTTATCCGTTTGGAACGGCACTGCGGAGGTTCTTTTTCATCATCCTTTAATGTGATGTCAGCGTCTTCATCGTCGCTGGGGACATATGTCTCATCATCTTCTTGAAGACTGTCTACAAAACTTTCTAAACTATCTACAAAAGTTTCAGAATTATTATGACTAGACATTGATTCTTCAGTTTCTCGTTGTTGTGCATCATCAGGTTTCTTATCATCCCCCACTAAATCAAAATTCTGGTCATGCACTTCGATGAGATGATCTGATTTTGATTCTTTCTCAATGATGATCACGTCTCTACTTGTCGTCACTTTCTTAGTTTCTGGATTGTAGACCCTGTATCCTTTTATATTATCTGGATATCCAATGAGAATACTTTTGATTGCCTTCTTGTCCCACTTCTTTCGCTTTTCTTTCGCGACATGGACCATAACAGTGCTACCAAATATTCTTATATGACTAATATCCGGCTTGGAGCCAGTCCACAGCTCATATGGAGTTTTATTGTCCAATGCTGCGGCTACAATCCGATTTTGCAGGTACACTGCCGTATTAGTAGCCTCACCCCAGAACTCTTTTCCTAAATTTGCATCAAAAAGGAGACACTTTGCCTTTTCTACGATTGTGCGGTTAAATCGTTCACACAATCCATTTTGTTGTGGTGTATATGGATTGGTTTTCTGATGAATCACACCAGCACTGTTTAGGCAATCTTCAAATTGTTTGTTGCAGTACTCCAGCCCATTATCACTTCTTAATATTTTGATTGTTCTCTTGGTTTGATTTTCCACCTGTGCTTTGTATATTTTAAAATACTTCAAAGTCTCATTTTTGTGTTTCAAAAAATATACAAACGTCATCCTGCTATAATTGTCAACAAACAACAAGAAGTATCTCGAGCCACCTATAGACATAGTCTTCATTGGTCCACAGATGTCTGTATGCACAATATCCAGAAGATTACTGCTTTGCTGGCCAGTACTATAAAACGGCAACCGGCACTGCTTTCCTTCACAGCATGTTATACATGAGGACTTGCTTATATCAACTTTTTCATCAAGTGACATACCCTGCACAGCATTCTTCATGTGATTCAAGTAATCTTTATTTATGTGTCCTAGTCTGCGATGCCATGTTAGCCCTGACACAACCGATGCTGCTAAACTTTCTTGTTTTGACAGATTCACTTTGTATACTCCGTTAGCTAACACTGCCTTAGCAACTAACTCTTTCTTCTGATTATAAACTGAACAACCATCTTCTGTGAAAGTGACACTGTTGCCTTTCGTAATCAGTTGGCTAACAGATATTAAGTTTGTGGTTAGGGTTGGTACACAAAACACGTTTTGCACTATGATGTCATATTCGCAGTTATCTGTTGTAGTCGTAATATTTACATCCCCAGAACACAATACTGACACCTTTTCACTATTTGCAACAACAATTTCTTTGTCTTGTTCATACTGTGCATCTATAACCCAACTTTCATTTGCTGTAAGGTGTACACTCGCGCCCGAGTCGATATACCATTCATCTTTGCTAAAGTTTCCACTCAGGAACACTGCACTGAAAGCGTTAGACTGCATTCTATCCTTATTTTTCTGATTTGACGAGTTGTTTTCGTTACTTGTACACTGACTTTTGTAATGGCCGATTTGTTTGCATCGGTAACACTTTATCTGCTTGACGTTTGACTTTGATGAACCAGTGTTACCAACATCATTTTTCCGGGCCATAGACAAATTAGTATTTTGTTTTCCTTTGTTCTTTGAAGGAATGGCAAAAGCACCGTTAACTTCACTCTCGTCGTGACTTGGCAATTCCATGTCCAGCAATTTTGTTTTAATGGAATCTGCCGTTATATGAATCCCTGAATGCTCGATTGCCATGATCATAGGGGAGAAGCGATCAGGCAATCCCGCCAACAGCAATGATCCTGTCCACTGATCATTAATTTCGAATCCTGTTCCACTGAGTTTCTGTACTGTGTCGATAATCTGCGTCACGTAAGACGTCATCGAACTACAATTCTCTCGGCGAATCGAAATCAAATTCCGCAATAGACTTATCCTTCGTGAAAATCCGTTGTCGTCGAATAATTGTTTTAAAATAAAATAAAATAAATAAATAAATAGTGTTTTATTGCAGGCAAAAATACCCATATACAAGAAAAATACAATTGAAACAGACAAAGTAGTAAAGAAATCATTAATACCTACTCATAAAAATATCATTCAATTCATTAAAAATCATAAAATATCATTCAATTCAATAAACATCATAAAATATCATTCAATTCATTACTTAATATCAATAAAAACATTCAAAAACAATTTAAACATGGAGGTATGTAAAGGTACCCATAGTCTTCAAAAATACCATTAATTTTATCGTCATTTTTTGTTCCCGCTTAGGTGAACAGAAATCCAGTGCACAAATATAGGGCTTGCAAGGTTGCACGAGACAACCCTCAAAATGCTATTACTGGAGCGTCTCAAACTTTGCCAATAGGACGCGACCCTCGACCTCATAATGGCGTAAAAATCAGGAACCCTCACTTCAGCAAACATGCTCGAAGCACTGCAGTACCTTGGCAGTTTCATAAGGGTTCGGTAAGCGTCATTGTACTGAACCCTTAATGAGTTGTACATCTTTTTTGTGAAGTTGCACCATAGTTGGCAGGTGTACATTGAGAGACAATAAGCTTTGAATAGAGTGATCTTGACGTCTTTGGTGCACTTCACAAACTTGCGTGCGAGCATGTTACTCCTCACTGAGAGGGCCCTACGCTCTCTTTCTATATCGCAGTCGTCCTGGAGTCTGTCCGTCAAAACGTGCCCCAAGTATTTAAACTGTTTTACGACTTTTACGGTCACACCATTCAAAAACAAACTGGGTATGTTCCCCGGACCCTTCCCAGACCTGAATACCATGGATTCGGTCTTAAGAACGTTGTATTTTAGTCCATGAGCATCAGCATAATGCTCACAGACAGACAACAATTTCCTCAAACCTTTGATCGAGGTACTCAAAAGAACCATGTCATCAGCATAGCTCAAACTATTTACACAGACATTACCCAGGTGACAGCCGACTCCGGTTCTCCTGAGTTCCTCGATCAGACCATTGATATACAGATTAAAAAGGTCCGGAGAAGTCAACCCACCTTGGCGCACACCGCAGTCTAACTTATAACTGCTGGATAGAGTGTCACCCCATTTGACTTGATTAGTTTGACCCCCGTACCAGAATCTCAACAGATCTACGATTTGGTGAGGGACTTGTGACTTTCTTATTCTTATTCTTATTCTTATTCTTTATTGCACACAAAAAAAATCAAATATACATAAAATTGCAATTATATAGCTTATGTACAAAGGCGAGCTTAACCCAGAATTGGGTTTTCTTACAGCAAACCTAATTTTGATAGCGAGATTTGCAGAAGAGGATTCACTTAAGAATGTGCAATAACATTACTAAAATTAATTAATTTTATAAACTAAACTACAAACATACAATATTATATACGTCATACATACAGTATATACATACATACCTATAAAATCATATATATATATATAAACCTACATACATACATATTGACTTTTTTAGTTTGTCCCAAAGGATTTCATAATTCACCAGGTCAAAGGCTTTGCTCAGGTCTAAGAAGCAAGCATACACTGAAGTTTTCTGGTGAGTGTAGTAGGCTATCGTACTCTTAAGACTAATAATCGCAGAGTCCGTTGAGAGTCCGGGTCGGAAACCAAACTGCGCATCGTCAATTTTTATATTATTTAGCAGTACAGGTTGTATGAGACGCTCCAGCACCTTGCCAATTACCGTCCCAAGTGAGATAGGTCGGTAGTTACCAGATGCACTCAAATCACCCGTTCTATTTTTAACAATCGGAACCACCACAGTTCTCATAAAAGTTCCGGCAAGTAGGCGTGTTTTATACATAAGTTAAATAGCGTGCTTAAATGTGGAAACAAGTCGGCGCCTCCCCAGACAAGGTGCTCCACACTGAGACCATCGTGCCCAGGTGACTTACCACGCTTCATATTCCTCACTGCAGAGATCACGTCATCTAGCGTAAATGGTGGCAGTGGTTCAGTCACGATGGTTTCCTTGCTGAGCTTACAATCGACTTGCACGGGGTCAACTTTAAATTTACTGGCAAACAAATCAGCTATTTTACTTGTTTCCTGCAATCCATCGACAGAGACAGGAAGGTTCTGTTTAAAATTAAACTTTTTAGTCGCATTCCAAAACTTAACAAAATTCTTTTCTTTTCTATGCAAGGCCAAAATATTATTTTTTATAGACTCCTCATTTTTCTGACACCACTTGATTTTATTTTTAAACATGGAACGACTTCTACGCATGTTTTCAAAAATCAAACCTTGTAACGGTCTACCAGCCTCCACCCAAACCTTGAAATGGAACCTAGCAGTTTGATGATAGTCCTGCACATGGTAGTTCCATCCAGTCACTTTTTTGCATCGCTTCTGTTCACCTAAACGAGAACTCAGTACAGCAGCAGTCTGCAATGTATCAACGATATATGAATAATACAAGTCAATCGATTTACAATATTTGTCATAATGTTCGCAATTAATATTGTTTTCACAGTCACACATAAAAATATTAAAATCATCACATAATTTATTAGACCAATGTTTTTGGTATAATTTAATTTGTTCTTTGGTACGCTTGCCCCATTTGATTCCCTTTTGGTGGTTACTAGAATCGGCGACAGCTGTCTCAACAGTCATACAGGATATATCGCAAACAATTCGCAAGGGGTAGTGATCAGACCACATGACGTCATGTATGACGTCAGCAGCTATCACAGTATCCCAAGCAGCCTTCGTTGTGATGCAGTGATCCAGCCACCGCCGACTCCCATGTGACTCACTCATAAACGTAAAAGTTTCGGAATCTAATCCAAGTAAATTAAAATCGACACATTCCCACTCCATATCTGTACAAAACTTTATCAACTCAAGGCCAAACTTAGCCGTAGGATGTGCATTAAAATCACCCATCACATAAACACATTGCGCATCACCCTCTTCTATAATTGCGTTTATTGCACCCAAACAATCAATAAACTCAGTCAGATTATCGACGTTATCAACAGGCATATACACATTTATAATAATAACACATCCCGTACCAGTCGCTATTCTCACAGCCGCTAGGCGGTCACTACTACAACTAATAGGTGAAACATATGGAAACTTAGTTTTGTTCCACATAATGGCTAAGCCTACCCCTTAAAATACCTGCCGAAGTATCGACAGAAAACTTGGCAACACACCCAAAATCTGCATTAATTTCATTTACAAAATCTAAGTCGTTTTAGCTTATCCCATAATTCTTTTGAAGATGTAACATTCTTCACGTGTACGTATAAAGACGGGTCGATTGTCATTATCAATTTCGCTTTGGTTTTTTCGTCGTCTGCAGTTTTTATTTCTTTTCCTGCTTCTGGTTTCACGCAATGCTTCATGTCCTCCAGGATTAAGAAATTCTCCGCCGCGAAACACCATTCGCTGTAATTGTCGCGTCCCGTTAATTTGGTAACGTTGACTAGATAGTTCGCTGACATTTTTAAACTCCGATACACTCTAGTCCACTGCGATTCTAACAACAATCCGTCACGACACAGTTCAATCGCGTCTTGAAATCGTCTTTTAACACTTGCTTAGACTGCAAAATACTGGTTTCAGACTTTAAATCGCGATTAATTATGAGCGAGCGGCCCATAACCTAAAATAAAACAACGTTGCTTGCAAAGATAGACCAAAGACTAATTATATTTTAAATGGGTACACAGACAATATAGATGGCTGCACTAGCCATAGATTATAGATATACAACAACACCTATTCTTTACGATTACAAACTAGCCAACACTTCAATAACCAGAGTGAATACGATTAGAGACTTAGGCGTCACTTTTGACTCGAAACTTCTTTTTGACACACACATCGACAATATTATTAAGAAGGCTTCCAAGGCATTAGGTTTCATCATGAGAATTTCAGCCGATTTCAAAAATATCAAAACACTCAAAATTCTTTATTGTGCTTTTGTGCGTAGTCATCTCGAATACTGCTCACCAGTATGGAATCCGGTTTATAATACTTAAATCAATCGCATCGAAAGCATTCAAAAGAAATTCTTAAGGTACATTCAGTATAGATCCAAAACCTATTTACCTAATTATTACAGTCGTTGCAGAAAGTTCCACATTCTTCCACTAGTTGAGCGGAGAAAAATTGCCGACATGGTATTTTTGTTGAATTTGGCTAATGGTTCAACTGACTGTTCCGAACTGTTGGGTAAAATTGGGCTGCGTGTTCCATCCTTCACTTTAAGGAATCATCGACCTCTGTATGTCCCCTCTGTGCGGTGCATTTATCGACAAAACTCTTATATGATAAGAGCTAGCAGGGTATACAACTCGATGTGTCAGAGTGTTGATGGTCTTGATTTATTCTCCACCAGTGTTCCTAAACTTAAAAAAATGCTATGTAAAAACTTCTTTGAAGTTCACTAAAATCTATTCAACTTTTTCTTAATTCTCTCTGAATGCTTACTTCTTACTTTATCTTGCCTGTCTACTGTTTCTTGTGCAACCCATATAATGTCAGTGAAAACTTTTAATTGGCCTTCTTTCACTAACTGTCAACTATCTGTATCCTAGCTGTAAGTTTTCTTAAGAAATAAAATAAAATAAAATAAAAGAGAAGTGTCGTCTGCAAACAATACTATGTCATGATTATCCTTTATGAGGTAAGGTAAGTCATTTATATAAATAAGAAACAAAAACGGACCAAGAATTGAGCCCTAGGGTACCCCCATTCTTACTACGGATCCGGGAGATCTCTTCCCGTTAACATCAACTCTCTGAATCCTATCACTAAAATATGAAATAAGAAGGTCCAGAGAGGTGTTACGGATTCCGTAGTGGTGTAGTTTCCTGATTAATGTTTCATGAAGAACACAATCGAAAGCTTTAGATAAATCGCAAAAAATGCCCAAAGCGTCGCATTTGTCCTCCCAGGCATTATAAATGTGTCCTAAAAGTTCAACACATCAGTAGTTGAACGACCCCTTGTAAAACCAAACTGTTTTTTATGTAATAACTTATGTTTATTGAAAAAAGTTTGCATTTGTTCCAAAATTAATTAGAGTTTGAAAAAAATATTAAAATTAGAGTACTGAAATGGATCTATAATTAGTGGGGTCTGATGTACTACCCGATTTAAACAATGGTATTATTTTACTATACTTCATTAGATCAGGAAACTCACCACGGTCAATACAATCGTTAAATATTACAGCTAATGAAGGAGCTACAATGTTTATAATGGATTTAGCAACGTCCACAGAATGACCCCATAGATCGGCGGTCTTTTTAACATTTAAGGTGTGAAAAGTTTTAATTATATCTTTACAGGTGACATATAGAAAATTAAATTCAGAATCACATACTGAAACGTTTTCCCTTAGTAAAGACTCGGAAGCAGCAGGTGACGAGTTTAGCGATTTAGTAGTCGATACGGGAATATCCGCAAATAAATTTTCAAAGGTTGTGGCAACTTGAGTATCTGAATTTAAAATATTATCGCCAATAGCAAGGCTGTAGTCACTATTTCGGTTGCAAGACCTTCCCGGTTCTCTATTAATAATGTTCCATGTCATTTTAATTACATTACTACTATTTTTAGTTTTTGAACTTAAGTAACGTGACTTAGCTATAAAACAAACTTTTTTACTTACTTTGAATAATTCTTAACATACAAATTAAATTCTACAGTTTTTTAATTTTAAATAAACTAATACTATAGGCAGAAGGTTGATTCTAGGTGACGAAGAAAGTAATACGTGAGTTACCTACTGAAAGGGATATCAGCAGTACACCAGGGACAATGAAAAATTATCCCTTTTTGACTTTATTTGAATAAACTAATACTATAGGCAGAAGGTTAATTCTAGGTGACGATGAAAGCAATACGTAAGTTACTGCCAGGGATATCAGCTGTACACCAGGGACAATGCAAGATTATCCCTTTTTGACTCTACTTAAATAAACTATAAGGCAGAAAGTTAATTCTAGGTCACAAAGAAAGCAATACGTAAGTTACTGCCAGGGACATCAGCAGAACACCAGGGACAATGCAAGATTATCCCTTTTTGACTCTATTTAAATAAACTATAAGGCAGAAGGTTAATTCTAGGTGTCAAAAAAAGCAATACGTAAGTTACTGCCAGGAATATCAGCAGTACACCAGAGCCAATAGGTTATGTCATACCGGAGGCAAAGCTGCATTGATGGAAGTATACGAACTTTTGTAGTGGTTCTACATGTAGAAGCAAGACTACAAATTAATATGTTGAGGAAACTGCAGGAATATATTGTTAGGTGCCTTCGCGCCTGCCATCCAGACACATGGACATTAAGTGCCTTGGCTAATCTGCAAGTCCTTGAACGGACTTCAAAAACAGATATAAAGGGTGTAAAACATCTCTTAACGAAGCCGAAAAGCACTGGTTTTCCCCGTCATTGCGATCATTTTTTTGTTCTACACCATACCTGGGAACCTTCTAGTTACGGAGATATTGGGGATCAAAGTTCCACCTTTTTGACAAGTTTTTTTAAAAATACAAGTTTTAATTTAAGATTTTTACTTTAAATACCTCCACGAAGCCTGTACTATTCAATCCATCCACCAGCACAATGTTTTGAGTGCGTTACATTGAGTTCTATCACAAAACATGATTTATCACCCCAAAAAAAAAAAGTCGTTTCTCAGCAATAATTTTTGCGTAAAGTTACTTAGTTTGATGTACAGAATGCTTAGTTGACGTCTTTGTGATGAGGTTGTTTACACCCTGTATATATGGCAATTTATAGATGATCTCAAAAAGAAATCGAAATATGATGTTGTTCCACAAAGAAAGGACATTGGACACTGATATTATATGACAGCTAAGTTCATGTTGGTGAATGGAGAGGGAGAGGAAGACCAAGGAAACGATGGATGGATTGTGTGAGAACGATATGAAAGAGAAAGGTGTAAATGATAGCGTCACGGTTAACAGAGTAGAATGGAAGAAAAAAGCGTGTTGCGCCAATCTCATATAACATAGAACAAGGGCAGGAAGATGATGATGAGCTAAGTTCTGATTCCTGATAGAATTTTGTGAATTGGACATTTTGCGAACTGGACATTTTGCAAATTGGACATTTTGCAAATTGGACATTTTGCAAATTGGACATTTTGCAAATTGGACTATTTGTGAATTGGACATTTTTCAAACGCTGGACATTTTGCGAATTGGACACTGCACCTATACGATTGCTATCGTCACGTGGTGAAGAAATATTTTCCCGAACGATTTTCACAAAGATCCTTAAATACTGTTGCAAAATGAACATTCTGTTTTGGATCAATACGAAATTTAAATTAAGAACTATATTCTAGATAATAATATTAATCAAGGTAGATAGATGGTTTCTTATAATTTATTAGTCTAGCCATTCACGTGGCAATTCGTTCGCCTTTAATTAGCAAAATGACTAATTACGATACTTAATATTAAAATATTGTACTATTAATTTTAAGTGTTCATTCATGTGGCACTGTAAATTAAGTAGTCCATAATTCTTCTGTATTAAGACTTATTTTTTGACGGTAGACAAAGAGAATATGGTCCGTTGACTTTGCCGACGTTGACGACACAACAGAATACAACATCACGCCTGAAATCCCCAAGAGGGGTAGGAAGAGGTGTATCTAATAGTAGACCCACATTTCACCAGTTATGTTTTTAATCCAATATAATAAGGAACGAGCCTATTGCCATCAACCGGGCACAAATCTAGACTCCGTGGCTGCTACAAAAAAAAAAACAAACAAAATAAAGACACCCATGTCCTATGTCATGTGTGTGTGTGTGTCATGTCATAACTGGCGAATAATATATATAATATAATATATATAATAAATAATATAATATATCTATACATATAATAAATCTGTAGAAAAGTCATTTTTGTACATTGAAGAAATTGAAGCAAAAAATAGCCAGCGTGTGAAAAGATAAGTAACAGAACCCATTTCCATCATTTTTGAAATTTTTGTCTGTTTGTCTGTTTGTTTGTGCGCACATCACGTAAAATCTACGAATTCAATGCTGACAATGTTTATACATAAAAATTGTGTGTAACTTGGGGTATGATTTAGTGTTTGTTTCATTGAAATCGGTTAATTCTATCAAAAGATATATGAACTTAAAGTTTTCAAGAAGAACTTATCATCAAATGTAAGATACATACATGCAGCGACATCTGTTGAACTAAAATGATACCAATGACTAAAAATGTGCTCACCACAGTCATAACTTTTAAATCGACTGACCAGCTTTAAAAAAAATTATAGCATAGGTAATATACTTTAGCAGTTTAACATTTTGGTCGATAGACGGCGTTGTTCATTTCACTCCATTTTCTGAATTGAATGACCCTCGCCCGTGTCAGTTGCCTATTTTTTGTTTTTTTTTTTCGGATGGGAAATCATCAAATGACTCCTCCTGCTCTGGGCGGAGCAGGAGGGAGTGTCAGACTTTTACTGACTAAAACCCAGCCATGTTCCTTCATCGCCCTTTTGTTCCGGGGCCACGATATCTCTTTCGAACAGTCCCGCAACCCCGGCAGACATCGGTCCTTGCGGATCGGCCCTTCCTTTTTGCTGACTCTCTTTTAGGCGCGCGTGGAACACGAACGCGCCATCGACACGGCCTGCATGTCGTCATGAGACGGACGGACGGCGAGCTAGCCCATAGCCCACTGTCCACAGGCCCGCGCCTACGGTGGCCGGGGGCCACGTGGTTGCCCCGGAAGCCCGGGGCGTCTGCCGCGGCGGCCGGGACGTTGAGAGGTTCTCTCCCTCTCACGTTCCGCCGCCTCCTTCTCTAGCATTACTGCTTCGCAGAAGGAGATGACGGCGTCCCATTCCCTCTCGTGGACGCGAGAGGTCGCCGCCGCAAACATGTAAATTGCCTCAAGATTGGTTTTTTACCCGACGAAACAAAAAGAAGGCAGTTCTCAATTCGACGCGTATTTTTTTTAAATATGACCACGGATAACTTTTACAGAGAAGTCCGTACATGGTCCTTTTGTTTGTAAAAAGCGTAGGTACATCTCAAAGTTGGTCCCATTTATAATTGAAAAATCGTGTTTGGGCTAATTTCTTGCACCTTTGATGAGAACTTTCGACCTAGCTGGAGTATGACTGTCATCGAGTGTCTAAGGATGAAGGAGGTGGTGGAACGTGAGAGGGAGAGAACCTCTAAACGTCCCGGCCGCCGCGGGAGACGCCCCGTGCGTCCGGGGCCACCACGTGGCCCCCGGCCACCGTACGCGCGGGCCTGTGGACGGTGGGCTATGGGCTAGCTCGCCGTCCGTCTGTCTCATGACGACAGGCCGTGTCGACGGCACGTTCGTGTTCGACACGCGCCTCAAAGAGAGTCAGCAATAGGAAGGGGTCCGCAAGGGCCGATGCCTGCCGGGGTTGCGGGATTGTTCTAAAGAGATCCCGTGGCCCCGGAACACAAAGGGCGATGAAGGAACATGGATGGGTTTAGTCAGTAAAAGTATGACACTGCCTCCTGGTCCGCCCAGAGCGGGAGGAGTCATTTGATGATTTCCCATCCGAAAAAAAAGGCTGTCGAGGTAAGCCCTTTTTTGGAAAAACATAAGTAGATTATTTTAGCGATTAATGCAAATATATCGAAGAAATTAAATTGTTACCCACTTGGATCTACGTAGGTATATATGTATCTACTAATATTATAAAGCTAAAGAGATTTTGGTTGGTTGAACGCGCTAATTACAGGAAAACTTTTAGTGTTGAATAGTTATCGAGGATGGCTATAGGTTATCTAACATCACGCTATAATTAAAAGGAGCGGAGCATCAATGATAAATGTTGCAAAAACAAGGAAAATTTATTTCTTTCGATAGCTTCCTTTGCGGGCGCTGCATAAACGGTTAAAGTTGAGCAACAATCATGTATTAGGGAATTGTTCGTTTTAAAGCGTTCTAAAAAAAAACGCGATAGCATTATGTCTATCTTTCAAGGTTGACTCCACTCTCTCTAACCCTCTCTCTCTCATGTGACGCAAACGAAGTTGCGCGGGTCAGCTAGTTATTATAATAAAGCTCAAGAGTTTGTTTGTTTGGTTGGTTGAACGCACTATTTTCTGGAACTACTGGTTCGAATTTAAAAAAAAACCTTCAAGTGTTGGATAGTCCATTTAACGAGGAAGGCTATTGGTTATTTTACATCACGCTACAACTAATAGGAGCGAAGCATCAATGATAAATGTTGCAAAAACGGGGAAAATGTATTTCTTTTGAGAGCTTCCGTAGCGAGCGCTGCATAAACGGTTAAAGTCACGCAACAATCATGTATGATGGAATTGTACCTCATAAAAAGTATTAAAAACAATATCCGCGATAGCATATTATGATGTCTATCTTTTATGGTTGAGTCATACTCTCTCTAACCCTCTCTCTCTCTCATGTGACGCAGACGAAGTTGCGCGGGTCAGCTAGTACATAATAAGTAAGCAGCGGTGGCCCTGTGGTGGTGGCCCCGACTTACGTACAGTAAGTCGTGGGTTCGAACCCAGGCAGGCGCATTACGTTGTGTAATTTATTTCATCACCGCTGCTCTCAAAACGGTGAAGGAAAACATCGTGAAGAAACCGGCATTTCCTAGAACCAAAAAATTCAAAGACATGTGACATCTACCAACCCGCACTGGGCCCGCGTGGTGGATTATAGCCCATTCCCTCTCATAGAGAGGGGGCCTGTGTCCCAGCAGTGGGAACATTAATAGGCTGATGATGATGATAATAATAAATTATATATTTATTCAGAAAGCAGTACTTCTGGATACGGCACGTATTGTTAGGAGGTTCCTCTCTCAAGAGCCCTGACCACCGGTTGCTCGGACCCTGTTCCCAGCGCTGGTGGGCTACTATTTTTTGTATTTTTAAATGTTTTTTTATAGTGTTTTATATAGAAATATTTAAAAATGTTCAAAATATGTAATATAATGAATAAAAGAAAAGAATAATATATATAATAATAATAATATGGGTGTATTATTAGGTACACCACTGACTAACTCTTGGGGATCTATAGGCGTGACGTTATGTATACCGAATGAAAACAAACTTTAAACAAACTAGGTGAGAGTACTAATTAACTTGACTAACAGGCGTCGCCATTTTTTTTTTTACAGTTACTCGGCTGACTGCCAACGTTCGGCTTCCAACTAAACGTCACGAAGTTGCAAAAAGTTTTAACGACGAATTTATTGTTTCACACTAGTCAAGGTGACACGAAGAGGAGCACGTGGCTAAATAATAACAGCCGCTCGGGTCAATCGTTAGGTTAAGCCGTGCTTGCCTAGGTTGGTCTGTAGATGGGTGACCACCCATTACATACAAAGTTTCCTCCGTGCGTCGGAAAGCACGTTAAGCCGTTGGTCCCGACTGTCATTTGTAGATCTTTGACAGTCTTTAGGTAGTCAGTTGTCCGGACCAAAAAGTCTGACAACCAGTCTTACCAAGGGGTATCGTATTACCCGGTACTAACTGGGTTGTGAAGGTCAGATAGGCAGTCGCTTCATGTAAAATACTGGTATTCAGCTGCATCCGGTAAAACTGGAAGCCGACCCCAACATAGTTGGGAAAAGGCTAGGCAGATGATGACTAGTTAAGGTGACAGACAAACTAAGTTTAGGTAAGTAAACAGCATTGCTATGTATCAGCAATAAAACGCTGCGTCCCAGAAATAAAACGGCGGATAGCCATGGCTAAAGATGCTATGACACGCCTCCAAAACATCTGGAAAATCGTGGTATAAGTTTTAAACCGAAAGCCCGTCTGGTCAGAGCACTAGTTTTCCCGATTTTCCTCTATGGGGTTGAGACGTGGACAATCCAAACAAGAGAAAGACAGAGGATAGACGCATTCGAAATGTGGTGCTGGAGGCGGATGTTTCAAATTCCATGGACAGCCAAACGCACAAATGTGTCTATCCTTTCCCAACTTGATATCAAGACCCGATTGTCCACAGTTTGCCTTCAGCGTATTTTGACCTATTTCGGCCACATAATGGGAAGAGGAGATAGCAGCCTTGAAAAGCTGTTCATTGTTGGTAATACCGAAGGCAAGAGAACGCGAGGCCGGTCGCCAACACGATGGTCCGACCAAGTAAAAGAGGCTATGTCCTCAAGCAAATTTCAGCAGGTGGTGATGGCAACTTTGGACCGGAGTAGATGGAGGCAGATTGTCCGTTTAAAGGGTTCCAGTGACCACGATCCTCAGTAATGAGGGACCGATTGAAGAAGAAGAAGAAGATGTATCAGCATCATCATTCTCCTGCCCTTATTATCCCTTATAGCACGCACGTTCTCTACTTTTATATCTTTTTCACCCCATCTATTCGAAAAGGTCGACTTGGTTCGCCTTTAAGTGCACCCAAAGGTGGTGTTTTCTATAAGAAACTTTTAGCGGGCAGTAATGAGTTTTTAATCCTCTTTATAAGTGCGCCGCAATTACCTTTATACTACACCTGCTTGGAAAGTACCTTGATACTTTATCAAATTTACGGTAGAAAGTTTGCATATCGAACAAACATGCGGGGAGAAAACGCATCTGAGCGGGAGAGAAAAGTGTATGAAAATCCATTTGTTACGTGGTTTTTCTTTTTTAATTTTGGGTAAGACTATGCGCCGGTAACCTAAATATCAAAAGCCAAAAAATTTTTTTTTTTTTTTTACAGTGAGTTTTTATCTCCAAGTTCGCAAAATGACACTGGCCACTAGCTGTGTGTTGGATGGTGTCGGGCTGGCAGTGCGACCCTGCGGCGGCAGGATAAACAATTTGAAAAAAGAACATGTGAAAATTGCAGACGCCATTGGCGCCATTTCCAATTTGTGTGTTGTTTGAGGATTCAGTTTTCGTAGAAAGTAAAATAAAACTATCAAAATTTATTTTCCTCGTAGGTGTAGTATAAAGCACTATGTATCACTCGAGAGAAAGTGCGATTCCCGATCTCGGATGTTTTAAAGCCCTCGCCTACTCGACGGTAATCGGTCACTTTCTCCTCTCGGTGAACAATGTACTATTGCCGCGTACTTTTTGAATTGGGAACATACTAGTGTTCAACGCCCAAGAAATCGAACGCATTAATATTGTTTGAATAAAGACTGGCTGGTACGAGCGACGGCCCATAGTCGCGCTGCCGTCGGCTTAATAAAAAAAAAAGAAACCAAATTAAAAATGCGCGAACTACAGCCCGCGTTTTCATCAATTTTCACGGATTGTTAGAAATTCATGGTTTTGTTTTGAAAATGAGTTCTTCAAGTGATAGTGAATAAAATATGAGGCGCCTTTTATTTTCTCATAGTGGGTGATGAAAAGTAGAGTGTATCACTCGGACGCAATAGTACATTGTTCACCGAGAGGAGAAAGTGACCGATTACCGTCGAGGATGTCGTTTGAAGCCCGAGCCGTAGGCGAGGGCTTTAAAACACCCGAGATCGGGAATCGCACTTTCTCTCGAGTGATACATAGTGCTTTATACTACACCTACGAGGAAAAATCTTCATCATCACTATCACTACTTATCATTTTGATAGTTTTATTTTACTTTCTACGAAAACTGAATCCTCAAACAACACACAAATTGGAAATGGCGCCAATGGCGTCTGCAATTTTCACATGTTCCCTTTTCAAATTGTTTATCCTGCCGCCGCAGGGTCGCACTGCCAGCCCGACACCATCCAACACACAGCTAGTAGCCAGTGTCATTTTGCGAACTTGGAGATAAAAACTCACTGTAAAAACTTTTTGGCTTTTGATATTTAGGTGACCGGCGCATAGTCTTACCCAAAATAAAAAAAGAAAAACCACGTAAGAAATGGATTTTCATACACTTTTCTCTCCCGCTCAGATGCGTTTTCTCCCCGCATATTTGTTCGATATGCAAACTTACTACCGTAAATTTGATAAAGTATCAAGGTACTTTCCAAGCAGGTGTAGTATAAACTATATTTTTGGGTCGGGCGACTTTGAATCCCTCGCTACGTTCAGGATTCTACTAAAGAAGGGATCGCTACGCTCGGGATTCTACTCTAGAATCCTTCACCTTGCTCTGGATTCAAAAAAGTGCCCTCGCCGTAAAAATATTAGTTTGCTCCCTTATGTTACAATCTGTTATTATCATATCATTTTCCACACAGTTTATCCATCGTTTATTTGGTATTTTCCTACTCTTTCTTATCTATCACGCTCTTATCTCGTTCCAACATAGACCTCATCCATCGCTTTCCATCAAGCGTCATCAGGTCAACAGCACATTTTGTACAAAAAAAAAATATCTATCTTTTCAATTATGTATTTAAACCATAAACTAAACTAGACTTCAACAAAATAAACGAAACGGTTATTATTATTACTAAATCAGTAAAAGTTGTCGAAGTCTTTCAGTCTCTCAGAATTAGAACGCCGAAGTTAGCCATTTTCGTAAAAATCACGGCCGAAATGTAATAGCCCTCTTCAAGGTCTACTAGTGACACGTGTATTTCAACTAGTTCAGTGTCTACAAGTTCAGTGCTTTAAAGTTTTGTTTACCAAATAATTATCCTGGGCTTTGAATATAAAAAGGCAAGCTTTGTTTTATTTATCTACTTATTGGTTAGTCATTCCAAAGCCCTTTAGCAAATTATAATGTTAATTAGGTGAATATTTAGATACTTACGCCTACGTCTTTAATGATGATATTTATGAAAGACTAGGTATCACGCCTATAATCCCGAAGGGTTATGCAGAGGTGTAAATACTACACCCACATTTCGTCAGTTTGAAACTATGTATGATGAACTATGTATGGATGATGATTCCTCCCATCATGGGAGAGGCTTATGCCCAGCAGTGGACGTTATGGGCTGTTGTAGTAGTGTAGTATGATGAAACAGAAGCACTACTAACTCCACTTGACCGGTTGCATGCAATGGAGTGCAACAGTTTAAGTGTTGTAGGGATAGTGGAAGTGCGGTGGCACGTATGTACGTACCTCACATCACATGTGGGCACACTTATTATATATACATATACACACACACAAACCTGATCACACATTCACATACATTCACAATTACACGCACACAAAATCTCACACAGTGACACAAATATTAAATACTAGCTGACGTCCCGCGGTTTCAGCCGCATAGTTCCCGTTCCCATAGGAGTACGGGAATAAAATATAGCTTATAGCACTCACGAATAATGTAGCTTTCAACCAGTGAAACAATTTTTAAAATTGGTTCATTACTTCCGGAGATTACCCCCTACATACAAACTTACAAACAAATGTTACCTCTTTATAATATTATTACTAGCTGACGTCCCGCGGTTTCACCCGCGTAGTTCCCGTTCCCGTGGGAGTACGGAAATAAAATATAGCCTATAGCACTCACGAATAATGTAGCTTTCAACCAGTGAAACAATTTTTAAAATTGGTTCATTACTTCCGGAGATTACCCCCTACATACAAACTTACAAACAAATGTTACCTCTTTATAATATTACTAGCTGTTGCCCGCGGCTTCGCCCGCGTGAAGTTCGATAACTGTCCCACTGAATTATACTAAAGGGATAAATAGTTGTCCTACATGTAAATTCAGGTTATATACTATCTATGTGCCAAATTTCATAATCATCACAATTTATTATTACTATCACAATCACCATCACTATCACAACCACCATCACTATCACAACCACCATCATTATCACAATCACCATCACTATCGCAACCAACATCATTATCACAATCACCATCACCATCACAATCACCATCACCATCACCATCACAATTACCATCAAAATCACCATTACAATCACCCTCATCGTTTTCACAATCATTATCATCGTAATCACAGTCATTATCACACTCACCATCACCATCACTATCTCAATCACCATCACAATCACCATCACAATCACCATCACAATCACCATTACAATCACCATAACAATCACAATCACCATCACTATCACAATCACAATCACTATCACAATCACAATCACCATCACCATCACAATCACCATCAAAATAACTATCACAATCACCATCATCGTTATTACAATAATTATCATCGTAATCACAGTCATTATCACACTCACCATCACTATCTCAATCACCATCACAATCACCATCACAGTCACCATCACAGTCACCATCACAGTCACCATCACAATCACCATCACAATCACCATCACAATCACCATCACAATCACCATCACAATCACCTTCACAATCACCATCAAAATCACCATCACAATCACAATCACCTTCACAATCACCACCACAATCACCATCACAATGACCATGACAATCGCCATCACAATCACCATCACAATTACTATCACAATCACTATCACAATCACAATCACCATCACAATCCCCATCACCATCACTATCACAGTCACCATCATTATCACCAATTATCATCATTAACACAACCACCATAATTACCACAATCATTATCACAATCACCATCACAACCACCATAACAATCACAATCACCATCACCCTCACAATCACCATCCCAATGACCATCACAATCACCATCACAATTACCACCACAATTACCATCACAATCACAATCACCATCGCTATCACCATCACAATCACCACCACTCTCAGAATAACTATCACAATCATCATCACCATCACAATCATCATCAATATCAGTATCACAATCACCATCATCGTTATCACAATCATTATCATCGTAATCACAATCGCTATCATCATTATCACAATCACTATCATCGTAATCACAACCATTATCATCGTATTCACAATCATCATCATCACAATCTCCATCCTCGTCAACACAATCATTATAATCGTAATCACAATCATTATCATCGTAATCCGAATCACTATCATCTTAATTACAATCATCATGATCACAATCGCCATCACTATCTCAACCAGATACCGACCGATTAGGTTGCCTGTGAAAGTCAACACAAAGTAGTGGTTACGTGGAGTGAAGATGTAATTTTATTTTCTCTATTTATTCTACCCATATTTGTATTATTTTTTCGTTTACACTTTATGTATTTATTATTTATCCGTGTCTGACCGTGGCATCACTCTGTCTGGGCCCTATCAGAATACCAGCGCTGTGACGTTTTTTTTTTAAATGTTACAGCATCATGCTGAGATAGGGGCCTTTTGGCCTCGTACAGGACCAATTTCATTTCATGTTTTTTTTCTCTTTGTTTATTTTTTTATTTTTACTATTTGTAAGTACTGTTAATTTAACCATTTTTATTTGTGTGTTGTCCTGTGCGGGCTAATAAATGCTTTTTCTTTCTTTCTTTCTTAACCATAATCATTATCACAATCACCATCATTATCACAATCACCAACACTATCACACTCAAAATCACAATCACCATCACCATCACAATCACTATCCTCGTTATCACAATCATTATCATAGTAATCACAATAATCTACATCATTATAACAATCACCATCACTGTCACAATCACCATCGCTATCACCATCACAATCACTGCCACTTTCACAATCACCATCACAATCACCATCACCATCACAATCACCATCAAAATCACTATCACAATCACCATCATCGTTATCACAATCATTATCATCGTAATCACAATCATTATCATCTTAATCACAATCATCATCATCACAATCTCCGTCCTCGTTGTCACAACCATCGCTATCACCATCACAATCACCGACACTATCACAATCACCGTCACTGTCACAATCACCATTACAATCACTATCACAATCACCATCATCGTTATCACACTTATTATCATTGTAATCACAATCATTATCATCGTTATCACAATCATCATAATCACAATCATCATCATCGTAATCACAATCATTATCATCGTAATCAAAATCATCATCATCACAATCATCGTCATCATTATCACAATCATCATCATCGTAGTCACAATCATTATCATCTGGATCTCAAAATAAATGCCATTTTCGTAATCAGCACCCCTGATAATCTCGGTATCGACACCCATATTGATTTTTAGACATTTCAACCCCATCGCACCCCAACAGGGAATGGTAGTATTTCAGGTCTGCCACATTAAATCTTAAAATCGTTGTTTTTGTAATACACCCGACCCAATTCACCATAAAAATAATAACTATGTTGAATTTCAGGCTTTGTTACCCCATTTCCCCCTTTAGGGGTTGAATTCTGAAAAAAAACTGAAACACAAACGTTAATTCATTTATCGATAGGAGTACTCCTGTTAAGTTTCGAATAAAGTAGTCTAACTAATCTTATTACCCCACGTAATCTTTGGACTCCCGTTCCAACCCCTAAGGGGGTGAATTTTGAAAAATCCTTTCTTAATGCACCCCTAAACCTCATAAAGAACCTTTGTGCCAAATTTGGAATCTCTAGACTCAGCGGTTTAGGCTGTGCATTGATTTTTATACTTTGCCACCCCATTTCCCCCTCTTAGGGGTTGAATTCTGAAAAAACCTGAAACCCGTTTCTACTCATTTTTCAGTAGGAGCACTCCTGTGAAATTTCGAATAAAATATTCTAACTAATCTTGTTTTACCCATACAAACTTTAGATTCCCTTTTAATCCCCTTAGGGGTTGAATTTTGAAAAATCCTTTCTTAGTGCACCCCTAGACCACATATGGAACCTACTTGCCAAATTTGGAATCTCTAGACTCAGCGGTTTGGGCTGTGCATTGATTTTTATACTTTGCCACCCCATTTCCCCCTCTTAGGGGTTAATTCTGAAAAAACCTGAAACCCGTTTCTAATCATTTATCAATAGGAGCACTCCTGTGAAGTTTCGAATAAAATAGTCTAACTAATCTTGTTTTCCCATACAAACTTTGGAGCCCCGTTTAACCCCTTTAGGGGATGAATTTTGAAAAATCCTTTCTTAGTGCACCCCTAGACCACATAAGGAACCTACTTGCCAAATTTGGAATCTGTAGACCCAGCGGTTTGGGCTGTGCGTTGATAGATGAGTCAGTCAGTCAGTCAGTCAGTCAGTCAATCAGTCAGTCAGTCAATCAGTCAGTCAGTCAGTTTCTTCTTTTATATATTTAGATTACTAGCTGACGTCCCGCGGTTTCACCCGCGTAGTTCCCGTTCCCGTGGGAGTACGGGAATAAAATATAGCTTAGAGCACTCACGAATAATGTAGCTTTCTACCAGTGAAACCTTTTTTTAAATTGGTTCATTACTTTCGGAGATTACCCCCTACATACAAACTTACAAACATACAAACTTACAAACAAATTTTACCTCTTTATAATATTAGTATAGATTTATCTAATAATATTTGTTATGGCGTCTGTATGGTGTCGGACGTAAAGAATAGC
Organism: Xestia xanthographa; assembly: GCA_905147715.2. Taxonomy (NCBI): domain Eukaryota; kingdom Metazoa; phylum Arthropoda; class Insecta; order Lepidoptera; family Noctuidae; genus Xestia; species Xestia xanthographa. The sequence goes on along the minus strand of LR990666.1, from coordinate 21,664,817 downwards.
ACCATCCCATATCTTCCCGTGGGTGTCGTAAGAGGCGACTAAGGGACTTACCAGAGAATGGGCAGCAGCGTTCTCTGTGCTTTTGTAACAACCGTACTGCGATCGCCAACCCGCCTGCCAAGCGTGGCGATTATGGCAAAACCCCCCCTTGGGGGAGGCCTATGTCCAGCAGTGGACGTCTTTCGGTTGATATGATGATGATGATGATTTGTTATGGAAGAGCGGAGTCTCCCAATACAGGCATTACTTGCTTAAAGGAAGGCTCCAATCACTAATTCTGTTCTTGTAAAATGATTTTAGTTTTTTTTTTTTTTTCTTCAAGTCCCATGATGAAAATTTTCTATTTATGGGGTTTAGAATAATGTACTGAATACATGTTAACCATTTGTGCGTCAATATCCGTTCCACCATGTTTAAGGGCAATTTTACTAGTCTCCCCATCTGTTTGAAAAGTCTTTCAAAGAAACCTTTTTCTTTCGTATTCAACCTGCCAGAAAAGTATTAATAGAGTGTAAACAGACTTCACGAAGCCGTTAACCAAGCATTTTGTACATCAAACTAAGTATATATAAACTATAAACTATAAAATAATCCACACATCTGCAAACACACACACATATACACTCACAGATACACGCATGTACACTCACACACACACGCATTCACACATACAAACACAATTCTTTTTATTATTTTTTATTAATGTAATATCATTTTATTTTTGTAAAAAGGTGTTTCTCATTTACCTGCTTACCTCGCATGTATCACATCAACAAATTATATGATTGTGTTTTAATTTTAAGTAAACGCAACTCCGGCCCCCAAGATACAGGCGCAGCCTAGTTTGGGGACCTCTGTTTTCTAAATATTAATGTTAAAATTTTACTCGTTACGATTTTGTCAAAGTGCTAAGTTAGTTTAAGAAAATGATTGTAACAATGATTCAATAAATTTATTCATATTCTTAAGTAATCCTACGCAAAAAAATATTGCTGGGAAATGACTTTTATTTTGGAGTGAAAAATCACGTTTTACGGCAAAATTCAATGTTACACACTCAAAATATTGTGCTGGTGGATGGATTGAATAGTTTGGGGGTCATGGAGGTGTTTAATAAATGTTATTACATTAAAAAAAAAACTTGTGTAATATTTGTAACTTTGACCCCCAATATCTCTGCAACTAGAAGGTTCACAGGTATGATCTAAAGCAAAAAAATGATCGCAGTAATGGGGAGAACAAGTGCTTTCGGCTTCGTTAAGAGTTTTTTTACACCCTTTATTTTATTTCAGCCAAAGTTCAGTAGAATCATCGCCAATACAATAAACACACACCATCATAAAACCCACATAATATGAAACTCTCAACAAAATGTTTATTCATGAAAATCCTAAGCAGTTACAACATTATTAACATAAGGCTGTTCTCCATAATTTATGTAAAATTTTGTCATAAACTCATCATCTTTTGTTAAGATTCAAAGATGTAGGAACTCAACTCACAAAGTGTTCTCATGATCAATTTCTGTTGATAATTTCGACTGAAACAACATAACATCACGCATGTAATTACCGAAGCGTTAGGCACAGGTATACTAGTGGAGGGCCGTAGGCTACTGGTGGGCTGGGTTTCAGCGCGGGTGAGGCTGCTGGAGCCCAGACCTCTGAGGTGCTATCGCTGCCACGTGGGACACAGCGTGTCAGTTACAGTGCGCCTCGGAGGTTGACCGCAGTGGACTCTGTTTCCGCTGCAGTCAGCCCGGTCATGTGTCCGCAGTTTGCTGCGCCACGCCGCACTGCGGTGCATGTGCGGCGGCCGGCAAGCCGGCCGATCACCGGGCTGGGAGCAAGGCCTGCGCTCCACTCACCAAGGCCACCAGAGGCAAGGGAAGGCCCTCCGCCGCCACCACCACCGTTGCCACCGCCGCAGCCGCAACTGCCGCCACTGCCACTGTCGCCACCGCAGAGGAGCCTTCGCAGGGGGCCAGGGAGGAAGCGGTAATGGAGTGCCAATAACGGCGCCTGCTCTCAGGATCTGTTGCTCCAGAGCATGGCGCAGTGGTTGATTAACAAAGCTGTGGTCGCTGAGCCGTATTTTGCCCTGCGCAGGGAAGACTGGGTGGCGGACTTGAGCGGCTCAGTGACCATAGTGTCGTCGGCCGCCACCGGTACCCCGATCCTTGAAAGTGTCAGGAGGGGTCGGGGGTGCGTAGCAGCACGGTTCGGGGAGATCGTCGTAGTGGGAGTCTACTTCTCCCCGAGCCGAACTCTCGTCGAGTTCCACAACTCTCTCGCAGAGTTGAGCGTCGTCGTTGGAAACCATTCCCTCCCGGTGGTTGTCCTCGGGGACTTCAATGCCAAGAATTTGGCTTGGAGTACTCGTTGCACAGACGTGCGGGGAAGGATGGTGGAGAACTGGGCTCTGGAGAAGGGCCTGGTCGTCCTGAATCAGAGCTCTATTGCCACGTGTGTGAAGATGCGGGGCGAGTCGGTGGTGGACATTTCGTTCGCTTGCCCCGCTCTGTCGCCGCGTGTCGTTGACTGGCGTGTCATGGAGGGGGTGGAGACCTATTCTGACCACCGGTACATCTTGTTCGACGTCTCCACCCAGACCTCAAGCACGCCGGTCCAACAGGCCCCAAGTGGCCCGCGTTGGGCGCTGAGGCAGCTGGACCGGAAGCTCCTCCTGGAAGCCTCGATCGTGCAGGCCTGGGTGACATCACCGGACAGGCCTGCTGACATTAACAATGAGGCAGGGTGGCTCCAGGAGGCCATGTCCAACATATGTGACGTGGCAATGCCCTGAGTCCAGTGAAGAAGTGCCCGGCGTCAGGTGTACTGGTGGTCGCGAGAGCTGAAGTCTCTGCGCGAGGCGTGCGTGGCTGCGCGACACCTGTACGCCAGGCATCGCAGGCTCCGCATCCACCCACCGGATGCGGCAGCCATTGAGGCGGAGCTTTACGAGGGGTACAGAGCGGCAAAGACCGCACTCCGCGAAGCTATCCTGCGGGCCAGGGATCAGGTCCGCGAGGAGTTGCTGGGGACTCTCGATTGATATCCGTGGAGGCGCCCTTACAAGATGGTGCGGGATAAACTCCGCACCTGGGCCCCCCCACTGACGCAGAGTCTCCGGCATCAGCTCGTGGAGGACGTGGTGAGCGCTCTGTTCCCTTCGCGGGGCGAACATCCCCTCCCGCCTATGGCTCCGCCGCCAAAGGTGCCGGAAGTGCACCACCAGAGTGACGACGACGACCCCCGGCCACCGTAGGCGCCGGCCTGTGAACGGTGGGCTAAGGGCTGTCTCGCCGTCCGTCCGTCTCATGACGACAGGCCGTGTCGATGGCGCGTTTGTGTTCCACGTGCGCCTCAAAGAGAGTCAGCAAAAAGGAAGGGGTCCGTAAGGACCGATGCCTGCCGGGGTTGCGGGACTGTTCGAAAGAGGAACAATGATGCGATGAAGGAACATGGATGTGTTTTATTTAGTCAGTAAAAGTCTGACACTCCCTCCTGTCCGCCCAGTGCGGGAGGAATCATTTGATGATTTCCCATCCCAAAAAAAAAAACACTACTGATGAATTCATTTAACTAGCTTTCACTCATCCTCATACCAAATGCCGTATCTACCCAGTTGAAAAAATATAATATAACAAGCATACACCACTCCTGGGACACAGGTCTCCTCTCCTATGAAGTGGGGCGTATTCCAACGCAAAAGCTCATTGTACTAAGTAATTCGTGCTAAAGCTGTGAACATTAAATAGGAGAGGATTCCAGTAGAAAATATCCAAGATTTACAATTAATCTGCCTAGCCTTTTTAAGCTAAGTTGGAGTTGGCTTTCAGTCTACCCGGATGCGGCTGAATACCAGTATTTTACATGGGGCGACTGCTTGTCTGACCTCCACGGCCCAGTTAGTACTGGGTGAGTAAAACGATATCCCTTAGTAAGACTGACTGTCACAATTTCGTGTCACTGACTACCTGTAACGACTGTCAAAGATCTACAAATAACAGCCGGGACCAACAGCTTAACGTGCTTTCCGAGGCACGAAAATAACTCGGAAATTATACAAAAAAAAATGGTATTTATAACGATATCAAACTATTTTTTTACCTAAAAAGTTCATTGAACTTCTAAAACTAGCTTTCGTGACACCAAAACGTTAAAACACCAAAAAGCCTTTTAGAAGTTATTATTTATTTACAAAAACTCTACCGGCAGAAGAAAAGACATCGAAATAACTCAACCTTTAGAAAAAAAAGCTTTCCATACTTACATTCCAATAAAGTTGTCATAGCAACGACGATCTTTGAAGTGGAGGAAAAACAAAATACCTGTGTTTAATATTTATTTTGAAAATAAACATTTCAATTTCGATAAAAAAAGATGTTTAATTTGAAAAAATATTGATATAATGCTTCTTATAACACGTACCGAAGAACGGAACAGACTGTAGACGGAGTCGTAAGACGGTGCTGTAGCGTAACTTGGGAGAGGCAATATGCCCAGCAAAAGACTGTGATAGGCTGAGAACGTGAGAGGGAGAGAACCTCACGTCCCGGCTGCTGCGGGAGACGCCACCGTAGGTGCGGGCTTGTGGACGTGTGCCTCAAAGAGAGTCAGCAGTAGGAAGGGGTCCGCAAGAGCCGATGCCTGCCGGGGTTGCGGGACTGATCGAAAGAGATACCGTGGCCCCGGAACATAAAGGGCGATGAAGGAACATGGATGAGTTTTAGCCAGTAAAAGGTCTGACACTCCCTCCTACTCCGCCCAGAGCGGGAGGAGTCATTTGATGATTTCCCATCCGAAAAAAAAAGGCTGAGCTGTAAATCTACGTACTAAGCGTTTAAGGATTCTGCCCACTACACCATACTATACCAAAACCATGCTATGAACGTATCAGGCATATAAAAATTCTTTGTTTTGAAAAGTATGAGACTAAGCCTACAACAACGTCGCGTGCCACGAGCGTGGCGTTTCGGCTTCGGCAAAATATTCTTGCTGACAATTGTTGACGCTCCGTGCATGGCACGCGACGATGACGAGACGGTCGAATATATATTATATACGTAGTATCATACTTTTTTATCAAAGAACTTTTCTCAAGCGTACTTGGAAATTTGAGCATTATTTTGACAACCTTCTTCGAGATAAATCGAAATTGCTGAACTGGCCAGATACATGCGAACAGCGGCCGGCAAAAGTTATATGAAAATCCATATCTGTCGTGTTTAGCCGCCAAAAAAATTACATACCTTGGTAATAAACTCATATCTGTCGTGTTATTTAAAAATGGAACGATCTTTTACTGTGAAACATGGCAACCAAGGAGGTTACTTATCAAAGGTTTTATTTAAATTTCGAATCGGCCAGCAAATAGAAAGCAGTTTATTGAAAAAAAAAAAAAAACAAATGAACTCAATGCGAGAGTTTTAATTTCCTCGCATTATTTGAGAAAAGTACTATACAAGCCTTGACCACAACTAGGCGTTGATGGACTTACGTATTTGTGCCTCGGCTCATATTTACACGTTCGTCCATGTTCGTCCATCAATGCCTCTGTTGCTGGCCACTGTAGTAATGTACTAAAAATGATTACTGTAGCTAACGGTTTATTTGTAACTCTATGTTTTCTCAGACTTCCAAACATTTATCGATCTTAAACAAAGCATATAAAATTCATAATAAATTATTCAGCAATTTCTCAAGAGGCTTTCAACTGAAATCCATGCAATCGCAAATTATTCACTCACCTGAGTAAACCCAACGGTAAATAAAAACAAAAAAAGTATATTATTACGATACTCATATCCCTCTTTTACAAAAAAATCAATGTGCAAGAAAAATCCGTTCAAATTAAAACATTGGAATCACAAGTCATAACATTTTGGGCCTTATGAAAAAAATAAAGCATAAAACTTTATGGGGCCGTAAATATTCTTATGGGAGCGTGTGGGTGTGTCTATGGTTGAAGGTTTTATTTGAAGCAGTTACTACATTGATTTAGTATTTATTCAATTGTTTGAATTCAGGGGTTTGTAGCTAAAAGATAACAAACGCACGGGTTGATCTTCAAGGTTAAGCAGCGATTGCCAAGGTCAGTCTGAAAATAAAAGGGAATATGCATGAATTTTTATGCTTTTTTAAATTTCGATACGGAATGTTAAAGTACTATAAAAATAATGACAAAAAGCAAAATCAACACATACATCGGCCAAACAACACAAAAGTTATAACCATATAAACTTTTGTTTCTATCTCTTTCTAGATAAACGGAATTTAGTATGGATTTTGTACGTCGATGCAGAAGCATGACGTCATTCGCTTTATCGGATCTCTCTGTCTAATCAGCAGTTTCAAATGCTTATAACTAAGCATTTTTTATAGATATTAAAAAAATATTTCGCTTTGCTATTTCTGATGTTATTATGCTTTGTTTAGAGTGATAAAAAAAAATCATGCATAATACCCTATTGTGATGACCACTTATTATCGTGTTCCGTCCATGCTTCGGAAAGCGCAGCAATGTTAAGCCGCTTTTCAAATCTTTGGCAGTCGTCAAAAATTCATATCGCTGGATATTACACACAGCGCCATCTAGTGCCTTACTAAGCAACGAGGCTTGTGTCGTGAACACCAGATAGTTGATATACTACATAGATACTTTTTGTTTGTAAATACATACTTATTATACATATAAACATCCATGACTCGGAAACAAATGTCCATGCTCATCACACAAACATTTGCTCCTACCGGGACCCCAGAAGTGCCTCACTACCGCTGCGCCATTCGGGTCGTCAAGAAACCCGAATGTCTGACGTGCAGACTAAAGGTTATCGCATTACCCAGTAATTGGATTATGAAGGTCAGATAGACAGCTAGTCGCTCCATGTAAAATACTGGTACATACAAGGGAGAATGGAAGAAGCAAATGTGTAACGCCAACCTCAAATAGAATGGGGCAAGCGCAGTAAGATGACGATGATGATGAGGGGATGATTTTCAAAAACATATTTGTTTCATCCCATAAGTTTCTGAACGCAGTTTTTTGACGTTTGACAGATGACGTTTCAGTTGTCAGTTAGATGACGTTTTTGGTTGTCTGTGCGAGCTTGGTTGGGAAGAAACTTGCTTCCGTTGTCTTGTTTTTTTGGTGCACGCTGTTTTCGTGTAATTATTGATTGAAACTTTGAGTTAATGTTAATCCGATACAATCTTGATCGGTGTTTGATATTTTGTTGATAATTGAGTGAAAATTGAGAAATCTCGCCACCTTGGGTCGTGACCGCGAGTAATTTGTTGGTTATGTAGCCGGCCTTTGTGTCATTTGGACGCCGGTAACTTCCTAAATTCAGTGCTGGACTATTGTAAATCCCCAATTGGGTTAGCAAACCGGTATAAGATTCAGTTGGACATTGACTGAAAAGTGCCACGTGTGTGATCTGAAGGTTTGATCAGGGAGTCGACGGTACGCGCTGTGGGGCGTCCTTTGGATACCGTCGAATCTACATAACTTACATGCACGACACAAAACACATTTACACTTACACCCCACCCAGATACGACGTGACCAGGGACTACGTCACATCACCAGTACCAACGTGATGGTAAGTGTATCTAACAGTTGTTCCCCTTGTCGATTGGACAAGTATTATTTTGATTAGGGCTCCGCGTAATCGCGGACATCGTGAGTCTGTTGGTGCAGTCTCACACAATATTAATATTCATTACAGTACACTCTATTGTTGTGACATTAGTGATATCTTTATTTTTTTTTCCTCTAGAAGAATAACTTTTAGAAAAAAAATGATCAATCTAAGAAAAATGCTACAAATTTCAAGTAAACTTTTCACATTAGAACAAAGAAAGAGAAATTTTGGAAAATAAAAATTGTCGGTATTCTCAAATAAAAAAAACCGGCCAAGTGCGAGTCAGACTCGCACACGAAGGGTTCCGTACCATTGACTATATTTAGTATTTGTTGTTATAGCGGCAACAGAAATACATCATCTGTGAAAATTTCAACTGTCTAGCTGTCCCGGTTCATGAGATACAGCCTGGTGACAGATAGACGGACAGACGGACAGACGGACAGACGGACAGACGGACAGACAGCGAAGTCTTAGTAATAGGGTTCCGTTTTTACCCTTTGGGTACGGAACCCTAAAAAACCGGCCAAGTGCGAGTCGGACTCGCGCACGAAGGGTTCCGTACCATTATTATCAAAAAAGGGCAAAAAAATCACGTTTGTTGTATGGGAGCCCCCCTTAAATATTAATTTTATTCTGTTTTTAGTATTTTTTGTTATAGCGGCAACAGAAATACATCATCTGTGAAAATTTCAACTGTCTAGCTGTCACGGTTCATGAGATACAGCCTGGTGACAGACAAACGGACAGACGGACAGACGGACAGACGAACAGACGGACAGACGGACAGACAGACGGACAGACAGCGAAGTCTTAGTAATAGGGTTCCGTTTTTACCCTTTGGCTACGGAACCCTAAAAAACGAAATTCGAGTTTTTTCGTATGATTTGAATTTTGAATTTTATATTTCGAAAAAAAAAAAACTAAGCATGCCATAATGCTTCTACTCCGTTCACCATTTTTTTTTAATGATAAAAAAACCTGTATTTAATTAGTCGTTCCTACTCCACTGTTGGGCAAAAGTCTCACCTAAGTTTTCTCTCTCTTCTCATCTCAAATTAGCAATCACGGTAAGCATCTAGGTCATAGCGTTATTACAACCAAAAAAAAAATTGTTGATCACTGTAATAAAATCCGAATTTAGCCCAAAAAAATACCATATTCATATAATCGTATCATATTGTCCCTGATGTGAATACTCAAAACGGATTAATCCCTCTCTCCCTCCCCCATCGCCTCCCTATATGAATTTTTATGACCAACAAACAGTAATTATAATAAAAATGAAGGATTTCAGAGTCATTAATATGTTTTTATATTCGGTATCCGTACACGAGGACGTAAATATGCGATTATGGTTCTAAATGGGGAAGATACAGTACTAATTGGAATTAATTTTCGCGTGGAGATGTTCTATAATTTGATGGGGATGTTATTTTTTTTGGTCCTGAGTAATAATACAAATATTCAGATGTGATTTTAATATAAAAAGCAGAGAAAATGTGTGATGTTATTATGGGCTACGAGATTGCTACGGCGTAGCGGACGCGTAGACGGCGACGCTACGCCAGCTACAGCTTCGTAGCAAATAACTGCCACGCGTTCAATAAACTTATCTATCGAAGTTGATCATAATTTTATTGCGTCGTATATTAATGTAGATTTTATAAACAATTTATGTATCTTCATAATCACTACAGAAAAGTTTTAAAGGGTTCTGGATTTGTGCCTGGTTAAGATCACAACACAGTAAATGAATATGCTCTGCTGGAAATAAGCATGGCGACAACTAAAGCCCATCCCATACATACATACATACACACATACTTTCACATTTGTATTAGTAGTAAGAATTTAAATCTGTTATCTGCTTACCACGTTCAAGAGATAGAAGTGTCTAAATGTTTACGCTATAAGATTACTCTTAGACCTTACCCAATCTCAACAATATTACCAGTCAATCAATAAAACAAACAAACCCTCTTATTTCCGTGTCCTCAGTCCTGAAAATACTTTCACACCTGAAAAATGACAATACAAAAAACAATATCGGAAAACTTTACGACCGAACCTCGTATTTACATAATTCGAGGCTCGGAATTGAACCCGCTACCCGCCTGAGGTTAATAGTATGTATTTGTGTTGTTGTAAAATAAATTTCGGATTCATAAAATGAGAATTGATTTCCTGTATTCTATCAATCCATTGAATTGAATTACCATATTGTAGTATCGGAATTCTCCCCTCACCCTTATTACTTGGGATTTACATTAGGAGGAGCTCGTGGCTAAATAATAACAGCCACTCGGGTCGATCTTCAGGTAAAGCCGTGCTTGCCTGAGTTGGTCTGTGGATAAGTGACCCCGGAGTACATACCGAGTGTAGCCGTGTGGTATCCGGCAGAGTAGAATAGAACCAACCCATTACACTCACGGGTGTCGTATAAGGCGACTAATGTCTGAGGCAGAACACCTTGCGCCTCCGTAGACCAGAGAATGGGCAGCAGCGTTTTCTGTTAGTCTTTCATCACTGCGATCTCCAATCCACCTGCCAAGCGTGGAGATTACGGCAAATTCCTCCCATCATGGGAGAGGCTTATATCCAGCAGTGGACGTTATGGGCTGTTGTTGTTGTTGTTGTTGAGTACATACCGAGTTTCCTTCCTAACTCGGAAAGCAAGCCGTTGGTCGCGGCTATTAATTGTAAATGATAAATGATGTTTATTTTGCAAGTAGGTTTTTACAAACACTTTTACACGTCATTTTTTTTAAACTAGATGGGGCCGGTGTTTCGTACCTGAAACAAACTCAGAGGTCATAGTCTCTTTTGAAGTCCGTACATAATCTTGCTCAATTTACATGAGGACTCGGAGGAGGAGGAGGTCATGTAGATTTTTGACTGTCGTTACAGTCTGTCAGTGGCCCGAATGTCTGACAACCAGTTTTACCAAGGGGGATTCTAGTGTACACCCAGTACTTATTGGGTTGTGTAGGTCAGGTAGGCAATCTCTCCATGTAAAATACGTGTATTCAGTTGAATCCGGTAAGACATGGAGCCCCCTAGGATCCCGCAACGAAATAGATCGGAAAAGAATAGCAAAGGAGTATGAACAACTTAATTTCAGAATATCCGTAGGAGACCGAACAATTGATAGGCACAAAGAGGACTAATTAAAGTTACTCAGATCAATATTTCGTATCGTATTCAAGATGACGTACCTATTTATTTCAAGGAATGCAATTTTTAAAATATTTACATAGATAATTCTAAAAAGTCCCATCTTTCCCACAAGATAATTATAGTAAATTCTGTGAAACGGGTTTTCAAGAGAAAAACAACAACAAGCTCTTTTCGATACGTTGAAAAGTCATGAGAAGCGGTTATTAAAATATATTCTTGGAAAACTGTTAACTGTATAAGCAGGTTGCTTACGCAAGTTTCTGTAGTAAGTTTATTTTTTTTACTATATTAACATATCCGAACGTGGTATATTTCATTATTGCGTATGCGTTTCCAAACGCGTCTCCTACGTTATATTTTTTCTGTCATGTTGCCAACCGCAGTTTTGAACTACCCATCTCCTTCCTTCCTACTACGCTCCCATGCGACAGAAAGAGAAGGAGTGTCGCCGCCTACGCCCAATCAGGGCGCGTTTCCGCAGTGACTGGCAGAAGAAGAACCACGCCATGATTGAACACTCTCTTGGATCCGCAACGTCAACCGCTTAACACCTCACGCAATACTGCTGAGCTTTGCGGCGCGCGCCGCAAAATACACCAAACCGCACTAAATTCTAAACTAAAAACAATCTGTGAATGTCGGCCGACACGGTAAAATAAACATAAGTGAAGGAAGAATCCACCAGAACACGCGCTGGGCTTCAGCACCTCCAGCGGCATCAGCCATCGTCCCAGGCGATCATCTTTATCATCAGCTTCCAAGTAAGTCCTTGTTTCCCTACATAAAACTGCGTGCCCGGCAACATTCTATCCCGCATAAATTAATTTCCCGCCAAAATTTACAACCCGCGAGGTCCTTCGAACCGCTATCCCAACTTATCAACATAAGTTTTTGGTCCATTCGAGACGGATTCAAAGAATCAGCATTTATAGGTCTCATACCTAGGATTTAGGTCAAATACCTAAGTTCGTAAAACCGCCATATTGAACGCGTACTAACGTTCGTACATCCCGCTAGGTACATATTCATTGAGAACTACTGTACTAACTTAATATTGCTCCTCCTGCATTAAAATAGCTTAGGTCAATATTAAAACCGCTAATTATCGTGAGTTAGCTCGGCAAACTTGCCTACAACATACTCAACCGCAATTACTTCTTATACCCGCTTATAATAAAATTATTATTATAAGTCTACCCGCTATACCTAAATTAATTTGTCCGTTGTATTTTCTAGAATAATCCATTATGGAAGAACTTAAAATGAAAGTAAAATTACTTCAAGCTAAAAATCAAGCAATCTTTGAGCATTTATCGTCGTTATACGAAACGTCAAAGAAAATAAATACGACTAGTATTGAGCTTCGTTCGTCGGAAACGTTCATGTCAGACACACAAATACTCTCAGTCACTCGTCAGGAATTTAGTAATAACCTAGATAAAATAAATACATATTCTTTACAAATTAATCCAGATCATAAAATCGACTATAACAGTCAAATATCCTTTGACGGCGTTTACACTCGTGTCGAGAGAGTGCGCTCACTTATCGCCGCGAAGTCTTCAAGGTCATTAGAGGACTCAATGTCTCAGGACAACGCGAAACATTCTAAAACTTCTATCAAACTACCTCCAATTCAGATTCCGTTCTTTGATGGTAGAATTGAAAACTGGCCTGTTTTTTATGAATCATTTAAGTCAAATATCCATAGTAATATAAATCTCACAGATTCTCAGCGAGTGCAGTACTTAATGGGTAACCTAAAAGGAAACGCATTGCAGATTACCGCAGGAATTATTCCATCAGGAGAAAATTATGCTTCTATGTGGAACAGCTTAGTTCAAAAATATCAAGATAGGCGAGCACTGGGCTCACACTACATGTCTAACATATTAAATATTAAACCTGCAACGAACAATTCCGCTTCTTTAAATAGTTTTATTGAAAGTTTTCACGCTTCTGTTTCTGCCTTAGAACAATTACAAATTAACGACATAAAGGATTTCATTTTATTAAATTTAGCTTTGAAAAAATTAGACCCCGCTACTATACATTTATTCGAGATGCATATGAGAGATGAGGAGATTCCTAATTATACGGATCTCGTTGAGTTCTTAAAATCGCAAGTTAAAATATTAGATAGGACTATTTCTTCTCGAACTGCATCAGTAAATAAAAATAACTCATACCGTAACCAGTCACGTGATAGTACAGTGCATACCTTTGTTGCTTGTGACAATAACCAAACTTGTTTATACTGTAACAAAAATGATCATTATAAGCTGTACACCTGTCCAAACTTTCAGGCACTATCAGCCAACGCGCGTTTGGATTTTATTAAAAACAAACGTGGATGTGTAAACTGTCTTAGTGCAACGCACACTGCTTCACAGTGTAAATCTATACATACTTGTAGAACATGTAATAAAAAGCATCATTCGCTCTTGCATCTGGAGCAAAGTTCGCCGCCGCGATCGATATCGACTGACGCTGTACCTAGTTCCGCGCACTCACAACAGGTGGCGCTGTGTGCATGTTCACGCTTAGGCACAAACATATCGCGCACTACTGTACTTTTGTCGACAGCACAAGTCTACGTTGACAATAAACATAACAAATACGTTTCTGTAAGATGTTTGATCGATAACGCTTCACAGAACAACATAATTACTTCAGCTTGTTGTAAGAAACTACAATTAAATATTATACCGCTTTCAAATTCATTTATAAAGGGTGTAGGAACCTCTTCACGGCCTATTATAGGTTACGTCGAGATAACAGTTACTGCTAAAAATAAAACTAATTCTTTTAAAATAACCGCTCTTGTGGTTGATTGTATAACGGATAATTTACCATCACACTTTGTGGATACCTCTGCTATGCAACATTTGTTCGAATTACCGCTGGCAGACCCCCAGTGGCATATACCAGGTGAGGTTGAGCTGCTTCTAGGGGCAAAGCTGTTCCCGTATTTATTACTCCATAATAAAATTATCTCACCTACCGCGCCTTCCGCAATTGAAACCGTGTTTGGTTATATTCTTATGGGTGAGGTACCCACTAGTTTACATATTATTAATAGTTCCGCTGATTTAAATACCGCTTCATATTTTTCTACCGCGTTGAATATAGATGACTCGTATTGTTTTCTGTCGTTAGACGAATCTTTGCATAAATTCTGGAATATCGAAGAAATTCCTTCAAAATCTTTTATGAGCCCCGCTGAACGGGAGTGTGAACAGCTGTACGCTTCTACGGTGTCACGTGACTCCGGTGGTAGGTACTGTACTGCGTTGCCATTCTGTAAAGATCCAGATTCACTCGGAAATTCTTATGCTGTCGCTTATCGACGCTTAATTAATTTGGAAAAAACTAAGCTTCGCGACCCTGCTTTGCGCGCTAGTTATAATGAAATTATTCAAGAATATATTGATCAAAATTATTTAACTGAAATTACACCTAGTGCTGCTGATCAGACTATAGGTTATTACATACCGCATCACCCTGTCATTAGGAATGATAAACAAACTACGAAAGTGCGCATCGTTCTTGACGCGAGCGCTAAGTCTCATAATGGCGTGTCATTAAATGATTTGTTGCACACAGGGCCGAATTTACAGGCTGACATATTTTTATTACTTTTAAATTTCCGTTTGTTCCCTATTGCAGTTACAGCCGATATAAAACAGATGTATCTTCGAATTGCTGTTATTGATGAGCATCGAAAGTACCAGAAAATATTGTTTCGATTTAATACAGCTGAACCTGTACGCGAATTTCAATTTAACCGAGTTGCCTTTGGTCTTAAGCCCAGTCCCTTTCTAGCCATGCGCACTGTGCGCGAGCTTGCAAAGGATGAAAAACATCGCTTCCCGCGCGCATCCATTGTCGCTTCTCATGAGCTATATATGGATGACTTGGCTAATTCTACCCCTACTCTGGAGGAAGCCAAGATTCTCTCCGCTGAACTTATCGCCTTATTTAAGGCTGGGGGCTTCGACCTTACTAAGTGGGCAAGTAATTCCTCGGAACTACTAGAGGCTATTCCACACTCCAACCGCTCTTCTATTAACTTCTCTGACGGGGATAATTTAAAAATTCTTGGACTCAAATGGATTCCTTCCGAGGATTGTTTCACCTTTACTACATCTAATGTGGACAAAAGTTGTACTAAACGCTCCATACTTTCTACTGTTGCCCGTCTGTGGGATGTTCTCGGTCTAGTAGCACCTGTAGTTCTATTCGCGAAATTACTCATAAAAGAATTATGGAAATTAAATACAGATTGGGATGAGACTCCACCCGATTCTATTATACTCCTTTTTCAAAAATTTAAAGAGCAATTGCCTCTACTCTCTTCTTTAAAATTGCCGCGTCATGTAGCCGTTACTATGGGTTGTGTGACAAATATAGTAGGTTTTGCTGACGCTAGCATGAATGCGTATGGCTGCGTCATATATTTACATGTCACCGACGCAAATGGTAACACACACGTAAACTTGGTGTGTGCTAAATCCAAAGTTGCACCTGTTAAGGTCGTATCTCTGGCTCGTCTAGAGCTTTGCGCTGCTGTTCTTTTATCTAATTTAATTAAATTAGTTTATGACACTTACCGCTCTCGTACCGCTATTAATAAAATATTTGCCTTTTCCGATTCTACAATTACACTTTCATGGATTCATTCCTCACCGCACAAATGGAACATTTTTGTTAGCAACCGTGTCGCTAAATGTCAAGAAAATCTTGATCCTAAACATTTTTATCATATTAACGGTAAAGAAAATCCTAGTGACTGTTTGTCTCGAGGTCTTCTACCTGAGCAGCTACTAAATCACGATTTGTGGTGGCATGGCCCTGAGTGGCTTCTGCGCCCAACTGCTGAGTGGCCTATCACTCCGTTTGTTTCCTCATGCAGTGAGCAGTTGCCTGAGTTTAATAATAAATCTGTAACGTTAGTATCTATCGTATCAGAACTTAATTTAATATATAGCCTTTCTCAAAAATTTACATCATTAAATAAAATATTGCGCATAATTGTATACATTTTAAGATTTTTACATTTTATTCCTTATGACAAGTCACATAAGACAATTACTGTCCGTGAATTAGATACCGCTGAAATTTATTTAATTCGTTGTATTCAACAATTTCATTTTTTAGATATTTATGACGAGATTAAAAGTAATAAACTTCGCTCACAGTTTAAACGACTCGATCTCTTTATAGACGAGCATAACATAATCAGAATCGGAGGCAGGTTGTCAAATGCGAACCTTCCTTATGAAGCGCAGCATCCCGCTCTTTTACCTAAACATGATAACTTTACACATGTTTTAATAGATTATTATCACCGCATTTATTGTCATGCCGGTGTAAGCCTTCTTAGCTCTCTATTACGCCAAAAATATTGGATCCTCTCTTCTAGGGGTGTCATCAGACAAAGAGTACACGCTTGTAACTTTTGTTTTAAAGTTTCTCCTTCTCACCTCAGCCCAAAGATGGCTGATTTACCCGCTTGTCGCGTGCAAGAGACTAAAGCTTTCGTGCATACGGGTGTGGATTACGCTGGTCCCATCAAAGTAACTTTATGTAGACGCAGAGGTCAAAGAAGTCAGAAGGCTTACATATGCTTATTTATTTGTTTCGTTACCAAAGCAGTTCATATTGAATTGGTTACCGACGTGTCATCGGACACTTTTATTTCTGCTTTTAAAAGATTCATTTCCCGCAGAGGACCTGTTTCTTATTTATATTCCGACAACGGAACAAATTTCGTTGGAGCCAAGGCTCAATTGCAAGAACTACTTGCTAACCGCTACCGCATAGAGTGGAAAATGATTCCACCCCGCGCTCCCCATTTTGGAGGGTTGTGGGAATCTAATATTAAATCCATTAAAACACATTTATACCGTGTTATCGGTTCTCAACTCCTCACTTACGAGGAGCTTTCGACTGTTCTCACTGAAATTGAGGCAGTTCTAAACTCTAGACCGCTCTGTGTCCTGAATGAGGATCCGTACCCAGAACCGCTTACTCCCGCGCATTTTATAATGGCTTCTCCGTTGACTTCGTTGCCTGTCGTGAACGTTCCCGAAACAACGAAGCCTCTAACTTGCCGCAAAAAGTTGCTTGACCAAATGGTTTGTAGCTTTTGGAGAAGATGGCGGATAGAATACTTACATAACTTACAAGTTAGGCAAAAATGGTTGACTGCCGCAGACAATATTAGGATTGGTACAGTGGTTCTCATGCATCAGGATGATGTCCCTCCTTTACGTTGGCCAATGGGCATAATCACCGAAGTTTTCCCCGGCAGGGATGGGACAACCCGCGTTGCTATGGTGAAGACATGCAGTGGTTCTTTTAAGAGACCCGTTGTCAAATTATGTCCTTTACCTTCCCAGTAACATAACCGCGTAATTAATAACCTAACTTATTTAATTTCATATATTTAAATTATTAATTTTTCTCTTTCTTAGCCCGCTTTAATATAATTTATTTCCCTTTTTGAGAATACTACATATCCTCAAACCCGGGCAGGATGCTTACGCAAGTTTCTGTAGTAAGTTTATTTTTTTTACTATATTAACATATCCGAACGTGGTATATTTCATTATTGCGTATGCGTTTCCAAACGCGTCTCCTACGTTATATTTTTTCTGTCATGTTGCCAACCGCAGTTTTGAACTACCCATCTCCTTCCTTCCTACTACGCTCCCATGCGACAGAAAGAGAAGGAGTGTCGCCGCCTACGCCCAATCAGGGCGCGTTTCCGCAGTGACTGGCAGAAGAAGAACCACGCCATGATTGAACACTCTCTTGGATCCGCAACGTCAACCGCTTAACACCTCACGCAATACTGCTGAGCTTTGCGGCGCGCGCCGCAAAATACACCAAACCGCACTAAATTCTAAACTAAAAACAATCTGTGAATGTCGGCCGACACGGTAAAATAAACATAAGTGAAGGAAGAATCCACCAGAACACGCGCTGGGCTTCAGCACCTCCAGCGGCATCAGCCATCGTCCCAGGCGATCATCTTTATCATCAGCTTCCAAGTAAGTCCTTGTTTCCCTACATAAAACTGCGTGCCCGGCAACATTCTATCCCGCATAAATTAATTTCCCGCCAAAATTTACAACCCGCGAGGTCCTTCGAACCGCTATCCCAACTTATCAACACAGGTATTACGTAATATCGTGTAAACCAAAATATAAAGGCTTTAAAGGCAAGTGCCTTTAAAGCCTTTATCTTTTGGTTTTTACATAAAACAATAATTTGTTTATTTTTGCAGTATTTCCGGGAAACTGAACAAGAGAACACGGATAATGGCTACATAATTATTTTACCATTCCTAACTTTATATATGAGCTATTTGTATTTAATATCGAAAAGGAAATTATTTTGATAACATGAATTTACTTACAAATTTAAATAAACCCACGCTTTTATCTGGGAATACGTTTCAGAAAAATATTTTAGGTCGTTCACCCGTGGCCTTTTTGTAGCGAAATGACAACTATAAATAGAGGACGCCTTAATGCTATTGAAAAACCAGACATCATTTTAGAATACTACTTTTATTTCACAAGCGCTAAAAATAATCTCAATCACAACTTTATTGACAAAAGGAAAAATACAAAAAGCGAGACAGAAAATAGCATATTGGCAGATTCGTCTCAAAACTAAGTTGTTATAGTCGGGGAGAACAAGTGCTTTTCGACTTCGTTGAGGTTTTTTACACCCTTTATAAAGTAACTCTAATATCGAAACACTCTAAATGTAAGGTTCTAGATAAAAGTACTCCTATTATTAAAAACAAATTGCCGTGATTATATTTATTCCTCATTTCATCTGAGACTGACTGAGAAGAGTATAATAACTGTAGGCACCTTTCAGGATCTGAAAAAAATAAAAAAATAATACTATTACGAGAGAGGAAAATAAAAATGAGACCATAATAATCAAGGTTTTTATTACATGTGTGGTAATGAATGTTGTTTTAAGAAGTTCTGGCAATTTCTTTGATTGTTGCTAAGGCAATATTTGATTATAATAAATGATCGTAAATGTTTTATTTCCGTAGCATTTATTTGCTTAATAATATATTAATTAAAACATTGAAATATAACGTTTTAATAATTATATTATGTTTTGTAGTAAATTATTATTTTCGCAAAGGTTACGGATTATTGCTGATATCACGTGATGTCTAATTTCGGTTGGAGCACAAAATAGTATTGCGTGGTGAAGCGAATGTGGGCTCTGGGCGTATTATACGTCTCCATGCGCAAGGCTATAAGTAATGCACTCCAAATTAGATTAATGATTAAAATTAGATTAGATTAAGTCGGAGTGTTTGAAAATCTTGAATTCATCCATTTATCAGTCTTTCACTTACAGTCTGAACTGCTGGGTCTAACTTAAATCTTATTAGATAAATTATATCTTTCTAACTATTGTTTTATCTCGCTATTGTAATAGCCCATTGGAATAATTTTTGTTATAATTTAAGCAAAATTGATAGTCATTTTACTTCTAAACCAGACTTAAAACACATAGGAGGAGGAATAGCTCGTGCTTAAATAAAAACAGCTGTACGGGTTGAAGGTAAAGCAGCGCTTGCCTAGGTCGATCCGTGGATTAGTGACCATCCACGACTTACCGTGTTTCTTTCATGTTTTGGAAAGCACGCTATTTTGTTGGTCCCGGCTGTCATTTATTCATCTTTGACAGTCGTTACAAGTCATACCAAGAGTATCATATTACTCAGTACTAACTGGGTTGTGGAGGTCAGATGCCCTGTCACTCCATGTAAAATGCTGGTACTCAGCTGTATCCGGTTAGACTGGAAACCGACCCCAGCATAGTTGCGAAAAGGATAGGCAGATGATACTTCTAAATAAGAGTGGATACAATCTTAGACTCATCATAATCATCTAGGCTTTTTCCCAACTATGTTGGGGTCGGCTTCCAGTTTTACCGGATGCAGCTGAATATCAGTATTTTACATGGAGCGACTGCCTATCTGACCTCCACAACCCAGTTAGTACCGGGTAATACGATACCCCTTGGTAAGACTGGTTGTCAGACTTTTTGGGCATCTGACTACCTAACGGCTGTCAAAGATCTACAAATGACAGCCGGAACCAAAGGCTTAACGTGCTTTCCGAGGCACGGAGGAAACTCGGTATGTAATGGATGGTCACCCATCCACAGACCAACATAGGCAAGCACGGCTTAACCTTATGATCGACCCGAGCGGCTGTTATTATTAAGCCACGAGCTCCTCCTCCTCTTATACAATCTTAGAATAAGATAAAAAAGTACTTACGCTTATAAATGTAGCCACAGTGAGCTTGGTAAAAGGTCCAGCTGAGAACACGACGATCTCATTGAACTGCGCCGCCAATATGTACAGGTCTTTGCGATACTTGTTGCTCTTTGACCACCAAATGCTCTCGTATGGACCACGCATTAGATCTTCACTCTGCAAGTAGGAAAGAACGAAAGTTAAATAGTCATAAGAGTTGTTGCAAGAGGTTTAGGTTTAAGCAAGATATGGTCATAAGAGTTGTTGCAAGAGGTTTAGGTTTAAGCAAGATATGGTCATAAGAATTGTTGCAAGAGGTTTAGGTTTAGGCAAGAACGAAACGAACGAAAGTTAAATTGTCATAAGAGTTGTTGCAAGAGGTTTGGGTTTAGGCAAGAACGAAACGAACGAAAGTTAAATGGTCATAAGAGTTGTTGCAAGAGGTTTAGGTTTAGGCAAGAAATGGTAATAAGAGTTGTTGCAAGACGTTTAGGTTTAGGCAAGAAATGGTCATAAGAGTTGTTGCAAGAGGTTTAGGTTTAGGCAAGAAATGGTCATAAGAGTTGTTGCAAGAGGTTTTGGTTTATGCAAGAAATGGTCATAAGAGTTGTTGCAAGAGGTATAGGTTTAGACAAGAACGAAACGAACGAAAGTTAAATGGTCATAAGAGTTGTTGAGTTGTTAACTGCCAGTAAACTTTTAACTTGAGGAACAGTAAATCTAATTTTCGTGAGTATTCGTGAATCTTGTCATCTCGTTGCTCGCAAGCGGGACTGTTGCGCATGAGATGCTTATTCCGATTTCCAGGTCAGGCAAAGTAATAGTGTAAAGTCCCGCATGAGGTCATTCACTTTTATTCTTGTAAATAAGAGTAGATGGGCTACTTACTGCGAACAAAACATCATTGCTATGCCAGCAGTAAATGAACAGCTGTGCGACTCCAAATACCAAATATTCTGTTGTCAAGAATCTTTGCATTGGGTTGGTTTCAATCTGTAACAGAATACGTTCATTTATACATTCTTTGAAGGTTTTTTTGTTTCTGATGAGTCATAACTAGGGATCGGATATTCGGATGCATATTTACTCAAAGTAAATATTATAAAAGTGTGACATATTTTTCCCGATTTCGCGGAAATTCATAAAAAAATATATTGTGTATAAAATGTATAATTTAGTAAAACATTACTTCATCTTTGAAAATGGAAAATATAACTGGGCTTATAACAATGATTACTTTGAAATTTGAACATGCACTTCAATAACTTTAGGTCAATAGTATGCGCCCGAATATCTGATCTCTAATCATAACTCATAATGCCACTTGAACGCACGTCCTCGTAGTACAAATTCGCGGCATAGATTGACTAGTCCGTCTTGCGTATAAATAACGGCTACGTATTAAACAAAGAACATGCGCGGCAAATGATAATCCAATGACATTTTCGAGGAATGTCTAGACGCGGGGGCGCGATTGCATAAAATCTCCGGGGCCTGCATAGTCGATTACAATGACTTACCGTGAGGTATGTACATTTGCATAAGCTGCAATCATGATACGGTCAAGAACGACGGCCAGTGTTATATTTCATGACCATATTTTAAATCTAGATCTATAATAATATTATAAAGAGGAAAGATTTGTATTTTTTTGTTTGTTATGTTATGTTTGTAATGAAATAAACTCAAAAACTACTGCGCCGATTTAAAAAAATATTTCACCATTAGAAAGCTACATTCACCTTGAGTAACATAGGCTATATTTTATCCCCGTATTCCCACGGGAACGGGAACTACGCAGGTGAAACCGCGTGACGTCCGCTAGTTTAGAAATAAAGAAAAACAATATGTTTTATTGCTACAGAAACAACGTAATATAACATCACGCCTGTGATCCACTAAGGGTTAGGCAGAGGCACATCCCCATTACGCCAGTTATATTTAAGTCCCATGTATTAAGGAGCGAGCCTATTGCCATCAACCGGGCACAAATTCAGACTGCGTGGCTGCGACCACTACGAGGCAGAACACATGATCAAATCCTTAATTCATGACATGCTAAATTCTCAGCTTAACATAATCAGACCGCTGTTAAGATACTCACTGTGATTTGATAAGCGGTGACGCACAGCATGACTGAACACACGAACATGTATAATAACATTATCGGTGACAGACAAGAGTCGAACAGACGAGCGAATCTGTAAAAAAAAGGAAATTTTGACAGAATTTTTAGAGGAGTGACGTTTGGCTAAGCAATAATACACACAATTTGATGATCTTTCAGATGAGCGTATTGAATTTATAACTTTAGATTTCATGGTTTTCCTTTCATTTAATTTATAATGTTTGTTAGAGAGATTTAATCCTTATGATTGACCCTATCGATTGGTGGCATAAAAGTACAGGATGTATTTTTTTGGAATTTAGCCGGTTCGATTCCCGAGTGTGGCACGCGAATTTTCAAAATCTTTGAATGCAGATTAATTTCTTTTTAAAAATAAAGGAATGTTTTCTTTGAGCAAAATTTTCTATCTGCAGTATTAAGAGTACTTTCCGTCCAGGTGGCATTACAAAATTCCACCCTGTATATAACTACCTGACCCGGCGAACTTCGTACCGCCTGACAGTCGATTCTTAAATTTTTTTATTTTTTTTATCAGGCAATTTTTAATTGTTTTTCTCCGTAAGAACCGTCCTCGTAAAAAAAAAAGAAAAAAAATAAAAAAAAAGAATTAGCGAAATCGATTCAGCTGCTCTCGAGATTTGCGCTTAGCAACACATTCAGCGATTCATTTTTATATTATACTAGCGGACGTCACGCGGTTTCACCCGCCTAGTTCCCGTTCACGTAAGAGTACGGGGATAAAATATAGCCTATGTCACTCAGTGTGAATGTAGCTTTCTAATGGTGAAAGAATTTTTGAAATCGGTTCATTACTTCCGGAGATTACCCCCTACATACAAACTTACAAACAAATGTTACCACTTTATAATATTAGTACAGATATAGATTATATCATCTGGGAGTCTTATCGAACAAGGTTTAGTGTCGTGGGCTCTATAACTATAATGACACATTTATAGCCGCTTTTTTTCATTAAAATTACAATCAATGTCATTTTTTAAATGCGGCTTACAATGCTACTAGTCATACTATTAGTATTATAAATTCGAAAGTTTGTGAGGATTAATGATTGTTACTCTTTCACGCAAAAACTAATGACTGGTTTTAAATGAAATTTAGAATCTTACCATGGGGTATCGTGTCACTTAGTACCTAATAGGCTTTGGAGAATATAGGATTATTATTGACGACGTATGGAACCAGTTTTTAAATCCATTTATAGATGTAAATATCTACACTAATATTATCATCATCATCATCAGCCTATTAATGTTCCCACTACTGGGACACAGGCCTCTTCTCTATGAGAGGGAATGGGCCACCACGCGGGCCCAGTGCGGATTGGTAGATGTCACATGTCTTCGAATTTTTGGTTCTAGGCCATGCCGGTTTCCTCACGATGTTTTCCTTCACCGTTTTGAGAGCAGTGATGATGAAATAAATTACACAAAGTAATTGCGCCTGCCTGGGTTCGAACCCACGACTTACTGTATGTAAGTCGGGGTCGCCACCACTGGGCCACCACTGCTCCTAATATTATAAGAGGAAATATTTGTATTTTTTTATTTTTGTGTGTGTGTGTATGTTTGCAATTAATAAACTCAAAAATTGCTACGCCGATTACAAAAATTCTTTCACCATTAGAAAGCTATATTCACTCTAAGTAACATAGGCTATATTTTATCCCCGAAATCCCACGGGAACGGGAACTACGCGTGTGAAACCGCGTGACGTCCGGTAGTCATTTATATGGACATGCGCTCCGTGGTGTTGAGCTGGTTCCGTTATAATCTGATCTCAACATCAGCATCTGCTTAGCCTTTTCCCAACTATGTTAGGGTTGGCTTCCAGTTTTACCGGATGCAGCTGAATACCAGTATTTTACATGGAGCGACTGCTTATCTGACCTTATCTTTAACATAATTGAGAAAAGGCTAGGCAACCGTGATAGAATTTTTAAGGGTTTGTGTTTAAAACTATCGCATGAATTGATAACCAAATTAGATAGTTGCTGACAAAATATTAATGACACCATCATTCTTCTTTTATCCACCTTTGTAACTTAAAATCTAGTCGCTATCTATATTGGCCTGAAACAGTTTTAACACAGTCAAACTTCTGAAATCCAAAAATTCCAATGAAAACCGCAACTGGAGTCGGAAACTAACAGTCCGTCAATCACTCTAACTTGGTTCCGTAACCGGATTGACGAGGTTGGATTGAAGTCACTTCTGGAACAATAGGGTATATGCTTGATTTTTTTTATCACTCTAAACAAAGCGTACTAGCAAATGGCAAAGTGAAATTATTTTTTTAATATCTTCAAGTCCGTGATTAGACCTGTCGTACTGTATGGATCGGAATGTTGGGCTGTGAAGAAGATGGATGAAAAAAGATTGCATGTAGCGGAGATGAGAATGTTGAGGTGGATGTGTGGTGTGACAAGAATGGATAAAATAAGGAATGAGTATATTAGAGGAAGTTTGAAAGTTGCGCCAGTTACAGAAAAGTTAAAAGGGAATCGACTGTCTTGGTATGGGCATGTGATGAGGAGGGAAGAATCGCATGTGACTAAAAGAGTGATGAATATAAATGTGGATGGATGGAGAGCGAGAGGAAGGCCAAGGAAAAGATGGATGGATTGTGTGAGGAATGATATGAGGGAAAAAGGTGTAAATGATTGCGTGACGGTTGACAGAGGAGAATGGAAGAAGAAAACGTGTTGCGCCGACCACAAGTAACATGGGATAAGGGCAGGAAGATGATGATCTTCAAAAAATACTAATTTATAAGCATTTGAAACTGCTGATTAGACAGAGAGAGCCGATACAGCGAATGACGTCATTCGCTGCATCGACGTACAAAATCCATACTAAATTCCGTTTATCTAGAAAGAGATAGAAACAAAAGTTTAAATGGTAAAACGTAATACGTCGTAATGGTATGGTGGTGGTGGTGGTATGGTGGTGGTGGTTTAAGTTTAACTTTTGTGTTGTTTAGCCGATGTATGCCTTGTTTTCGCTTCTTGTTATTATTTTTATAGTACTTTAGCATTCCGTGTCGAAATTTAAAAAAGAAAATCTATGCATATTCCCTATTCTGATATGAAATGCTTGCTTGGATTTGGATTTGAACAAAGTTTTATTGATTTTAATCAATATTACTCTGTTTTTATCTTGTTGCAAACCTAGCATACCAAGCGTGTGCGCAGATATAGTCGCATTCTCTCGCTCTCATTTTTCGATGGAATACCAATTTGACACGACCGGAGAAAAATCTTCTGTTTGTAGGTGCGAGATACAGGTCGGGCTAAGTGTTATTGGTTTTTTTTTAATTATAGAGCAAGATCTCTGGGCCACCAGACATTACTAACAATACAAAATAGTTTATTGCTTCATAAGTTTACAAAAAGTTTAGTGTTTTGAGGTTCCCTTTACTTTCACAGCAAATTAATACAAATTTAGCAAACTGGGCATCTATATAGAAAGGGAGCGCAGGGCACTTGCCATCCGGTGCAATATGTTGATCCGTAGATTTGCTCGGTGTACGGACCTAGTTAAAATCACTCTTTTCAAGGCCTACTGCCAAAAAAAAAGATAATGCCAGCCAGCGTTAAATTCAGTCGGTTTTGAACTATGGTTGTGGGGGGTTGAATACAAGGGTTAAGTCTGCCCTTGGAGTATTGATAGATATGTAGAAGTGAAGAAGTCTGTACACGGGTAATATATGGATCAATTACACCAAAAGGTCGCTAGATGCCCTGCTCGTCCAGTATAATAATGCCTTCAGGATGTTGTTGAGACTACCTTGCTTCTGCAGTGCGTCGGTGATGTTCGCGCAAGCTCGTACCGTCGGGTTTCACGCGATGGTTCGAAAAAAAAGTGCCTCGCTACTCAAGATAGTGAGAGATAGTCGCAACAGCATCCTGAGAACTGTAGCGGAGAGCTACAGCTCTCCAATTGTATTTTTTCTTGTGCAGAGGGTAATTGGTACTAACACTAATAAGTTATTTAATATTTATGTTACTAACACTCTATGGATCTTTTTGTGTCCGAAATAAAATAAATAATAATACAAAAAAATACAAAAAACAATAGGTACAGATACTTCTGTACCTTGACATTATACAATAAGTTACGATTTACTTTATACTTAAGAAAATCTAGCTTACAGGTGTGTATTCAGTGTTATGTAAGGTAGTGTGTTGTGTATATACAGGGTGGAATTTTGTAATGCCACCTGGAGGGAATGTACTCTTAATACTGCAGATAGAAAATTTTACTCAAAGGAAACATTCCTTTATTTTTAAAAATAAATTAATCTGCATTCAAAGATTTTGAAAATTCGCGTGCCACACTCGGGAATAACACCCTGTACTTTTATGGCACCAATCGATAGGGTCAATCATAAAGATCAAATCCCTCTAACAAACATGATAAATTAAATGAAAGGAAAACCATGAAATCTTAACTTATAAATTCAATATTATATATATAATATTATATTACTAACAATGTATTGACTATTTACAGTACATACTTTACGTACAACGTTTTATCATTACAAAATCAGAAACAGATTACAAATCTGCTCTTAACTTCGAATCCTTACATATTCGAAGTAATCTTAACTCCCCATGTTAATACGTAAACCGGTACGTAAACAAAGTTACAAGAATTTATCGTTCACATTTAACTGTTCAAGTTAGATTGACTTGGCAAAGGTTAATTTGGATTTTCAACTCGCATTTAACAATTTGGACGAGTTATTTTATCTTAGGAGAGTTTTGGTTTCCTGTTTATTTGTTTCAAATAGCCAGTCTTACTAAAGGGGTATCGTTTTACTCAGTGACTGGGTTTTGGTGGCCAGATAGACCAAATAGACTCTGTGTAACTAGTATATAGTAGTAAGAGTTATTAGACTAAAAGCTGACCCTATCTTAAACCTAGGCAGATGATAATGAGTCTTTACACCTTGTGATAAGTGAAATAGTGAGGTTTATTATTGGATACATTTATGGATGTGAGGTGGGACCCACGCCGCTTTCTCATAACATCTATCGTCACTCATTGGTGGTTTAATCAGCAAATTTTGTCGTGATGAATTTCACATGTTCAAAAACAAAAGAAAAAACTGCCTCCAATGTAATTTTTAGTCAACTTCGGGCCTCAGTTTTTGTATCTATAATGTAAATGTTCTAAACAAAAAACGTGCTTTAGCAGATATAACGAGTAATCTTTGAATGCATAATATACCAACGGAAAAGAAGTAGTAAAAGGGAACAGAAGTCCAGATAGTTTAACTTCCAATCAATAATTAATTTAAATAAACAAACAACCCTTACGTGAATACCTGAAAATACTTACTTGACCAACTCAACATGCCTACGATGGCAATCCTTCAACCTCTCCATAGCGACACCATGATCTACTTCTCTCGACTCCGATCCAAAAATATCTTTAGAATCAATCCTCAATAACTCCAATTCAGCTCTAAAGAAAACCATTATCACCATGGAGTTCGTATCAAAGGAGGTTATCCAACCTCCACCGTATATAGCCGCATAGCTTTGATAGACAGATGCTGCCAAGTATCCGATCATAGTGTTTTTATCCCACGGTACCCAAGAACTGACAACTTGTAAGTAAGTATCTGTTCCATTTTTTACGTTTTCTCTGTACGTCTCCGAGGATATATACTTAAACAGGGGCTGGACCATCACTATGATAACCGTGGTATACATTAACGACCAGTATAAATAAGTTATCTTTCTACAATATTTCGTAAACGCGTCGAGCAGCTCTAGTTTTTTCTTGTCTGTTGTGTTTCGCTGGTTTAAGTCCGCCTTCGTTACGTATTCGATGATGCTGACCCAATATTTTTGCCAAGACAAAAATGTTGTCACTTTTATTACACTTATAGTGGCCAGCATTGTGATCTTTAGATTGTTTAGGAGTAAATTCATGTCTGATTTCACAAACCAGACGTCTATTTGCTCAGTTAAAGTAAAAATGCTCACCAAAAGATGCATCAGTAAGTAAAAATACTTCATGAATACATTTTTTGGGAGTAACAGTCCCCAAAATTGTAAGGCTTTAACATTTGGGCCTAATAAAGGCCTCTTTGGGTTTTCCAATTTCTGGAGAATATTTTTGAACATCTTATCTGATCGACTTGATGGAGTAGATTGGAATAATGATGCGATCCCTTATTACACAATTCCAAAGTCGAAGATAATTACGTGATTTCAAGGAATAGGGGTGGGACAAGGTGTGGCTGTGAATATCGAGTTTTTTGCCAAACTAGTTTTTTTTTTAAACTTGTTTTAATACTTAAATCAGTTGGTAAAATGCTTGAATAATTTTTGAATTTAAATAATAAATACATTGTTTAAATTAAACTTTTAACAAGTCTGTTTTAAAGTCAACGCCGCGCGACGTTTAAAATAGCCTGCCAAATGCTCAATATCGATTTAAAATCGGTTTTTAATTTATCTACGTTATCATAAAGTAAAATGTAACGTTAAAAATTGTAAGCATAACGTTGTAAATATTTCATTGTTCGAGTAATAAATCAACGCAGAATATCGCAGTTGCATGAAAATTTCGTATTTTTAATTAAGTAACACGACGAATTGCTGACAATCCGTCAATTTAATCATTTTTGTAAACAAACGATATTGCCGACTCCAACATATGTAGTTGAATCATAGTGTAATCATGAGGTCATAGTTGTTTCTCAACCATGTTGGAATCGGCCACCAGTCTACCCAAATGCAGATGAATACCAGTATTTTACATGGAGAGACTGCCTATCTCACAAACCAGTTAGTAGTAGGTAATACGGTTACCCCTTGGTAAGGCTGGTGGTCAGACTTTCGGGTCACTGATACCTATAACAACTGTCAAAGATTAATAAATGGCAACCAACCAAACTGTAATGGATATTTTTGATTGCTCAGCAAACACTGCTTGAAGATCGATCCGTTGAGCTAAAATTATTTTGTAAACAAATGTTATTTTCTCGTGAAATAAAAAAAAATCGTATCAGCTGAAAAATTGTGTCAAAAGTTCTCGACATGACAGTTTTACAATACTGTTTCACAGAAATCTTGATAAAACTTTCTTGAGATGAATATTTTACTGAGATCTTAGGAAAGTTTAGAACTTAGGAGATGTTTTCAAGTTTTTTATAATCCATTCGCGTTGACGTAAAATGGAAGATGTTTTTGTAGGTATGTTTAAAATATTTACGCGAAAATTAGAACACTTTTAAGAAACCTCAAACGGTGCAAATACAATTCGTTTGGGATTGAAACACAGTAACATGGGGTACTAAAAACAATATGCCTACTTGGTATGTTGGTATATCGCCAAATGTTTGGTGTTCATGTGATCTGGGCTGGCTCTTTCTTTGCCAAAGAATCATTTATGCATTAAAATCCAGCTTGTTTATGCGATTTTATTATTTTCCCATTTTGAAACTTGTACATAATTATTTTTAAAAATAATGTTCATTGTTATGAATAAAAAAATAGCCGAGGTTAAACTGAAACTTTTACGAAAGGAACTTAGCTGGTATTTTTAGGCCATGAAAGAAGACGCCTCCTAGCCACAACAGTAATAGTGTGTGTAACATATGTGAGTAACATACGTTTTCAATGACTGTATGGGAATTTAAAACACTTAAATTAATGCTGAAATTAAATTCCACAGTTGGAATTTCAACTCTAATTGTTTAACTTTGTGTTCAAAATCCATCAGCACGCATTTATTTAGGTATTCATTTAATTTTTTATTAACGGTTTTGGTGAAAACGTACGAAATTATTTCTTCCAACAGGTTTCTCTAAATTGAATCCTATTTGCTTTATACGTGGATTTATTTTAGTGACTTCATGTTTCAGACTTAACTTTGTTCATTCTTCAAAGATCTGCTTACAGTAATAATCCAGGCAAACCCAGTTGATAAATGCAGTCTTCAACAATGTTATTTTTCATATTCCACTTAAAAAAATACTTAAAATATCCGAAAGTTTTCTTTATCGCCAGTTATATTCGAGTATAATTTATTACTTGAGCAATAAATCCTTACGTTTTCGTCCCTAATTAAAATATTTCAAGGTTTTTTGCAGTAAAAATATTTTTATTGAAAGGCTTTTTCAACCTTGTTAATATTGTTGAGAAGGATAAAGTCTTTTGTTTCATTAAATACATTCTGCATGTTATTGATCCTTTGAAGCATACGAGTACGTATACTAAAAATGTCACGGGATATCTTCCGTGATTATTGTTTATTTTTGAGCTCCCGATATTTCGACGCTGTTGCAAGCGCCATGATCGCGGGTTAACTAAAAAAAAAACAATAATCACGGAAGATATCCCGTAAGTGACATTTTTAGTATAGTTATGAACCGTGAAAGCTTAAAACAGTGTTTGAGTACGTATAGGTGTATAAATTCATGCTTTTTTCTCTTCGGGGTAGGCAAAAACTGCTGAGCACACCCGATCGATTATTCCGATTACACACACCTTTAAAATCAATAACTGTGAAAACAAAAATCATCGAATTTTTACACGACTGCCCAAAAAAAGGAGTGTTATGTTTTCAGGGTTCATGTATGTATGTATATAATTATGTATGTATGTTTGTGAGTTTCTATAACCCACCATAACTTCTAGACGCCTAAACTGATTTTGATGTACGTGGTATCGTTAGAATCCTTGTATTGCCCCGGGTAACATAGGTTAAATAGTCTGAACTAAAAATCATTGCATCCAATATGGGTCCCGACTGTTGCAGTCAATATGCTCCGTATTAGAATTTATTATTTGTTCTTGTTTTTTTTCTTTTCAGTTTTTATTTAAAGTTATTAGTTATTTTTTTGACACTTTACTTTGGAATGGACTAACCATACCATAGTTTATGTTCTTCAAATTAAAACTTTTCAGTACCTATGTGTTTAAGGAGGAGGAGGAGGAGCTCGTGGCTAAATAATAACAGCCGTTCGGGTCGATCGCTAGGTTAAGTCGTGCTTGCCTATGTTGGTCTGTGAATGGGTGACCGAGTTTCCTCCGTGCCTCGGAAAGCACGGCTGTCATTTGTAGATCTTTGACAGTCGTTAGGTGGTCAGAGGCCCAAAAAAAAGTTTGACAACCAGTCTTACCAATGGGTATCGTATTACCCGGTACTAACTGGGTTGTGGAGGTCAGATAGGCAGTCACTCCATGTAAAATACTGATATTCAGCTGCATCCGGTAAAACTGGAAGCCGACCCCAACATAGTTGGGAAAAGGGTAGGCAAATGATGAGTACTTAAGTGTTTAAAAAATCCTTAATTTCCTGACAGTATTGAAACTTTATATTTTTTTATCGATGAAACAATCAACAGTGTCCGCATCCCTACTCATAACAATTAAATAATACTATCGTATTATCACTTTCTACCTTTCTGTTAATTGTGACACCTTCCATAGATTTTTCAGTCCCTAATTACATATTAGCCGTTGTCATTATACGGAAAATTTTATGAAATTATTTCTCTTTGTAATAACTTAATTTTATGGCGTGAAATATAATTAAGTTCATTTTCATTTTGATTTATTACTGCACTTGTCATTTCACTCGAGTTTGTCTGCATTTTTTTAATTTTAAATCGTGTTTGCTATGCAAAACCGTCAATTGTTTTTATTCTTTTGAATACCGAATTATCAGCCTCCCTGCTGCATATATAGAGTGTATTGTTAAACACTGTTCCCCAACTGTTTTCTTACTAGTTTATTTCTAAATCATAAACATGCTTTTAAGATTTTCATCGTAATATAAATCGTCGGCGTCGTTTAAATCTGCTTAGAAGTTTTACTTCAAGTGGAAAATTAGAACTGTCACGTTCGCTATGCTTGAGAAATGATATTAATGAAGAAGGAAATGACCTTGTATACTTTCCTAACACGCATTATAGTGATTTTGTAATTTGAGGAGTGTTGTTAAGTATACCCGCAATGATAGAACTTGTAAGTTGAATAAATAAATAGGTATTTCGATTGACATCACATCTTGATAGTTGTTACAGTCAGTGTTATGTTCCGAAAGTTTGACAACCAGCTTTGCTAAGGTGTATCGTATTACCCAGTACTAACTGGGTTGTGGGGATCAGATAGGCTGTTGCTCCATGTAAAATATGTTATAGGGTGCAAAGTTTCGATCGCTAATTACTTACGTTAAAAATCGGTAGCAATAACAATGCTTGCGATAAACTCATCTCAGCTGCATTTGATTGGGCTTGGAACTACGCCTCAAAAGTTTTATAAAATGTGTGTCCACAAATAATGTAGTTCACGAATAATACGACCAAATGTTTGAGCTAACTCAGTAAATTTTCTCAGTCACTCCTTTCAATTGCTTTCCACAGCTGGACTAGATCTCACCCTGGTTGCACCACAGCAAGATTTTCGGCCTCCTGGAATCAGACTCTCCCTTTCACCTTTCACAGGTCTTTTAGCAACGATGTTACGATTGACTTTCAGTCTAACCGAACTAGTTCCAAATTGCAGACTGGAAGCCGGAGGCTAGGACCTAGCCTTTTCCCAACTATATTGGGTTCGGGTCATCATCTGCCTAGCCTAGACAAATGACAATGAGCAAGTAAGAAAAAATTATCATAAACTACTTGATCTACCAAAAATCTTCGTTGTCCCAAAAGCCATCCTTTCGGGGCACAATTACTATATATTAGTGGCAGGTACGGACAAATAATTGTGTCCTTAAGACCGTTTAATGAGAAAGTCATTACGGTAGCGCGTGACCCGTTTTCTATTGTGACTCGAAGGATAAACAGGGAATAGCTGCAGAAGTCTTACTTCATAATAGTACATTATGATATAAGTGCGGTAAGTTGAAAATTACAACTTAGCCGTAGCACAGTGGTCTGGAAATCGAGCTCCATACTCATAGAAAGTCAAAGTCAGGTATTAAAAAAATAAAATTTGTTATGGCTCTGGTATACCTCCATTTACGTCATATTAACGTATGGGTGGTATTAGTAGCTTCACGCGTGAGAAAAAAAAGTTTTGTGTTTTTTTTTGTATGGGAGAAAACACTTAAAGTGCATTTTTTCGAAACTGAATGGAACTGAAGGGCTGGTGCTTATACGAGCTATTACACCATACACGGCAATCAAGATGACATATAATTTATACGCCTTGGTTGGTTGCCGCTTTGCACGTAGCATTTTTTTTTAAATTTTGAATTTTTGATATGAGATTTTTCAAATCGTGTTTAAATGAAGTTGCACATCGATTTACTTATACTGACGTTAGTTTATATCCTGCTAATGAATTTTATGATGATGCTAGGACTTATCTCCAACTTATTCATTTCCGAAGGAGTAGCTTTACATACATCGCAAGTCTGCGATGATAACTGATGATGAAATTTTTTTAAATTTTTAATTTTTAGTATGAGATTTTTCAAAGGCGTATTTAATTATATGTCATCTTGATCGCCGTGTATGGTGCAATAGCTCGTATGAGCACCAGCTCTTCAGTTCCATTCAGTTTCGAAAAAATGCGCTTTAAGTGTTTTCTCCCATACAAAAAAAAACACAAATCTTTTTTTTCTCACGCGTGGAGCTACTAATACCACCCATACGTTAATATGACGTAAAAGGAGGTATACCAGAGCCATTGCATTTTTTAATTTTTTAATTCCTGACTTTGAGTTTCTATGAGTATGGAGCTCGATTTCCAGACCTCTGTGCGTAGGCGAGGGCTACAAGAAAGCAAAGGCTGTAATTATCAAAGCGCACGTTTGTCATACGACGTTTTATAATATATTTGCGAGGAAATAAATAAAACGGACTTTTTTATACGAATAAATCTTTAATCACTTGTTGAAGCAGGTATAAAAATAAAAACAATACAGTGAAAAGAAAAAGCGCGCAGAATAATTTTTACTTGTCCACAAATTAGCCTTGCACGCGCCTCAGCGCTTTTTTTTAAGGTAAAGACACAAAAATCAGCCAGTATTACTGTTAGGACTTGACAGTGAAATACCGTTTTATATGGTTACACGAGTTTATTATTAATCGTTTTATGAAGACGCTTCTAACACAGCAATTCGATACAAGATAGGAACAGCAGCCATTACTGACAGTGTTGCCAACTTACAAAAAAACTATTTTATTGTTACTCACACCTCCCCTCAATAAAATATTTAAACAAGTCTTACAATTGTTTTACTTCCAAAGGTAACCCAATGAACTAACCCTTAACACATTGACTTCCCCTTAATTAAGTATTAAACAATTTATCTCTTAATCTATGAAACATTACACCACCCAATGCTTTGGTAAGTATGTCTGCAACTTGGTCACTGGTATTTACATATTTCAAAATTATAACTTTATTTTCCAACTTTTCCTTAATAAATGACTGTTTAATCTCCAAATGTTTGACTCTAGAGTTACCAGTGGCCATTTGCGCCATTTTGATAGTAGACTGGTTGTCTTCATACACAATTATGTTTACTTCAAACCCAAATGTTAACATAATGTCTTTTAACCAACAGGCCTCACTAGTTGCCAAGCACAAAGCAACATATTCAGCTTCGGTTGAAGACAAGGCAACCGTTGATTGTTTTCTTGAAAACCAAATTACTGAACAACCAAACACTTTAAAAATACACCCTGATGTCGATTTTCGGTCATCAGAGCCACCCCAGTCACTATCAACATAGCATAAAACATCCTCATTACACTCCTTATAGTATACTAAACACAAATCAATAGTTCCATTTATATATCTCAAGATATTTAACAAAAGTTTATACAAAAGTTCAGATGCACAACTCTGATAACGGCTCAAGATATTAACCACTGCACAAATATCAGGCCTAGTACCCATAGATGCATACATCAAGCTTCCTACTAGCTTTCTACATTTATTTTCTATTTCAGTACTCTCTGAACTATCTCTTTTTAGGATATGAAAATTAAAATTTTTATCAATAGGTAACTTCAATGTTTTACACTTCAACATATTGTACTGTAACAACAATTTCCCCAAGTAATCTTTTTGTGATATAACAGTAATTCCCTTATTTAGATCTTGTTTAACATCAATCCCCAAGAATTTACTAATCTTTCCCATTTCTTTTATCTTAAATGTTTTACACAATAAATCTCTAAGTTTACACATTTCTTCTTTGTTATTCCCAAAATACAATATGTCATCAACATACAATAACAGAAATGTTTTCTTTTCTCCTTCACATTTAGAGTATAAACAATAATCCTTATCAGATTGTTTATAACCTAAAGACAACATAACATTATTAAAAGTATTATTCCAACTCTTTGGAGACCCCTTTAAACCATAAATAGATTTATTAAGTTTTACATACTTGGAATCAGTTCCCTCTGGTAAGATTAAATACAACTCCTCATTAAGCTCTGCATTTAAAAAGGCTCCACATACATCCATTTGATTCATCTTTAACCCTAACTTAGTAGCTATACACACAAAAATTCGAAATGTATTAAGCTTTGCCACAGGGGCATACAAATAATCATCACAATTTTGTTCGAAGCCTCTTGCTACCAATCTAGCCTTATAACTACTATCTTTCTTCTTCAAGACCCATTTTGAGCTAATAACTTCTTTTCCTTCAGGTATGGAATCTATCTCTGTCCATGTGTTATTTTCCTTCAGTTGATTAAGCTCTCTTTTTATAGCCTCCTTCCAGCTTTCAGCCTCTGCAGAGGTCATAGCTTCCTTGTAACTTCTTGGTTCAGCAAAATATAGGTAGTAATCTTCAAGATATCTTGGCTTTACTCTTCTTCTTCTGCTTCTCTCTTGGACCTCATTTCCTTCTGTATCTACCTGTTCTCGACTAGTTTCTTGTATAACTTCCGGTATCACTTCTGGTGTAACATCTGATTCTTCTCCATTTCCTTGATCTTGTACTGAATCTATGTCATAATATTCATCATCACTCTCATTATGTAGCTCCTCCTCTATTTCACACTCCACAGGTACATCCAGTAGTATAACATTTTCCATTTCCTGTATTTCCTTACTTTCTGGCTCTTTCTGATTTTCCGGATCTAGAAATACAATGTCTCTCCTGGTATGAACTTCTCTCCTGTCTTCATAATATAACCTGAATCCTTTGGTATCTTCGTATCCCACGAACATTGCCCTTTCACCCTTGGCATCCCATTTTAACCTTTTTTCTTTTGGGATATGGACATACACATATTCACCAAATATTCCTCGTAGGCTCATCACATCAAACTTGCGTTTGTGGTAGGTTTCATAAGGTGTCTGGCCTTCCACTCTGCTCCTTGATGTTCGGTTCAGTACATACACTGCAGTGTTTACTGCTTCTGCCCATAACTCTTTTGGGAGATTTTTATTCTTCAGCATGGACCTTGCTGCTTCCACTACAGTGCGCATGTCCCTTTCTGCTTTCCCATTCTGTTGGGGTGTGAATGGTACTGTTGTCTGATGTTGTATTCCCTTTTCCCTTACAAATTCATCTAATTCTTTATTGACGAACTCTCCGCCGTTGTCAGTACGAATTATTTTCACCCTTTTTTC
Organism: Xestia xanthographa; assembly: GCA_905147715.2. Lineage (NCBI taxonomy): Eukaryota > Metazoa > Arthropoda > Insecta > Lepidoptera > Noctuidae > Xestia > Xestia xanthographa. The sequence goes on along the minus strand of LR990666.1, from coordinate 21,627,946 downwards.
TGTTTGTGTTTCTGCCCACTTAACAAACTGTTTCAGCTTCACAGCGGTTTCACTTTTATTCTTCAAAAAGTAGATTACTCTGTAATTGCTGTAATCATCTTTGATCAGTAAAAAGTATTTAGAGTCATTGGACCACACAGATCCGCATGCACCAGCTCCAGGCATTCTGTTGTGTGCTGTTCACTTCTTCTAAATTTAAGTTTGTGCATTTTACCTTCTAGACACGAAACACACTTGAAATTGTCTCCTGTGTACTCTATATTGTTTTTATTGAGCACCTGCTTCACATAATCAACACTTTGGTGACAAAGTCGCCCATGCCACTCCGATAGCGCTGCCACAGCTGCAACACTTTCTTTCATGTTGACACTTGACACCTCTAGCACATAATAGTTCCCTTCACAGTTGCCTACCGCACATAGTTCATTGTTCTTGTAGAACAAACACTGCTGATCAGTTAATGTGACCTGATAACCTCTCTTTGTAGCACTAGTTAAAGAGAACAAATTTATCTTCATTTGCGGAACATGTAACACATTGCTCAATGTAGATTTTACATAACAGTCTCCGTTGAACACACTCAATTCTACATCACCAACTCCTGCAACAGGTAACTGACGACCATCTCCAACAATAACATAACGATTTGATGTTGACAGTGACTGATAGTTTGTAAACATATTTTGAAGACATGTCATATGTTCACTTGCCCCGCTATCTATCAACCACCTTCTGTCACTTCCCGTGATGTCATTCCCAGTTGTCATTGCCATCTCACTTACTGTGATAAATGCATTAGACTTGTCTTTGGACCTGTCACTTGGTTCTTGTTGTCCTTGTCCCTCACGTTTTGGACAATTTGTCTTCAAGTGTCCCACTTCTCCACATGAGAAACATTTACGTTTTTCCTTGTTTTTACACTCCTTTGTAATGTGTCCCAGTTTCCCACACTTGTGACATTTCTTAGCAGTCTTGTTTTTGGCATATAGTGCAATACTCTCTTTGTCTTCATTTTTATGTTTTATTCTTTCTTCCTCTACAAGTAACCTGGATACTAAGTCATTGTAGTTCTGTTTACTGGCCTCTACAGACTCCCAAGCCGAGATGAAATGACTGTATGCCTCCGGCAGTGATAATAAAACTTTGGTCATAACCAGTTGGTCAGAAATTTGTTCTCCAGCCTGCTTCAGTTGACAGATCATCTCTTCAAGTTTGGATAAGTGAACTGCCAAGTCTCCCCCTTCGAACTTGTATTGAAGAAACCTTTGTTGTAACATCATTGTACTCGTAGCACTCTTAGCCTCGTACACAGTGTGTAGTTTTTGCCACATCTCAGCCGCACTTTCACATGTGAGGATGTGAACCATCGCTGCCTCACTTACTCTGCTTACTATCATAGTCTGCGCCTTTGCATCCTTTGACACCCAGGTTGCAACTCCCTTACTCTCCGTAGTTTCCTTAGGTTTTGCCTCTGTCCCGCTCACAACCGAATACAATTCAGCTCCCTTCAGCGTGACTGCAATCTGGAATTTCCAAACATTCCAATTCTTTTGGCCCTCCAGCCTAATGGCCGAATTAGACGCCATTGTGTGTTGATCCATTGTTTTATGGTCCCCCGCGTAAGCATGCAGCCTGATGTCGTATATTTATCCTCCACACGACCTCCTTCAGACGCCGCAACCAACAATAACTCCAACTCGAATTATTATTGTTTGGTTTCGCTGACCACGCCACGTTCGCTCTCAACAACGAAATGCCGCCGGCATTGGTGTTTTTCACCCAACAATACTTCTGCGATCTTCACCTAAAACAGATTAATAAGCACTGGGCCCATAACCTGTTAGGACTTGACAGTGAAATACCGTTTTATATGGTTACACGAGTTTATTATTAATCGTTTTATGAAGACGCTTCTAACACAGCAATTCGATACAAGATAGGAACAGCAGCCATTACTGACAGTGTTGCCAACTTACAAAAAAACTATTTTATTGTTACTCACAATTACTAATAAAGTAAAATAAAATTTTTGTGTTTTTGTTACAGATTTGGTTAGGTTGTAATTTATTCTCAAAATTAACGAAATATAATTCAATGTTTATTTATTACATTTCATCACCCAAAGTTAATTTTATTCATAAAATGTTGACCACTTTTCTGACATAAAAACTCTTTGCTAAGATTTAAAAACGTACCGTTCGTCTTAGACGGAGCATATTGATAAACCGTGCGTTTTACAATACAATAACGCAGAAGTACCTACGTAATGAGATACAATACGATATTGAAATTGGTGAAATAAGAGACCGTTATCAACATTACAACCTCACACCTATAATCCCCGATGGCGATGGTATTTCGCCAGTTCTATTTAAGTCCCACGTCATAGGGGACGAGCCTATTACCATCAACCGGACACTGATCCAGATTCAGTGGCTGCTACTGAGAAAATTCCTGATGGAAAACACCCAAAAACAATATTGCACGACCCGGGAACCGAACTAAGGTCCTCATGCGTTAAAATGAAAAGGAAATGATAAACATACGAGTACGTGGCTTGATAAAACAGTGGTTGAATCACAAATAAACGCCAAAATCATGGTATTACGTTCCCACATACACGATAAACCAAATAGTACTTAAACCCCGCTAGCAGCAGGCATTGCCTCAATTTTGGCTTTACACTTGAGCGTGGCGAACGAAGAATTCTCGCCGCAGACCGCACGTTATTGGGAATCCGAATTGTGGTTTGCAAACCGGTGCGAAACGGTAGACCCCTATTGACCGGTGTTTTGGAGGAGAATTTTTAACACGATACAGCGTTATGTTCTCACATAGGTTTAAAAAGAAATTGCTCCGTTATTTTGCTTATGTAATTGAAAACATGAAACTCCGTTGTAAAATGTGTATTTATTATAATTATGCTTCTCAACTTGGTTTGATGAGTTAACAGGACATGATTTTTTTAATGTAAAATCCACAAAATTAATTTTGTTTTTGACAAAGGATCAAACATTTTGCTACAAAAAACGAACACAAGTTTATATGCGGAAACAAATAAATAGGTATCTTCTTTTTATTTTGTGTACGTGTTTAAATATCGATACCCATAACGACTGCCGAGTTTGCTTAAAAAGTAACCTTACCTATCAAAACTTAAAGTTTCCCTTGTACAACAAAAAAATCTAATTCTTAATCTTCTTTTCTTTTTTTAATTTTCTGCTATCTCCCTGTCTAACGACACTCTGTAAGAGATACAAGAAACGACATTTATAGCTGTTTCATGGCTATTTTATTTATGATAATGGACAGCCTGACTTTTTAGACTCAACTTGTGTTTCAAATAGTCTAAATGGAATACTGAAGCAACTGATTCTTATGATTGTAATTGACTTTTCTTGTGAATAATAATGTTGATGGATCTTTTACTAAAGGCAAAAGTACTTGGGAAAGTAATTAGGTCACGTTATTAGTGACTTACTTACTTCTGTACTGTTTTAGTCTGGGCTTAGTCATTTCTTATTTTCGTCGTCTTGTTTACGTCTGGTGCGAATTTCATTTGGTTCTTGATAGGTAATTAAAATGTAAGTATGGATACAGCTGAATACCTACCTACCTACAATACTTTACATGTATCGACTGCCAATCTGATCTCCACAACTCAGTTAGTACTGGGTAATACGATACCAGTTGTCAGACTTTCGTGCCAATGACTACCTGTAACGACTGTCAAAGATCTACAATAGACAGCTGGGACCAAGGGCTTAGTATGCATTCCGAGGCCTGGAGGAAATCTAGTATGCTTTGGGTCCCATCCACTGACCAACCTACGCAAGCGTGGCTTAAACTAAAGATTGGCCCGAGCAGCTGTCATTTTTAGTCACGAGCTCAAACTTGGTATGTTATGGATGATCACTCATCCATTAACCAACTGCAAGCGTGGCTTAAACTCAAGATTGGCCCGAGCGGCTGTCATTATTTAGTCATGAGCTCAAACTCGGTATGTTATGGATGATCACTGATCACTCATCCACTGACCAACTGCAAGCGTGGCTTAAACTAATGATTGGCCCGAGCGACTGTCATTATTTAGTCTCGAGCTCAAACTTGGTGTGTTATGGATGATCATTCATCCATTAACCAACTGCAAGCGTGGGTTAAACTAAAGATTGGCCCGAACGGCTGTCATTATTTAGTCACGAGCTCAAACTCAGTATGTTATGGATGATCACTCATTCATTAACCAACTGCAAGCGTGCGTTAACTAAAGATCGTCCCGAGCGGCTGTTATTATTTAATCACGAGCTCAAATTCGGTATGTTATGGATGATTCATCCATTGACCAACCTAGGCAAGCGTGGCTTAAACTAAAGATCAGCCCGAGCGGCTGTTATAATTTAGCCACGAGCTCCTATCATTTACTTCTATATTCTACATATTTAGTATTCCCATGCTAACACGTAAGATGAGTGCTGTAATCAAGTCGTTTATGTAATGGAGTGCGATTCTCTGTGAAATGGATGCCGTTACGGTGTATGAGTCTATTATTGTAGGACCGGTGAGGGGCGAGGTGGGGAGGTAATGACTCTATTTTTATATGCGTGAGTGAGGTGTAAAGTGAGCCTTGATAAAGAACTTATGTCGCTGTTAGTTGAGTCGTTTTAAAGATTTTGATGAATTTGGATTCTTATTATTAATGCGAAAGTAATGCTGTTTGTTTGTTACTTTTTTACTAGTAAACGGCTAGTCGGATCGTAATGCAAATTGGCAAGGAGAGAGATTATAACTTGGGGAAGGACATAAGTATATTTTTTTTCACAAACATACATATCAAAGTTTCCACGCGAACGAAGTCATCTGGCCACAGTTTGTCTATACTATAATAATATTATAAAGATTTTTATTTTTTAAGTAACGAATAAGCTTAAAAGATACTGGACCGATTTGAAAAATTATTTCAGCAATGGATAGCTACATTATCAGCGAGTAACATAGACCCACCCACGGGAACGGGAACTATTCGGGTGAAACCGCATGACGTCCGCTAGTTACTTATATGTTATGAATGTTATAGCATTTACTATAATTATTTTAATCTAAAAATACGACATACTCAACTCGCAGGCAATCACTTCATTACATTTCGCCAGTAATCCCCGAACTATAAGCTAGAGGTATAGCTAATAGTGTACCCACAATTTGCCAGTTATGTTTTAAGGGGACTACAGGAGCTAAACGCGAGTTTTTATTGCAAAAAAGCATATTATTATGATTCACTGTAATATACAAAACCAGAAAAATATATGATATTCTTCAGGATATCTAGTACTAGCTGACCCACGCAACTTCGTCTGCGTCACATAAAAGAGAAACCGCTCACAAAAGGAATACATTTTTCCCCGTTTTTGCAATATTTTTCATTTATGCTCCGCTCTTTTTGGTCGCAGGGTAATGTTATATAGCCTATAGCCTTCCTCGATAAATGGACTACCCAACACTGAAAGAATCATTCAAATCGGACCAGTAGTTCCAGAGATCAGCGCGTTCAAACAAACAAACAAACTCTTCAGCTTTATAATATTAAAATAAATATATATAGTATAGATGATAGTGTTTTGAAAACATAATACACCTAATTTTACTCAAAGAAAAATTACGAATTTATCTCTAAAAAATAATTTTCACGAATAAAACCCATACTAAAATACATGCGATCATTCTGATTTTTTGGCAAATAATTCTACAAGTAACATAATTATTAGCATAATAGTGTTTTAATTTTTTAGTCCAATCAATAGATTTTTTGTAAATCGCAAAAACCCACTCATTTCGCACTATTCGGCCCGCAGTGATTGATGTAACAATCACTTTTTAGTGCAAGCTGATTAGAACTTTATTCTAACAGTATTTCAAACGAAGTATGAACCAGCACAAATAGAGTTGCTAATTTAGCTCCTGTAGTCGTTTTAAGTCGTATGTAATAGGGGCGAGCCTTTTGCCATCAACTGGGAACAAATCTAGACTCAGTAGCTGCTTTCAAGAAGTTCCTGCTGGAAAACCCCAATAACACAACAGTCCAGGTCTTATAATAAACTAGCACTTCACTCGCGACTTTGTCCACAAAAATTGTGATAGTTCGGGTAATAAGCAATATAATTTTGACGACCCAAATGGCGCAGCGGTAGTAAGGCTGCCTTACGTTCCCGGGTTCGAATCCCGGTCGGAGCATATATTTGTGTGATGAGCATAGACATTTGTTTCCAAGTCATGGATGTTTATATGTATAATAAGTATGTATTTACAAACAAAAAGTATCTATGTACTATATCAACTATCTGGTATCCAAGACACCGGCCTTGTTGCTTAGTGTGGCACTAGGTGGCGCTGTGTGTAATGTCTAAAAAAAAATGATAGCTTAGAGCACCCACGAATAATGTAGTATTCTGCCAGTGAAAGAATTTTTTGAATTGGATTATTAATTTCAGAAATTAACCCCTATATACAAACTAACAAACACATTTTACCTCTTAGTACCTTTAAGTAGATTATTATTGCAAAAACACCTTCAAGCATTTCATGGGTACCATACCACTTTACCTTGAGAACGCAGGTGTTACGTAATTGCCCTTGTCGCATCCTATCCCAAGGGAAATTGTATGAAGGATAAAAAGGATGTGTATCTAATAATAGATAGATACCGTTACACGTATTTGGGGCATCTGGAGACCCATTTGGGAAGTACGTAGGGTTACATCTATAATCTATACTAATATTATAAAGAGGTAACATTTAAGTGTAAGTTTGTATGTAGGGGGTAATCTCTGGAAGTAATGAACCAATTTTAAAAATTGTTTCACTGGTAGAAAGCTACATTATTCGTAAGTGCTATAGGCTATATTTTATTCCCGTACTCCCACGGGAACGGGAACTACGGGGTGAAACCGCGGGACGTCAGCATGTAATATTCTAAAGCAGAAGAGTTTGTTTAGTTGAACGCGCTAAAATCAGAAACTACTGATTCGAATGGGAAAATTATTTAAGTGGTATAGACAGCCTATTTATCAAGGAGCCTCTTTAGAGGCACCTAACACGGGTAATAATTATTTATCGCAGACGGCACATGTAACAATGTAAACAAATATTTCAAAATCGAAAATGCCAAGAGCTAAACTCAATCCCACTTACCCAAATCTAATGCAAGATGACCTTATAGAACCCATCCGTAACTCATGTAGGATAACATATTTGGGTAGTATCATAGATTAAAAATGTTTAGAAGCGACAATCTTGCTTTGAACGACTTCTCTATCAGAATGGCCAGTCATTGATACTGTAATTACAGATTTTGACAGATTCGATTATCTCGTTTCTGCCCTTAGTTGTCTCATGTTACTTGATGTCGGCGCAATACGTTTTTTTTTCAATTCTTCTCTGTCATCCAACACGATAATTATATATTAGACTTTTGTTTACCGTAAAAATCTAATTAGTCCGTCATTTAGATTATCAAAAAATATTTGAACCGTATTTTTTTATTGTTACGTAAACTAAAATTGACGAAGATATGACGCTTTTAAAATTGAGCAGTCTTTGGGGACTGCCGATAGAAGTGAAAAAAAAAAGTACACAGGCCCCGCCCTAGTCGTAGCACTGGTTATGCTCCGCGTATGCCTATGTGGTGCTACGCCGTAGCGGAAGCTACGAGTGCTACGAACGGCTACGAAGCGTGACCGCACGTTACGTTACGTGACGATGAGATCAATGTTTTTCCTTCACCCAAAAAGTACTCAACGCGCCTAAAGAAGTTTTCACTTCAAAAAAAATAATGGACACGTAGTCCATTATTTTCTAATACTCTAACAGTCTAACTGACGGACTAAATAGATTTGCAATTTATGGATGGTGGAAACTAGCATATTTACTCATTTTTCTTTCAAAATAATTCCTCATACAATCCATTCATCGTTTCCTTGGTCTTCCTCTCCCTCTCCATCCATCAACATGAGCTTCAGGCTTCTGACTACCAGTATTATATGTCAAGAACTCTGTAAACGACAGCTGGAATCGACGGCCTTTCCGATGCACGTAGTTTCGCCACGCGTTATGCGTTCTGCCCTCATTTAGTGATAACAATGTCTGTAGGGGAGGCAATGAGGAAAACCGAACGTTAAGAATTTTAAAAATGTCGCAGTCAAGGAGGTTGTACGTATGCGTTGAGTTAGTACCATCAGCGACTACTGGCGCGTGATCGGCTCGCGTCGCACGCCCGCGCTCTCCTGCCCTGTGCCCGCTAGCTTCAGCCCCCGCACACCCTTACAAGCTCCCCGAAAGTACATTCCATTTATTGGTAAACAAAAGGGTACAATATTAAAATAGGCAAATATAAGTAGGTTAGTTAAACAATGTCAATAGTAAGCGAGGAGTTTGTGACTAAATAACAGCCACATAAGTCGATCTTAAAGGTTACGCCACGCTTGCCAAGGTCGGTCTGTAGTTGTGTGACCATCATTACATACCGAGTTTCCGCCGTGTCTCGAAGAGTACATTAAGCCGTTGGTCCCGGCTCTTATTTGTATATCTTTGACAGTCGTTACTGGTAGTCAGTAGTCGAAAGTGACAACCAGTCTTACCAAGGGGTATCGGATTACACAGTACGGACCCAGTGAGATTGGGAGTCGTTGCATTTAAAATATTGATATTTAAAATATCTAGCAACATTCGGTAAGAGTAGAAGCCGACTTAGCCGTGTGGTATCTGGCAGAATAGAATAGAACCAACCCATTACACTCACGGATGTTGTATAAGGCGACTAATGTCTGAGGTAGAACACCTTGCGCCTCCGTAGACCAGAGAATGGGCAGCAGCGTTTTCTGCTAGTCTTTCATCACTGCGATCTCCAATCCGCCTGCCAAGCGTGGAGATTACGGCAAATTCCTCCCATCATGGGAGAGGCTTATGTCCAGCAGTGGACGTTATGGGCTGTTGTAGTAGTAGTAGAGGAAGCCGACTCCAAAGAAATTTGTGAAAAGGCTTGACAGATGATGAATGTCAATATTAAAAGTACCTAATATGAGTTTCGCATCTGCAGTTTTCTTATTCTATGTTAGATCCCACTATCCGTTCTGTAACTTGTATGGGACGATGATACAGCAGAAATGTGATGGCCGACTAGCAAATGGGGTCTCAGCTGCCGTTTATATTATACTTCGTTTGGAGAGCGGATTTGCTTGCTGAAAGATTGAGAATTTACGTATACTGTGTTGCGTGCACTCAACGAAAGTTTATTGAGATTGGTCAATGAGGCGTTTTAGTATGTACACATTGCAAACGTGTACATACATGTTATACATGTGTGTGTGTGCATGTTGTTTTAAGTATGCTGGGGTTCACTTACCAAGAGTGCTTAGTATGATGTTTAATTTGTTTCTATGCCACTCTTATTTACCAGAGCCATTAATGCGCACAGTCGTGGTACCTATTATTAAAAACAAGACGGGTGACGCGTCCGATAAAGCTAACTATCGACCCATCTCACTTGCTACTATAACAGCCAAGGTGCTTGACAGTCTGTTGAATGGTAATCTCACGAGGCACGTTGACCTGCAGGATGCGCAATTTGGTTTTAGAGCCGGGCTCTCGACGGAGAGCGCCATACTCTGCCTGAAACATACTGTCAAGTACTACACAGAGAGAAGGACGCCGGTATACGCGTGTTTCCTGGACCTATCAAAAGCTTTTGATCTCGTAGCATATGACGTGCTATGGGAGAAGCTGGGAAGCGCGGGTGTGCCGGTGGAATGTACCTCTCTTCTCAAGTACTGGTACTCAAATCAGAGAAATCAGGTGAGATGGGCCGGTACTTTGTCGGACGACTACAAATTGGATTGTGGTGTGAGACAAGGGGGGCTAAGCTCCCCATTGTTATTTAATTTGTATATAAATAAGTTGATTGAGCGACTCAGCAGCACTCATGTCGGCTGCTTCGTTGACGACAAATGTGTTAACAATATTAGCTATGCAGACGACATGGTGTTGCTGAGCCCCTCAATCAGCGGATTAAGGAATTTGGTGTCTCAGTGTGAGGCATTTGCTATGTCGCACGGGCTTAAATACAACTCCAATAAGAGTGAAATACTAGTATTTAGAGCTGGCACATACTATCCCGCATATGTTCCTCCTGTCATTCTTAACGGTGCAGCCCTAAAAGTAGTGGACAGGTTTAAGTATCTGGGTCACATAGTAACTGGTGACCTTAAGGATGACGAGGACATAGAGAGGGAGCGCAGGGCTTTGGCGGTGAGAAGCAATATGCTCGCTCGCAGGTTTGCACGCTGCACCAACGAGGTGAAGGTAACACTTTTTAAGGCGTACTGCCAGTCCTTTTACTCGAGTGGCCTGTGGGTGAAACATACGCAGCGAACCTACATAGCCCTGCGCACACAGTATAATAACGCATTTAGGATGCTGTTGGGGCTGCCGTGGCGCTGCAGCGCGTCTGGTATGTTTGCTGAAGCGCGTACGGATGGTTTTCAAGCCATCATGCGCAAGAAAGCAAACTCCTTGCTGCACCGTCTACGAAGCAGCAGCAACAGCATTCTAAATATGATTGCCGCCCGTTTTGACTGTCCTTTCCAGAATCAGTGGGTAAGGACAGCCATAGGCATAAGTTAGATATAGGTACTAAAAATACTAACATATTTGTAGGTACATTTTTGTGTTACTAACACACTAACATTCTATGTTTATATGTTTTTATTATGTTTTATGTTTTATAATAATGCAACTTATATGGAGATTTCTCTGAAATAAATAAATAATAATAATAATATACAGGTTACTGATAACTCGACGTATTTCTTGCAGGTCATCATAGTGGGGTTAAAATACAACATTTGGTGGCTTTATTCGTTGTATAAAGGTGTCATACGTCCACTTGTTAGGTAGCATTACGCTTGTCAAAATGAAACATTTTCACAATCAAAATTTTTGTACGAAAATATTCCCAATGTCCGCTCTAAAAGTCTTTTAAATTTCTTTGGCTGATGACAATTAAACCGTCGAAACAAACAAACACACGTCCCTCTCACGTTCCTACCGACAAAAAATCTCCCAAAAATATATCAGCTCCGATCAACATACGGGACAAACTGCCCGCCTAATTCGTCCAGTTAACAAGATAAGAATAGATAACAATTACTATTATTTTTCCTAGTTCCTCTGGAGCCTTGCCAGGGTTTGGGGGTCAAGGGCGAGCTGTTCACATGTCGGGCCATTGATTTTCTGTTAGGTTATGCGGATGATTGGGAGATAGGGAGGACTATGGTCAGCAGTATATACTGCAAGGGATATTGTGGCACAAAAGTTTATCAAGGAGTTTGCATTCAACCAGTAAGTATTGAAAATTCTCATTGATTATTTTAAAAGAACACCAACAAACTAGCCGATCATATGCGCAACACGACACGCGCTAATTATGTGATAGGCAGCGAATGAGTCCAAGAAAAACCCAAAATTTCCACTAAATTAATTTAATAAAGTAATTACAATTATTTCTTAATATTAGGTGAGTAGGTACTAAGAGGTTGTCCTAACGACCGATGTATGTGACGAAAGGCCCCGCGCCAAATCTGCTGCTTAGTTTTATTGGATGCATCGAGATGGGTTGCGCAATCCCTTCACAGTAACTGAATGTATTGTGATGACGTATCTGGGAGGCACTCACAGGTATAACACGCTCCAAAACAAATTATTGACGTTGCTCAAAAAGCCGCTAAGCTGAAGATGGACTGGGCTGGCCATGTCTGCCATATCCCCGACGAGCTGTGAGCCAAAATAACCACGATGTGGAGCCCTGATACAGCCAGAAGGTGACGCGGTAGACCTCGCAGGAGATGGCAGTACGAGCTGGACAGAACCAACGACCATTGGTCCACATTGGTCCTGGATCGAAAGATTGGGAGGCCATGGGGGGAGGCCGTGTGGTATCCGGCGGAGAAGAATAAAACCAACCCATTAGACTCACGGGTGTCGTATAAGGCGACTAATGTCTGAGGCAGAATACCTTGCGCCTCCGTAGACCAGAGAATGGGCAGCAGCGTTTTCTGTTAGTCTTTCATCACTGCGATCTCCAATCCGCCTGCCAAGCGCGGAGATTACGGCAAATTCCTGCCATCATGGGAGAGGCTTATGTCCAGCAGTGGACGTTATGGGCTGTTGTTGTTGTTGTTGTTGTGGAGGGAGACACTCAGGACCTACTCCAGCATTGAAATCTTTCGTCGGTTATTTTTAAGAACCAGCCGTTCCATACACGTTGATCGCTTATGTATGGAACGTAGCAATGAAACAGCAGATTTTCTTATGTGACTCGATGTTCTTTATGACATGTATAGAGCTTGGCTTGTAATATATTTATAAGGAAATACATTTTCCACTCAGCCCTTTTGTTATGAAAAAAATTAAGCAAATACAAAGATTTTCCTCTTTACTGTTGATCTGTTTACCAACACAAATCATACGACACGTACAAACTCAAACTCAAAGCATTTATTTCAATTAGACCATTACGGCACTTTTGAAAGTCAAAAATACAAAAAAAGAAAATCAAAGCTACAGTCCCAGTCACAAGGCATAATAACTTGAGAAAGTACTGTAGTTTTTTTTATATTATCAAATTAAAATTATTTAATCTAATTTTTGGTTAAATTGATTCAATAACTATTCCACTATTCACTGTAAATTTTATATAAATATTAATAATGTAGTTTGCGATCGTCAAGTGTTTTTATATAAGGTGTCTAATTACATGCAAATATTCGCGAATAGTCGCGAGTACGCCGCGCTTATGTGCAAAAAAAACGAGGGGGGCCGCGCGGCCAACTGGTTAAGGGGTTTATATGTTGAAATTTAAATTCATTTGGACAGGCTGAAACGTTCGCTTTCAATAAATCAATAGAGAGCAAGGGAGAGGAATTTAAGGTTTCAGTAGTTTTAAGTGGGATACTGGTAAAGAAATTTACAAATTCTTGAGCAACTTCATTGTTGGAGCTCACAAGGCCACGTGGTGTCTCTAGTGTGAAGTCATTACCTTGTTTTTTATTTCTATTTGTTTCACTGTTGATAATTTTCCAAACCGTCTTTATTTTGTTGTCGGCTCGTTTAATCTTGTTGCTAATGAATAAGGATTTGGCTACCTTGCAAGTGTTTTTAAAAATTTTCGAGTAAGTAGCAACATATTTATTAAAAGCTTCAGTGTTGATATAAGGCTTAAGGCCGTACAGCTCAAACAATCGTTCCCTACTTTTCCGAATACCCTGTGTTGCCCAGTCACTGAAAATAAACTTTGGGCCAATAGTTTTAGATTTCTTTTGTAAAGTATTATAAAATTCGGTGTGCACTACCGAAAAGAATTCTTCATAAAATACATTTGCATTGTTTCTAATATGACCCGGTATACTTAACTTGCTAATTAAATTATTATTAAATTTGTCTAGATTGCTGGGTGTTATTAGTCTAGTTTGTATCTGAATTCTTTGTAATTGTCTATTGTACGCGAAAGTAACCGTCTGACCACTATGATCTGAAGGCAGGTAATTTACGATGGATTTATTTATGTAATCGCAGCAACAAAAAACATTATCGATACATGTAGCAGTATTTGTAGTAATTCGAGTTGATTCTGAAAACACATTTGACAAGTTAAATGATTTAAAGAGACTTAAGAATCTACTGCTATTCACATTATTCTCTATGATATTAACATTAAAGTCACCACAGATAATTATTGGTTTATTACCAGTTACAAGTTTTGCCAAAGCATCTTCCATTACTGACTCAAAGATAGAATAGTTCAGATAATTAGGGGGTCTGTAAACGCACACTATTACATGCTTATCTAGCTCAACACAAGACAATTCAATGCTATGTTCAACCGATAGATCGACTATATCATTACGAGACTTAGATTTAATACAATTTTTTACTAGGATTAATGAACCCCCACGCATCTTAGATTTTCGGTTAAAGCAACTGCTCACATTGTAATTCTCATAATTCATTTGCATTACTTCATAATCTTTCATCCAATGTTCAGTAAAACAGATAATATCAAACTTAGTTTTTTCTAAAAATAGTTCTATTTCTAGTTCTTTGGAAGAAAGTCCCTGAATATTCTGGTGAAACAATTTTAAGGAATTCTGCTCAGCCCCTTTTTTACAGTTAATTGATTGAGAGCTAGAAGATACCTGGAAGTTGACGAGATTAACTAAATTGTCACTCGTACCTTCTATTGTCTTAGTGACTAGTTTAAATCTAAGCTAATACTATTTGTATAATTACAATTAGTATAATTACTAATTTCCGTAGACCTATTTACAAAAAACTGCGACATACCACATATGTCTTACATGTACATACGTCGTACATGCAAGTACATCACGTCTATCGTAACACTTGAACTAATAAACAACTCCCAGATTGAAATTGTTGTTGTTGTTTTGCCTTTGACTGTACAGTGTACATACATTGTCAGACTCGAAAAATATAACCATATAAAGGTCTTTCTAGAGAAGGCCTGTGTCTCAGCCATCGAAACATACAGAGTGTAAATGGACTCTTCACGAAGCTGTCAATCAAGCATTCTGTGCATCAAACGACTTTCCTTTTTGGGGTGAAAAAAATAAAACCTACTTCAAAAAAAAAACAAAAAAGTGAAAAATAACTTCAGCTTCAGAAGTCGGTGATAAAAACACCAAATTAATCAAACAAAGGTCAAGCTTCAGAAGTCGGTGACCTTTGTGTGATTGATTTAGTGTTTTTGTCACCGACTTCTGAAGCTTGACCTTTGTTTGATTGATTTGGTATTTTTGTCACCGGTCCACAAATGGCGGAGAAATCGGTAATCGGTAACATACATAAACGTTAACGTTAAAGTTACCATTTATTTATTTATTCTAAATTGATTGTGTATTTTTACTTCTGACTTTTTAATTTAATCAAGTTTAATTCATTAATGTTTCTATTGTAATTCTGACATTTCAATTATTTATGTATTTGTATTTGTGTCTTTCTATTTTTTTTTTTAAATAATGTCTCGAATGTAATCTTAATGTAATTCTGCAATTTTAATTATAATATATGTGTTTGTATTTTTGTTTAATATGGGTCTCGGACCTGAAATAAATGATTTTATTTTATTTATTGTTATAAAAAAAAAAACATAGACACGAATATATAACCTCTTCCTTTTGGAAGTCGGTTCAAAATCACGCTTTTCGGTAGGACCCAATGTAACGCACTCAAAACATTGTGCTGATGGAAGCATTGAATAGTACGAGGGCATGTCGAGGGAATGGTTAACGTCCACTGGTTTTTTTTTTAATTAGGACAAGCCCGCCACACTATTCCCAAACCACTGTAACTCCTGAAAGCCAGAATCAACAGTGGCGACCACCAGAAAAGCGCCGAGACAATGAAGCTCGACGAAGTCCCAGAGAATGAATTTAACTGTCTTGGATCCCGCAACGAAATTAATCAGAAAAGTATAGTGGAGGAGTAGGAAAAAACCGTAATTTCCACTTCCCTCCATATCAGCAGGAGACAGAACTAAACAAGGTCCACTGGTTGTAAATTGTCTCAGGCTGATTATGCCAACCATTTTAAATTAGTTCTTATTATTATTATAAAACGTTTATTTCAGACTAAGAAATCGACATAGTTAATGACAGATTATTTTTATTTGCGACAAGACGTTTATAAAAACCAAATTACTAAGCTTTTAAATCGAAGCACCCATAATATTTAAATCAGTAACAATTTGCCAACAATTCTTATGCCAAACCATTAAAATGAAATTCCGAATTTCTGCTGAATTATTAGAATTTATAACAACGAAGTAATTTTATAAGCCCCGTCAGCTTTCATCTTTAATTTTGATTAAATTAAACAAAAAATCACCAATCATTTTGATGGATTGGACCGATTAAATTTAAATTAAGGGCATCGTAAGATAGGACCTCGTGGCTAAATAATAACAGCCACTCGGGTCGATCTTTAGGTTAAGCCGCATTTGCCTAGGTTGGTCCGTGGATGAGTAACCACTCATTACATACCGAGCTTCCTCCGTGCCTTGAAAAGGACGTTAAGCCGTTGGTCCCGGCTGTCATTTGTGGATCTTTAACAGTCGTTACAGGTGGTCAGTGGCCCATAATTGTGACAACCAAGGTCTTATCGTATTCCCCAGTACTAACAGGTATTCAGCTACATCTGGTTAGACTGAAAGCCGACCCACAAAATAGTCAAAAAAAGGCTACGAGAATATCTATACTTCTATACTAATCTATATCTATACTAATATTATAAAGAGGTAACATTTGTTTGTAAGTTTGTATGTAGGGGTAATCTCAGTCCGGAAGTAATGAACCGATTTCAAAAATTCTTTCACCATTAGAAAGCTACATTCACCCTAAGTAACATAGGCTATATTTTATCCCCGTACTCTCACGGGAACGGGAACTATGCGGGTGAAACCACGTGATGTTCGCTAGTCGTAGGATAATTTTGAGCAAATCACTAGAACTAGAGCAATCTAAACTTTTAGTAAAATCTTAATCAGCCTATAAAGTCCAGGCTGCTGAGACATAAACCTTTTCAGTCTTCTTCTTTGCGTGTCGATAGACTCAAATAATACCCGACCAGTATGTTGCCAGAAAAGGAGTGGGATGCATGAAATGAGCCTCCCGGAGCGGTGTTAAAAATATCGTACTGCGATTCTAAACGCCCGGCGCACGCTGGACAGCCAGCATTCGGTAACGCAGAGTCTAGCTAACTAATCCTTTCACCACGATGACTCAAACTCAAACTCAAACCTTTCAGTGAGAGGAAGAAGACCGTTATCCACCACGTGGGTCCAATGTGTGATGGTTTACTGTAATTATCCGTTATGATAAGATGACGAGATATAGAAGTTTGGAAAAACCATACGCCGATCTCAAATGAATTGGGATAAGGGCAAGATAATGATTATGATCATTGTGTTACGACGACAACAACAACAACAACAACACATAACGCCCACTGCTGGACATAAGCCTCTCCCATGATGGGAGGAATTTGCCGTAATCTCCACGCTTGGCAGGCGGATTGGAAATCGCAGTGATGAAGGACTATCAGAAAACGCTGCTGCCCATTCTCTGGTCTACGGAGGCGCAAGGTGTTCTGCCTCAGACATTAGTCGCCTTATACGACACCCGTGAGTGTAATGGGTTGGTTATATTCTACTCTGCAGGATACCACACGGCTTATTACGGACTATTACGGCCTGGCTCAAATAAAAGGTGAAACTTAAAAGTTGGGTAAAATGAGTCGATTGAAATTTTGTTCAGTCAATTCATTTGCGAAGACTAATTTTGCATTTTACGCTTTTTGAGCTGAACCCTTAACATAAGTTTTAATGAAACTAGACACAACTCAATTTTGGCAACTTATTAATTTAAAGTGCCACAAAAAACACTACTGACTTGACACCTCAATTGCAGGCTGGAATAAATTAATTTTAAAATAGTTAACTCAAAACCCTTTTACATTTTAATTTCAGTTTAAAACATTTTAAATTATAATTTAATTCGACAAAGCTTTTAAAACACAGCAAATGAAAACAACCGGTCCCGGGTACCGGTCCGTTATAAGTTTAGTAAATGTTTGCTTAATTTTTTTTTTATATTGCTTATACAACAACAACAACAACAGCCCATAACGTCCACTGCTGGACATAAGCCTCTCCCATGATGGGAGGAATTTTCCGTAATCTCCACGCTTGGCAGGCGGATTGGAAATCGCAGTGATGAAGGACTATCAGAAAACGCTGCTGCCCATTCTCTGGTCTACGGAGGCGCAAGGTGTTCTGCCTCAGACATTAGTCGCCTTATACGACACCCGTGAGTGTAATGAATTGGACCGAGCCGTGTGGTATCCGGCAGAGTAGAATTTCTATTCTACTCTGCCGGATACCACACGGCTCGGTTACGGTTATTGTTTATAATAAACAATTATTTTATTGCTTAAAATAATTATATTATTGCTTCGCTGTATTTATAAATGAAATACAGCTTACAGAGTGTTGCTTTAATTGAATTATAGAGACTGCTAAGAGACTGTTTAACGAACTTGAAACACAAAATACGTAAATTAGTTCAGAAGGTCAGCTCAATCCAGCAATCCACAAACTGCCATGGCCCACCTGGAAGACTACGAAAACAAGTCAGCCGCTTGGTCCGTTGTGACAGAACAAGTACGACTTTGGAACCTCATCCACAAACCATGAGGTCATTGGGTTTTTCCATCAGGAATCTCTCAGTGGCAGCCACAGAGTCTGGATTTGAGCCTGGTTGATGGCAATAGGCTCACCCCTTATTACATTATACTTAAAAATAACTGTCAAAATGTGGGTGTACTAATGGGTACACTTCTGCCTAACTCTTATATAAATCCCGGGGATTACAGGCGTAATGTTATGTTATGTAGTTAATAGGTTACTCAAATAATAATCATAAAATGCATAATAATAATGCACAAATAAAGTCATGAAGAAGGTATTAGGACGAGTGAAAATACACGCGCACTCACAGATAAACACGCTTCACGTTCAGCGAGTGCAAGCGTACTCGCGACTGTCATTTGTTTGAGATCTTCTTTTTTGTAGCTCTATCAGAATATCAGCGCTGTGACATTTTTAAGTGTTATTAAGTATTATAGCCCGGTTATAGCACCATGTTATAGCCTTTGGCCTCGTACAGGACCAATATAGTTTATTGTATGTCTGTGAATTTTGTGTTGTTTTCTTTTGATTTTTGTTTTATCTTCTGCGAGTCTAATATACTTTTCTTCATATGCGTGTGTACGCCTGTTTTTGCTCCGTGTATGGACCTGACCTTCTGTACCTATCTGTTATGTGGTTGAACTGACGTTGTGTGCACGATTTATCGTTGACTTAAATTAAGTTTGTTGGGGATTAAACTTTGGTTCGTTTACGTTAGAAATAACTGTAGTTAAATGAACTATAATTGCGATATGACTTTGTGGAATGTAGTTATGTAGAAGAAAAAGGTGGTTTATAGATAAATGTCTAAGCAGCATACATAATGGATACAATATTCACAGTATTAAAACGTTCTTTTTCAAAAACGCAAGCATGATCATTCAGACTTTGGTATCGGAACAAAGCAGTGAAAAAAATTCACAGATTTCGTGCTTCACACCACTATCGAGCACATTGGAAATTGTCATGAGCATCATCATCATTTCAGCCGAATTAATTCACATTGGAAATGAATCTATGGAATTCGAAAAAGTATTGTCGCTGAGCGACGAGAAAGTCGGGATAAGGAAAACGTTACAAAATAAAACTATAACGTTGAATGATAATTATTTTATTCTTAGATTAAAATAAGTATCCTCGACACCGATAACGGACTGTGCGAAACATGAAGTCATAAATGTCATGTGAAAAATGTCGTTCGACAGGGCAAACCCTTAACCCGATCGCCTTTGTTTTAGGCTCAAATTGTAGCTGACTAAATTGCCCAAAAAATTTTTTTCTCAAATTTTTGATATCATTCTTCATTTCCAAAATATCAAGCGCCAATTTCAATTTTTTTTTTCTTTTTTGTTTTTAATATAATATTTTTTCTCTCGAATAATTCTTTTTGCACCTTACAGCTCTTGTGAATTTTTTGAATATCATATCTTCACAACTCTCCGAGTCAAGTACTTATACTTGACTCGGAGAGTTGTGATCGCACTTTTTCGTGAAATCGGAGTCTACACTGGAGCAAACGAAACGACATTTTAAATGTCAAAAAAGTGCTATACAAAGAGACATTCCATAATATGACCGTTCCCTCATTACCCTAGCTAGGGTGACACAATTTTGATTTTTCCTAAATCATGTTAATATTAGTAACAAGTAATTGTTATGTTCGTCCCAGACTAGTCGCTTTTCCACTGACTGAGAGGACCTAATTCACGGTACGTCATGTATAATATTATCCTTATCCTTACTAATATTATAAATGCGAAAGTAAGTTTGTTTGTTACCTTTTTACGCCTTAAACCACTGAACCGATAATCCTAAAATTTTGCATAATATACCCACGTTGTGAGATGTACAGAAACGGACATAACCTTTCATCAGGAAAAAGTACTGTTCCCGAGTAAACAAAAACAACGTTGTTGTCTTTCCAATCATGTTTGAATTATATTATAACAAGCAGAGTAAAACTCGAATTGATTGTCAAGATATAAATTAATGAGAGCGAAGCCGCGGTTAAAAGCTAGTAGTAAATCTACACTAATATTATAAACAGGAAAGATTTGTATTTTTGTGTGTGTGTGTGTAATGAATAAACTCAAAAAGTAATGCGCCGATTTAAAAAAATATTTCACTATTAGAAAGCTACATTCACCTTGAGTGAATGATGGTAGTAGACGGTTATTTTTCTCTCGATATGATCCACAAGAATTTTCTTTCAACGGTTGATATTAAACGTTTTCAACATAACCGCACTCGAGTCGTTACGAATACACAAGAAATAAACGTTTTTTTTCCGCATACAAGTAAATCCCGTTCCAACTCTGATTAGGCTTAGCCTCGCTAATACGGCTTGAACAACAAACTTGTAAAGGGACTCAGGATTACATTGTTATTAGTTCGAAATTATTGTTGGTACTCACAATATTAAGTGTGTTTATTGTTGTTACTCACTATAGTGTGTTTACTGTACAAATACCATATCTTACTGACTCGATGGTAGCAAACCGTGACTGCTGAACATCTTGGGTCCGATTCCCAGGCCGCACAAAATGTTATTGGGGTAGCATCTAGAATTTCTTAGTAGTAATCACGGAGTCTGGTAAGCGTTTAAAATTAAATTGTCCAAAAAACGCACACTCAAAAAAAAATTCGCCCGACTCAAACCACAATTCAGCCATCCAGATTCTTACTCACCAAAAAAAGAAGCCTTTGTAATAAAATACTTTTGCGACTCATCGTTCATACCATTGAGTTTTCCAATACCGTAGGATTATCTCCGATAAACTAAGTTTTGAATGCAGTATCGTGGCTTACGAAGTCTTAAGTCGATGTAGGTATTTGTTGAGGAGTCTTGCCAACAATAATGAGGTGCTTACAACGTGCGGAGTTTGCTGTTTCATGTTTTGCGTTTAGAAAGGTTTTGTTTGATTTTTTTTATTTTTTTTTATTACAATATGGGATCTGCTCTTGACCTCGATCACGCCTGATGGAAAGCGATGGATGAGATCTATGATGGAACGAGCGTGCCCAGAAGATGCCTGTTCACTCTTGCTTTGAAGGCAGGCGGGTTAAATGTGGGTGGGAACACAGACGCAGGCAGAGAATTCCAGACTTTGGCTGTGCGCATAATAAAAGTGGAGGAGAAGCGCTTAGTACGACACACGATACGACGTTTTTTTGTTGAACGACTAAAAAAGTGACTAGGAAGAAAAAACAAGAACGAACAAAGTTTTGATAACATGATATGAATCAGGAAGGGTGACCACCCATTACATACCGAGTTTTCTCCGTGCCCCGGAAAACACGGTAATTATTGCCATCAAGTGGGCACGAATGCAGGCACCCGATTCCTACTGAGAAATCTGATATATAGAAAATGTCTTATAACACTTTGTTGGGGCTAGGAATCAAACTCGAGACCTCAGCATTAACTGTAGCAGTTTCGACTCTAGCTAGACCAACGAGACAGTAAAATCATGTCAGGTTTTAAAACATGTTTTTTTTATTGCACATTTCATATTCTTTTCCAACAAAACATTATCTATACATAATATAATAAATCTGTAGAAAATTGTTTTTGTACATTGCCATTACACAAAAAATTGCCAGGGTGTTAAAAGATAACCAACAGAACTCATTTCCAGTATTTTTGGATTTTTTGTCTGTTTGTCTGATTCCATGATCAAGCATCACGTAAAATTTACGCAACCAATGTAGATAACTTTTATACATAAAAATTGTGCGTATCTTGAGGTATTATTTAGTTTTTGTTTAATCGTAACCGGTTAATTCTATCAAAGTATATATGAATTTAAAGTGTTCAAGAAGAACTAATCATCAAATGTAAGTCAGTGACATCTATTGTACTAAAATGGTACTCATGACTAAAAATGTGTTTAAAATTTACATAGCAGGATTTCCATGCATTATATTTTAGCAGTTTAACATCTTGGTCGATATATGGCGTTGTTCACTTTACTCTATTTTCTGAATCGCGGTGATAAAATTTTCCGACCCTTCGCACGTGTCAGTTGCCTCAAGTTTAATTTTTTAACCAACGAAACAACAGGAGGAAGTTCACAATTCGAGGCGTATTTTTTTTTTGTTTGTCCTCGAGAGAGAGAAGTCCGATATACACTAATGTAGGAGCGGAGTATCATTGATAAACGTTGCAAAAACGCGTGGTACTTCCTGGCCGCGCCACAAAAGTAATTTGGATCAGAGTAAATACAAAAAAATGTTCGTAATATGTTCATTATTGTTCATGATTAAAAAAAAAAGTACTATAACGGTTTCCGAGAAATTTAAGAAAATTGGTGGCGGGGCCAGAAAGTATGCTTTCCAGCCGCGCCACTACGTACACAGCAATAAATAGTCCAATAACGTTCAAAATCATTAGTAAACAAATGTTCGTCTATTGTTCATTCTATTTATAATTAGATACAGCAAAAAAAACGATCTTTTTATTAAATAAAACTACTGAATACAAAAACTGTCAGGCGTTCGTGCGATGGATTTATTCGGAATTAATATTAACAATTTAGGACTTAATATACATAATCAAATGGGTGTGTACTTTAATTGAATTTGTCTGGAATTTTAACACCTTTTTAGACATATCGTCGTAGCACTCCCAATATTTTGTTTTTGTTGTACGTCGGCAATGTACTCTATAATGTCCCACTCCAGACTCATCACTTAATATAGGAGGTAAAAATTCAATAACTGAACTCAATACAAATATTTTATCTTGCAACATTATTTCTTCTGGAATATCATTTATGTAAAGATCCATATCCAATTCAAAAAATATGAGATCATTAGAAATTTCAAATTTTGTAATTTGTTTTCCTTTGCATTGGTCAGTTTTGCAATCACGCTCAGAATCTTCCATCATTGATGAAGCTGCATCAGCTAAAGCGCCCAGACCGCGGTCTGTCAGTATTAATAAATTTAGAGGAATTATGGGACGGTTTCTAATTAGCATATGGTTGCATTCTGGACAATGATGCGTTAATTTGCCACTGAATATAATATTAAATAAAACCTTCTCCAATATATAAGTAACATTGCAACTGCAATCTATTGATTCAACGTTGCCTTGGAATGTGCTCTTAAAAAAAGGCCTCAGAAACTGTGTTCTATCTTTAAAAATATCAAATGTATAATCTTTATGTCTCAAAGCACCTATTATTAGTGAGAAATTGGACGGAAGCGAGTTAATAAATGATGATATTTTTGTTTTTTCGGTACAAGCTACTACGATTCCCTGTGTAAGTGCGTCAAATGCACAAGTATTTCTTAATACGACGCCTTTTATTCCGGAACTAGAAATATTTCCGTTGATTAGGAAATCAATTTGATCGTAACGTTTTTTTGGCTGCACAGCATCTCTTAATGGTAGTGATTTCTTATTTTCCGCTTTGTTACGCCAATTTTCTTGCAGTATTGGACTCTTTTTAAACACAGACTCATTATAAAAACTTTCTTCGTATTCTTCATTTTTTTTTATAAGCTTTTTTGCCTCTGAAGATTTATTACATTTTTCACCATTTTTAAATACATCACGATAAGTACAATGCGAAGAAATAAGTTTCTCAGACAAAAACTCAGAATGCTGTACTATGAAATCATCACAAAAACTTTCTCCTTCTTCAACAACATTTGTTTACCAATGATTTTGAACGTTATTGGACTATTTATTGCTGTGTACGTAGTGGCGCGGCTGGAAAGTATACTTTCTGGCCCCGCCACCAATTTTCTTAAATTTCTCGGAAACCGTTATAGTACTTTTTTTTTTTAATCATGAACAATAATGAACATATTACGAACATTTTTTTGTCTTTACTCTGATCCAAATTACTTTTGTGGCGCGGCCAGGAAGTACCACGCGCAAAAACAGGGAAAATTTATTTCTTTTGAGAGCTTCCGTAGCGAGAGTTGCATAAACGATTAAAGTTACGCAACAATCATGTTTGAGGGAATATTGCTCCTCTTAAAAAGAAAAAAAAAACTATCTATCTTTTAAGCTGTGAACCTTAAAAGATAGACATTCTCTCTAACCCTCTCTTTCTCTGATGTAACGCAGACGAAGTTGCGCGGGTCCGCTAGTTCTTTCTAAATCTATAGATACTGAAGTGGAAGATTTACAAATAAGAGCAGACACTTAAACCTAACGTAGATAGAGTAAAATACAACATACCTTTCTGCCTATCCTAACCAATTTATAAGCGTAAAGCATATACGGCTTTATCAGGAGGCGCCGATCGTTACCCAAAAACTGCTTCGAAGTTTAAATTGCTTTCCTGATAAGAAATGATTAAACTTAAAGTGGATTTAAATTTAAATATTTCAAGCCTAACATTAATGTTTTGAATCGATTGCTCTGTTGCTATGGAATGTTTTACGTATAGACTCACGCTTTTTCTTATTGAGAGTGGGCAGAAAATATCTATAGAAGAGTAAATTACCAAAAAAGCAATGGATGGACTGTGTCAAGAATGATATAGGTAGAAAGATACATGTTGAACCGACCCCTAAGAAATTTGAATACTGGCAATGATTTAATTATTTATTTATTTATTATCTCATCATCACTATAATTACAGGAATGTCCTAATTCATTAGTATGGCCATACAACTACAACAGCCCATAAGGTCCACTGCTGGATATAAGCGTCTCCCATGATAGGAGGAATTTGCCGTAATCTCCACGCTTGGCAGGCGGATTTGAGATCGCAGTGATGAAAGAATAACAGAAAACGCTGCTGCCCATTCTCAGGTCTACGGAGGCGCAAGGTGTTCTGCCTCAGACATTAGTCGCCTTATACGACACCCGTGAGTGTAATGGGTTGGTTCTATTCTACTCTGCCGGATACCACACGGCGTATGGCCATAAATACAGTTTTATTATTTATCATAACATATTCTGTACATAGTTATTTTTGTGAACTCACTCAGAGAACAAGTAAAAAGATCTATGCTGTCTGCTACGTCATTAAGTACACGCAAGGTACGCGTTATAGGGGCGTTACTCAGTCGATTGGTCCTACTACTGGGAATCGCCAATAGACGTGGCCGTCACCTTCTCAATACATCATTGTTGATGTTGGATGACAAACTCAATTTGCTCATACCAAAGTAAATTATTTTATTGGTTGGTTGTAAAGAGAGAAAAAAGAGCCTTGACTAAAGCCAAAAGGCACTTGTTTTCCCCTCATTGCGATTTTGACGTGACAACGTCTTATAAATTGGTTTGCCGGGTGACACTTCAAAAAACTGGGTAACGCTCCGCTCACGTTATGCGCTCACAATGAGAGCGAGTGAGAGGCACGCGTCCCGCCTAAGAGCGAGAGAGACAGACATAAAAAGTTTATTTTACCACTCAAAGTCGTTGTCACGTAAAACTTTCGCCCGTATACCGACTTTTTTGTCTTTTGTTCTGCACCATATACCTGGGAACATCATAGTTTACGGAGATATTGGAGGGTAAAGTTACCACTGAAAAAGAAAAAATATTGCACAAGAGCGAGTTGGACTCGCGCACCGAGGGTACCGAACAAACTTTTTAAAGGACAAACTTAACTTTGCTGTTCGGTTCCATGAAACGGCTATTGAACCAACTGCAAATAATACAACACATAAGTAAAGGGATTTTTTTTTTTTTTTTTTTTTTTAAATTAAGGTAAATTTTGGTACTTGCAAGTTTTCGAGAAAATCTAAATTTGCCCATATCTTTTTATTGTGTTGACTCAGGACCTTGATTTTTATACAACGAATAGGGATTAGAGACCTCAGTATCTGGTATAAATTTCAATTTGCTAGGTCAACGCGTTCCTGAGAAAATCAGTGGTAACAGACAGACAGACGGACAGACAGGCGGACAATAAAGTGATCTTATAAGGGTTCCGTTTTTTCCTTTTCAGGTACGGAACCCTAAAAATACAAGTTTTTAATGTTGTAACTTTACTTGAAAGACCTTCATGACCCTTGTGCTATTTAATGCATCCATCAACACAATGTGTTTAGTACAGTCATGACCAGGGCTCAACAATAAAGAAATAGTGATCGAGCCGAAGCTGCTAAAGTGACAGCAGAATAAATACAAGCCTTTCAGGAACCAAGCATAAATAAACCAATCATCGCCTATAGAATATACCCGTTCAATACAAAATTCATGAGAACTGAAGCCTCTCAGCGGTCGGCGACTGTTATAATCCTTATTGTCAACAGTGATTCTGTAAACGCAATTAAAAGTTTCACTGGAAGGGGTTAAGTGGTAGGAGGGAGCGGTTTCATTGATTTAAAACTTTAATTGCTACTTTTATTTTTGTTGATTGGACTTCCACCTTGCAACCTTTGATGAAAGACTTGGATATTTTTTAGGACTAGTAATTCTCATGGCGTTCTTATTCATACCTTGCCAGATTTAATACTTGCAGGAGGAGCTCGTGGCTAAATAATAACAGCCGCTCAGGTCGATCTTCAGGTTAAGCCGCGCTTGCCTAGGTTTGTCCGTGGATGGGTGACCACCCATTATATACCCAGTTTCCTCCTTGTTTCGGAAAGCACGTTTAGCTGTTGGTCCCGGCTCTCATTTATAGATCTTTAACCGTCGTTAAGTTTTTTCTTTTAATTATTGCTAATTTGATTATTGTCTATTATTAATTAATTTATTTTTATTTCCTGACTATGTATTATTAATGATTTTGAAATGATTAATGGTGATTTTGACATTATTGTTTGATGATTTTGACATTTTTATTATTCATTATTTTGACATGATTAATGGTCATTTTGACATTATTGTTTGATTATTTTGACATATTTATTATTAATTATTTTGACATTATTAATCATTATTAACAAAATTGAACGAAATATAATTATGTACCAACACTAGTGTTTAAGATGTGTATGTACTACTAACAATTGTATGATCTGTTAAATAAATGATTATTAAATTATAATATTATAAGTGGTCAGTGGCCCGAAAGTCTGACAACCAGTCTTACCAAGGTATCGAATTACCCAGTTCTAACTGAGTTGTGGAGGTCCGATTTCATTAATTCATTGTCATATTTTCTTAATTCATTGTCATATTTAATTATTTTATATTTTTTTATTCTGAAAGCCTAGACAAGTATCGCTAATAATACAATCGCTTTCAAAGAGTTTAGTTTTTCTACGATCACTTGCTTTTCGCTAGCTTATGTCAGGGGCCGCCTCCACGAGCGAGAAAATCGTGGCGATTCAAAGTATTTCTATACGAAAATATTGTCGCAATTCTCTCGCTCGTGGAGACGGCTCAAAAGAGAGTGTATAGAAAAACGTGGCAAGGACGATAATATCACCGTGATTCTCTCGCTCGTGCAGGCGGCCCCTTAGTGTCATAATATCTTTGACTTTTCCATTACTTTGTGCGCCGTCTTCTGTTGCGTCGTTTCGATGATTCGTTGTGTAAAAAAAAGAAAGCTAATATTATGACAGAAAAATAAGGATAAATTGAATGATTTTCAAAAACCATAAATCTTTGATTATCGAATGCATTTTCAGTTATTAAATACGCTCCTATTAAAACCAAATTCAAAATATCTTGCCTCTTCTCAATTGTACCAAAACCACAACCGCTTATTTGTCTTTCAAGCCTGTTTACTTAACTATTGAAGTTATTTCAATTAATTAACAGATCATTTGTTATTAAATACTTTCAGTGCATAATTTACAAGTTTTGTGGTAATCAACATAGTTTTATTAGCTTTATTAGTGACCACAATATGTTAACAAAATATATTTTTACCCAACTGCGGCAATGCCCAGGAGGGTTATGATTTTAGCTGTATATGTATGTATGTAAAATAATAAAGTATAATATAATAATAAATAATATAATGTAATGATATGACCCATCATTTTACAAACCATATTTGTATGCCGGAAGTGGCAGAATATTATGATCGTAATACATAATTTACTTAAGAGCCTATACTACCTCAGATTAGCAACTCTATTTGTGGTGGTTCAAACTTCGTTTGTAATACTGTTAGAATAACGTTCTAATCAGCTTGCAGTACAAAGCGGTTGTTACGACAGTCATTGCGGCCGAATAGTGCGGAATTAGTGTTTTTATTCTTTATAAAATCAAATTTTCGTCTTTTGGAAAAAATAAAAATTATAAGACCTGCTTTATAGTTAGTTCAGTTAGTATGCAAAGTTTCATGATCTAATTTACATGATATATTTTTTATTTTTAAGTACTTTTTGAATACCAGCGGTTTATTGTTCGATTTGGAGGTAACTTTGGGATTTTTTTCTATCGAGAAAATTTTATGAAATTGTGTTTTCGCCAAATATAAGACCTAACATTAATCCTCAACTTTACCATATATTTATTTCAAAATGCTGCAGTATTTTAGGCGTAACGGAGGATCATGCTCAACAATGTACAATATTCTGACAAATTAATGCATTTTTATTCTATTCTTAATTCCAGACGTATAAAGAACAAAAAGTAGTCAATTTTGTATAGTAACAAAATAGTGCTTTTGGCGTCATAATCGATTGTCAAAAAATGGCACGCTTGGTTTTCATACGGATCGTGATACTTGCGTTATCTAGGTAAATCTATATCTGTGGCACCAATACAGTGGCTCAGAGATAATGCGATAGTCACTATAGCTGACACCTCGATTGATGATCACGCGCTGATTGGCAGCTTTCATGTCATTAGGACACTGTTTGTGGGAGCTATGATTTAATCCCGATGTCGTAACTTGACAAGCTACTAAGGGGATCAAGTACTAACATGATTCTCACTGATACTGACATGATTCATGATTTAATAGATAAAAAAATTTAACTGGAAACCACATTTAGAGGAGTTAAGCAAGCGACTGAGTAAATCAGCCTATATGCTCTGCAAAATAGCTCCTGTTCTGGGTGTGGATGCCAAGCTTACGGCGTATCATGGCATTGTTGGTCCTCTTCTGAGATTTGGTGCTATCTTCTGGGGAAACTCAACCCTCAAAGAGTTAATATTCAGGTCACAGAAGAGATGTATAAGAACCATGTTCAGCCTAAAAACAACCGACTCATGGAAGCCATTCTTTATAAAATATAAAATTTTTACCCTCCCATCACTCTATATCTTCGAAATTGCGATGTTCGTAAAAACAAACCCGCATCTGTTTAAAAAACAATCAGATATGAATAACCGTAACCGGCGTGATAAATATAAGCATAGATTGTGTATCAGACCATCCAATACAGCACTAATGAGTAATAGTGTTTTCTGTATGGCACCACGTATATTTAACCACCTTCCACAGGCACTCAAAGAAATAACTGTTACTAATTTATTTTAAAAAAAAACTAAAAGAGTATTTAGCAGCAAATGTTTTTATAGTATTGCCGAGTTTCTATTGGAGAAAACATACTAATTCTAATGTAAATTCTAGTGTGGGGGCGAAGTTTGGTTCTGTTGACTGTTGTTTGTATTTTTATCTTATTTTGACATTTGAAATAATTTTGACGATAATATTTTGTTCTATATTAATCTAATTTAATTGATGTTTGAATTGCTAATATGCTGTATGCTGTACCTATATTATGTAATTTATTGTATATTTTATTGATAATTTATTGACCAAATGTAATTTATTGTAATATAAGAAATGAATTTCAAATAACTGTATCTTTTATAAATGTTTAATAATTAATAGTTACAATTAATGAAATAATGGATCAAATTTTATTATATAATACGTTTTTTTAATATTTGTACGCCGTAAAGGTAAAACATGACTGTGATCCTTTCTGCATTGTATTTAACATCTTGCATGCTTTGTGTGTGCATACTCATGTTTCTGACAAATAAATGAACTCTGAACTCTAGGAGTACTTCATTGATTAAGTTCTAACATGTAATTAGCTTTTTTCAAAAGCTTATCCTGCCCATATCGTTCCCAATGTTGGGACATATTTAATAGTGCACCCATAACATAATGATATGTATTCTGTTTTCGAGTTCGAAAAGAGATATAATATATTTAAAATGGGTGGTATTTTTCCTGGTGTGACTGTCTGTCTCATGCCTTTAATTACTAAGCAGCAAATATCTTAGTCTTGATTCTTATTTTAAAAACAACACACATCTGCCACTTACAAGTCCATTAAATTTCTATTTTATGGTTTGACGACGGGACATGGTACCGTAATTAATGATAACGCAACGTTCCGTCCTCTTGTAAACACACGATAAGAACCGG
The DNA here is from genome assembly GCA_905147715.2 of Xestia xanthographa. Classification (NCBI taxonomy): domain Eukaryota; kingdom Metazoa; phylum Arthropoda; class Insecta; order Lepidoptera; family Noctuidae; genus Xestia; species Xestia xanthographa. Next base: position 21,597,376 of record LR990666.1, on the reverse strand, counting down.
CCAAAAGAAATATTTCAAAGAATTCTTTAGAAACGTTAAAATATCCTAATTTTAAGAACGGCTCTGAATGGCCAAGCAACATGTGTTCGCAATATACTCTGCTGACCCTTGAAACAATTGAAAGATTCACAAAAAGCTTCAACCGCCGAAGCGCGGGTTTTCTGAGAAAGGTTCAAGCAAAAAGAGGCTGAGATCCCGATGGTTAAGAGAAATCGCGGGGAAGGGTGGTTTGCTTGGGGCAGTCGAGTTTACACGGCGAGAGAGTCCGGACGATATATATTTGAGTTAAGTTAGGAAGACGTGGTAAAATACCACGAGTCTAAGTTTAAGTGTGTTGGCGCGAGAGTGCGATGTTTGAATAAGTTGAATATAGTTGGGTTAAAAGCCCTGGTTAGTCTAACCTAGTATGCGTCGTTACAGCACTAGGACGTCCTAGATTAAGATCGTGAAGTTGGTGTAATCTTGGTACCTACCAAGATGCACACGTCAGTTAATATTTATAGGCCAAATATAATTAGTGGTAATAAGGCTAGTAGTGTATGACTACGAGGTGTGAGGGAGACGGGAGAGAAGGTAGTCGCGCGTTGGTGGACGGAGGCGAAACTGGTAATGTGTGAGCTATAGATTGACCATCTTCAATAAACACTTGGTAAGTGTTACTATAATTAAATCCTAGCTTAAAATGCCGTTTGATGGTAGCGCGGAAGGGCTGATAATAATCATTTATTTCAGCATGACGGAGCTATTGCTTTACGTCGTCAAAATGTATATTATTATCTCATGTGTTATTATGTGTCCACTTTATTCCATACCTAAGCGAATATTCAGAAGCGGCGTTTGATGTTAGGGAGACGGCGACAGCCGCCTGACACCTGACCAATGACGAATATTGACTAATATCAGACTCACTACAAATGGGCGGTCGAACCGTAATACTCGCATTTTGATTAAAACAAACTACATTGTCCAGTGGTGTAGACAGCACCATAGTATTCGCAGATTGACTGAAACAAATTATATTGTTCAGTATTATAATACCAGGTTGTACCTGTGTTACAAATTAATCAAACGCTGCTGATGAATATTGCTACCTGTAAAAGTCTAGCTCAGAAAATTGCGTTGAGATCTTTGGCGTACACTTCTGGGAGAGGGGTAGGCATCACAAAGTTTCACAAACTGAATTGGTAGCTACCGTTCAAATGAGCGCTAGGAACTGTGTCTCGTTAAAACCAAACCCAGGCCGTTCTTGTAGGCCGTATTCTGAATCGTCACAATTTAGCGAGACACGGAAACTCAACATGGGGAAGATTAAAGAAGTGAGAAGTGACGAAACAATTACCACTTCAGGCGTCCAACGATAACAATTGCAATATGTTCTGCTACAGACTGAGTCTACGATACGCTTGTGTAAATTGTCTTATTATATAATAATTGGGGTAGGCAGCCGTAAGGATGTTTAACAACGAGAGTACGCGTGTAATTAGAAATACTGAAAACTTGTCTTCCTCAATGGTAATGGCCTCACAACCCATTGCCTTAGTATTGTGAAAGACATGTAAATAGTGCATAGGGAACGTGTGTTGTTAGCGTTCGTAGCAGAGTTCTTAGTAGAATTATGCGTATAGGTCTAACAATACACGTACGCCGGGCAAACGTTGTAAAACGGCTCCATGTTAATGACATGGGCTTGTTTGCGTTTACAAAGCGGCATCTAGTTTGGAATTAAATAAAGTAACGTAACGAACTAATCAATAATAATTTCTTAAGTGCAAGCGTAACGTTTCCCTACCAACCTTTCACCATATATCATATATTTGCGCCCTCTTGTCTTATTAGCTTCACACCTTATTGATGTTTTGCCTTTTAAGATTTGTTGTTATTCATGTATTTATGTTTAACTGTGAATTCCCAATATTAACTTCACCTTGAATTCCACCCCTGTCCATTTGCCTCAAAGGACGGGACAGGGCAGCCCCAAATTGGGAATCAGTCCTCTTGTCAGTGGGAGGCCGACCAGTCAGGGACGAAGCCTACAGGGTCGTGCGGATGGCGGGGCGCGACCTTTTCCCCTTCGGGGGAAACTGACCAAAATACTAATATTTGCATGAATTAGGAAAAAACAAAAATTTTATCAGCCTAGGGTAATTTAGGAACAGTCACATGTGGTGGCCGTGACCAGGATTCTCGTCATTAAATGTACTGATTCACTTCAGTGCAACGAGATAGAACAATGTATGGGTTACTACAATAAAAACACACAACACAACGTAATTTTATGGTTCCAGGAATTGTGAGAGACGGCTAGACTAGAGTTACAACGGCTACAATAACTTACTATGTTTAATTAGATAATGGTTTAGTTATCGTGATTGAATTCTTCAACCACAGGTACCTAGTGGGTTCAAGTCCCGCATGATTTATCAGTTGATATAATAATATGTACCTATATTCCATTGTCATGGATTTTGGATTCGATTCCCGCCTGGCGCAATAGTTTCTAAGTAATTAGATTCCTGTGTCACGGCTAGTGGGTTCAATTCCCATATGCTATACGTGGAGGTACCTAGTTATAAGTAGGTAACAATTTGCAAGATTGTTGCTTTTGTTCTACTTCAACGGTAATGATGGGTTCGACTCCCTGTTAACGCAAGTGTCGTGTCCTAATAGTACACAAACAGATTTAAATACATGTTTACAATTGGAAGTTTTGTATTGATATGAGTATGAGTGGTAGTGAGTAGAGTAGTATGAGTATATTAATAGTGCTTAGATACTGAGGAGCATGAAGCTTACAAGAGAGTTAATTAATTAAGCGTTACTTTAATTTATCATAGGAAGTTAACCTAAAACTTTTCAACTTTTAGCGTGTCATATAATTGGACAAATACTCGTGTGGATTTATTTCAAATTCCAGGATATTTCAATCTTCACTCGGCTGTCACTAGACTTTACTTGTGCGTTGCGCTCGGGTCAAGGAGTCATCAAATACAGCTGACATCGGCTGACTTCAACGGCAGCTGTAGCGTGGCGCTATTAACGAAGCTAAGTTTCACTTTTACGAGTAACAGACGCGATAGTTGACCGTAGCCACATGGTACTTCCTTGTTATCGCAACCATAACTGTACCTATTATAGTTTTGAGCTATAGGTCTATAAAAACCTTTCTATTCAGTTCCAATATTGTTACCTGATAGACAATATTCTTGCTTATTTTTTAATATTCAAGTGAGGACAACACGAAACTGTGTTGTGTAACGTGGTTACAACCTAATGGGGCAATAGTTGATGGGATAACCTAATGTGCCTACATTTCAAAGTTAAGGTCAAGTTTCTTATTTGCTTAATGAAGTTACACGAAATGTATTGCGATTTAAATGTTAGCTAAGCACCTGTTCAAAATAACAATGTGTAATAACATTTATTTCAAATTGTTTATCATTGATTTTCTAATACAACTTTCCAACTCTAATTGGATTTCAGAAATGCTCTTTCCTCTTGAAATCGGAGGGGGGTGTCTAATTGGAATAAATTCTAATATGTCTATGTGCGGACTATTTCAGCTATTCTACTCCTGGATACGACTACTAGCAGCTGACTGAGCTGACTCCGCGCTAAGGTGCATTGGGAGAGGCCTCTGTCCAGCGGCAGCTGCATAAGGCTGAGTTTAGAACGAGGGAGCACCGCAGGTAGCTTCGCTCGATAGCAAAAATACTCTTATATGAGACTCTGGTATGTAAAACTAAATTATTAGCATGCACAGGTCTTTTGCAACTACCCGAAACGTGGTAAATGACAAGAGTATTTTGAGAGACAATACGTTCAAATACAGGAATTATGTATGGATTAAAGATACTTCTGGGAAACTAAGCCAAATTATAATAGCAGACGAAGTATCTTACAAGACCAATGTTCCAGTTGGAAACATATAGTAATCTGATTAGGCGAACATAGCAGATGAGACCTTTGAATTTTATAGTTATGTCATGGAAAGGCACGGTTTATTCTATTGTGAAAGCTCATCCGCTGTACTGTGTCTCGCGTCTGATTTTCAGAGGGGGGAATGTGACTGTCTGTCTCATGCCTTTAATTACTAAGCAGCAAATATCTTAGTCTTGATTCTTATTTTAAAAACAACACACATCTGCCACTTACAAGTCCATTAAATTTCTATTTTATGGTTTGACGACGGGACATGGTACCGTAATTAATGATAACGCAACGTTCCGTCCTCTTGTAAACACACGATAAGAACCGGCCAAAAGAAATATTTCAAAGAATTCTTTAGAAACGTTAAAATATCCTAATTTTAAGAACGGCTCTGAATGGCCAAGCAACATGTGTTCGCAATATACTCTGCTGACCCTTGAAACAATTGAAAGATTCACAAAAAGCTTCAACCGCCGAAGCGCGGGTTTTCTGAGAAAGGTTCAAGCAAAAAGAGGCTGAGATCCCGATGGTTAAGAGAAATCGCGGGGAAGGGTGGTTTGCTTGGGGCAGTCGAGTTTACACGGCGAGAGAGTCCGGACGATATATATTTGAGTTAAGTTAGGAAGACGTGGTAAAATACCACGAGTCTAAGTTTAAGTGTGTTGGCGCGAGAGTGCGATGTTTGAATAAGTTGAATATAGTTGGGTTAAAAGCCCTGGTTAGTCTAACCTAGTATGCGTCGTTACAGCACTAGGACGTCCTAGATTAAGATCGTGAAGTTGGTGTAATCTTGGTACCTACCAAGATGCACACGTCAGTTAATATTTATAGGCCAAATATAATTAGTGGTAATAAGGCTAGTAGTGTATGACTACGAGGTGTGAGGGAGACGGGAGAGAAGGTAGTCGCGCGTTGGTGGACGGAGGCGAAACTGGTAATGTGTGAGCTATAGATTGACCATCTTCAATAAACACTTGGTAAGTGTTACTATAATTAAATCCTAGCTTAAAATGCCGTTTGATGGTAGCGCGGAAGGGCTGATAATAATCATTTATTTCAGCATGACGGAGCTATTGCTTTACGTCGTCAAAATGTATATTATTATCTCATGTGTTATTATGTGTCCACTTTATTCCATACCTAAGCGAATATTCAGAAGCGGCGTTTGATGTTAGGGAGACGGCGACAGCCGCCTGACACCTGACCAATGACGAATATTGACTAATATCAGACTCACTACAAATGGGCGGTCGAACCGTAATACTCGCATTTTGATTAAAACAAACTACATTGTCCAGTGGTGTAGACAGCACCATAGTATTCGCAGATTGACTGAAACAAATTATATTGTTCAGTATTATAATACCAGGTTGTACCTGTGTTACAAATTAATCAAACGCTGCTGATGAATATTGCTACCTGTAAAAGTCTAGCTCAGAAAATTGCGTTGAGATCTTTGGCGTACACTTCTGGGAGAGGGGTAGGCATCACAAAGTTTCACAAACTGAATTGGTAGCTACCGTTCAAATGAGCGCTAGGAACTGTGTCTCGTTAAAACCAAACCCAGGCCGTTCTTGTAGGCCGTATTCTGAATCGTCACAATTTAGCGAGACACGGAAACTCAACATGGGGAAGATTAAAGAAGTGAGAAGTGACGAAACAATTACCACTTCAGGCGTCCAACGATAACAATTGCAATATGTTCTGCTACAGACTGAGTCTACGATACGCTTGTGTAAATTGTCTTATTATATAATAATTGGGGTAGGCAGCCGTAAGGATGTTTAACAACGAGAGTACGCGTGTAATTAGAAATACTGAAAACTTGTCTTCCTCAATGGTAATGGCCTCACAACCCATTGCCTTAGTATTGTGAAAGACATGTAAATAGTGCATAGGGAACGTGTGTTGTTAGCGTTCGTAGCAGAGTTCTTAGTAGAATTATGCGTATAGGTCTAACAATACACGTACGCCGGGCAAACGTTGTAAAACGGCTCCATGTTAATGACATGGGCTTGTTTGCGTTTACAAAGCGGCATCTAGTTTGGAATTAAATAAAGTAACGTAACGAACTAATCAATAATAATTTCTTAAGTGCAAGCGTAACGTTTCCCTACCAACCTTTCACCATATATCATATATTTGCGCCCTCTTGTCTTATTAGCTTCACACCTTATTGATGTTTTGCCTTTTAAGATTTGTTGTTATTCATGTATTTATGTTTAACTGTGAATTCCCAATATTAACTTCACCTTGAATTCCACCCCTGTCCATTTGCCTCAAAGGACGGGACAGGGCAGCCCCAAATTGGGAATCAGTCCTCTTGTCAGTGGGAGGCCGACCAGTCAGGGACGAAGCCTACAGGGTCGTGCGGATGGCGGGGCGCGACCTTTTCCCCTTCGGGGGAAACTGACCAAAATACTAATATTTGCATGAATTAGGAAAAAACAAAAATTTTATCAGCCTAGGGTAATTTAGGAACAGTCACACTGGGTTCCTTTATTGATACTGAACCTACCCCTAAGTTATGGCACGCAATTTCTTTAACAATCTGTATATACCTCTGCCTGACCCTTTAAGGATTACGGACGGAGTGTTACATTAATATTTTACGTATATAAAAACAGTGAAATCAAATCAAGTGAAATATCTAACAGCTTTATTGGATGTTTCCTTTTTTAGGGTTCCGTACCCAAAGGGTAAAAACGGAACCCTATTACTAAGACTTCGCTGTCTGTCCGTCTGTCTGTCCGTCTGTCCGTCTGTCTGTCACCAGGCTGTATCTCATGAACCGTGACAGCTAGACAGTTGAAATTTTCACAGATGATGTATTTGTGTTGCCGCTATAACAACAAATACTAAAAACAGAATGAAAATAATATTTAAGGGGGCCTCCCATACAACAAACGTGTTTTTTTTGCCGTTTTGTCTAATGTATAAACAATGGTACGGAACGGTTTTCTTTTCACACGTCATGAATTATTTATTTTTAAATAAATTTGGTTAAACAAAGAAAGAAAGAAAAAATATTTATTTGACGTCAGTTATTAAAGCAAACGGATAGGATAAAGGATACAAAAGAAGCAAGAAAACATAATATGTGCTGTGTGCCTCACGGCTGCGCCAAAAAGGTCCATTTCAGCATTCATGCACACGTAATTACCAACGTATTGAATTCGAAGAATAACTTTTTGACCGTTTTATTCCGAACGAATTCTCGTAATAAAATGCCACTGGCATGCACAACAAAATCTGTTTAAATGACAACTTCGAAAACTTCATAATTATTTTCATTAATACCTGGAATGAGATAATATGCGCTTTTCGAGGCTTTAATTAAAACTCAGAAATTCGACAAAATATTTAAAAAGACATTACATAAAGAAGAGCTCATTCATCTAGGATCAAAAAACCGGCCAAGTGCGAGTCGGACTCGCGCACGAAGGGTTCCGTACCATTATCTATACATTACACAACACACACACACAAAATGGCAAAAAAATCACGTTTGTTGTATGGGAGCCCCCCTTAAATATTAATTTTATTCTGTTTTTAGTATTTGTTGTTATAGCGGCAACAGAAATATATCATCTGTGAAAATTTCAACTGTCTAGCTGTCACGGTTCATGAGATACAGCCTGGTGACAGACAGACGGACAGACAGCGAAGTCTTAGTAATAGGGTTCCGTTTTTACCCTTTGGTTACGGAACCCTAAAAAAGCGGCCAAGTGCGAGTCGGATTCACCCATGAAGGGTTCCGTAGCGTAGAAAATAACTAGATCTCTTCTAGATCTGGATCTATTTACTAGATCTCGTTCAAACCACTTTTCGGTGGAAGCTTACATGTTAATGTACATTCTGTATTTTTTTAGTTTTATCATTCTCTTATTTTAGAAGTTACAGGGCAGACACATTTTACCACTTTGGAAGTGTCTTTCGCGCAAACTATTATGTTTAGAAAAAAATGATATTAGAACCCTCAATATCATTTTTGAAGACCTAGTTATAGATACCCCACACGTATGGGTTGGATGAAAAAAAAATTTGTTGAGTTTCAGTTCTAAGTATGGGGAACCACCAAAATTTAGTTTTTTTTTTCTATTTTTGTGTGAAAATCTTAATGTGGTTCACATAATACATCTACTTACCAAGTTTCAACAGCATAGTTCTAATAGATTCGGAAAAAAGTGGCTGTGACATACGGACGGACAGACAGACAGACATGACGAATCCATAAGGGTTCCGTTTTTTGCCATTTGGCTACGGAACCCTAAAAATGCTCACAGGTCCAATCAAATCAAAATAATATCACGACAAACAAACGAGTACATACCTCTAAGCCAAAAAAGAACTATGGCGCATTCAATTCAATTCAATTCCTTTATTTCAATCAACAGATCATATAATAGCATTATACGACAAATCATTTGAATCGGATATCAAACACAACCGACCTTTATTCAATACCAATATCCCTGTAACCGGGTAAACGGGTAACCGGGTAACCGGAAAAGTTTTCACTAACCCCGTTACGAATATTACGCAAACATACCAGTTGGAACTAGTTTGCGTCAGATAAAAGCGGTTATATCGAGTGTAGTAAAATTTTGTCGTAACAACTTTTATTTGTTTTGAATTTGTTTGGGTGGTCGTGTTTTGTTTCTTGTTGTGGGTACTTGAGGAAATGAAGTGTGAGTGGTGAAATGATTAACTAGGAAGTGTAGTAGCTAAAGAGTTACTCCTTTGCAAAACTAAATCTAAGTAGCGACTACTGAGTTCACTGAGGGTCGACTATAGTCTCCGCCAGATAAGTAAGTGTACGAACACAGTGGCCGCTCGAATCGAGCGTCCGGCGGGGCGGTGCGTGCAGCGTTCATGTCAAACACATGCATTTATACGTAAGTGGCCTGCACCCTTAGCCAATTGACAATCTACAATCGTTAACGCTAGTAGAAAACTATTCAAATGAATGGGAATGACATCATCTCAACGTTAAATCACGTGATCAACACAAACGAATAGAAAATTCGTAGACAAGTTTACATCGTTCAAAATGATAGAATAGAATGTTATCGTTTCTACAACGTTGATCGCTAAACTCTTTGGTAGGAACGCTCACCACAGACTAAAGTGTAGGTTTTTTCTACAGACATTAGAGAACGAGCGATCGACTCAGTCGTGTCAACTTGGCTACCAATTAGCGCTTTCTACAATCGCTTACGCCGAGGCATTTACGATTGTAGAAAGAGAATCGATACGAAACGTTTGTAACTTGGTTAGGGGTGCTGAGTAGACGCCCGTCGCGCGGCGGCTGCAGCGTGCGTGTTTGCGTCTTGCGGGGCGTCCGGCGTCGCGTCGCGAGCGAGTTCAAACCTGTTTGTTACGGAGCGGCGCGCGGCGAGATGAGCGTGCGCGCGTTGTCGTTTGAAGAAATTATAGTATGGATACAAAATAAACCTGAAATATGGTTCTCTATTCACTGTTTATACAAAAATAGAATAGTTAGAACAAGAGTGTGGAGAGAACTAGCATTAAAACTGGGAATTGAAAGTAAATATATCGATTTATTAACAGTAAACGTACTTAGACAAGGCAAGGTTAGGTATACGTACGAAAAAAGTTTTTAATTAATTCTATTTTGTCAAAATTAATCTGAAAACTGCTGTCGTATATTTCTCGCGGCCGGCGGATTCACCCGAACCACGCCGAACGCAGAGCGTGCACTATGACCACTCATAGAACGCGCGTTCGACCGCTCGACGCCCCGCAGAACGCGCCGCCCAACGCAATTGCACTCAGGCCATACACTAAGAATTAAAGGTCATTGCTTTTCCCTTAATTTCTCTGCGTAGGTACCCCGACAATACATTATGAATCGTTTTTATTACTAGAAAAAGTCAAGGATCACGATAAAGGTCGTTTCGGGACAAGTTTATGTCATTATTTCTGTTTTCGGAATTATGTGTTTGAATAAATGTATGCGGGTTAATGACCTGTAATTCTTACTTATCTAGCGGAGACTATTGCTTTCAACCTTATTACTTAGGTCAGAAGAGTGAAAAGTGACAGACCATCAGCTCATTGGTCTAGTGGTCGCAAGGGCGACTGCTAAGCGTAAGGCCGGTTCGATTCTCGGGTCGGGCAAAGTGTTATTGGGTTTTTTCATCAGGAATTTCTCAGTAGCAGCCACGGAGTCTGAATTTGTGCCCGGTTGATGGCAATAGGCTCACCCCCTATTACATGGCACTTAAGCCTAACTGGCGAAATATGGGTGTACTATTAAGTCTAACCCTTCTGGGATTATAGGCGTGATGTTATGTTATACTAGCTGTGCCCTCGACTTCGTCCGCGTGGAATAGTGACTTTGGGCTTTGTTTTTTGGATACCTATATTTTTTGGTTTATTTTGGATATTTATTTTGTGCATTTAATTACGAACAAAAACCTTTTAAAATCAATTTTGCTTACCTCCCATAACATACGGCGTAATAATATGTAGCCTAAAGCCGTCCTTGGTTTACAAAGAACATTTTTGCTGAATTTCAATTCAATATATCCAGTAGTTTTGGCGTGAAGCCGTACCATACACACAGACAAACAGACAAAAATTCTAAAAGTTCAGTTTTTGTCATCAGTTACGTTTTTCTAACAAAAGTCACTTATTTTTTCTCAAAAATTCTGTTACTGTTTTATTATATGTATCTATATACATATAATAAAACAGTAACAGAATTTTACAAAACTACAATACTCCTTTTAGTTACATACCTTACACAGAACAGAGAAAGCAGAAGTGGGCACTTTACCAGCTACCACAGTATTCTGTCCTCGTACACTAAGCTGCCAATTGTACTGGTACTGGTACATTAGTACTGACACATGTATTTAGTTCTCCCACAAACCACTAGAATGGTTTAGGCAAATGTCGTGGCCACAAATTGTATAAGGCCGGTTTGTTACAAAGAAATCTGTGTTTGTTACTTTAGGATGTTTTTGACCAAACTCCGGTAAAGAGTCGTTCGTTTGGGACGAGTTGATGAAAATCAAAATAAATAATATTTTCGTTCTACAACTCGTCCCACGTATAAAAAAGGTATAATCAGTAGTAAAAGTGTAAGTGTGGAAAGAATATTGTATATAAAATATTTAATCATCACAACATTGAGATGCAATATTATGTTAGATGTCTCAAGTTCGGATCCAAGACACGCACCACTGATTTTTCGGATTCACGTGCCCATTGCATACTTGTAAACAGCGCGAAGAAACTAGTATGCCTGAGAGATATTTCTTTACTGTAAAGTGAAGTCAGAGGCCCATGGCTGGCATAAAAACTCTGACACCAGGTAAGGCACTAACCACACAAAAAAGAAGAAATTTGGGCTGTTGGTGATGATCATGATATACATTTTGTGAAATCGAGCTGTTGGTGATGATCATGATATAAATTTAGTGAAATTTGGGCTGTTGGTGATGATCATGATATACATTTTGTGAAATCGAGCTGTTGGTGATGATCATGATATAAATTTAGTGAAATCGGGCTGTTGGTGATGATCATGATATAAATTTAGTGAAATCGGGCTGTTGGTGATGATCATGATATTAATTTGGTGAAATCGGGCTGTTGGTGATGATCATGATATAAATTTAGTGAAATCGGGCTGTTGGTGATGATCATGATATAAATTTAGTGAAATTTGGGCTGTTGGTGATGATCATGATATACATTTTGTGAAATCGAGCTGTTGGTGATGATCATGATATAAATTTAGTGAAATTTGGGCTGTTGGTGATGATCATGATATACATTTTGTGAAATCGGGCTGTTGGTGATGATCATGATAGTAATTTGGTGAAATCGGGCTGTTGGTGATGATCATGATATAAATTTAGTGAAATCGGGCTGTTGGTGATGATCATGATATAAATTTAGTGAAATTTCGGCTGTTGGTGATGATCATGATATAAATTTAGTGAAATTTGGGCTGTTGGTGATGATCATGATATACATTTTGTGAAATCGAGCTGTTGGTGATGATCATGATATAAATTTAGTGAAATCGGGCTGTTGGTGATGATCATGATATAAATTTAGTGAAATCGGGCTGTTGGTGATGATCATGATATTAATTTGGTGAAATCGGGCTGTTGGTGATGATCATGATATAAATTTAGTGAAATCGGGCTGTTGGTGATGATCATGATATTAATTTGGTGAAATCGGGCTGTTGGTGATGATCATGATATAAATTTAGTGAAATCGGGCTGTTGGTGATGATCATGATATAAATTTGGTGAAATCGGGCTGTGGTTGATGATGATGATAATATGATGTCGGTCTTTCTTAGCCGACCTTCTAAAAATAAACATCAAAACAAACTCAGAGGTCAACGTATCTATTAATATGCACAGGTTTTAATAGACCTGTCCAGACAGTAAAAGCATGTGTCAGTTATCGTGTATCAGCTCAGACAGAAGTAATTAGTTGCACTAATATTATACTCACTGTCTTGCAGTTATATTTATCGCTAGCTTTAGTCCACGGTTTTGCTCGTCTAGGTACTGTTGTAATCCCACAGAAACGTTAAATATATCCCATAACACTTGGAAATTATTCAACATCTCATAATTGAAAGAATTTTCCGAATTGGATCAGTAGTTCCGAAGATCTCCCCGTATATTTTTTTTTTAGATATTTATATTAGTATAGAAGTATAAGCAAGAAGCGAACTGACTCGACAAATAAATATGCGTATTAGCATCATTGAATCCCCTCTCCCCGCGCCCGCGCTAAGAGATAGACGTGTATCACGGTCGCTAAGCTTAAAATATCGTAATAATAGGTAAAAGTGGTGTAATCCGACTTAACTGGACTCCAACATAAGCAGAAAAGTGTCAACAATCGCGCTGTGCTAACGATTTTTACCAAACCAATCGCTTAGATTGCCAATAAACGATAAAACTTTAAAACAAAGTGAAACAAATTGTCATATCGTCAAACAAAAGTGCAAGTAACAGTGAGATAGAACTAAAAAAAAAAAGTCAAGACACCCTCAACAAGGCAAAGTAAAAAAATTTTGGACAAATAAGCTCACGTATTTCGTCAACTAAATTACGCGAGCTGTGGCTCTGTGGCTTTTGCCACATACTCCGGCGCATCGAGGCGGACGTTCCAACCCGAGTAGCTGCAAAACTTTTCGTAAGTTTTTTAACCATCTACGACGAATATTTACTTATTCAAAGCATGGCGTCACACAGCAGAACGTCACCGGGACAAGCTAGTTCGGTACCTAATTTGTTGGAAATAGATGACACTCCCACGAAGGTAACATGCCGTTACAAACGTAAAGGAACTATCGATGGACAACAAGATTTACTTGACGCATTGGATGAAATGAAAGCGTTGCTATCCAAATCCATAGCCGAACATAACCGAAAGTTAGTCTCTCTGCAGGACACAGTTATAGAAATTAAAAAACAAAATGAGGAACTCAACAAGAATATACAATTTATGTCTGAGAAGTACGATGAAATGAAGGACAAACTACTGTCTCTAGACATCGAACGTAAAGAAAACCACAACTACATAAATCAGCTAGAAATCAAGATCGAAACACTTGAAAAAAATGCTCGTTCTGGTAGCTTAGAAGTGCGTAATATTCCAAAAAAAAAACAGCAGAATCTAAAAGAGACCTTGTAAAGATTGTTGGAAGCATAGGTAATTGCCTGAAGTCTCCTATTCTACCGTCAGACATTAGAGACATTTTTCGTATTCACGCAAAAGGCCCGTCCAACAACACCATCATTGTTGAACTAACATCCGTGCTTAAAAAGGAGGATATTATAAACTCACTTAAATCATACAGAAAGGAGCACAATCAACTACCTACGACTACACAAATTAATGTTGACGGTCCGACCCAACCAATCTATATCTCCGAAAATTTGACAACCAAGGGGAAGCGCCTGTATGCGCTGGCTCGTGACTTTGCTAAATCCAATGAATACAAATACTGTTGGACCGCCCACGGAAGTGTATACATTCGGAAGAAAGAAGGCGACACTGCCTCCCGTATAAACAATGAAGAAAGCCTAGCACTTCTGCTAAAACAGGCATGACTGATTCCAGTTATGCCAATATATTGTTTAATTCCTAAAAAGAAGTCCCTATTATTACCACTCAATTTTGTAACTCTTGTTTCTCTTTCATGTAAGCACTATCAACGCGCTCTTCCTATATCCGTCAAACACTATGTAATGATACACCACACAACCCACCACTTTCCACACTACAAAACTCACCACACAATCCGTACTTTAACACAACCCTTCACTTGTTCAAAAAAAACATCCTCAGTTTTAAATCCTACTGATAACTCGATCGGTAAGGTAATTTACCGTAAAAGCTCATCCAATACTCAAATTCCTATATGTCTCCCAAACTATCTGGCTTATCCTAGGCCTGCAGCTGGTTTAATTAATGAGTGTGTCACCCGTGTTTCTATTTTCAGAATTCAACTCCGATAGTGCCATTATAAGTGACGAAATAGAGGCTAGCGGTGAAATCGAGTGTACTGTAGTAGATGACCCCTCTACCTGTAAAATGCTATTTAATCCCTCCGTTTCTAAAAAGTCATTGACAATTCTCGCTGTGAACATTCGTAGTGTCAAGAAAAATTTTGATGCCCTAATGCTTTTTCTCTCTAACATTGACATTGTTGTTGACTGCATAGTGTTGACAGAATGTTGGATAGACTCTGGCTCGACTATCAATCATATTGACAACTACACCCCGTTTCATACTACTTGCAGCCTTAACCAAAACGATGGTGTCATAGTTTACGTCAGGGAATGCTTTAGTAATGTGCGAGCTCAAGAACCTGTAGTGGCTGATGGTAACTGTCTTGTTATTAACATGGACAATTTTACGCTCATTGCCTCATACAGACCACCTTGTTACACCAATCCGGCTAACTATATTACCTCGGTCAACGAACTGCTCACTAACATTCACTCCGAAAATATAATTCTTGCTGGTGATATCAATATAAACATCCTTCCGGACAAGATCACTGGCCATGCTGCAGAATACATCACTATGCTAGCTGCCCATGATCTAAGACAAAGTATTGACAAGCCTACCAGACAAGGCAACTGCCTTGACCATTTTATGGTTAAAACACATAAGCATGTTAAAACCTTCATATTTGACCCTCTGACAGATCATAGTCCTATATTGTTGCACTTAGAAGACATTCACTTATCTAAAAAAACGACTGAGCTGTTTAGAACAACTATTAATTATGAACATTTAGAGACTGATTTGGACAACATCGTTTGGGAAGATTACTATAACTCGCATAATGTAAACGTAACCGCTGAATTCTTAGTAAATACGCTGCGAGAAATCATCACAAAAAATACAGTTAAAACAAAAACATCAAAAAAAAAGAACCCGCTTAAACCGTGGATTACAGTTGGCATAGTGAGATGTATACGGAAAAGGGACAAAATGCATCAAAAAGTAAAGA
This sequence comes from Xestia xanthographa, assembly GCA_905147715.2. Classification (NCBI taxonomy): domain Eukaryota; kingdom Metazoa; phylum Arthropoda; class Insecta; order Lepidoptera; family Noctuidae; genus Xestia; species Xestia xanthographa. Next base: position 21,581,916 of record LR990666.1, on the reverse strand, counting down.
AATCTCCAAATAACGAGGAACTTCGACAACAGTACATTCGATATAGAAACGCCTGCAATAAGTTGACAGAAACGCTTAAGCGCTCTTACTACGAAAGGGAATTACTAAACAATGAAAACAACATAAAAAAAACCTGGAGTGTAATTAAAGACATGTGTAACATAAAGAAAGGTTCTACCAAAGCAACTGAGTTGTTGCAGATCAAATCTAACCCCGTTGATTCTCTAAATGAAGTTAACAGATACTTCACATCAATTGGTAAAGACTTAGCAAATTCAACTCTAAGTAAACTCAAGCAGAATGAAGAAACGCTAGCAACACAAGCAAGGAAGTCGACAGGTCTTCTTCATTCGATGGCATTATCTCCCACGGATGAATGCGAAGTTATCCAGGTGATATCTGGCCATAAAAGCAGCAGTGTTTATGGTCTAGACAATATTCCCGCTAACATTATAAAAAAATATAAATTTAAATTAGCGTCTCCCATAACCCACCTCTGCAATATCAGTTTCACTTGCGGTGTTTTTCCTGAAACTTTTAAGAAAGCGGCCGTCACTCCTGTTTTTAAGGCTGGTGACAAGGGTCTTGTTGGCAACTACCGCCCCATCTCTGTACTTAGCTCACTGTCAAAAATATTGGAAAAACTAGCAAACAAGAGATTGATTCGATATTTAGAGACAAATAATTTACTTTCGTCAAACCAATTCGGTTTTAGAGCCAATCGGTCCACTAATGACGCTATTCTAAAACTAACCGAAAACATGACCAAGTATATAGACAAGGGAGAAAAATGTGTCGGCCTTTTCCTCGACCTTCAGAAAGCATTCGATACTGTCTCGATCCCTATTCTAATAAGTAGATTAGAAAACATTGGAATCAGAGGAGTGCCACAGGAATGGCTTTTAAGTTATTTGTCAGGAAGAAGTCAATGCGTTCGCCTTGATAATATGACTAGCGATGAAGCTTCCTGTTCTTACGGAGTTCCCCAGGGAAGTACAATTGCTCCAACCCTATTCCTGGTGTACATCAATGAATTGTGCGATATCCCTATCAATAAAGCCGATGTCATAATGTTTGCCGACGACACAGTTCTTCTGTTCCATGAAAAGTCATGGAAAGATCTAGAAATAATAATAATAAATAAATAAATATTGCTGGACATTACACACAGCGCCATCTAGTGCCACACTAAGCAACGAGGCTTGTGTCGTGGACACCAGATAGTTGATATACTACATAGATAATTTTTGTTTGTAAATACATACTTATTATACATATAAACATCCATGACTCGGAAACAAATGTCCATGCTCATCACACAAACATTTGCTGCGACCGGGATTCGAACCCGGGACCCTAAGAACGTAAGGCAGTCTCACTACCGCTGCGCCTTTCGGGTCGTCAGTAAATAATCTGTGAAAATGAATGAATGGAAATAGTCTGTGAAGCGGGTCTTTCCAAAGTAACAGCTTGGCTGGAAGATAGTTTGCTATCATTAAACACATCTAAGACAAAATATCTTTGTTTTAGTAAGACTAGAGCAGGAAGCCCCGCAGACTTCCAAATTAGCACCCACACATTTCCTTGCAATAGGAATAGCAATCAATTTTCCTCCTGCACGTGCCCTAAGCTAGACAGAGTGAACTCCATTAAATATCTAGGAGTAATCGTTGACGACAACTTTAAATGGACACAACATATCTCGGTTACCGCCAAAAGAGTGCGCAAGTTGATTCATATCTTTAAAACCCTGAGACTTGTTGCTAGTCTTAAACTTCTGCTGCAAACATATAAAGCCTTATGCCATTGTGTCTTGGGTTACGCTATTTGCGCATGGGGTGGGGCAGGCAAGACCCACATGATCGAGCTAGAGCGGGCTCAACGTGCCGTCCTAAAAGTACTTTTATCACTAAAATACCGGACGCCCACGACCGAGGTATACGTAAAAGCCAAAGTACTTAGCGTCCGCAAGCACTATTTTTTACGAATGCCTGCGAAGATACCACCGATACGCCATCCCGAGTCTGCCTATCTCATCCAAGAGAATAGTCAGGTGCCCAGTCCAAGGTACCAAGAGCGTCTTCGCCAGCAAAAACTACCACTATATTGCCCCACGTCTTTACAACAAAATTGGTCATGAAAAGGGGATACAACAACTCATAAAACTTAACAACTTCCAATTTAAAAAATGTGTTACTGACTGGCTACAAAATTACGATTATGACGAATCAGAAAATCTACTCGGCAGTGTTACATGACCCCCTATCACTATTACTTTCACACACTCACCTCACACACGCACACTCACACACTCACACACACACACACACTCACACACACACACACACCGGACAAATTTACCCACACTTTCCTCAGAACGCGTTGAATGGTAATTAATTTAATTTAACTGATAAAATTGCATACCCATGTAATTAATGTACATAATTATTATCACATTTTATTTTTAATTTTTTTAGTCTTTTTTAGGTTTGTAAACACTTTTAATGCATGCCAAATCTTATAATGTATTACATTTTTAGGTCTATCGTTTTTTACATATTCTCTGATAATTGAGAAGTCTGGCTCTTGTGATACAGGAACTCCTAGTACAAGAGTCAGGGCTACACTGATGTAATAAGCAAACATAATGTCAATAAAGATTTATTATTATTATAATTACACTTTACAGCACCCGGAATTAAGGAAGGAAGCTACACTGAACAGTCGCACTTTGGACTACTGGCTCATTAGACCAACAAGGCAGTCAAATTGGAATCTTCCTTTGTAAATTTAGGGCCAAGATCTGTAAACGTTATATGCTCATGCTTCTGTTACCAGGCCTTCTTACTCTTTTAGCTTGGCAATTGTGCGATACTGACAAGAATAAAGCAACGAGCAAAAAAAAAAAAAAATTAAGGCAGCTGGGCCCAGAAAGGCCATTCTTCTTTCTATTCGTTAGTTGAAATACTCGGTAGTGTCAGACACCTATTTGATTGTTGAGTCTGCCACCACTCGTGGAGGATTCCACTAATTATAGTTTCATCTGCTACCAATGGGGACAGAGGTAAGAGCAGATGTGACTGACCAGACGCAACCACCACCAGTGGTGGTAGATGCGACAAATAGTTATAACTACCACCAGTGGGGGTAGTTGGGAATGAACGTAATAAGGCTTAGTCAAAGCGTATAAATCAGGGCTTCAGAATAAATCGAAGCCCGCAGCCAGCTTCAGACTAATGAGACACTTAGCCCCTAACTAATAGTGCTCTTTATCCGCCAAATTCTTCCCCTAAAAACAACTTTAACACGGTCCAAAAACCCGGATATATCGTCCGGTTATCGAGACCTGAAACTCCATTAACCGTTCGCCTGCGTCTGGAATATTGAGTGAATGTGTCCAATTAACCCTGAGCCATTTCCACCCTTGACGGCGTAGAAAATCTAACCCTTGTTAGTGTCAACCCTTAAATTCGGATAATCCGGATATCGACAAGCGTTGAACCGGTTAAGATACCTTTTGGACCGGGCAAAACGAGCCGGTTGTATTTTGTGTAAGTTGTTTTTTTTGCGGTTATTTTTTATCCGGCTGCTGTCCGGTTTTTATTGGAGTTGCGGCTTTATTGGTTCCGTTTATTTCGGTTTGGACTTTGAGGAAATAGTTTGGAAGTGTAATATCGGTTCAAGGGTGGGCGCGTTTTGAAACAAAATAATGTTTAGTCGACAATATTGGCTTTCTCTTGACAACAACAACAATGTAGGTCCAATTGTCAAATTAATAAGACTAAGAGAATGTACATTATCTGTAGCAGACAAAAATGTTGTTTTTGTAGGACAAAAAAAATGCCTGTAAATCTTATAATAATAATCGTTTTTTTTTCTTTTTTATATTTTTAATTTTTTTTTTATCTAAGAAATATTTAAAAATGTAATTCATTTGTAAAGAAATAAATAAAGGATATACAATAATAATACCAGCCTATTACTGTCCCACTGCTGGGCCTCATCTCAACAGAGAAGGCAGGAGCATTGATCACCACGATTGCTCAAGACGGGTTGGCGATTTCAGACTTATATTCATTATAAGTCCAAGCTTCCTCAGGATGTTTTCCTTCACCGATACCTGTGATGTCAAAGATAAACTTAAAAAGTACGTAATTATGAACTGAAAAAGTCGTATTAGTAGTTGTCCGGAATTGAACCCACAACCTCATGCATGAGAGGCGAGGCCTAAACCTCTGGGCTATCAAATCTTAATTTAATTAAAATAATCTAGTTTAAATTTTATTTTCTGATTATATGACTTATTCTTGTAATTTGCAACAAATGTAGAGTCCTTACAGAAAGCGTCAATATGTCGTTACTGAACAAATCATTTTGTTTCTTGTACAGATTTCATTTTGTTTTCCGAAATCGTGCTTAGGTAGTGTGTGAAAACTCCAATCCTCCAAAACACACACACACACACACACCCACACACAATACACACCCCCCACTCACACTCTATAGTGTTTATATCGACACGAGTGTCGAGTACCTCTATCGTGTGTGTGTATCGAGTCTCTATAGTGTGTTGAGTGATGTTATGTTCTATACAACATAACATCATATAACATCACACCTGTGATCCCGGAAGGGTTATGCAGAAATGTACACCCACATTTTGCCAGTTATGTTTTAAGTTCCATGTAAGGTGGTAAACCTATTGCCATAAACCAGGCACAGATCCAAACTCCGAGGCTGCTACTAAGAAATTCCTGATGGAATAACTCAATAACAATTTGCCCGACCCGGGAATCGAACCCAGAACATCATGCTCAGCAGTCGTGCTGCTAACAAGGCAGTTACTTAGTAACTCTTTATCTAATCTGAAAATACAGAAAACACACTTCTACGAGTGACTGAACTTCAAAAGTTCTTGCGAATTGTTTCAGACCCTTTCAGAATTTGTCGAGACTTAGCGTTTCATTATTCAGGAACCTTTTAAAAAGAGATGAAATGCTTCATGAATAATTTGTTAATCTTAAAACAGACTCATTACGTAGTTTATTTTGAGCTAAACGTAGCTAAAACTTTTAAAAGGAATCGCTCTTGAGACATACTCGTTAATGTTTACGTCTTAATCTATTTATTTCGGGTATGTCTATAACATCAGGTGATATGATTTGCTTCAAGTAGCTGTTCTGATGCCTTTTGGGAAATCATCAAATGACTCTTCCCGCTCTGAGTGGAGCAGGAGGGAGTGTCAGACTTTTACTGACTAAAACTCATCCATGTTCCATCATCGCCCTTTGTGTTCCGGGGCCACGGCATCTCTTTCAAACAGTCCCGCAACCCAACGCAATGAGCTGTTCTGATGCCTTAATTTGGTTTCTTGAACTGTGTTTACTTGGTTCAGTTTTAGGCGTTTCTGATCGCGTTTCGGGAACAACAGGTTAAGCAATAATACGAGCATTAATAATAATTGAGTTATTAATAAAGCCAATGTTCGCGGCCTTGGGCGATGCGGTTTGCGACGCAACCGTTGACATGCGTGAACCTCATTTGTTTCCTTCGCGTTGCTACTATCTATATCGTGTAGCGGTGACTCGTGGCGTACTCTACGTCTTTCATTTGTATTTTCATGAGTCTCTGTCGCAATTCGGGTGTCACTTGAGCACGTAGTTCGTAGCCAAGAGGTAAGAACGTAATTGCTGCATATTCTTTTGAAGAAATATTTATATTCTCCATTCTTATTTCGTGTGGTTAGTGCCGATGACTTGACTTTGCTTGGTTTCATCACGATGTTTTCCTTAACCTAAGCAAGTGATAATACAATACGCACATGAATTCGTAAAATCAGAGGGGAGTGTGTTGGGCTCAAACTATGACCCATGACTTAGCAATCCAACGGTCTCACCACTACTCACTGCTATCTCCATCCATATCTATTCTCCATTGATTTTATATTAACCTACGAAGAAGTGAAGCCATGAAACTATTACAAATATGTCACACACAAATAGGAAATTAATTCACATCATAAATAACTCAGCCCCTCAAATACGTTGGGGTCGCGCCGGTCGTCTAAAATATTTGACATCAAAGATCCTTCCTGCCGAAGTTTGGAATCAATTAGTCTTGAAATGTAAGTTTGTGACACGAACTTATAGATTGCGGGCTACCATATGTCACACCTTGCCTTCCTGGTAGATAGGATCAGTGCACACTGGCGGTACGGCACGGCAATGGGTCCTTCGGCACCCCTACATGTTAGCGATTACTTTGGTGTATCCATTGGTATGCCGTGACGTCTTAAGACATGCTAAGGGTCCTCAAAGCACACGGCCGTGACATCGTGTTCGCACCTAGCTTCTTTTCAAGTGAATGAAGACGTGAGCTCGCGGTGGTCTTGCTACCCGGCATCCCGAAGACTGCTGAAGCATCCCGAGGCATCCCAAGGTATTCCGAAATCTGCCTAAGCATAACGTAGCATTTGTTTTGTACCTACTACCATTATCATTGAAATTTCAACTTTACTGTCATACTCTTACGTTATATTCTTTTTCATTCAACTGAAAAGCCGTTGCCATGCCGTGACGTCAGTGTGTGCTAGGCCTTAATTGCTAGAAGGGTACGTAGTTCTGGTAGATATGCCATTCCTGTCAGTAGTAGGGTAATTGATTCTGTGAATGGAACGTTTGACAGAGTTAATTTATGTTGTTAACAAGTTCGGCCTTCGGTCGCAAACATGAAGTAGGTTGTGATTCTATTTATGGGAAGTGATAGTTTCATATTAAAGTTTCCAAGATGAGAGTACGTACGTGACCAGATAGATATATGTACGTGGACGAAGCCAAAGGCTTATACTAATGATACATAGTAAGTGGCGTCCAGTAGTTTTTCCTTTCACATAAAATCACGCTTGTAATTACTAAAGGGTTAGGCAGAAGTGAACTAATAGAACACCCACATTTCGCAGTTATGTTTAAATCTCATGTAATAAGGAGCGAGCCTTTGCCACTTTGCCCGACCCGGGAATAGAACCCAGGACCCCATGCTCAACAGCCGCACTCCCGACCACTAGACCAATGAGCTTTTGCTTTACTCCATGAGAAAAAAGCGCGAGTTTAGGTTTGTGTATGTAAGTTAACAGAAATCACCAGGATAGAACCCGTCAGCTTTCAATGTAAGAGTGAATAGAAATCTTCTGGGTAACTAGTTCATCCTCAGACCTCATCGATCACTTTTCATCAAGTGAGATCGTGTTCAAGTGTAGCCCTCATTATGTAATAAAATAGGAGGCACTACATTCGTTGATAAAGAGTTTGTCTATTTAATTTTTTGACATATGTAAAAACCATAACAAAATCCCAAAAATGTGTATCGTGCTCTTTATCTACACACTAATTACCCAGGTCAAATTGCAAATATTTCTCGTTATTTATCTGCTTTATATAACAAAACAACAACAACAAGAGGCGAAAACATCATGAGGCGGAATAATCTGAAGATGACATCTAAAATAGCTGTTTTCAATTCAGGTGCAATCGATTCAATGTCATAAGTCGGTTATCAAAACCTTTTGAAGAGAATCATACAAAAATAACCTTACCTCCATCAAAATAATTTGCAAAAAATCTGAATAAAATTTATTTTCCCTCAACAGGCTTCTTGGAAGGGACTTTGATAAAAGTCATACTTAATCCGTGACAATCCCAAGAAAAAAGGTAGGATTTGTCGCGGCAGGAGAAAGTGTGAGAAACAGATTTTGTCACGTAAATCTTTGAAATTATTCCTTCAAAATTTGCAAGTTGGAATTAAGGCTGTCTGAGTTATCAATTTAGCCTTATTTTTATCGCCCTCTGAGGGTTTTAAAGGATTAAGTGTTTCGTGTTTTCATTTGTTTGTATGAAACGTTTTTGTTTAAAAGTGTTTTGTTGTAAATAAAAACCGGCCACGTGTCAGTTGGACGCACGCACCTAGTAGGGTTCCGTGTAAACTTGTAGATATTATGTTATTAAACTAATTATTTACGGTACTCAGATTATTTTCCTTTACATGTGCTGTTAGACGTTGCTTCTTGGCAAATTTCATGATACTAGGTCCTCTTGTGAAATAGGTTGACTTTTGAAATCGCAAAATATGTGACATAAACGGTCATAAAATCTTTACAGATTGGTTACGCAATGGTTAAACTGCTACGGCGTCGCAGGCGCTACGCCGTAGCAGTTTGACTGCTGTGCTACGGAGTAGCTGTGTATGCTACGACTTTTGCTTACCGCGGAAATAAATCTATCGTAGTATAATATACAGGGTGTAAGGACAAGCTACAACCTACAACCTACAAGCTACAACGCATGGATGGGTACTTGGTATTGTCATGATTTTCAAATATGTATTAAATAATAAGATCTGCTGTGATCTATTTAAACTAATATTATGTAGGGTTTTAAAGATTTTAATAATTCGTTTTATATTTGAGAAATGACAACACTGCCTAACCGTCAATGTTGTAGCGGGAAGGGGTAGTTTATAAAACATGACACTCGGCCGAGAGAGCGCTGTTCATTAGGAGAAATTGTGGTGTTAAGACTAATAGTCGAATCTGTGTCTGATAACTGATAAGTGTTGTAATTATTGCATTTTGTATAAAACGTGAAATAATGTAGAAGTGCCCATCCAGACCTATGTGGACTGAAATACTTGGATTTGAATATACTCAAGAGTTGATTGGAGGTACAGTTGTTTTATTACAGTTCAGAAGTGACAAGAACCACGAGCCATCTCTCAGCGAAATAGTAAGTAATTTGTTTCCTTTTCTTTACCATAGTAAGATGTATACTTTCTGTTAACATTCGGTAAAAAAAAAAAGAGGGTGGAAATTTAACAAATAAACTTTCACGTATGCACAGTGTTTTACACCATGGAGATTATTGTTATATCATGAAATAGAGAAAGATTTCTACCCCGCTAAAAAGCTCACGTGATTCAACTATGCAGAAAGTATACATAATTATTAAGAACTGTGTTCTGACTCGCATTGCTCGAATTTATTACTCGGAATTCTCTGAAGTTGATTTATTTAACTCTAATAAACCGACATTAAAAAATAAAAAAAAAACGAATAGTGAACACTATAAATGGAGATAAATGAGAAGCAACCAATCTTCTTCTTCTTTTTTTTATTCAACCGTTTTTTGTTTAAAATTTTTCAAAATCGTAATCCAATTCTAAAAATAACTTAAAAATTATTTTGTATCGTATTTTTGTATTGTATTTTTATTTTTTGGAAATATCTGGCATTAGTCCGTTCGCATGTATTATATATATATCCCAGTTACACAGGGAAACCAATAATTGGCCATAATAACTGTCACGAGCTTATTTCGTAAAATATTTTTATGTATCGCTGTTGGTTAGTTTATAGATAAAATTAAAATAATTATGGCATATATTATTATACGAGTTTAACAATGCAGCAATGAAGATGGGTTGATTTTACATGTTAACATCCATTCTAAAGAACCATGTGTGAGTGTTGTTAGTAAACCATGTAGGTGTATCAGTGGCGAAGGTACCATGCTACCATGTAGGTAGAGATAGGGATAGTCGTTAAACTTTTAATATTTGCTTGATAAAAAAAAAATACATAAAAACTTACACGTTTTGAAGTGTTTTGAAGAATTGACCATGATACATTTATGAGAATGATTACCCACAATGTTTATTAGACAATGCTACATTGTTTTTGCTATTATTTACATGGCTATGCTGTCATAGGCCTCTGCACCGGCATTTAAATGAGCAACATTGGTAGTGCCAATGTAACAAACATGATTTATTTATGATTATTTACAAGCATCCAGAGGTAAATGTCAATAACTTATTATTCTGGCCATGATGATATTGATGATAATGATAATGTGAACCAAGTGTGTTCACAAGCGACTTGGTTAGTTCACTTGAATTTCTGCAGGTGTGTCCTGTTGATTTATCACAGTGAATCGGTCGCCGGATCCATGTTAGGCGACTTGGTTAGTTCACTTGATTTTAGGTAGGTATGACCTACTGATTTATCACAGTGAATCTGTCGTCGGATTCATGATGATGATGATTATAATGATAATGTGAACTAAGTGTGTTCACAGGCGACTTGGTTAGTTCACTTGATTTTATGCAGGTGTGTCCTGTTGATTTATCACAGTGAATCGGTCGTCGGATCCATGTTAGGCGACTTGGTTAGTTCACTTGATTTTAGGTAGGTATGACCTACTGATTTATCACAGTGAATCTGTCGTCGGATTCATGATGATGATGATTATAATGATAATGTGAACTAAGTGTGTTCACAGGCGACTTGGTTAGTTCACTTGATTTTATGCAGGTGTGTCCTGTTGATTTATCACAGTGAATCGGTCGCCGGATCCATGTTAGGCGACTTGGTTAGTTCACTTGATTTTAGGTAGGTATGACCTACTGATTTATCACAGTGAATCTGTCGTCGGATTCATGATGATGATGATTATAATGATAATGTGAACTAAGTGTGTTCACAGGCGACTTGGTTAGTTCACTTGATTTTATGCAGGTGTGTCCTGTTGATTTATCACAGTGAATCGGTCGTCGGATCCATGTTAGGCGACTTGGTTAGTTCACTTGATTTTAGGTAGGTATGACCTACTGATTTATCACAGTGAATCTGTCGTCGGATTCATGATGATGATGATTATAATGATAATGTGAACTAAGTGTGTTCACAGGCGACTTGGTTAGTTCACTTGATTTTATGCAGGTGTGTCCTGTTGATTTATCACAGTGAATCGGTCGTCGGATCCATGTTAGGCGACTTGGTTAGTTCACTTGATTTTAGGTAGGTATGACCTACTGATTTATCACAGTGAATCGGTCGTCGGATCCATGATGATAATGATGATAATGATAATGTGAACTAAGTGTGTTCATAGGCGACTCGGTTAGTTCACTTGATTTTAGGTAGTCGTGTCCTACTGATTTATCACAGTGAATCGGTCGTCAGACAGATGTTAACCCAGTGAACTAAATGTGTTCACAGGGCCTATGTTATGCGATTTAGTGAGTTCGCTGGATTTTTGTAAATGATAAGTGATAAATGATAATTGATAAATTATAATTGATAAATGATAATTGATAAATGATAATTGATAAATGATAAATGATAATTGATAATTGATAAATGATAATGGATAAATGATAATGGATAATGGATAAATGATAAATGATAAATGATAATTGATAAATGGTAAATGATAAATGATAAATGATAATTGATAAATGATAATTGATAAATGATAATTGATAAATGATAATTGATAAATGATAATTGATAAATGATAATTGATAAATGATAATTGATAAATGATAATTGATAAATGATAATTGATAAATTATAATTGATAAATTATAATTGATAAATGATTTTACAAACACTTTTACAAGTTAAAATTAATTAATAATGGTTAGCAATGAATTAAAACAGGTTATTGTAGTAGTTGGTTATTCCCTATCAGTGTTACGGGATATCTTTTCTTTTAATGGAGCCCGTGAGTTGCTCGCTGGATGCGTAAGGGGCGATGTATATTTTCTCACTGGATTATTGGGTGAGCTGCATACATTCGTCGGATTTGAGCTAACTGTATTTGCTTACTGGTTAATGACTCTTACAACGTTTAGATGAAGCGTAGTAATTATATTGAATTCGAATGATTTTTAATCAATAGGCGTAGTATTATTGTTGAGGCACTTGACTGCTAAGCTGTACTTTTATGTAGAAGTACTAGCGGACGTCACAGTTTCGAGTACGGGGATAAAATATAGCTTATGTTGCTCGCTGGTAATGAAGCTATCCTTTGCTGAAAGAAAAATTTCCAGTAGTTTTTAAGTTTATTCTCTTATATCTCTTTAATAATCTTGGTATAGACTGACGTCTGACAATTAATGACATTGACGGATAAAAGCAAAAAGCAAAGCAAATTCACTTTCTAAAGAAAAGTTCGTACTCAATTCGAAGTCTAGTCATAATAATTATTATTAGTTTTCTCGTTATTTTCTTTCTAATTTTTGGTATTTGATAGAATATAATATATTAGTTAATTTTATCTGTATATGTGTATTAGTATCAATATACCTAAGTATTAATATTCTCGTTACCAAAAAGTTAGTTTTTTTTAGACATTATTTTGTACCCTATCACTATGTTTTCTTATTTAACCCAAAGGTTGACTGGTAGAGAATGCCTTGTGGCATTAAGTCCGCCTATGTACTACTACATATTTCATAAGTCCTCTTATTCACTTTAAATCACTAAAGTGAAATTATAGCATGCACTACAAAATTATAAAACCACCATTACCAGTACCACTATTGTACATGAAGTTTAAATTATACAACATTTTTGGAATCCCCTCTGGGCAAGTAAATGTTGTGTTGCTAACAGCCTGGAATGCTAGCAAACAAATAACATTTTTATGTTCCACATTGTTGGATTGCTCAGTTATTGATTGATTAATGAATTTATATTGATATTTTAGTTCAATTTCTTATTTGTTTGTTTGACCAAGACCAGCGTCTTATTTTACTTGATTTGGTAAATAGTATTGTGTATATGTCTTTGATTTATAATAATGTTTTTATGCCTATTACCCAAAATATGGATATTTCTGTCATAGAGAATTAAATTAATTAAAATTAATGATAATTAAGCTTATTGTGATCGATCAATCACATGACATCGTTTTTATGCGAGTGTGAACGGATTACTTCTCAAATGATGTACAATGTTTCAGTGAGCTGTGACGATGTCGTCTGAAGTTGAGCTTGGTACCCCGTCTGGTACACCTCTGAGGCGCCGGCGTAAGTCCTTGAAAATGAAGGCTCAGGCAGAAAAGCCCATTGATATCTACATAGTTCGAGTGAAAAGGCTTTCCTTAGTGAAGAAAGTTACGGAAGTCCGTTGGAAGGGATGTTACATTGTACTTTACCTGGTGATGAAAGTATTCGTGGATATTTTATGATAAATTAATTAGGATTATTAAATAGATGTTAAATTACCGGTAGCTGTTGGCTGGCTGACTGACTGTTCGATTAGGAATAGGCCGCGGACTCGGAATAGTTCGGTACCCGAAGATCTACTTAACTTTCTTGCATCTCAGAGACCTCAACCGCAGTTTAATAATAAATTACGTGAACATACGACTCAAAACCACGGTTAAGGTCTTTGAGAAAATAGTTTAAGACTTCGGTCATCGGTGTTCTAACTAAGATTGTGTCTGACCGTGACACAAGCTTTACGTTGAAAGATTTTAAAAACCTTTTGTAATACACATGGTATTAGAACATATTTTAAACGCAGTAGCTTGTCTCAGAGTTAATGGTCAGGCGGAGAGATTTAACCAAACCATCTTAAAATTCATGATCATCTAACCTATATAAAGGCTACTGAGACAAGTGTCTGGGAAACATACAATAGGGCATTAACAACACCGTTTGTAATCATAATCATTTATTTGTAATGTTAAGAATAAAAATTATTTATTTGCTTAAAATACAGGTGTTACCAGATGTTAAAGTTGGTGGTTTATGCATAAACCATATTTTGCCTTTTTAGGGCATGCAAAAATAATTTTACATTATTGTATAATGCGTTTCTATGTGAAATTTAACATGTACTTATTAAGTTTACAGTAAAATAATTATTAATAATAATTAATATAAAATAATTAGTAAAGTAAAATAATTATTGGTACATATTAGTCCCAAAATAAGTTGAGCGTAATACATAGTCAAACAATACAATTCTTTAATATTTGTCTTTATACGTTAATTTTTATCATTCATTATTTTAACAAAATGTTCAATATTGTTACCATAATTTAGATTTTAGAATATATTAATTATTAACATTATTTATAAATTCATTAGTAGAATTAAATCGTTAACTTCAAACTCTTTATAGTTCTTTGGTATTTTAAATTATAAATTAGTCCACCCATTAAAAGAGTTCGTTCTTTACTTATATTGTCACTTACGGGATATCTTCCGTGATTGTTCATTGTTTTGAGCTCCCTAGTTTATTTTAAAACCGTGAAAGCTTAAAACAGAGTTCGTTCTTTATATAGAAGTCCTGTTAATGCCTCGACACAGAAAACTGCGGCAGAGGCTATGTTTGGGATAAATAAATACACGAGATAAATTACACGAGATTTTGTCCAATAAGCTTAGCGCCGATAAGTCTATGTACTAATTTAGAGTTGCCATAAGTCGAAAAACTTAATTTTGATATGATAAGAAAAGTACAAAGTCTCTGTCGAAGTTTGCGGGTCCATACAAGATCACTGAAGTTGCAGCTGATTAAATCCGACCATGGATACATTTTGGAACTGCATAGCTCCGATGTCCAGTAGCTTTGAGAATGCTGGCAAAAGTAACTGAGTAAAGCTAACTTAAAATATTTCCTCTTACTGTCTATTTTATTGCAAAACATTTTCTTTAAATGTACAGGGTCAGAAGCTTTAGTTAAATATGTTGTCAAGTTTTAAAAATGTATATATACCTATTTGTAATGTATAGAAATGTATTTTTTTGTTTTTTTTTGTTTGTATTTTTTGTTTTTCTCTCTTTATTTTTAACGCTTAAGAATGTCATTATTTTATTTCTATGATTGTTGTGTGTGCCAGGAGGCCACACAGTGTCGGATGGCCGAATGTCATGATTTTCAAATATGTATTAAATAATAAGATCTGCTGTGATCTATTTAAACTAATATTATGTAGGGTTTTAAAGATTTTAATAGTTCGTTTTATATTTGAGAAATGACAACACTGCCTAACCGTCAATGTTGTAGCGGGAAGGGGTAGTTTATAAAACATGACACTCGGCCGAGAGAGCGCTGTTCATTGGGAGAAATTGTGGTGTTAAGACTAATAGTCGAATCTGTCTCTGATAACTGATAAGTGTTGTAGTTATTGCATTTTGTATAAAACGTGAAATAATGTAGAAGTGCCCATCCAGACCTATGTGGACTGAAATACTTGGATTTGAATATACTCAAGAGTTGATTGGAGGTACAGTTGTTTTATTACAGTATTAAATAAAAGCGCAGAATAATACCGCACAAAGCAGTGCAATTTCGTGTATCACCATAGTAGAATTGCTTATATACCGAAGTAGTATAGTAGTAAGCACAGTGTTTTATTTAAGTCTCGTCTGATTGGTATCGGGTCTATTACCATCAACACGGCACAAATCCAAATTTCATGCTGCTATCTAGTACCCGGGGCTTCAGTTGCTTGTAAATTCCCAAAGAAAGAATATCGGTTCCCGAAGACATCTTATTAATGTTATATAAACAAGGGAAGCTTGAAAAAGTGAGGTAAAATTCCAATTTACAATTTTCTACGAAACAATTTCTTGCTTTATCGTTAAAGTAATAACTGATGACAGTTTTCAGGGAGCTGTGGAAACCAATTTTCTTAAACAGATATTTAGTAATTTGCGCCTGAAATTGCTCTTAGGAACTGAAGAGGTTAAATGTTTTTAGAAGATTTTGAGTGAAAAGTAGGGACTGAATTAGATGAACAATTCAAGGAAAATGAAAATTTTCAATTACTCGTTTTGATTGTATTATTTCTTCGTGCGCAATGGGTCATTACCCTAGCACGTCATAGCAAACGGCAAGCGCGACAACAAGTTTGATGAACTCTGTAACTAAGCAGGAAGCGAACAGCTGATTTCATGCGTCGTTCGTTAGAGTACTTCAACAGCCATTGTTGTTTTTTTTTATTTTGGCCGAACTAAATTCATCATGCAATATATTGTTGCTGTATGTACTACACTGTACTATTGGCACTTTAAGGAAAGATGTATTGTCATTTTTAAACAACTAATTTGTAATTCTCTCCTATTAAATTTAATTTTATTACATTTTAATCAGGACTAATATTATTGAATTCCACTAGCATGTATAAGTAACACTAGTGTATTAGTTTTGATTTCGGCATCATTTGCCCAACCTTTTCGGTCGGCTTCCAGTCTAACCATACATGACATTACATTTAATTATTTAATTTAATAGAGAGCAGTGGTGGCCCAGTGGTGGCGGTCCCGACTTACGAACAGTAAGTTGTGGGTTCGAACCCAGACAGGCGCATTACTTTGTGTAATTTAGTTCATCGCCACTGCGCTCAAAACGGTGAAGGAAAACATCGTGAGGAAACTGGCATGTCCTAGAACCAAAAAATTCGAAGACATGTGACTTCTACCAATCCGCACTGGGCCCGCGTGGTGGATTATAGCCCATCCCTCTCATAGAGAGGAGGCCTGTGTCCCAGCAGTGGGTACATTAATAGGCTGATGATGATTTAATTTTATTATTATTATCTTTTTAAGACATTATGACTTCTTTATATTATTTTATTCGTGAAATGTAAACACCACTTGACATGTAATTTTTATTTTCTTTCTGAATTATTGTAATTATAAGATGCTATTTGTAATCATTATGATTATTGTTAGGTTTTAAGAGTTTTGTTATAAAACTGTTAGCTTAAAATGTATTTCTAAATAAATAAATAAATGTAATAAGTATGCACATAAACTCACAATATTCCTTTTGCTTACAAAAAAAACATAAACGCATTTATCAACGGACTCCCAAAGATTCAATATGTTACAAAAAAGGGAACGAAACCCAGTTAACTCTGACACAAATCAGACACTTGACGAAGCTCCGATGTTTCCCTTTCACCGTCTACGTGTCGATGTAGATACATTTATTACTTGAATGAAGAATTTTATTTGCACTGGAAATGTAGTTAAGGAAGACGTAAATAGGAACGTCTTTGGTGCTGAATTTTCTCTATTTGGAGGTCAATGGGGGAGGATGGAGCTCGTGGCTAAATAATAACAGCCACTCGGGTCGATCTTTAGGTTAAGCCGTGCTTGCCTAGGTTGGTCTGTGGATGGGTGACCATCCTTACATACCGAGTTTCCTCTGTGCCTCGGAAAGCACGTTAAGCCGTTGGTCCCGGCTGTCATTTGTAGATCTTTGACAGTCAGAGGTCCAAAAAGTCTGACAACCAGTCTTACCAAGGGGTATCGTATTACCCAGTACTCACTGGGTTGTGGAGGTCAGACAGGCAGTCGCTCCATGTAAAATACTGATATTCAGCTGCGTCCGGTTAGACTGGAAGCCGACCCCAACATAGTTGGGAAGAGGCTAGGCAGATGATGATGGAGGTCAAGGGGGGGAATTTTTGCCCAGCAGTGGGCAAAGGCGGAGGCCTTTGCCCACTGCTGAAAGATTTGGAGGTCATAGAGGGAGCTCTATGACCTCCAAATCTTTCAGTGCAAGGCCAATGAGGCTACTAGTCGTTGGTTCTGTCCAGCTCGTACCGCCAACTCCTGCGAGGTCTACAGCGTCACCTTCTGGCTGTATCAGGGCTCCACAACGAGGTTATTTTGGCTCACAGCTCGTCGGGGGTAGGGCAGACATGGCCAACCCAGTCCTACTTTAACTGCAATTCTTCACCATTCACTTGGATCTTGTATTTGGTGATTAATACTGGTTGGTGATGGAGATCGAGGTTGGTACTTAATAAAAATCTTAATTCATCCATTCACTCACAGACAGAACTGATATTCACTGACAAAATTGAACCTAAGCCTTATGAATAATCCAGTGCTTTGTAAAGGTATTAAATACGGAGTGTAATTTTAATGCACTTTAACTATAGACTATGCATTCAGGCCAATAAACCGTTAGGATACATCGCAAAAACCTCCTGAAAGTAAAGAGAGGCACATAAATATTTTAGACAAAATCACGTGGAACACAAACAGAACTTTGAAAACAAATAAAATCGATGCGAAGACTTCAATGTTTTCTTTTACCTGCTTCAGTGCTGTGTGTAGGTCTATTAAATAGCTGTAAAAGAGTTGTGTGGTATTCGGACTGGCGATATTTTAAAGTATGAAAATATTTTGTTTGTAATAACAAAATTATCGAAGTGGTGGCAGTTATATTTATAAAAAAATAACTAAGACGAGTAAAGTGAATTCAAATTATGAACATTTATTTCAGTTATTTTTTATTGTTAATTACAGCTCGTTAACTTTGTTGGTCTCCGGCTGTCAATAGTAACAGTTTTAACAGTCGTTAAGTAGTCTGTGGGCCAAAAATCTGACAACCAGTCTTACGAAGGGGTATAATACTCGTATTACCCATTACTAACTGGGCTGTGGACGTCAGATAGGTAATTGCTCCATGTAAAATACTGGTGTTAGGCTGAATCTGGTTATTCTAGAAGCCGACCCCAACATAGTTGGTAAAAGGCTAGGCAGATGTGTTTTTTTTAGGCGGAGATTTATTGGTCTTACTTCCTTTTTGACTACATCCTCTTTTATATTTGAGATCTAAATTAGCTTTCTTCAAGAAAAAACTACTTAAAAATAAAATTATCGTTTACATAACGTTTCAATACCGTTTTCAAATCACCGATACAAATGCTCTCTTCTATTTACAGCTTACAGCGGGCATGAATTTTTACGATATCAGACGGGCTGACATAAAATACGACTGGATTGTACGACTACACGCTATGGTAGCGTGACAATAGATGTTGAGAGCATTTTTATTTAATTTATGTATCGAGTATGCTTAGATGGTTTGATCATGTGGAGAGGATGAGTGAAAGACGACTTATAAAAGCTGCGCGCCGGGAGGGGACGCCCTAGAAGAACATCCACTGACCTTCAGTGGCGTAGCTATGTAACCAAGGGCCCTGGTGCAAATAAAAAATGGGGCCCCACTACTATCTAGTTAGCTTTTATCAAATATACAAATACTTTAAAAATGCCTAGCTACTTTATCATCAGCTCTTTTTCGTGCACTGCAGGGCAGGTAGGTACTAGAAATATTAAACAGTAATGATATAAATTACAATTAATACTTACTATTGGGCAATAAAACGGAGGAGCTCGTAGCTAAATAATAGCAGCCGCTCGGGTCGAACTTTAGGTTAAGCCGTGCTTGCCTAGGTTGGTCTGTAGATGAGTGACCACCCATTACATATCGAGTTTTCTCCGTGCCTCGGAAAGCACGTTAAGCAGTTGGTCCCGGCTGTCATTTATGATATTTGACAGTCGTTACAGGTTGTCAGTGGCCCAAAAAGTTTGACAACCAGTCTTACCAAGGGGTATCGTATTACCCAGTACTAACTGCGTTGTGGAGGTCAGATAGGCAGTCGCTCCATATAAAATACTGGTATTCAGCTGTGACCCCAATAAACTTGGGAAAAGGTTTAAAGGTTAGTTAGATGATTGGGCATTAAAACGATATAGAATAAAGTTTTTTTATAAAGGACCTATCAACTGACAAAATGACATTTTCGAAAGTTCAGTTCGATTGAGGTTTTCTGGTAAGGATTCGAGGGCCCCCTGAGCTTGAGGGCCCCGGGGCACTTCACCTCCTAGCCCCTGGGTAGCTACGCCACTGCTGATCTTATTGGTGAGGTTCTTCAGAAAGTTCGTGCGTGTATGACCAGATGTATGAACATTGATGAGGCAAAAGGAGTATGTAAGAATCGTAGCAGGTGGCGTTCTGTGTTATCTGTCGTCTACCCCCCATGGGAAAAACGGCGTGAGTTTATGTATCGAGGAAAACATCGTGAGGAAAACCAGCATGCCTGAGAGATATTTGTCGACGGAATGTAAAGCCAAGTTCTGACTTGGCTTTACATTCCGTCGACAAATACCATAGACCATACCATAGCCCATAGGCCAAAAGTCTGACACCAGGTTAAGCAATAACCACACGATAAAGATCAAGATTAAATATCTTAAGATTTATATGGGTAGTACAGATAAATAGGAATCATGATCAATTTAATGAAATAAACATTCAGTTTTTACCCGACTGCGCCAGAAGGAGGGTTATGTTTTTCGAGAGTATGTATGTATGTATAATTGTTTGGCATGCTCTGTGGCCTGAACGGCTTGATGGATTTTAGCTAGAGAGGTGTCGCTAGTTTTGTATTTACTGTGAGAGTGACACTGGGTATATCAAAATAAAAAAAAAAACAAAGTGGCGGATTTCTGGCGCCAAATTCAAATGTTTGGCACGCTCTGCAGCCTGAACGGCTTTGAGAAATGGCTCATCATGAGGATTTTAAAATGGTATCTAAGTAACTAAAAAGTGTAAAATAAAAAATTTAAAAAATTAAAAAACCCGACTGCGTAAAAATAACTAATAATTTGAAATAAAATCTGAAAGAAGTTAAACAAGTTCAGGAAACAGGACAACTTGACTGCAACATATAGACTAAAATCATTACATCCAATATGGGTCCCGACTGTTGCAGTCAATATGTCCTGTTTCCTGAACTTGTTTTACATCTTTCAGTTTTTATTTTAAATTATTAGTTATTTTTACGCAGTCCGCTTTTTTTTTAATATTAATAGTAGATTATGCACCGAGGGGCTAAAGTTGTGTCTTATGTCACGGGCGTCATATTGCATCTCGAGCGCAATGAAGGATTCGGAATTTAACTCACGAGCAAAGCGAGGGAGTTAAGAGTTTCACTCACGAGCGAAGCGAGGGAGTTAATACAAGAATCCTGAATGCAGCGAGGGATTCAAGCTAGCCCAAGGCAAAGACACCTTTAGCCCAGAGGAGGATACTCTACTTTTTACACCTACTGTGAGAAAATAATAGCCATAGTACGAAAAACAAAGTATTTATTAAATTTATCTAATTATTCTTACAATATTATGTCTTCGAAAACATGGCAACGATATGAAGAAGCAGTCGTTATGATTTTGTAGGAAATCGAGAATATCATCCACGCGTAGTAAGAGTATCGAGAATAGCTTTCCTCTTTCTGGCACAAAGCGTGTTTGTTAGTACTATACTGCCAATTTAGCTGAACATGTGAGATTCCAAATTCAAATCACATTATTGACCAGCGGGTCATAATGAAATCCAGTACAACTTTATTGACCGGCTGTGCCCCCGGCCACTAATGACTAACTTTAGGTCAAGGTTGCTTGACATATAATTTGACATTTTCGAGCAGGTGGTGTGAAAACTTATTTATTAGACCTTTCATGATTAATAACATTTTCTTCAATCCACTGATAGTATTCACACGCAATATAAACTGTGAGACGTATTTTTTTCTTAATGCAATTGATCAAAGGACTATTCCTTTGTGAAACGTAAACCGCAAGAGCGGTACTAAATTGATAGCACATCACTTTGACACATACAGGGATATTTATAACAAAGAGGTATCCGTTAAAAAGAATAGTGTGAGTATTTCTGTGTATACTCACGAACACTATATCCATACACTTAGGGGCCGCCTCCACGAGCGAGAAAATACGCGGCGATAATATTGTACTTGCCACGTTTTTTCTATACACTCTCTTTTGGGCTGTCTGCAGCGAGAGAATCGCGGCGATATTTTCGTATAGAAATACGTTGAATCGCGGCGATTCTTTCGCTCATGGAGGCGGCCCCTTAGCAAAATAAAAAAAAAACCGGCCAAGTGCGAGTCGGACTCGCGCACGAAGGGTTCCGTACCATTATTTGAAATAATTTTATTCTGTTTTTAGTATTTGTTGTTATAGCGGCAACAGAAATACATCATCTGTGAAAATTTCAACTGTCACGGTTCATGAGATACAGCCTGGTGACAGACAGACGGACAGACGGACAGACAGCGAAGTCTTAGTAATAGGGTTCCGTTTTTACACTTTGGGTACGGAACCCTAAAAAGTGATTATCTAGTAGAATATCGATTGCAACTTTGAGAAAGATTTATTTCATAAAAGTGAGGTAAACAAAATAATAATGACACAACATCACGCCTGTAATCCGCGATGGGCTAGGCAGAGTTGTACCTAATAGTACTCCCATATTTCGCCAGGAAAGTTATGTTCAAGTCCAATGTTATAGGCGGAAAACCTCACTAGTTCCATTATTCTTTGATTTTTTCAAAATTGAACTAGTGATTAAAAAAAACAACAGTACTTCCATCATGGAACTGTTAATGGTACTAGTGACAATGAAGAATCAACCATGCACAAATCCAGAGAGCAGCAGTGGCCCAGTGGTGGCGGCCCCGATTTACGAACCGTAAGTCGTGGGTTCGAACCCAGGCAGGCGCATTACTTTGTGTAATTTATTTCATCACCACTGCTCTCAAAACGGTGAAGGAAAATATCGTGAGGAAACCGGCATGTCCTAAAACCAAAAAATTCGAAGACATGTGACATCTACCAATCCGCACTGGGCACGCGTGGTGGATTAATAGCCAATGGGCTATAATCCACCACGCGTGCTGCTGGGACAAAGGCCTCCTCTCTATGAGAGGGAATGCCCTCTCATAGAGAGGAGGCCTTTGTCCCAGCAGTGGGAACATTAATAGGCTGATGATGATGATGATGATGCACAAATCCAGACTCCGAGGCAGTTACTGAGAAATTCCTGAAAAACTCGATAGCAATTTGCCCGACCAGAGAATCGAACCAATCGCTCAGCAGTCACGATTGCGAACATAAAGCGATCATCATCATCATTATCATTTCAGCTGAAAGACGTCCACTGCTGGACATAGGCCTCCCCCAAGTGTCGCCACATAAAGCGATGCTTACTTAATATTATAAATTCTAAAGTGTCCATTTGTCTGGTTACTAGGTTCCAGTGGAACAATTTTCGAAATCCACGCAAGCATAACCGCGTGTAAAAGCTAGTAATAAAAAATAAAACAGTCGACTGTTGATATTTCAATATTTGTTAAAGCTTCTGAATTTCAATACATTGCATTTATTAGTATTGCAAAAAACTGAAATGATATTAGTTTTGAATAAATACAATCGTGTTTGCTTATACGATCAGTTTGAAGTTAAAATATTAAAATTATATTTTTATTCTATTTACGGAACAAATATAACAGAAGCGTAGCGTGTTTGTTTATCAATTACCACTGTCTGAAATTGTTCAGTATGGTGTCGGACGTAAAGAATAGCACCATCCCATATCTTCCCGTGGGTATCGTAAGAGGCGACTAAGGGAATAGGCAGCAGCGTTCTCTGTGCTTTTGTAACAACCGCACTGCGATCGCCAACCCGCCTGCCAAGCGTGGCGATTATGGCAAAAAACCCCCCTCTGGGGGAGGCCCATGTCCAGCAGTGGACGTCTTTCGGCTGAAATGATGATGATGATGACGATTATCTGAAAGTGCTGCTGGTGACTGAAAAGTTGTGTGGTAATCGGTTGTCGTGGTATTGGCAGGTGATGCGGAGGGATGAGGAAAATGTCGTGAGGAAAGTTTTTAGTATGAATGTGGATGGGTATATGAGTAGAGGAAGACCTAAGAAACGATAGATGGAATGTGTGAAGGATGATATGGCAAAAAGGAGGTGTCTGATAAGATGACGAGTAATAGATAACGAAAGAGACTCTGGAAATCATCCAGCTTCATTGTCACGGCGCTTTTCTGGTAGTTCCCACTGTTGATTTTGACTTTCAAGAGTTACAATGGTTTGAAAGTAGTGGCTTGTCTCAACAAAAAATAAAGTCCATCCATCGTTTTGGTCTCCTTTCACTCTTAGAATCAACAATTCCGTAATTCTCGACAAATAATTTCTACGAAAAACGAATTTCATCGTCATCATTAGCCGAAAGCCTCCACTGCTTCACATAGGCCTCCCCCAAGCGTCACCACATTGACCGGTCTCGTGCGACTCGCATCCAACTGATCCCCGCAACCTTCACCAGGTCATCGATCCACTTAGTAGGAGGCCTTCCAACGTAACGTCTTCCGGTTCGTGGTCGCCACTCCAGAACTTTTCGGCCCTATCAGCCATCCGTTCTGCGAGCAATGTGCCCTGCCCATTGTGTCACTTAAGTTTGGAAATTCTTCGGCCCCGACTGCCATCCGTAAAAACGAATTTAATACGGATTAAAAGACTAAAGCATTAACTATATAATTCAATCCCTACCCCTCATTATCACAATATATCCAAAGCATTTTAACTCCATTACCAGAATAGTCAGAATGAGACGATAATTAGGACGCAATAGCGCTCAAAAACACTTAACAGTACTTAATAAACCAAGGATTATTTATGTCTGCCACCTTTGTCTAGTGCGACTTTGGCGACTGCTGAGCATGAGGTCCTGGGTTCGATTCCCGGGTCAGGCATGGTGTTATTGGGTTTTTTCATCAGGAATTTCTCAGTACCAGCCACGGAGTCTGGCTCAGTGCTCGGTTGATGACAATTGCTCCTACCGGGATTTGAACCCAGGACCATAAGGCTGAGGCCAAACGAGCGTAATTTTGTGAGTCGCGTAATTTCGGTTTCATACACATTTGGGCGCATTTTACGTCGTGACGACGCAACGACGTAAAATATGTATAAAACCGAAATTACGCGACTCACAAAGTTACGCTCATTTAGCGTCAGCCTAAGAACGTAAGGCAGCCTCAGTACCGCTGCGCTATACGGGTCGTCGAATAAAATAATTCATAGTCGTCAAATAATAATAGAAGCACACTGTTGTATTTTCAACTCTCAGCTCAGTGGTTAGAGTATGGCGCTTTTACTAGGCATTGCATTTAGGTGTCGCGTCGGTTTGGTGAAAACGGGAATTTGTGACATAAAATGAACTTTGAACTACTAGAAAACAGAATGATAAAGGCCAGGCAGTTTCTTTTGATATTGTATGTATGTAAATACATCAAAAGGTATTCTAGGAAACGTATGAATTGGAGTGATTTCAATTTTCGGAATAATATAATAAATGAAAATTCTTTTTTGGTGTTTTTAAATTTTGTTATACAAGGTGAAATTTAAATAACAGAAAAAACTCCCGTTAGATGATTCTGAAAATAAATGACAGATAGATATTATAGATAGTTTAAGGGTTCCGTATCCAAAGGGTAAAAACGGGACCCTATTAGTAAAACTCCACTGCCCGTCTGTCTGTCGGTCTGTCACCAGGCTGTATCTCATGAACCGTGATAGTTAGACAGTTCAAATTTTATTTAATTTTAAATCTTTTATTACGGGAACAACTCAAAAACAAGTGAAAATGTTGTTTTCGACGTTTAATTTTTTTTCGATTTGCAATATTGTGATGTTTCAATAAAATTGCACTTTATATAAAGACTAGTATTTGCTTGGGTGCGCGAGCTGCGCGCAGCTCGCGTGTCGTCGTGTTCTTGAGACGTATTCCATACCCTTATAAATTTTGAGAATCCATAAGAATCCTTAAACGAATTGGAAAAACCGTTACAACTACCCCTAGATCAGTATGAAAACCCTTAAGAACCCCTAAAACATTCTAAAATCTACTTCAATAAAAAAAAAAAATCATTAGAAACGTTAAAAGCTGAGTTACGCTTCACCCACTCAACCTTCGTTACGCTGCGGAGGTCGCCGACTCGCTTCGCTCGCCACCTCCCCCCTTCGCTCCACTCGGTCTCGCGGGTTCGCTCCACTCAGGACCTACCACCACCGAACATGTTTGTTCAAACACCCAATGGCTATCTGTAACCGTTACGAAGTTACAACCCTTTCAATTTTAGGGGAGGTTGGGGAGGGGCGGAAAGGGTGTACAAATTTCAACGCCCCTCAATAATAATTTATAGTAAAAATCAAAAAGCCGCTACGTGCCCTAGTTTCCGAGATACGATGGGGGGAGGGGTGAAGGGGGGGAGAGTGGGGAGTTTTGAAAAATGATTTTGAGTAACGCGTTGCCCCTTTATACGAATCTGAAAAAAAAAATGTTCCAAGTCTCTCAACTTCCAAGATCCGCCTAAAGGGGGGAGAAGGGGGAAAAAGGGGTCAATTTTGAAAACTGATTTTTACTTTTCCGAGCCTCCTCTATTCGTATCTGAAAAAAAAATGTTCCAAGTCTTTTTGTTTCCAAGATACGATAGGGAGGGGGAGGAAGGGGGGCGAAAAGGGGAGGTTTGGCACTTTTCCCATACTCACGGGAGTTACTTGTTTACGAATCTGTCAAAATATACCCACCTCCCCATCCACCATCTGGGAGAACAATTATGTCAGTCAGTGAGTGGTAATCGAGCTTTATATAGTATAATTTTGCCTATCTGATAGTCAAGGAGATTGACAAAGGCCCATCCATCACATTAATAGACTTCTGAGTAATAACCTTAGCCGTGTGGTATCCGGCAGAGTAGAATAAAACCAACCCATTACACTCACGGGTATCGTATAAGGCGACTAATGTCTGAGGCAGAACACCTTGCGCCTCCTTAGACCAGAGAATGGGCAGCAGTGTTTTCTGTTAGTCTTTCATCACTGCGATCTCCAATCCGCCTGCCAAGCGTGGAGATTACGGCAAATTCCTCCGATCATAGGAGAGGCTTATGTCCAGTAGTGGACGTTATAGGCTGTTGTTGTTGTTGTTGAGTAATAACCTACTGATGCAACCATTTTTACGGAATAGACAAGAATTTGAACAAAGTAAGAACCGTCAAAGAAAACAAAGCTAAGAATTCTATTTTTTGACAGTTCTAACTTCAAGCAATTACCTAACTACAGAATAAAAATCGTTTCAGTTATTACTTTTATTCAAGTAATCACTTTGATGTGTCTACGTATATAGATACGGGTGTTAGAAATACCTAAGGTCAGCCGAAGCAATTAAGAAAACATATTTTCCAGAGTAGCTACACGATTCATCGCGGTATAAGTACCTCTTTAATTATTTAGGCCTAACGCACCTCGGTAATCATGCCCACTAAATTATTAAAACACACATAAGCGAAAAATAAACACCGAGCAAGCAATGTGCAAATCATTTTAACCGAGAGCACTCAAACCAGTCATTTTGTGAGCTACACTTGAAAATTCCTACATTTTTAATACACGCACCTTGAAAATATATGAATGGGCTAGAGCCTACGGACTTTTAATTGCTGAATCACAAACCGTTACTCGACCACACTCAAAATTCCACCTTAAAATTGTTTAACACAAGGTTGAAAAATGTCTGTTAAGTTTTGGAGTTTGGTCCTTTTAACCGCAATGGTCTTCTGGAACTTTGCCAGGAACTAAAATCTGTGACCAAGCTACGGTTTTAATCTAAATTATTGTAGCCCGAAATAATTCTGGTCATAAACTTTATGATGTGGAAACTCTTGGTGAATTTTAAGTGGTTGATGTCCGATGACTGTTACTGTACAAACTATGCGTAGTTCGTTTACTTTCTGAAATAGTTTGACAGCGCATACAGGGTGAATTTTATTATTTTACTAGCTGACCCACGCAACTTCGTCTGCGTCACATAAAAGAGAAACAGCTCACAAAAGGAATACATTTTTTCCCGTTTTTGCAATATTTTTCATTTATGCTCCGCTCCTTTTGGTCGCAGCGTGATGTTATATAGCCTATAGCCTTCCTCGATAAATGGACTACCCAACACTGAAAGAACCATTCAAATCGGACTAGTAGTTCTAGAGATTAGCGCGTTCAAACAAACAAACAAACACTGCAGTTTTATAATATTAGTATAGATTACTAGCTGTTCCCCGAGGTTTCACCCTCGCTGCTCAGCACCTATTGGTCGTAGCGTGATGTTATATAGCCTATAGCCTTCCTCGATAAATGGACTATCCAACACTAGAAGAATTTTCCAATTCCAACCAGTAGTCCCTGAGATTAGCGCGTTCAAACAAACAAACTCTTCAGCTTTATAATATTATATTATATATAGTATAGATAAGTATAGATTTACTTCATATTTTCATGCCACCATGCGCAAGCGGTGGGCGTCCTTGGTACGCAGGGTACGGGCTAGCTCCAACACGGTCCTGGCGATGATTACTCAGCGAGTGGATTGCCCCCACGTTGGGCATTGTTGTAGCAGGCATATTGATTTGTCATTTTATACAGCTTTCATGTCATACGGATATATTAATTTTATTTTTTGCTTCTGACATCAACTGTATTCGTTATTTTAATTCATTGTTTTATTTAATTTTTATTTAATTTAATTTTGTTTTGTGCTATACAATTGACACTAATTGATTTGATCTGACATTTATTTCCATTGAATTCGGTCGCTTGACACTTAAGCGAGTGGACGTGTGTCGGTTCTCCGTATTTTTTGTGATTCAAAATTCTGTGATTGGTCAATTGTCGTGATTTGCAATTCCTTGTCACACACGTTGAGTTCTTACCAGTTGTTACCTCCTACTGGGCGGTCCTAGAAAGGGATATAAACATTTCTAGTGTTTCCGATTTTTTAAAGTAACTGTGATTCGCCGGGATTTGAACTCGCGACGCCGCGGTGAGGTGCGTGGACGACCCGGGCGCTCTCCCACTACGCCACCAAGCAAGTATCTGTGGCGCGCGAAATTGTTCTGTGCTACCAACGCAGTAACGTGTCCTACGTGTGCTACGCGACGACGTCACTGGCCTGTGCTACGACGTGCTACGAGCCCTCTACGAAACTTGTATCGGCTACGTCAGTTGCCCGCAACCGTGGAACTGCAAAGTGCGTCGTTGATATTATATCATAGAAACAACTGCGAGTAAAGCGGTGGACTAATTAACAGATAAGTTGTGGCAATTTTTCTTTATTATTATTATTTAGGATGGCTGGTCTCCAGCGCACTCCTCCGCAAACTTCAAATATTCCTCTGGCTCAGACTCAGTCTGAACCTGACA
Source organism: Xestia xanthographa (assembly GCA_905147715.2). Classification (NCBI taxonomy): domain Eukaryota; kingdom Metazoa; phylum Arthropoda; class Insecta; order Lepidoptera; family Noctuidae; genus Xestia; species Xestia xanthographa. The sequence continues at coordinate 21,553,197 of LR990666.1, read as the reverse complement.
TCAACTCGGCGATTGAGATAAGCGACTATGTTACCAGTAGGAATAAACGACCTAGACACGAACACTCGCCTCGAGGTCAGCTGGATGTGGAGGACTTACTTGCTAATTGGAAAAGAGACCAAGACACGCGTATCACTAAGATGCTAGAAGATCAAACTACTTTCATGTCAAAATTAGTAACTGACATAAGTGAGATTAAGGCCCAAAACATAAAGATTCAGGCGTCTAACGCCGAAATCTGCAAAACCAATGCAGAGATTGAGCGATCAATGTCTTTCATGAACCAACAATTTGAAGAATTAAAGAAAGAGGTTGAAGAGCTTAAGAAAGAACGACAGGAACAGCGTGGCTATATAGAAGGTCTTGAGAGGAAGATTCTGGATCTCCAATATAAGTCTAGGTCGTCGGGAATAGAAATTAGAAATGTTCCACAAACTGACGGCGAGACTACGGCCGGCCTAATAAAAACGGTCCGTAACATAGGCCAACTAGCTGGAATGTCTATATCTGAAACCGAAGTTCGTGATATATATCGCCTCCCTGGAAAAAGTACTAAGGGTACGGCGGCCCCCACCACACGCCCAATCATTGCAGAATTTACAACAGTGCAAACAAAACACAACGTGTTGTCTGCCATCCGTTCTTACAACAATAAAGAGTCTAAAGAGAACAAATTGAACACTGAGCTGATTGGTATACCGGGGAAACGGCAGGCGGTATATGTTGCTGAGCAGCTGACTTCTTCCTCTAAAAAGCTATTTTACTTAGCGCGGGAATTTGCGAAGAAAAATGCTTATTCTTTCTGTTGGGTAAGCAATGGAAACATCTTCCTCCGCAAGCAAACGGGCGATAAACAACTGTTGATAAATTCAGAGAAATGTCTTCAGCAACTCACCAGCAAGTGACTAGTTGAACCTCCGCCTAAACATAACTTGGAAACCATGGGCTATTTAATACATCTATTTCACTTTTTAATTACCCTGTTAACTTCGACTATAAACTTCACACTTTGTTACAATTTATGCACTAATAAACACAACACACACAGATTAAACCCTACTTACACACCTACAATGAATATAAAACACACAAACATACTTTCCCCCACCACTACATTATATTTAACAGAAAAGCGATGTTACTGTCAAATATCAAGAACATATTACTCTCAACGTTTCTTTTTATTGCTCGTTATTAAAAAACATAAATGGCTAATTTATATGATATAAATCAGGACCTAGATAACCTTAATCTTGAAAACTCTTTCTCTTGTGACCCCCATGAATGTATTAAATATGTAAATGGGGCTGACAGTAGTATAACATTATTGCACGTAAATATTCGTAGCGTTAATAAAAATTTTGATAGCCTCCTGGCATTGATGTGTTTGATTAATATTGATTTTGATCTAATTGTTCTCACTGAGTGTTGGCTGAGTAAAGTGGTTAACCTTCCAGTTCTAAACGGATACCAAGCGCACTCAACAAAAAATATTACAAACCAAAACGATGGGGTTATAATCTACACCAAAATTGGGCTAAACGTCAAGGTATGGGAACCAAATATAAACTATGCAAATAGTCTTGTATGTCAAATTGATAACAAGCTCTCGGTAGTAGCAATATATCGATCTCCATCGAATAATACCAAGGATCAATTCGATAGCTTTTTGACTAGTTTAAATAATATTTATGATGAAATATCGTACTCACCTAGTATATCAACTGTGGGAGATCTGAATATCGACATAAAATTGGACAGTAGGAATGACCGTGCACTAGAATACCTAATCCTAAATGCGTCCCATGGACTACTACCAACCCACCTCCTTCCAACTAGAATGGAAAACTGCCTCGACCACATTTTATTAAAAACAAAGGTGACGGCCACCACGTTGGTATTGGAGTCGCACATTACTGACCATAAACCGATTATTCTTTCGATCTCAAATTCAAACCCGACACGGAACAAAAGTTGCGCGATATCTCGATTAAATTACGAAGCAATTAAGACAGAGTTAGAAAACACAGACTTCTCAGATATCTACCAAATTAAAGACGCAAATACTGCTATGACTACACTGATTACAAAGATATCAACTGCAATTACCAAACATACAAAGCATATCAACATACCGAGAAAACAAAGAGCGCTAAAACCGTGGATAACTCCAGGGCTTCTAAAATGTATAAAACACCGAGATAAACTGCACGTTAAAACTAAGAAGTCACCAGACAATTTAATTCTACATGTAACTTATACGCGTTATCGAAATTACTGCAATATGCTACTGCGAAAATTAAAGAGAACTTATGAAAAGACTGAACTTGAAAAATCTAGGAATAACCCTAAAGCATTGTGGAAAACCATCAAGGAAATAACCAATACTAGTAAAATATGCTCTAGTCCTGATGAACTGCTCAAAATATGCGAGAGTCCTGCATCTTCCCTCAACAATGTCTGTTCTTTCTTCAGCAATATAGGTAAAAACATGGCTGCAAAAATAATTAACGACCCAAATAAAGCCCCTTCAGCCTGCGATACTATTCATGTTGGTAATGATAAGACACTGAGGCCGCCTGTCAATTCACTCGTTATACAAAAAGTTGACGAATGCGACATAGACAGTATTATATTACAGATGCGCCATGACTGTGCTGTGGGCTGGGATGGTATATCTTCCTCGCTCCTTAAGTCATGTCGTCATATTCTGGTATCGCCGCTAACATATATCTGCAATCTTTGCATTGAGATGGGGGTTTTTCCAGATTCTCTGAAGAGGGCCATAGTCCATCCAATCTTTAAGGGCGGGGACAGAGGCTGTGTCGATAATTATAGGCCTATATCAGTACTGTCATCGCTCTCTAAGATCCTCGAGAAGATTCTTAATCAAAATCTTAGAAGCTTTCTCGATAAATACAATATTATAGCGGATAACCAGTACGGCTTCCGGTCTGGTGTCTCCACTGAAGATGCAGTATTGGATCTAACGCAATCTATTGCTAAATCCCTGGACAGTAGAACAAAGTGCCTTGGTATATTCTTGGACCTCTCAAAAGCCTTCGACACAGTTTCTGTTCCCAAACTAATCTCCAAGCTGGAGTATCTGGGTGTACGTGGCATAGCTCTGGAAATTTTCAAAGACTACTTGAGGAATCGCACCCAGCAGGTAAAGATTGGCTCCAGCTACAGTAACGAAGAGGTTGTGCTATACGGTGTCCCCCAAGGTAGCATTCTAGGCCCCACACTTTTTCAAATATACATAGATGACCTCTGTAGAATGTCATTGCCAGCTTGTAGGATCTATGCATATGCTGATGACACAGCAATTCTGGTTGATGGGATTTCGTGGGAAGATGTGAAACAGAAGGCGGAATTTGCACTGTCTTCAATGATGAACTGGCTTGACATAAATCTGCTAACATTAAATCTAAATAAAACCTATTACTTACCCTTTTCAATCCGGTGCAACACCAAACCTACAAGTAGTTTTACGATAACGGCTCACTCATGCCAGAATCCGCTAATATCGTGTTCATGCCCCTCCATTGCTAGAGCTGTTAGTGTTAAATACTTGGGTGTACACATAGACGATGGACTAAAATGGGACAAACAACTCGATACACTGACTACTCGAACACTTCGTCTTATACACATTTTCAAATCTCTCCGAGAATCCGCCAGTACTGACATTCTCAAAATGGTATACTTCACACTATGCCAATCGATTATTGGCTACTGTATAACTGTATGGGGTGGAGCAGCAAAGACTTATCTTCTGCGAGCAGAAAGGTCACAAAGGGCTGTACTTAAAGTTATGTTGAGGAAACCCTACAGATACCCTACAACGCAGCTTTACGCTGATTGCAAAGTACTAACGGTCCGGCAGCTCTTTGTTCTCCGATCTGTCCTGAGGATACATGCCCGTTTGCCTCCATCTGATCCAAGCAAGCGTACATATGTTCCCCCAGGTGTACAGTACAAAACCTCATTTGCGCGACGCCAATTCTATGTCTTAAGCCATCAAGTCTTTAAAAAAATTCAGAAAGAACTAGACATAATAGACCTAAATAAATTTAATGTAAAATCAAAAACATCGGACTGGCTCATACTGCAGGACTATATAAAAACAGAATCTTTGCTATCATACATCGCTTGACTTATAAACCACGTCAAAAAAAACACAAACCGCACAAATACTCAAATACACATACACACATACATCGGCACACACTTACACTCCCTTCCCACACACACACTCATGTTACACACACCTCAACACTTACACATATTTGATTAAAAAATATTAATATAGGTACATTTAGAATAGTAAATCGACACACTTTCACTCTTGTAAACTTGTTCTATTAAATTTCAATTCTGGCCGATCACTGTCTCTTAAGATACAGGTCTCCTAGTTTAAGAGACAGGGTTCATTATTATTTTGTATGCATAGACTTATTTTGTAGAGTTAAATCTTCTGTGTACAAAACTAAATCATATGCTTATTGTATTGTATTTTTGTCACCTTGTTTTGAACTGTGTCTGTGTCTGTTATTCGGATAAATAAACAATTTTATTATTATTATTATTATTATTTGTTTATAATGTTTTCATTATTTTTGTAATTGAATTCACTTTAATTTTTAATTATTCAATCAGCTGACTAAAATTGACAAAAATGTTGTTAATTTTTTGTATATAATATGGGTCAATGACCTGAATTAAATGAATTTTATTTTATTTATTTTTATGGGAAAATTTTCATCGGTAATTTAAAAAAAAAACAGCTGTTCCGTAAATTTCGACCGTGTAGGTATTGCAATTTTGTAGAAAGCAGTTGGTTTTTAGGGTACCGTACCTCAAAAGGTAAAAAAGGAACCCTTAAAAGATCACTCTCTTGTCCGTCTGTCTCTCAATTCTCAATTCTTTATTTGCGTACCATAATGTCTAAAAGGTGAAAAGAAAATAGATATACTTAGTTACAATTATGGACCCTGTGGGGCACAGCATAGATTATAGTACTTTTTCTCCGTGTGTGACCACCGATTTCTTCAGGAATGGATGGACCTAGCAAGTTGAAATTTATACCAGATACTGAAGTCTATAGTTCCTATTAGGTGTATAATCCATCAAGGTCCTGAGTCAACACAATAAAAAGATATGGGCAAATTTAGATTTTTGCGAAAACTTGTAAGTACCAAAATTTACCTTAATTTTCAACTTTTTTATTTTTCAGAATTTTTCCTTTATTTGTTCTGTAAGACAAGGTCTTTAACTAAAACTGACAATTCTAGGTCAACCGGAAGTACCCTACAGGTTTTGGGTCGAAAACCTATAAGGTAGTTCCCGTTGACCTAGTCATGAAATTTGGCGAGAAGCAATGTCATATAGCACATGTACAGGGAAAAATCTGATAACCGTAAATATGTAGTAGGTATAATAACAAAATACCTACAAGATTATACGGAACCCTCGGTGCGCGAGTCCAGGTCGCATTTGGCCGGTTTTTTTTTTGTTAATTACCGACGATAAAATTCTTTGTTGATCAGATTGTTGCTGAATAATACGTTATACTCGTAGCTGTTTTAGCGTCGGTGTCTCTTTCTTCATATATTATCTTCTTCTCTCAAAAATCACCCTGTATACGACTTTGATGGCTTTGGCGTCATTTTGGGTAGTGTTAACGGTTTTATTGTTTTGGAGTGGTTATTATACGTGTCTCAGATCGTGGGTAAAACTTAAATGCTTAAATGTTATTTGTACTATTTTAAGTTTTGTAACTTTATTTTATGACATGAGAAACAATAACAATAACATAACATCACGCCCAATGTCCTCGAAGGGTTAGTTAGAATTGTATCTAATAGTACACTCACATTTTGTCAGATATGTGTAAGAGCGGCCAACCCGCCATACTTTTCGCGAGAACTTTGACAAACGCTTGTGCGTGATTATGCCGTTGTTACACATATATCTTTAAATGTTTTGCCCTGATAGGTATCTTGTGCACTATGTCTAGGCTTCTATCGAAGCAAAAAATAAAAATTTGTCGAAACAAATTCAGTATAAGCCCCCAAAATTGCTGTTTTGCACAAATACCTCAACTTTGGCCGTTCATAACGTACTCGTAAATTATAAAAGTAAAGAAAATAAATCATAATAGAAGCCTTGCAAATGTAGTGGAAATTCTAAATGGCAAATATTTATTTCACAAACTTCTAAGACTTCTTCAAAAACACGTATTTCCTGGAACAAGTTTTATAAATTTTCGAACACTATTTTTTGTTCAATGTCCTCGCGTTAGGCGGTATGAGTTTATGTCAACATACAAAATGTTGACATAAAATTAAAAACAAAAATACAACAGTTGGTTCCAATTAACCTCTGTGATATAAATATAACATAAAATTCTAAGAAATAAATAAAGTTTACATAACATTTTTCCATTGAATTTCAGTGTCTCAGATCGTGGGTAAAGCTTAAATGGTTATTTGTACTATTTTAAGTTTTGTAACTTTATTTTATGACATGAGAAACAATAACAATAACATAAAATCACGCCCAATATCCTCGAAGGGTTAGTTAGAATTGTCTAATAGTACACCCACATTTTGCCAGTTATGTGTAAGTGCGGCCAACCCGCCATACTTTTCGCGAAAATTTTGACAAACGCTCGTGCGTGATTATACCGTTTTTACACTCTTTAAATGTTTTGCACTGATAGGTATCTTGTGCACTATGTCTAGGCTTCTATCGAAACAAAAAATAAAAATTTGTAGAAACAAATTCGTACAAGCCACCAAAATTGCTGTTTTGCACAAATTTTACCTCAACTTTGGCCGTTCATAACGTACTCGTAAATTATAAAAGTAAAGAAAATATCATAATAGAAGCCTTGCAAATGTAGTGGAAATTCTAAATGACAAATATTTATTTCACAAACTTCTAAGACTTTTTCAAAAACACGTATTTCCTGGAACAAGTTTTATAAAATTCGAACACTATTTCTTGTTCAATGTTCTCGCGTTAGGCGGTATGAGGTGCGCGGATGACGAGTATAGTGCGTTGTCGGGGCTAGATAAGAGAGAGGGGAGTTGAAAGAATACCATCGCTGTGGCTCTGGATGAAACAACAAGCTTTTCGACCATGCTCGCGTTGACTATAGACGGGCCGGGAAGGGCCCTCCTAAGTCCCATGCTTGAAGGGCAAGCCATCAACCGAGCGAAAATCTGAACTTCTGTGTGCTAGTAACAAATTGCTTGTGGAAAAAAGCCAAATCAATGCGTTGAAAATATTATTGCCTCAAATATTTATACAGATCAATACCAATAAATTACCATCATAAAACATACAAAATGTTGACATAAAATTAAAAACAAAAGTACCACAGTTGGTTCCAATTAACCTCCGTGATATAAATATAACATAAAATTCTAAGAAATAAATAAAGTTTACATAAAATTCTTCCATTGAATTTTCCAGGAAACCAGAGAAGAAAGTTTCCTTCCATAATTAAATTAAATAAAACAAGATGATTCTACGAAAAAAAAAATGAAAAAAAATACCCAGAGATACATTGATGTAAATTAGGTAGACAAGAAAACGATTCGACAGCACAAAGTTCTTGGTAACTGCGTGGTAGATAATTACTTTGACATCGACTTTTCTCGATAACTTCCACAATCCCAAGACTTTGCAGGCTTCTCAATAATTGTGATGATTTTGTAGATATTTGTTGCCCATCGGTACAAAAGTTCAAGCGCCAAGTCCACCAAAAATAATCAACACAACACCTATGTTACTCTCAACCTATCTATTTAAATTTGTTACCAGTCTAGATACTAAGTATGTACTGGTATATAACTGTACAACTACTGTAATTAATTATTTAGTTATACATGCATGCTGTGTCTATCGCATCATATTGTACACATGGTGTGTATTTAGCTTTAGAATTAGATAGCGGACGTCACGCGGTTTCACCCGCGTAGTTCCCGTTCCCGTGGGATTACGGGGATAAAATATAGCTTATGTTGCTCAGGGATAATGTAGCATTCTAATGGTGAAAGAATTTTTGAAATTGGTTCAGTAGTTTTTGAGTCTATTCGTTACAAACATACAACAATACAAATCTTTCCTCTTTATAATATTATATAAATAATATATAGTATCGATTAAAAAGTGTAACAATTTGTAGATAGACCAATAAATAAATAAATAACTTTATTTACTTCCCAAAAGTGAATAGAGCAAAAAGTCTTAAATTTTATTACGACATAATAATCATACAGTTAGGGTTGCTGGGAAATTTGTTTTGCCACTTTTTCTTCACAACTACGTATATAACAATACTAGCGGACGTCACGCGGTTTCACCCACGTAGTTCCCGTTCCCGTGGGAAAAAATATCATTATGTCTCCTAAACATTACGGCCTGAATATATCAATCAATCAATCAAATCATTTATTTTTGCGTAAATACTGTTACAATAGTGTTATAAAAATTTACATGTTTCAAATGATTCTACCGTAAGGCATGCAAAATCTATACTATGCTGATGCCTATATTAAGTGTATAGGATACAAAAGACCAAAAAATTCACCTAATCATCACTTGCCTAGCCTTTCCAAACTGGGTTGGGCTCAGCTTCCAGTCTATCACATGGAGCGACTGCCTATCAGGGTAATACGATACCCCTTGGTAAGACTGGTTGTCAGACTTTTGGGCTTCTGACTATTCGTGACGACTGTCAAAGATCTACAAATGACATCGGGTACCGACGGCCTAATGTGTTTTCCGAGGCACGAAAGGAACTCGATACGTTATGGATGGTCACCCATCCACTGACGAACCCAGATCATGAAGATTGACCCGATTATTTAGCTTCGAGTCTCTCTACGAAAAACATATAAATAGAAAAAAATATAAAAAAAACCCTTTTATTTCTTGCCAGTTCTTGGTCATCATTATCATCATCATCAGCCTATTAATGTTCCCACTGCTGGGGCACAGGCCTCCTCTCTATGAGAGGGAATGGGCTATAATCCACCATGCGGGCCCAGTGCGGATTGGCAGATGTCACATGTCTTCGATTTTTTTGTTCTAGGACATGCCAGTTTCCTCACGATGTTTTCCTTCACCGTTTTGAGAGCAGTGGTGAAGAAATAAATTACACAAAGTAATGCACCTGACTGGGTTCGAACCCACGCCTTACTGTTCGTAAGTCGGGGCCGCCACCACTGTGCCACCGCTGCTCTCTCCTTGTACTTAAATTAAAATCATAAAAAGATTACATTGTTAGATTTTATTATAACATTATATTATTCGATTTTTTTGTTACATAATATTATTATATTATAGACTAATTCGACTTATATTATATTAAGTTACATTAAATGAAGATATTTTATTTTTGTTTTCTAATAAAATTACTAAAAACATGTAATATACCTACATAATTATAATAATCACGCTATTTTTCCTATGGCTGTAGGCAGAAACCACAGAACACTACCTTTGCGGATAGGGAGAAAGTTTTCTTGATTCGCAACTGGTTGCGAACAAGGAATAAAAATTCCTAATTCACAACTGGTTGCGAATCGCAGTCGCGAAAATGGCCGGAGGGCTTACACAATCCTTTTACCTCGACCACGTAAAAAATAATCTAAGTAAGTAAAATTTATACTTTTATTGACCTACTCTCTAAAAGCTTTGAACATCTATTTACAAGGCTTCATGAAAGGAGTTTCGGTCCACATAGGCTGGTCCTTTTACGTCAACTATACGTCATCATCCATCATTTAGTGGACAAATGGCTCAAGTGTCGGATTCCGGAGTTTGGGTGCTTATTTTCTTAAATTGTGGGGACAAGAAAGGATTATTGTTGGGATGTTTTGATGCGGATTCTTTTGGTTGGCACTTTTGGTAATAATAGCGCTAGTTCGGTTGATATTTGGTTTATCATTTTAATCTTTCATACAAATAAATGGAATTGAAGAATCTTTTGTAATTTCAAAATAACAGATTTTTACCGAATCCATAACAAAATATATTGTGGCACTTGCTACAAAAACTCTTTTTTTTTTTGTCTGTCTGTTTGTTCCAGCTAAGCTCCGGAAACGGCTGGACTGATTTTCACCATTTTTTCACCAATAGAAAGCTAAATTATGAGAAAGTAACTTAGCTAAGCTGTCACAATTTTAGCGGACTTAGTCGCGGGCGAAGGGCTTACTAGTATTTTATCATTTGAGTAAGAAAATAAAATAAAAAATACTTGGATTATAAAATTAAACATCCAACAACATCATCGTCATTATACAATAAACGAAAACAAGCGCACGCACACATAGACGCGTATTCGGCGATCTTAAGAAAATGACAGTCGCAAGTGCGCTTGCACTCGTTGTACGTAAGCGTGTCTATATGTGCGTGCGTTTAAACTTTGTTGTATGGAGTTGAACTACTTTATTTTTGCCGTGGTTTCTATATATGCAAATAATAATGTACGTGGTCGTTCGTCAAATGCATACATTTTTTCGTAAATTTTAGATTTATGTAAATGAAATAGACCTAATGTATATGCAAAAGAATTACGTATTCGTCATAATTTTGCATAGAGGTTACCGATTTAAACTAAGTTCTATTGCGGTTTTGTCTGATGAAGTTTTTTGGTATTAACATCGGTTTTGTATGTTGATTTGAAGGTGGATGTTTTAATGATTTTGTTTTTACTGGAATCCATAAGACAAAGTTGTATAAGACGACTTGTATCTCTTTAAACTTAAAAAGCTTTTTCAAGACCTGCAACGTTTAAATATTACAAAACAGAACATCACGTCTGTAATCCCCGGAGGGTTGGGCAGAGGTGTACCTATTAGTACACCCACATTTCGCCAGTTATGTTTAAGTCCCACATAATAGGGGGTCGTGTGGTATCCGGCAGAGTAGAATAGAACCAACCCATTACACTCACGGGTGTCGTATAAGGCGACTAATGTCTGAGGCAGAACACCTTGCGGCTCCGTAGACCAGAGAATGGGCAGCAGCGTTTTCTGTTAGTCTTTCATCACTGCGATCTCCAATCCGCCTGCCAAGCGTGGAGATTACGGCAAATTCCTCCCATCATGGGAGAGGCTTATGTCCAGCAGTGGACGTTATGGGCTGTTGTAGTAGTAGTGTGTAGTAGTGTAATAGGGGGTGAGGCTATTGCCAGCAACCGGGCACAAATCCGGACTCCATGACCACTACTGAAAAAGTTCCTGATGGAAAACCTCAATAACTTTTGTCCGACCCTGGAATTGAAACCAGGACTTCATGCTCAGCAGTCGTGCTTACGATCGCTAGACCAACGAGGCAGTTTGTACGTCGGTACAAGATAATATCAAATCAGTTTGTACGTAGGTACAAGATAATATCAAATCAGTTTGTACGTAGGTACAAGATAATATCAGTTTGTACGTAGGTACAAGATAATATCAAATCAGTTTGTACGTAGGTACAAGATAATATCAGTTTGTACGTAGATACAAGATAATATCGAATTAGTTTGTATGTAGGTACATGATAATACTAAATCAGTTTGTACGTAGGTACAAGATAATATCGAATTAGTTTGTATGTAGGTACAAGATAATACTAAATCAGTTTGTACGTAGGTACAAGATAATATCGAATTAGTTTGTATGTAGGTACATGATAATACTAAATCAGTTTGTACGTAGGTACAAGATAATATCAAATCAGTTTGTACGTAGGTACAAGATAATATCGAATTAGTTTGTATGTAGGTACAAGATAATACTAAATCAGTTTGTACGTAGGTACAAGATAATATCGAATTAGTTTGTATGTAGGTACATGATAATACTAAATCAGTTTGTACGTAGGTACAAGATAATATCGAATTCGTTTGTATGTAGGTACAAGATAATACTAAATCAGTTTGTACGTAGGTACAAGATAATATCGAATTCGTTTGTATGTAGGTACATGATAATACTAAATCAGTTTGTACGTAGGTACAAGATAATATCGAATTAGTTTGTACGTAGGTACAAGATAATATCGAATTAGTTTGTATGTAGGTACATGATAATACTAAATCAGTTTGTACGTAGGTACAAGATAATATCGAATTAGTTTGTATGTAGGTACAAGATAATACTAAATCAGTTTGTACGTAGGTACAAGATAATATAAAATCAGTTAGTCCGTAGGTACAAGATAATATCAAATCAGTTTGTAGGTACAAGATAATATCAAATCAGTTTGTACGTAAGTACAAGATAATATCAAATCTGTTTGTAGGTACAAGATAATATCAAATCATACGTAGGTACAAGATAATATCAAATCAGTTTGTACTAATAATTATCTACCGCTTCGCGCATATTGAATTTGCAAGCTCTGTAAGGCTGTCGCGCTCTAGCCGTGCGTAGCTAGCTACGTATGCCGCGGTAATTTTTCGCACACTTTTGACCTTGTGTCGCGTACCTACCTACTCGTACTTCGTGTTTGTTACCTGACTGATTTATTGATCATTAATCATTACTAGTGAAAATGACAAGCCTGATAAACTGTTGCTGTTAATAAATGTAGAAAAAAAAATCTTTTTTATATAAATTTCACTGCTCCATGTCCATGCTTCCCATAAGAGTTTATTTTAAAATTACTTATTTGTTAGATTTCGCATTTATGCTGCTTTTTTTATTAATAAGTAAGTAATCGTAATTTTAGAGAAGGCAAGATATAATTATATGAGAAATTATAATAGAGTAAAACAATTGTAATTATAAAAGTTTTAATTAACATATAAATAATAATACCTACATTAAAATACAAAAGTGTTGGTAGTATTTTATTTTGAGTACTTGAGGCAACCCTGCCGACTGACCATTAAGCAGTGAGATGCCGAATAAAATACGCTAGCGCGTGGCTTCAAGGCACAATTTAGATCGAGCGGGCCCAGTTTAGGTATTTATAATGTCGGCTTTCTTCAAGATCAAAGGAGTGCAACTTCTGTACGCTAGTACTATTATCTATTCTGTGACGTAGACACAAGATAATATCGAATCAAATATTTCGAGTAGGTCAGGTCATATTTACACTACTACTGCGGCGAAACCCTAAAGGAAGGTCATGTTTTTTTATTTTTTTTATTTTTTAGGTCTACCAACAATTGTTTACACAAATTTACAAACAAAGATAAACATGCACTTACACTTAACTCTACACAGTGTAACAATTACTTAAAGGTAAACACCACATGGACAAAAAGGAAACAATTTTAAGTAAGTAATATCGTAAGCTACATATTGTACAACTAAACTCAGTTAAATATACAACTATGAATCAATAACTTATAGGCTAAGTATTAAAAGCACAAGTCTGATAAACAGTTCAAAAATTTAACTTTTTGCTTTTTGAGAGAATCAAAGTGAAAATCAACTATATCACTACAACTATTTAAAACCCTACAGAACCTAGGACATGGAGAGTTAGATCCTAACACCGTTCTTCTCATTGGAGGACAAAATGGAGTAATCGGTTTGCGTGGAATCCTCGCCGGAGCACGAAAGTTAATGAGTGCGAGCAGTGGCGGAGAGTCGATATTTCCCTTCAAGATTTTGCTAGCAAACATTGCGTCAGTCAGACATCTTCGTTCTTCCAAAGTGTGCATGTTGAAGTACTTCAATCTATTTTTGTAAGAACGCACTTTTTTGGTTATTCCCACAGAAAAGGCCAGATGCCAAACGAAACGTTTTATTTTTATTCATTCCAGTTTTACCTTAAAATTAAGCCTCGTTATAAACATGGCTCAACAACGGATTTGAGGTAAATCATGTAAGCTACAGCTCAGAAATGAAGGACTTTGCAAAAGAAAACCAAATACAGCATTTCAACTCAAATACATTTATTTCCCTCTCCCCAATACTTGAAAAACAATCACTTCAATATCTCTAAAATAATAAGAGCTTAAGAAACTTACTTGCTAGCTGTTACAATCTAAATAACACCACTTTAATTACGCTGATAATATAATCGTTTTTACTGCCGTCTCGAACAAAAAGGCCGAACCCGCTATGTCAAAAATGCGCGCCAAAAAAATACCATCATCCACGAAAATCGATTCAGCCTACAGCATGGACTTCGCAAGTACATGCCTACGAGTTGCAAGCTAACAATCAGATGTAGGATAACCTTGCAGAATTACATTTTATGAGTTTTGTTTTGCGATTTTAGATTAGTAATCGCGAATATGCGATTGTTGTTGTTGTTGTAAAATAACGTGCTGATCTACACTAAAAAATCCGGCCAATTGCGAGTTGGACTCGCGCATGAAGGGTTTCGTACCATAGTAGTAGGGGAGCCCCCTCTAATTTTAAATTATTTTTTTATTATTAAGTTTGTTAATAGCGGCAACAGAAATACACATTCTGTAAAAATTTCAACTGTCTACCTATTACAGATCATGTGATAAAGGCCGCTGACAATCAGACGGACGTATGGAGGCTTAGTAATTAGGTCCCGTTGGTTAGTTACCCTTTGGGTAGGGAACCCTATAATCCTCTAATCTTCAGAACTACTGATTCGATTCCAAAAAATATTTCACAGTTCGCTGTGAAATATTTTACACTACACGCTACATTATCCCCATTAGAGTACCATCATAGGCTACATTTAAACAAAAACGATCCCGTGGATAAATTTCACAATATTTTCACACAGCGGGAGCGACACCGCGGGAAAAACTAGTCACTTATATTAGGACAAGACCTAAGACTTGCACCCCACGTTTAAACCATTAAAAAATATTAAATTTTAAATGACTCGGGTGACTTACTTTAAGAAAACTAATGACTACTAAGTGTCTATTATCTTTTGAATAAATCGTAGTTTTTTTTTACATTTAACTTAAATTAATGACACCACTTTTCATTGCAGCTATCAGACTGGATTTGAGTAAGAAAGCTTTTTCAACATAATTATTAAAAAGAATAACTTTTATCGTCGATTATAAAGATGGATTTTCAGAGATTTGAACTTGCTAGTAAAAGCAGTGCTGAAATGTCAAAACACCGAGAATTTTAGGGTTCCGTACGTCTGTCGACAAAAACGAAACCCTTAGGTCTCTTTAGTGTCCGTCTTCTTTTTCTCAGGAACGCGTGAAGGTATCTAGCTTAAATTAATATACCTGTTGGACCAACGAACGCGATCAAAAGATATGAACCTATAGGTTATAAGTCGCATATTTTGCGATTTCACAAGGAAATCAAATTCTATTGGGCACTTCCCGTTGACCTAGAATCATGAAATTTGGCAAGAAGCAAAGTCTTACAGCAAATGAAAAGGAAAAATCTGAAAATGTAAATATGTAGTTTATTTACAAAATACCTACAAGTTTATACGGAACCGTTTTGACGACCCGAATGGCGGAGCGGTAGTGAGGCTGCCTTACGTTCTTAGGGTCCCGGGTTTGAATCCCGGTAGGAGCAAATGTTTGTGTGATGAACATGGACATTATTTAGTTTCCGAGTCATGAATGTTTATATGTAAAATAAGTATGTATTTACAAACAAAAAGTATCTATGTAGTATATCAACTATCTGGTGTCCAAGACACAAGCCTCGTTCTTAGTGTGGCACTAGATGGCGCTGTGCGTAATGTCCAGCGATATTTATTTAACAATCGATGCGTGAGTCCAACTCACTCTTGGCTGGTTGGCAACAAATTATTTTAAGAAATAACTTTTATTGTAGACCAACTATAAAGGTGGATTTTTAGAGATGGGTTGGAGAAATGTAAAACAACTTGACAAGGATGAATTATTGGGGCTGAAGAGACAGGAACTGAACCCCCTCCCGCCCACCCTTCGGCCCGTTCAATTCAACTAAACAACCTGATTAAAGGTGTGTAATGACTAATGTCGTACATATTAATTTATTCCACTAAAAAAAAAATATAATATTTACATTATCTATTTCTAGCTCTATAATAGAAATAAAAATATTTACAAGTATCAAAAAGGGTTACAGGGCGTCGAAAAATTCGTCCACATCGTTGTCAACAGAAAAAGTGCCCAGAAGGCTGGCAGCATTGCCGCGTTGGATGGCAATACTGATTCTTTGGCCAAAGAATAGGCCCGCCTTCTGGTCACGTGAAGAGTCGAACAACCGTTTGGCGATTTCCCGAAATACTAGGTGGGCACTCGGATCCCTTGGCCCTAGTCTTTCAACACCAAACGGCTCGTATACATAATTACCAATTAAATTATTGTATTTGCGCCGTTTGAGGTTTTCAGCACCGGCAGCAGCCGCCCCAGCGATAAAAAAAAAATATACACAACTGTTCCCAAAACCAAAATCTTCTGGGTTGACCAAAATCTTAGAACGCCACCTGCTATGATCCTGACATCCTGCGTTTTCTTTACTACAATTCCACAGGTAACGTAAATACATAAACGAAGTTCAAATCGGTTCAATGCCTATACTTGGAGATGAATGTTTTTTTTTTTTTAATTTCGGCAAAGCAATTTGCGTCTTCATGGCATAAATATTTTTTGAATATTCAAATTGTTTTTTAAAACTAATATTTACTTTCATAAACATATTAACATTTAAATTTTGAACACAAAGTTCTAAATTCAAAAAACAAAAAAAATATATATATATATTAGGCTGTTTACGTACCTTTGCTTCTCTTTCAACCTGGCGAAAGCAAAGCGCGGAATTCATGACAAAAATATATTTAATTATTTTATTTTATTTTTTTAAAGTATATTGAAAAACGTCGTTTAAAACACGTGGACATTTGTTATTGCAGTCCTCGGGTCAATAACACCCTCGTCTATGGCTCGTGTGTTAATTTCGCCTCGAATGCAATAACATACTTTCTCCACTTGTATCAAAATGTAATAATTCCGTATTAGCACAACAAAAACACGCCGATATAAACATAACTTTACACCAAGCTCTTTCGCTAACGATAAGTAGGAAGCTTTGAGAAGAAAATAATTAATTGTTAGCGTTAAAAAGGTTACAAAGTTGGGGTTAAACATTTTACAAAGGAATTCATATTTAACACGGCCTTCAGGGTTATAGAAGACACCTTTGGTAATAAGGGTTATTAAGAACTTTGTAGGGTTCAGTGAGTATTTTTGGGTTATTTATTTGTATTAAAACTGAAATAAAAAATCGGGAAGAAACTTAGTCACATAAAATCACGCCTGTAACCCCCGGAGGGTTAGACACAGGTTTACCCAATAGTACACCTTTATTTCAGGGGGTGACCCTATGGGGTGCGATGTCAGAAGTCCTCCACGTGTGTCTGGCGGCTACTGGTCCCTCTCGATACGTCTGAAGGGGAGAGCAGCTGCTGGGCCGGTGCACCCTGGACGCGGCGGTATCCTTCTCCGGGGAATGAGAGGAAATGAGAGTTTTCTTTTATCCTCCGGGGAATGTGACCGCCGCGGCTAATGAATCTGACAAGGGTAGGGTCCATTCTGGACCAACGGTGCGTTCTTCTGCGTGACCCTCTGTAAAGCAGGAGGGCACTGCAGAGGAGTGAGGGCGGGCTTGGTGTGCACTCACCCTGCCTCCGAGCAGACAGAGAAGGATCCGTCCTCCTCTGTCCGCAAGGGCCGATGCCTGCCAGGGTTGCGGGACTGTTCGAAAGAGATACCGTGGCCCCGGAACACAAAGGGCGATGAAGGAACATGGATGGGTTTTAGTCAGTAAAAGTCTGACACTCCCTCCTGCTCCGCCCAGAGCGGGAGGAGTTATTTGATGATTTCCCATCCGAAAAAAAAAAAAAAAAGGGGGTGAGTCTATTGCCATCAACCGGGCACAAATCAGCCAAAGAGTTTGTCTTTGGCTGCTATTGAGAAATACCTGATGAAAAAACCCATTAACAATTTTGTCAAATCGAGAATCGAACCCAGGACGCTCATGCTCAGCAGTCGTGATGTCTAAAATTGGGAGCTGAGAGACCAAGTTGGTGTCCTCTAAGGCGATTACATGAGCTAAATTAGCAACTCTATTTTTGGTGGTTCAAACTTCGTTTGAAATACTGTTAGAATAAAGTTTTAGTCAGCTTGCACAACAAAGTGGTTGTTACGTCAGTCACTGCGACCGAATAGTGAGAAATCAGTGGTTTTTTGCGATTTACAAAAAATCAATTGATTGGACTAAAAAAGTAAAACACTATAATACTAGTATGTTGCGTGTAGAATTATTTGCCAAAAAATCAGAATGATCGCATGTATTTTAGTATGGTTTTTACTCTTTAAAATATTTTTTTAGAGATAAGTTCGTGATTTTTTCTATCGAATAAAGTTTGTTGTATTATGTTCTCAAAACACTATGGAACTAGCATATATCCTGAAAAATATCATATATTTTTCTGGTTTTGTTTATTGCAGTGAATCATATGCTTTTTCAACCGACTTCCAAAAAGAGGAGGTTCTCAATTCGTCTGTTTTTTTTTTTTTTTGTGTTTGTTACCTCAGAACTTTCGACTGGGTGAACCGATTTTGATGATTCTTTTTTTATTTGAAAGCTGGTGCTTCCCGTGTGGTCCGATTTAAATTTTATTAACATCTGGTGCTGATCTTCGGAGATATACAATAGAACTCTTAAAAAATAGACGGCAAATCTGCCGTGAATGTTGCAATCACTTGGATGTTTATTGTTTATCCAATATCATGTCGTAACATCACGCCTCTATGCTCTGAGGGGGTACGCAGATGTGTACAATACACCCAGATTTCGACAGTTAGGTATGTTAAGTTGGTGCGATTGTGTTCTGCGCGCGCCTCAAATGACGTAACATCATGCCTTTATGCTCTGAGGGGGTACGCAGATGTGTACAATACACCCAGATTTCGACAGTTAGGTATGTTAAGTTAGCGCTTTCGTGTTCCGCGCGCGCCTCAAAGAGATGTCAGCAAAAGGGACTGTTGTAAAGAGATACTGCGGCCCTGGAACACAAAGGGCTAAGAAGGAACATGGTTAGTCAGTAAAAGTCTGACACTCCCTTCCGCTCCGCCCAGAGCGGGACCCGTAATTTTATTTCCCATCCGAAAAAAAAAACATGTTATGTTGTTCCATATATTGGGGATACGCCTATTACGCATATACCATGACATGTATTTTTAACAATGTCAAAGAAATTCATGGCAAATATTTGTTTGGGAACAACTAAAAATGGAAAAATAAAAAACTTTTTTGCAAAAAATAAAACCGACTTCAAAAAACACAAAAAAGTGAAAAGGGTAACTTAAAGTGATTACATGAGCTAAGCGCGATTTTATAATGCAAAAAACACAAAAAAGTGAAAAATAACTTTAGCTTCAGAAGTCGGTGACAAAAACACTAAATCAATCAAAAAAAGGTCACCGACTTCTGAAGCTAAAGTTATTTTTCACTTTTTTGTGTTTTTTGCATTATAAAATCGCGCTTAGCTCATGTAATCACTTTAAGTTACCCTTATAAAATAGCCACAGCTACTTTACTAGGTTAAACGTTAATCCTTTATCTTAAAAGAGCTCGTACAGCAACGGTCGTTTATTTCTCGGCACTTTTATAACACTTTGACAAACTTTTATCAAAAATTACGTCACTTTTTTCGTTTACTGTTTTTGTTTTAAAGTAATGTTGAATGGACTGATTCAGATCTTCGTCTGCCTAGCCTATTCCCAATTGGAGTCGGCTTCCAGTCTTTTATTTATTTGTTTTTTTTTTTTTAATATAGGTTCACCAACAGCTTCTCTGTGTACAACATTATACATAGGTTTTACAGTATAGGACTTACACAGTCGCCAATTACAGGTTAACCAGCATTCACAAAAATAAGTGTTAGCACACCTAAGAGAGATTAAAATTAAAAATTTATTTATTTAGTCTTTTGGTATTTCAATTATTTATTACTAGCTGTTGCCCGCGGCTTTGCCCGCGTGAAGTTCGGTAACTGTCCCACGGGATCTTACTAAAGGGATAAATAGTATCCTACGTGTTAATCCAGGTTATAAACTATCTATGTGCCAAATTTCGTAACCATCACAATTATAATCATCACAATCGCTCAAACAATAACCATCATTATCACTGTCACAATCACAATCACCATCACCATCATCGTTATCACAATCATCACAATAAATCAACAATAATCCTGTAAAGAAGTCGACTCCGCCATCTTTTGGATCTAAAAATAAATGCCATATTCGTAATCAGCACTAATGATAATCTCGAAATCGACACCCATATTGATTTTTAGACATTTCGACCCCATTGCACCCCAACAGAGGATGATGGTATTTCAGGTCCGCCACATTAAATCTTAAAATCGCTGTTTTTGTAATATACCCGACCCAATAAACCATAAAAACAATACCAAACCCATTTCCCCCTTTAGGGGTTGAATTCTGAAATAACCTGAAACCCATTTCTACCCATTTATCGATAGGAGTACTCCTGTGAAGTTTCGAATAAAACAGTATTGTATTGTATTGTATTGTATAACGGGCTGGTGTCCGCAACTCCACGTCGAAGCGCGTATTTTGCGTGCGGGTGGGAAACTATTCTATCCATCCCAATTCCCCGAGAAACGCCAGCAACGCCCCAATGTTGCTGACTATCTCGCGGAGAGTACCTGGGTTACCAAAGTACTTTGCCCTGTATGTTGCAACCACTGGGCAGTGCAGAAGCACGTGGGCTGCTGTCTCGTCCTCCTCCATGCAGGCACGGCACAGGGGGCTGTCTGTGACTCCTAAGACAAAGAGGTGTTTATTAAAAGAGCCGTGTCCGGTAACAGCGGCTGTAACTGTGCGCAGCTGTGGTTTGGTCAACCGCAGCGCGCGTTTGGTGAAGCGGCCATTGATAGCAGGAAGTGCTTCCTTGGCCTGCCTACACTCGCCGTGGTCCAGCCACAGCTTGTGGTGTTGTTCGCTAGTTCGTTTCCTTACCAGTGTACGTAGGTATCCGAAAGGGAGTGGTACGATAGGTTCGGGTCCCACCGCTGCCGTGCTCGATCCCCTTCTAGCGAGTTCGTCCGCCGCATCATTGCCACGGGAATCGCTGTGTCCTTTGATCCATTGGATAGTTATATTATTGAGATTACCAACCTGGTTCAGGCGTTGGTGACACTCGTGTATTAACCCAGAGTTCACTGTGTGGTTATTCAGTGCTAGCAGTACAGCCATGCTGTCTGAGAGTATACGAATTGAGTGGTCCACAACCTTCCTGGCTAAGATGGCAGATGCCGCCAGGGAAATGCCCATGCATTCTGCCTGAAATACCGTGTTGTGGGCCCCCAGAGGTTTGGCTATGTGGATGTTGAGATCCTCCGAGAAGACTCCAGCACCAGTGCCAGTACCTGTTTTAGATCCATCCGTGAAGATCCGCAGTTCCGCAGGATTTAATCCCTCGCAGCGGTGATCCTCATGGAGCTGGATTTTATATTTTTTATCGAATACGAATTGTTTTGGTATCCGATCGTTTGTTGCTTTCGCCAGGGGGAAGTCGTTGTAGAATCCCTCCAGTACCGCGGTGTGCTGTGTTTCTCTCTTACCCCAGATTTGAAGTGTTTTGAGGCGTACCGCCGTCTTTGTCGCTTCCTGCTGTATGAACAGATGTAGCGGTGGCAGCCCCAACATGGCTTCAAGAGCCGCAGTCGGAGTAGTCCTCATGCAGCCTGTGATCGCCATGCAGGCATGCCTTTGCAAGCGTTGCAGTTTGATGGAGGCTGTAGTTAGTTTGGTGCGGGGCCACCAGACCACTGCCCCATACGTGATCATAGGTCGGATCACCGCGCTGTATAACCAAAGTATAATTTTAGGAGATAAGCCCCACTTCTTACCTATCATCCTCCTGCATTGCCAGAAGGTAATGCAGGCCCTGTTTATTTTATTGTCTAAGTGGCTGCTCCAGTTTAACTTGCTGTCTAGGATGACTCCCAGATACTTGACCTCATTAGCTAACTGGAGTTCTGTGTCAAAGAGTTTGGGTAGGCGATAAGGGCCTAGTGTTCGTTTTTGGGTAAACATGACTAGTTCAGTTTTCGTGGGGTTCACTGAGAGATCGAACTCTCTGCACCATCGTTCAACGGTGCGTAGTGCCTGTTGAGTGAGGTCGCAGATTGTCCCCGTCACTTTCCCCGAAATGAGGATAGCGAGGTCGTCGGCATACCCTATTGTGTAGAAATGGTTCGCGTTGAGTTTCGTAATGAGGTCATTTATAACCAGATTCCAAAGGAGCGGGGATAGTACGCCACCTTGGGGGCAGCCTCTGGCTATCATGGCCATCTGCTGCTCCCCTTCAAGTCGAACCACTCGTTTACTTAGCATGTTAGTAATCCAGTCTATCAGTACCTGTTCTGCTCCGTGACGAGAGAGCGCGGTGTTTATGCTGGAAAAGTTTGTTTTATCGAATGCTCCCTCGATGTCTATGAAAGTGCCCAGGCAAGTGCCCTTCTGATGAATCGCCTCTTCTATCCGGCCGACCACTAAATGGAGGGCGGATTCCGTGGACTTACCCGAGCTGTATGCGTGTTGGTTAGTATGTAGTGGGATAGTTTTTAAAACGCCGTCCCTCAGCTCTCTTTCGCACATTTTCTCCATGGTTTTAAGGAGAAAGGAGGTTAGGCTGATTGCTCGGTGGTGTTTGGCGTTGGTATAGTCACTCTTACCTGGCTTAGGAATGAATATGACTTTCACTTCCCTCCATCCTTTTGGAACGTATCTGAATGCCAAACACGCTCTCATTATGGGTACCAGTCTGTTCGCGACAGAGGTCCCGCCCCACTGCAGTAAGGCAGGAAAGATTCCGTCCGGACCAGCTGCCTTGAAAGGATGGAAGCACCGGATCGCCCACTGGAGTTTTTCCAGCGTGATGACTTTGTGTGCATAGCGCCAGTCGTTTTCTGACGGTGTTTGGGTTACCTCTGTCCAGTCGATGGCCTGTGTAAAAGCGCAGCCTGGGAAGTGAGTTTCAATAAGGACGCGCATCGCCTCTTCTGGCGAGGTGGTAAGTGTGTTGTCAGGTTTGCGGAGAACAGCGGGCCCAGTCGTGTTCTGCTGGGCCAGGATCTTCCTTACCCTGTTTGCTTGTTGGCAGGATTCGATGCTGCCACAGTATTTTCGCCATCCAGTGGTGCTCCTGAACCTGATGCATTTTTTTCGAATAAAACAGTCTAACTAATCTTATTTCTCCATACAAACTTTCGACTCCCGTTTCACCCCCTTAGGGAGTAAATTTTCGAAAAATCCTTTTTTAGTGCACCGTTAGACCTAGACCTCATAAGAAACCTACGCGTGCTAAATTTTAAATCTCTAGACCGAGTGGTTTGGGCTGTGAGTTGATTTTCAGACTTTGTCACCCCATTTCTCCATATTAGGAGTTGAATTCTGAAAAAAACCTGAAACACAAATGTTTACTCATTTATCGATAGGAGTACTCCTGTTATTCGGGGTAATGTAATGTGTATGTTTTTACATGTTCTTTTTTTTACTTACATTTTTGGACATTATTGTTTCGAATAAAATAGTCTAACTAATGTTATTTCCCCATGTATATTCTGGACCCCCGTTTCAGTCCCTTAGGGGGTGAATTTTAAAAATCCTTTCTTAGTGCACCCCTAAACCTCATAAGGAACCTATGTGACAAATTTGGAATCTCTAGACTAAGCGGTTTGGGCTGTGCATTGATTTTTATACTTTGTCACCCCATTTCCCTCTCTTGGGAAAAACCCCAAAACACAAATGTTTACTCAATTATCGATAGGAGTACTCCTGTTAAGTTTAGAATAAAACAGTTAAACTAATCTTGTTTCCCCATACAAACTTTGGAGCCCTTTGTCACCCCTTAGGGAGTGAATTTTGAAAAATCCTTTCTTAGTGCACTCCTTAACCACATAAGGAACCTACTTGCCAAATTTGGAATCTGTAGACCCAGTGGTTTGGGCTGTGCGTTGATATGTCAGTCAGTTTCTTCTTTCATATATTTTTACCCGACTGCGCCAGAAGGAGGGTTATTGTATAGATTTTATCTAAAATAGAAGTAGCCTAAGTTACTCCTTATTTCATCAGTTATCTGCCAGTGAAAGTCCCGTCAAAATCCCGCCGTTCCAGAGATTAGCCGCAACAAACAGACAACAGACAAAAATTTAAAAAAAATGTTATTTTGGTATAGATACCCTATATACATTCATATGCATGTAGTAAAATGCGGTTGTTTTAATATTACAAACAGACACTTCAATTTTATTTATTTGTACAGATAAAGCCCCCTTTTCATCTTTCACCCCCTTAGGGGTTGAAATTTTTAAAAACACCGTTGCGTTAGCTTCCAACCATAAGCCTAGATAATAAATTTAGTAAGTTTTACTTTGATAATTAAGGACTTTCAATAGACAACTTCATTCTCCTTTTTAACCCTTCGGGGGTGGTATTATGAAATACGCTGAGACACGTATCAATTAATTTTTAATCATCAGCCTAAACACAAAATTTGAAGATCCTAACTTTAAAACTGACGATTTTCCTCAAACAACTTCATCCCCCTTTTATCCTTTCGGGGGTGGAATGGTGAAAAACGCTGAGACACATCAATTAATTTTTAATCATTAGCCTAAACACAAAAATTTGAAGATCATAACATTAAAACTGACGGTTTTCCATATACTACTTCATCCCCCTTTTTAACCCTTTGGGGGTGAAATTATCAAAAATGCTGAGACACGTATAAATTAACTTTTAATCGTCAGCCTAAAAACAAAATTTAAAGATCTTAACTTTAAAACTGACGGACTTTCATACATTACAGCTTCATCCCCTTTTCAACCCTTTGGGGGTAGAATTATGAAAAATGCTGAGACACGTATCAATTAATTTTTAATCATCAGCCTAAACACAAAATTTGAAGACCCTAACTTTAAAACTGATGATTTTCCATATACAACTTCATCCCCCTTTTTGGGTGAAATTATCAAAAACGCTGAGACACGTGTACATTAATTTTTAATCGTCAGCCTAAAAACAAAATTTGAAGATCTTAACTTTAATACTGACGGACTTTTATACATTACAGCTTCATCCCCTTTTTAACCCTTTGGGGGTAGAATTATGAAAAACGCTGAGACACGTATAAATTAATTTTAATTCATCAGCCTAAACACAAAATTTGAAGATCCTAACTTTAAAACTGATGATTTTCCATATACAACTTCATCCCCCTTTTTAACCCTTTGGGGGTGAAATTATCAAAAACGCTGAGACACGTATAAATTATTTTTTTATCGTCAGCCTAAAAACAAAATTTGAAGATCTTAACTTTAATACTGACGGACTTTCATACATTACAGCTTCATCCCCTTTTTAACCCTTTGGGGGTAGAACTATGAAAAACGCTGAGACACATATAAATTAATTTTTAATCATCAGCCTAAACACAAAATTTGAAGATCCTGACTTTAAAACTGACGATTTTCCTCAAACAACTTCATCCCCCTTTTATCCGTTCGGGGGTGGAATGGTGAAAAACGCTGAGACACATCAATTAATTTTTAATCATTAGCCTAAACACAAAAATTTGAAGATCATAACATTAAAACTGACGGTTTTCCATATACTACTTCATCCCCCTTTTTAACCCTTTGGGGGTGAAATTATCAAAAATGCTGAGACACATATAAATTAACTTTTAATCGTCAGCCTTAAAACAAAATTTGAAGACCCTAACTTTAAAACTGATGATTTTCCATATACAACTTCATCCCCCTTTTTAACCCTTTGTGGGTGAAATTATCAAAAACGCTGAGACACGTGTACATTAATTTTTAATCGTCAGCCTAAAAACAAAATTTGAAGATCTTAACTTTAATACTGACGGACTTTTATACATTACAGCTTCATCCCCTTTTTAACCCTTTGGGGGTAGAATTATGAAAAACGCTGAGACACGTATAAATTAATTTTTAATTATCAGCCTAAACACAAAATTTGAAGATCCTAACTTTAAAACTGATGATTTTCCATATACAACTTCATCCCCCTTTTTAACCCTTTGGGGGTGAAATTATCAAAAACGCTGAGACACGTATAAATTATTTTTTTATCGTCAGCCTAAAAACAAAATTTGAAGATCTTAACTTTAATACTGACGGACTTTCATACATTACAGCTTCATCCCCTTTTTAACCCTTTGGGGGTAGAACTATGAAAAACGCTGAGACACATATAAATTAATTTTTAATTGTCAGCCTAAACACAATATTTGAAGATCCTAACTTTAAAACTGACGGACTTTCATACAAACTTCCATCCCCTATTTAACTCCCTTAGGGGTTGAATTTTTAAAATTCCTTCCTTATTCCTTGTCTACATTATAAAGGGAACCTCTGTGCAAAATTTCAGCTTTCTAGGTCCAAGGGTTTGGGCTGGGCGTTGATGAGTCAGTCAGTCAGTCAGTCAGTCAGTCAGTCAGTCAGGCCTTTTGTTTTTATTTATATAGATTACTAGCTGTTGCCCGCGGCTTCGCCCGCGTGAAGTTCGGTAACTGTCCCACTGGATCATACTAAAGGGATAATAGTGTCCTCCATGTTAATCCAGGTTATAAACTATCTATGTGCCGCATTTCATAATCATCACAATTATTATTATTACAATCACCATCACTATCACAACCGCCATCATTATCACAATCACCATCACTATCACTGTCACAATCACAATCACCATCACAATCCCCATCACCATCACTATCACAGTCACCATCATTATCACCAATTATCATCATTAACACAACCACCATAATTACCTCAATCATTATCACAATCACCGTCACAATCACCATAACAATCACTAACACAATCACAATCACCATCACTATCCCCATCACTATCGCTATCACAATTACTATCACAATCACCATCAAAATAACTATCACAATCACCACACCATCATCGTTATCACAATAATTATCATCGTAATCACAGTCATTATCACACTCACCATCACCATCACTATCACAATCACTATCACAATCACCATCACAATCATCATCAAAATAACTATCACAATCACCATCATCGTTATCTCAATAATTATCATCGTAATCACAGTCATTATCACACTCACCATCACTATCTCAATCACCATCACAATCACCATCACAATCACAATCACAATCACCATCACAATCACCATCACAATCACCATCACAATCACCATCACTATCACCATCACAATCACCATCACAATCACCATCACAATCACCATCACAATCACCATCACAATCACCATCACAATCACCATCACAATCACCATCACAATCACCATCACAATCACCATCACAATCACCATCACAATCATCAACACAATCACCATCACAATCACCATCACAATCACCATCACAATCACCATCACCATTACAATCACAATCACCATTACAATCAAAATCACCATCACAATCACCATCACAATCACCATCACAATCACCATCACCATCACAATCACCATCACAATCACCATCACAATCACCATCACCATCACAATCACCATCACAATCACCATCACCATTACAATCACAATCACAATCACTATCACAATCACCATCATCGTTATCACACTTATTATCATTGTAATCACAATCATTATCATCGTTATCACAATCATCATTATCACAATCATCATCATCGTAATCACAATCATTATAATCGTAATCAAAATCATCATCATCATAATCATCGTCATCATCATCACAATCATCATCATCGTAATCACAATCATTGGATAAAAAGTAAAGATGTCCTTTCCCAAGGTTCCATCTATCTCTATACCAAAATTCATTTAGTAGGCATATACGATACATAACTGCACCCTGCGTTATCTATCACTCGCATAATTACGGGATCGGGATCGGGATAAAAGGTTGCCTTTGTCCTTTTCCAAGGTTCCATCTATCTCTATACCAAAATTCATTTAGTAGGGATATACGATACACAACTGCACTCTGCGTTTCCACCCGTATAATTCCGGGATCGGGATCGGGATCTGGATAAAAAGTACCCTATGTCCTTTCCCAAGGTTCCATCTATCTCTATACCAAAATTCATCAAAATCGGTTCAGCGGTTTAGGCGTGAAAAGGTAACAGACAGACAGACAGACAGACAGAGTTACTTTCGCATTTATAATATTATAATATATATAATATATAATATATAATATATAATATATAATATATAATATATAATATATAATATATAATATATAATATATAATATAATATAATATATAATATAATATATATAATATAATATAGTAGGGATTTATTTAGTACAGTATTTAAAACCGTTAACACTAAATTAAATACCTAATCCTTTTACTCGGTCTTCTCGCAGAACCACAAACATTCTAACATTATCGTCTTCCATTCATCAGCAAACAAGTCCAATCCAGGGTTGGTCTCCAAAGTATTAGTCTTTTCAGATTGCAGCTGAATATTACATGGAGCAACTACCTATCTGATTTTCACAACCCAGTTAGTATTGTATAAAATAGAAATCCTAGTGTTCAGTAACGCGTTACTCAAACATTTTATTTAAAAATAGCCAAAAAAAATACAACTTCAAACCATGCCAAAATCCTCCAGCACAATGTAACCTACATCGCCCAACTTCCATACAACGGCAATACACACAAAACAAAATGGTTGATCGCTGAACTGATGCGTGAGTTCGCGACTCACAGCATGTTGTGAACTCGGGCGAATTTGACGGCAGCGCCTGTAGAATATTAAGTTATGGTGGAAATTCTCGCTTTTTTTGGGTGGGATACACTATTCAGGCTTGCGGTTTTGCTTGGTTTGTTTTTAGTTACTGAATGTTTGAGAGCTGCGCAAAAGCTACTAAATAATTCCAGTTTTCCCACACATACACACGCACGCACATACACCTTTTGTGCACTCTTCACTAACGAGAGCTGTTTATATTTTTTATTTTTTTCTGTTCATTATGAGCCTGATGTGTTTGTCCCACTGCAAGGCTAAGGCCTGCCTTCCCTCTTTCCATTTATCTCTGTCTTTTGCAATTTGGAATTATTTTGCCATGCTGTTTCATGGTGCTTGCCACAGCGTCGAAATATCGGCAGCTCGGAATAATGGTTAATAACGGAAGATAGCGGAGCAGCGGTGGCCCAGTGGTGGCGGCCCCGACTTACGAACAGTAAGTCGTGGGTTCAAACCCAGACAGGCGCATTACTTTGTGTAATTTATTTCATCACCACTGCTCTCAAAACGGTGAAGGAAAACATTCGTGAGGAAACCGGCATGTCCTAGAACCAAAAAATTCGGAGACATGTGACATCTACCAATCCGCACTGGGCCCGCGTGGTGGATTATAGCCCATTCCCTCTTATAGAGAGGAGGCCTGTGTCCCAGCAGTGGGAACATTAATAGGCTGATGATGATGATGATGATGATGACGGAAGATAAGTAAGTGGCAAATATTTGTATGGCCTACAGGTAGGTACATGTTCCGGGTCTAGCTGTTTGTGTATGTGAGTTTAAATGTTTGTAAACGCACCCACGGTACAGGACAAATTCCTAGTGAAAAAAAAATCAGGTCAGTCTTTGGGGACTGCCGATAAAAGTGTAAACAAAAAGTACACAGGCCCCGCCCCAGTCGTAGCACTGGTTATGCCCCGCGCATGCCTATGTGGTGCTACGCCGTAGTGGATCGCCTACGAGTGACCACACGTCAGTGACGATTAGTTCAATGTTTTTCCTTCACCCAAAAAGTGCTCAACGCGTCTAAATAAATTTTCACTTCAATAAAGTGTTTGTTTTGCCACTCGAAACTACATACAGACACCACTCCCGAACCGTAGCAAAAGTAACATTCTATATGTAACACAAAACACAGAGTATGTGCTAAATCCGACACATTACTGCCCTCCGTGCTCTATTGACACAAGTTATTTCTAGTACAACGTCTTTTATATGCTCACAGACACGTAGGAATAAAATGTACAAGAAACTCGTGTTGAATTTTTGGAAGTAACGAAGTTAAGTGAAGTTATTGCTGTATTTTTCTTAAACAGGATTTTGGAGTCTGTTTACAAGGCAGACTGCCTCGATAATCTTAAAGTTTGGAAGCCCGGATTTGTGCCTGGTTTATGGCAATAAGCTCGCTCCTACTAAATGGTGGTTTTGAAATACTATCGATTGCCACTAACCACTCTGATACAGGTGTATGTTTACAAGGAATCATATACATATTTTTCATATATTTTTTGTACCTCTTTCTGAGAGCTAAAAATTATGTAGCATATGCTGCCCACTCCTGGGACACAGGCCTCCTCTCTATGGGCTATAATCCACCACGCGGGGGTCCGCGTGCCGGAAATTATATGAATAATATTTCATCATCATCATCATCATCATCATCATTTCAGCCGAAAGACGTCCACTGCTGGACATAGGCCTCCCCCAAGTGTCGCCACATTGTCCGGTCCCGTGCGACTCGCATCCAGCGGATTCCTGCAACCTTCACCAGGTCATCGGTCCACCTAGTGGGAGGCCTTCCAACGCAACGTCTTCCGGTTCGCGGTCACCACTCCAGAACTTTTCGGCCCCATCGGCCATCCGTTCTGCGAGCAATGTGCCCTGCCCACTGCCACTTAAGTTTGGCAATTCTTCGGGCTACGTCGGTAACCTTTGTTCTCTTGCGGATGTCTTCATTTCTGATGTCATAATACACAACATTATTTTTCGGACACCGAGCGACCTAAGTACCTATCCGCAATCATGCACGCACAACTGACAGGTAATGGCAGGTCACAGCTGGGCGGGATAACACAACCCCTGCATGTTTTTGTAAGGACAACCAGGTAACAGGTAAACTAATGAACGAATGCTGTATATTCGGAGCATTTGTACGAAAGGAATTTATTAGTGGAACCTGGCCTGCTAAACAATTAACTTTTCGGTAATAATGATGATAAAACTTGGTAGTTAACTTTATTGTGCATGCTGCAGTCTCCTAAAGTGAAGGAGTACTTTGAAAACGATGTTGATGTGTATTCTGTGATGTTTATCATAATTTACCTACACGTTTGGTTTTCATACGGATCTTGATACTTGCGTTAACTAGGTATTTCTATATTAACTGTGTATTTACCAAACAAGCAAAGGTGATCGAATGAGATGTATTTTGACCAAAAGGTCGACATTACACTAGGTCACTAACCAATGTCACATTTTGTTTACCCCAAAAACATAATTACGTCACTACCTATCCAATAACCAACAACCTCGAGGTCAACAGTCAAGTATAAGCTTTTATTACATTAATGTAATCTCACATTACTTCCAGAACTTTCTATCTGCGATCTTAGATAAACACCGCTCGTGTATCTAGAGTTCTCCAACTCATATTAAGATAAAATTGTCTCCCTTTCATACAATAGGGACATGAAAGAGATAGATGTAAAAGGTTAACTCCATACAGCTAGTGAAAACAAGCGCATGAACACGTTGACGCGTAAAGCATAATCAGGCAAAAATGTTCCCACTGCTGGGACACAGGCCTCCTCTGGGGCCTCTCCTGAGGCTGTAAACCACCATGCGGGCCCAGTGCGGGTAAATAGAAGTCAGAAATTTCGTTTTTTTGGTTCTACAACATGGCCGGTAAACCAATAATGTTTTCCTTCACCGATTTGAGAGCTGTGATTAAGAAATAAATAACACAAAATAGCGCGCCGACCTTGGTTCGAACACTTCTAACTCAGGACCTACGTAACTCGTAATTATCGCTTGGCTACCACAGCTCGCATCTATACGCGTAAATGACAGACGCGAGTGCGCGTGCACTCGCTGTACGTGAAGAGTGTAGTTGTATGGAGCCTGCTTTAGCGCACAAAGAGATACCATAATATGATCCTAAAATACTAGAGAAAAGAAAGAAACACTTTATAGTAAACGTAGTCAACTAAAACTGAATTTGCCAGTAGACAATATAAAAAACGCTCCGCATATTTATACAATGCAATTAATAAACTAATATATATTTATGATAAAACAAAATATGAACGCAAAAAAAAAAAAAACTAGCAATGTGGCTACACAATTTAAATTATGATGACACAGAGTTACTCTTGCAACGTGTGACTTAATAATAAATAATATAGTGATGTTATTTGCTTAGTTCGACACAATATGTACACTCAAAATCTCTCTCTCACACACACACACTCACATACGCACACACACACACACACCCACGGGCGCACACATGCTTATACAATTTATCGTACTTTGATTAATTTTGTTTATTTTTTTATTTTTACTTTTTTCTCTATTTGTTAATTGCCTATTTATTTTGTATCTATAAGATGTAAGGGAATGAGCGGAGCCTTCAACTACAGGCATTTTCTATGTCTAAATGGAGACTCCTCGACATGTCATGTAACCCAAATTGATACGCAATAAACTAATATTATAAAACACATGTAAACGGGTATTTTCGCGATTTTTTACCTTTAATATTAGCCCTACGTTTCGACCGGATTGCACCAGCCGTGGTCGCGGGAAGACTGAAGTATTGGAGGTACCGCCACAGCAAATAAACTAATAAATAACAATAAACTTAAACGCAATAAACTTATTTATTTATTGCTTTGCCCTATGGAGGAACTTATGGCTAAATAATAACAGCCACTCGGGTCGATCTTAGCCTTTTGGGTGCCATTAGCACATATTTGACTGTCGTTACGAGTACAAACCTCTCTTAACAAGTGGTATCGTATTATCGTAATACCTGGGTTGTGTGGCAAATTATCATTAAATACAATTTGGCCCAAAATTCAGCTATGCGAAATCCGCTCGCTGACGCAGACATAAGATCGTCAAGTGCGCAGGCATCAAATATAGTTGGGATAAGGCTAAAACAGAGGGTGGGATGATGATGTATGGACCCTACCTTCTGAATCCATCTGTATTGTGCAATAGAGATGAGAGGAAATTTGTTTACATACCGTACTATAAAGAAGGACGCCGTATCTGCATGTTATTGTTGCACGTTGAACTCGTTTGTAGAGAAGGAAATGTATTTGGATGCAGAAATATTTTTCGTGTATATTTTCGTTGGTCGCTTTTGTCAGGGATTTTGTCAAGGCTTTGGATTGTATCCTGCTGATAAATGAATTGTATTGAAGTGCAATATACCAATTTATTTTGTTGGATTCCACTCTGCCCCACAAAGGTGGGACAGTGGGACAAAGTTATATATTTACTTTAAGGTGGAAGCGTCAGACCGCGAAATTCAAATTTTGTTGTTTTTTCAGGTCATTGTCGGTGGGCTAGCTCGCCGTCCGTCCATCTCATGACGACAGGCCGTGTCGACGGCGCGTTCGTGTTTCACGCGCGCCTCAAAGAGAGTCAGCAAAAAGGAAGGGGTTCGCAAGGACCGATGCCTGCCGGGGTTGCGGGACTGTTCGAAAGAGATACCGTGGCCCCGGAACACAAAGGGCGATGACGGAACATGGATGGGTTTTATTCAGTAAAAGTCTGACACTCCCTCCTGCTCCGCCCAGAGCGGGAGGAGTCATTTGATGATTTTACATCCGAAAAAAAAACAAAAAAGGTTGTATGTTGATTAAAATATGATTCGTGAGCGTAACAAATATCGTTTTACTGAGTTCTAATCATTGAAATCATCAAAAAGACTTTCTAAGTTCCTTTAAGTCCATTGGATGACTATTGTAGGGTTGTATTGATGATTTGTTGAGCAAGAACGTTGGTACACAGCACAGCAATATTCATAAATATACATTTTTTTTTTTAAATTATGAATTTATGTCCGAGTGTCCGGTTCCCAAACGCATAATTATCTAAACACATTTGAATTGGCCGCCCGGCTGTGCAGAAATAATAAATTATTTTATTCACCAACAAAATTTACAGATAGGTATATAAAACTAAACTTATACTATCACTTATTTAAAATTAAAATAAAATTAAAAAAAAAAAACATAAAAAAACTTACGGGATATCTTCCGTGATTAACCCGCGATCATGGCGCTTGCAACAGCGTCGAAATATCGGGAGCTCAAAACTATTGTAGCCTCCACTCGTCGGATTTCCCACCTTAATGGGAAGTAAGAGAAAAAGACAACGAGTGTGTACTATTGAATTTATAATTTATTAAATAACGTTAAAAATAACGAACAAGAAAACAAACGTTATAACGTTAGAAACTAAACAAGATTAAAATTAAACGTTAAGAAAAAAGACAAAACCGGATAGTTAACAGTCGGAGGCACACGAAATTTGTGAGGTCATGGGTTGCTATTTTTGTCTGTCGTCACTATTGCAGGGAAAACACCTCCCTGTAACTGCAGGCGAGTCCCCGCAGCTGGCCGAGGATGGAAGGAGGCCGACGAGCTGAGCAGCGCGGTACGGTGATGTCGCACGTAGGTAGATGTGACGGCGCGGGCGACCGCCGCCGAACCTTCTCGAAGGCACGGGCGGGTGGCCCGGTGAGTCAGCGTCCCGGTGCGTAATGGCCCGGGGCGTGGTACCGTTGCGGGAAACCGCAACGCCAAAATGATGTGTAGGAGGACCCGCAGTGCGGAGCCTTACTGGGAAGCCACAGCGTAGATCCTGGAACCACCGTACCAGCTTGTTACTAACCGGCCAGAAATCCTCCGTGCTGGGACACCACCCACGACCACAGGGAGACATTGCCCAACCAGTGGTAGCAGTATTGTCGTGCTGGTGGTGACCAGAACGGAGTTTACATTTACAGGCTGAATCAGCAAATTCACATGACAGTTATAAACAATAGTTTAGGAACGATTACGTTACTAATTGAAAAGAGAAGAGAATTAATAACAAAATATGCGGGTGGCAGAATATTTGGTGGCATGATCCTAGTTCAGCAATATAGCGAGCGGTCTTAATGGTGCTAATTTATTACAATAAAATAAGCCGCTGCCAATGATTAATCATGTAGTGACGAAAACACAGTATAGAGATTAGCTAGCAAAAATGCATGATGAGTTGCGTGATTTTGTGTGCTACCTAAAACTTACCCTCAATCGGGATCTGCACTGTTAACACTTTATTTTGCACTCTTGAGCAAGGGGTTGTAGTCCCTAAGAGAACTTTCAAATTGAATCAATAAAGTTGTCGTGTCCGCTAGGGCGCTAGACACGACGCGAAGTAAGAACGTGTGTTTTCTAGGGACGGTTTAATGACCACTGACCGCTTGGCGTCTGCATGTCCCACGGCACGTAGGCTACTCGCTACTCCCCGCGCGCCACACTTGCCCCCGCGCATTCCCAGCCGCAATCGTTCTAGACTAAACTTCCAATTTACTCTATGGAAGTAATTATTGTTTGTCGTTGATTGACGTAACGTTCCGTTACACTATTAACAATCACGGAAGATATCCCGTAAGTGACAATATAAGTTTAGTTATAAACCGTGAAAGCTTAAAACAGTGTTACAGATTATATTATAAAACAATACAAATGTTGTAAAATCCGTAAAATAACTTATATAGCCCTGCCTCTTAAACTAGGATCACCTGTATTTTAAGAGACAGTGTTCGAAATCAGTCGAAATCCTGTCGACCCATTCACAGGTAAGGCAAATACCCGCTTACCAAGTATACCAATCAAAGGTAATTCATTAATTTCCAAACAAGATTAAAACTCATTAATAGTTCACCCCCTCATAACTACCTCCACAGGAAAGGTAAACTCAGTCTATAAGCACGAACCCCAGACGAATGGATTAATATTAGAGATGAGCCGACTAACCGACTTGCCGACTAGGTCGACTAGTCGCTAGTCGGTCAAACCGATCATTGCTTTGGAGGTCAGGTGGCATCGATAATGTCCATAGCGTTTCATGTACAGTTGAGTCGCTATCATTGAGTATAATATCATACAATGAACACGCTTGCACCCGCCGTGGGGTCATAAAAATTCTATTTTTTTTTTTGTTAAAAGTTTTTTTATTTATTTATTTAAATTCAGTAATTGGCCAGCAAAAAAAGAGTAAGTTGATTGTAAGGCAGCCAATAAAATAAAAGTTATCAACAAAAACGTTATTAAATTATTTCTTTCTTTTTATTTCCTGACTATGTATTATTAATGATTTTGATATGATTAATAGTGATTTTGATATTATTGTTTTGTGATTTTGACATTTTTGTTATTAATTGTTTTGACATTATTAATAATTATTAACAAAATCCTACGAAATATAATTATGTACTAACACTAGTGTTTAAGATGTGTATGTACTAGGTACTATGTATGACCTGTTAAATAAATGATTATCTATACTAATCTATACTAATATTATAAAGAGGAAAACTTTGTTTGTTTGGTTGTTTGTTTGGTTGTAATGAATAGGCTCAAAAACTACTGGACCGATTTAAAAAATTCTTTCACCATTTGAAAGCTACATTATCCACGAGTAACATAGGCTATATTTTATCCCCGTACTCCCACTGGAACGGGAACTACGCGGGTGAAACCGCGGGACGTCCGCTAGTAATAATATTATAAAGAGGAAAACTTTGTTTGTTTGTTTGTTTGTTTGTAATGAATAGGCTCAAAAACTACTGGACCGATTTAAAAAATTCTTTCACCATTCGAAAGCTACATTCACCCTGAGTAACATAGGCTATATTTTATCCCCGTACTCCCACGGGAACGGGAACTACGCGGGTGAAACCGTGGGACGTCAGCTAGTTATTATATAATTTCATTTCAATTACTTGAGCCGATTAGTCGGCGCTTTTTGCCAACGAATCGCCGACTACAGTTAGAGCCGGATAGTCGGCTACTAGTCGGAACATCTCTAATTAATATTCCCGTTCCGTGCTACGCATACGAATAATCTTCCCGTTTATTATTCACATCTTCAGTTGTTCTGACTCACACAGTACAGTATATTCATACAAATTGGAGTTTTGAATATGTTCGCTCTTTATTTTTATGTGAGGAAATTTTTGGTGCTTGGAGTTTGAAGTTTATTTTCGTGGTCCTTTGAGATTTTGCGTATTTTTCTTTCATATGGAGCGGAAGAAATTACCGTTTATTTTATTGCTCGTTTATTGTGTGGGAAAGGAAATTCTTTAGTTTAAACATAACTGGCAAAATGTGGGTTACATTTTTTTTAAATCTATCTAGTCCTACTCATCATCGTCATCATCATCATCATCATCAGCCTATTAATGTTCCCACTGCTGGGAAACAGGCCTCCTCTCTATGAGAGGACTAATCACACTAATATTATAAATGCGAAAGTTTGTTTAAATATGTGTGTGTATGTGTGTTTACTCTTTCATGCAAACACTACTAAACGGATTTGGATGAAATTTTGCACACAGATAGTTTATAATCTGGATTAACACAATGGATATACACAATGGTTGACTGGAGAATGCGGGTGGATGGAAAATAAATTGTTAAGAGCAGACAAAACTGTCTACCCTCTTTCATTGTCTTTTGCTACGCGCACCATTGGAACTCGACACTAAATCACGACAAAACACACTCACAGTATCACCAGGTTTAACAATTACCAATCACGGAAGATATCCCGTAAGTGACATTATAAGTTTAGTTATAAACCTTGAAAGCTTAAAACAGTGTTCTTATACAGGAAGATTTTTTCCAATGGGCATGGATGGCTAAATCAAAAACTGTGAGGAATAGCGAAAAATACTCAAAGGAGCCTGATTTTGATAAATATTGAAACTGCATCATTGGATGTTTAAAAATCTATTTTCCTAGCGAGGAATCGAACCCGTTGATTTTTTTAAAAAAAACACAATGTTTTATTACACGGTTCTATAGTGTTATCCTCCTCGGTTTGCGGGAGCGTTTCACAAAATAAAGTCAATTATTTCAGATTTCAAAATCCTTTATTAGCACTTCACAACAATAGCGATAAGTGACACTGGTGTCGATTGTGTTGTGCACAAACTAAACTTAATTTAGGCTATTGCTATCTTTTACTAAAAGGCAGTGCGAGAAAAGGACGGCTATAGCTATGAACTAAGTTAGAGATGTCAAACTAGTTAATGCCTTGCGCTTCACCATATTTTTAGTTGACATGTTTTTACGTGCACCCTTCATTTGTATGGAAATATTAGTTCCAATTAAATTTGACAGCTCTAAATTACGTCTGTCTCTTTCTCATTTTATTAGAGAGAAAAAGATAGCAATAGCCTAAAATAGGTTCAGTTTGTGCACAACAGAATCGACACCAATAATAAACTTTAATAATAATAATATATAGCTGGCAACATCGTAACGTCAAACATCGGTTGAAAATCATTCTTCATAATTTAATTTATTTATATTGGATTTGATACAAACATAATATACAATAGTTATTTTCATAGTCTTTTTAACCCAGACAAATATAAGTTAATAAAAAAAAAACAGCACGAAATCCAAAACGGAAAACGAGAATATTTCACGATCATCACCAATGACGTCTGTCAAAACCGAAAAAATGAAAATGAAAAACCTTTGAAAAAACATGAGAATGAGATGATTTTTTAACAAATGATTACGAGAGCAGCAGCACGACGTGCACACCTACCAACCCCGGACTCGTCGCTCAGCTCCGCCTCGCCGCCGCCGGACCCCGGATCACCAGTGTCACCGGTTGCGGCAGTTGCGTCGAGCTCGAGCGACGAATATTTCTCCCCGCCGACGTCACCACCACCTGTACGTCGTGCGGGAAGAGGCCGGCCACCGAAGAGCTTGGGACTTAGGGGTCAACAGGCCCCGAGCCGGGTCCCCGCTACCGGTGGTTGTGTGCAGCGCATGAAATGGACTCAATCCATGAACGAGAACGTCATGCGCGCATACTACGGGTCTACAGAGGGGGGAACTAACCTCACTGCGTACTGTTACGATTTCCCAATGCTAGAGGAAACTCTTAGTAATCAATAATAATTGATTACTAGGGTTTTCTCTTAATTATCATGTCATCATTTTAAAGGCGGTATTGCCTCCCGCACCCGCGGGGCACCAGTCTTCTTCCGATCGCCGTACCGTGACCATCTCGTTTCCGTGTCTGCCAGTTCTTTAAATTATTGTACAAGGTCAAACCCCAAATTAAACTTTTACTATTTCTTTCCGATAAACAAGTGTTTTTTTTAAAACGGTATTTTCGGGGTCCCATATAACATTGGTGGCAGCTTAAGGGATTTTTAAAAATTAAATCCTCGGAACGCCTCAAATCGTGTCGTGATCGTGTCAGTGAAAAGTGCTATCCAATCTCACCTCCGCGTCGCTGTATCCTGCTGGTCTCATAAGACCCTCACGCTGTATCCTGCTGGTCTCATCAGACCCTCACGCCGTATCCTGCTGGTCTCATCAGTCAGACCCTCGCGTGCCCTGGTGGGCATACTCCGAACATCTATCACTCACCTTGGGTGATCTCGCCTGGCTACGAAATGATTCGTGGTGCCGTCATAGTCGCAGTGTTCCTGTAAGTACCTACCGTTTCCGTGTTGTGAAAATAGTGCAAGTGTCTTAAACTGCAAGTTTCACCATAATTCCAAACTATTTTAAATTCTAAAGTGCTATATAACATTCAGTTAATTAAATTGTCCATTTGTACTATTCCTAATCATAAAGTTCCGAAGCTCCGAGACTAGTGCAACATTCCTTTCTTATCGCGAATTCTCCGTACCTTGCGCGCTATCTTTTGTTTTGTCTACCATGCCTAAAGACGAGTCTAGTGACATGTCCACAAAGGAAATAGACATGAACTTCATTAGCAAATTTATAAATAAATTCGACGGAAACCGCGAAAAACTGAATGCATTTTTAAATAATTGCAGAAATGCAATAAGCCTTGCATCATCGCATCAGCAAAATATAGTATTAAAATACATTTTGAGTCAACTCGAAGGCCGTGCTGAAAGTGCGTGCTCAATCAAAGAATTTGAAACCTGGCAACAGCTAGAGGAATTTCTAAAAAATCAATTCGGCGAGAAAAAACATTACGCTGCACTACTCTCGGACCTCCAAGATTGCTGTCAATCTAACAGTGAAAATGTTAACCAGTTCGCACTACGCGTAGAAACATGCCTAGCCAAACTGTTAACTGAAATTAATATCTCAATCCCTACAAAAAAGAAAGGCGAACTGGCTGGCCGTGTCGCTGCAATGCAAGACCTGGCATTGCATACATTTATCAGTGGCTTAAACTCTCGATTGTCGACTGTAGTAAGATGCCGTGACCCTGAAACATTAAACGAAGCCATTGGCTTCGCTATGTCCGAAGAAAAGATTATTCAGACCATTTCTAAACGTTCAGCGTCAGCAACCAATACCAACTCACCCAATCAAGGACGTTGGCCTCAACGCCGATTCCAACAAAACCGAAACCAACAGCAAGGTTACCCAAATGATTCCAATAATCAGAGACCATCTACTTCAGGTCCTCCGGTGTGCCGGTATTGTAAAAATGTGGGCCACACCATTGAAGAATGCAGAAAACGAGAGTTCAATAATAATCGTTTCAGAGACCAAAATAATCAAAGACAATTTCCAAAGCGTTACCAAAATAACCAAGGTCAAATTCACGTAGTAAATAATGACGAAGGCTATGACTATATGGAAAATACTCAGGTTAAATCAAACGACGATTTAAACGAATAAAGGGCTCACGGCGGTGTCTCGTGAGACCCACACTTCAAATTACCAAACAATGCCATATCAAAGACACCAATACTATATCCGCTGTATCCTCTGTATCCCCTAAGAATAGGGACTCGCGAACAAATCGCAACACTGTATCCTCTGTATCCTCTGTATCCCCTAAAAATAGGGACTCGCGAATAAATCGCAACACTGTATCCTCTGAATCCTCTGTATCCCCTAAAAATAGGGACTCGCGAATAAATCGCAACACTGTATCCTCTGTATCCCCTAAAGGTAGGGACTCCCGAATAAACCTCAACGCTGTGTCCTCTGCATTCTCTGTATCTCCTACATCCACTGTATCCTCTACATCCTCTGCATCCTCTGTATCTCCTACATCCACTGTATCCTCTACATCCTCTGCATCCTCTGTATCTCCTACATCCACTGTATCCTCTACATCCTCTGCATCCATTGTGTCTCCTACATCCAATGTATCCCCTACATCCTCTGCATCCGCTGTATCCTCTGCCTCCGCTGTATCCTCTGCTCCCGTTGAATCCTCTGCTCCCGCTGTATCCTCTGCTCCCGCCGAACATAAATCAGATCCTCCAATACCTGAAACAAAAATCTATGAAATTAATATTGGTCCATTTAAGAAACGCTTACCTCACATCCTTGTCTATTCCTCGGTGTCAGATACTACCTTATCTCTTCTCGTAGATTCTGGCGCAACTGTAAGTCTACTGAAACGATCTTCTATACAAATACCAGTTGATATCTCAACAGAAATAATCTTTTTGAAAGGCATTGATCCCATTGATCAAGCTTCACCAACCATGGGTCATTTTCAGCTGAAATTAAAAGTAGATGATAAAAATAGTATCACGCATAGATTCCACATAATACCCCGAATCCACTTACCTTATGATGGTATAATTGGCACTGATATGCTAATCACCTTTGGCTGCACAATTGACTACACTCGCGAAACCTTGAAAATAGGTAAATACGAAATAAAATTA
Source organism: Xestia xanthographa (assembly GCA_905147715.2). Classification (NCBI taxonomy): domain Eukaryota; kingdom Metazoa; phylum Arthropoda; class Insecta; order Lepidoptera; family Noctuidae; genus Xestia; species Xestia xanthographa. Next base: position 21,511,490 of record LR990666.1, on the reverse strand, counting down.
CATTTCAATGAACCAACTTATATAATTTCTCCCAGGTCTGAAACTGTCATAGAATGCTCCGTCTCCAACCCTGAGGTGAAAGAAGGGCTCGTACTAGATCAATGCTATCACGAAGATTTACTAATTGCTAATTGCTTAGTTGCAGTCAAAGAAAACAAAAGAATTAATTTATCAGTAATAAATACTTCTGAAACTCCTATAACCTTAAAGTCAAATCTAGATATCACACTAATTCCCATAAGTTCTTTAATCAATCCTATTGATACAGTAGACGCTCATACAGTTAGCCATCTCAAAAATACCAACTCTTACATCCGAACACAAGAAGTATTAAACCTCCTTAGAATCTCTCACCTCAATCCTGAAGAAGCAAATGCTCTTCACGATGTTTGTTCTGAATACTCAGATATATTCTTTATCCCCGGTGATAAACTGTCTCACACGAATGCACTTAAACATAACATAAAGACGAGCGATCAAAATCCAATTAATGTAAAATCATATCGGTTCCCAGAGGTACACAAACAAGAAGTCAATAAACAAATTGACCAAATGCTCGACCAAGGAATCATAAAACATTCAGAGTCTCCATGGTCTTCTCCAATTTGGATTGTCCCAAAAAAGATTGATGCATCCGGACAACAAAAATGGCGTATAGTTATCGACTACCGAAAACTTAATGATGTTACCATTGGTGACAGCTACCCCATACCGCAGATATCCGAAATTTTAGATCAGTTGGGTCAGAGTAAATACTTCTCGACCCTTGACCTCGCATCTGGATTCCATCAGATCTTAATTAATGAAGAAGACGCTCCTAAAACAGCATTTACCCTTAAGAACCCCTAAAACATTCTAAAAACTAAATCAATAAAAAAATGAGAATTCATTAGAATCGTTAAAAGCAGAGTTACGCTTCACCCACTCAACCTTCGTTACGCTGCGGACGTCGCCGGCTCGCTTCGCTCGCCACCTCCCCCCTCCACTCCACTCGGTCTCGCAGGTTCGCTCCACTCAGAACCTACCACCACCGGACAGGTTTCGACGCCTACTATAATATTTGTTCAAACACATAATGGCTATCTCTGACCGTTACGAAGTTAAAGCCCTTTTATTTTTAGGGGAGGTTGGGGAGTGAAGGATACCCTCCGTATACAAATTTAAACGCTCCTCAATAATAATTTATGGTAAAAATTAAAAAGCCGCTACGTGTCCTAGATTCCGAGATACGATGGGGAGAGGGGTGAAGGGGGGGAAAGTGGGGAGTTTTGAAAAATGATTTTGACTAACTCTAGGCCCCTTTATATGAATCTGAAAAAAAAAATGTTCCAAGTCTCTCAACTTCCGAGATCCGCCTAAAGGGGGGAGAAGGGGGAAAAAGGGGTCAATTTTGAAAACTGGTTTTTACTTTTCCAAGCCTCCTCTATACGAATCTAAAAAAAAAATGTTCCAAGTCTCTTTGTTTCTGAGATACGATAGGGAGGGGGAGGAAGGGGGGCGAAAAAGGGAGGTTTGGCACTTTTTCCATACTCGCGGAAGTTACTTGTTTACGAATCTGTCAAAATATACCCACCTCCCCATCCACCATCTGGGAGAACAATTCTGTCAGTGAGTCAGTCAGTCAGTCAGTGAGTGGTAATCGAGCTTTATATAGTATAACTAGTATTTGCGTGGGTGCGCGAGCTGCGCGCAGCTCGCGTGTTGTCGTGTTCTTGAGAAGTATTCCTTACCATCATAAAATTTTGAGAATCCATAGGAATCCTTAAAATAATTGGAAAATCCGTTACAACTACCCCTATATCAGTATGAAAACCCTTAAGAACCCCTAAAACATTATAAAATTAATATAAAAAAACCTTATAAAATAAAAGTAAAAAACCTTACTTAAAATCTGAGACCCATTAAAAAAAACATAACCCTAAAGTTGCTTGTCGTCGCCCCTGACTTACGCTTCACCCACTCAACCTTCGTTACGCTGCGGAGGTCGCCGGCTCGCTTCGCTCGCCACCTTGGCGTGTACCTCAAGGACATTACCACCGTGTACCTCAAGGACATTACCAATTTACAAAAATGCCGTTTGGCTTAAAAAATGCACCCGCTACTTTCCAACGATTAATGAATACAGCCCTCACAGGCCTCCAAGGTATACGGTGTTTTGTATATCTTGATGACATAGTAATATATTCTCATGATTTGAATTCTCACATCGATAATCTTTCATCAGTATTCCAAAGGCTTAGAGATTACAATCTAAAACTTCAACCCGACAAGTGCGAGTTTCTCCGACGTGAAGTCGCATATCTTGGCCATCAAATAACTAAAGATGGTGTAAAACCTAACCCTGAAAAGATAAGAGCAGTAACCCAATTTCCTACTCCCAAATCTCCGAAGGACATTAAGTCCTTCCTCGGACTTGTATCTTACTATCGCCGTTTCATTGCTAACTTCTCGAAAATTGCAAAACCTCTAACTCAACTTTTAAAAAAGGATGTTCCCTTCCTTTGGGAAAACCAACAACAAGTCGCCATTGACGAACTTAAGCACAAACTTACCTCTGCTCCCATCCTCATTTATCCAGATTTCTCTGCCCCTTTTATTTTAACGTGTGATGCTTCTAATTATGCCATCGGTGCCGTACTTAGTCAAGGTCCAGTTGGTAAAGATAGGCCAATAGCCTATGCCTCTCGGACCCTCAACAAGAGTGAATCTAACTACAATACCACTGAAAAAGAACTCCTTGCTATTTTGTTCGGTTGTAAAACCTTTCGCCCATATCTCTATGGACGAAAATTTCTGATCATTACTGATCATAGGCCATTAAAGTGGTTGTTTAATCATAAAGATCCTAGTAGTAAATTACAGAGGTGGTGCCTGAAACTAATGGAGTACGATTACGAAATCGATTATCAGAAAGGGAAACTTAATGCCGCTGCTGACGCCTTATCCCGATATCCTGTAAATCCAATTCAACCATCAGACTGTGATCCTATTCCATCTACTTCTAACCAAAACGCAGATGCTTCATCACCTCCATTCAGCCCTCTAACTCTCGAGGACCTTGATATCCAACTACCTCCTGGTTCCCTAGACTTTGACGATAACATGAACATGATATTACCTTTTTAGAAAACAATGATTCACCACCAGAAATCGATGATCCTTCCACTTCATCTAACAATTCCCCGAATCTCACAACAAATCCCCTTCGTGACGATAATTATAGCAAATTCCTGAAAACAATGAGCAACAAAGACTTTAATAGTAATGCTAAAATCATAGAACACAACGAAAGCATCCTGAAAACTAACTGCAAAATCATTGTCATACCTACTTCCATTGATCTCGATGAATCCAATCCTCACGTAGAAGAAATCTTGAGCAACCTTGAAAACTCCAAGGAACTATTAGATAGGGAAAGAACTCTCTACTCTTCTATCTCTTTCGATCATAAAGGAAAATTAATATATTTCCTATTCACTAAAGTATACCACTTTCATAACAGTTCTTATGAAGACATTTATAAAAGTATACTAAATCTTCGATCCGACTTATTACATAATCCTACTGACCCCAACCTAAACTTAGCCATTACTGATTTCCAAAATCCTTTCGACAAACACATCTGGGCAAAAATATACAACATGTTCTGCTATATCTTTAACAATACTCAAGTATCAATTTTTATTTATCATAATACTATTATTTACCCTACACCCTCAGAGATACCTAAAATACTCCGCGAAAACCATGACATTCCTATTGCCGGACATTTAGGGTCTACGCGAATGTTTCACAGAATAAAAGAAAGGTATTTCTGGAAAAACATGCGGTCAGATATCGAAACATATGTAAAGAATTGCTCCCAATGCCAAAGTAATAAAGCCCTAAGACAACTTAATAAATCACCGATGCAAATAACTACCACTTCGACTAAGCCATTTGAACGACTCAGCCTCGACCTTGTGGGTCCTCTTCCGGAAGCTGGCCTTACTAAGCTCAAGTTCATTGTTACATTACAGGATGACCTCACCAAATATTCCCTTGCTTACCCTATCACTAATGCGACTGCAGAAGAAACATGTGAGTGTCTGGTGCACTTTATTTCTGTTTTCGGCATCCCGAAGTCTATTTTAACTGACCAAGGCACAAACTTCACCGCAGATTTATTTAAAAGAACCTGCAACTTCCTGAAAATTAAACAAATCTGGTCTTCCCCATACCATCCTCAAACTCAAGGTGCGCTTGAACGCAGTCACTCCACACTCAAGGAATACCTTAAATCTTATGTCAATGAAAATCATTCTGATTGGCATAAATATGTCTATACTGCTATGTTGGCATATAACACTTCTACTCATTCCACTACTAACTTTACACCATACGAGCTTCTCTTCGGTCAAAAGCCTTTTATCCCGGACTCCGTCTATGAATTACAATCAGACCTTACATATCCAGAATATCTGAAGTCCCTGCATCATCGCCTAAAACTCTCACGCGAAAAAGCCATCGAAAACATACAACGATCTAAAGAAAGATCTAAACAGTATTATGACAACCATTCGCGACCTGTTCAGTATAAAGTCGGAGATTACGTGTATCTCAAAAATCATGTACGTCTGCGTAAGGCCCTTTCGCCAATTTGGAAAGGCCCGTATAAAGTAGTAAAGATCAATGGCAGAAGTACTTTAACTTTACTCATAAATAGACGTCATGTGACACATCACTATGACGAAGTCAAACTAGCTCCTAGATCTATAACGTAGTCCTAGTTATATACTTAATACTAATTTTAATTATATTCTATTACAGTAATTCTGCGCTGGGTCAGGAGTTCATTACGTCCTTGACGAACAGTCCTGGCATCTACTTCGACCCTTTAGGTTCCTTAAGTTTATTTGATAGTCACCTTAGTATAGTTATTCCTTATGATGTATCCTTTATTAATCCACATATTCTAAACCTTCGTCTTATTCTCGATAAATCCAAGCAAGTATGTGACAATGGTAAAGTCTTTGATTATTTAGAATGTACAAATCTCTTTGAACCATTGAACACTCGTTATAATGACATAGCCCATGATAATGAGGCTATCTTTCACCTAACATCTCGTCAGTCGAGAAGGTCTGCACTTCTAGGATTCGTAGGCACTTTATCAAAGAAACTATTTGGCACAATGGATGAAGACGATGCCATCCGATACGACAATGCCATTAGAGAAGTAGAAACAGACCAAAAGAAACTAGCCCTTCTAATGAAAGAAAATATATTAGTCACTACTTCTTCCCTTAGATCTTTCAATGAAACTCTGTCCATAATTGAACTAAATGAAAAGCATCTGAAAAATGCAATTGATAAATTGTCCCAAGATATTCCAATTCTGACTCATGCTTCAAGAGAATTAGGTATTAGGTCTCGCATGATGGAAATAACTTCCATGATAGAAAATAGTCTCCTAGCCTTGTCCTTCAAACTCGAAGACCTAATTAACTCTATCATGTTTAGCAAATCTAATGTCTTATACCCCACTATCCTAACACCTAAGGAACATTACACCGAATTAATCGATAATTACAGATTCTTACCCGAATCTAAACAATTTCCAGTTCCTTTAAAACTCGACAACATGCATACTATTTTAAATATATCGGAAATATCTAGTTACTTTAGTAAAGAAAAAGTAGTATTTACAGTTAAAATCCCTCTCATTAACCCCATACAATTAAATATATATCATAACTTACCTTCACCGGTTCCTCGTGATAAAAATAATCCAGAGTCATACTCGACCATCATTCCATCATCCAAATATATTGGTATAAACAGAGATAGGTCAATGTATTGTAAATTAGATAACCTCGACTATTGTAAAATAATTAATAACTACCATTACCTTTGTGAAACATCAATATTGTACTCCTCTTCTGCGACACCTTCCTGTGAAACGGAAATTATTGCAAAGGTACTTACCTCAATTCCTTCGATTTGTGAAACCAAATTTATTCATGGTCACGTTAGCATCTGGCAGCCACTACGCCATAATAGATGGTTATATGTAATGACAGAAAAAACTAAAATAAGTATTGAATGTAATAACTCCCAATCTACTGAAATAGAATTTAGTGGAAATGGTATATTGTACTTACCATCTGAATGTGTTGCCTATTGCAAGGACACTCGTTTAACTCCGCATGAAAATCGTAAGGTTCAGTTGAAAACGATTGTTTCTAATTTTAATATTTTAAATGATTCATGTTGTAATATTGTAGCGTATAATAATATTGTATCAAACTTACCTGTAGTTAATCTTAAGAATGTTAACTTAGATTCCTTAGCTTATGATAATCCTGAAATCCTGAAAAGCCTTAACAATATAATTGAAAAACCACATATTGTTTTATATCAAAAATATTATTCAGGTATTACCATTGTAATTATAATTTCTATTGTGTTCTTTATTATATATAAGGTGTATAAAACTGGCATACACAAGAGACTAATGAAATCTAAAGAAACTAGAAGTCCTGAAAATAATGACATTGAATTAGATGACATTCAACCCTCAAACATAAACACGGGGCCCTCTTTTTGAATCGGCTGACTCACGTTTATTTAACTTAAACTTCACTTTAAAAGGTGTAGTTTACTCTAAATCGGGGGGCTGTTACGATTTCCCAATGCTAGAGGAAACTCTTAGTTACTTACTCTTCTCTTATAATTGATTACTAGGGTTTTCTCTTAATTATCATGTCATCATTTTAAAGGCGGTATTGCCTCCCGCACCCGCGGGGCACCAGTCTTCTTCCGATCGCCGTACCGTGACCATCTCGTTTCCGTGTCTGCCAGTTCTTTAAATTATTGTACAAGGTCAAACCCCAAATTAAACATTTACTATTTCTTACCGATAAACAAGTGTTTTTTTTAAAACGGTATTTTCGGGGTCCCATATAACAGTACCGTGTTAGGATGCTGTCTCTGTTCCAGGGTCTTGAACCAACCGTCAACGTCTCGGCCCAACGACTGTCGGATCAGGTGCGGGTCATCCAACGCAGTCACAGGTTGGACAACGCCGCGCTTGATAGGCTGCGCTCAGAAGTACTGAGCAACCTTATCGTCTTAACTCCGACACAAACCGCGGTGCAAGTGTCAGCTATTGACGCAACACCACTGCGGTTGAACCCTGTTGTTGTAGAGGAGGATGATGGGGTTGCCACAGTAAGTAGCCAGTGCAACGACCGATTGAGGAGCGCTCTGGAGAATGCGCTTCATGAATATCGGTCCACCCCAACCAAACTTAGGCCCCGATTACCACGGTTACCCATGCATAAGAAAAATAGGGCGCTGGTGTGTGCCTTGGACTCGCAACTCAAGAATATATTCGAGAGTAGCGAGAACCTCGTTGATACACACTCGATCCTGTTCTGTGGGGCTGTTGCGGCATGTCGTTTAGCTAATGTCAAGTTTCCAAATTGTGACGTAGCTAATCGACCAAAACCAGCCGTACCAGCCTGGCAGCGCAGGATCGAGCGCCGTATCGACGGGGCCAGGGTACTCATCGGCAAACTATACTGCTTCAGGGAGGGCAATACACGACCACGAGTGATGCGCTTTGTGAGGCGGGCATTCTCGGGGACTGAAATCAGTCCTCAAGAATACATGTCCCGTGTCACAGAGCGCATCGACTTCCTGAAGCAGAAAGTTTATGCATGGGCGAACCGTATTCGGAGGTATAAGCGGCGGGTTGATCGGTATTCACAGAATCGCATGTTCCAGAACGATGAGAGGTGGGTATACAGAGCTTGGGAGCGACCCGAGCAAAATATGACAGACGTGTGCCGCCCGGATGATGCCGCCACGAGTTCTTTCTGGCGCAGCATCTGGTCGGTACCCGTTTGCCATACTGAGGCTGACTGGATGCGTGATGTCGAGCGAGTGTGTGAACCTATCCCAAAAATGGAGCCAATTTTTATAACACCTTTAGATGTAGCCAGAGCAGTTCGTCCGTTACCGAATTGGAAATCACCGGGACCGGACGGACTGCACAACTTCTGGCTCAAATGGTTTAGTAGTTCACACACTTGCCTGGCATCGCAATTCCAGTCATCCTTAGAAGCCGGGTCCCTACCGCAGTTCTTAACAACAGGCGTTACCCACCTGCTCCATAAGTCAGGTAGTCCCGCGGAACCCAAAAATTATAGACCGATCACGTGTTTGTCAACGCTCTACAAGCTTCTTACATCCATTTTGAGAGTGAAAATTAATACACACATTGACAAAAACTCTATCATGTCAGCCTCTCAGAATGGATGTAGGAATGGGTCCCGCGGTACTAAGGAGCTACTCCTCATCGACATGGCCATTAGCCAACAGGTTCGTCGATCCCGCAAAGATCTGTCGACATGTTGGATAGATTATAAGAAGCCTACGACTCGGTGCCACATACGTGGCTCATGAGGGTGCTGGAGTTGTACAAAATAGATACAACTCTACGCACCTTCCTTGAGTCATGTATGGGGCAATGGAGGACGGTCCTTCGATATCCAGGATGTCGACAGATCCAGGGGAGCTATGATCCTGTATGGATTAAGCGGGGAATATTCCAGGGCGACAGTCTGAGTCCACTTTGGTTCTGTTTAGCCCTGAATCCTCTAAGCACATTGCTTGAGAATTCAGGCCTAGGCTGCCGGTTGAGGAAGGATGGTCAGGTTATATCTCACCTGCTTTACATGGATGATCTGAAACTCTTTGCCTCCAACAAATTGCGACTGATGGAGCTACTGAAGGTAACTGAAACTTTTAGTAACGCCATCAGGATGGAATTTGGTGTGGAAAAATGTGCAGTCATGTATGTAAAGCGAGGGGAGATTATGGAATCCGAGGGACTTCAGCTCTCGGACTCCATACAACTTAGATCTCTTTCCTCATCCGAAACCTATAAGTATTTGGGTATGTCGGAAGCGTTAGGCATTAACATAACTGACATGAAGCAATCGTTGAAGGAGCGCTTCTTCAGTCGCCTGAGGAAGGTATTAAATAGCCTTCTTTCGGGCGGGAACAAGGTGCGCGCCTTCAATGGTTGGGTCATGCCGGTTTTAATGTACTCTTTCGGCATACTCAAATGGACTCAGACCGAACTCGACGCCCTGGATAGAAGAGTTCGTACACTGCTGACCGAAAGCCGGATGCATCACCCACGATCATCGGTGATGAGACTGTACATCCCGCGGAAGTGCGGGGGTCGAGGCTTTTTAAACGCGAAGACCCTCCACAACCGCGAGGTGTGCAGTCTCAGAGAATATTTTTTAAAAGCCGCCGAGGTGGGTATGCACCGAGATGTGGTTGCAGTGGACAAGGGACTCACCCCGCTGTCCATGGCTAAAGAGAACTGGCACAAACCTGAGGTACTTACCACCGATGACCGCAAGGAAGTATGGCAAGGCAAAGAGCTTCACGGGCGCTTCTATCGGGCTCTTCATGGGCCCGACGTAGATTTTCTAGCGTCCGTGTCCTGGTTACGTTTCGGTGACCTCTTTGGAGAAACTGAAGGTTTTGTCTGTGCGATTATGGACGAAGTTATGTTGACGAACAACTACCGGAAATATATTATGAAGGACGGGACGGTTGACATGTGTCGGGCATGCCACCTTCCGGGTGAGTCCATCAGACATATTATTTCTGGTTGTTCTCGTCTGGCTAACGGCGAGTACTTGCACAGGCACAACCAAGTAGCCAGGATTATACACCAGCAACTTGCCTTGAAATATAAACTTGTGGAATCTGAGGTACCGTACTACAAGTATGTGCCCGACCCAGTTCTCGAAAGTGACCATGTCACGCTGTACTGGGATCGGTCTGTCATTACTGACAGGACTATTGTCGCCAATAAACCTGACATAGTGATGATAGACCGATCAGCGCGCCGCGTAATGATAATCGATGTTACTATTCCGCATGACGAGAACCTCGTGAAAGCTGAGAAAGAGAAACAAATAAAATATCTCGACTTGGCACACGAGGTTCGCGACATGTGGAATATGAACTCGGTTATCATTGTGCCGATTGTCGTGACGGCCAATGGCCTTATAGCCAAGAGCTTCGATGACCATCTATCGAAGCTCTCTTTAGGCGGTTGGATCAAGGGCCTGATTCAGAAGGCAGTACTCCTCGATACGGCTCGCATTGTGAGGAAGTTCCTGTCTCTGCAGCCCTAACCACCGGTGGCTTTGACCCTGCTCCCGACACCGGCGGACCACTATTTTTTATATTTTTTAATGTATTTTTTAATATAATGTTTTTAAGATACATTTAAAAATATGTAAAGTAAGTAGATGAAATGAATAAAGGAAAATAATAATTAATTAATTAATTCGACAATGGTCATATCACGTTGTATTGGAATCGACCTATCACCACTGACAGGACTGTTGTTGCCAATAGGCCTGACATTGTGGTGATAGATCGATTGGAGCGTCGCACAATGATTGTTGATATAACGATCCCGCATGACGAGAACCTCGTGAAAGCAGAGAAAGATAAACAATTCAAATATCTAGATCTGGCTCGCGAGGTTGTCGATATGTGGGACGTGGGTAAAGCAGTCATTGTGCCGATAGTCTTGTCGGCCAATGGCTTAATAGCCAAGAGCCTCGACCAACATCTTAGGAGGCTCTCGCTTGGCAGCTGGATCAAGGGCTTGATTCAGAAAGCAGTACTTCTGGACACGGCACGTATCGTTAGGAGGTTCCTCTCTCAAGAGCCCTGACCACCGGCAGCTCGGACCCTGTTCCCAGCGCTGGTGGGCTACTATTTTTTATATTTTTAAATGTTTTTTTATAGTATTTTGTATAGAAATATTTAAAAATGTAAAAGATGTGTAATGTAATGAATAAAGGGAATAATAATTACTTAATAATAATAAAAAATAATTATTAACTTAATAACAATAATTACTCGCGATGGAGCAGCACGACTTGCTTGCTCGACGACCATTTGACAACTGACTAGTGATCACCAACGGTGAATATTCTAAGACTACTCCGGACGTAACGTTACATCCCCCTTCTTTGGTAAGTGTGAAGTCAGTTGTCGTTTTAAGTTTCTTTTACAAACTATTAAAAATATACTTTGAACAATAAACAATATTTTATAAATTGATTGAATTTGTAAAAAGAAATATAATGAACTTTAAATTGCTTACAATAGTGTCGTTACTAAGCATCAAATTATGTAAAGTATAAAGTTGCATGCGGCAGCATTTTATAAATTTTAAACACAAAAATTTATAAACACTGGCCCTATTAAGAGCCCATTTTTAGGTCCTTAAAACATGACGTCACGCCGGGTTCCTTCCGAGCAAGTTTAAAACACCCTTACTCCTTTACGTAGGAACGTAAGGGGTAGTTCTCACCCCTAACTAATAATTAAAAGTCGTCACGTACGTGGCGCCTGCTTCTGCATAAGTTATGTATTGTTTATAATAGGGCTGTGACGGAACCTCCAGATGTAGAAGAAAATCTTGCTATTAAAATCTCGTTCGAATTGTCTGCCGTCATCATCTGCCTAGCCTTTTCCCAACTATGTTGGGGTCGACTTCCAGTCTAACCGGACGCAGCTGGTTACCTGTATTTTATATAGAGCGACTGCCTATCTGACCTCCACAACCCAGATAGTACTAGATAATACGATAACCCATATGTAAGACTGGTTATCAGACTTTTTGGGTCACTGACTACCTGTAACGACTGTCAAATATCTGCAATTGACAGCCGGGTCCAACGGCTTAACGTGCTTTCCGAGGCACGGAGGAAACCCGGTATGTAAACGTGCTCCTCGAATTGTCTGCCGTATTAATCAAAACAGTTTGTTCCTATATTCCATTTTATCTTATCTTCACTACCATTTTAAATGTGAAAGTTTGTGACAGTGGATGAATGGACGTTTGTTACTCTTACATGCAAAAACTATCTGTGGTGTTCACTCGTACACTAGTTAGGGTTTAGAGTAAAACCACCATATATCAGTGTGGTGTCTTCGTTCAGGGTTGGGTTGTACAATAAAACACTGTTTCCAATATTACTGCGTTAGACGTGCTGTCGCTACGGCTGTTCATCACCCCGCACTCCCTCCACCGCGCATACCTCACCACAGCACGCATAACTCTGTTATTAAACACCACACTATCGATAGGATTGGCTTAAATTTAGCACACGGATAGTTTATAACCTAGATAAACCCATAAGGTATTTTTATTTCGGCAGTTTGATCCCGAGGGACGATTGCCCAACTCCATAGCAGGCCAAGTCAAGGGTATAAGCTAGTTCATCTGTGAGCAAATTTGCTGGACCGTCTTGTTTGTCTGCAAACGCTACTGCAGACCATGACATCCTGAGCAGATTGGTCTTGTTGGACCACGTGTGATTGAGATTTTCAACCACGGATTTCTCAGTATCCACCATCTTCATCATCTGTGTGGGTGTTCTCCCATCCACGGGCCACCCTAGGCAAGCGTGGCTTAACCTGAAGATTGTATGTAGACGCTCGTGGCTAAATGCGACTCCATGATATTTTATATGATATGTATTAATCTTTTTTATACTACACCTGCTTGGAAAGTACCTTGATACTTTATCAAATTTACGGTAGAAAGTACGTCATTGCATATCGAACAAATATGCGGGGAGAAAACGCATCTGAGCGGGAGAGAAAAGTGTATGAAAATCCATTTCTTACGTGGTTTTTCTTTTTTAATTTTGGGTAAGACTATGCGCCGGTAACCTAAATATCAAAAGCCAAAAAGTTTTTACAGTGAGTTTTTATCTCCAAGTTCGCAAAATGACACTGGCCACTAGCTGTGTGTTGGATGGTGTCGGGCTGGCAGTGCGATCCTGTGGCGGCAGGATAAACAATTTGAAAAAGAACATGTGAAAATTGCAGACGCCATTGACGCCATTTCCAATTTGTGTGTTGTTTGAGTTTTTTATTTTCCTCGTAGGTGTAGTATAAAGCACTATGTATCACTCGAGAGAAAGTGCGATTCCCGATCTCGAGTGTTTTAAAGCCCTCGCCTACGGCTCGGGCTTCAAACGACACCCTCGACGGTAATCGGTCACTTTCTCCTCTCGGTGAACAATGTACTATTTTCTTCCTCCGTCTCCACAAAGACTGCCTCCAATACATACCTAGTTCGTAATTTTACGGTGTACGCAGAGCGGGAAGTGATATCTTAGTAGGTACCTAATTTTATAAATGTCAAAGTTAAGTCGTGTGTAATGTGTACGTAACTCAGTTATTTAGTATGGGAAGATGGGATTTGGTTTGACATTTTGCTCAAGGACTCATCCGGTACATAATTAGGGTTTCGTACCCAAAGGGTAAAAACGGAACCCTATTACTAAGACTTCGCTGTCTGTCCGTCTGTCCGTCTGTCCGTCTGTCCGTCTGTCTGTCACCAGGCTGTATCTCATGAACCGTGACAGCTAGACAGTTGAAATTTTCACAGATGATGTATTTCTGTTGCCGCTATAACAACAAATACTAAAAACAGAATAAAATTAATATTTAAGGGGGGCTCCCATACAACAAACGTGATTTTTTTTATAATAATTGGTACGGAACCCTTCATGCGCGAGTCCGACTCGCACTTGGCCGGTTTTTAGATTTCGAAATGGAAGTTTATTTATCTGAATATAGGCAAAAAGAGTAAGTTTATTTAACTGAATATAGGCAAAAATAAAAAGAGTAAGAGTAAGTGATTACATTCATACATTTATTGATAAAATCATCATAGACTATTATGGTTTCAAATTTGGGTCTTTTTTTTTCTACTTTTGAATTTGCAAGAAAGGTAATCCAAAAAAAATCTCTTTCTTGTCTCGTTGAATTCTATATAATGTATCATTATATAAGAGCACATACGTGACATAACTGAGATTCCAGATATATTCGTAGTTCAGATATAAATTAATTACATAAACATAACATTACGCCTGTAATTCCGACGGGTTAGGCAGAGGTGTACCCATTAGTACACCCAAATTTCACCAGTTTTTTTTTTATGTCCCTTTTAATATTTTTTTTTAGAATAGAATAGAATAGAATAATATTTATTTGCTTAAAAACATGGTATAAAAAGATGGTCAAATACAAAAGAAAACAAGAGCATACATGTTTTTGCTTAACAGTGATAAGCGTACAAAATTTTCAAGACAATTATTTAACATTTACTGTCAAAGAAGTCTTTGACACTATAAAAACTACAACTACACAACCATTCATGCAATTTATCCTTAAATGAATTTACATTTAGCATCTTGAGGTTACTTGGTATCTTATTATATATACGCACACACATAGCTACACAACTTTTATTATATTTATCTAGTCTTGGAAGGCTATCCAGAACTAGCTTATGGGGGTCTCGTCGGTTACGAGGATATAAATCATCTGCATTAGTAAACAATTCTTTATGCTTTCTCACAAACATACATGTTTCATATACGTAAAGAGACGGTAGCGGTAACAAGCCAAGCTTTTTAAACATCGGTCTACAGGATTCGTCAGGTCGAAGCCCGGTAATTGCTCTAATGCATTTTTTTTGTGCAATAAAGGCTCTATTTTGATCTGTGCTATTACCCCACATTATCAAACCATAGCGGAGCACCGATTCGACGTATGCGTGATATGACGTTATTGCCGTTTTAACGTTTGTTATATTTTTAACTTTTTTAAGTGCATATACGAACTTATTTATTCGTTTGGAGACGGCGTCAATATGTCCTTTCCAATTTTTTTTTTGATCTAAAGTTACACCGAGAAATTTTGTATAAGTAACTTCGTCAATTTTATGTATATTCATTTTAACATTGTATTTAGCATTATTAGATTTATTAAATTGTATATAAACTGATTTTTTAAGATTTATTGATAAATTAATTTTATTTAGATATTCAATTAGTTTTTCAATAGTGTTATTAATATCAGTCTCATGATCGTCAATCGTATTATTTTTCCTATCAGTCGTTACAATAATAGAAATATCATCAGCAAATAATATACATTTATGTTTGGTTATATTAATAATGGAATTTATGTACAAAAGGAATAAAATTGGTCCTAACACACTTCCTTGAGGGACGCCATATTTGTTGTACTTGAGTTCGGATAAGTGTGGTATCATGTCGTTATTTCTATCTACCTTTGTAATGATAACCCGCTGTCGTCTGTTATTAAGGTATGACGATATCCACTGAAGAACTATGCCTCTAATTCCAATTGCCTCCAGTTTTTGTAGTAACAGGTCATGAGACACTAGGTCAAAGGCTTTACATAAATCAAAGAACAAGCCTGTAGTAAGACGGTGTTGATTAATATTCGTCATTATATTTTTTATAAGAGTGAAAATAGCTAGTGTTGTAGATTTGTTTTTTTGAAAGCCGAACTGTTCTTTCTTGATTATGTTAAATTTGTTACAAAATTCGATCAATCTTTTGTACATGCACTTCTCAAATATCTTTGACAAAATAGGTATTAATGTTATTGGGCGATAATGATTAACATCAGATTTTTCTCCTTTTTTAAAAAGTGGTTTAACAATTGATACTTTTAATGCTTCGGGAAAACTACCAAGTGAGAAAGATAAATTAATTAAATGTGTTAAAATTGCACTTAGCTCAATAGTGCATGCTTTTATAATTTTCGTATTAATTTCATCGTATCCTTCAGAATTTGAGTTTTTCAATGATATTATCTCCGTTCTAACTTCATTTTCAGACACTGGTTTGAGGAACATCGAATGAGCTGTTGAATTATTCTTAGGGCTTGTTTTTACATCCGTATTAGAAGTATGCGCCATATTAATGTAATGGTTATTGAAGGCCGTTGCTATTTCTATAGGATCCGTGACTACTGTGTTATCAATTTGAATATGATCTATACTGTCTTTGAAGTTATTGTTCTTGATTTCGTCCCTAATTACTTTCCATACTGCTTTTGCATTTGTTTTCATTTTCATTTATAAACTTAATATTTGCGTTTTTTCTCGATGCGTAGATACATTTCTGTAAGATTTTTGAATATTGCATATATTTAGCTTTATTTCCTATATTTTTATTTCTATAATATTGAAAGCGTAGATACCGTTTTGTTTTACAACTTTGCTTCAATCCTTTGCTTATCCAGTTTTGTTTCTTTTGATTAGTGTTAACTTTTACTTTAATTTTCGGGAAGCACAAATTATAGAAAAGGCACAATAGTTCGTGAAAATAACTGAATGCTATATCTATATCGTTTTCCGCGTAAGTTTCCGACCAGGACACGTTTTGTAAACATTCCTTAAACTTCTGAATATTATTCAAGTTGAAGTCTCTTTTGTAGATATAGTATGCTGCTTGTTTTATTGGTATCTTATGTCTTAAAGGAATGCTCAACATTTGGGCTGTATCATGGTCGGATAGATGGAGTGGCATTACTGTAGCAACAGCATCCGGAATATCACTGAGAATATGGTCGATACATGATGACTTACGTGTTGGCTTATTTATATGTAATTTTAGATTATAATTGTATGACAGATCCATTAATTGAGTAGTTATCTTGCCTTTTTTGAGAGTATTAATATTAAAGTCACCTACTAAAACAACATTCATTTTTGATTTAAATTTATGATATACGTGTTCTAGAAGACCATTCAACTTAGATAGGAATTGGGTGGGGTCGGATTGTGGAGTTCTATATAGACAAATAATTATCAACTTATGATAAGTCAGTTCTATACCGCATGCTTCGAACATATTTTGTATAGCGTGGGTATTAATAAATGGGAGTTCTTTGAAGACAAGGTTTTTTTTTACTAAAATGCAGGTCCCGCCTCTTTGTTTTTCCCTGCAGAAGTTGGCAGCCATTTCAAAGTCATGAATTTTGATATAAGATTCATAGCCTTTTTTTATAAAAGTTTCGGAGAGGCATATAATATCTGGGTCATTCTCTTCTTCACGTAGTTCTTGTAAAGTTATTTCGAGAAGTTCTTTTTTTGATAAGAGACTAGCAATATTTTGATGGAGTATTTTCAAACTATATGTTCTCGATGGTGGAGTTTTGAGCCCGAAAAAACGTTACGTCCTTTTTTATGACAGGAAAATAAAACGGAATTGTTCCTTTTTCTGCTTTGTCAGTAGAATTAAAAACGTTATCCGTTTCTTGTTGTTTTAAGATTCTCCGACCGAAATAGAAAGGAATTGTTCCTTTTTTCGGTTCGTTAAAATTGGTATTTAGTTTAAAAGTTGATCTGTTACTCGCTATCCGCTTTACAAGTTCTCTAGGATTTAAATAGTTCTCATTATAGTCATGACAATCTATAAGGTAATTAATTTTCAAACACAATTCAGACATTTTTTGGGTCTGGCTTTCTAGGAATTTACATTTTTTATAGTTATGACATACATTTTTGATGCGATAATTGAGTTTACTTACATCTAAATACTCATTTTTAAACACGTTTAACACAATAATCATGTTATTATAAAATGTATCTAGTACAATTTGTAGTTGGGATAAGACATTTTAAATTGTGATCATTTTCTCCGACACAAATCACAAGTTTATCATTGTAGTTTAACTTTGCATGACGGCAACTCAATATGATTTGGCTACATAATGCATTTGGTTTTGTACTCGCAATAATACTATATTTTTCATATTTTGTGTTTTGTCTTGTGTGCATCATGGCAGCTGCTAGACCGACGCACTGTTGAGAGCCGAATATAAGTACTTTATTTGTCGATTCATGTTTTTGCTCTTCGGTATGGTTAGGCGTAGTTATGTGGATTTTTGAAACCGGGGATTGTTTTGTAATACTATTGTCTGGGACAAGCCCGCCACACTATTCCCAAACTACTGTAACTACTGAAAGCCAGAATCAACAGTGGCGACCACCAGAAAAGCGCCGAGACAATGAAGCTCGACGAAGTCCCAGAGAATGAATTTAACTGTCTTGGATCCCGCAACGAAATTAATCAGCAAAGTATTGTGGAGGAGTAGGAAAAATCCGTAATTTCCACTTCCCTTCATATCAGCAGGAGACAGAACTAAACAAGGCCAGGCAAGGGCGAGTCTATTGCCATCAACCGGACACAAATTTTATACAGACTCCCTGGCTGCTCATGAGAAATGCCTGATGAAAAAACGTAATAACACATTGCCCGACCCGGGTATCGAAGGCAAGACCTTCGGACCAACAAGGCAGAATTCAATTTTTATTTACCTTTAGTACGTTTATACTAAAGAGAACTACATTATAACAATCAATAAAATTATTTTTATAAAAAATTTCAGTGAAGACAAAGTTAGGACCTAATTAGGACAATGAGAGGCAAATAAAATGGCCCTAAGCTACGCAAATCTTTTTAAAAATTTAACTAAGAGCCACACAAGTATAGCATTCTTCTACACGACATCATCATCTGCCTAGCCTTTTTCCAACTATGTTAGGATCGGCTTCCAGTCTAACCGCATGCAGTTAAATACCAGTGAATTACACGGAGCGACTGCCTATCTGACCTCCACAACCCAGTTAGTACCGGGTAATACGATACCCCTTGGTAACACTGGTTGTCAAACTTTTTGGGCTACTCACTACCTGTAACGACTGTCAAAGATCTACAATTGACAGCTGGGACCGACTGCTTAACGTGCTTTCCGAGGCACGGAGGTAACTCAGTATGTAATGGGTGGTGTCGCATGGAGAAACTGGCTAGCATAAACCGTAATTTTGGGACTGACCTGGTATGACGAAGCAAGCTTCTTCAGGGGCCCCTGTCCTTCGATGATGAATGTAGCAACCGCATAGGCTGGAGTCGATATACGTGTTCTATTTTGCTGAACACTTGAAAATTGTGATTTTTTGATTTTATAGGCTCAAGCTACCGGAGCGAGCTCTTAGCAAACGTGCGGGGAAGTGAGGCAACACCACAGCGTTCAGTGTTGCGCGCTTTTAAAAGCGTTTCGTTTTAGGCATGTCCCGTTTGGAATATGCTAGTCGATTAAGTATAAATCGATTTAAAAGAATGAAAAGAAAATACGTAGTATTTTGTGCTTACATATACAAAAGTATCGAACAGGTGGTCACTCATCCACAGACCAACCTAGGCAAGCACGGCTTAACCTAAAGATCGACTCGAGCGGCTGTTATTATTTAGCCACGAGCTCCTCATTCTTCTACACGAAAATGAGGATTCAACTCCTTTGAGCCATTTCAAAGAACTTTAACACCCATTTTCAAGCTTTTAGATAAACTTTAAGCAGATGTGAAGTTAAGATATTCTCTCTCATACTGTTGTAGTGCACACCGGGTTGCAGTAGTTGTAAACTGTTTACGAGTAAACTTGATAGTCGTAGGTTGAGACTGTAATAGAGAATTGAGTTATGAGTGTAATTCAGTCTTGGATCTTCTTTGTGAGGCTTTGATTGCCTCGTTGGTATAGTGGACTGTTGATAATGAGGTCCTGGGTTTGATTCCCAGGCAGAGCAAAGTGTTAATGGGCTTTTTCCATCAGGCATTTCCAGGAGCCACGGACCGCATTAGTCCAGCGTAGTGGATTACAACTCAATCGCTCTCATTAAGAAGAGGCTTGCATTGTCCTGGCAGTGGAACATTATAGGTATACGGACCATACTTTTGTGATCTTGAACAAATAGTTATGAACATCATTTTGGTGTTGATAAAACAACAATCTATGTTGTAATCACATACAACAAACTAGTGATTTTAAGTGAGTTTCTGTGAGAGGATGCATGAAAGATAAATAATAATAAAATAAATAACTTTTTCTTGTTAATTTTAAGTATTTTATTAGTACTTTTATCATTCCTTGTAGTAAATAATCATCATCATCATCATCAGCCTATTAATGTTCCCACTGCTGGGGCACAGGCCTCCTCTCTATGAGAGGGAATAATAGTAGAGTAGTAAATAATATCTTTCTCTCTTTCTTCTTTCCTGTGCAGTAGTTTGAATTTATTTATTAACTAGCTGACCCACGCAACTTCGTCTGCGTCACATAAAAGAGAAACAGCTCACAAAAGGAATACATTGTTCCCCGTTTTTGCAATATTTTTCATTTATGCTCCGCTCCTTTTAGTCGCAGCGTGATGTTATATAGCCTATAGCCTTCCTCGATAAATGGACTACCCAACACTGAAAGAATCATTCAAATCGGACCAGTAGTTCCAGAGATTAGCGCGTTCAAACAAACAAACAAACAAACTCTTCAGCTTTATAATATTAGTATAGATATAACACTTCATGCACAAAGTACAGACTAAATACCAACCTTTGAATGATGCAGAGACAAACAATGGTAGGTGTACATCTGAAAATAATTTAATTAATACTACGTTATACCACAAGGAAATACAAAACACTGTAATTATCTATCAAAATTTAAGGATTTAAAATGTCATTTTGTACATGTTTTCTAAAATAAATAAATAAAATGTAGATTTAATGCCTCAAAAATCTACATAAACTTTAGATTTAAGTAAGTACGTCTCGTACCTCATGTTGTTTCAAGATTCATAAAGTTTCATCTGATTAAAATGATACCCAGCTGTTTTAGGATAATTTAATATCTCTAAAAGCTTTTGCGCCAGCTGATAAAACAATAAGGTTTACCAAAACTTCTCACACATTAAAACTAAAGATACCTTCATAACGGAGTTTAATTATAAATATTTATTTTATCTACACCCATGCTATAAATCCTCTATAAAGGTATCTGAAACAGTTAGCTTATGGCCAACATTAAAACAGCCAGTGTCATAATAACCATTATAACACCCAAACGAGTGTTATAATGTTGTACTGAATTTCATTATGCAACTCGTTTTAAAAAAAGAACATCGAATGTGGTAGTGAATCGAACGTCTAGCACGTGCGATTCACTACCACAGCGCCGTAATTAAAAAAAAAAACTTATAGGTTAATTCGAATTCACGTCGTATCCCGCCATTTTTGTTCGACATTTGGATATTAGTATTGCATTATGTACTTTGTTGTTTACAAAAATGAGTGATACAAGCTTTGTGAATTTTGATAATTGAACAATCCAAAATGTAAATAATTATATTACTACCTATACACGGTTTGTTTGTATTAAATACAAGCAATTAATAAACTTTCCATGAATTTACATAGACTTCTTAGAACACTGCAACACCCTATGGTTTCAGAACCTTTTATGGAGGATTCATATCATGGATGTAGATAAAGTCTTGTATGCAACTGTACATAATTAGGTATTAAAACACTCATGTGATACTATTATCACACTCGGCTTCGCCTCGTGTGATAAACCCACATTCGTGTTTTAATACCCCTCATTATACAACAGTTGCATAAATAACTATTACTTACCACCTGTAGAAGACCAACAGTTAATAAAACCGATAGACAAAATGGTTTTAATGCTGCCCATGGGCCTCAGACGGTAAAGAAAAACATCGAACAAAAAAATTTGAAGATGTCACAAATGTGACATCTAGCAGTCCGCACTGGGCCCGCGTGGTGGATTTTAGGCAATTTTCTCTCACAGAGAGGAGGCCTATGTCCCAGCAGTGGGAACATTAATAGGCTGATGATGATGGGCGTCTGACTTGACTTTACATGCCGTCGAGAAATATCTTTCAGGCATGCTCAGGATTGGTTTCCACACGATGTTTTCTTTCATTTATAATTAAAATAATTTAAATCCAGTTCAAGAGCATCAAGTTTGGGTTGATAATTTAAACAAAACAGATACAAACATGAAATAGTTACCTAACAAAATACCCAAGGACCATTCCCCAAAACCGCAATTACATTAATTAAACTTAGTCTAGATCTTCGAGATCAAGTCCTCGCAGATCCCCAGACAGAGACAAGGACCACCTTAAGCTTTTACGCTGCATTGTGTTCCGACCCTAACCCCTCGGCCACGAGCTTCACGTTCAAGCGACGCGCGTCTTGCGAAAACATCAGCAGCCTTTAATACTGAGACACAAGCTTCCTCCTTCTGTAAAATCCCAGTAGGACATAATCTACCATGTGGGCCTGTGCGGGTTTGTGGATATAATAGATCTTCGATTTTTTTGTTGTAGGAGGTGACATGATCTCACGATGGTTTCTTTTATTGTTCTATAGCTCAGTGGTGATGTTCAGCCATGTGGTATCCGGCAGAGTAGAATAGAACCAACCCATTACTCACGGGTGTTGTATAGGGCGACTAATGTCTGAGGCAGAACACCTTGCGCCTCCGTAGACCAGAGAATGGGCACCAGCGTTTTCTGTTAGTCTTTCATCACTGCGATCTCCAATCCGCCTCCTAAGCGTGGAGATTACGGCAAATTCCTCCCATCATGGGAGAGGCTTATGTCCAGCAGTGGACGTTATGGGCTGTTGTAGTAGTAGTTAGTGGTGATGAAATAAACCACATGTATGTAGGATTAATTTTTAACTTTGCAACTGTAATAGGGTGTATAGTTTAGCATAATTCTAAACTGTGAAAATAAATAATAATTTATTGGAAAGAATAAACTAAGTTTACAAAAACTCTTAAACAAAAATGATTCTGAACGAGTGAAAGGTGAGGGAAATAAGGAAGATGGCGTGTAAAAGTTATAATAATCTGTTGTAATCTGTTATCTGGCGTTTTTCAGGAGATCCTACAAAATGAATGAATGAATGAATGAAATATTATCATTTATGAATGTCAGAAAGACACCGAGTCTGGGGAAATCTAAAAAAAGAAAGAGCATGCCTCGAGTCACTGTGACGCGCCTTGCAAAGCGTCGTTGGTTTTGCGTGCATTACTCATGCGACGGAAACAGATGACGAGCGGTTTCTCGCGTTAGTGAATCTTATGTGTTAGGCTAACAGCGCGGCAACCATGACTTGAGAAATGGTGCGACCCGTACGACCGGTGAATGTGGTATGACAATTCAACGTTGGCACTGACGCATTGAATAGCATCACCCGAGGTCATGAACTGGCCCTTAACCAGACTGTCGCAGACATTTGCAGAGAAAAGTATAATTTTGCAAGACATGTCGAGTCATGTCGCAATAAGTTTCAATAGCGGACAACTTGGAAATGTCCAATATTGCATTCTACGACACACTGTGAGAAATGAAAATACTTTAAGAAAATTGTGAAAACTTCGCTTTCTATTGTTTTTGCATTTTGCGAAGGAGTATGCTTTCATGTACGTCTTGTAGTTTTTATTTATTAAGTATTTTTGTCTCAGTTGTAAAATTGTAGAGGTGGTGTGACAAGAATGGATAAAGAAAGGAATGAGTATATTAGAGGAAGTTTCAAAGTTGCGTCAGTTACAGGAAAAAAACGGGCAAGAGCGAGACGGACTCGCGCACCGAGGGTTCCGTACAAACATTTTAAAGGACAAACTTTGCTGTGCGATCCTTAGAAACAACTATTGGTCCAACCGCATTATATAATAAGTTTGTAATAGTAAAGTCGCTTTTTTTTGTTATTAAACTACATTTTTACGATTTTCAGACTTTTACCTTTACATATGTTGTATGACCTTGCTTTTTGCCAAATTTCGTGATTCTAGGTGAACGGGAACTACCATTATAGGTTTTCGACCCAAAACCTATAGTGTACTTCCGGTTAACCTAGAATTGTCAAATTGTCAATTTTGGTTAAAAAGCAAGGTCTTACAGCAGAAGTAAAGGGGAAAATCCGAAAAAAAAAAAAAACCGGCCAAGTGCGAGTCGGACTCGCGTACGAAGGGTTCCGTACCATTATCTATACATTAGACAAAACGGCAAATAAATCACGTTTGTTGTATGGGAGCCCCCCTTAAATATTAATTTTATTCTGTTTTTAGTATTTGTTGTTATAGCGGCAAGAGAAATACATCATCTGTGAAAATTTCAACTGTCTAGCTGTCACGGTTCATGAGATACAGCCTGGTGACAGACAGACGGACAGACGGACAGACAGCGAAGTCTTAGTAATAGGGTTCCGTTTTTACCCTTTGGGTACGGAACCCTAAAAAATTTAAAAATTAAGGTAAATTTTGGTACTTACAAGTTTTAGTAGACGAACAAGAAAGTGATCTTATAAGGGTTCCGTTTTTTCCTTTTGTGGTACAGAACCCTAAAATGAAAGGAAGTCGTTTGTCCAACCTTCGGATATTACAGGCTAATTTGTATTAATTTTATTATTTACACATGATGTTAGCATCACGCCTGAATAAATCCATGATTCGGGATGTATTATTATTAATTGAAGAGAAACAAAGCAAGTCAAGATAACTCTTGCTAACTGTCTACGCCACTGCTTGACCAATCATCAACGCTTAAAATCACGTCATGTCTGCGGCGCATCGGTTGACCAATGGCCGCTCCCGAATATCGCGTCATATTCAACAGCCAATCGTCGAAGCAGATTCTCACGCGATCATGGCTCGCAAGCGACACCTCCGCACACAATCTTTACCACTTACCGCACTTACCATACAACGCCACACCGGCATCGTCCAAAATCCAAAAATACTCTGTTAATTGCCATCTTTTAAATTAATCGTTCCAAATATCTGTTGTATAATCTGCTAACTAAACTATTAAAATCATTAGAGTTCAAAACCAAAGTATTTCTTTTGTTCTATCCCGAACACTTACATATTATTATTCTTCCTTATACTTAAAATGTCACTTATTATCATTTCTCCCTACTCAGCTGACAGAAAATACAGCCAAGCAGTAATAAATATCGTGAATACTTTATAATACGACCGCGGTACGTGATCTGGACGAGGTCCAAGTTCCGAAGCAGTTTACTCTTGTTTCACTAAGCGGTGATAGTCAAGAGTTTGTGTGCAAATTAATGTGGCTAGAAAGATTATTTAAGTGAGTATGTGTAGTTTCTGCAGACATAAACTCATGGTTTTTTTCTGAGGGCGTAAGCAGAAACCATAGAAAGTCACCGACTCTTTAAATACTCCTTGCGAGACCTACTAAGAACCTGACCTTTCCGCTAAACGTCAAAAGAGAATGTGACAGCGGCGGCTTAATAATAGGGTCCCGTTGGTTATCTTTCGGGTACGGAACCCTAAAAAATGACGTGTAATAGTTTAAAAAAAACTTATTTGCAAAAAAAAAACATCATTTATCAAATTAATGTTTCTATCGGAACACTGTAAGTGTTTCGCTAATAAGTAGTGACAAGATAATTCGCGGGCTGTACATCGTAAGACAGGCGGTTTATGTGGATATTAATTTCCCCTTAATTATCAACATGTGTCTCCAGAGAGTGTACAAAGTGTTCATCAGATTGGTTCTTTGAGTCGCATTAAATAAAGTTTGAGTAGGAGTTTAAAGAATAAAGAAAGAGGCCACGGACGGGATGGAGGAATGTGGGAAGACAACCGACTATAGTCTCCGCCATTTAGGTAGGGAATAAAGGTCATTGCTCTTTCCTTAATTTCTCTGAGTAGGTACCCCGACAATACATTATGAATCGTTTTTAGGGTTCCGTAGTCAACTAGGAACCCTTATAGTTTCGCCATGTCTGTCCGTCCGTCTGTCCGTCTTCGCTTAATCTCTGTGACCGTTAGCACTAGAAAGCTGAAATTTGGTACCAATATGTATATCAATCACGCCGACAAAGTGGTAAAATAAAAATTGGAAAAAAATGTTTTATTAGGGTAGCCCCCTATATGTAAAGTGGGAAGTGATTTTTTTTTTATTTCATCCCTAACGTGTGATATATTGTTGGAAAGGTATTTAAAAATGAATACGGGTTTTCTAAAATAATTTTTTGATAATGTCAATAATTTCGGAAATAATCGCTCCAAAAGTAAAAAACAATGTGTCCCCCCCCCTCTAACTTTTGAACCATAAGTTTAGAAAATATGAAAAAAATCTGAAAAGTAGAACTTTATAAGGACTTTCTAGGAAAATTATTTTGAACTTGATGGAAACAACAGTTTTTGTACAAAAAAGACAAAAAGTTGTACAAAATAATTTCTGGACTAAGTTTGTAGTATATTCGTATATGCAAGCATTTTTACATAATGGATACCCACCTTTAAACTCATAAGTGGGAACACTTATTGTGACGGACGGGAAACTACGGAACCCTACACTGAGCGTGGCCCGACACGCTCTTGGCCGGTTTTTATTACTAGAAAAAGTCAAGGATCACGATAAAGGTAGTTTCGGGACAAGTTTATGACATAATTTCTGTTTTCGGAATTATGTATTTGAATAAATGAACTCGGGTTAATAACCTTTATTCCCTACTTTGTTACTCAAATTTGAAATTCGACGGCATTTTTTTTTTATTTTAAGAGCGGGACCAATCTACTAAAGAAATTGACATAAAAATATTAATTTAGTAAACTCATCCCGCGGGATCGAAATGAGCGGGATCACTACTAAAGAGCCCATAATTTAGGTGGACAAACGATCTTATAAAAGTGGCCGGAAGAAAGAGCCCATAATTTAGGTGGACAAACGATCTTATAAAAGTGGCCGGAAGAAACTAGATAGCCATGACACTAAACTGCCAAAAGTGGAGAGATTTGAAAGAGACCTACACACAGCATTGAGTGACCAAACGGCTGATGAAGAAAAAAGAGTTTAAAGCTAGAGTGATTGTGACGTGACGAAGCTCACGCGGTGGAATCAAGTAATTTAAGTGCTTGATGCTGGACGTAAGTCGGGTCGCATGTCGTATCGCCTAAGGTCGTGGACAAGTATAAGGGAAATCCGTCAGAATTCAAGAAGCTCAATTTTGTTCTCGTTTGTTTCCATCCAGGAACAAAATGAACAAAATTGATTAAAATTCAATTTTTCTGCAATTATGATAATCATTCTAATGACTAAATTGTAATCTTTTATGATTGAATCAGAAATGAAGACATCCGCAAGAGAACCAAGGTTACCGACGTAGCCCGAAGAATAGGCGTGACGACAGTATCAAAAAATTGCAAATCTATTTAGTCCGTCAGTTAGAGTATTGGAAATTAATGGACACGTATTTTTTGTTTTTGTGAATCAATGAAAATTTACAAAGATAAAACGCATCAAAACTCGGGAGTGGGGGCTCGTGACGTCAGAACTAGTTAAAAATTATACCTAGGCGTGACGTATTGAGAATTTTAAAAGCGTCATATCTTCGTCAATTTTGGTTTACGTAACAAAAGAAAAAACACGGGTCAGATATTTTTTGATAATCTAACTGACGGACTAATTAGTTTTTTTTTGTCGTCTCGCCTATTGTCAAACTTAAGTGGCAGTGGACAGGGCACATTGTGTGCCGGACGGGCGTTATCCGCTGATGGCGTGGATACGTGTACCTGGTGGTCTGCCTATACCCTATTATTACCGGGCGCACGCTTGTACTATACTTCGCCGCCAGACGGCGCTGACGTCCTACACCTAAATAACTGTAGCTGATCATTCTTCGCTATCTCGGGCGTAGACCTAACGAGGGGGATAGGGGTTACTGGGAAAATAAGACACTTATTTAACTTTCATGACTGTACAGGAAGCGATTTCAGGACTATTCGCGCACTACTTATTCACTGTTTCTTCTATATATTTGCAGTACTGATGACTACGATTCTAAGAAAAGTTGAGTTTACTAAGGTACTCCAGAACTTTACTATAACGAGGACCCTGATTTCGCTTCCTGATTTCGGAAAACTTTAATGAAAATTTGATTATGGAAATGTACAATCTTTCTGCAGATTACAATTTTGAGCTTATGTTTAAACACATTATATACATCACCACACTTCTACATAACGTTATTTACTTATTGACATAAAAACAACGAATATCTTTATTAAACTGTGGAAATTATTTCCATAAAACCAGACAACTTTTCCAAAAGTGTCTGGAGGAAGGATCTTTCAGGCTGAATTACACGAAAACTGTTGCTGTGACTGTAAGTATATAATTGCCATATACGAGACGAGTATATGGCCCATCTAAAACTGTTACTTATTTTTTCGTGTCTGTATTTTTCAGCCTGTAACGATCCTTCAACTGTAAATCTGTAAGACAATTTTTTCTCGTTTTTGTCGAATATGGCCGCGCTAGACCGTCATAATCTCGTCTAAGTGGTTCAACTATAAGCTAAGTTATAAAAAAAAGACTATATCCAGGCCTAGGTCGCAACCTAGGCTACCTAGACTTCACGAAAACGTTAAATTATACTAAAAAACTCCACTTGCGAGCCTATAATTATGTGTCTAGCGCGTCTGTAAATTACTGTCTAACTATTCTAAATCACTGAAGGCACTTGTTATATACCACTATATTGCCCATACACTGACTTTACACTGTTTTTTAACTATAAAGCAACACTATATGTGTTGGATTGGTGACGTTCATCGCGAACACATTGCTCGCAGAACAGATGGCCGATGGGGCCGAAAAGTTCTGAAGTGGCGACCGCAAACCGGAACACAACGTTGTTGGAAGGCCTGCCACTAGGTGAACCGATGACCTGGTGAAAGTTCGGGAATCCGCTGGATGCGAGTCGCACGGGACCGGTCAATATGGCGACACTTTGGGGAGGCCTATGTCCAGCAGTGGACGTCTTTCGGCTGAAATGATGATGATGATGATGAATCTTTTATGTAAATAATATTTTTAAATGTCGACTTTCAGTTAATATGATTTCGAAAGCTTAATTATACATAGCTCTTGATAACTCCGGAAAACGAACTCATGAAAAAATTAAACTTCAAATTCCTTTCTAGCGGCAATAAAAAGTTCGTTCTTTATACCACTTATTCAGATTACATCGAACTGTGAACTTGATCGTTCGAACTCAAACATAGACTTAACACAAAGGCGGATCTTTTACTGGTACACGATGCAAAGATACTCACACAGAGTCTGAATGTTACAAGCTATTTTGCTTTTAAATTGTCAGCCTGAGAACGAACTAAATATCGTGCAGATTAAGATGTTTGCGGCACTACACTTTTAGTATAGCCTTTGACATAGTTCAACAATGGTGCCGATTCCCTTGTTTACAAACTAAACCAAATTTAAGTTCAGTGCATCTTTTTCTTTCTATTTCATTAAGAAAAGGACAGAAGATAAATTTTAGTTACGTTCTGTCAAATTAATCAGCGCCATACAAGTTTACGCGATTAAAAAGTTGACTACTAAAATTACATCAAATTACGTCAGGTGCTGACTAATTTGACAGGATTAAACTAATATTTATCTTCTGTCCTTTTCATAATGAAATAGAAAGAAAAAGATGCATTCAACTTAAATTTAGTTTAGTTTGTGAACAAGGGAATCGGCACCAATGCCAGGCAAAGCCATGTCAGGCGTTTTCGTTGGTGTCGATTCTGTTGTGCACAAACTAAACTTAATTTAGGCTATTGCTAACTTTTTCTCTCAAATAAAACGAGAAAGAGACGGACGTAATTTAGGGCTGTCAAATATAGTTGAAACTAATATTTCCATACAAATCAAGGGTGCACGTAAAATCATGTCGACTAAAAACACGGTGAAGCGCAAGGCATAAACTAGTTTGACATCTCTAACTTAGTTCATAGCTATAGCCGTCCTTTTCGCGCACTGCATTTTAGTAAAAGATAGCAATAGCCTAAATTAAGTTTAGTTTGTGTACAACAGAATCGACACCATTGTTGTTGTTGTCGTTTCCATGGGCGGCATAAATATTCTGACACCAGGTTAGGCATTAACCACACAAAAATATTCTGACACCAGGTTAGGCATTAACCACACGAAAAAGAAAGACGAAGAGTTTAACGATAACTTAATAAAATCAAAGATTAGCTGATAGTCAGTCATGCTAGTGGCTAAATAACGGCCGCTCTGATCGATCTTTACGTTAAGCTGCGCTTGCTTAGGTTGGTCCGTAGATGAGTGACCACCCATTGCATACCGATTTCCTTCTATGCCTTGGAAAGCACGACAAGCCGACGTCCCGGCTGTCATTTGTAAATCTTTGGCATGTTACACGTCATAGTCTGTGGTCCGATAGTCTGACAAACAGTTTCAAGGGGTATCGTCTATTTGTTATTAGCCTATTATATCCCACTGCTGGACAAAAGCCTCCCCTATTCCATTCCAACTCTCCCAGTGTTTGGCCTCCTCAGGGTCAATTAGTCAGGAACGCGTCCAAATCGTCACGGATCGTATTACCCAGTACTAACTGGGTCGTGGAGGTCAGATAGGCAATCGCTCCATGTAAAATACTGGTATTCAGCTGCATCCGGTTAGACTGGAAGCCGACCCCAACATAGTTGGGAAAAGGCTAGGCAGATGATAAGTAGAAGTAAATCAGATAAAGCAAATAAAACAAAGCTAAACTTGTCTAATCTATACTCTAAGTGTACAACCAATAGCTGTGCATTAATTAAATTTGTTCATGAAAGATTATAAGAAAGTTTTACTGCGGGGGTAATTACATCGGCTTTTGGCCAGATCACAGTATGTTGGAAACTTTGCATAGATTAAGGGAAAAGCGCCATGCCCAACAAAATTTGAATTTTCTTACGTTTTTTGCAATTTTCAATTGGATGGCAAAGGCCTCCTGGCCTATGACCAGCGTTGGGACGTTCTGGTTTCGATACTCGGGTCGGACAAATTGTTTATCTATTTTACTATTTATGTACACACAGTAAACAAAAGAGGAAAATACTTTAAAAATATGAATACAAAGGAACTGCTTATTTCTTTAGAAATTTCTGCCAGCAGACCTGCAAAAGGAGAAATGAAAAAGAAATGTAGACAATAGTGTGTGAGAAGAGGAAGAGAATAGAGATTAAGTGCCTTTCCTAACTTAACCTATTAAGATATATACACATATAAGTAAATATTAATATATTATACTTATAAAAATACATAATGCTAAGATATATAGACTAATAAATATAAATATGTATATAATAAATCATGGAGGGGTGGGGGGAGGGGGGTAGGGGGAAGGGGGAGTAGGGGGAGGAGGGAGTAGGGGGAGTGGGGGAGTAGGGGGAGTGGGGGGAGTAGGGGGAGGGGGGGAGTAGGAGGAGGGAGGTGTTATTGGGGTTTTCCATCAGGAATTTCTGAGTAGCTAGATTCTGGACTAGTGCCCGGTTGATGGCAATAGGCTCGCCCCCTATTACAAGGGACTTAAACATAAATGGCGAAATGTGGGTTTACTATTAGGTACACCTCTGCCGAACTCTTTAGGGATTACAGGTATGATGTTATGTTACGTAGATATTTCTACTTGTGCAATTCAATCAGTCATCAACATACAACAACATTCAAACCTGCAAACTGCAAAAAAGCGGCCAAGTGCGAGTCGGACTCGCCCATGAAGGGTTCCGTAGCAGCAAGTTGCATAATATAAAAGTTCTTGTAGTTCGTTGTAACTTTGATAAAAGTTCTTGTAGTTCGTTGTAACTTTGATCGATGTTTTAATAATAATTGCGGTTTACGATTTATGACGTATTAAAAAAAAAACGACTTACTAGATCGATCTCTTTCAAACAAATTTTCGGATGAAGTTGACATGGTTATGTACGTCATATATTTTTTTCAGTTTTATAATTCTCTTATTTTAGAAGTTACAGGGGCCGGGTACAAACATTTTACCACTTTGGAAGTGTCTCTAGCGCAAACTATTCAGTTTAGAAAAAAATGTTATTAGAAACCTCAATATTATTTTTGAAGACCATAGATAACCTACACGTAAGGGTTTGATGAAAAAAAAAAAATACTGTTTTTTTTTCTATTTTTGTTTGAAAATCTTAATGTGGTTCACAGAATACATGTACTTACCAAGTTTCAACAGCATAGTTCTTATAGTTTCGGAAAAAAGTGGCTGTGACATACGGACGGACAGACAGACAGACATGACGAATCCATAAGGGTTCCGTTTTTTGCCATTTGGCTACGGAACCCTAAAAAGGATATAAATTTTAATTTTGCATCTTATTGCATGATCTTAATCATCTGCCTAGCCTTTTCCCAACTATGTTGGCGTCGGCTTCCAGTCTAACCGGATGCAGCTGAATACTAGTATTTAACATGAAGCGACAGCCTATCTGACCTCCACAATTCAGTTAGTACTGGGTAATACGATACCCCTTGGTAAGACTGGTTGTCAAACTTTTTGGGCCACTGACTACCTGTAACTGTAACAACTGTCAAAGATCTACAAATGACAGCCAGGACCAACAGCTTTACGTGCTTTCCGAGGCACGGAGGAAACTCGGTATGTAAGGGAAAGACTGCACGTCTTTATTCATGACCCCCTTTACTATGTGCGACAAAGAACTACGTTAATACTGACTTAGGAAGTTTTATTTAAAACTAGTTTCTTAGCTGTTAAGAGTCTGTTTTGCCTCAAGGAAACTGAATTGGATTGTGAGCTTAACAACTGGCAAGTTTTGTGTTAAACTATGTGTTATTACTGAACTAGTTTTTTAGTTGATACTGGTTTTTAGCAGGGTAAAGTTGGAATAAGGAAGTTAACTCTTTAATATTTGGGAATAAGATTGACAGACGATGATTCTTTATTGTTTATTTCAGTCTTGGTTGCTTTTACGAAGCGAGGCATCATATCCGCATAGCCTTGTCCAAATGTTGGAGTCGTCTACCAGAAGCTGAAACTAACAAGTACCAGTATTAAATAAGGAACCTATTTTTTTACTTATTAGCGACCGTCACGCGGTTTCACCCGCTTAGTTCCCGTTCCCGTGAGAGTACGGGGATAAAGTATAGCCTATGTTACTCAAGGTGAATGTAGCTTTCTAATGGTGAAAGAAGTTTTGAAATCGGCGCAGTAGATTTTGAGTTTATTTATTACAAACATACATACACACAAAAATACAAATATTTCCCCTTTATAATATTAGTGTAGATATAAGTGTAGATGAACACAAAATACTTAAAAGGACATTAGACTGACATAAAAGAGCGCAAAGATACTGCTTATTTCATAAGAAATTCCTTCCAGTATAGTCTTGCGAGAGCCTATCTGACCTCCACAACCCAGTTAGTGCTGAGTAATACGATACCCCTTGGTGTCATTATTGAGGTAAATCCAATATTATTGGACTGGTTGTCAGACTTTCGGACCACTGACAAACTGTAACGACTGTCAAAGTTCTACAAATGACAGCCGGGAGCCGAGCCTTGCTTTCCGACACACGGAGGAAACTCGGTATGTAATGGGAGGACACCCATCCACAAACCAACCTAGGCAAGTGCGGCTTAGCCTGGGTATCAACCAGAGCGAGCGGCTGTTATTAATTAGCCACGATCTTACTAGAACTTCACAAAAAAACCTGGATTATTCCAAACAAACTGAATAGCGTGTGTACATTTCACCTGATCCATTTAATAATACGTAGTAATTTAATAATTATATTAATCTTCAGCTAATTATATTATCTTCACATGATAACGTAATTACGTGATTATTATTACAGTTCGTTGAAAGCTTATTAATACCCGACAGCGTGACAGTAAAGATACTGTGTGAGACTGCACGAACAGACTCACGATGTCCGCGATTACGCGGAGCCCTAATCAAAATATATTTGTCCAAATTGACAAAGGAAAAACAACTATTCAATACACTTACCATCACGTTGGTACCGGTGATGTGACGTAGTCCCTGGTTCCGTCTTATCTGGGTGGGGTGTAAGTATAACTGTGGTTTGTGTGGTGTATGTGTAGTTATGTGAGATTACAACGGTTCCATGGACGCCCAGCGCGTACCGACGTCTTTCTGGACAAACCTTCCTATCACACACGTGGCAACCCTCACCAATGTCCAACTGAATTTTATCCCGGTTTGCTAACCCAATCGGGGATGTAATAGTCCAACACTGAATTTAGGAAATTACCGGCGTTCAAATGACACAAACAGGCCGGACATAACCAAAAAAATCACTCGCGGTCAAGACCCAAAATGGCGAGATTTCTCAATTTTCACTCAATTATCAACAAAATATCAAACACCGATCAAGATGGTATCGGATTAACAATAACTCAAAGTTTTCAACCAATAACTACGCGACAGCGTGTACCAAAATTACAAGCACGGAGCGGCCATCTTTTCAACCAATATAGCACTGACAAGCAAAACGTCATCGCACCACAGACAACGAAACGTAATCTGTCAAACGTCAAAAAAGGTGCGTTCAGAACTTGGTGGATGAAACAGATACAGTTATGTTTTTCATATCATATAACATTATTATTCCCTTTATTCATTTCATTACATATTTTTAACATTTTTAAATATTTCAATACAAAACACTATAAAAAAACATTTAAAAATATAAAAAGTAGTAGCCCACCAGCGTTGGGAACAGGGTCCGAGCTGCCGCTGGTCAGGATTCTTGAGAGAGGAACCTCCTAAGAATACGTGCCGTGTCCAGAAGTACTGCTTTCTGAATCAAGCCCTTGATCCAGCTGCTTGATCGAGGCTCCTGGCTATTAAGCCATTGGCCAACATGACTATCGGCACAATGACTGCTGTATTCACGTCCCATATGTCAACAACTGTTTATCTTTCTCTGCTTTCACGAGGTTCTCATCATGCGGGACCGTTATATCAACATTCATTGTGCGACGCTCCAATCGATCTATCACCACAATGTCAGGCCTATTGACAACAACAGTCCTGTCAGTGGTAATAGGTCGATCCCAATACAACGTGATATTACCACTATCGAGAACTGGGTCGGGCGCATACCTATAGTATAGCACTTCTGATCCCACAAGGTTGTACTTCAAAGCAAGTTGCTGGTGGATAATCCTGGCAACGAGGTTGTGTCTATGCAAGTACTCTCCGTTAGCCAGACTAGAACACCCAGAAATAATGTGTCGGATCGATTCTCCCGGACGGTGGCATGCCCGACATATGTCAACCATGCCATCTTTCACAATGTATTTCCGGTAGTTATTCGTCATCATAACTTCGTCCATTATTGCACAGACAAAACCTTCAGTTTCCCCGAAATATATTATTATTTTTATTATATTATTTTTGGCCCGGCTGTCATGTGTAGATCTTGTGGTGTGTAGTGGACCGAAAGTGTGACAACTAGTCGTACCAAAGGGTATCGTATTACCCGCACCAAGGCAGATAGGCCATAACATAATTTATGCTATTTACCGTACCCATTTACATTGATAACTCTTTTTGCAAAGATGGTTTTTCACCAACGGGTATCGTATTAAGCAGTAATTTGTTGTGGACGTCAAATAGGCAATCGCTCCATATATAATACTGGTATTCAGCTGCATTCAGTTAGTCCATCATGGCCATCTAGCCTAAAGTACATTACTATACTATCAAAATGCGGTTACTGGACACCCCACCCCGCTTTTTTTTTTTTTTTTTTTTCGGATGGGAAATCATCAAATAACTCCTCCCGCTATGGGCGGAGCAGGAGGGAGTGTCAGACTTTTACTGACTAAAACCCATCCATGTTCCTTCATCGCCCTTTGTGTTCCGGGGCCACGGTATCTCTTTCGAATAGTCCCGCGACCCCGGCAGGGATCGGGCCTTACGGACCCCTTCCCTTTTGCTGACTCTCTTTGAGGCGCGCGTGGAACACGAACGCGCCGTCGACACGGCCTGTCGTCATGAGACGGATGGACGGCGAGCTAGCCCATAGCCCAACGTCCACAGGCCCGCGCCTACGGTGGCCGGAGGCCACGTGGTGGTGGCCCCCGACGCCCGGGGCGTCTCCCGCGGCGGCCGGGACGTTGAGAGGTTCTCTCCCTCTCACGTTCACCCCGCGTGTCATCGCTTCGGCCGCCGCCTCGTGCGACCTCCCCTGTGCCAGCACCAGCGTGTCGTCAGCGTACCACACTACGCTGACACCGCTAGGGAGGTCGGCGCGCAGCACCCAGTCGTACCCGACGTTCCACAAGGGCGGCCCTAGGACCGATCCCTGCGGAACACCGCACGACATCTCTCGCCGGTTCCATTCTCCGCTGCGACCGGGGTAGATGACGGCTCTGTCCGTCAGATAGTTTCCGACCACTCGACGGAGGTAGGTTGGCACCCGGTGATACCGGAGTGCCTCCCTAATGCAGCTCCAGGGCATGGAGTTGAAGGCGTTGGCGATGTCGAGAGACACCGCCAAGACAACCCCACCCCTGGAAACCGCATCCCCCGTCGTGAGGGCTCTCACGCGCATGATGGCGTCCACCGTAGAGCGCCCCTTGCGGAAACCAAACTGGTGTTCCGCAAGGTCCGATCCAGTCCCCGCAAGGTGCTCGGCGAGGCTGTTTGCAATGATTCTTTCAAAGAGCTTGCCCACCTCGTCGAGCAGCACCACGGGCCGGTATGCGGACGGAGAGTCCGCAGGGTGCCCCGGCTTCCGGATGAGGACCAGCTTCCCCGTCTTCCAAAGAAACGGGAACTGGCCTCTCTCCAAGCATGCGCTTAGTAGCCCCTCCAGTCGGGGCCCAAGGGCCTCTGAGGCCAGGACCCAGGCTTTGCCAGGCAAGCCGTCGGGTCCCGGGGCGGTATTTTTGGCACTGAGCCTGCGATGACACGTGGTGACAGAGCGGGGCTAGCGAACGAAATGTCCACTACCGACTCGCCCCGCATCCGCACACACGTGGGGAAAGAACCCCGATTTAGGACGACCAGGCCCTTCTCCAGGGCCCAGTCTTCCACCATCCTTCCCCGCACGTCTGTGCAACGAGAACCCCAAGCCAAGTTTTTGGCATTGAAGTCCCCAAGGACAAGCACGGGGAGGGAATGGTTTCCGACGACAACACTCAACTCTGCGAGAGAGTTGTGGAACTCGGCGAGAGTTCGGCTCGGGGAGAAGTAGACACCCACCACTGCGATCTCCCCGAACCGGGCTGCTACGCACCCCCGACCCCTCCTGACATTTTCAAGGGTCGGAGTACCGGCGGCGGCCGACGACACTATGGTCACTGAGCCGCTAAGGTCCGCCACCCAGTCTTCCCTGGGCAGGACGAAATACGGCTCAGCGACCACAGCAATGTTGATCAACCACTGCGCCATGCTCTGGAGCAACAGATCGCGCAGTGGTTGATGTTCGCTTGGAGGAAGCGTAATGGGGCCGTTATTGGCACTCCATTAACGCTTCCTCCCTGGCCCCCTGCGAGGGCCCCTCTGCGGTGGCGACAGCGGCAGCGGTGGCAGCGGTGGCAGTTGCGGCTGCGGCGGTGGCGACGATGGTGGTGGCGGTGGAGGGCCTTCCCTTGCCTCTGGTGGCCTTGGTGGGCGGAGCGCAGGCCTTGCTCCCAGCCCGGTGATCGGCCGGCTTGCCGGCCGCTGCACATGCACCGCAGTGCGGCGTGGCGCAGCAAGCTGCGGACACATGACCGGGCTGACTGCAGCGGAAACAGAGTCCGCTGCGGTCAACCTCCGAGGCGCACTGTACTGACACGTGGTGTCCCACGTGGCAGCGATAGCACCTCAGAGGTCTGGGCTCCAGCAGCTTTACCTGCGCTGAGACCCAGCCCACCAGTAGCCTTCGGCCCTCCACAATTGTTTTGGCCGCCGTCACGGGGCAGCATACCGTAACAGTATGCATACCCGTGAGGTCCGGCCGTAGGGTGCCTGCCCTGACCTGCTCAGCAGGGCACCCACCGGACCTGGCGACGGTGGCCACCACCTCCTCCTTTGTCATTGAGTCGTCCAGACCCAGGATGCGCAAGAATGCGCATCTGACGGGTCTGGACACTCGGGCGTCGTCCGCGTTCAGGGACGCTCTGAGCTTTTCAGCTAGAGCGTCAGCGGACGACCCGCTGGTTTCACCGGGGATCTCCAGCATACGAGCCCCTGTCGCGGTGACTTTAAGCTGGAGGCCCCCGGTGATCCCGAGCTCTCCGACATCCACCGTCTCCTTCGCCTTTGCCAGCAGGTCGCGGTAGGACACGCCCCTCTTTTCCGCGTCCGGCTGTAGTGTAATCACTACAGCTGCGGTCTTCGGGGCGCGGAGCCAAGCCGCGATCTTTCTCGCCCTGTGCTGGCGCTGCCGCTCCTTATTACGGGCCTTTTTGGCCGCCTTCCGCCCCTTCTGTTTCTCCCCGACTACCTGCCATCCAGCTTCAGCCGAAGGAGGTGTAGGGGCCTGGGGGGCGGTGGCGGCGGCGGCGGCTGGCGTGCCGCTGGCGCTGGCCCACTCGCCGCTGGCCCATACGCCGCTGGCGCTGGCGCCGGCACAGTCTCCGCCTGTGCGGCCGCCTTGCCCTTCCTCCTCCTCCTGGGCGCCTTCTTAGTTCTAGTTTCGCCGGAGCCGACTTTCCAGGGGGGGGTGCCGCAGCTCTGCCGGAGGACTGGCTCGACGGCACAGGCCCAGGTGTGGCAGCCGCAGCAGCCGCGTATGACGCCGTGCTCGGCATCGTGCTCGGGCCCGCGATTGCCTTGTTTGCACCCTGAGGGGGGCGCAGGACGATTCCCTCCAGGACGGAGAACCGCGCCTGCAAGGACGCCAGCTCCTGTCGAACCAGGTTCAGGACCTGGCTCTCCACCGGCATGGGCTCGGCTTGTCGCTGCTGCTGCTGGTGATGGCCCCCTTTCGGAGGCGCAGCGCGGGTGCCGGCCTCGCGCAGACTGGCCAGGTCTGCGTGGAGCTTGGCATTCTCCTTTTGGAGAACTTCCATGGCGGCCGTTAGGCGGGCCAGCTCCACGCGCAGTTTGGCCACCTCCTCTCCACCTATCGGAGGAGGAGGAGGGGTAGGCCCCGCAAAGTTGGCCACTGCTGCCGCCATGATGGAGGCGGAAGCCCCGGGTATGGCCTTGAGTTTTGAAGATGTCTTCACCTTCAAGGCCACGCCCTTTATCGCGGCTTCCACCGCCTTTGTGAACCTGGCCTTACGCTCCGCCTCGGAGCCGCCAGGTGCACCCGCCTCGTCGCCCGACCCGGGAGCAATATTGCCTGGATGGCGCCCCTCCTCGGCCAGCCTTGCTGACGCCTCAGACCTCACGGAGCCAGAAAGCCCCCTCCCCTTGCCCCGGATCCCACCACGCTTATTGGTGGAGATCTTTCGGGCTGAGGCCTCCTTCTCTCCGGATGACGACCCCCGGTCGCCATCCCGCCTGGGCCGCTTGCGGAAGAACTTGCTGTTCTCCGCTGGCGTCCCGGCCCTCACGCGGCGGTAGCTCTCTGAGCCTCCCACGCTCGCATCGCTGGATGCGACGTCGGACTCCGACCCCGCATCCCTCCTCCTCCTCTGTCTCCCTCTCTCCTTTGCCGTTGCCGGCGTTGTTGTTTTTTTTTTGTTGTTTTGTTTAATTCTTCCATAACTATTCCCACGAGTGTGGGGGAAATAAGGCTTAATCTAGGTAGAGACCCCTGTACCTAGAAGGGCAGATTTAAGCATTTGTTACTCGCCATGGGGGTCTGCAGGTACCCTGGCGAGGAGTGCACTAGCGACTGATTTGTTCCATGGAACACCCGTCAGCCATACATCCCCTCGCGGTGCGTCGCCACTTGGGATTATGGGTAACTTTTTATAGAGGTTTTCTACCTCGCGGTCCGGGCGGTTAAGCCAAGACGGTTGGTCCTGAAAGGACCCTACCATTGTCAGATTCATTAGCCGCGGCGGTCACATTCCCCGGGGGATAAAAGAAAACTCTCATTTCCTCTCATTCCCCGGAGAAGGATACCGCCGCGTCCAGGGTGCACCGGCCCAGCAGCTGCTCTTCCCTCCAGACGTATCGAGAGGGACCAGCAGCCGCCAGACACACGTGGAGGACTTCTGACATCGCACCCCACACCTCACCCCCTATTCTTATATGACTGCCCTTTTTTTTGTATGGGAAATAATCAAATGACTCCGCCCGCACTGGGCGGAGCAGGAGGGAGTGTCAGACTTTTACTGCCTAAAACCTATCCATGTTCCTTCATCGCCCTTTGTGTTCCGGAGCCACGGTATGTCTTCCGAACAGTCCCGCAGCCCCGGCAGGCATCAGTCCTTGCGGACCCCTTCCTTTTGCTGACTCTCTTTGAGGCGCGCGTGGAACACACAGCCACTCCTCAAAGAGGGGACTTATCGCCCCTATTGTGGCGCACGGGGTTGCGACAGTCGCTCTTTCCATGTCGCCATGAGATTACGGGATGACTCTGCCCTCTGGAGTATAGATGTGGTCTAACGTGGTGGTGCCTAACTTGTCGCCAAATTTTGGGCTGATTCAATTTAATTTGTCATCGTCACGCTGTTTAGAACAGTCTAAACATATAGATTAATAATTTTGAATGTTAACAATAATAGTAATAATTTTAGTAAGTAAGCTTGCAACACTGTATTGTGCTATTTTTTTCTTTGTGTTGTGGCAATACTTTTTTTTCTTTGTCTGATTGCTACGTGAAACGGTGCACACACTCTTGACTGTATTTTTTATTTTTACAATAAACTCATTAAGTTTTAATTTTCCACGCATTTTATTTCGTACACACGCTAAGAAGATGAAAACACTGTCTCTCATCTAAGACAAAGACGTCCCATAATATAGAGAGAACGCCATAACAGCCCTTAAATACCACCACAATTAGTAACATCACAGAACCACATCAAAGTCTATTCGTCCGGGAAGTCCTCACTATAATGCCGGGTAATAAACCCGCTTACATTTGAACCTACTATAAACGATGGCTTACAACCATTGCCGTTATAATAACTATCAAAG
This sequence comes from Xestia xanthographa, assembly GCA_905147715.2. NCBI lineage: Eukaryota > Metazoa > Arthropoda > Insecta > Lepidoptera > Noctuidae > Xestia > Xestia xanthographa. Next base: position 21,470,815 of record LR990666.1, on the reverse strand, counting down.
TAATGTGCATTTATGCCGCAATTGTTTCCTAAGTATGCCGGTCGGCTCTTGGGCGGCATGTCTAACTGTAGGCGTTATAACAGGATTTCGTGCGAATTTAGTTTTTTTTTTTGTAAGTGAAAAATGTGCACAACTAATAATAAAAATAAAAAAAGTTTTATATTTTGAAATACAAAACTTTTTTTATTTACAAAAAATGCCTTGTATTAGTGCATAAGAACATTGTGGATCACGTGTTTAAGTTCCTAAAACATAACTTATTTTACAATTTATTGTTATAAGTAGCATGTTTTTAGTGAAACGGAACGCACTCTCAAAACACATCGTTCCTCGATAACGCCGGTAGTGACGTCAAAGTCTATATGTCAAAAAACACCTTTATTTGAACGAGTACTTAAAGTTTGACGAATATTTTATTATAATATTGTTAATGCAATTTATGCTTGATTAGAGCACATAGAATTAGTAAAATTATTTTATTTATTTTATTAAGGCCAAAAAATTAGATGTAAACAAGGCAGATTGAGGTAAATGACGTCACATCATGGCCAATATAATTGTCAATTATAATAGGGAATCGACAATTTGCGGCAGACTCAAAAGGAGGGCTCTGTCGCAAAATGACCACTTCTCAAAATGACTACAGGTAGCAAAATGTTCCTTTCTCAGAATGTCCCTTTCGCAAAATGTCCCTTTCGCAGAATGTCCCTTTCTCAGAATGTAGATGACGGGACGAATTCGACTCTTTTCACAAAGATTGGCATAAGAACATTGGATAGGGGTGGAAGGAGGGGAGAGAGGCCTTTGCCCTGCAATTTATTAATATCAGCCATTTGTGTTTGTCAATTTGAACACTATTGTTCAGATGGTAACAGTTCCGACTTCTGAGTTCTAAGTTGTAGGGTCAGAGAGGAATCGACAGGTCTTCGAACCAAAAAGAAGACGTGTGACGTCTACCAACTCCTCCTCATGTACGGCCTGTTCCAGCATCGGGAAGCATACTACTTGGGGTCGGCGAAACATGTTTTCATGTTATATTTCCACCGTCAGCTATCACGATAATTATCATTTTCTCCTTTTTTTGTTTTCCTTGGCTAATACACAACATGTTAAAAAACATTGGTTGAAAATCTAGGCTTAATTCAATCTCTATAATATCACCAAAATGAGCTCCAATTATGTCAGTATGCAGGGTGTAAACAATCTCATCACGAAGCCGTCAACCAGGCATTCTGTACATCAAACTAAATGTCTTTACGCAAAAATTATTGCTGGGAAACGACTTTTTTTTGGGGTGAAAAATCATGTTTTGTGGTAAAACTCAATGTAACGCACTCAAATCATTGTTCTGATGGATAGATTGAATAGTACGGTGGTCGTGAAGGTGTTTAAAGTAAAAATCTTACATTAAGAACTTGTATTTAAAAAAAAAAAAACTTGTCCAAAAGTAACTTGAAAAACTTTGACCCCCAATATCTCCGTAACTAGAAGGTTCCCAGGTATGGTGTAGAACAAAAAAAATATCGCAATGACGAGGAAAACAAATGACTTTCGGCTTCGTTAAGAGGTTTTTTCAACGGGATCAGTTAACCAATTCAAAAATTCAATAGGTCAACTGATCCCGCGGGATCTACCTGTGTGGGACCAGTTTACTAAACACCCGTAATGCGGCTAGACGCTGACAAAACAAAAAAGGTTAACGCACCTACTAGCAAACTGAATTATCTTAAACGGCAACGCTACTCTAAGTTAGAAATAAGGAGTAGACATTTCTCAGATGAGACCTTTTCACAAGGAGTTTAGACTTATAACGGGTGTAAGCAGACACATAACAAAGCTTAAAATCACTTATAAGGTAAAATATTTGTTAAATTGCACGCTACCATGAACAGTGTTTTTTTTTAATCGAAATAAAATCGTCGTTTCTTTGAAATTATATATATATTAAATATATATTTTTGATAGTGTGCGTTTACAGACCCCCTAATTACCTGAACTACTCTATCTTTGAGTCACTAATGGAAGATGCTTTAGCAAAACTTGTTACTGGTTATAAACTAATCATTATCTGTGGTGACTTTAACGTTAATATCTTAGAAAATAACGTAAACAGCAGTAGATTTTTAAGTCTCTTTAAATCATTTAATTTGTCAAATGTTTTTTCAGAACCTACCCGAATTACTACCAATACTGCTACATGTATTGATAATGTTTTTTGTTGCTGCTACTACTTAGACAAATCCATTGTAAATTACCTTCCTTCAGATCACAGCGGACAGGCTGTGACTTTCGCACCCAAGATACAATTACAAAGAACTCAGATCCAAACTAGACAAATAACACCTAGCAGTTTAGAAATAAAAAATTAAATGTCAAGTTAAATATACCAGGCCATTTTAGAAACAATGTAAATGAATTGTATGAAGAATTCTTTTCGGTAGTGCACGCCAAGTTCAATAATACTTTAAAAAAGAAAACTAAAACTATTGGCCCAAAGTTTATTTTCAGTGACTGGGCAACACAGGGTATTAGGAAAAGTAGGGAACGATTGTTTGAGCTGTATGGCCTTAAGCCTTACATTACACAGAAACTTTTAGTAAATATGTTGCTACTTACTCGAAAATTTTTAAAAACTCTTGCAGGGTAGCCAAATCTCTTTTTATTAGCAACAAGATTAAATCAGCTGATAACAAAATTAAGACAGTTTGGAAAATTATCAACAGTGAAACAAATAGAAATAAAAAACAAAGTAATGAAATAACACTAGAGATCTCACGTGGCCTCGTGAGCTCTAATAATGAAGTTGCTCAAGAATTTGTAAATTTCTTTATCAGTATCCCACTTAAAACTACAGAAACCTTAGATTCCTCTCCCTTGCTCTCTGTTGGTTTATTGAAAGCGAACGTTCCAGCCTGTTCAAATGAATTAAAATTTCAGCACAAACCCCATAACAATCGTAAAAGCTTTTAAACAAATCAAGATTAAATTAACCGAAGATCTATGGGGTGTATCTATCAAAGCTTGTACCTCAATTATTGAGACTTTAGCACCGTATTTAGCCTCGATATTTAATTTGTGCGTGGATCAAGGGGTCTTCCCGGATTTAATGAAATTCAGTAAGGTAATACCTCTTTTTAAATCCGGAGACAGTAAAGACACCAATAACTATAGGCCCGTATCCATGTTGCCGGTTTTCAGCAAGGTGTTTGAAAAGACTATGCTCAATCAAATGCTTAACCACTTTAACACCAATAAAATATACGACTGACGCCGGTGTCACTTTATTAAAACACATATTTACTGCGTGGGAAGAGGCACAAGATGCCATAGGAATCTTCTGTGACCTTTCGAAGGCATTTGATTGCGTAAATCACGAAACCCTGATCTTGAAACTGGAGCATTACGGTTTAGGTAAACTTGCGCTCAGTTTAGTAAAATCATATTTGAATGATAGACAGCAGCATGTACAAGTAAATGGTGTAAATTCAATGGGTTTAAAAGTAAAAATGGGTGTACCACAAGGTTCGATATTGGGTCCCTTCCTCTTTTTAGTGTACATAAATGACCTACCCCATTTATTTAACAACCACCCGCAATTGGTGTTATTTGCTGATGATACTTCTTTAATATTTAGGATAAACAGACGTGCCACAAATCTTGACGACATAAATAACGCCTTGCTGCAGGTTCATGATTGTTTTACCGCTAATAATTTAGTACTAAATGGGAAAAAAACAAAGTGCATAAGATTTGCTTTACCAAATGTCAAAAGTAGTGACTGTGACGTGGTATTGAATCAAGAGAAACTAGAATGTGTCGATAAAACGGTTTTCTTGGGAATGACGCTCGACTCAAGGCTACAATGGGGTCCTCATTTAACATCTCTTGCAGGACGGCTAAGCTCAGCAGCATATGCTGTTAGAAAAATCCGTCAATTTTCAGATGTTGATACGGCGAGGCTAGTCTATTTTAGTTATTTTCATAGTATTATGTCATACGGTATTTTACGGGGACGGGCTGCAGACATCGAGTCTATTTTATTCTGCAGAAAAGAGCCATCAGAGCCATATATGAATTACGTAGACGCGATTTTATAAGAGAACTGTTTAAGGAAATAAATATCATGACAGTACCTTGTCAATACATCTATGAGAATATCATGTACGTTAGGAAAAATCTGCATTTATTCAGTAAAAGAGGTGTTAGACACCACTACAATACTAGAAATAGGGACCAACTAGTTCAGTCAGGTTTCAGGCTTGCTAAGGTAGATTCATCTTTCATACTGTTTAAAATGTTACAATAAAATACCTCCCCACATTCTACAACTAAATGAGACGAAATTTAAATCTTGTATAAAACGCACATTAAGTAGTCAAGCATATTATAAGTTAGGTGATTACATTAATGATAAAAATGCTTGGCTCAATGCTGGTCCTGCTCCATAACCATAGGGGAAAACTAATTGGGCAAATTATTGTGGTAGCTGCAGAAGATTGTAAAAATATCCTTGCTTTGTATAGACTCCATCTCTTAGTATTGTATAATTGCATAGCTCATGTGTGAGTACCATGTACTGTAAAGCATTTGCATTTAGTTAACTTTCATTGACTTGAATATGCCTTGGTGGCTGAGAGAATGTCATGCTCACTCAAATGTCTCGCTGATGGTGGCGGGTGTGTCGGGTCATTTAGTTCCCTTCAATCTGGTTGAGTTGAATGGCGCCGATACATGCGTCATGTTCGTGTACGGGCGCTGTCAGTTGGGACTGGTCATCTCTTAACTGCCATGGTTCATTTTACTTTATTATTAAGAGCGTCCAGAGCAAAATATTAAATCAAAAATGTATAAATAAAGTAGGTATTATTTATACATTTTTGATTTAATATTTTGCTCTGGACGCTCTTAATTAATGTGCACGTTTTTCTACATCGTTCTCACATATATGTGTAATCTCAACATGAATGATATAACCAAGATTTTGTAACAATATTTTGATTTAAAAGAGTGTCCATGGAGTTTCTTGCCCGTTCTTATCCATCGAGATCTAGGCTAGGGAATGGGCAACTACAGTACTTTCTCAACTTATTATGTCTTGTGACTGGGACTGTAGCTTTGTTTTCTTTTGTATCTTTGACATTCAAAAGTGCCGTAATGGTCTAATTGAAATAAATGCTTTGAGTTTGAGTTTGAGTTTGAGAATTATAAATATAAATAAATGTAAATATCGCTGGACATGAACACACTTGTGTCGTGGACACCAGATAGTTGATATACTACATAGATAGTTTTTTGTTTATAAATACATACTTATTATACATATAAACATCCATGACTCGGAAACAAATTAATGTACATGCTCATCACCGAAGCATTTGCTCCAACCGGGATTCGAACCCGGGACCCTAAGAACGTAAGGCAGCCTCAACACGGGTCGTCAAATTATTTCTGTGTAATATTTTAAATGCTTGTTTTGGATAGTAACGTAAGTATGAACTTTTGTATGTACTAGAAAGTGTTCATTACAAACAAGCATGTTTTTGATTGCAGAAGGAATCAGATTTGTCTGACCTACCGATATTTGTCTCTATTTTACAACTAAAAAAAATCAATAGGTAATTTGTATTTTTATTTAGTTTTTGTGTACAAATAAACAAACATTTATTATTTTTACAAGATTGACGCAAGCTTTTTGGTAGCTTACGAGTATGTCATCATCAGCCTATAATGTTCCCACTGCTGGGACACGGCCTCCTATCAATGAAAGGGAATGGGCTATGATCCACCACGCGGGCCCAGTGCGGATTTTTAGATGTCACATGTCTTCGAATTTTTGGTTATAGGACATGCCGGTTTCCTCACGATGTTTTCCTTCACCGTTTTTGAGAGCAATAGTGATGAAATAAATTACACAACGTAATGCGCCTGTCTGGGTTCGGACCCACGACTTACTGTTCGTAAGTCGGAGCCGCCACCACTGAGCCACCGCTGCTCTCGACGAGTATGTCAATCAAATGGATTTTTAATTTCTGGAATGTCATTGTCTCCACTTTATTAAGTAGATTACAAAAATCAAAAGTACGAGTAGTAATTTATTTGTTTTTGAAGCAGTGATTACAAATGTAAGTACTCAGAATTTTAAAATATTATTATGTTTCAAGTATGTTTCATATTAATTATGTATTGCCAAATGAGCTTTGTTAAAATGTTGTTGTACAATTAAACCATAATTACTTATCGTATCTGTATGTTTACTTACCATTAACCAAACCATGGGCCTTTTACAAACAATACCTATTAACGTAATGCACTGACGCCCCAATGTTTTCCTATAATTACGATGTGGGGTGTTCACTGCTCGCCGTGAGCTAAAGTCTTCCTCGATCGTTCCCTCCGAAAGTTGGTCATAGACATGTTGCGCAGAGGTAGGGTGGATATGCTTTCGGTGAAAAACCCCAGGACCGAAATGCATAAATTGTTATTGACTTGAAAAAAACAAACAAACAACTTTACAGACATAAATCTAAGTTTTTGCACAGTTAAATCTTGTTTATAACCACAGTCGACTATTATACACTTATGTATCATAGTTACAATGTGACTGTGAGTGCCCGCACATTGACAAGCACGCCGCACGAACACTCGTTCTCAAGTGGCGCTCGCTTTTTTTTTTTTTTTTTTTTTTTTTTTTTTTTTTTTTTTTAGGAGGGACCACTCGCAGTTGCAATTCTAGACGATTGCTTGACTGCTTAACCGGACAATCCTGTGGTGGCCAAAAATTACTTTAAGGCCCCCAGCCAGGGCTTACAAGCTAACAGGAATTACACATTAAATGAACCGTCACTAAGGGCACCCCCTGTGGGGTTCGGGCCTCGGCTTAGTGGGTCATTGACAAGAGGACAGCAAGGGACAACAACAGGCTGGGTCGGATCATTAATTGGCTCATCGAGCATGTCGGACAGGGGTCGGGCAGTGATGTTACTGGGGGGTCGCGGGGGTCCACGCCGGCGGGAGTGGCGCTCGCGCGCCGGAGATGGGATATATTTACGCGCGTTTTATCTCGCTCGCTCAGCTACTTGTCCCGTTCTCCCACGATTCCTCGGGATACGGTATGCTACATCATCGGTACTGCGTGCTGATTGGTCAACGAGAAATTGTACGCAGGTGGATCCTGAAGTATCTCGCACATACTAAAAATGAGTTATGCAGTGTAAGTTTAGTGAAATATATTAAGTACATCACTCTTCCAGTCCAATCCCCAAACACTGCTACATGACTATTATACATAAAAAATAACTGTAAATTTTTAAGTCATTTTTTAAATTTACTTAGTAGGACTTAAAAACTACTGGCAAAATGTAGGTGTACTATTTCGGGTTTGCCTCTGCCTACCACTTCAGGTATTACAGGCGTGATATTATGAATGTATTTTTGTGTATAGTGGTAAATATTTAAATTTGTTAAGTCAAGTGTGCAAAGCGTATTTAACTGTCTCGATTTTCAACGTTGTGAAATAATCAAATTTATTCAAATATTTTATTAATACATATACTGCCAGACAGTTGGGTGAACAAACTGGGGAGATTATCTTCCTAAATATTGGTTTACGTACATTTATAAATTAAAAATATTAAATTTTATATATTAAAAAATACGATTAGCTAGTGTGATATAAAAATAGTATAATTTTTTAAATCATTTAAAAAAATGGCCGAAAAGTAAAACAGAAGAACTGCACCTTAAACCGTTACAAAATGATTTTCTATAAAACAGTTTTTTTTTTGTTTCGGCGTGAGCTGGATTCCCTTAATAATGAACAATGATTCGGCCTTAGTAGGTCTTAATACGGAGACATGAAACAGGAGTAGACAATGGAGAACGGCATTCAAAATAAGGAAAAATAAAAATTATAAATAATCATTCTCTTGCCCTTATCCAAATTAATTTGCGGTTGGCGCAGCATGTCTTCTTCTCCCATATTTCTCTATCACTCTTTATCTAATCAGACTCATTTTTGCCATTACATTCTTTACACAGTCCATCCATCGTTTCTTTGGTCTTCCTCTACTGTTATACCCATCCACTATTTTTTTTTTTTTTTTTTTCTTTATTCCTTTTAACATCTTATTAGATTATATTTTTAAATATTTCTTCAAAATACATTTAAACATATAAAAAAAATGTAGTCCGACGGTGTCGGGAGCAGGGTCTAAGCCATATTATTATTAATATTAATCATAATCAAAATTTTTAATATCATAAAATAATTTTAAATAGGTATCCCAAAACCTTCTTAACTCATACCCACCTTACATCAAACACCGCCATTTCCTACTTGTGAACTTACACAAGCACCAACTTTGCGTCGTAACTTCTTTTTTAACAAAAAATAAAATGGCGCCGATTTTCCGTAGGTATTCGTTTAATTTAAAATGGCAACCTCTTTAAGACATCATTATTTTTTTATTACTTTCTTGAATGTCCGGATTTCTCTGTGAATTGGGTCACGTTGAGAAGGTTTTTGGATTGTAATAGTGCGTTTTATGATGATGCTTAGTTTTATTGCGACCTTTCTAAGTAATATTGTGTTTTGTATGACGTTGTGGGTTTACTGACCCGTTTCTCAATATTCAACACTAGCCCGCAACCTTCGTTCAAATTTTAAATTATTCTAAAAATATATTCTAAATTATTCTAAAAAAATAAAAAATAATTATATAATTAAAAAAAAAAAAACTAAAAATATAAGTCCATATTAAAATCAGGTTTCAAGGGTGTTCTTTTTTGCACGGAACCCTAATCATCATCATCATCATTTCAGCCGAAAGACGTCCACTGCTGGACATGGACCTCCCCCAAAGGGGGGTTTTTGCCATAATCGCCACGCTTGGCAGGCGGGTTGGCGATCGCAGTGCGGTTGTTACAAAAGCACAGAGAACGCTGCTGCCCATTCTCTGGTAAGTCCCTTAGTCGCCTCTTACGACACCCACGGGAAGATATGGGATGGTGCTATTCTTTACGTCCGACACCATACAGAACAATACCCCCCCTACACAATACAACCCTAATCCTTTTTCTAAAATAATAGTAGCTGTTACTCCTTATAACATCTGCTATTTGCCAGTCTCGTCAAAATCAGTCCAGCCGTTTTGCTGATTAGCCAGCACAAACAGACAGACAGAAAAAAAAATTAAGTATCGTATAAACTTTTATAAAACCCGTCAGATTGTAATCTGTCTAGTCAGAATGTAAACTGTCCAAATATTGTCAACTGAACATACTGCTTACAATATGACGCATTAATTTTCGGCAGATTATAATCTGTCGAAGTGAAACCGCCAAATTGTGAAATGCATGCTATTTTATAATTATCATCGTTTACACAGTCCATCCATCGTTTCTTTGGTCTTCCTCTACTTTTATAGTCGTCTAAATTAATTTTGTCTACGGTCTCACTACATTTTCTTCATTCTTCCGCATCACATGTCCATACCACGATAACCGATTACCACACAATTCTATTAGCTTAATATCAGGTTTAAATCCGTTATCAGTATTTCGCTCGATGCCGTAAATATTTCAAATATTTTGTGGAAACACATAGTTCTAGAAAGTTCAATACAGCCCGTCAGATTTCTATTTTAATAACCGTCTGCAGTTCTCGAAATATTTGCTATATACACGAACAGAGAGTGTTGACACTGCCATCGATTCGGATGTAAAAAAAACAAAATGGCGACGACCTAACAACAACAGCCCATAACGTCCAGTGCTGGACATAAGCCTCTCCATGATGGGAGGAAATTGCCGTAATCTCCACGATTGGCAGGCGGATTGGAGATCGCAGTGACGAAAGACTAACAGAAAACGTTGCTGCCCATTCTCTGGTCTACGGAGGCGCAAGGTGTTCTGCCTCAGACATTAGTCGCCTTATACGACACCCGTCAGCGACGACCTAAACCAAATACGAAAATATTCGGAAAAATCCGCTGATTCCAATATCCCTACAGGACCTGTTACATAGTTTTCATACACCACCGAAATAAAGCAAAAAATATTCTTGGACACAGACGTTTTATGAAAAATATTTTCAACGGATACAAATAATTGTATCGCTGTTTGGAAAGCACAGGTTTTTCACGAACTATTCCAGAGATAGAAGTCACAAAATAGAAAGATACAGAAGGTAGACACGAAAGGTACACACACACGTAGACGCGTAAACCCGTAAACAGCGGCGATCTCAAACAAATGCCGTCGCGAGTACGTGAAGCGCGTCTATGTGTGCGTTCGTTTTCACTCGTTGTATTGAAGTGAACTTCTGTACCTCTACTTTGAGTAAAAGATAGTGGAAAACAAATACATGAATAATGTAAAAGCTGTGGGCTGTTGTTATAAAAGTTGGAAAGTTTAAGTTGTACCAAGTTATGAGTAGCTGGGTGAATGGTGCTACCGAAGAAGCTGTTTCATGTCATGATATTGTTGGAGGGAAAAAAGTATTATAGTATCTAGGCTAGGGATGGCAGTGAGGTTTAGAGCGACGGGAATTTTGCTAAGCCATAAAAGTACCTATTGGCTTTGTTTTGTTCTGTCAAATTTTGTTTTTCCTACTCCTCCGCTATTCTTTTCTAATTAACTTTGTTGCGGGATCCAAGACAGTTAAATTGTTTCTCTGGGACTTCGTCTTGCTTCATTGTCTCGACACTTTTCTGGTGGTCGCCATTGTTGATTCTGGTTTTCAGGAGTAGCAGTGGTTTGGAAATAGTGTGGCGGGCTTGGCCCAATAAAAAAAAACCATAAAAGTAGCAACCAACATTGGGACCCGTGAGTTGGATTATTGGAATCATCCCCCCTGCGTAGAGTCCCTTGACGTCGACTCGTGTTTTTTCTTGGTTTTGATGCACTGTATTTTGTTTCGCCTCGACATGGCTGTCACAGAGTACAGTCACATTAAAGATTATTTGGCCTTTTAGAGGTTATTATTCTCATCCGGTGAGCCGTATTTTAAATAATACATTGATAATCCACCAAAAAGTACTAAGCTAGCATAAGTTCAAGGAGTTGTGTATTTTTATATTCCGGGTATCCCGCTTAAAAATGGGAGAACAAATCGCATGTGACTAAGGGCTACCGCACACTATAGACAAGACTCTCTTTAGACAGACAATTACCCTACTAGTGCGAGCGAGACAGACTATGTATTCTCGCTCGCACTAGTAGGCTGATTGAAGGGAGAGAACCTCACATCGTCCCGGCCGCAGCGCGAGACGCCCCGGGCGTCGGTGCGCCTACGGTGGCCGCCGGCCACCTTAGGCCTTGGACGGGCGGGCCTGTGGACGGTGGGCTATGGGCTAGCTCGCCGTTCGTCCGTCCCATGACAACAGGCCGTGTCGACGGCGCGTTCGTGTTTCACGCGCGCCTCAAAGAGAGTCAGCAAAAAGGAAGGGGTCCGCAAGGACCGATGCCTGCCGGGGTTGCGGGACTGTTCGAAAGAGATACCGTGGCCCCGGAACACAAAGGGCGGTGAAGGAACATGGATGGGTTTTAGTCAGTAAGTGACACTCCCTCCTGCTCCGCCCAGAGTCGTCGAGGAGTCATTGATTGATTGAGTCGATGATTTCCCATCCGAAAAAAAAAGGGTGATTGTCTATCTAAAGATAGTCTTGTCTAGTGTGCGGTAGCTCTAAAACAGTGACGAATATTAATAATAATGGATGGAGATGGAGAGGAAGACTAAGTAAACAATGATGGATTGTGGAGGAATGATATGAAAGAAAATGGAGTAAATAATATCGTGACGGTTGACAGAGGGGAATGGAAGAAAAAAACGTGTTGCGCCGACCCCATGTAACATGGCACAAGAGCAGGAAGATTGGGCTACGGGACTATTGGGTTGCGGAACTGTTCGAAAGAGATACCGCGGCTCTGGAACATAAAGGTCTATGAAGGAACATGGATGAGTTTTAGTCAGTACAAGTCTGACACTCCTCCGCTCCGCCCAAAAGCGGGACTCATTGGATGATTTCCCAACCGAAAAAAAAGGCAAGAAGATTATGATGATGATGACAGCGGTCCTGTAGTGGTAACATTATAGGCCGGTCATATTATATTATGTTATGTAAACAATGCCACAGTAATTGGGCTGCCGTCCTTTAACTAAAAGGCCGATAGGCCCAAAAAGTTGTTTCGGAGAAAATGGCAAAAAACGTGGGAGCCGTTGTTTCTTAAAAACTATAATACTTACGTTAATGATTGTTGCACACATCGATTGATTTTTTTTTTTGTTTATCCTAAGGAATCCTTTCTGTTCAAAAACTCTTTTTAATTAGTTTTAAAATTAATTTTTCTTCTTTTGTTAAGCGTTTAATCTAGTTATTGCATCTTATTACTGTACTAAAAGGCCGTTAACCATACCGTAGCGGCTTTTTAGTGAAGTAATTTATTTAAAATTTTAACCTTCATAATGTTCGCTAAATTTGTTCAGAAATACTTAACTATAAAGTTGTTAAGTTAACATAACTGCTTTATAGCCATGAATTCAACTCGATTTAAATTTGAATAACTTTCCTAATGAGCAGTTACGGGAGTTTAGATGCTTTTAAGCTAATTGTTGCCAATGTTATATGGAACTTTTGTAAAATCTTAACTGCTTCACTTAACTAAAAGGTGGCTAAAAATGTATCGCTTGGGGTTAACTTCTTTATAGTTTAGCATTTAAAGGAATATGTGAAAAATTAAAGACATAATAAATTAGTAGTTCGTTTAAATATCAAAAGTATATTTCAAAAGGTAAACGAAAGGTTAACCTGAACATAATTTTAGTTGTCAATAATCAACTGATAACTAATTAAGATCTTACAGATCACCAGATCACTATTCAATTACAAAACCGTCGGTTTCCCCGAAGAGGCGAAGAGTACCCCGAAGCGCAGCCAGGATACGAACGTTAAGAAGTCTACATCGCGCCCATGTAAAAAAATGAGTGCAAGTGAATGTGTGTCATGTGTGTTGGCGACTGGCTGTGGATAGAACCTTTTTTATATTTTTGTTATATTTTTAGATTTTGATTTATGTTCGATTTGTGACGGTTTCCTCAGTTGTCAGGTAGAGCTTGCCTTGTAATATCGTATAATATTATAATAAAACTAATTAACTGATACGTGCCTCTATCATTCATTACAGTCCACTGCTCCATAACATTTTTGGTCCATTCTCACCGTAAGTTAGAACCCATTACCTATTTTATTCTTGAAATTTCATACTTCATTTTTTTTCATACATTTTATTTTTATTTCAACTATTTTCATCCTATTCATTATCAACCATGGTAGAGACACGCAGTATGAGTAAGGCAGTCACGGACCTGACAACTGCAACAGCTACTGGAGTCGCACGAACGGAGCACGACCGCCTGGAGCGATCACCGCGCAGCGTTCGAGCGGCTGCAAACATCGCTACTGAGAGTGTTTCGGCATTGCCTACTAGCACGGTCACACAGACCTTGGGCCCTACGGCTCCTAGCACATCTCGGTCTTGCACCGACAAGGACCCGGTCGACAGTCCTAGCACTAGCCTACAACATGAAGGCAATGCTCAAACAATGTCTCACGGTAATCATAGCGTTTATAGCAAGCAATCGTTTAGCGAATCGCGCTCTTCAAGATCGTCTACTACCATCCGTGCTCAAAAGTTAGCAGTTGAAGCAGAGGCTATGCAGCGCAGGGTAGAACGAGAGCGCAAGCTTGCGGACCGCGAGCGCAAGCTAGCGGAACGCGAGCGTGAACTCGCTCGTCTAGACGCAGAACGTGAGCGTGAAATAGCTCGCCTTGAAACCGAAGCTGAACAGACACAGTTGCAAGCAAAACTTGCAGCTTTGGAGGCTAGAGATAAGTCTACTAAATCCCGTAGTTCATGTTTTTCCAGCTGTAACTCGGAAAAACGCACAGCGACGTGGGTCGCCGAGCAACATGCAACCATGACCATGGCAGCTACCAAGAACATACCTGGCGAGGCACCGGCTGTCACCTTGGACAATATCCGAGGACCCCTTCTACAGTCGCCTGTCCACACCAACACGGTTCCGTTCTTTGCTCCAAATGTCAACCATGTTGTACAATCTACACCCGCACCCGTCGCGAATCGCTATCTAACGTTAGAGCAACGAAAACAAGTAGACCCCACTCCAACTGACCCCATAGCGAAACTTGCTCAAGCTATTAACTCTCTATCTGACCGTCCAAAGAAGCCCGAACTTCTAACTTTCTCGGGCGAAGTTGGACAATGGATGGCGTTCAAGTCTAGTTACGAGAGAACTAAAATTAATTTTTCCCCAGCAGAGAACCTAACGCGATTAAATACTGCGATTCGTGGACCGGCCTACCAATCCGTGGCGTCATTGCTGTGGACGTCTCACGACCCCGATGACGTGATAAAAGCTCTGGAACAGACTTACGCCCGCCCAGAGATCCTGGTGGCCCGCGAGGTGGCCGAGCTACGCAGCGGTTCTAAGTTAAGTTCACCAGAAGATTTAAATGCATTGGCAAATAAATTGCGTAATTTCGTAACTACGATAAAGCTACTGAACCAACACGATTATTTATACTCGCCTGAGTTGTTTCGTTGTATTTTACTTAAATTAAGTGAACATACAATAGCTCGTTTTACCGATTTTGCCGCGATATGTGAACCCGAAATAACGACCGTGGCAAAATTAGAGTTGCTCTCACGGTTCTTGTTAACAGAGGCGGATAAACAATTGAAGTTCAATTTTGTAAACAGTACTTTCAACCCGCAAAATTCCACAATTACAACAAAGTTTAACTTGAAAAAGGAGACAATACATGCCACGGTCTCTAGTGGCAAATCTCCGGAATGCTCATATTGTAAACAGGGTACACACAACATAAGAACGTGTAAAACCTTCCTTTCTCTCTCAATAGACGATAGATGGCGTTGGGTTAGAGAGAACAAAGTTTGCTATCGCTGTCTTAAGTCGAATCCACACACGTGGAACAATTGTCGATCTAAGTGTTGCGGAGTTACAGGTTGCACAAGGCGTCACAACGCACTTCTTCATGGCAAGCCGATTCCCGACGTTAAATGCTCTGTGTAATTTAGCTGAAGTACCTCCCAATATAGCAACCACCTCTAACGAGATAGAACCCTCTATTAATATAGCGAATACTTATGATACCTCCATAAACACGACAGGGTCATCGCACTTGTGCGCACGTTCGCGTGGCCTGCTGAAAACGCTTCCAGTCATGCTCGAGGGCCCCGAGGGCGAGTATGAAACTGTGGCGCTTCTCGACGAAGGCAGTACGGCGACCCTGATTGACGGTGACGTAGCTGCGCGCATCGGCGCCACTCCCACACGACAGGAGCGTCTTCGCATCGATGGTGTTGGTGGTATGAGTAAGGTTGTTGACGTAAGTTACGTCAAATTTTACATCCGTGGTCGCAATCTATCCGATCGTTACTTGGTGGAGAATGCAAGAGCTATCAAGCCATTAGGTCTGCGCGTTCAATACCCTAACAACATTAATATTGCTGACTACAGTCACCTGTCAGATTTGACCACAGAATTGTCGTATTCAAATGTAACTCCTACGGTACTTATCGGCGCACCCGACTGGCACTTATCATTGAGCCGTGAAGTGCGATCCGGAAAAAAGAATGAACCTGTCGCTTCTAAAACATGGTTAGGCTGGGTACTTCACGGCACGTTATCCGTTTCGTCCAAACCAATTGAATTCATTAATCACGTTAATGACAATCTTGAAGCTCTCATTAAAAGTCAATATGACATCGATTCCTTAGGTATCACTAAAAAAGTGCCGCGCCCCAACAGTGACCATCAGCGAGCATTAGATATCATTGAAAGCTCAGCTCGTCAGCTTTTAGACGGTCGATACGAAGTTGGCTTGCCCTGGCGAGAAAATTTACCGAAAAACATACCTGACAGTTATCCACAGGCACTTTCTCGCTTGAAAGCTCTTGAGCGACTGATGTCAAAAGACTCGGTCTTTGCTGCAGCCTATAAAAGATTCATCAACGACATTGTCGTAAAAGGCTACGCTGAATCGTGTGATACAGAGACGTATTATAAACGGTCTCCAAATTCTTCATGCGTAAACATGGATGGCACTATCCGTTGGTACTTACCTACGTTTGGCGTGGTGCATCCACAGAAAAAGAAGCTCAGAGTGGTGCATGATGCGGCTGCGGTGACGAAAAACGTGAGCCTAAATACTATGCTCTTACAGGGACCCGACCTACTATGCTCTCTTTTGGATATCCTCTTTCGTTTCAGAGAGGGCGCTGTAGCTCTAAATGCAGACATAAAGGAAATGTTCCCACAAATTAAGATTGCGAAAAAAGACAGAGATGCCCAACGTTTCCTTTGGCGTAACGACAAAGGTGACGTCATAGAGTACCGCATGGCATCTATGATATTCGGTGCTGTATCCAGTCCTTTCATGGCGCTCCATATAAAAAACAAAAACGCAAGGAATTTTGAGGTCCAATACCCCGCCGCCAGCAAGGCTATACTCGAAGACCACTACATGGATGACTACCTTGGCAGTCTCGACAATGAGACCGATGCCGCGATAATGGCCGCAAATATAACCGCTGTGCATAAAGCATGTGGCTTCGAAATGCGAGCATGGACTTCAAATAACCCAAAAGCGCTATCTCACGTCCCCAAGGAGCTCAGAAGTGACGCCAGCTGCGACCTTTATTTACCACCTAATAACGACGTCGGCGTCCTGGGTGTAAAATGGAATCCGTCCGAAGACGTACTGAGCTTTGTTGCCACACCGCCATTATCTCCTGATAAACTGACAAAAAGGAGCTTATTATCTAAAGTAATGAAAGTGTACGACCCGCTTGGATTGCTGATGCCAGTAATTATATGGGGCCGCATTCTCATCCAAAAGCTATGGCGAGAAGGCATTGAGTGGGATACACCGATACCCGATAAATACACAAACGAGTGTGAAGAGTGGTTTCATCAGCTTAAAGGTACTGCCAGCATCCGAATTCCGCGGTGGTATATGAGCAAGTCGAACCCTATCGATATTCAGCTTCACGTAGTGGCTGACGGTGGTGAACAGGCTTACGCCTGTGTCGCTTACTGGCGTTTTAGCTTTGGCGATGGTAGGGTATCAACAGCACTTATAGGTAGCAAAGCACGCGTCGCGCCACTGAAACCACTCTCTATCCCTCGCTTGGAACTACAAGCGGTACTAATCGCGACGAGGTTCGCGCAAACGATTTTAAAAGCGCATCGTTTAAGACCCTCTGCATCCACTTTTTGGACGGACTCAACTACTGTTCTAAAGTGGATTCGGAGCGACGCTCGAAATTTCAAACCTTTCGTAGCCCATAGGCTGGGCGAGATTTTGGAGACCTCCAATCCTTGTGATTGGAGATGGATTCCCACCTCTCTCAACGTTGCTGATGATGCCACAAAGCCAAAAAAATTAAACCTAACGATAGGTCACAGGTGGTTTACCGGCCCACCATTCCTTTCAGAACTTTCATCTACTTGGCCTACGGAGCAGGTTGCAGACGTTGACGAGACCTCACCAGACTTCGAACTCCATTCAGGAGGGCTTGTGGGGCTTCTCATTGACGTCCCACTGCTTGACCCTCCCGTACCGAACGCGACGCGTTTTAGTTCGTGGTTGCGATTATTACGCACCACTGCCCGCGTTCTGCAATTTGCACGACTTTTTCGTAATAAACTGCCTCGGCCTATAACTCAAAATTCTGAATTGTACACAGATGGCGCCACATCCCCCTCTCAACTTCGTGCATCACACATCATTCAAGCCGAGAAGATGCTGCTCCAACGTGCCCAGGCAGACAGCTTTCCAGAGGAGATAAGAGCCCTACGAGCCACACAACCCTTAAAAAAGAATAGTCGCATAGCAAAGCTCGTACCTGTGCTCGACGATGATGAACTTCTCCGACTAAATACTCGTATTGGGTCTGCCCCAGGAGTGACTGAAAATATAAAATCACCTATTATTTTGGACAGCCGCCATCATATCGTACGACTTTTGATACTACACCAGCACATCCAATCTTCACATTGTTTCAACGAACTTGTGCTGAATGAACTGAGACAGAGATATTGGATATTGAAAGCCAGAACTGCAATACGCAGTGTAGCGAACGCTTGTTTGAAGTGTAGGAGATGGAAGGGCCAAGTAAGGATTCCTCAGATGGGCGACTTACCAGCGGAGCGACTCGATCATCATAAAAGACCTTTCACTCACGTGGGCCTTGATTACTTCGGTCCCATAACCGTAACAATATTGCGACGCCGAGAAAAGCGTTACGTTGCCTTATATACCTGCTTAGTTACGAGGGCAATACACCTAGAAGTGGTGACTTCACTTTCATCTGACGCCGCTATCATGAGCTTAAGGCGTTTTATTGCCCGACGAGGATCTCCATCCACTATAATTTCGGATAACGGTACAAACTTTGTTGGCGCCTCCCGAGAGCTGCGCTCTTTGTTCAACCAATCAGTTGAAGATTTCGCAGCTAATCAAAAGATTGAATGGCGTTTTATACCCCCTGCATCACCATTCATGGGCGGATCGTGGGAGAGACTCGTGCGCACGGTCAAAACAGCCTTAAGATCCTGCCTTAACGAGAAGACCATAAAGGAAGATGTGCTGACAACGCTTTTGCTCGAAGCGGAATCCATTGTGAACTCCAGACCGCTTACGTACATCTCATCTTCACCCGACTCTCTTGAAGCCTTAACACCATTCCACTTTATTCTGGGAACCTCATCAGTGGCACCGTGGACATATACACTCACAGACGCAGATTTAGTTCGGAGATGCGACTGGCGAAGGGTGCTACGTCTAGCCGATCATTTCTGGGCACGCTGGTTGCGAGAATACCTGCCTACACTTCGACCAAGAGGACTTCCCGGTGATGCCACGAAGTTAGGTGAGGGTGATGTGGTGCTCATCGCTGATCCTGCTCTCCCTCGCGGTCTATGGCCCCTGGGGAGAATAGTAAAAACCTTCCCAGGCCCTGACGGGCTGGTTCGCGTAGCGGATGTTCTAACGAAAGGTGGCACGCTGCGCCGACCGGTCCGTAAGCTGGTTTTGCTGGCACCCGAGTCTCAGCCACTCGCCACCAGCTCTTAGTGACCCACTGGGGGTCCGGTATGTTGGCGACTGGCTGTGGATAGAACTTTTTTTATATTTTTGTTATATTTTTAGATTTTGATTTATGTTCGATTTGTGACGGTTTCCTCAGTTGTCAGGTAGAGCTTGCCTTGTAATATCGTATAATATTATAATAAAACTAATTAACTGATACGTGCCTCTATCATTCATTACAGTCCACTGCTCCATAACAATGTGTGTGTGTGTGTTCGTGCCCGGTAAAAGTATCCGTGAAGCCCCTTGCCCTGCCATTCCTCCCTGCAGTCATTAGTGTCTTATAATTTGGCTTGCGCCAGTTTTCGTTATCTAGGGAGAGCGGGGTGAGGTCCTTTTCCACTGAGACCACATCTTGGTGCATCTCCACGTCGGCTTCTAGGAAGTATTCCCTGAGACTACATACCTCACGGTTGTGCAGGGCCTTAGCATTTAAGAAGCCACGACCCCCGCACTTCCGCGGGATATACAGACTCATTACCGATGACCGTGGGTGATGCATTCGATTTACGGTCAGCAGCGTGCGAACCCTCTTATCCAACAAGCAAGTCCATCAAACATCAAGCATCAAGTTCCATCTGAGTCCATTTCAGTATGCCGAAAGAATACATCAAAACCGGCATGACCCAACCATTGAAGACGCGCACATTGTTTCCACCTAACAAAAGACTGTGCAGCACCTTATTGAGGCGGCCAAAAAAGCGCTCCCTCAACTATTTTTTCATGTCGGCAATATTGATACTTAATGCTTCCGACATACCCAAATACTTGTAGGTTTCTTTATTTGAGGTTTATTTCTGTTGTGGAGAGGGGTCTAACGTGTATGGAATCCGAGAGTTGAGATCCCATGGATTTCATCATAGCCCCTCGCTTCACATGCATGACTGCATATTTATCCACACCAAATTCCATCTTGATGATGCTACTGAAAAAACTTCTTGTAGCACCTGTTACCTTCAGTAGCTTAATCAGTTGCAAAAAAATAATCAATTGTGTGGGTCAAAGAGTTTCAGATCATCCATGTGAAGAAGGTGAGATATGAAATGACCCTCTTTCGTCAACCGATAGCCTAGAACTGAACCCTCCAGCAGTGTGTTGAGAGGGTTCAAAGCTAGACAAAACCACAATGGACTCAGACTATCACCCTGGAATATACAGCGCTCGATCCTTATCGGTTCGCTGTTGCCCTGAATCTGTCGACATCCTGAATAGCGAAAGACCATTCTCATCTACCCCATACATGACATTAAAAAGGTGTGCAGAGTTGCATCTACTTTATACAACTCGAGCACCCTCATGAAGCATGTATGAGGCACAGAATCATAGGCCTTATAATCTATCCAACATGTAGGCAGATCCCTTCGGGAGCGTCAAACCTGCTGGCTAATGGCCATATCAATGAGTTCGTTATTACCGCGGGACCCGTTCCTACATCCATTCTGAGAGGCAGGCATGATAGAATTACTCTTAATTATATTGGTTGATTTTAGCTCTCAAAATGGATGTAAAAACTTTATAGACCGTTGTTAAACAAGTGATTGGTCTATCTATAATTTTTAGGCTCCGCAGTACCTGATTTATTGAGCAGGTGGGTATTTTCTGTCGTCAAGTACTGGGGTAGCGACCCTGACTCTAAGGTTGATTGAAACTGGGACGCCAAGCGAGCGTGCGATATTTGGAACCACTTGATCCAGAAGTTGTGCAGTTCGTCCGGCCCTAGAGATTTCCAGTTAGGCAACAGACGGACTGCGCGAGCTACGTCTTGGGGGATGATTGCCCCCATTTCTGGTATTGGATCACACGCTTGTTCAATCTCCCGGGACCAGAAACATCTGGTCGGTACCTGTCAGTCACACTGAGGGAAAACGCCTCGCGTTTGGCATAACAATGGCAGAATGAACACATGGCGTCACCGTCCGGCAGACGCGTGTCAGTTACACCTTGGCCCGGTCGCCCCGAGCCCTATATACCCACCTTTCATTGCTTTGGAATATGTGACTCTGAGTGTATCGTTCCACTCGCCGCTTGTACTGACGAATACGGCTTGCCCATGCACAGATCTTCTACTTCAGGAAATCCATACGCTCAGGACGCGGGCCAAGTAATCTCGAAAACTATAATAAGTTCCCGAGAACGCACACCTCACAAAGCGCATTACTCTTGGACGAGTTTTGCCCTCCCTGAAGCAGATTAACTTGCCCATGAATTCTAAAGCCTCACCGATACACCGCTCAATCCTGCACTGCCAAGCTGGAACAGCAAATCTTGGTCGTGTAGGTCTATCGTTGTTGGAGAATTTGACGTGAGCTACACGACATGCCGCCCCAAATCCACAGTACAACATTGAGTGGGTATCGGCGAGGGCTTTGCTGCTGTCAAAGCAGTTTGACAGCTGCGAATCTAGAGCACGCGCCTTGTTTTTCTTGTGGATAAGCAAACGAGGTAAACGTGGTCTAATAAGTTGGCCGCTCACTCCCGGAGTGAACGCAGCGCGAGAGTCGGCAAACTGCCTTTTAGTTAAGTAATGTGGCTTAACTGCTTTGTAGCTAAGCATAATTTAATTTTTTTCACCTTTTTCATCTAACAGGTAAGAATTATTTTCAAGATTAACCAAAATGCTTAACTAAAATAGCGTTAAGGGCGGGTAGCTGCAAATATGTTAAGTTTTTCACTGAAACTGTTCTTTAAATGCTTCACTTTACAGAAGTTATAGTCCTTTTACGTCTCTATAGTCAAGAATAATCAGATAACGTATTTTAAGTTAAGTAAAAGATCAGAAAATAATCACCACATCGGGTAGTTAAGGTATTTTAACGTACATTAAGCGAAGAAGTGCGGGTTAGACGCTATCAAGTGATGGAATCTTCATAAATTATGTGGCTTAACGGCCTACAAAATTTTCATATCTCTGGAACTATTTGGAATTTAAAAATGTTTCTTAGACAGAAAGATAGAGAATTTTGAACTCTATCGCTTTCTATTAAAAAGTAAAAAAACACCATTTGAGGGTTAACGGCTTTCTAGTTAGAGGACGGCATGGCAGTGGGTTAAAGAGGTCAGATGGCATCTCAGTGGTGGTGGTCGGTGTTTTTGTCAAAGCTTCATAAATGGAGATGCATAGATTGTCATACTAGCTTATGTTCGCGGCGTCGCCAGTGTGAATTGAGATGCCATTGCGTGGTTGAGGATGTTATTGGCTAATAGCATTTTGAATTACACACTGGCGTTTCAATTCAATACTTGTCACAGCCTTTTGTGCTATTGTGTTATTGAGCATGGACATTCGTTTCAGAGTCATGGATGTTTATATGTATGTCGGATCCGGTCATGAGTACGGACGGGCGAATGAGTCGAAAGCGCGCCAGTGGTGACATCACGTGACCCTACCCCACCATGGCGGCTT
Organism: Xestia xanthographa; assembly: GCA_905147715.2. NCBI lineage: Eukaryota > Metazoa > Arthropoda > Insecta > Lepidoptera > Noctuidae > Xestia > Xestia xanthographa. The sequence goes on along the minus strand of LR990666.1, from coordinate 21,448,219 downwards.
TTACAGATTCCTGATGTTAAGACCTGGCGGCGAGGCGGACATTCTGGGTCTGATCGCAACGGAGTTAAGACGTCTTGAAACTGTACCCGATTCATTGTGCCAAGTGTTAATGTGTCAAAGTATAATGTCAAGTTATTTGTTCGACTCAGTGTATCTGTTTGAAAAGAGTAACCATGGAGTTTCTTGCCGGTTCTCCTCCAGGGAGACTACCAACCCAAACCGTGCAATGCGAAATAAAATAGTGTATCGCATCCAGTGTTTTTTTATAGCACGAAACCCGTAAACAGCCCACATAAGCTCGAGCCTAGTGAAATAAATTCCTGACAACCCGACGTGTATAATAAGTTTATAGTTACAAACAAAAAGTATCTATGTAGTATATCAACTATCTGGTGTCTACGACACAAGCCTCGTTGCTTAGTGTGGCACTAGATGGCGCTGTGTGTAATGTCCAGCGATATTTATTTATTTATTATAAAATATTGGTGTTTAGTTTTAGTTAATGTCCAGCTTAGTTATTGTTATTGATTTAAAAGTACCTGCTGGTAGTAACATAAAAGTGTAATATTTTATATGGGCACTACATTTGCAACATGTTTTGTAATACGATGTCACCACGAATAAACGCTTTTTCATATTTTTTTTTTTCCTTTATGTATTATTGATTTCAGCCACATCTGGTGAGACCAAAATATATTTGAGAAACGGCTACAAAAAAAGATTTATCGAGACACATCTTTCAAATCATTTGGGATTTTTTACTTTTATCCAACAGTCATTAATCAAGTTTTTCTTTAATCTATTTAAGATAGTAATTATCGTTATTGAAAACACAGTGATTTATTTGTTGTACGTCAAAGCTAGAATTAACACAAATAACATCACGCTTTCAATCCCCGAACGGTTAGGCAGAAGTGTGCCGTGTGGTATCCGGCAGAGTAGAATAGAACCAACTCATTACACTGACGGGTGTCGTATAAGGCGACTAATGTCTGAGGCAGAACACCTTCCGCCTCCGTAGACTAGAGAATGGGCAGCAGCGTTTTCTGTTAGTCTTGCATCACTGCGATCTCTAATCCGCCTGCCAAGCGTGGAGGTTACGGCAAATTCCTCCCATCATGGGAGAGGCTTATGTCCAGCAGTGGACGTTATGGGCTGTTGTTGTTGTTGTTGTGCCTAATAGTACGGTTCATATTTTCTACTGATATGTTTAAAGCGACTATAAGAGCAGAGAGCTAAACTCGAGTTTTATAATGCAAAAAAGCACATGATTCACTGCAATAAACAAAACCAGAAAAATAGCTGATATTCTTCAGGATATATGCTAGTACGACAGTGTTTTGAAAACATAATACAACAAATTTTACTCGATAAAAAAAATCACGAACTTATCTCTAAAAATTTCTTATATCGCGTAAAAACCTTACTAAAATACATGCAATCATTCTGATTTTTTGGCAAATAATTCTACAAGCAACATATTAGCATCATAGTGTTTTACTTTTTTATTCCAATCAATAGATTTTTTGTAAATCGCAAAAAAACACTCATTTCGCACTATTCGGCCCGCAGTGATGACGAAACAACCACTTTGTAGTGCAAGCGGATTAGAACTTTATTCAAATAGAATTTCAAACGAAGTTTGAACCACCACAAATAGAGTTGCTAATTTAGCTCCTGTAATTGCCTTGAGTCTCATGTAAAAGGAAGTGAGCCTAAAACCACACCGCTATGGCATCGTGGCTACTACTGAGAAATTATCAATAAAAAATATACGATAACACTCTGCCGGAACTGGGAAACAACCCCAAGTCCTCATGCTCAGGAGTTGCGTTTGCGGATTCTTGACAAATGAGGCAGTCAATCAAGCAAAACCGTAGGTATACTAGGTAGGCGCAGTGGGTCCGTGGCTTAGGCCCCCAGTGGTCGAGGCACCCGTGGCTGACGCCCCGAGGGTGTAGGCAATTATCAAATAATATAATCTGTTAGCAACGGTAGTGATTTATTTTTTTACTTCATCATCTGCCTAGCCTTTTCCCATGTTGTGGTCAGCTTCCAGTCTAACCGGATACAGCTGAATAGGTTCTTGAATATTACATGGAGTGACTGCCTATCTGACCTGTACAACCTAGTTCATACTAAGCAAAACGACATCCCTTGATAAGACTGGTTGTCAGACTTTCGGCCAGTAATCGCCTGTACCAAAATCAAAATCAAAGCATTTATGGGATTGTAGCTACATTTAATTTTCATCTTGGTTTTGACAATTCAAGGAGCTCGTGGCTAAATAATAACAGCCGCTCGGATCGATCGTTAGGTTAAGCCGTGCTTGCCTAGGTTGGTCTGTGGATGGGTGACCACCCATTACATACCGAGTTTCCTCCGTGCCTCGGAAAGCACGTTAAGCTGTTGGTCCCGGTTGTCATTTGTAGATCTTTGACAGTCGTTAGGTAGTCAGAGACCCAAAAAGTCTGACAACCAGTCTTACCAAGGGGTATCGTATTACCCGGTAATAACTGGGTTGTGAAGGTCAGATAGGCAGTCGCTCCATGTAAAATACTGGTATTCAGCTGCATCCGGTTAGACTGGAAGCCGACCCCAACATAGTTGGGAAAAGGCTAGACAGATGATGATGATGTTTCGACAATTCAAAAGTGCCTGTAACTAGCCTACTTGATACACACAGACACACACATAGAGTTTTTAGCCCTTGGTGTGACTGGTCACAAGACATAAAAACTGTGAAAGTACCGTAGTTACCCATTCCCTAGCGTAGATCTCTATGGAGAAGAACGAGCAAGAAACTCCATGGACACTCTGCCGACTGTTAAAAATCTACAAATGACAGCCGGGACCAACGGCTTAATGTGCTCTCCGAGAAAAAAACTCGGTATGTAATGAATGGTAGGCAATGAATAAATAAGTGGTCACCCATTCACAGATCAGGGCAAGGTAATTTATTTTACTTCAAAATCAGAATTAGAAAAACAAATTATTTTCGAACTACATTGTGACATCCCTAACCCAACGTTGGCAAGCACTTTGAATATTTTTTATAATTACCTGCAAACTACGCTATAAGCGTCTAGTTTTTGCATTTGACGGTGCAGAGAGGGCATTGTCGGGTTCCATCTAAATGTAAATTCTAATGGCGAGACCAAAGAGGTAGACACAGCGCATACAATTGCGTCATTTGTATCTCTCTTTGTATGTACTGTGAAAATATGAGTTAGTTCTTTTACAGAGGAGCTCATGGCTCAATAATAACATCCATTCGGGTCCAACTACGGGACAACAACAACAACAACTCGGGTACATTATGAGTGAAGTACTCATAATGTACCCTATTTGTTTCAACAAATACTCGTTAGAGCCACGCACACCTACTCATGATAATCGAAAATAGATACACCATATAAATAAAAATAAATAAATAATAATAATAATATTAGTAATACTTAATAATAAGAAATTAATAAAGCAATAATTTATAATATGACATTAAATTATTTATATTTATATTAATTCACAAAATCTAATAAATACATCTATATAATTTATAAAACAATAATTATTACCTTAAATTAAATTCTGCATTAATAAAACAGTAGGTATTATAATAATATATTAACTGAAATAATCAGCCAGTAAGTAGTCTTCCTCCTCTCTTCTACTATAATCTATGCTGTGCCCGACAGGGTCCATAATTGTAACTAAGTATATCTATTTTCCTTCCACCTTTTAGACATTATGGTACGCAAATAAAGAATTGAGAATTGAGAATTAAACTGTGCTTGTCTAGTTTGGTCCTTGGACGAGTGACCACCCTTTACATACCGAGTTTCCTCCGTGCCTCGGAAAGTACTTTAAACCGTTGGTAGCGGCTATCATTTATAGATCTTCGAGTGTCGTTATGGATAGGCAGTGTCCCGAAAGGCTGACAAACAGTTTGTTTGTCTGTTAATCAGTGGGTGCCCACCAGCCTATTAATGTTCCCACTGCTGGGACACAGGCCTCTTATATAAGAGAGGGAATAGCCATAATCCACCACGCGGGCCCAGTGCGGATTGGTAGATGTCACATGTCTTCGAATTATTTGGTTCTAGGACATACCGGTTTCCTCACGATGTTTCCCTTCACCGTTTTGAGAGCAGTGGTGATGAAATAGATTACACAAAGTAATGCGCCTGTCTGGATTCGAACCCACGACTTACTGTTCGTAAGTCGGGGCCGCCACCACTGTTCCACCACTGCTCCTGATACATTCACTATTTTTAGAAGATTCTAGTCTACAATATCTTAAAAAGTAAAACAGGCTTTTGAAATACAATAATGTACGAACTGTATACTTACTTACTTACTTACTCATCTTACATCATTTTACATCTTTTTTCATCTTTATCTTAATTTAAAACTCAACTAAGTTCTTTTAAACAACAATCTCTCTCTAAACTAAGCTAACCGTAAAATAATAATTGCATAAAACAACAAAGTGAAATGCAGCCCTAACAACGAGATACTCACAACCTGCATTGTAATTTTTAATAGCAACAAGAAATGCCTGGTAATTTACAAACTAATTAAAAATAACCAGATAAATTACATAAACTTTGCCGAGAAACGTTGCATGTTGGAAATTTTAATTTTATGCCATGACTAGAGTTGCTCAGGCAAAGTTTACAACTTATAACGGGAGGAAAAACACCCTCAAATAAGCTGAGAGGTACCTACGAAATCATCCCGTCATTGCAATTTTTTTTTTGTACTGCACTGTAACCGGGAGTTTTTGGAAGTCAAAGTTCCAACTTATTCACACGTTTGATATCCAGAACTAATATTTCAATTCTAAAAACAAACTCACTGCTAGAAATACCAAATATTCGCGGCTATAAATTATATTAATACCATGCATATTATCATAATATTTGCGAACAAAGTCGCAGGTGAAGTGCTAGTGTTTTATTTTATTTTATTTTATTTGGGTGGCTTACAGCTAACAATACAAACAATTATAGTGATACAAACAACGAAAAGCCATTTACAAACCTCCACAGTTTTAACTATTGTTGCACAAACTAATAACTAAGCATAATAAAACTAAGCATAGCATAATAACAAAGAAAGAATAAAATTAAAAAATGCAATAAATTTTCTTTGAATTTCTCCATGACCCCTGTTCTATTCAATGTATCCAACAGCAGTATGTTTTGAGTGTGTTACATTGAGCACTACAATAAACAGTGATTTTTCACACCAAAAAAGTTAGTAGTTTAAGTTTAGTAGTTTTCCAGCAATAATTTCTGCGAATTGCTATTAAGTTTGAGGTACAGAATGTTTGGTTGACGGCTTTGAGATAGGTCCTTTTAAATCCTGTAGACTCGATAGCTCTACAGGATTTAAAAGGATTCGTCACAAAGAGTTAAGGCACCGCTCCACAGCTGCTCACGACTAAGCTATGCACGTAGAAGCTTCATTTTGTTAGAAAATATAGACAGAATCGTCCACTGTGACCCTCGGCCACGCTACGCACGGATACATGGTTGGCAAAACAAATGAACCGGGCAGCTAACGTAGCAAATCTTTCCTTGCAAATCCTACGTAGCAGTATACCGTCGATGTTTCATGATAGGGTAATAACTATAACTTTTATTGAAATTGGTGCTGTAAAATATGAATCAAAAAGCAATGATCTAGACGGAATATCTAAAAGCTAATAGTAATAAATGCTGTGAAAGGGCGAAAAAGATTTAGAAGATGACAAAACTTTTTCGGTCTATTTCGTTAAAACAGAGAAGACTTATGGATGTAGACATGAATTCAGTCTAGACAACGTTTAAGGTCACTTAGCTTTTATTCGTTTTACCCAGAATTTGAATGATGAAATATTTCACGATAAAATTGAAGCGCTGACTACAAATAAAAGACAAAAAGTGCTAGCAGAGGATTTAGAAATTTAAATTTTGGTCCAAAATTATTTGTTGGAAACAACGAAATTAATCAAAAACGGTAGGGAGACCACACGATTAAAATTTGTTTTTCTTTCATCCCGTACCAACTTTGGAACTCCTTGTTTTTCTTTTGTAACCGAATTTAATTTTGCCCAAGGCTTCGCCCACGTGGAGATCTAAAATTATCCCACGGGGACGTTCTACCGGAATAAAAAATGTCTTATACTCTAAGGGCCGATTTTTCAATGGTCAGTTAAAACGTCAGCTAGCTAACAGTTAATTAAATTTAACTGAGATTTTAACGAACGACTAGAGAGTTTCAATTTTTCAAAGCTTTGCTAAGGTCCAGTTAGTTAACTGAGCGATTTTTGTGACTAGCTTCACACTCCATCTGCGAGAGCGAGACGCGCTTATGTACGTTTACAGATTTTAGAAAGAGATGCACAACTTTCAACGCAATGGCAGCGGTTGTCATAATAACACGGGAATCATAAACTTAAACCTTGTCGGCTTGTCTCCGTGTTAATATTTTCTACCTTTTTCTTGTTACCTTGCTAATATTTCTTACCTGTTTCTTGTATTGGCGATTTTACTTCCAATGAGTGCTAATAAAAATTGTACAGTACTATTTTCGAGACGAAATCTCCTGTGCATTTCTTATCGTCCCTTAGAAACATATTATCGGGTCTCTCTCTTACAAATGTTTGACAGAAAAAAGGTTGGTTCTTTACATTTCTCACTTTATAAACAACAATGAATACTTAATAAAGAAATTTTACTATACAATGAGTTTGACATATTGTGTCGATATTTTTTGATATTTTTTGATTGACCTCAAAATCAAAATCAAAATCAAAGCATTTATTTCAAGTAAGCCAGTTACAGGCACTTTTGAATTGTCGAAACAAAGATGAAAATTAAATGTAGCTACAGTCCCAGTCACAAGACATAAAAACTGTGAAAGTACTGTAGTTGCCCATTCCCTAGCGTAGATCTCTATGGAGAAGAATGGGCAAGAAACTCCATGGACACTCTTTTAAATCAGAATATTGTTACAAAATCTTGGTTACATCATTCACGTTGAGATGGTATATTATGTGAGAACAATGTAGCAAGATGTGCACGGTAAAAGTGTCCACAGCAAAAAAACACAAACAAAAAAAAAAAAATACAATTCAAAATAATTCATTCAAATAAGCCATGGCAACCAAGAGATGACCAGTCACAACTGACAGCGCCCGTTCACGGACATGACGCATGGATCAGCACCATTCAACTCAACCATTTTGGAGGGAACTAAATGATCCGACACATGCGCCACCATCAGCGAGACAATAGAGTGAGCATGACATACTCCAAACCGCCAGAGCACATTCAAGTCAAAAAAAAAACGTAGGTTTCCAGTGAATGATAGCTTTCTAGTACATAGTACTCACACAATATGGGCTATGCATTTATATAATACTAAAGAGATTGATTCTATACAATGCAAAGATAGTTGTACAATCTTCAGCAGCTCCAACAATACAATTTAATGCTATCAATTTATGCGCCCCTGTCCATGTGGAGCAGGACCAGCATTGAGCCAAGCATTTTTATCATCGATATAATCGCTCAACTTGTAATATGCTTGCTTACATAGTGTGCGTTTAATGCATGTTTTAAATTTCGTCTCATTCAGTTCAAGAATACTTTGTGGAATTTTATTATAGCATCTCAAACAGTACCCCATGAAAGATGAGTCTACTTTAGCGAGTCTGAAACCTGGCTGAACTAGTTGGTCCCTATTTCTAGTACTGTAATTATGTCTGTCACCCCTTTTACCAAAAAGGTGCAGATTTTTTCTGACGTACATTATGTTTTCGTAGATGTATTGACAATGTACCGTCATGATGCCAATATCCTTAAACAGTTCCCTTAGAGAATCGCGCCTACGAAGATTATATATGGCTCTGATGGCTCTTTTCTGCAGAATAAATATAGACTCAATATCAGCAGCCCGTCCCCACAGCAAAATGCCATAAGACATTATACTATGAAAGTAACTAAAATAAACCAGTCTAGCGGTATCTACATCAGTATACTGACGGATTTTTCTAATCGCAAAGGCTGCTGAACTTAGCCGCCCCGCAAGAGATGTCAAATGAGAACCCCATTGTAGCCTTGATTCAAGCGTAATCCCCAGGAAAACCGTTTTATCTACGAATTCAAGTTTCTCTTTATTCAATATTATATCACAATTACTTATTTTTACATTCGGTAAAGCAAATCTTATGCATTTGGTTTTTTTTTCATTTAATACCAAATTGTTTGCTGTGAACCAATTTTGGACCTGAAGTAGGGCATTATTCACGTCATCTAGATTTTGGGCCCGCCTATTTATCTTAAAAATTAGGGAAGTGTCATCAGCAAATAACACCATATTTTGAGGTTGGTTTTTCAGTAAATAGGGTAGATCATTTATATATACTAGAAAGAGGAAAGGACCCAATATTGAGCCTTGTGGAACCCCCATTTTTACTTTTAACCCCTGTGAATTAACACCATTTATTTGAACATGTTGTTGTCTATCATTCAAATAAGATTTTACCAAACTAAGTGCAAGTTTACCCAGTCCGTAATGCTCAAGTTTCAAAAGTAATGTGTCGTGATTTACGCAATCAAATGCTTTTGAGAGGTCACAAAAAATTCCTATGGCGTCTTGAGACTCTTCCCACGCAGTAAATATGTGCTTTAATAAGGTTACACCGGCTTCAGTTGTACAACGTCCCTTGGTGAAGCCATACTGTTGATCATGTAAGATTCTGTTGGTGTTAAAATGATAGAGCAAAAACCTTGCTAAAACTGGTAACACGGATACAGGTCTATAATTATTTGTATCTTTACTGTCCCCGGATTTGAAAAGAGGTATGACTTTACTGTATTTCATTAAATCAGGGAAAACTCCTTGGTCTACACATAAATTAAAAATTAAAGCTAAGTAAGGGGCTATAGTCTCAAGTATGGATGTACAAACTTTGACAGACATTCCCCATAGATCTTCGGTTAGTTTGATCTTTATTTGCCGGAAAGTTTTAATAACAATCATAGGGTTAATGTGTTTAAATTTAAATTCAACCAGGCAGCCAGACACATTCGCCTTTAATAAACCAATTGAGAGTTCAGGTGAGGAAATAAGAGCCTCCGTTGTTTTTTTGTGGTATATCGGTAAAGAATTTTACAAATTCTTGAGCTACTTCCTGATTAGAGCTTTTAGGACCACATGCTGTATCTAATGTGTAGCTAGTGTTACGTATTTTCTTCCTGTTAGTCTCGTTATTTATAACTTTCCAAACTGTCTTTATTTTATTTTCTGCTGTTTTGATCTTGTTGCTAATGTGCAGTGCAGCAACCTTGCATGTATTTCTAAAAATGTTTGAATACTTAGCAACATACTTGTTAAAAGTTTCAGTGTTTATAAAAGGCTTAAGGCCATAAAGCTCAAATAGTCTTTCCCTACTTTTTCTGATACCTCTAGTTGCCCAATCACTAAATATGAATTTAGGGCAAATACTTTTTGTCTTCTTTTCAAAAGTTTTATTGAATTCCGTGTGAACTATTGAAAAGAAACGATCATACAATTGATCTATATTAATATCATCAAGGCCCATAACGCTTAACTTGTTCTGTAGCAAAATATTATACCTATTTAATCTGCTAGAAGTTATAGGTCTAAATTTAATTTGAACTTTTTGCGATGGGGGTGTATTACACCTGAAGGTTACAGTTTGTCCACTATGGTCAGAGGGTAGACAATTTACTATTGCTTTATCTAAGTAATCACAATCGCAGAAAATATTATCTATACAAGTAGCAGAAGATGGAGTGACTCTAGTAGGTTCTGTAAAAGTGTTGGTCAAGTCAAATGACTTAAAAAGATTTAATAAGCGACTGCTATTTGCACATTCTTCTAAAATATTGATATTAAAATCACCACAAATAATTGTAGATTTATTACTGACTGCAAGTTTTGCCATCACATCTTCCATTATTGATTCAAACAAAGAAAAGTTTTGATAGTTTGGGGGTCTGTACACACACACAATTACATGCTTATCTAGCTCAACACAGGACAGTTCAACGCAATGTTCAACCGAGAGACCTACTATGTCATTACGTTGCTTATATTTAAAACAATTTCTTATTAATATTAGGGAACCTCCACGAAGCATAGTTTTACGGTTGAAGCAGCTACCCACCATATAGTTCTCATAATTGATAAGCATTTGGTAATCCTTAAGCCAATGTTCAGTAAAACATATAATGTCAAACTTACTATTTTCTAAAAACAATTCAATTTCTAATAATTTGGAAGAAATGCCTTGGATATTTTGGTGGAATAATTTCAAAGTGTTCTGCTGAGGCCCTTTTTTACTAACTAATTGAGTGCAAGAAGATACGTTGGTAGGATTAACAATATTGTTAATCGTACCTCCTGTTGTCTCATTTCCTAGTTTAAATTAATTTTTGGAGTGAGGCTGGAGACACCCGTACCATCCTCAGACAACAAGACCCTATCACTAATACTAATATACCCTAATTGAGAATTCTCCACGGTGACACATGGATCCTCCTCAGTACAATGTTTGTAAACATTTATAGCACTAGTGCTATATTCATTGAAAGTCACCTGTATATTAGTATTACTACTAATAGTCGCAGTGTTAATAATAGAACTAAACTTAGACATACTATTTATGTCTGTGTGAATATTATAAGCTAATAGCCGAGCTATTTTGTGTCTACATCGAATAGGTAGATACACCTTACCCCGTGTCGACTTCAGTTTACCAACAATAGTGTTGATATCCAGATATATAAGTCTGTCACTATAGTGACCTACTAAAAAATGTACATGGTTATTTAACATATGTATATAATTATTTTTTCTATTACCCAAATTTTCAAAAAATGGAAAACCACACAATATTATTTTGTTACAATTTAACTTTAACAACTCTGAAACACAGTCAGTGATGTCTTCCTTTTTAATCTTAGAACTATTACCAACACATATAGTAATGGTGGTACTAGGATCACAAACGGTCTTTGTTACTGATGCCATAATCTGTTTGTAGGTTGATCCTGGCATGCAATAATTTTGGGTACAATAACTCAGATTATTACTGATCAATTTCCCTAACCCTCTACCTATACTATCAGAGAACATAACTGAAAGATTAGAACCAAGACTATTAGGTGAGACCAAATTACCTAAGTCAGGTATTGTATCTTGGGTGGAAATACAGTCCTGAGTACTCACAGCTAGGGACGGGTCCTCCGTTGCCTCAAGCTGGAGGGCTTCATTGCTGGATTCCCTCTGACAAGTACACTGAGTGTTGCTGAGAGTCAGCGAGTCCACTTTGTCTACCAATGCATTTGTAGCAAGAATATGCTCTTTAATTTGATTTTCCGAGCATTCATATTTATTACATAAAGATTTTAGTGACTTATTAAGAGCCTGTATTTCTGATTGTAAGCGCTGAGTGTCAATTTCATAAATATTTATACTATCTTCCAATTTAATCTGATAGTTATTTAATTTATTAACTAGAGAAACACGTTCTTTCCTTAATTGAATATTTTTGGAAAGGTGTTTTTGTTGTTTCTTGTATTTATTACATTTTTTAATTATTCTATTTAATCGTGCATATTTCTTAATTTTATTTTTACTAATTTTGTGGCTGTAGTTATGCTTTAGTAAGGAGTCCTCTGTAAGGTCTATTGTTATAATGGAATGAGGGTTGCAATTTGTATTAACTAATTCATTATACAAATGTTCAGTTTCCATAGCCTGAGTATGATCCTTTTCCTTTTTCAAATTTAAAAGTTTGACATTTGCATGGACTAATTCATCCTCTAAGTCCCTAATTTTACATAAAGCCTCCTCATACAAGTTGCTACAAGAGTTGAACCCATCCGTGACCGCCCTTAGTTGATCCCGTTCATTGACAACATTCAAGACCTATAATTATAATACGTAGTAAATTCTTTTTACATTGGATTTTACTAGAACGCCGCTTAAAAAAATATTCTCATAAACTGATCAGCGCCATATATTGAAATATACTGAAGCGTCGTGACAAACGTCAGTGGAAAATTCCTCATTGTTTCATCGTCAATAGAATCAAAAATATCCGTATGATCCATAATAACACAAATATAACCTACAAATACTAACGCGCGTAATGACAAATACGTCAGATATTTCGACAGTTAACGTGCTAACCGAGCTGTAAAGGGCCAGTTAAATTACATGGCTAGTTAGAGAGCTTAACTGGCCGTTAGAGACTATCTGTCAATTGAAAAATTGAGAATCTTGTTAACTGTGGAATTAGTCTTATCTCGTCGTTTAACTGACCATTGAAAAATCGGCCCTAACTCAGGTAGTGTTTATCAAATGCGTTCAGCTGTTTAGCGTAAAAAGGAATAGTTGCGAATTGAACAGTTTGCGAAATGGATATTTTGCGAATTGGACATTTTGCGAATTGGACATTTTTCGACCACTGGACATTTTGCGAATTGGACATTCTGCGCCTAACTAAACGGAAAGACCAGAGTAAATAAAATATTGATACTAAGCTAAAAATACACACACGTGCCAATAACTTTAACAAAAGCCTGCTAACCAATATGGGGTTCGTTCCACAATCATGTTATCATCAATCAGACGTTGTTCATCATCATTCTCTTCCTCATATCTAAATTTATTCTGGTCAGAGATTAAGTGTTGCCATGCAACGCGGCAATGCCATCAGTCTCTTGGAGAGTTTATTGACGTCATTTTCTTAGTTTATTGTTAAGTTAGTTATGTTAAATTTTATTTATTTATTTTATACTTACACTAACGGCCTCGACTTCGCCCGCCCCCAAATTACATACCTTCCTCTTGAATCACTCTATCTATTAAAAAAAAACCCGCATCAAAAGCCGTTGCGCATTTTTAAAGATCTAAGCATACATACGCGGCGGGTGACTTTGTTTTATAATATGTGTGTGATAGTGATAATCAAAAGCTTTTTTTTACTGTTAACATATTTGGAAAGCTACCAGACTAGTAAAATTCCAACAACAATTTTATAAATTGCTAATAACAACAAAATACAATAGTTATTGCACAATCATTTTCAATCTACTTGTATACTTTTGTACAACTGACACGTATTGACAGTATAACAATATGAATTGCTTTATTCACATTTTTAAGCAAACTGTTCAAACATATAAAATAATGAATTAACAATTTCCTTAGCTGTAATAGCTAAGTGATGTGACCGTGAGACTGACAAGTTATAGGTTTCCAGATCGAACCCATGACGCACACTTCTGATTTTTTGAATTCATGTGCTTATTATACTAGCAGTTACTTCGGTAAAGGAAAACATCGTGAGGAAACCAGCATGCCTCAGTGATTTATCGACGGCATTTCAAACCAAGTTAAAGGCGCATGGGCGGCTTAAAAACTCTGACAACAGGTTAGACAAGAACAAAACGAAAACAAAAATTTGATCAAAACTGTGTTACGCAATCGGAACACTGCCTTTATACCCACTCGGCCAAATCCAGTTCTAAATGAAACCTTACTTGTAAAACAAACAGGATCGCAATCTGGAGCCGGCTCACAAAAACAAAATGGTAGGTAGACGTAGGTAGGTAATATAATAAAGAATGGAAGCATGTGTCATGGGTAGCAGATAACTTTGTATCGACGATACGTTAAGTAAAACAGATGATGCTCATGTGTTATCGGGTTTAGGGGTTGAGTTTGGAACTTTAGTTTGAGTTCTACGTTGTTCTTTTTTTGAATGTTTTGTTGCGGAGTTTTTGAGTTGACAAGTGGTAGTTCATGATTTGAAATAAATGTTTTTAATTATTTTATCTACACCCATGCCATAAATCTTCTCTATAAGTATCTGAAGTAGTTAGCTTATTGCTAACATTAAAACAGCCAGTGTCATAATAACCATTAAACATTAGTCAGGTTTGGTTCGGCTCGTGGCTAAATAATAACAGCTGCTCGGGTCGATCTTTAGGTTAAGCCGTGCTTGCCTAGGTTGCTCTGTGGATGGGTGACCACCCTTACATACCGAGTTTCCTTCGTGCCTCGGAAAGCACGTTAAGCTGTTAGTCCCGGCTGTCATTTGTAAATCTTTGTCAGTCGTTACAGGTAGTTAGTGGTCAAAAAAGTCTACAACCAGTCTTACCAGGGGGTATCGCATTACCCAGTACTAACTGGGTTGTGGAGGTCAGATAGGCAGTCACTCCATATAAAATACTGGTATTCAGCTGCATCCGGTTAGACTGGAAGCCGACCCCAACATAGTTGGGAAAAGGCTAGGCAGATGATGATGAGTCAGGTTCGGTTAGGGTAATCAAATGATTATTTATAAAGCTGTCTCTTATAAATAACTATTTGCCTATAAACATAAACTTTGGTCTATTTAACGATACATCATCTTCCTGCCCTTATCCCATGTTACTTGTGGTCGGCGCAACACGTTTTTTTCTTCCATTCTCCCCTGTCAACCTTCACACAATCCTTTACACCTTTTTCTTTCATATCATTCCTCACACAATCCATTAATCGTTTCCATGGTCTTCCTCTCCCTCTCCATCCATCAACATTTATATTCATCACTCTTTTAGTTACATGCGATTCGTCCTTCCTTATCACAAGTCACACCGAGACAGTCAGTTCTCTTTCGACTTTTCTATAACTGAAGCAACTTTCAAACTTCCTCTAATATATTCTTTACTTTTCTCACTTTATCCATTTCTGTCACACATTTACCTCAACATTCTCATCTCTGCTACATGTTTTCAATCTGATTGTTTCAATCTTTTAGCGAAGTCAACCGTCACGCAATCATTTAAACCTTTTTCTTTCATAATCATATCCTCACACAATCTATCCATCGTTTCCTTGGTCTTCCTCTCCCTCTCCATCCATCAACATTTATATTCATCACTCTTTTAGTCACATGCGATTCGTCCCTCCTCATCACATGTCCATACCAAGACAGTCGATTCCCTTTCAACTTTACTGTAACTAGCGGAACTTTCAAACTTCCTCTAATAATATATTCTTTACTTTTCTTACTTTATCCATTCCTGTCACACCTCAACATTCTCATCTCCACTACACGTTTTCAATCTATTTGTTTCAATCTTTTAGCGAAGTCAACCGTCACGCAATCATTTACACCTTTTTCTTTCATATCATATCCTCACACAATCCATCCATCGTTTCCTTGGTCTTCCTTTCCCTCCATCCATCAACATTTATATTCATAACTCCTAAAGTCAAAAGTCACATGCGATTCGTCCCTCCTCATCACATGTCAATACCAAGATAATCGATTCCCTATCAATTTTTCTGTAACTAGCGCAACTTTCGAACGTCCTCTAATAATATATTCTTTACTTTTCTTACTTTATCCATTCCTGTCGCATCACACATCCACCTCAACATTTTCATCTCCGCTACATGTTTTCAATCTGTTTGTTTCAATCTTTTAGCGAAGTCAACCGTCACACAATAATTTACACCTTTTTCCATCATATCCTGACACAATCCATCCATCGCTTCCTTGGTCTTCCTCTCCATCCATCAACATTTATGTTCATCACTCTTTTGGTTACAAGCGATTCGTCTCTCCTCATCACAAGACATACCAAAACAGTCGGTTTCCTTTTGACTTTTCTGTAACTGCCGCAACTTTCAAACTTCCTCTCATATATTTTTTTTCAATCTGTTGTTTCAATCTTTTAGCGAAGTCGATCGTCACGCAATCATTTACACCTTATTCTTTCATATTATTCCTCACACAATCCATCCATCATTTCCTTGGTCTTCCTGACTCTCACTCTTTTAGTCATATGCGATTCGTCCCTCCTCATCACATGTCCATACCAAGCCAGTCGATTCCCTATCAACTTTTCTGTAACAGGCGCAACTTTTAAACTTACTCTAATATGTATTTGCTTTACTTTCCTTACTTTATCCATTCCTGTCACACCACACATTCACCTCAACATTCTCATCTCCACTACATGTTTTCACTCTGTTTGTTTCAATCTTTTAGCGAAGTCAACCGTCACACAATCCTTCACACATTTTTATTTCATAACCTCACACAATCCATCCATCGTTTCCTTGGTCTTTCTCTCCATCCATCAACATTTATTTCATCACTCTTATAGTTACATGCGATACGTCCCTCCTCATCACATGCCCATACAGTTGGCAGTCGATTCCCTTTCAACTTTTCTGTAACAGGCGCAACTTTCAAACTTCCTCTTATACTCATTCCTTACTTTATTCATTCTTGTCACACCATACATCCATCCACCTCATTTTCGTCTACATGTTTTCAATCTGTTTGTTTCAATCTTTTAGCGAAGTTTGTTGTAAACCATCACTCAGGACAATCAACTAATATCCATGTAAATTATCTCTCCCCTCAGCACTCATTACTCAAGCTGAAGCTATTAACATAATTTCTTTGCTCAACTTTTCTAAACAGCCAACAAATTGCAATACTTTACTCTCACCGCTAAAAATAATAACAGTTAGCTCAACATCAGTATAAAATCTTTTCACCTTACCGCGAGTGCACAGAACAATTATGCACAGAAGGTTGGCTCAATACAACAAGCGAATCCTTTTTCGTTTTTTATTTATTGTTAAAATACCAACTTGAATTTACATTAAACATAAAAAAAGATCTTTGAAATAGTTTAAAATAGTTACCTATCTAATAAAACTAGTTATAATAAAATTATACTAAAAAAAACTTAAAAAAATAACATAAAACAGCTAAAAAAAAAACCAAAACAAGGTTGAATTATATAAAACTAGATACAATTATACAAAATTAAATTATCAATGCCATTAAATTAAGTATAATAAAAATTATTGAGCAAACACACATAGACACGTTTTACGTACAGCAAATCAAGCGCACTCACTATATTGGCATTCGACCGAAATCGGCGTATGTACAAATTGTACATTGATATACACATGTACGGGTATGTAATTGAAAGTTGTTATTATGATTTTCTTATGGAGTTTTTGGCTGTTTTTTTTCAGCTATTTATTTCTTAATCTAGCAAATAAATGACAATTCGTTATATCTCCTATTGATTCGTAATTTTACATAATAAGATACCGAATTTTGGCAACGGCTTTGTTTTGGAATGGTTATCAAACTGACCAACTATTAAAATTAACTGACTTCATGAGCGGTCTCACAAGCTACGGTCTCATTGCCTCATTTCCAAGTATAACAAACGCCCACAGTTACCTAAGGCTCTTTTTGCTAATACCACTAGCAATTCACGGAGAGGTCGCACGAAATTCGCACTACTAAGGTCAGTTTTTACCAAGTCGAAAAATTCTCATCCACTTCTTTAATGTCTCTAAATAAAAAGAACTGTATCTGTATTTAATTACCTTTGAGTATTAAATTCAGATGACGCATCCCTTAATGCTTGCGTCAAAGGAGACAGTTTTTTTTAGGCCCTCTTCGATGTTGCGGATATTCATATTACTTACACCAAAAAAAAAGTAACCATTTTCTTCTAATAATAAACGAAAGATTACATAGAAACGAAACCGGAATCTTAAAATCATAACAAATAAGTTGTATTATGATATTTTTTTGCGAGTCAAATCATTCCTGTTGTGGTCAATGCCATTTGACGGAAAATACTTACGTAAATAGGGGCGTTTTTTCCGTTTACAAAAAAAAAGTACGGTATCCATTGGTACTAATATCTGCTTTAATTAAAATATAATATAATATAAAAATAAATAATATTAAACTGTGAGCTTTTTTTTTAATGCTATTTTAGAGGTTTCCGCTAAAATCTTTTAGATGGTATAGAAAATCATCATGGCACGGAACGTTGTAAATTCGTCTTTTTGGTGGTTGACTGACAACTTCATTTGACATTTGACGTGTTATTGTTATTGTTTATTGTTAGATTCCCGTTTTCATTTTCGGATTTCTCATTATTCCGGTTAGACATGGCTTAGCTAATTATTACCACTGTAATCTAGAAATTATAAGGAAGAAATCTATATACATTTCATTAATATCTGTATGTCTGTTAAAATTTTATGTGGGTGGCCTGTTCTCCAAACAAAAAAATTATCTCCTTTAATACTAAAGGCAATACCGATACTGACCCTAAGATGTGTTTGCTCGTAGTATGCAGTAAACCTTCTGTACTATTCTGTTCTTTGCCGCAAACCTCCGACCCAGCCTGTCATAACTTTCGACCCTCATATTTTAAGTTTTCGTTGGCAGCTATAACTTTTTCATTTGTTTTGTCTACTAAGACAGAAACAGAAATAGAAAATTCCGGCGGAATTGTGCGGTTAAATCTAGGTTTTAGTGTGATTACTGCTGAAGATGAGAAAGTCGGAATTAGAATTTAAGATTTTCTAGACGTCTTTTGGCAGTTCGCTTCTCGTCTTGATTACAAAAGTCTAGAACTTAGTTTAGTTTCATTTTATCCAGGAATGAATTTTCTTCGTTTGTAAAATTATCGCTTAATTCTTTAGTAGGCGACCGAGTTCTGCTGCAGTCAAAATAGAGAAAACGTATATTCCCAGGTATGAGACCAAGCTAGATCGATTTTTCACCCCCGTAAAGATCTATATTGCAACTTTCATAGAAATCATTGGAGCCGTTTTCGAGAACGTGATTCCAAATACTGCAGATTGAAATTTATTGGTATAGCATTATGACGTCTTTAATTGGTGGATTTGTTAAATGGTAAAGCCAATTTATTCAGGGATCTCCGTGACAACAGGCATATGTTTCTTTGTTATATCGTTGAGCTCCTTGAGTCATAAGTCGAGCTACACGTTAACTGATAAATGCTTGCACTGACTGGACAAGTCCACTCAAATCTGTATGGTTCTTTCTTCAAAAGACCATCTCAGACACTAATCTGCATAGTCCTCATGTGAATTGAGCAAGATTGTCTGGACTTTAAAAGAGACTATGACCTCTGAGTTTGTTTCGGCTGTTTCTTCTCAGAGTAGTCAGGTACGAAACACCGGCCCCATCTAGTTTAAAAAAATGACGTGTAAAAGTGTTTGTAAAAACCTACTTGCAAAATAAACATCATTTATCATTTATAAAATGTAAAGCTTGGTCGCTCATTATTTTGGGGGGAAAATTTATTATAATGACCACCAAAAATAACTTTTTGACCACTAACATCTATCACCTAAAAGATCAATAAAATTGATCACCAAATTTAGTAAATTGAGCACCAAATTTTAATGAGATGGTTGATGACAAATTAGTTTTGCCTAGGCCGACTTGGGAAACCCCGACACGGATAGATTATTATTAGAGATAGTTATTTTTTTTATAAACCATCCAGAAGTAGGAGCCCCGCAAAGCGGGGCTCCGTCGACCTGGTCTCCTTCGACTCGGATGCAAGAGCATAACAGTTCAATTTCTGGTAGTCATTAACTAAAAAAATAAATACGATAAAATGGGGATAAATTTAGTGATCATTTACTAATTTTGGCAAATCTGGCTGACATTTTGCTAAATCTGGTGGTTCGTTAATTATATGCCATTATTTTGTTGATTTAAGCAACTTCTTTCATATCATTCTTCATCCTTCCCAATTTTACTTGGTCTTCCTCTCCCTCCCCATCGGTCAAAATTTATAGTTTTCACTCTTTCAGTCACATGCGATTCGTCTCTCCTCATCGTATTCTGACATTTTTATGAGCACTATTTAGTGATGCTAAGTTTTACAGCAACATCAGAAAACAACACGACATCACGCCTGTAATCCCGGAAGGATTTGGCAGAGGTGTACCTTATAGTACACTCATGTTTCGCGAGTTACAATTATAATTCACCAATAAAATCAGTGCCTTAATAAACTTATGCTTATTTAGAAACTGAGTACATTCGTAACATCGTATTAATGATTGCTAACGAGGAACTGAGCCACAATTAGTGCTGCGTTCTACTTGACACCATGTTGGCGTGAATTTTGGTTCGGAAGTGGGTTAAAATTGAAGAATGCAGTACATATGTACGTGTGTAATATATATGTACTCCTCATACTTATTACAGGGAATTATTGAAATTCTCTCTGTTGTTCGAAGATTTCTTTGGCTTTGTGCAGTATTCATTGTGTTGTGTGTTTTAAGAATCAGAACATTTTGAGGGGTATTATTACTAAGCCTCCGCTTTCCGTCCGTTGTTTTGTCTATCAGTAAGCTGTATTTCATGATCTGTAATAAGTAGACACACACTGTTTTAAGCTTTCACAATTTAAAAGCTCAAAACAATGAATCACGGAAGATATCTCGTAAGTGACAATATAAGTTTAATAAGTAGACAGTTGAAACTTTCTCAGAATGTGTATTTCTTTTGCGCTCTATGAAAAAATAAGAAAAATAAATTTAAAAATTAAAGGGGGTTCCCCTACTACGACAACACGGAACTCTTCATGTGCGAAACCGACTCGCTCTCACACGCCGGTTTCTTTTAATAAATTAATAATCACAGTTTATGGGTGATGAAATTAAAAATAAAATGTATATTTTACTGTATTTCAAAAGCCAGATTTTCAGATAGAAAGCTGGATGGATGTAAGGATGTCTGGATTAACACAGACAATACTTTTTATCTCGGCAGTACGATCCCGTGGGGTAATCATCGAACCACGTGAACAAAGCCGCGGGCATACACTAGTAACTATAATCGCAAAAGAAAATAACGAGCATAAGTTCTCTTAATTTACCCAGACTAATATTCCACTCAACAAACACACTACAAACAGTTTCCCCACCTCACTCGATTCTAGATAACAGATCTCTCCCCTAATTGGCAAATTAGGGTACTTAGTCACAAACTATCTTATCATCGAGGTAAACATACTTTCATACCACGCTCCGTACAACTCAGTACTGGGTAATACGATACCCCTTGGTAAGACTGGTTACTAACCAGCATAGGTTCTCTTAATTTAACCCATAATAATTTCCCACTCTACAAACACACTATAAACAGTTTCCCCACCTCACTCGATTCTAGATAACAGATCTTTCCCCTAATTGGCAAATTAGAGTACTTAGTCACAAACTATCATATCATCTAGGTCAACATACTTTCATACCACC
This sequence comes from Xestia xanthographa, assembly GCA_905147715.2. NCBI lineage: Eukaryota > Metazoa > Arthropoda > Insecta > Lepidoptera > Noctuidae > Xestia > Xestia xanthographa. The sequence continues at coordinate 21,427,060 of LR990666.1, read as the reverse complement.
CTCCGTACAACTCGGTTAGTACTGGGTAATACGATACCCCTTGGTAAGACTGGTTATTAACGAGCATAGATTCTCTTGATTTAATCCATAATAATATCCCACCCAACAAACACACCACAAACAGCTTCCCCGCCTCACTCGATTCTCGATCTTTCCCCTAATTGGCAAATTAGAGTACTTAGTCACAAACTATCATATCATCGAGGTAAACATACTTTCATACCACCCTCCGTACAGTCCGTAGAACTTCAGTGATTGATGTGTTTGCCCAAGTTTGTCGTTCAGGTAAACGTTGTCGTGGATGCTCCAATTAAAGTTTCAATTGGTTTTAAACAGCTAGATATCTCTACAAGAAGTTTGAACATCTAGATCTGGTGGAAGTTTGAGTCCGTGTCTAGATGAATTAAGGAATTTGTGTCTGGTCTAGATTTTGAGTATGATAGATGTGAATGCCTTGTTGTTTTGAGGAGATTAGATTTTCAAAGGGGTTTTAAGTTGAAGCGGTAAAACTGTCTCAATTCAAAGTCAAAAATCCATTTGTTTTCTTATGGTGACGAGTCGGGACTTCTAGTATGGAAATATTTTTGGTGACCAATTGGAACCGTGACGAATCGGGCACAACTGAGCACGAGGTCCTGGGTTCGACTCCCGGGTCGGGCAAAGTTTTATTGGGATTTTCCATCAGGAATTCCACAGTAGCAGCGACGGAGTCTGGATTGGTGCCTGGTTGATGGCAATAGGGTCGCCCCTTATTACTTGTGACTTAAAACATAACTAGCGAAATGTGTGTGTACTTTACACCTCTGCCTAACTCTTCGGAGATTACAGGCGTGATATTATGTAAATTTATTTCCTTCTCTAGATCGTAAAAAACATTTCCTTTCCATTGGAATACTAGTATTAGTTTACATTACAATTAAGTATGACCAAACTTTGTGCTTGGAGTAATGTAAGCACTAAAATAATGTAGTAAGCACTAAAATAGCAGTTACTAGCTTGGCAAGATTCAAAGTTATGCCCACAAAATTGCCACCTAACGCCACAATATTTGGCAGAGTATCTAAACCGCTCGATCCCCGAAGTACTATTAAAGCAACCACTCTGTTTAAAGTCGAAGCACTAAGTGTACTAACAACGAGCGATGAAATGGGTCCCACATAGTTTATTATGAACAATAATTATAGTTATTGGTATTTCTTGTAACGATACATGGTTAGGTTAAATTAACTGTTGGAACTTCGTAGACGTAATATTTAGGTATGTAGAAGATGGTGTCTATTAGCAATAAAATAAAATGATTTTCTAATCTCATAATTTAAGACACACCGCGTTGATCTGATCTTGTTTGCGCATCTTTGGCCATTTTCGCCTGGGCCAGAGATCACACAAGATTAAAATATTTGGAAGGAGAAAGGGGAAGCTTCTGCCCAGCAGTGGGACACTTAACAGGCTAACAAGAAAACCAAAAAAAAGACCTAGATACTGTTTCTTCCCCTTTTTTACCCCCGTAAAAAAGGGGAAGAAACAGTATCTAGGTCTTTTTGCAACGCTGTTGTTAGAATTCCAACCCTTGAGGGGTCAAGGGTTGGAATTCTAACAACAGCGTTGCGTTAGTCATAACTTCATCCCCTTTTTTAACTCTTCGGGGGTGGAATTATGAAAAACGCTGAGACACCTATAAATTATTTTTTAATCGTCAGCATAGACACAAAATTTGAAGATCCTAACTTTAAAATTGACGATTTTCCATTAAAACTTTCATCCCTTATTTAACTCCGTTAGGGGTTGGATTTCAAAAATCCTTCCTTATTCTTGTCTAGATTATAAAGGGAACCTCTGTACAAAATTTCTGCTTTCTAGGTCCAAGGGTTTGGGCGTTGATGAGTCAGTCAGTTAAAACTACACCAACTACACTAACTATTAATACGTAACTTAACAACTATTAAGCACACTGTTACTTGATACCTGCCGAAGCCACCACAGCTAATCTTCTATACAGCCACTTGTTCTTACCTGTATTGAGGTACTTCACGGGACACTTACGTCACGAGATCTCCCATATTTGAAGTAACAAAAATGAGCATTTAAGGAAGTTTTAAAAAAGCGTCAGTGACAAAAAGCGTTCTGAATAGAGTGTTAGTAGAAGAACGGCATAAGAAAAGATTAATGGATGGTGTGGGAAATGATAATTACTGGCAGAAAAAAAACAATAACTGGCCAAGTGCGAGTCTGACTCGCGTATGAAGGGTGTGGTACCATCGTAGTAGGGCGCCCCTTTAATTTTAAATTAATTTTTATTACAGTGGCAACAGAAATATACGTACATATTGAAAATTTCAACTGTCTCCTTATTACAGATCTTGACATGCAGCCCGCTGACAGTCAGATGGGCGGACAACGGAGGCTTAGTAATAGAAAGAAAGAAGAAAGAAAAAAATATTGACGTGTGCAGTAGGGAAGAGAGGGGTTACCTTTTGGTTACGGAACCCTTAAAAGCGTACTTAATATAGTGTAGATATAAGAAAGACCAAAAAGAAGATCAATGGATGGTGTGAGAAATGAAAATCAAGGCTGAAAATGGAATTAATGATGGCGTGACGGTAGACAGGGGAGAATTAGAAAAAAAACGAATGTCTTTGCGTTGGGCTGACCCTAAGTAACAATGAGACAAGGGCAAGAAGATTATGGATGAATGAATAAATGAATGCCTCTTTATTCAAGAATCCATGTCTCAAAAACTGTTAGTAAAACTTACGACTATGTTAGTAAGCACTGACAAAACAAACAACACAACAAATAATGGTGGATTACTGCTGAAACAAACCATGAGTAATTTCACAGCAGCGACCCACATAAACACAGTCCAGGTGACTGGCAGTCATGCTTAAGATACTGTTGGTGCTGCCCCACACCCTGCGCTCTAAGAAGGCCAACATTGCAAAAATATATCGGGATTAGTAGGCAATTTTAAATAGTCAAATAGCCCCAACTAACAAATCTACGAACAAAGTTTGCAGCAATAACTCCTATACTATCTAAATACTTAGCAAGAGTAAACAAATATCTACTGAATTTAGCACAACTATAGTTAGCTTTAGTTTTCCTAGCGGATTAACATATAGGATTTATTGCAGAAGTTTCGTTTGTAGCCAAACTGAATCCTACATAAGCAAATTCATGATAGTTGTTGTACTATTTAGTGGGAGATATAAATTGTATGCTTTTTAAGGGATCTTGTACGTACACGTCTTGCTACATCGTTTTTACATAATTTTAAATTTCAACATGAATGATGTAACCAAGATTTTGAAACAATAATATTCTGATTTAACTGAGTAGAGTATGAGTATAAAAGAGTATAAGAGGAGCTCGTGGCTAAATAATAACAGCCGCTCGGGTCGATATTTAAGCCGTGCTTGCCTAGGTTGGTCTGTGGATGGTTGACCACCCTTACATACCGAGTTTCCTCCGTGCTTCGGAAAGCACGTTAAGCTGTTGGTCCCAGCTGTCATTTGTAGATCTTTGACAGTCGTTACAGGAAGTCAGTGGCCCAAAAAGTCTGACAACCAGTCTTACCAAGGGGTATCGTATTACCCAATACTAACTGGGTTGTGGAGGTCAGATAGGCAGTCGCTCCATGTAAAATACTGGTATTCAGCTGCACCCGGTTAGACTGGAAGCCGACCCAACATAGTTGGGAAAAGGCTAGGCAGATGATGATGATTTAAAAGAGTATCTTGTCCATCGAGTTTCTAGCCTGTTTTTCTCCATTGACTTGTAATGGGCATATTCCCAAAAGCCTTATAAAGCTCTACGTATCCAATATAAAAATGCGTTCAGTGTGTTCTTGCGACTGCCACTGACTACTCTCTAAGCACGAAACCCGTAGTTTCAGCCAAAGTTACGGGCGTTTCCCACTCCGTATCACCTACGGACATCAAATTAATTAGAGGCCTGAACTAAAAATGAATGACAACTCGATTGTTCATCTGTCCTTACTCCCGATGTGTTTTAAAAAGGCATGTATTTATTAAATCGATATCTGTATATTTCCTTTTTTCGATCAAAATATTTCAAAGTTAAACCAAAAATACTGACTTGCACTCAAATTATGCACACTAAATAAACCAAATCCGATATACTGTTTAATGGTTTTTGCATAACCGTTTGACTGAACGAATAACTATTATCAATATAGTATATCTAACAATTCTTTAGTTCAACAAACATATTAAATCTTTTTTAAGGAAAACCATCACCTATACTGTTTAATGGTATTTGCAGAACTGTTTTTTTAGTTATTTTAGAACCTGCTACGACTCCATGACGCACGCTCGCTTCGCTCGCATATTAAATAACACTCATTGACTTCTGTCCCCGAAGTGCCGGGCCTCCGCCGGCCTCCTTTGTCGGCCTACGGCCCGGTGCCCGTGCCGCCCTTAAAAGAAATTCCGTAGTAAGATTGTATAATTTAGAGTGCAAGTTAGTATTTTTGATAAACAATTAGTTTTTTTGTTTTATAAATCATATTATCCGATGTACGAACCACATTTTTGGTGTGAATTCGATAAAAAAAGGTCATCTCGTTTTGTGTTATTTTTTAGTTTTTTTGTGCAGTACCTACATGTTTAGTTAATCAATTGGTTTTTTTGCACAGCATTCATTTTTAGGGTTCCGTACCCAAAGGGTAAAAACGGAACCCTATTACTAAGACTTCGCTGTCTGTCCGTCTGTCCGTCTGTCCGTCTGTCCGTCTGTCTGTCACCAGGCTGTATGTCATGAACGTGACAGCTAGACAGTTGAAATTTTCACAGATGATGTATTTCTGTTGCCGCTATAACAACAAATACTAAAAACGTAATAAAATTAATATTTAAGGGGGGCTCCCATACAACAAACGTGTTTTTTTTTATAATAATTGGTACGGAACCCTTCGTGCGCGAGTCCGACTCGCACTTGGCCGGTTTTTCTGGTATGCATTCAGTTAATTAGTGGAGTTTCCCAGTTTGCTAAAAAATTATACAGAAGTGCATTTAAAAATATCCCTTTTAAAAACTCATGAATTCGAAAAAATTAGGGCGTAGGTTCATTACAAAGTATAAAACTACTTACGGACGAGCCCCGTATCTTCGTCGACGGACTTTGAGAGTAGCCCTGTAGTGCCTCAGTGATGTTTGATGCGTGTTGTAGCGTAAGAAATCTGCCTCGCTACCGTGGCAGCCCCAACACTATCAATAACTGCTCGGGCAGACAGCCTATAGTGTGGGCGCTACCAAATTGCACCCGATCTGTTTTTATTACTTAATAACGAGAACAGATCGGGAGCAATTTGTCAAAAATTAAAAAAAGAAACTTAGCCTATGGTACTTACCATAGGCTAAGTTTTTTTTTTTAATAATAGGACCGTTTTCCCCCTGAAGGGAAGAAAACGGATATTTAGGTTTTAGCCGAAGCTTGACCTACTGTGAGATTACCCTCGAACTTTACGCGGTTGCAGTGTGTATCTACCCTCAATATTGATGATAAAATTGATCAAACGTCAGTAAAATCTCAAACCATACGGTGGCGACATCGCCGGTTGTCTTTTGAATCATGAACTGCCTCTGGTGCTTGTTGGAAGCAGACGTGTTCAATAATTACTGAGAGAAATATTACGTTTAAATAAATACAAAGCATTAGAAAGTGATTCTTAGTGTCGTAAACTTAAAAATCAAAGTGCAAAGTAACTTAAAAACTTGTGTTTCGCCGCGACATCACGCATCGGCGAGTGCGCAGCACCCCTCACCCCCGCGAGTAACAAGGACCGCTGCTATTTTCATCCCACTCGAGAACGCCCGAGTCAAACTATACACGATGAATACGCAGAGGACACCGCCTACACCGAGTACCAGGGTGATAAGCGAGAGCGGAAACACTAGCGGGTCTGTACCAAACTTACCCACCTACTGCGATGATGATACCTATAGAAATGTTAACACATTAAAACGAAAAGAGCGTACTGAGGAAATCGAGTATAAAAAAGATTTCGCAAATTTTCGCACAGAGATGATGAGCTTCCTAGAGAAATTTGGAAAAACCCAAAATGATAGTCTCAACTACATTAAACACGAAATATCTGAGATAAAAAAGGAAATAAAAACCATGAAGTCAACTACCGAAAACTTTACTCAACGGCTCAATCAAATAAATGGTGATATGGAAAACATAAAGGCTAATAACACGACAACACAAAACAAGATCAAACGTATAGAAGAAGAAATAACCCAATTAAAAAACCAACAAAACACCGAATGTACTACACCAAAATCGCCCGTCTTATGCCACCAAAACCTCATCCTCGAGCTAAAAACCCGATGCGAGCGCGAGAAAAACATCGTAATAGTGGGTATATCGGAAATTAACGAAAGAAACACAAACTCCAGGCGAACTCACGATAATAATGAAACTATGAAGGTAATTGCAACATTGTGCGAAGACTGCCCTAAACCAATTAAAACCATAAGACTGGGAAAATATATCCCAGGCAAAAACAGACCATTAAAAGTTTGCTTCAACAATGCAGACATTCCAAAATACCTACTAAGAAATAAGAAAAACTTACGAGATATACAGATTTACGCAGATCAAACTCCAGCTCAAAGAGAGTATTTACAATTATTAAAAGTGGAGCTCAACAAACGCATTGAAAGCGGCGAAGGAGATCTCATTATTAAGTACATAAAAGGAATACCGACAATCACACTGAACAAAACCAACCAAAAAAACTAATAACCGATCCAATACAAAATGCAACATATACGGATAGACTAAGCCATCAACTAATAAATCGATACGAAGATATACCACGCCATGCATCCTCGTTACGGTTCTTTTACGCGAATTTACGCAGTATCCGCAAGACTGGCAAACTAGACGAGATAAAATGCATAATAAAAGCAACGCCAATGACTATACACATACTAATCTTTACTGAAACGTGGATTACTTCGGAAGCGGACGCAAAATTATATCAGCTACCACATTATAAGCATGTTTATAACTACAGACAAGATCGCAAAGGCGGCGGTGTATCAATTTATGTGCACGAAAGTATCAAACACGAAACAACAGAAGAAATATGTGAACTCGGTAACCACTACCTATGGATACACATAGATAAACTCTCATTGGACATCGGAGCGATTTACAAACCAGGTGAGTCCAATATAAACAACTTCTTAGAAACATATATCTCACAATTAGAACGACGAAAGAGAGCGGTTGTTTTCGGAGACTTTAACATCGATCTACTTAGTAAAGACAGTCACATCACAAGATACCTAAATGAAATTAAAGGAACAGGATACGAAATATTAAACAAAATACATAAAATGTACAGTACCCGTGAAACCAGCACTACAAATACTATACTTGATCACGTATGCACAAACATAAAAAATCACGCGTTCAGTGTATCCATAATTGACTCGTGCCTATCAGACCACAAACAGATATTCCTTGAGATAGGTAGCTTGGCCCCAAAGATTAACAAAAGGATCCAATACAAAGCACTTAACTATGAAAAATTATACAACAGTACCCTAATAGCAAACTACACTAATAACGAAAACGACTACCACTATTTAGAAAGGTTTATCTCAGAACAAATAAAGAAAAATAAGGAAGATAAGACCAAAATCCTAAACCTACCTCAAGAAGACTGGATAAACAGACATATTATAGATTCAATCACCTTACGAAATCACTTGTGGCAACAAACAAAATCCTACCCAAAAGACGTCAACCTACGGAAGAATTTTGATGAAGAACAGGACAGAGTAAAAAACCTAATCAAAACACAGAAGAAAACTTACTACCACAACTTATTTGAAAACAGCTACAAACAACCTAAAAAAATGTGGGAAATCATTAATACCTTATCAGCGAATAAAATCAAAGACAGCAATGCTCCCCCCAAACTAATTTCGAACTCAAAATCTATAACAAACGGCAATGAAATTTGTAACGTACTTAACTCATTCTTTGCATCAATAGGCGCGGACTTAGCTAACGAAATACCTAACATGTACCACACAAACACAGGCAATATTCTCATGTACGACAGTAACTACACACATGACATAACCTTAGACGAACTTTCCCCATGTAGCATAGACGAAATATCAAAAATAATTGACAACCTTGACTCCAACACTAGTACAGGCTTGGACGGTATCAGCACAAAAGCTATTAAATGCCTTAAAAATATAATTGTGGAAAGATTAACAAACTGTATAAATGTATGTTTAACGCGCGGCATTTTCCCCGACTCGCTTAAAGTTGCAAGGGTCAGTCCTATTTACAAATCTGGAAGTAGAACTGACCCTAGCAATTATCGACCGGTATCGGTCTTACCCGTTATTTCGAAAATATTCGAACGAGTGTTATACAACCGTTTAAATGAGTACTTAACTAAGAAAAAATACCTAATCGATCAACAATATGGCTTCCGCCCTAAATCAAGTACTCTCACCGCCTCAGTAGATTTAGTAACAAAAATAAAAACTCATATTGATCAAAAAAACGTTGTTGTAGGTATTTTCATTGACTTAAAAAAAGCGTACGATACGGTAAGCCATCCAAAGCTACTACAGAAATTAAGCAACATAGGAATATCAGGCAGCGCCCTCAGTATGTTTACTTCATATCTGCAGAATAGACAACAAGTCGTTAAGATAGATAATTACACCAGCTCGATACAAAACATAACATACGGATGTCCGCAAGGCTCAATTATTAGCTCATTACTATTTCTAATATACATTAATAACATTGATAAAATAGGGCTGACAGGGCACCTAACGTTGTACGCGGATGACACCTGCCTTTTTTACTTCGATAAATCCTTACAGAACATTATAACCGATGCACAAAAGGATCTTGACCTGCTCAGTGAATGGTTAAAATATAACTTACTGACTATTAACACCTCAAAAACATCATTTATGATCTTCGCCGCGAAAAATAAGCCATTACCGGAGTTCCCACCTCTTACGATTAACGGAGAAACAATCAAAAGGTCTAGTCACGAAAAATATCTCGGACTGTGGGTAGATGACAAACTTACTTGGAAACTGCACATCGATCATATCAAAACAAAATTAATTTCACTATTAGGAGCGTTACGAAAAATTACTAAATGTATCCCGAAAAAAGTACGTCTAATTATATATAACTCTCTAGTAAAATCAAACCTTGAATACCTAATCGAAGTGTGGGGATCAGCTGCTAAATCTAATCTAAATCCACTTCAAAGAATACAAAATAAAATTATTAAAGTATTATTTCACTACCACTATCTATATCCAACTAAAAAATTATACGAAAAAACTAAACTACTGAATCTCACGCAACTTTACACTTACTACACCTGCATTCTCATTAAAAAAATCACCACGAACTCCGTACAATCAAACATACAAATACATGAAAAAGTTATAAAATACAACACAAGAAGTAATAGCAAATTCCAACTAATGACTGCACGTTCACGAACTAATTACGGAAAAAAAACAGTATTAGTGGAGGGAGCACAGCTGTTCAATGATTTACCGGAAGACATAAAGAAATGCAATAATATTAACATATTTAAAAGTAAATTAAAGAATCATGTTTCTAGCCAATAACGTCACCAGCGCCCCAGAGGCAAGTATTATATAAGTAATTAAGGAGTAACTTTGTATCTCATTATAAGTGAACTGTTATTTATTAAGTTCTTATGAGAAATAAATATCTTTAAACCTAATCATCAGTACTCACCGCCGGCTAGACCGACAAGTTTAGTAGGTTAAGCTTCGGCTAAAACCTAAATATCCGTTTTCTTCCCTTCAGGGGGAAAACGGTCCTATTTAGGTGTTTGAGCCTTGCTTGACCTACTGTGAGACATGTTTACATTCTGCCGGCGATGCGATGGCGAGACGGACTGTGTGGTTGGACGGAATAGACGTAAGGATAGCTAGTAAATTTAGAAACCAATTAAATAATAAGCTTTAATAAACTAAACAGGACAAAACAACTGAGATACAGTTCTGTTACTATTGTGATTATAAGAGGCTACCTCTTTAAAATAATATTTCATGAAGGTATCTGGTGACCTCCAGTTACCTCTTTTCATCAAATCATCTAAATTAAATCTTTTATTTATCCAAATATCAGAATTGACAGCTGCCCTACAACTTCCTGGAGAACCTTGAATGTTGCCCTCTTTAAATAGGGTTCGAATCCATCCCCCGATTACTGATCGAGAAGCTGATTTCACTTTACCCCTGGTTGTGATAAATAGGTTTGAGAGAGTCTTGTTCGCCACTCTTCTTTGTTCAGATATTGAAATCAATTTTCTTATCCACAACACAGCGTCTAATTTTGAATTCTCATTTTGTAAGATTTTCCAACCCGACTGTCTATATGTACTGGAATCAGTTTTAGATCCGAATGTTGGCCAAAATATTACTTTATCATCAGAGAGTTCACAGGAGGATGGATCAATTGATAACAAGGTTAGGTCATGAATACGACGACCTGATATCAAGAGCAAGAGCGCTGAGGTGTGGCGCGACACCTGAAATAGGCTCTTCTCATCAACTTTGTAACTTTGGAGGTAGTCTATTAGTTGACCTACGTTCCAACTCAACTTTTTATTTGATGGTGGTTTGGTAAGCATTATAGATTTAAGCATTTGCTTTACGAGTGGATGATTGCTTAGTTTTTCTGTATTCTCAGGATTGGCAAAAGTGGTGACTACCGACTTATGTACAGCGATAGTACTAGGAGCTAATTTTTTATCTTCGTGTAGGAAGTACAAAAATCTGGCAAGATCCTCAGGTTTAGGGTTATTTAAAGAACTACTATTATCCTGTGACCATTTTTTTTTTTTTTTTTTCCAGCGTTGCCAAGCTGGTCGATATGTCTTAAGTGTAGACTTACGCCACGAGGCCTCAAGCTGTTCTTTGCTTTTTATAGGCCAGTCTCGAATTAGATGGGACCAGCCCGAATCTTCCAAACCTGCAAACAAAGTTCCTCCACTAATGGTGGTGGCCTCAGAGACCGTAGGTCTATCAGGTGTTGTGGCAGGTTGCGTATTATCGTCGGGGCACTCAAGGCTCTTTGTTTCAAATCTGCTTTCCAGAATGTTCTTTCCCACTTCGGTGCCACCAGTAGATATGTGCCCGAACTTATCGTTAGGTGACGGAGTACCCGTGGTATCATCGCTGGAGGTGGAAATATCCAACCTAGTTGAAAATGCCATGGCCTGCTGAAGGCGTCCACAAACAGGCAGTATGGGTCTGTAGCATCCTCGCTCACATATGTGTTGACTACTGCTGACGCTGCACTGGCAAACAGATCCACTGACGGGATTCCCCATCTTTTGAATATTATCTGTAGTATTTTTGTGCTCAGGGACCACTCGGGCATCTTGTTTGATCGCGAAAGGCTGTCTGCCGAGAGATTGTATTTCCCCGGTAAGTATCGAGCGATTAATCTTATGTTGTATGTTCTTGCCAGCTCCAGTATCTTTCGAGTTGCTTCCAATAGTCTGAGGGATCTGGTTCCTCCTTCTTTCGTTATGTAAGCAACCACCGATTTGTTGACCGTTTGTAACATGACAGTTTTGTTTAGTAGTTTGTGGCCAGCAAATTGGAGTGTTTTCAAAACAGTCCATAACTCTTTTAGATTGCTGTGCCACTCCACTTGTTTCTTTGTCCATTGCCCACTCAAGGGTCGACCGTTGATCGTTGCCCCCCACCCGTTTTTGGCTGCATCTGTAGTTATAAAGGTAGTTGCACTTTCTTGATGAATCGGCGAGGTGCGCCTGATGTTTTTTATCCACCATAGTATTTCTGCTCTTACCATCGGAGGTAAATAAAACTTTTTGTGACGGTTCTCTTTCGGGAGATGCTTTGCTGCTATTTGAATGTGTCGGCAATGGAGCCTGCCCAGAGGTACGGTGAAAGAGGCAAAATTTATATTCCCGAGTAGCACTTTCGCTGACCACCATGTCCAATGTTGGTTTTTTAATGTCTGACTTAGTAGGTTGATATTCTTTAGGATTTTTTGTTCGGGAAGGCTCTTGACGTTGCATCTGGTATTCCAGATGATTCCGAGATATTCTAGACATTGGGTTGGGTGCAGGGTTGATTTCTGGTAATTTATGCACCAGCCTAGATGCTCCAGAGTTTGTAAAACAATTTGACTTTGTCGATGCAGCGTATTTGGATTGGAATGAATAATCAAAAAATCGTCGAGATACACAATTGATCTGATTCCCAGTTCTCTGAAATAATTAGCAACCCAATTAGTCACTTTTGAAAAAATATAAGGAGCGGTTGCTAATCCAAAAGGTAAGCAGGTCATCTCAAAAATTTTGTCATCATATGCAAAGGCCAAAAACCTTCGATGGGAGTTAATAATTGAGAGGTGAAAATAGGCTTGTGACAAGTCTAACTTGACCATGTAATCTAAAGGGTTTAAACAATTAGGAATCTTGTTATGATTTATTAGATGAAACTTGGGAGGAGTGAGGAATTTATTTAAATGTTTAAGGTTCAGGATAGGGCGATTTGAGCCATCTGCTTTTTGTCTCAGAAATAACGGAGACAAAAAGCCCGACATATGATTGCCTTCTACTGCTGCTCCACAGTCAATTAGCTTCTTGACTTCTAAAGCCATTGCTGGCGATGGTTTTGCTTGGTAATGAGAGCAGGATTCTTTGTTGAATTTACAAAGGGGAGGTTTGCGATTGAAAGATATTCTACATCCTGTAAGTATATTCAAAATACACTTTGGCGCTCCCAACTGCTCCCAGTTTCGTACTTTTAGACTGACCTGTCCCGCTTTAAACTTGGTGTTTCCTCCCTTCGTATCTTGATTTTCCGCTTTTCTGTTTCCCATGAAAGGGCCTCTTATCTCTTCCTGTTGTACGATTGGTCGTACGTTCTGGTGCTTTGTATGTCTTTTAAACGAACTGAATGGTTTGGTCCTTTCCTTGTTTTGTTGATTATCGTATGTAGCCTTGTATTTATAGGTTGATTTTCTATTTGAGGCTGGAAAAAAATTATTTGTGCCACCTTGTTCCTTCACCAAATCTGCCAGCTGTGGTTCAGCGAAGAGGTGAGTTGGTGAGGGTGGAATAGATTGCAGCAATTCGTTAAGCGTTTTATTATGAGGTTTGTACAGGTTTCTCCTATGTTGAATTACTTCGGCACGCTTTCCACACGTGTACTGCAATAATGCATCCGATGTTTTACGAAAAGTTGATTCTTGAGATAAAAAATTTTTGCTGATATGAGATTTGACTTCCAGTGATGCTTTATAATAGATGTTTTGAAATTCCTTACGCTGCTGTAGAAGTCCATGCGTTATAGCACCTAAACATAAATCCATTTTTTCTAAAATGGTTACTAGTTGCCATGATGGAGTTACTGTATCCAAAGTACTATTTACTTTGAGGTTGGTGAAAACAGGTGCTGCTTGAAATTTCTTTTGGACATCTGCGTAGCGAACATTGTGCCATCCGTCATTACCTAGTCTCTGACAGTGAATACCCTGTTTAACTAGGTCTTCTTCAGCTGCACTTATTTTTGCTTCTGACTCCTTTGTATCTGAATCAAAGTCCAGTAATGGTTCATCAGTCTGTTCAGGTTCTTCTTCCGTGTCCGAACCAATAATATCTGGAGCTTGCCAGCTTTCTTCCCCAGACTGATCGTTGTATTCCCGGGTGGGTGAACGCACCGGTTGGTCCGCCAAGTGGACTTTTATTGCTTTAAGTTGTTGGTTCTGATCATGAGAGAGTTCAAAAAATTTTTCGAGTAGCATGTTTTGTTGATTCATGAATTTGGCCATCAAGCTATCTTCAGGTTCTTTCCTTATTTTACCACCGGCTTCCTCTGAGCTTGTTGGACTATGGGATCGCTTTCTACTATTAGAAGACATCGCTGAACTAGCAGGCGATGCGTGAGCTTCAGCGCCAACATTAGAACATGAACGTGACTTTAAGAATGAGGAAGCATCTGATCTAGACATTAGTTTGGGCTTGAGCTGTTTTACAACTTCTGAAAATCTGTTAAATCCCTCAAGCGAGTGAATTTTCTTCATCGTGCTCGATGGTGTATATATGACTGCTCTGGCAATAGGCCACTTAAGAAGGGTCCGCTTTATTTTCCTGTATGTCTTTTCACCCAGTGTGCAAGGAGTCCCGCTGCTAAATGCTTGTGCAAGTTGCACCATCGGAATTGCAAAGCGGATCCGATTTTCATCCTCCGATGATATTTGCGGCCCAAAAAGGTCTTCAAAGGTAAGATCATTTACCTCCCATGCTCTCCAATCGTCTGGGTAAAATTCATCTAAAATACTGATGAATTTGTTATAGACTGTTTCTTCCTCTGGTGGAACTTCAAAGATGGTTAGTTCCCCAAGAGTGATGCGCCGTTCCATGATCTGAAATCATTACGGGTAATTAGAGCATGCCTTGGGCAATATCTTTTAAGCAGTCTAATCGAAATCACCCTTGGTCGGCTGGTAAGCCGTCTAGTTGACTGGGCAGCCGACTCTGGTCGCTTGAATAGCCGACACACGGCGTCATCTGGTTAGCCAATTTGGGTCTTTTGATCCGTCGATCTTGGTCGTCCGATTAGCCGACACAGTCGTCCAACCAGCCGACCCAGTCGCCCGATTAGCCGACCTCGGTCGTCCGATTAGCCGACCTCGGTCGTCTGACTAGCCGACTCACGGGGTCTCTCCGTTACTATCATGGGTGTGAAGTTTCGTTATTTGGGGCTTACCCAAGAGAAAAGGTGAGTCTGCCGTCCAGAGAGCGGGCATTCACCTATCGAGCAGAAACCATAGGGATCTCTCGTCTAATATTTATACACCACATGTAACTAAGGATTAAATACTTACAGAATGATGATCACGTGAAGCTGAGTATATTTTCCAATTTCTTTGTTTAAATTTCACTATAAATTTATTCAACTAACAAACACTGCTCACTGCGAAAGTTCAAGACGTACTGATGATTCAAAAGACAACCGGCGATGTCGCCACCGTATGGTTTGAGATTTTACTGACGTTTGATCAATTTTATCATCAATATTGAGGGTAGATACACACTGCAACCGCGTAAAGTTCGAGGGTAATCTCACAGTAGGTCAAGCAAGGCTCAAACACCTAAATAATAATAATATGTTTATTCAAGAAAATGTCACAGAATTTTACAAATATCTTTTAGGCTATTTTTATCTTTATATCTTTTATTCTATTTATATCTTTTAGGATATTTTTCACTACGCAAAAGAATTTAACATCTGTAGCCTAACTAGGCAAAAGCGTGTATTTCGGCTATCAGTTATATTGTTAGTAACACGGAGGGCCTCTTATTAGTCTGATAAATAGGTTAATAATGATACCTTGTGACTGGAACTATCATCATCATCATCAGCCTATTAATATTCCCACTGCTGGGACACAGGCCTCCTCTCTGTGAGAGGGAATGGGCTATGATCCACCACGCGGGCCCAGTGCGGATTGGTAGATGTCAATCTACCAATCCGCACTGGGCCCGCGTGAAATTCGAAGACATGTGACCATGTCTTCGAATTTCGACTGGGACTATAGCTTATTTTTATTTTGTACTAGCTGACCCGCGCAACTTCGTCTGCGTCACGTGAGAGAGAGAAAGGGTTAGAGAGAGTGTGAGACATCCTTAAAAAAAGACACACATTTTTAGTCATTAGTGCCATTTTAGTACAATAGATGTCGCTGCATCTTACATTTGATGATTAGTTCGTCTTGAACACTTTAAATTCATATATCTTTTGATAGAATTAACCAATTACGATGAAACAAAATTAAAAACTAAAAACTAAATTATACCTCAATATATGCACAATATTTGTGTATAAAAGTTATCTAAATTGGTTTCGTAAATTTTACTTGATGCTTGATCATCGAAACAGACAAACAGACAAAAAGCCAAAAATGCTGGAAATGTGTTCTGTTGCTTATCCTTTAATACCCTGGCAATTTTTTAGGGTTCCGTACCCAAAGGGTAAAAACGGAACCCTATTACTAAGACTTCGCTATCTGTCCGTCTGTCCGTCTGTCTGTCACCAGGCTGTATCTCATGAACCGTGACAGCTAGACAGCTGAAATTTTCACAGATGATGTATTTCTGTTGCCGCTATAACAACAAATACTAAAAACAGAATAAAATTAATATTTAAGGGGGGCTCCCATACAACAAACGTAATTTTTTTATAATAATTGGTACGGAACCCTTCGTGCGCGAGTCCGACCCGCACTTGGCCAGTTTTTTCTAAATATTTTCGATGTACAAAAACGATTTTTCTACAGATTTATTATATGTATAGATGTATAGATTCGAAAATTCAAAAGTTGTTCTAGAACCAAAAAATCAAAGATTTGTGTTGTTCACCAACCCGCACTGGGCCCGCGTTTTTGATTAAAAGCCATTTTCAACAACTTACTAGCCGGTTTCGGTAGGTTGCTATCTCTGTTGGTTTGACATTTTGCTTACTGACCGGTTAGAAAAAAAACGTCACAGAAAAGCTTTTTTAGATTTTTATATACGTAAGTAAGTTATAGAAAACGGCTGTAAGGCGCAAATTCTCTCACAAGGAGGAGACCTGTGTCCCAGCAGTGGAACCGTTATAAGACTGTTGTGTTGTATTGTTAATTATTCCTTAGTAAATAGCCTACAATTAAAAAGTCAATCTGAATAATAAGGAACTCTATTTTAGTCCTTAATTAATCTTTATTAGTTTGAGAAGTGAGCGAAAGATTTAAGTCTTTAATCGGTGGTTGGTAATTAAAGATTAAACAATAAACGATTTTGGGCTCTAAAGTTTGGACGGAAAGGCGTAAATACCAACTAAAGTCATTACTTTGGTTCCGTTGTAGTTGAGTGAATTTCAACAGGTCCTATAAAATCTTCATTTCCGTGTTTTTTTTCATCTTAAGCTTTTTTTTAAAGAAAAAACGCTTTTATTAAAGTTTTTAATAATGTATATATTCTTGCTTAATGTCTAGCAGATAACTTAAAAAACGAACGACATAATCAGGATTAAAAATTTCGTGCCACGGCGATGAAACATGCGTGCACGGCAATGAAACAAGCGTCCACGGCAATGAAAGAACTGTGCCATGGCAATGAAAGAATCAATCCACGGAAATTAAAAAATATTTTATTTAATGAGATAGACAGATAGATAGAATAAAAATGACTGTAAGAGGTCTTGATTCCAACACTTGTGTGGGAGTAAAATTTGGGTAAGGAGATATTACAAAAAAATGATGAGAGTACAATAAGTAA
Organism: Xestia xanthographa; assembly: GCA_905147715.2. Taxonomy (NCBI): domain Eukaryota; kingdom Metazoa; phylum Arthropoda; class Insecta; order Lepidoptera; family Noctuidae; genus Xestia; species Xestia xanthographa. The sequence goes on along the minus strand of LR990666.1, from coordinate 21,409,695 downwards.
ACAAAGACTGTTGAATTACACTCGCAACACTACTTAGAGACTTTAATACTACAGTCTTTCTTTTCTGATACATACTCCCTGTACTGTCAGTAATCGGTATTACCTGTATTTTAAATGCATTTTTAAATTGCATTTTGCGATGCATTTTTAAATGCATTAGATTTGCTCTACCAAATGTCAAAAGTAGTGATTGTGACATAATATTGAATCAAGAGAAACTAGAATTTGTCGATAAAACGGTTTTCTTGGGAATCACGCTCGACTCAAGGTTACAATGGGGTCCTCATCTAACATCTCTTGCAGGACGGCTAAGCTCAGCAGCATATGCTGTTAGAAAAATCCGTCAATTTACTGATTGATACCGCGAGGCTGGTCTATTTTAGTTATTTTCATAGTATTATGTCATACGGTATTTTACTATGGGGACGGGCTGCAGACATCGAGTCTATATTTATTCTGCAGAAAAGAGCCATCAGAGCCATTTATGAATTACGTAGACGCGATTCTCTAAGAGAACTGTTTAAGGAAATTAATATCATGACAGTACCTTGTCAATACATCTATGAAAACATCATGTACGTTAGAAAAAATCGGCATTTATTCAGTAAGAGAGGGGACAGACACCACTATAACACTCGAAATAGGGACTAACTAGTTCAGCCAGGTTTCAGGCTTGCTAAAGTGGATTCATTTTTCATGGGGTACTGTTTGAAATGTTACAATAAAATACCTCCCCACATTCTTCAACTGAATGAGACGAAATTTAAATCTTGTATAAAACGCACACTATGTAGGCAAGCATATTATAAGTTGGGGGATTACATTGATGATAAAAATGCTTGGCTAAATGCTAGTCCTGCTCCACAACCACAGGTGGGGGGGGAGGGGGGCAAACTAATTGTTTGTACTGGTCGGGCATTATTTGAGTCACGTAAAGAAGAAGATGAAGAATTGATTCCCATGTTAATGTATTGTGGAAGCTGCAGAAGATTGTAAAAATATACTTGCATTGTATAGATTCCAGTTCTTAGTATTATATAATTGCATAGCACAATTGTGTGAGTACTTTGTACTGTTCAGCCACCATTTACATTTATTTATTGTAACGTTGTTAGTTCATAATTGATAAAACGTAAACAAATAAAACAGAAGTCATTTTAATATCGTTTACCAGCCGACCAAATCACCTAATCGCGCCTGTACTTTTGTCTCACTCGCTCGCGTTCCTAAAACCAGTTTTTTTCCCACTCCATCATTCAACGCGCGCCGCGAGCGTCGACCACGCTCGCATACCTGCAGAGGCCAGTGGTCATTTACGCGCGGTCAGTCTACACATATATTAGACGACATATGCGCAGCCTCGCGAATTAGACTTTTGATTGGACTACTGATAATTTTCAAAACTTTTTTTTAATAATTTTACTTTTTGAAAAGTTCTATAAAGGAAACATAACTTCAGTGTGTAATTCCCCATATCGGGTAAGTGGCTAAGTGTTGACAAATTCACGCAGTGCTTGTTTCTAAATGTCATGTCAAGGTCAATGATGTGCAAAATTATTTCATCATCTTTTTCATAGACATCATTTTAGCTACTATTTCAACTATTGTACTCAAACCTTAATTGCTACATCAATGTTTTATGTAGGTATGTGTAAATATTAATTTAAATGTGCTTCACACCTTTTTTTTCTCTTTTCTTTTTTTCTCTGTAAACTCCGCTTCTGAAGGTGACCTCTACACACATACGCCCTAAGCGCAATAGTACCCATCCCTACGCTTGCGCTTACGCTGCTGTGGTCACCGTCAGGAGAGGATAAGCAGAGAACCCTACGCTTACCACTGGACATAAATAAAATTCCAGGGACCAAAGTTCGGGATTTTCTTCCACCGAGTTTAACCCGTGTGTGCCGTTGCTGCGTCACCTGGTGCCGACACTCGCAACTGACGAGTCGGTTCCACCGGCATCCGGCATCCAACGACGCCTCTACGGGCATCGGGCATCCGGCACGCTACCACCTACCCTGCGGGTCCTGCATCCTGCTCCTCGGCTCCAGCGTCCATACAGCTACGCGCAAGCCAGGGCAGTACTTGACGCGCCTACCTCCATATGTCGGAAAAAAACCTATGACGGGCCTTAGTAATCCGCGACCTATATTTAATAAATTATTTTTTATGAAAGTGTTGGTGAATTTTGTTCAAACCTATTAGGGTTCCATATTCCCACGCTTCATTGGCGCCCATATCGTGGTTTTTTCATGGTCATACTTTTTTTTCTGTTTTATGGAGGTAGTGGTGTTTTTCGGTGTTTTGTGTGTTTTGTGTTTCGTTGTTTTTTGTAATAACGCTTTGTTCTTTTTTTTATTTCGTGTGCAGCAACTGGTGTGAAGAATTAAGTTTAGTTTGTGTTTGTAATTTGCCTGATATACAAGGTTTTTTTTTTATATATACCGGGTGCTCAACATATTTTTTACTTGGTTTTTTATTTTTTCATGAATACCGTATGTTCAACATTCTTGTAGTAGTAGAGCTTATAGTAACGGCTCGCCCCGGGGAAGTACTACCCTCATTCCTTTTTTTCTTCCGGTAAGCAGTTTTTGCTGTGTGCTGGTTGAAGGGTTTGAGTGCCGGGTGTAAGTACTGGCTAACTTATAGAAATTATCATCTTTGTCTTATGTCGACACTTAAATTACTGTAAAGTGTCTACATTTTTTTTTTTTTTGGTTTTGTATACAGGGTGACTAATTTAGTATTGTAACTTTTTTAATTTGTGTTTTTTTTTACTGTCAGACGCCTAAATTAGGATCGTTAGTTTATTTTTTTTTGTAATTGACTTGTACCCTCACACCAGTTGCAAAACATTTTTTTTTATTTTTTACGCTTTTCTTGTTTTTTGTTGCATCGTAACTAAAGTGTACGTTACAGTAATTTATTAAGTTTTGGAGTGCTTATTAAGTACAGTCATGCTCAAAAACTTGTAACTGTTTTGTTGTACAGTCAGCGCACGATATAAGTTGCAATTTTTTTTTTATATTACATTAAATTTTCAACTCAATATCTTTTAACCGTTACTTATTGACGTTGCTTAATTCTTAGGTACGGTCAGAAAAAAAGTTTTCTTTTTAACAAAGTTTTTTTTTCTCACTTTAGCTAGTTTTATTTAGTTCTGCGTACACATTAGTTGCAAATTTTATTATTTTGCATTTTTATTTTTAGTTACCAAATTTCTTAGTTTTTTTTTTTTTTTTGCTAGCTTTACGTAAGTGGAAAAAACAACAATACGTTACTTAAATTTAACTTAAAATTGTAACAGACGGAGTATTTAGTACTTATTTGTTTATTTCACTATACGGAATTGTTCAACACTTACCCACACTTCTAAAAAAAAATTTTTTTTTTCCTCTTTGCTATCTATTTAAATTATTGTTATAATGGCTTATCCCGTGAAGTTCATGTCGCTTCAAAAGTCTGAGCTTGAGTATGAAGTTGCTATTAAGAGTGAATCACCAGCTGCCACAGTGCAGGAGTTGCGCAAACTAGTAACTAAGTGTGGACTATTATTTCCTACAGAGGATATTCACACTAGTCTCTTGAACTAACGCACGACCTGAATGGTGTGCTGGATGTTCTTGAGAAGGTTAACGTCATTTTAGAATCGACGTCATTACTGCAATACATTGCTGCGTACTCAAAATTTCCTTAATCATTTATATCTCCGGCTTAGCCGCTTTCCATGTGATGATAAATTTAAGGAAGACTATGGGCAATGTGTTACCCTTTTCAGGAAGGCCACAATAAGGCTTACGTACACAAGTCTAGTCTAATAGTAACTTACATAAATTGCTTACTCTAAATATAACAATAACTTTTAGAATTAAAAACTACCCTATACCTAGTACCTTATTATCAAAAATAAAATCAAATAGCATTTTTTTTTTCTCTTCTCTATATTTTGATATATATTATTTTGAATTTTTCACATTTAGTTTTCAAAAATCAAAATCAAAATCAAAATCAAAGCATTTATTTCAAGTAGGCCAGTTACAGGCACTTTTGAATTTATTGTCGAAACAAATATGAAAATTAAATGTAGCTACAGTCCCAGACACAAGACATAAAAACTGTGAAAGTACTGTAGTTGCCCATTCCCTAGCGTAGATCTCTATGGAGAAGAATGGGCAAGAAACTCCATGGACACTCTTTTAAATCAGAATATTTTTACAAAATCTTGGTTACATCATTCATGTTGAGATGGTACATTATGTGAGAACAATGTAGCAAGATGTGCACGTTAAAGGTGTCCATAGTAAAAAAAAAAACAAAAACAATTAAAAAATAAAATTATTAAATTCAAAAGCCGTGGCAACCAAGAGCTGACCAGTCCCAACTGACAGCGCTCGTTCACGAACATGACGCATGTATCAGCACCATTCAACTCAACCATTTTGAAGGGAACTAAATGATCCGACACACGCGTTACCATCAGCGAGACATTTGAGTGAGCATGACATATCTCCTAATCGCCACGGCACATTCAAGTCAAGGAAAAACGTAGGTTTCTAGCGACTGATAGCATTCTAGTACATAGCACTCACACAATATGCGATATGCGGCTATATAATAATAAAGAGATTGATTCTATACAATGCAAAGATAGGTGTACAATCTTCAGCAGCTCCAACAATACAATTTAATGCTATCAATTTATGCGCCCCTGTCCTTGTGGAGCAGGACCAGCATTGAGCCAAGCAGTTTTATCAGCGATATAGTCGTCCAATTTGTAATATGCTTGCTTACAAAGTGTGCGTTTAATACATGTTTTAAATTTTGTTTCATTCAGCTCAAGAATGCTTTGTGGAATTTTATTATAGCATCTCAAACAGTACCCCATGAAAGATGAGTCTACTTTAGCGAGTCTGAAGCCTGGCTGAACTAATTGGTCCCTATTTCTAGTACTGTAATTGTGTCTGTCACCTCTTTTACCAAAAATATGTAGATTTTTTCTTACGTACATTATGTTTTCGTAGATGTATTGACAATGTACAGTCATGATGTTTATTTCCTTAAACAGTTCCCTCAAAGAATCGCGCCTACGAAGATTGTATATGGCTCTGATGGCTCTTTTTTGCAGAATAAATATAGACTCAATGTCAGCAGCCCGTCCCCATAACAAAATGCCATAAGACATTATACTATGAAAGTAACTAAAATAGACCAATCTAGCAGTATCTACATCAGTAAATTGACGGATTTTTCTAATAGCATATGCTGCCGAACTTAGCCGCCCCGCCAGAGATGTTAAATGAGAACCCCATTGTAGCCTTGAATCAAGCGTAATCCCCAGGAAAACCGTTTTATCTACGAATTCAAGTTTCTCTTTATTCAGTACTATATCACAATCGCTACTTTTAACATTCGGTAAAGAAAATCTTATGCATTTCGTTTTTTTTTCATTTAGTACTAAATTATTTGCTGTGAACCAATTATGGACTTGAAGTAGGGCATTATTCACGTCATCTAAATTTTGGGCCCGTCTATTGATCTTAAAAATTAGGGAAGTGTCATCGGCAAATAACACCATATTTTGAGGTTGGTTTTTCAGTAAATAGGGTAGATCATTTATATATACTAAAAAGAGGAAAGGACCCAATATTGAGCCTTGCGGAACCCCCATTTTTACTTTTAAACCCTGTGAATTAACACCATTTATTTGAACATATTGTTGTCTATCACTCAAATAAGATTTTAACAAACTAAGTGCAAGTTTACCTAGTCCGTAATGCTCAAGTTTCAAAAGCAATGTGTCGTGATTTACACAATCAAATGCTTTGGAGAGATCATAAAATATTCCTACAGCGTCTTGGGACTCTTCCCACGCCGTAAATATGTGCTTTATTAAGGTTACACCGGCGTCGGTTGTACAACGTCCCTTGGTGAAACCATACTGTTGATCGTGTAAGATTCTATTGGTGTTAAAATGATTGACCATTTGATTAAGCATTATCTTTTCGAACACCTTACTAAAAACTGGCAACACGGATACAGGCCTATAATTATTTGTATCTTTACTATCACCGGATTTGAAAAGAGGTATGACTTTACTGTATTTCATTAAATCAGGGAAAACTCCTTGGTCTACGCACAAATTAAAAATTAAAGCTAAGTATGGAGCTATAGTCTCAAGTATGGATGTACAAACTTTGATAGACATTCCCCATAGATCTTCGGTCAGTTTGATTTTTATTTGCCGAAAAGCTTTAATAACTATCATCGGGTTTATGTGTTTAAATTTAAATTCAGCCTGGCATCCAGACACATTCGCCTTTAGTAAACCAATTGAGACTTCAGGAGAGGAATTTAGAGCCTCCGTAGTTTTTAACGGTATATCGGTAAAGAAATTTACAAATTCTTGAGCTACTTCCTGATTAGAGCTTTTAGGACCACATGCTGTATCTAATGTGTAGCTAGTATTACGTGTTTTCTTCCTGTTAGTCTCGCTATTTATGACTTTCCAAACTGTCTTTATTTTATTTTCTGCTGTTTTGATCTTGTTGCTAATGTGCAAGGCTTTGGCAACCTTGCATGTATCTCTAAAAATTTTTGAATACTTAGCAACATATTTGTTAAAAGTTTCAGTGTTCATATAAGGCTTAAGGCCATAAAGCTCAAATAGTGTTTCCCTACTTTTTCTGATACCTCTAGTTGCCCAATCACTAAATATAAATTTAGGGCAAATACTTTTTGACTTCTTTTCAAAAGTTTTGTTGAATTCAGTGTGAACTATTGAAAAGAAATTATCATAAAATTGATTTATATTAATATCGTCATGGCTCATAACACTTAATTTGTTCTGTAGAGAAATATTATACCTATTTAATTTGTTAGAAGTTATGGGTCTAAATTTAATCTGAATTTTTTGCAATGGTGTATTACACCTAAAAGTTACAGTTTGTCCGCTATGGTCAGACGGCAGACAATTAACTATGGCTTTATCTAAGTAATCACAATCACAGAATACATTATCTATACAAGTAGCAGAAGATGGAGTGACTCTAGTAGGTTCTATAAAAGTGTTGGTCAAGTCAAATGACTTAAAAAGATTTAATAACCGACTGCTATTTGAATTTTCTTCTAAAATATTGATGTTAAAATCACCACAAATAATTATAGATTTATTACTGGCTGCAAGTTTTGCCAGGACATCTTCCATTATTGACTCAAATAAGGAAAAGTTTTGATAGTTTGGGGGTCTGTACACACACACAATAACATGCTTATCTAGCTCAACACAGGACAGTTCGACGCAATGTTCAGCCGAGAGACCTATTATGTCGTTACGTTGCTTATATCTTAAACAATTTTTTACAAAAATTAAGGAACCTTTGATTTTACGAATCAAGATTTGCATTCCCTCTCGCATATATTCCACCTTCTATTGGAACACTTATTGGTAAGGTATCTAGTTAGAGAAAAACAAGATACCTATATTTTTATGTTATAGTGCGTCAGTTATGTTGGTATCGTTAAAATACAATAACTGCTGCTAGTTGATGTTAGCGAGAAGTATGAAAGATGACTTATAAAAGGTAAACCTATAGTAACTCAAGTTCTTGATGCGGATTTTTATTTATTTTAAGAGATGACAAAAATCCTTGATTGCGCGCGGGGGTATTGTAACGTTGTTAGTTCATAATTGATAAAACGTAAACAAATAAAACAGAAGTCATTTTAATATCGTTTACCAGCCGACCAAATCACCTGATCGCGCCTGTACTTTTGTCTCACTCGCTCGCGTTCCTAAAACCAGTTTTTTTCCCACTCCATCATTCAACGCGCGCCGCGAGCGTCGACCACGCTCGCATACCTGCAGAGGCCAGTGGTCATTTACGCGCGGTCAGTCTACACATATATTAGACGACATGTGCGCAGCCTCGCGAATTAGACTTTTGATTGGACTACTGATAATTTCCAAAACTTTTTTTTAATAATTTTACTTTTTGAAAAGTTCTATAAAGGAAACATAACTTCAGTGTGTAATTCCCCATATCGGGTAAGTGGCTAAGTGTTGACAAATTCACCCAGTGCTTGTTTCTAAATGTCATGTCAAGGTCAATGATGTGCAAAATTATTTCATCATCTTTTTTCATAGACATCATTTTAGCTACTATTTCAACTATTGTACTCAAACCTTAATTGCTACATCAATGTTTTATGTAGGTATGTGTAAATATTAATTTAAAAGTGCTTCACACCTTTTTTTTCTCTTTTCTTTTTTTCTCTGTAAACTCCGCTTCTGAAGGTGACCTCTACACACATACGCCCTAAACGCAATAGTACCCATCCCTACGCTTGCGCTTACGCTGCTGTGGTCACCGTCAGGAGAGGATAAGCAGAGAACCCTACGCTTACCACTGGACATAAATTCCAGGGACCAAAGTTCGGGATTTTCTTCCACCGGGTTTAACCCGTGTGTGCCGTTGCTGCGTCACCTGGTGCCGACACTCGCAACTGACGAGTCGGTTCCACCGGCATCCGGCATCCAACGATGCCTCTACGGGCATCGGGCATCCAGCACGCTACCACCTACCCTGCGGGTCCTGCATCCTGCTCCTCGGCTCCAGCGTCCATACAGCTACGCGCAAGCCAGGGCAGTACTTGACGCGCCTACCTCCATATGTCGGAAAAAACCTATGACGGGCTTTAGTAATCCGCGACCTATATTTAATAAATTATTTTTTATGAAAGTGTTGGTGAATTTTGTTCAAACCTATTAGGGTTCCATATTCCCACGCTTCATTATCTTTCATTGACTTGATTATGCCTTGGTGGCTGAGAGAATGTCATGCTCACTTAAATGTTTTGCTGATGGTGGCGGGTGTGTCGGGTCATTTAGTTCCCTTCAATATGGTTGAGTTGAATGGCGCAGGTACATGCGTCATGTCTGTGAATGGGCGCTGTCAGTTGGGACTGGTCATCTCTTAGCTGCCAAGGTTCATTTTAATTACTTTATTCATAAATTTTTGATCTAATCTTTTACTCTGGATGCTCTTAGTGTGCACGTCTTTCTACATCGTTCTCACATAAATGTATAATCTCAAAATTAATGATGTAACCAAGATTTTGTAACAATATTTTGATTTTAAAAGAGTGTCCATGGAGTTTCTTGCCCGTTCTTCTCCATAGAGATCTACGCTAGGGAATGGGCAACTACAGTACTTTCTCAAGTTATTATGCCTTGTGACTGGGACTGTAGCTTTGATTTTCTTTTTTGTATTTTTGACTTTCAAAAGTGCCGTAATGGTCTAATTGAAATAAATGCTTTGAGTTTGAGTTTGATTACAGGTGAAAAAAGATGTTTTCTTTGCCTAATCATACCATGGCGATGAAAACACAAGTCACGGAAATGAAATACCTGGCCACGGCAATGAAACTTAATTGTTTTACAAGGCATGGCAATGAAATTTTTTTCATTGCCGTGTCTTTTTTTTCATTGCCATAGCAAATTTCGGCTACGGAAACCACGGCAATGAAAGCACGGCGATGAAAATCAAGGCAAAAAATATAAATAACAAAAAATCTATTAACTATTCGAAGAAATAAACACTTCACAAATTAATATATGAGAAATGGGTGTTATATCGAATGCTTGCTCATGAAGACAAACTTATTCAAATATAGTTATACCTATCCACGGCGATGAAAGAAAAAATGTCCAGTAACATAAAAATTGAATACTTACATTTATGGCGCCAAAACGCAGGCACGTGTGTACGTCCTTCCACGTTGAGCACTTAGGCAGCACTAATATGCAACGTTTAGCATACCGGGAGGGGGGACGCAAGTCGTAGGTTAAACAATATCCTTGAACATGATTAGGACACGGCGATGAACGGTAGTTCTGGGACAACTGATTTTTTATTAACCATTCGTTGTATTGTTTAAATATTTGAATAAATGTATTCCGTAACAATACTTTAACTATTCATGTATCAAATAAAACTAGGTTTTAATATAAATAACCAATAGATTTTTATCAATGAGTAATAATACACAACAAGGTGAAGTGTGGACAAACACGGCAATGAAAGATTTCGAGGCTTAATTATTTTTTTTGGAGTATCCATTAATCCAATAAAATAAAATATTTAGTGCTACACATAGATTACTATTTCATCTAACCGGAAAAAAATGTGAGAACATTATAACTATGTTTCTTAGTACCGATTTCATTGATGCCACGCAATTTTCGGTCCCGGGAAATTTACTCAGTTAGATAAAGAAAAGTAAAAAGTCAAACACCCCAATTGTATTTTCCTAGAAAATTTAGGAGACGTGATTATCTCAGATACTGTTTTAAACTGTCACGGTTTATAACTAAACTACTGTCACTTACGGGATATCTTTTGTGATTGTTCTTATTGTGAAGTATGTCAAATCCAGCTTTGAGTATGCTCAAAAGTAGCAGCCGGCATCATAATGAGTCCACAAAACGTGGTGATAATGTGAGTACGTTTTGCCGTGACTTAGTGTCGAATTCCAGTAAGGCACTTAGCAAATGACAAAGAAAGAAGGTAGACAGATTTGTCTGCATCTAACGATTTTATTTCCATCCACTTACATTCTCCAGTCAACCCACGATCATGGTGCATGCCACAGCATCGAAATATCGGGAGCATAAAATAAAGAACAATCACAGAAGATATAAGTAGTAAGTGACAGTATTAGTTTATATTACTAGCTATTTAAATTTTAAGTGTGCTACAATATCGCATTGTGCATTGTTTGCGCGCGTGGATTGCTTCCACGCCACTATGCGCAAAAGAGGCACGTCGCTGGTGCGGCGAGTGCGAGGGAGCGCTAACAGAATGCTAGCCACGCTCGCGGGAAGGCTTGATTGCTCCATCATCTCCCACTGTTGCATGCGACATGTGGCAGGCTGATGCGACTAACAGACCTGATTTTATTATGTAAATTTGTTAATTATTTTTATTGGTGTTTTTATTTTTATTTTATTTTTTTGAATTTAGTAAATGAAATTGTTACAAATTGAACATATTGTGTATAATGTAATGTGACTATGATTTTGTATGATTTCTATTATGAGTCTATGATACTCGAATTAAATGATTTTATTTATTTATTTTTATTGTGTAAGGATATTTGTATGTTCGAGTAAATAAATAAATAAATATATCTCAGATATTTTTCAAGAAAACATGTATCCATATCGACACACAGTTTCAGTTAAATATAAGTCAAATAGAACCTTTCAAACATAATGCTGGAAAAAAATAAACAATTTATTTTCCAACATTTTGTTTTTCAGGCCCTTATCTCATTTCGAAAATATATCATTGCGATTTCAACTTATCCAGTAAGGGCAAATCGTAATTGATTCAGCCTACCAGAGCCTACCCAGAATTCATCCAGAATCCAATTTGGAGAGTGGCCCGGACAACCTACGGTCCCGGTCACTATTACCGAATGAAATTTTGATTGGGAAAAAACATCAGTATTGATTGCTTTATGTAGCTCCCGGGTTTGTTCGGTAGTGGTCTGTTTTTGTAATTTGATTTAAAGACTATTTTGTTGCAGCATAAATTCAATGGTCAAACATAATAAAGACAATATCACGGTATGAATTAATGAATGAATTAGTTGGTTAAAAAAAAGCATAAGAAATACTCATGACTAAATAATGACAGTAGCAAGGGTCGATCTTTCACAATTTCATCCGAAAGACGTCCACTGCTGGATATAGGCCTCCCAAAGTGTCACCACATTGACCGGTCCCGTGCGTCTCGTATCCAGCGGATCGCTGCAACTTTCACCAGGTCATCGGTCCACTAGTGGGAGGCCTTCCAACGTAACGTTTTCCGGTTTGCGGTCACCACTCCAGAACTTTTCGGTCCCACCGGCCATCCGTATTACGAGCAATGTGCCCTGCCCACTGCCACTTAAGTTTGGCAATTCTTCGGGCTACGTCGGTAAACTTGGTTCTCTTACGGATGTCTTAATTTCTGAGTCGATCACGTAAAGAAACTCCGAGCGTAGCTCTCCATTGCCCTTTGGGTGACTTTAAGCCTTCTGATGAGGCCCATTGTGAGCGACCACGTTACGGTCCCGTATGTAATCACTGGCAACACACACTGCTCATAAACTTTCGTGTCGAGACACTGCGGTAAGTTGGATGAGAAGATACCGCGCAACTTCCCGAACACTGCCCAGTCAAGTCGGATTCGACAATTGACCTCTTTCTCGAAGTTAGACCTACATAACTGGACCGTTTGTCCCAGGTACACATAATCGTCTACAACTTCGAGAGTAGAGTCTCCGATCTTGATAGCAGTGGGTGTGACATGGGCATTCAACAGGACCTGGGTTTTGTCCATGTTCATTTTAAGACCCCACTCTTTCGGAAGCTCTACTCAAAATCAAATTAAACAAAACTAAAAACAAACACATCAAACTAAATGATAAAAAGTAAAAAAAGCTAAAAGATAAAGTTGAACAAACAAACAGTAAACCAAAAGATCAGATCAATACAGTTAGATGGAATGTTTTTAGTAAATTGATTCATAGAAACGATTGAATTCAATCCGATCTCGTATCTTATTTGGGTCAGCTAACCATAGCTTCTGATGTTTCATTTCAATTTGTAGTTATGAAAATATTGAAATATGTTGTGCGAACATCTGTAAATGAAAGATAAGCAAATTTAGAGCTGTCTATCAGAATATTTAAGGGGAAAACGCGAAGCCGCAAATTTCACAATTTTCGTCCGTTTCTTTGCAATGAATGTTACACAATTCTCGCCTTTCACACAATATTTACATTTTGTGAACAGAATTATAAATAGGTCGAATCATCAATATAACTCTCACTTTAGACTTCAAATATGATGACTTCATGAAATAATTATTCGATAGGATAATTTTGAACAAGAGAGAGGTATTGGTGTTATGTATACAAATACTAATAAATAAAATTGAAGTGTCAATCTGTTGTTCTCAAATTACAAACAGTGTAATTTGAGAATAACAGATTTTGACTTCGTGAAATTAATTATTACGGGTCGGTACTTTTAAAAAATATTTTAACATTTTTTTCTGTGTTTATGTTTGTTCCTGCTTATCTTCAAAACGTCTGGACCGATTTTTGAAGGTACTTTTACTGGTAGATACCTGATGTTGAAATTAGACACTTAAATTGTATTTATTTGTTAATATATCTTTAGGTATTTTGTACAAAGTGAAACAGATCTACAAATTGCAAAAAAAAAACGTAAGAAAATTTAATTACTTACCGTAGCGCTTTCGCCTTAAATGTAAATTGATAAAAAGATGATTGACGTCGTATAGAGGCATTTGAGAGCGAAAAGATAATTAATTAATTACGGAGAATGATTCTGTTATTCAAGCTGTCGTTTTGATGTTTGAATGGGTATTTGGGTTATCGCTGCTTGCTGAATCAATGGCTGTGCCGATTAGTAGATCTATGATAGTAACGTTGGATTGGATTGGGTTTGATTAAACATTAAAATGTTCTAGTGAATTCGATGTCATCTATCTACGTAGCTTTCCCAAGTATATTGAACTTGACTTCTAGTCTTATCGGATAACGTAACCTCACGTCCTGTAACAGTTATGTTTAAGTCCCATGTAATAAAGGGCGATCCTTAATACCATCAAACGGGCAGAAATTCAGACTCCGTGGCGGATACTGAGAAATTCCTGAGTGGTCTTATAGAAGTTTTTGATCAGTATTAGGAACAGGATCGATTGGCATCAATGAAATGTTTTGTGTAAAATGGGAATTTTCTTGCTAAGTGTAAATCTTATTGAAAATCTATGAATGGGGATCAAAATTTCACGAAACATTATAGATTGTCTCCCTTCTACGATGCATTGTTTTATTTATTTCGTTTAAATCTCTTATTTACATACTAACTCTATAATAGAAATAAAAATATTTACAAGTATCAAAAAAGGTTACAGGGCGTCGAAAAATTCGTCCACATCGCTTTCAAAATTGTCTCCTATTTCCATTTTCGCGTACTCTGTCCTTTTCCGTCCTCTTACTGCCCCGCTGAAAGTTTCTACCCTTTCTACTCTCATATGCATTTAGTATAAAGTTGTTTTTTTTTTATTACAAACAGTCACTTATATTTTATTTACTTGTCTAGATGATTTCTAACGCACTTATAACGATCGTCTTTTAACTTTAAAATAATCTTTGGTAACAAGCTAAAAAACTAGAATAATAATAATTTATAATAATTTATTTATTTCCTCTTTTATTTTATTTATTTATTTATTATTAATTACAACGGTATACACCAGTAACAGTAATTAATTAATTTCTTATGTATTATATAGGCTACAATTTCATATCGATAGGTACAGCATGAATATACATTAAAAAAAAAGAAAATACATTTTGGTTACAAATTATTTGAACATATTGGATATATACGTACAATTATTCAAATACAATGTCTTTCACAAAATCTCGAGCACAAAAACATAATTTGGTTGAATCTGTCATTCAACTCTTATCAACATAAACAGTACAAAGTCAATTTTCACTACAAAGAGACTGGTGTCTGTTTTAGGTAAAACCTGTATGTAGGGGGGGAGAAGCTAGGGTATGTTTGGTGGGAATCGCTGTTGGTGAGAGCAGCATTACCTATAAAGTGCCAAAAATACTTTCTGCTGTACCCGTGGCGGAGTACCGTATAAAGCAGAACCCTAGCCAGTCCGAGTCATCCACGTCCCCGTCGTTCTCCCTGGGACCTGCTGCAACCGCGCCGCCGCGCGCCCACCACCCCGAGTTGCAGCTGAGCTAACGGATGCAGGGCGAAGGGCGAATATTTTGCGCCTTAAAACAAAATCACCTCACTAGGGAGGATACCCGAAACAAAACAGAGCACATCCGAAGGCTCTAAAGCGGCAGCCCCGCTATCGGATTATGGCACAGTGGGCTAATCACCTGCTTGCCCGACAATAATTGATTCCTGAAACTGAAACAGATAGAAACCGGACCGATCTTTTACCGACGACTTTTGGCATGAAAAACAGACACGAATTGCTTATTGGAACGTACGCACGCTTAGCGATGACAGTCGACTAGCCCAAGCAGAAGCAGTAATGCTTAACTACAACTTGCAGATACTCGGTCTAAGCGAAGTGAGGAGGAACGGGTTTGGGGAGCTAAGAAAGTCCAGGGGCTTGACATTGCTATATTCTGGTAAAGAAAGTGAGGAAGATGTGCGCGAGTATGGCGTGGGGCTCTTCCTTTCTAAAGCAGCCAAGAATAGTCTCTTGGACTGGAAACCGATCTCAGACCGGATCATGTATACCCGTTTCAATTCAAGAGCCCGGAAGATCTCTATTGTCCAGTGCTACGCCCCAACCAATGGATCACCTGAGGATACCAAGGATGACTTCTACAATGCCCTCAACGCCACCCTTAAAGAGCATAAAAAAGCAAGACATCATCATCGTCATGGGGGACCTGAATGCAAAGGTTGGGAGTGTTAATACTAACCGCGAGCGACATATGGGTACACAGGGACTTGGAGTGTGCAACGAGAATGGGGAGCGATTTATTGAATTTTGTCAGAACCACGACCTTACAATCGGAAGAACATTATTAATTCATGGTGAACATCATAAGTACACGTGGAACTCACCCGATGGGGTCACCAAGAACCAAATTGACCACCTTGCCATTAGTTCCAAATGGCGTTCTTCATTGCTTGATGTTCGCAACCGTAGGGGTGCCGATATTGATAGCGACCACCATCTGGTGGTTGCTGAAGTCCGGCTGAAAGTTGCAGTAGCCCGTGCGGCTGGAGGACCCGGCAAAATTGGAAGGCGGTTCGACATAAACAAACTGCATGACCCAGACAGGCGTAAAGCCTTTCAACTCGAGTTGCGCAATCACTTTTCTGTACTCGATACTGCTCCGGACTCAATAGACGAGGAGTGGAAGCGCATAAAAGTGGCCTATACAGAGACCAGCTCCGCCGTTCTAGGGCACAAATCGACTCACTCTCGGGAGGACTGGATGTCACAACACACGTGGAGCCTGATCGAAGAAAGGAGAAATCTTCATCTGAGACTTTTAGAAACCCATAACGACGCCACACGGGCCGACTTTAACATCCAATACCGTCAGAAACGCAAAGAAATCTACCGCAGTACCCGCAAAGACAGGCGACAGTGGGCTGATGGTATTTCTGATCGTGCTCAACCAGCTGCAAACACCGGCAACTTGAAGGAGCTGTACAAATCTACCAAAACCCTGGCAGGTAACAGCAGGTCAAAGAAGAAGCCGCTGAAGTCCAAAGATGGTCAGCTCATTGTGACATCAGAAGGGCAGCTGCTACGCTGGCGTCAACACTTTGAGGAGGTCTTCCGTTTGTCAGCTACATCAGCGCCTGACGCGCTGCAAGTCAATTTCCCACCATCCCGGCATCTGAACATCAACACGGAACCACCGACAGCCTTTGAAGTTGCGGAGGCAGTCCGTTCTTTGAAGACAGGCAAAGCACCAGGACTCGACCTGATAACGGCGGAAATGTTACAAGCCGACTTACCCTCCGCAGTCAACGTCCTGACGCCTCTTATTGAAAAGATCAGGACCGCTGAAGAGCTCCCTGATGATTGGAACAAAGGCCTTATCATAACTGTTCCTAAGAAAGGTGATCTTAGCCAGTGCGATAACTGGAGAGGTATTACTCTGCTCTCGATTCCCTCTAAGGTTTTCTGCAAAATCATCCTGGATAGACTGTCGAAGGCCGTGGATCCTCTTCTACGTAGGGAACAGGCTGGTTTCCACTCGAACCGCTCATGTACGGACCAGATCAACACCCTCCGTATCATACTGGAACAGGCATCAGAATGGCAGAGGGAGATTTATCTAACCTTTGTAGACTTCGAAAAAGCCTTTGATACGCTGAAGTGGTCTAGCATATGGTCCCGTTTACTGTAAATTGGAGTGCCGCCGAAAATCGTCCGTTTGTTGGAGAGTATCTACAAGAAGTATTCTTGTAAGGTAACCCATGACGGCCTCATCTCGGATGACGTAGCAGGACACGCGGGTGTCCGCCAAGGCTGCCTCCTGTCACCGCTTCTCTTCCTAGTTGTTCTTGACGGAATTATGCTTCGCATCTCTGAAAACAAGCGCCGTGGCATAGAGTGGGGACTATCCAACGTCTTGGAAGACTTGGACTACGCCGATGACCTATGCCTGCTGAGTCATACCCGCGACGATCTACAGCAGGAGGCGGCAGAAACCGGGCTTAAAATAAATATCAGGAAGACCCAGGAGATGAGAACTGGTGTGAAGAATCACCCACCGTTACTGATTGGCACAGAAGCAGTGGCACGCTTCCACAAATTCACTTACCTCGGGAGCGTCGTGGCAGAGACTGGGGGCAGTGAAGAGGACATCGCTTCACGGATCGCCAAAGCCCGAGCAACCTTCGCACAGCTGAGACCTGTTTGGCAGTCACGAAAACTGACCCGAAGGATTAAACTCAAGATATTCGGGTCCAATGTGAAATCCGTGCTGCTTTACGGGTGTGAAACGTGGAAGGTCACAAAGGACATCTCACGCCAAATCCAAGTTTTCGTCAACCGCTGTCTTCGTCGCATTCTCGGAATTTACTGGCCCGAGACCATCTCCAACGTAGAGCTGTTAGAGGAATGCCACGAGAGCCCGATCGACCGCCAGATCAAGCTTCGCAAGTGGAGATGGATTGGCCACACGCTCCGAAGGGACCCTGACCACATACCCAAACAAGCTTTGGACTGGAATCCCCAAGGAAAAAGAAAGCGTGGCCGTCCCCGTCAAACATGGCGTCGCACCGTGTTGGCAGAAGCGGCGAGCATCGGAATGACGTGGAGCGAGGTGAAGCGTGAAGCTCAAGACCGATCGCGATGGAGGACATCTGTGGACGGCCCCATCTAGGGGACATAGGATATTAAGTCAAGTAAGTCATACTCTCATAAGCATTCAGTATATAGCTGTTTTTTTAATAACAAACAGTCACTTATATTTTATTTACTTGTCTAGATAATTTCTAACGCACGTACGATCGTCTCTTAACTTTAAAAGAATCTTGGGTAACAAGCCAAAAAGCTAGAATAATAATAATTTATAATAATTCATTTATTTCCTCTTATCAACATAAACAGTACAAAGTCAATTTTCACTACAAAGAGACTGGTGTCTGTTTTAGGTAAAACCTGTATCACCAGTCTCTTAACTTTAAAAGAATCTTGGATAACAAGCCAAAAAACTACAATAATCAACTAGACTAGAACAGAATTTTGATTCTAGGGCTAATTAGAATAAATTTAGGACCTAGACAGTTCCATCTACCATCGTGATTCGTGTCCCGTCTAAATGGGCGTTCTAGTTTTAGTAATGGACGCTTTCCGGCACATGTAAAGCGGTTTATTTGCTCTCCTTGATTTGAGGTTTTCTACTTTGTTTCAACTGTTTACATTATGGAGCAGTTTGTTGTTTTATAATATTATACAAGGTGTAAAAGGATTCTTCTAGAAGCCGTCAACAAAAACCAAAAAGTTGGAATTTTAACCCCCAATATCTTCGTAACTAGAAAGCCCACAACAAAAAAAAAATTGCAATGACTGGGACAACAAGTGCGTTTTGGCTTCGTTGAGGGTATTTTTACACCCATACCATAAATTATGGTATGTTTCAGCCGAAAGACGTCGACTGCTGGGCATAGGCCTCCCCCAAGTGTCACCACATTGACCGGTCCCGTGCGACTCGCATCCAGCGGATTTCCGCAACCTTCATCAGGTCTTAGGTCCACCTAGTGGGAGGTCTTCCAACGCAACGTCTTCCGGTTCGCGGTACCCACTCCAGAACCTTTCGGCCCCATCAGCCATCCGTTCTGCGAGCAATGTGCCCTGCCCACTGCCACTTAAGTTTAGCAATTCTTCGGGCTACGTCGGTCACCTTGGTTCTCTTGCGGATGTCTTCATTTCTGATTCGATCGCGCAAGGAAACTCCAAGCATAGCCCTCTCCATTGCCCTTTGAGTGACTTTAAGCCTTCTTATGAAGCCCATTGTGAGCGTTTACGTTTCAGTCCCGTATGTAATCACTGGCAACACATACTGGTCATAGACTTTCGTCTTGAGACACTGCGGTAAGTTGGACGAGAAGATACCGCGCAACTTCCCGAATTTGTTGAATTTGCCGTATGCACTGATAAATTCTAAGTCGAATAATAAGCGTGTGGGTTCATGACCCACAACATGGATACTTTGTAAAAATCATATCTTGAAAATGACTGCGTGATTATGCGTTATGCGTTTGATAAATACGGTTTCTAATTTTTTGTTATACGTTCGTACACGCACGCCTGTTTCGAGTAACCAAGCAGCAGTCATAGTAAAGATAC
Organism: Xestia xanthographa; assembly: GCA_905147715.2. Lineage (NCBI taxonomy): Eukaryota > Metazoa > Arthropoda > Insecta > Lepidoptera > Noctuidae > Xestia > Xestia xanthographa. The sequence goes on along the minus strand of LR990666.1, from coordinate 21,390,253 downwards.
TACTGACTCCTTTCATAGAGTCTCTAAAATATTTACTCACGACATCTTCCCACAATATTAAACTATCTTCAAACTTAAATAGAGAGTCTGCAAACTGCACAACTTTGGAATCAAACTGAAGTGCCGCGCAATAAATTGATTTATTAGTGAGAAACCTCAAGGATACAAAGTCGTGGTGTTATTTAGCGGGGCATTAAAATGCAACCGACGAAGTTGTGGCAACTGCGGATGGTGTACCGGGAATTATGGACGCTGGAAGTGTAGTGCAAAATGTCTTTGAAATTTAAGATGGGTTTAAATGTTTCCTATTAAAAGCTTTAGTTGAAACAGTTTCTGTTGGCTTATTGGTGATGATAAGCTGATGGGTACCAAACCTGGCCTCCCGCCGCAAAGTTACAGGTTTATTGTTCTTTTACAGACTGTACTTCAGCGAGTGAGCTCAAGAGCTCCACGACCTCATTCCACATCTCCCTTCTTCCGTCGGGAGTCCAGACGTACTGCAGGTCATCCATACCTTGTCGATGTTCCACACATTCGCACGAAGCGCTTTGCTACATGTTTTATTATGCGCACAGCCAAGGAGTGAAATTCCTGCCTGCGTCAGTGTTCCCAAATTTATATGACCCCGACCTATTTAAGTCAAGGATTTGCAAGTGATAGCCGGAACCAACAGCTTCACCTTTGACGACCCGGGTGGCGCAGCGGTAGTGAGGCTTCCTTACGTTCCTAGGGTCCCAGGTTCGAATCCCGGTAGGAGCAAATGTTTGTGTGATGAGCATGGACATTTGTTTCCTAGTCATGGATGTTTATATGAATAATAAGTACCTATGTATTTACAAACAAAAAAGTATCTATGTAGTATATCAACTATCTAGTGTCCACGACACAAGCCTCGTTGCTTAGTGTAGCACTAGATGGCGCTGTGTGTAATGTCCAGCGATATTTATTTATATTTATTTACCTGCTTTTCGAGGTGGAAACGCAATGGAATGTCACTCATCCACCGACTGACCATGGTAAGCGCCGCTTAACCTTAAAGATCGGCCCACACGGCTATTGTTATATTTCGCCATGAGCCCTATCATCATCATCATCATTCCTCTGCCCTAATCCCAATTTATATGGGGTCGGCGCAGCATTTCTTAAAAAAAAAGAAAAAAAAAACAAATTAAATCATTTTTCCTTTTTCAAATTCAAATATTTATTGCTGAACACAGTACATTTTATACATTTCCAGATGTCAAGTGAATGCGCAGTCCACTGTATTGTACCAATTCAGGCATGCAACATTTATAATTATACAATTTCATAGAATTCAATTAATACCACAAACAGTGTAAAAAAGAAAATAAAATCGAGTTAATACCTAACACAATGTCATAACTTCAAATTAATACGTTATAAAATGTCATAAATTAAGAAATAATAAATAAAAATAATACCCTAAACGTATACAATGTCATAAAGTCAAATAAATCCGTTACACAATGTCATTAATTCCCAAATAATAATTTGTACAACGTTATAAATTTAATTTAATATGTAGGTTATGTCATAGATTAAAATTAATAAGTAATGTCAGGGTATATAATGTCAAAATAGTTAGGAAATATATGAACGGAATTAAGAAATCAAAGAGAAAAAAAAACATGAAATAAAATAAATCGGACTCACATATGCACTATTATTATACACACAAATTTCTATTTGACAGGTATTCATTCCTTCCTTTACCTTCTTCGTCCATACTTCTCTATTACTATTCATCTCAAAAGTCACCTCCTTTCTATCCATATCATCCTTCACAAATTCCATCCAGTTCTTATAATTATGTTACTATTCAGATTTTCATAGCTGACACTTCCAGTTAAACTTTACCTCTTCACCCACCTACTTCCAAGACCTAGGTTCAAGTTCGTGAATTTGAAACTATACGGAACTGTGGTTTGCACTTCGGCGCATCGCGATACATTGCTAGCTATTCACGCAGACATATTTGTTCAGCAATATCATATTACTATGGGTGATATTGAATATGGCATGTAATGCGGAGGAATGAGGAAAATTTTGTGAGGAAAGTTCTGAGTATGAATGTAAATGGGGAGAATAGTAGAAGAAGACCAAAGAAACGATGGATGGACTGTGTAAAGGATGATATGGTAAGAAAGGAGGTGTCTGATGAGATGACGAGAAATAGAGAAGTGTGGAAGAAGAAGATATGCTAAGGGCAAGAAAATGATGATGGTTATTGAAATATCAAAGATACTGTTTGTATTAACTTTATGGCATATTAAGGTATATTAGGACACGTGAATCACGATCTTGAATGAATAAAAACCGGCCAAGTGCGTGTCGGGCCACGCGCAGTGTAGAGTTCCGTAGTAGCCCCTTATCACAATATAGAACGAACCCGTTGGTACAGACCAACGGGTTCGTTCTATATCGAGATGGCACTGTTGCCATCTAGCAGCAGCTTTGTGAAACTTATGATAATTTATTATGGTTTTTTAGTTTAGATTGTTTTTCAATGCAAGTCTTTACCCTATATAAACAAGCAACTACATAATCTTAGTCACTTTATAGGATTTATTCTAAGGATTTTGTATTAACCGCTATACTTACTTTTTCTTTTAAGTCCATAAAATGCATGCAATGCCTTTGTCCTTCCTCTCCCTCTTCATCCATCAACATTCATGTCCATCACTCTTTTAGTTACATGCGTTTCATCCCTCCTCATCATGTCCAAACCAAAACAAACAAATTTTTTTCAATGTTTCTGTAATGGGTCCTTTACGCTCACGGGTGTCGTATAAGGCGACTAATGTCTGAGGCAGAACACCTTGCGCCTCCGTAGACCAGAGAATGGGCAGCAGCGTTTTCTGTTAGTCTTTCATCACTGCGATCTCCAATCCGCCTGCCAAGCGTGGAGATTGCGGCAAATTCCTCCCATCATGGGAGAGGCTTATGTCCAGCAGTAGACGTTATGGGCTGTTGTTGTTGTTGTAACAGGTCCCACTTTTAAACTTCCTTTAATATACTCGTTCCTTACGTTATCCATTCTTGTCACACCACACATCCATCTCAACATTCTTATGTTCGCTATAAAGAGTGTAAAAAACCTCTTAGCGAAGCCGAAAGGCACTTGTCCTCCCCGTCATTGTAATATTTTTTTTGTTCTACACCATACCTGGGAACCCTCTACGTTACGGAGATATTGGGGGTCAATGTTCCAACTTTTTGACAAGTTTTTTTTTTTTATTCAAGTTTTTATTGTAAATTTTTACTTTAAACACCTCCACAACCCCCGTCTATTCAATCCATCCATCAACACAATGTTTTTAGTGCGTTATATTGAGTTCTACCACAAAACATGATTTTTCACCCCCAAAAAAAAAGTCGTTTCCCAGCAATAAATTTTGCGTAAAGTTACTTAGTTTGATGTACAGAATGCTTGGTTGACGACTTCGTGTTGATATTGTTAACACCCTGTGTACAATCGTGAGACAGAGAGTCTAAGCTTACCAATAACTGATTTTAGCCGCTTAATTCTAAAGCAGAACCCTAAAAAATTCTATACAGTAACGAGCACTCAGCGGAAGTCTCCCACTTCCCGCCACCGACTACTCGGTACATCCGCGAGGCATTGTAGTCGGAATAAACTTTGGTGGGCTGTATCTTTAGCCTTGTTCAAGACGATAGACAGCAATTTTTTGTAAAAAAAAATACTACAAAGAGAAGGAAAATACTATAAGTAAATTATACTATAATTATGACCAATATACACCAAAAATTATACCATGCTACAATAGTAGAATAGATATATATTTTTGGTGTATACTGTTTAGTAAAAATGCCAAGAGGTCTATTATAATTTGTCTTGTTTTTGAGTGAGACTCTAGCACTCAAATACAAGAAAAAAAAAATTTTGAGCGCTCCCATAGAAATAATCAAACTTTCTCGGGCATATTTTTTTTTTAATTTTGTGGCCATATCTAAACCATAGTCTGTATGGTGTCGGATGTGAAGAATAGCACCATCCCATATCTTCCCGTGGGTGTCGTAAGAGGCGACTAAGGGACTTATCAGAGAATGGGCAGCAGCGTTCTCTGTGCTTTTGTAACAACCGTACTGCGATCGCCAACCCACCTGCCTAGCGTGGCGATTATGGCAAACCTCCCCTTTGGGGGAGGCCTATGCCCAGCGACAGTGGACGTCGTTCGGCTGAAGCGATGATGATGATGATCTAAACCATAGTCACTCATCAAAAATCTCAGTTTAGATAAGTGATTATGGTATATGAATGGCGAAGCAAAAGGGAGTATATTAAAACGATGGCTTTCGTATTATCATTAAAATTGTGTACCAAGTGCAATACCAATCTAATTGTTTTTGCAGTTCTTGTTGGTGCTATATCTTATCTAGATGTGGTCATCTATCTAGACATGGAAGACCTATGATTTGTATGCGTATACATAAATCTATTAGAGGCATGACAACAGAATGACATTTCCTAACTCAAATTCTTCTTCGTGTTTACTTACCTTATTTCAGTTTATATTTAACTAGCTGATGCCCGCTACTTCGCCTGCGTGAATGTTGGCTATTACGACCAAAATTCCACCATACATCATTTTGTTATATCTCAAAGGGTGTAGGCAGCGTTTTCGCCGAAAGCTCACAGACGGCTTATTTTTTTCCGACACCTCCAACAAATATCATTATATTTTAGCCAGCTTAGACAAAAACTTGACAAATTATAATCAAAACCTTCCTCGAGAACCACATTATCGATTGCTGAAAACAGCGTGAATATTGGTGCAGAAGTCTTTGAGTTTATCGCGAACAGACCGGAGGACTTTGTTTTATAATAATGTAGTGATAATTTCTATAGAATTTAGTCACTTAAAGCCACGCATCCATCCGCAGACATACCAAAAGACTATGCCACCACCCACATCATCATCTGCCTAGCCTTTTCCCAACTATGTTGGGGTCGGCTTCCAGTCTAACCTGATGCATCTGAATACCTGTACTTTACATGGAGTGACTGCCTATCTGACCTCCACAACCCGGTTAGTACTGGGTAATACGATACCCCTTGGTAGACTGGTTGTTAGACTTTTTGGGCCACTGACTACCTGTAACGACTGTCAAAGATGGAAAAATGGCAGCCGGGACCAACAGCTTAACGAGCTTTCCGAGGCACGGAGGAAACTCGGTATGTAAGAGTGGTCACTCATCCACAGACCAACCCAGGTAAGCACGGGATAACCTAAAGATCGACCTAAGCGGCTGTTATTATTTAGCCACGAGCTCCTCCCTATGCCACCATCCACACCCCTATATATTTCGTCCACCCCGTCACACAGTGGCAAACAAACATGAACACTTCACGAACTGTTGGTAGGTACATCTTGAACTGTTAATTTGTCTTTGTCATCGCTTTAATTTCGACGTAGATTCAGGTGGGTAGTGAGTGGTAGCGGGGCGGGTCTAGCGACCACACCCTGATTCTTGTAAGAGCCTTTACGTTCTTGTAGATTCTGGTCATGACTGATGATCAGACTTTCGTTATAATTTAGCTGAAAGGACAATAATTTTTGTCTGTTTTTATAGGGGCACTACAAAAATACTACATACAACATTAGCACAAAATATTCTACAGCACCATCAGCTATGACACAAATGAAGAACTAAAATTTTAATAACTTCAATCAAAATTTTACAAAAAACCTGACAACAATATACAGTAGATGACAAAAAATCTAATCTAATCTAGTCTGTCACGTAGATTTCCAAAAAATATTGGACACATATTTTTTCTGTTGTTACGTAAACAAAAATTGACGAAGATACGACGCTTTAAAAATTCTCTATACGTCACGCCGTGGTACAATTTTTAGTGCACTGTGACGTCACGAGCCCCCACTCTCTAGTTTTGATGTGTTTTATCTGTGTCAATATTCATTGATTTACAAAAACAAAAATTAAGTGTCCATTATTTTCCAATACTCTAACTGACGCACTGAATAGATTTGCAATTCATTGATGGTGGAAACTAGCCTATTGCTTCTGCTATGTATATTTAGAATAACACTCTAATCATATATCAAGTACAAGTCTTGTCCGAGTCCCTCTAAATAAAACTACTACTTCAAAAAGTTACTTCTAAAAACCGAAGACAAGAAGTTACAAAAAATCGTGCTTATCTTGCAAACCGAGTGATCTGCTTATAAAAGAGATAATTTACGCTGAAGAAAAACTTAATAAACTTACATTAACCTTACAAGACTTCTTTATAAGTTTTCTACTATAAAAACTGCAGATAATCTACTCATCAAAAATCGCTGGTCAGCAAAAATCTAAGGGCAAATAAAATGTCATACCTCGAAGAAAATGAAATTGCCTCACAGTCCACAATATTACGCAATTTGAAAGTTTTCGGAAACTACTTGAACTGTTAATTTGTCATTGTCATCACTTTAATTTCAAACGTAGATTAGGGAGTGGTCTTACTAATAGCGTTATTCTTAGATCTATGCTTTCCAAAGTAAGTATTTTGTATGAATCGATGCTAAAAAATAACGCACTGTATGTAGTTACACATCATTCTATTGCCGTTGTAGCGACACTACAAACAGTACTACAACAGTACAAAAAATACTACAGCTCCATCTATGACACCCGTCTGGTCAGAGGATCCTCTCTTTTCTATGGGGGGTGAAGAACTTTACACACTGTTCTTCACACCCTCAAATAATGATCCAGTGATGAACGATGATTTTGTTTTTTTTTGGGGTCAATCCCTAAATAAATAAAGAAATCATATCATCGTTACATTTAGGGTCAATGCAGTACCTACTGTCTTCTTCTTCCTTACTTCTCTATTAATAGTAATCTAAGTTATCACTCCCTTTCTTGCTAAACCTTCTTTAACACAGTGCAACCATTGTTTCTTTTGATTTCTCCAATCCTTTAAGCCGTCCCAGCTTCATTCTCAAATTCTTCTTCAAAACATTATCCTTATTGCTCAGCATCATATGGCCCTTTTTTTTTTTTTTTTTTCGGATGGGAAATCATCAAATAACTCCTCCCGCTCTGGGCGGAGCAGGAGGGAGTGTCAGACTTTTACTGACTAAAACCCATCCATGTTCCTTCATCGCCTTTTGTGTTCCGGGGCCACGGTATCTCTTTCGAACAGTCCCGCAACCCCGGCAGGCATCGGTCCTTACGGACCCCTCCCTTTTTGCTGACTCTCTTTGAGGCGCGCGTGGAATACGAACGCGCCGTCGACACGGCCTGTCGTCATGAGACGGACGGACGGCGAGCTAGCCCATAGCCCACCGTCCACAGGCCCAGCATCATATGCCCCTACCATGACAACCGATTTCTACACAATTTTGAAGTCTCCGGTGCCGCTTTCAGCCTTTCTTTATATTATCATTTCATCTTGTTCTATCCCTCTCTCTGAACGTTCTGATCTCACGTGGATGCGGTCTTTCATTCATCCCTTTTGCGGTCTAACACTGATGTTGTGATGATTTAAAAATCTTCGTCAAGGAAAACATACAATCATCATTCTCTTGCCCTTATTCCAATTCATTTGGAGTCAGCGCAGCATGTCCTCTTCCTCCATACTTCTCGTCATCTCATCAGACACCTCCTTTCTTGCCATATCATCCTTTACACAGTCCATCCATCGTTTCTTTAGTCTTCCTCTACTAAAATCTTCTTAGTTCATCGCCCAAATGCTAATCGCCATCACTCAAACCATCCCTCATGATGGGTACTTTAATAGCTTCTGCGGTAACTTGTGAGTCACGCTCCATTTAAATATGTACGCGAATAAAAGTTGCGTGGAACGTGTGCTATAGGAGTTTACCTCGGTTTAGAATATTAAAGTGAGTACCGGGAGCGTTGCGTAATCAGCCTATATTGTTCCCACTGCTGGAACACAGACCTCCTCTCTATGAGAGGGAATGGGCTATAACCCACCACGCAGACCCAGTGCGGGTTGCTAGTTGACATTATGTCTTCAAAAATTTGGTTCTAGGACATGCCGGTTTCCTCACAATGTTTTTCCTTCACCGTTTTGAGAGCAGTGGTGATGAAATAATTGTCCGCGTGGTGGATTCTGGATATCCACCACGCTGTGCGTCCACAACGCATGTTTTTTTTTTTAAAAAAAACGTTGCCTCTCACTATGAACTTTTCCTGTATCATGGGAGCGCTTACTAATAATTAAACACACATACCCAAACAGCCCGACCCAGAATAACTACCCTGTAGGCCATAAAAATATATGTTCAGTGCGGGAATCGAACCTGCGACTCGCAGCGCTGACTGTTAGTACTTAACCGCCACTGTCAAGTTCTGACGACCTGAATGGCGCAGCGGTAGTGGGGCTGCCTTGCGTTCTATGAATCCCGGGTTTGAATCCTGATAGGAGCAATTATTTCCGAGTCTTGGATGTTTATGTTTATGACTTTTTTATTTCGACTGATAGAGACATAGCTTTTAAGGCCCAAAAAAGATGTCTCCGATCATTGTTTAAACTTAAAACTACAGACAGTTGCAAGCCATATTTTAAGCAATTCAATATCATGACCCTTCCTTGTATCTATATTTTCGAAGTAGCTATGTTTGTACAGCAAAATCCAAGTCGTTTTCAACGCCTTGCTGATGTATTTCCAAGGAATAGGCGTGACAATAGCAAACTTTGTCAAGTACCATGTCAAACCACTTTAATGCGCAAAAGTATTTATTGCATGGTATTGTATTTACTATTTTCAATAAATTGCCAAGTGGCTGGAAATATTTAAATACATTGATGTTTAGGAGTAGACTACGTAAATTTTTGACAGATAAAGTGTAATAAAGCATAAATGAGTTTCCAGAGGTAAATATATTTTTTGATTAATTTGAATAATAATGATATTTTATTAATTGAATTATATGTATAATTGTAACAAAAATATAATTTAGTAATTTAATGATAATTGTAAAAAAATTATAATTTAATAATTGAATGATAATTGTAATGAAAATGATAATAATTTATTAACTTATTGAATGATAATTGTAATGAAAATGATAATAATTTATTAACTGATCTATTGAATGATAATTGTAATAATATTAATATAATCGATCTGGTCTTTTAAATGTAAGAACATGTTTCATAAATAATGTAAATGTTTGCATGCCGAATGGTAAAATATGGCTGAACTTTGAAATGTCATAACAACTATATTGTATTACCCATATTTGCAAAATAAAATTCTATTCTATTCTATATTCTATAAAAAAAAAATGGGTAAAATAGGTGAATGGAGTAGAAGCAAATGGCATACACAGTTTTTTTTTTATTTCGAAAAAAGTTAGTTTTTGGAAAGTGATAAAAATGTCATCCGGAATGTTTAATAAGTATGTATTTACAAACAAAAAAAGTATCTATGTAGTATACCAACTATCTGGTGTCCACGACACAAGCCTCGTTGCTTAGTATGGCACTAGATAGCACTGTGTGTAAATGTCCAGTGATATTTACTTCTCTTACACCACCACAACACACCTTTCCAACCATTTCTTAGAACTCCAAAAACTCTATAAATCCGTGGTAGTTCAAAAGCGCATTCCATTCAGAATGGCTTTCAATAAATCTTTTAAAAAGGCGAAGTGGTGATTTCAGTAAAAGATGTGGTTGTTCCCGACAGGCCATTGATGGCTTCTAGTGACAAATTACACTCTCCCAGTGAGTACAGGTGAATGGATCATTAGATGGAGATTTAGGTGAGTAACTTATTATGTGTGTGACGGTTTTTGTGGGATATTATGTTAATTTTGCAATAATGATAATGGTTCATCATCTGCCTAGCCTTTTCCCAATTATGTTGGAGTCGGCTTCCAGTTTTACCGGATGCAGCTGAGTACCAGTATTTTACATGGAGCGACTGCTTATCTGACCTCCACAACCCAGTTAGTACCGGGTAATACGATACCCCATGGTAAGACTGGTTGTCAGACTTTTCGGGCCTCTGACTACCTAACGATTGTCAAAGATCTACAAATGACAGCCGGGGCTAACGGTTTAACGTGCTTTCCGAGGCACGGAGGAAACTCGTTATGTAATGGGCCGTCACCCATCCACAGACCAACCTAGGCGAGCACGGCTTAACCTAAAGATCGACCGGAGTGGCTGTTACTATTTAGCCACGATAACCATCATGCTGCTGTTTGCGATTGCCTGCGACAGTATAAAAATTGGACAGTATAAAAATTTATGAAATTGATACTCAGCATTTACAGTCTGAAATACAGGTACTTCAGGACTCACTAAGTTCCCTTTCTAGTAGGTATAAGATTTCTCAAAACCAAATTAGGGAACATATTTATGCAGCAAATGAGTTGGTAATGGGTCAATGTAGTTGCCAGACAGTTACCAACCATGATTCTATCCAGCCTGAGATAATGGAGGACCCATACCAGGTTGAAAATTTGTCTCAGGACAGCATATTGAACCAACAAACAACTAATATTACACTAGATTATTCACATGTGGTACAGTCTGAGTTGTATGATAGTCTGCCTGGGATTAATAATTTTGTTTTTCCTAATCGTCATGATTGTAATCGTTCAGTTATGTTTTCTGACAGTATAGGTAGGGGGCTAGGTAAATTAATTAGTAATAACTTGAGTTACTGTACCCAAAACAATTGCATGCCAGGGTCAACATATAAACAGATTATGGCATCAGTAACAAAGACTGTTTGTGATCCTAGTACCACCATTACTATATGTGTTGGTAATAGTTCAAAGATTAAAAAGGAAGACATCACTGACTATGTTTCAGAGTTGTTGAAGTTAAAGTGTAATAAAATAATATTATGTGCTTTCCCATACTTTGAAAATTTATGTAACAGAAAAAACAATTATATTCACATGTTAAATAAACATTTACATTTTTTAGCAGGTCATTATTGTGACAAACTCATATATCTTGATATAAACACTTTTGTTGATAAACTTAGATCGACTCGGGGTAAAGTGTATCTACCTATTAGTTGTAGACACAAAATAGCTCGGCTATTAGCTTATAATATTCACACAGACATAAATTTATAGTATGTCTAAGTTTAGTTCTATTATTAATACTGCGACTATTAGTAGTAATACTAATGTACAGGTGACTTTAAATGAATATAGCATTAGTGCTATAAATGTTTACAAACATTGTACTGAGGAGGATCCATGTGTCACCGTGGAGAATTCTCAATTAGGGTCTATTAGTGATGGCAAGGCACGGGAGTCTCCGGCCTCACTCCAAATATTAATTTAAACTAGAATGTGAGACAACAGAAGGTACCATTAACAATATTGTTAATCCTACCAACGTATCTTCTTGCACTCAATTAGTTAGTAAAAAAGGGCCTCAGCAGAACACTTTAAAATTATTCCACCAAAATATCCAAGGCATTTCTTCCAAATTATTAGATATTGAATTGTTTTTAGAAAATAGTAAGTTTGACATTATTTGTTTTACTGAACATTGGCTAAAGGATTACCAAATGCTTATCAATTATGAGAACTATATGGTGGGTAGCTGCTTTAATCGTAAAACTATGCTTCGTGGAGGTTCCCTAATATTAATAAAAAATTGTTTTAAATATAAGCAACGTAATGATATAGTAGGTCTCTCGGTTGAATATTGCGTCGAACTGTCCTGTTTTGAGCTAGATAAGCATGTAATTGTGTGTGTGTACAGACCCCCAAACTATCAAAACTTTTCCTTATTTGAATCAATAATTTATTTATTTATTTATTTATTTTATTCAACACATACATTTGTTTCAACAGGTAAAACCCAAGCTAACAAAAGTAGTCATATATACACAAATCACACAGTGGACAACATACTAAGTGTCACCCTCTGGAATTCCGCCAAAGAGCAAGAAAATATGTCTAAACGCCGAGAGACATCATTAAGTATTCTTAATGCGCGAATCACTGGTGCAAACTTTAATAAGTGTGTACGGGTTGCCGGAACTTTAAAAAGCCCCTCCCTCGGTCCCAACCGTAGCCTCCTGTTTGGAACGACCAACCCCAACGATTCCAATATTTGTGGATTATTCAGCATACCACGAAAAATCATAAAAACATATTTTACCAGGGCGAGGTTGCGCCTTACTTCCAACTTATAGTACCCAACCATCCCTATAACAAAGAGTGTTGGATACATAAGTGGGTAGAAAGGGTAGACACCAAACTGCTTCCAGTACAGGTATCTGGTAAATTTGTTCTGCAACTTTTCCAGCATCTGGGAATACTTCACTTCATAAGGATTCCAGATGATAGCACTAGTTTCCAAGTTGCTTCGCACTAACGCATTGTAAAGGGCTTTCACTGCTGCCATATTAGTGAAGTCACGGGTTTCACGTAAGACAAAACCAAGATTTTTAAACGCTTTTTTGCACACCTGCACTATATGAGCACGAAACGAAAGATCCCCAGCAAAAGTAACCCCGAGATCTCGTACTAACCCAACCCGCGGTATGACGTGACCGCCCATGCAATAATCATGGCGTCGGGGTACTACGGCCCGCGTGAACGACATTACGTTACACTTCGTCACATTGAAGAGTAGTTTATTCTCTTCACTCCACGCTACCACCCGATCGATGTCTCGCTGGAGCATTTTACAGTGTGACTCGTCTGTTATCCGCAAGAACAGCTTGAGATCGTCAGCAAATAACAAGCAGCTAGCGTCTTTAATGACTTCTGGAAGATCATTAATCATAATAATAAATTCTAACGGTCCTAGATTTGTTCCCTGACTTACCCCCGTAAGGGTGAAATACGAGTCCGAGGTGCAACCTGCATATTCTACTATTTGTTTGCGGTTGCCCAAGTAGCTAGTAAAGAACTCTAGGAGGGCTGGGGTAAATCCGGCCCTCGCAAATTTACTCAAAAGTATGTCGTTATCCACACTATCAAATGCCTTCCTGAAGTCAAAGTAAGCGACGTCCAGTTGGGCACCCGTCTCCGAGTCCAGCACTGTGGTGGCCTGATTTAAAAAACACATTAAATTAGAATTCGTGCTACGGCCCACACGGAAACCATGCTGTGCGTCGTTGAGCTGTGAGGCTACTTGCGAGTGGATAGTTGAACACAACGCGGACTCGAAGACTTTAGCAAAAGCTGACAGTACTGCTACTGGTCTATATCCGCTAACATCCGAGCTTGGAGCCCCTTTCGGTACCGGAGTAACCCTAGTCAATTTCCAGCCGTCCGGATACGAGCATTATCTTAAAAAAACTATTAAACAAGTGCATGAGCGGCCGGGCCAGTACTGCCCTACAATCTCTAACAACGAAGGGTGGCACCCCGTCTGGCCCAACCGAACGCTTGGGCTTGAGGCGCGAGAGCGCGGCACTTACCTCGCCGAGAGACAGTTGCCCCACGTGAACGCGGGCGCCGCGCTCAGGCACCGCCTTCCCAGCGGCAGCCGCATCCAACCGCGGTGCCACCGCCCCATAAACCGAATGAAAGTAGTCAGCAAACGCCTGAGCACACTCATGCTCCTGCAACGGCTCACCATCCCTAGTTATCTTCGGTCTACTACGTTTCGATCGCTTGCCTCCAATGAAACCCCAAAAAGACCTTGGTTCCTTCACAAATTGTTGCTCAGTACGTCTCTGATAATCGCGGTATGCAATACTGATTTTGTCTTTGACAAGAGAACGGTGGTGTGAAAAATTACTATAGTCGCTGGCTGAACCAGTTTTCTTAAAAGATTTGTGCCACAAAGCCTTCTTCTTAATCTGACCTATTATGTCAGCAGTGAACCATTCAGGGTAGTTATAACGAAAGCAATCACCCTTGGAGCTCTTTCTTGGAGTGCTATCATCCAAAATCCTATAAAATATATCATAAAATATTCTATATGCTTCGTTGGCATTAGTCGTTTCATACAAGGCACTCCAGTCTACCCCTGCAAGTCCCAAGTACAAAGAATGGAAGTCCGCCTTCCTATAATTCCATCGTGGTAGGGTGGAAGCCGGCGGTACAGGGTTACCACGGCTAGAAGTCGCCCGCCCCCGACTTATACGAGTACTTACTCGCAGCGGCGGATGCTGTGGGTCTATGCATGACAAACATTCCTCACTTTCCTCATTTACGACAATATCACCCTCAGGCAAAGTAGTTAGGACTACATCGAGCGTGCGATTGTTGCAATTAAGAATATTGTTACTTTGGCGAAATCCACAGAAAGTGACAAAATACTCATAATAACATTGTACCTCTTGGTTTGTTGAGTACATATTTAAATCAGCTAATAAAACAACTTTGTCATAGCTACCACATAACTGCTCTAGCAAATGAAACATAAACATATATTCCCTTTCTATAGTCTTAGGTGGAATATACGCAACACAACACAAAAACAAAAAGGTACTTTGACGGTATACCGTCGCACATACGATTTCGAACGGGTGGTGGTTCAAGCTAGCGTTATCGGGTAACGGTACTCTGCGTAAGTCGAGAGCGCCGCGCGGTGTGGCGATCAGCATGACCCCTCCGTGTTTACGGCCATCCGTGCGGTCACATCTAATTATCGTGTATCCGCTTGGAGCCAGTTCCCCATCATGTATCGAGTCATTAATTCCAGTCTCGGTTATGGCAACTAAATCAACCGTAGACCCTAGCATATTGTTATAAAATGATTTTAACTTCGTGCGTAACCCTCTAACGTTCTGGTAGAATTAATCTAACGAGCACTTAGGTTCCTTGCCACTAGCTTGGACCACATTTACACCATTCGAGCACACAAGTCCCACTGTTTGCGAGCGGGAGCATTTTAAACCACTATTATTAGCATACCGACACTGTAAATCATTCCTCTTTCGTCGCTCAGTACCGTGTTCACTGGGAACACCCAACGACTGCGCGTGCACTGTCGCCGGTGTGAATCTCGGCGCTCGTATCCCCCCGCTGCCCGCGGGGACGCCTCGGAAACCAGTCAGACAACTTCACTCCTGCGGGCCATGCCGCCGGCGTGTTTATCCTCTCATTCAAGCTCTCAGGAAAAGCGATTACGAAGGCAGCATGCCTAGTAGTATTAATTACACGTTTCTCCACAATGTATTGTTCACAGGCTTGAAGCTTGTTCAAATAGATGAGCACGTTTTGCTCCGTCGTCTCCGGCTTGAAAGACCAAGCTTGCAAATATTTAAGCTTTTCCACCGTTTTAAGTTGGTCATCTTCTTGTCCGCTGCGAGTGACCACTCGCCGTTTAGAATTACGTGCTTTGCGCACCAGTTGCCACCCTTCATCGGAGATAACATTTTCGTGGCTATTATCACTTGTGTTAACCGGGCGCGTTTCCGCTGAATTCGTGGCCCGACACTCCAAGGATGATAAAGTTGGTTTTGTGGGTAGATTAGGTTTTGCACTCGTAGCAGTCATCGTCGATGTCATCAGCAAATTATTCGAGTTACCCACGTCACCGTCGATCCTCGGTTTCGCAGCGGCTGACTTTTTTGCAGCGGCTGCATATGCACTTTTGGCTTTTGCGCTAGAATTAACTCGCGCTTGACGCATGGGACGCTGCGTAGTCGCTGGAATCGCTGGCTTCTCTTGACCACCGTCCGCGTCGGTATCCAATGGTATCGGAGGGACTAATTTCGGTGTACCCTCAATAGCTAACGTTAGCAACTTTAAAGATTCCTCTTGCTTAACTATGATAGTGGTTTGCTCATCAATTTTGCACTCGAGAGCACTGATTTTTGTCGCGAGTTCACTAACTACTTTATGTAGCTCGCGCACTACACTTTCAAGGGCCTTCTGGGCCATTATTATATTTTTAAAATACGTAAATACTGGGAGCTGTACTACAGTGCGCGGACTACCCACGTAGAGTTAGAGTTAGATAATGGAAGATGTACTAGCAAAATTCGAAGCCAGTAATAAATCTACAATTATTTGTGGTGATTTCAATATCAATATTTTAGAAGAAAATTCAAATAGCAGTCGGTTATTAAATCTTTTTAAGTCATTTGATTTGACCAATACTTTTATAGAACCTACTAGAGTCACTCCAACTTCAGCTACTTGTATAGATAATGTTTTCTGCGATTGTGATTACTTAGATAAAGCCATAGTAAATTGTCTACCGTCTGACCATAGCGGACAAACTGTAACTTTTAGAAGTAATACACCATTGCAAAAAGTTCAGATAAAATTTAGATCTATAACTTCTAGCAAATTAAATAGGTATAATATTTCCTTACAGAACAAGTTAGGTGTTATGAGCCATGACGATATTAATATAAATCAATTGTATGATCGTTTCTTTTCAATAGTTCACACGGAATTCAACAAAACTTTTGAAAAGAAGACAAAAAGTATTAGCCCTAAATTCATATTTAGTGATTGGGCAACAAGAGGTATCAGAAAAAGTAGGGAAAGACTATTTGAGCTTTATGGCCTTAAGCCTTTTATAAACACTGAAACTTTTAACAAGTATGTTGCTAAGTATTCAAATTTTTTTAGAAATACGTGCAAGGTTGCTAAAGCCCTGCACATTAGCAACAAGATCAAAACAGCAGAAAACAAGATAAAGACAGTTTGGAAGGTCATAAATAATGAGACTAACAGGAATAAAATACGTAACACTAGCTACACATTAGATTCAGCATGTGGTCCTAAAAGCTCTAATCTGGAAGTAGCTCAAGAATTTGTAAATTTATTTACCGATATACCATTAAAAACTACAGGGGCTTTAATTCCTCACCTGAAGTCTCAATTGGTTTATTAAAGGCGAATGTATCTGGCTGCACGGTTGAATTTAAATTTAAACACATAAACCCTATGATAGTTATTAAAGCTTTCCGGCAAATAAAAATAAAACTGACCGAAGATCTATGGGGAATGTCTATCAAAGTTTGTACATCCATACTTGAGACTATAGCCCCATACTTAGCTTTAATTTTTAATTTGTGTGTCGACCAAGGAGTTTTCCCTGATCTAATGGAATACAGTACAGTCATACCTCTTTTCAAATCCGGGGACAGTAAAGATACTAATAATTATAGACCTGTATCCGTGTTGCCGGTTTTTAGCAAGGTGTTTGAAAAAGTAATGCTGAATAAATGCTCAATCATTTTAACACCAACAAAATTTTAACCGATCAACAGTATGGTTTCACCAAGGGACGTTGTACGGCTGACGCCGGTGTAACCTTATTAAAGCACATATTTACTGCGTGGGAAGAGTCTCAAGATGCCATAGGAATATTTTGTGACCTTTCCAAAGCATTTGATTGCGTAAATCACGACACATTGCTTTTGAAACTTGAGCATTACGGATTAGGTCAACTTGCACTTAGTTTGGTAAAATCATATTTGAGTGATAGACAACAACATGTTCAAATAAATGGTGTTAACTCACAGGGTTTAAAAGTAGTAATGGGGGTTCCGCAAGGCTCAATATTGGGTCCTTTCCTCTTTTTCGTGTATATAAATGATCTACCCTATTTATTAAAAAACCAACCTCAAAATATGGTGTTGTTTGCTGATGACACTTCCCTAATTTTTAAGATAAATAGACGGGCCCAAAATCTAGATGACGTGAATAATGCCCTACTTCAGGTCCATAATTGGTTCACAGCAAACAATTTAGTATTAAATGAAAAAAAAACTAAATGCATAAGATTTGCTTTACCCAATGTTAGAAGTAGTGATTGTGAAATAATATTGAATAAAGAGAAACTTGAATTCGTAGATAAAACGGTTTTCCTGGGGATTACGCTTGATTCAAGGCTACAATGGGGTTCTCATTTAACATCCCTTGCGGCGCGGCTAAGTTCAGCGGCATATGCTATTAGAAAAATTCGTCAATTTACTGATGTAGATACCGCTAGACTGGTCTATTTTAGTTACTTTCGTAGTATAATGTCTTATGGCATTTTGCTATGGGGACGGGCTGCAGATATTGAGTCTATATTTATTCTGCAGAAAAGAGCCATCAGAGCCGTATATAATCTTCGTAGGCGCGATTCTCTAAGGGAACTGTTTAAGGATATTGGCATCATGACGCTACATTGTCAATACATCTACGAAAACATAATGTACGTCAGAAAAAATCTGCACCTTTTTGGTAAAAGGGGTGACAGACATAATTACAGTACTAGAAATAGGGACCAACTAGTTAAGCCAGGTTTCAGACTCGCTAAAGTAGACTCATCTTTCATGGGGTACTGTTTGAGATGCTATAATAAAATTCCACAAAGTATTCTTGAACTGAATGAGACGAAATTTAAAACATGTATCAAACGCACACTATGTAAGCAAGCTTATTACAAGTTGGGCGATTATATCGCTGATAAAAATGCGTGGCTCAATGCTGGTCCTGCTCCACATGGACAGGGGCGCATAAATTGATAGCATTAAATAGAATTGTTGGAGCTGATGAAGATTGTACAACTATCTTTGCATTGTATAGAATCAATATCTAGTATTATATAATCGCATAGCCCATATTGTGTGAGTACTATGTACTAGAAAGCTATCATTCACTGAAATCCTACGTTTTTATTTTTATTTCTTGACTTGAATGTGCCCTGGCGGTTGAGAGTATGTCATGCTCACTCTAATGTCTCGCTGATGGTGGCGCGTGTGTTGGATCATTTAGTTCCCTTCGAAATGGTTGAGCTGAATGGTGCTGATCCCTGCGTCATGTTCGTGAACGGGCGCTGTCAGTTGCGACTGGTCATCTCTTAGTTGCCATGGCTTATTTGAATGTTTATTTTTTAATTGTATTTTTTGTTTTTACTATGGACACTTTTAACGTGCACATCTTGCTACATTGTTCTCACATAATATACCATCTTAACATGAATGATGTAACCAAGATTTTGTAACAACATTTTGATTTAAAAGAGTGTCCATGGAGTTTCTTGCCCGTTCTTCTCCATAGAGATCTACGCTAGGGAATGGGCAACTACAGTACTTTCACAGTTTTTATGTCTTGTGACTGTGACTATAGCTACATTTAATTTTCATTTTTGTTTCGACAATTCAAAAGTGCCTGGAACTGGCCTACTTGAAATAAATGCTTTGATTTTGATTTTGATTTTTGATTTTGATTCAGCTGCATCCGGTTAGACTGGAAGCCGACCCCAACATAGTTGGGAAAAGGCTAGGCAGATGATGATGATAGGGGGCGAGCCTATTCCCATCAACCGGGCGCAACATCATGTTCCGTGGCTGCTACTGAGAAATTCTTGATGGAAAAACCCAATAACACTTTGCCCGACCTGGGAATCGAACCCAGGACCTCATGCTTAGCAGTCGCACTTTCGACCACTAGACCAACGAGTCAGTCACACACAAATATTCACGAATTTCTCCTCCAATATCTAATATAAATCATTCGCAAAGTCTTCAGCATCAAATCTAAAGAACGTTGAACAAGGAACGAGCAATATGTCTTCCGCTCGTAACTCAAACTGCTCAGTTTTATAATTCTTTTGATAGTTGAACATTCTAGTATATGAGGTCAGAGACTCAATGTGGTAGAGCGAAGATTTTTATGTTGTGGTTATTACTGGTATACAGTCTTAATGGGTGTAAAAGTACCTTTCATCTTCATAACGTTACTGTTAATGACCTTTATTTAGTACTACAGAAATTAGTTATATTTTTTAATATTAATTTAAAAAAAAAAATCTTAGCCTGTGTAATCCCACTGCTGGGAAAAGGCCGCTCCCCATGACTTACGTGTTGATGACAATTTTGAGTGAGCCTTCCAATTGAGTCAGCCCAAACTTTGGTGACTACTTAAAGGGTGTAAACAACCTTTTAACGAAGCCGAAAGGCACTTATTTTCCCCGTCATTGTGATCATTTTTTAGGGTTTCGTACCCAAAGGGTAAAAACGGAACCCTATTACTAAGACTTCGCTGTCTATCCGTCTGTCTGTCCGTCTGTCTGTCTGTGCGTCTGTCTGTCCGTCTGTCTGTCACCAGGCTGTATCTCATGAACCGTGCCAGCTAGACAGTTGAAATTTTCACAGATGATGTATTAAATTTCTGTTGCCGCTATAACAACAAATACTAAATATAGTCAATGGTACATATAAATATGGTCAAAGTTCCAACTTTTTTATAATTTATTTTTTAAATACAACTTTTTATTGTAAGATTTTTACTTTAAACACCTCTACGACCCCGTACTATTCAATCTATCAGCACAATGTTCGTTACATTGAGTTCTACCACAAAACACGATTTTTCACTCAAAAAAAAAAGTTTTTTCCCAGCAATAATTTTTTGCGTAAAGTTACTTAGTTTTAATGTACAGAATACTTGGTTGACGGCTTCGTGATGAGGTTATTTACACCCCGTATGTAGTTTGGCACTTTCAGAAGCGTCTATTAGCCATGTAACAGGGGCCGCGCCTATTGCCCTCAACAGGGCACAGATCTAGACTCCGTGGCTTCTACTGACAAATTCTTGATGAACCAATAACACTTTGGTCGACCCGGGAATCGAACTCAGGATTGCTTGCTGAGCAGTCGCGCTTGCGTCCAATAAACCAACGAGGCAGTTCGAGTATCCTAGTCATCATCATCATCAGCCTGTAATGTTCCCACTGCTGGGACACGGCCTCCTCTCAATGAGAGGGAATGGGCTATAATCCATCACGCGGGCCCAGTGCGGATTGGTAGATGTCACATGTCTGCGAATTTTTGGTTCTAGGACATGCCGGTTTCCTCACGATGTTACCTTCACCGTTTTGAGAGCAGTGGTGATGAAATAAATTACACAAAGTAATGCGCCTGTCTGAGTTCGAACCCACGACTTACTGTTTGTAAGTTGGGGCCGCCACCCCTGGGCCTCCGCTGCTATCCTAGTGGCGTCCTACTATTATAGTGTAGCGACCGTTGGTACTTGTTCGCGACGAACGTCACCAATCCAGCACATAAAGTGTTGCTTTACAGTTAAAAATAGTGTAGAGTCAGTGTATGGGCAATATAGTGGTATATAACAAGTGCCATCAGTGAATTAGTATAGTTAGATAGTATTTTACAGACGCGCTGGACACATATAGGCTCGCAAGTGGAGTTTCTTAGTATAATTTAACGTTTTCGCGAGGTCCAGGTAGCCTAGGTTGTGACCTAGGCCTGGATATAGTCTTTTTGTATAACTTAGCTTATAGTTGAACCACTTAGACGAGAGTATGACGGTCTAGCGCGGCCATATTCGACAAAAACAAGAAAAAATTGTCTTACAGATTTACAGTTGAAGGATCGTTACAGGCTGAAAAATACAGACACGAAAAAATAAGTAACAGTTAGATGGGCCATATTATTATTATTTATTTATTTATAGTTAATTAAAACGGTAAACACCAATTACAATAATTAACATAGAAACACCAATTACAATAAATACTCGTCTAGTATATGGCAATTATATACTTACAGTCACAGCAACAGTTTTCGTGTAATTCAGCCTGAAAGACCCTTCCTCCAGACACTTTTGGAAAAGTTGTCTGGTTTTATGGAAATAATTTCCACAGTTTAATAGATAAGATATTCGTTGTTTCTATGTCTGTACATAAATAACGTTATGTAGAAGTGTGGTGATGTATATAATGTGTTTAAACATAAGCTCAAAATTGTAATCTGCAGAAAGATTGTACATTTCCATAATCAAATTTTCATTAAAGTTTTCCGAAATCAGGAAGCGAAATCAGGGTCCTCGTTATAGTAAAGTTCTGGAGTACCTTAGTAAACTCGACTTTTCTTGGAATTGTAGTCATCAGTACGGCAAATACCTATAATATAGTAACAGTGAATAAGTAGTGCGGGAATAATCCTGAAATCGCTTCCTGTACAGTCATGAAAGTTAAATAAGTGCCTTATTTTCCCAGTAACCCCTATCCCCCTCGTTAGGTCTACGCCTGAGATAGCGACGAATGATCAGCTACAGTTAATTAGGTGTAGGACGTCAGCGCCGTCTGGCGGCGAAGTATAGTACAAGCGTGCGCCCGGTAATAATAGGGTATAGGCAGACCACCAGGTACACGTATCCACGCCATCAGCGGATTACGCCCGTCCGGCACAGTACTTCTATAGCAGTCAATCTCTCATCATTATGAGGATGGGTGGATGGATGAAAGCTGTTTTCATTACTCATACTCGAAAAGTAGGTCTGAAGTTGCCTGTGGAGTGGTTTTAAAGCCGGTTGAAAGTAAACACTTTTCAGTCCTAGGGAGAATCGTTTTCAACTGACAGCTGTCAATAGTTCTATTTTCACATTTCTATTGTACCATATTCCAACTCAGAGCGACTTAAAATTTCAATTTGAACGGTTTTGGATGAAATTCAGCAAATAGATAGCTTATAACCTGGATTAACACATACAATACTTTTTATCTTGGTAGTATGATCCCGTGGGACAATTACCGAAAGGCACGCGAGCGAAGCCGCGGGCATGAGCCAGTAATAACATAAATCCTGGTCTAACCAAGTTCAGAACATCTTGGCACCGCTCGTACAAACGTTTCGCACCTTCGCTCGTGCTGATCCCCTGACTTACGAGCTTCGCGAAGATATATTGGCGTTTGAACACGTGGAAATGGAAGATTTCCTGATCACTTTGTATTTTTATGGCATGGAAGAGATTATGTCTTAGAGTTTAAATTTAAAGCTTGGTTAATGACAGTAAATTCCTTGATTTGGTAATTTGGCACTTGTTCTTCTAATTCTTTCTTCTTGCTTGAAAGAAGAAAGAACGACGACGACGACGACGTTGTTTCTTCCATACCTGGGATTCTAGTTACGGAGATATTAGAGGTCAAAGTTTTTTAAATAATTTACTTGTAGGTACTGTTTCTACAGCTCACTTTAAATACATCACTAGGCTTTCTGATGAAGAATGTACTTACCTAAAGGGTTTAAATAGACTCTTAACGAAGCTGAAAGGCACTTGTTCTTCTCGTCACTGCGATATTTTTTTTTTGTTCTAGACCATACCTGAGAACCTTTTGTTTACCGAGATATTGGGAGTCAAAGTTCCAACTTTTTCACAAGTTTTTTTTTTAATACAGGATTTTAACCCGTATGCCGGCCGTGCCTCGTGAGGCACAGTGCATTGTTATTTTAATTGTGTCTGTAATTGCGGGTATTGAAGTGTTAATGTTATAACTTTAATTTAAATACCTCCATGACCCGATTTCTATTTAATGCATTCATTAGCACAATGTTTTGTGAGCGTTACATTGAGTTTTACCGTAAAACGTGATTTTTCACCCCAAAAAAAAATCGTTTCACAGCGAAATTTTTTTGCATAAAATTACTTATTTGATATTTAGAATGCTTGGTTGACGACTTCGTGAAGCGTCCACACACTTTGTATATATATGCCAGTCACGTTGTACCATAAACCATCGGCATCGCTCGCCCGTGCTGGTTATACCTCAACATCTCACATATTTAATTTTCATATATTCAGCATATTTTAAGTGGTGTTTTATTTACGAGATCACAAACAATCTTACAAGATAAGATACAAAATCACTCCTTCTTGTAAAAAGTCAGGGCCAAAATAACACCTTATTTGTGAGCAGATAATTCGATTACCATACATCAGTGCAAGGAAGTAAGACCATATGTCACGACAGAGGGAAATAAACTAAGGGGTGAAGATTTATGACTTACGAAGTAATAATATTACGGGAGAGATAGGTTGTGGGTTCGCATATTTTTTTTAAATGTAATTGTTTGGTAAACAAACAGATGATTGTGTTATGGTTGCATGCAGATGTTGTTGTCTGTATGGTGTCGGACGTAAAGAATAGCACCATTCCATATCTTCCCGTGGGTGTCGTAAGAGGCGACTAAGGGACTTACCAGAGAATGGGCAGCAGCGTTCTCTGTGCTTTTGTAACAACAGTACTACGATCGCCAACCCGCCTGCCAAGCGTGGCGATTATGGCAAAACCCCCCTATGGAGGAGGCCTATGTCCAGCAGTTTACGTCTTTCGGCTGATATGATGATGATGAAATGTTGCGACTGCAGAGCCTCTACACAGGTTGTAAAGGACAGCCCTCCAAATACTGATGGGGTGAATTCCCTTTATTGTGTTGTGAATTCCCTTTATATACTACGACGAAACCGAAGAGTTCCTAAAGAAGTGATGATCACTCCAAAACATACATACATCACACACCACATTCATTTAACGAAACACTAACAACACTTACAATATACACACCACACCAAACACTGAACAACTTATTTAAATTATCTATATAGTTTTTTCTAAAATTGCTGTTTTTAGATTCTAAGTTTTTATTTTTGTTATTGTATAAGTACCTAATTTTGTCCCTCATATTGTAGCTTGTGAATGATTACTTTAAACCACCATAGTTAACACGTGCTGTCTTAAGTCAACCATTATGACAGGGATCGGAACTGTTTCTCTTAAACACAGGTTACTTTGTAACCTATCTAGGAGAACAGTACGGCACCCACTAACTAGATTAAGAAACTATTTGCTTGTGCTTTATCTTTAATACTTTGCCATGTAATCTAGTCCTAGTTCAACAATAAATCTTAATTATTATTATATTATATTCCCGTCTGCCACCACAGGTCCACCACCACCGGTGGCAGTTGCAACTATTTGTCGCATCTACCACCACTGGTGGTGGTGCGCTGGTGGAGTCGCATTTGCCTCAAATTCTGACACCACTGGTGGCAGATGACATTCAAATTAATTATCATGCTAAGATGATGCTATCAATAAATTTGTTTTGTTTTATTTCCTAACTTAAATAAAGCAAATTCCATTATTTTTTTAATTGAATTTTCAGTTTACAGACCTTTACGAGGGCAGACAAGATTTCATCATCTCACGTCAGCATTGCCAAATATAGACGATGATTGCCGACGCGCCTACTCTCGCTAAATAATCTGTATTTCCTTAAATAAAAGACTGAGTACACAGACAAAAACACGCACATCGTTTATTTTACATACAAAATTCTCAACAACCATGCAAACATGTTACGGAGACGAAACGGGAACAAAATAAACACTGCGATACCAACTCGTGAAGAAGTGGAAAATACATAAAAAGTTACACTCGGTTTGTATTTAGAGGTGTAGCAAAAAGGAAGGGGTCCGTAAGGACCGATGCCTGCCGGGGTTGCGGGCCTGATCGAAAGAGATACCGTGGCCCCGGAACAGAAAGGGCGATGAAGGAACATGGATGGGTTTTAGTCAGTAAAAGTCCTTCTCCGCCCAGAGCAGAAGGAGTCATTTGATGATTTCCCATCCGAAAAAAAAAAAAGGTGTAGCTGGGAATATATTATGGTGTCATGGTAGAAGTACCGTTATGTATGTGATCTAGCATCGAAAACATAAACATAAATTAAATAAAGTTGAAGTCACTGTTAGTAATTCCAAAATAACACCATTTTAATGTATACCTGGTGCTTCTGTCTGTCTGTTTGTTCCGACTAATTTCCAAAATGGCTAGGCTGATTTTGACGGGACTTTTACTGGCAGACAGCTGATATTGTACAAAAGTGGTCGACCGCCAGTGAGCTCGGTAGTACATCGTCATAGCATCATCTGCCAGCCTTTCCTAACTATGTTGGGATCGGCTCCCAGTCTACCCGGATATGGGTAAGTAATATTTGATATAATAACAAAATCTCTAATATTTACAAGACATAACAGCTGAATCTATAATTTTATTCGATATAACGATCAGTTAATATAATAAAAGATTGATATAATTTTAAAGGTACTACTTTATCAGCATAACCTACATTGAATATAAAATCGTTTAATATACTACTCAAAAGACATAAAACTTATTTAGTCTTATTTATGATGAAAACGCGTGGTTTTTATTTCCCTGTAAAAAATATGCAAACATACACCATGCATGCAGCAGGCATGCAAACAAGCATACAGGGCAGACAAGACAACGTGGAGTCGGTTTTGCAGAGATACGTTTCTGTCACGCTTTTCGATTAAATAAACGTTATATCCAATAACGTTATATGAAATAAGTTTTAGAGTATAAAATGATTTACTAAAAAAATTATATCAACAGTAAGTTGGTATAACTCACGTTTATTATATCTTGTGAACGTTACTGAAATAAAAATATACCAAATAACGACGCACCCGGGTAATACGATACCCCTTAATAAGGTTGGTTGTCAGACTTCTTGGACCACTGACCGTGTAACGACTGATAAAGGTCTACAAATGACAGCCGAGACCAACGGCTTAACGTGATTTCCGATGCAAAGAGGAAACCCGGTATGTAATCAGTGGTCACACATCCACAGACGAACTCAGGCAAGCACGGCTTAACCTAAAGATTGACCTGAGCGGCTATTATTATTTAGCCACGAGCTCCTCTGTAACGTTGTACGTGATTGCTAATACATTTGAATCGTAGCTACAAACAAAAAAAAAATAGATTATCAAATAGTTATTTACGCTCGCGGCTGAGGGTACTTTTAGCTGGCGATATTGAAATAATTATTAAAATACCGTCGCAATACTCGCGCACGGAACTGGTTGCGGGTGAATGATTTCCCTCTCCATACCGCACGCCTAACGTTCGCGGATTACCAACGGCAACGGTTCGAAGAACAAAAGGAAGTTTCTCGACCGGCGGCGGGGGTCACTTCGCACTAAACATCGGCAGAGTGATCGTGTGTGCACAATATTTAATTTTACCTCTGCCAACCTCCATAACGTTATTGCCTTGAACATATTTATAAAAATAGCCATACCATACTATTACTACTATTTTACCTGTTGTACAAATAATTAAATTCAGTGTAACCCCGATCGGGTGAGTGTTGCAAAACTTTTATTAACTAGATTTAAGTATTCGTTGCATGACCTGCCAAAATTTCGCTCTGTAATAGTGCTAACTTAGGACGCCTGTATTGTTGATTCATTTTAAATTAGTGAGCGGGTTCATCAACGGTGATTGCTATTTTAAACACCTAGTTATTTTCCTACTTTAATCTAGTTTGGTGAATTGAAATCAATCATTGTATTGTAATTTTCTGTACATAATTCTTGTTATTTTTTCATCTACCTCACATTACTAGATATCATTTTTCTATTTCATTATGCTTCTAAATTGTACCACGCTGCTTAGACTGCTTCATCTTGATGGCTAATTGATGCTAGAACACCACCTTCCACCGTAGATTCCACGTTCAACGGTTGTCGGGATGTTGCAGTCAGTAGTACGAATTCGGTCATTTTCTAAAATGCCCAATTCCGGATATTCCAGGGTTCTTCCGTACCGGTCAACCCTTGATTAGCTGCCGCTGCAGGGACTGTGGCTGGACAACCCTGCATGCTACGCACTACCCTCCGACTGGAAGACCGACCTACCTACCTGGCTTCTATCTATCTCCTACGTTCTTCTGGAACCTTCAGGATAGTGGTTTTCTTTAGGCGGTCTAGAACCCAACACGAGCTCGATATTGAGAACCCACGCCAGTCTTCTACTGGTGTGATTTTTGAAGTCTACCTACATTTAATTTTATTTTATTTAATAATTATATTTTTGTTAAACTTACTCTTCCGAGTTTTATTTACCGGCTGAGCCCTAACCGTTACACCTCATTTAGCCATCGCACATCGTAGTACATCGTCATAAAAAGAGATTAATCTTCCAAATTATCTTTGAAGTTTATCTTTTACGAAGTAATTAATCCTTTAAAAGTCATGTGTAACAAAAAACTTTGAAGCAACAACGCCATCGTTGAGAACTCATTTGTAAGTCAAGAGTGAGTTGGGTATTGAGATAATAAATGTGCTTTTTAGTTAAAATAAGTACCTAGCTTTTTGTTGAAAATTATCTGTCGTGATAAGTATTTTCAGTGACATTGGGAAAAGAAAAGTTTTTTTTTTTTAAATTGATATTCATAATCTTTGAAGTAGATTACAAGGAACATTGAAATTGATAATCGGTAATTTAAAAATAACAAAAAAAACGGTTGAGTAGTCGCAAACGCGACTGCTGAGCATGAGTCCTGGGTTCAATTCCCAGGTCAGGCAAAGTTTTATTGGGTAATTCCATAATGAATTTCTCAGTAGCAGCCACGGAGCCTAAATTTGCGGTCAATGGCTATAGGCTTGCCCCCATTAACAAAAACAAACAAATCAATAACAATCGTTGTTATCCGGCAGAGTAGAATAGAACCAACGCCATTACACTCACGGGTGTCGTATAAGGCGACTAATGTCTGAGGCAGAACACCTTGCGCCTCCGTAGACCAGAGAATGGGCAGCAGCGTTTTCTGCTAGTCTTTCATCACTGCGATCTCCAATCCGCCCCCTATTACTAGAACTTAAACTTAACTGGTGAATTGTGGGTGTACCGTTAGGTATGTCTGTGCCTAACCCTTCGGAGATCACAGGCGTGATGTTATGTTAAATTAATAGAAAAAGTATTTAAATGTAGTATATCAACTATCTGGTGTCCACGACACAAGCCTCGTTAGTGTGGTACTAAATGGCGCTGTGTGATTTTTATTAAAAAACTATATAATTTTATAAAGAGGTAACATTTGTTTGTAAGTTTGTATCTAAGAGGTAAACTCCGGAAGTAATGAACCGATTTCAAAAATTCTTTCACCATTAGAAAGCTACATTCACCCTGAGTAACATAGGCTATATTCCCGTACTCTCACGGGAACGGGAATTACGTGGGTGAAACCGCGGGACATCCGCTAGTTAAAAAATAATAATATGTTGGGGTTTTAGTAGTCAGGGGCCCGGAGGTCTGTCGACAAGTCATACCAAAAAGTAACGTATTACCTAGTATTAACTGGGTTTTGGAGGTCAGATAGGCAGTCGCTCCACATAAAATTCTGGAATTCTGCTGCGTCCGGTTAGACTGGAAGCTTAAGAAAAGGCTTGATATGTGATGAGATGTTGTTCACTACACTACAACAGCCCATAACGTCCACTGCTGGACATAAGCCCCTCCCATGATGGGAGGAATTTCCCATAATCTCCACGCTTGGCAGGCGGATTGGAGATCGCAGTGATGAAAGACTAACAGAAAACGCTGGTGCCCATTCTCTGGTCTACTGAGGCGCAAGGTGTTCTGCCTCAGACATTAGTCGCCTTATACGACACCCGTGAGTGTAATGGGTTGGTTCTATTCTACTCTGCCGGATACCACACGGCCAATAAATAAAGAAATTGCTTTATATCCCAAAAATGTTACAATATTGAAAAATGTTGTAATATTGAAGATTCATAATGGTAACATTTTTAGCACAAGCTGAATTTGACTTTTCACGTTGTTTTATTAACTCTCAATGACTTTTGAAAAGATCTTTATTACCAAAACGTTTTCAACTTTAGAAAGTTATGTGCTTACTGTAATTGCAAACATGACTTGGTTCAACTTTGTGAAAGATAAAAAGTTATTTTGCTAACGTGGCAGTAGAAATGAAATAATTCAGTCACCGTTTTCGTGTTGCATAGAAAATATAATTATTAGAAACTTCACTTTTAGTTAATTTCTAGACATCTTTAACTCGAAGTTAAACTTCTGAAATCATCTGACAATCTTTTGTGTTACATGTTAGTGTTGAATTTCGGCACTTGGAGACTTTCGCTCTTTATGAGCGGTTTCGCACTACGTCCGATCCGAGTCCGATGCGTACCCATGAAAAGTCAGTCTGACCCAGCGCACACCGCTGGAGCCGCAGCGGAGCGCATTTGAAGACAACAATTTAATATAAACCTTAACCACCTTGCGCCTCCAGCGGTGTGTGCTGGGCCTTGTGGTATATGGTATGTCTGTTTACCTTTATAAACCACTAGCGAACGTCCCACGGTTTCACCCGCGTAGTTCCCGTTCCCGTGGGAGTACCATGATAAAATATAAACTATGTTACTCGTGGATAATGTAGCTTTCGAATGGTGAAAGATTTTTTTTAATCGGTCCAGTAGTTTTTGAGCCTATTCATTACAATCAAACAAACAATCAAACGAACAAAGTTTTCCTCTTTATAATATTAGTATAGACAAGTACTCTATGTTGTGACATCACTATTTAGTATGTAATTAGTGTGTATGTCGCAGCCAATTCGTATAACACGCCGTTTTACATAATGACGAGCCGCATTGAAAAACGCCGCCGTTATGTAATACGGCGTCCTCACGTTTAGCCGGATTATGGTGGCGCGGGCGGTACGTTCGACACAGCGGCGTCCAACGTTTAGCCGTATTGTCAGCAATTCCGATACTTCAAATAACCTACTAAAATTTTCCTAAAAGTCTTGCTAGCTGGCATGAGGAGCGTAGACCGAAAGCCGGCGGAGCAACGACGACATTTTGTGACTGCAGCAGGTTCTAAATTTGCTCATATCTCGAAAACGTTGCGTCCTGTCGCAAAAATTATGATAAATTTGCCCCCTTGATAGCCCCTGCCACGGAATTCTCAACATGTGGGTAAAAAATAAAATGTTTCTAGTTATGACCATGCAGCGCCACTTGCGGCGACAAACGAACCTAAAACTTTCAAAGCGGCGTATTGACGATGCGCCCGTTTGTATAACGGCGGCACGTTATTAAGCCGCTTTGACGAACGCGAAGAGCTCATTCAATGCGGCGTACTTTATTTCAGCCGAATACATAACGGCGGCGTCAATCCGGTGCGCTATTATGTAAAACGGCGTGTTATACGAATTGGCTGCGACACGTACAACACCAGTTTTTGTCTATGATTGTATATACGTACTTCCGGTATGTCACTCTAGTCACTGCTATGTCTAATCCTGTCTGTAATACTGCTATCTGTCATTAATATAACCAGTGTCTGCAGCGAATAAACCAAGTGTACCCAATGGTTTCAATCCAACCAACCAACATCACATTCTACATAATATGTAGGTAGGTAATTATAAAATTACCAAAAAAGGTCCTGCGAAATCGCGCGAAGAGCTCGTGGCTAAATAATAATAGCCGCTCGGGTCAGTCTTTAGGTTAAGCCGTGCTTGCCTAGGTTGGTCTGTGGATAGGTGACCACCCTTACATACCGAGTTTCCTCCGTGCCTCGGAAAGCACGTTAAGCAGTTGGTCCCGGCTGTCATTTGTAGATCTTTGAAAGTCGTTACAGGTAGTCAGTGGCCCAAAAAGTCTGACAACCAGTCTTACCAAGGGGTATCGTATTACCCAGTATTAACTGGGTTGTGAAGGTCAAATAGGCAGCCGCTCCATGTAAAATACTGGTATTCAGCTGTATCCGGTTAGATTGGAAGCCGACCCCAACATAGTTGGGAAAAGGCTAGGCAGATGATGTCCTGCGGAATCGCGGGGCCCAGAGCCATATACACTTTGTCTTCACTTCACGGATCGGATTCGGATCGGACGTAGTGCGAAACCGCTCTAAGGAATGATCTAAAAATGAAATAAGTAAATTCATTTAAGCTTTCACGGTTCCAAACTATACTTAAAATGTCACTTACGGGATATCTTCCGTGATTATTGTTTATTTTTGAACTCCCGACATTTCGACGCTGTTGCAAGCGCAACAGCGCGACAGTTTTTATGTTTACCTTCCATTTCTTACTCCCCAAATAACATGGAACAAGGCAGGAAGACAACGATGATGAGTGCGTCGTCGGTACAACTATCATTTGGTTGAACGTTCTTCGGACCTGTAAACTTCGGAAATTGGTGACGAACTGAATGAAATCACTAGGTACATATTATAAAACAAAGTCCTCCGCCACGTATGTCTGTCTGTCTGTTCGCGATAAACTTAAAAACTACTGCACCGACTTTCATGCTGTTTTCCCCAATAGATAGAGTGGTTCTCGAGGAAGGTTTTAAGATATAATTTGTCAAGTTCTTTTATACAATGGCTTAAATATAATGATATTTGTTGGAGATGTCGGAAAAAAATAAGCCGTCTGGGAGCTTTATTTTGGTCGCGATAACCGACATCCACGCGGGCGAAGCCACGGGAATCATCTAGTTAATTATAATATCATCATTATCCACAGCTCGACTCTATCAATTGCTGGGTATTCAAATTCAATTCAAATTTAGGTATTTTTATTTTTTGTTTTGGGTTGGGTATTGCTTTTTCTTTGTGCGAAAAAAAACTGACGCACAAATGCGTACCACGTATTCAATACATCATTATGAACGCCACACGTATAAATTTTTCATCGATAATTTAAAAAAATAATCAGACACATACACACCATTCAGACATTTTGACCGTGTATTGCACTTTTGAAGGAAGTTTAGTGACTTCATTACTATGTATACAGACAATAGGCGAGACGACAAAAAAAAATCTAATTAGTCCCTCAGATAGATTTCCAAAAAATATTTATACATATTTATACCTTTATTCCCGTCTGCCACCACCGGTCCGCCACCACTGATGGCAGTTCATATATTACTGTCATGATTTTCAAATATGTATTAAATAATAAGATCTGCTGTGATCTATCTAAACTAATATTATGTAGGGTTTTAAAGATTTTAATAATTCGTTTTATATTTGAGAAATGATAACACTGCCTAACCGTCAATGTTGTAGCAGGAAGGGGTAGTTTATAAAACATGACACTCGACTGAGAGAGCGCTGTTCATTGGGAGAAATTGTGGTGTTAAGACTAACAGTCGAATCTATGTCTGATAAGTGTTGTAATTTTTGCATTTTGTATAAAACGTGAAGTAATGTAGAATTGTGTTATACCAAACAATTTGAAAAAGAGTTAACCATGGAGTTTCTTGCCGGTTCTTCTCTATGGAAGCCACCAACCGAACCGTGCACCCTTGTCGACGTTCGTAAGTGCCCATCCAGGCCTATGTGGAATGAAATACTTGGATTTGAATATACTGAAGAGTTGATTGGAGCTACAGCAGTTTTATTACATTACATATTTTTTCTTTTATCACGTAAACAAAAATTGAAGATGATACAGTGCGTCAAAAACTCGTGTGACGTCACATTTTGGTACTGTGACGTCACAAGTCGGTCATGATCTTTGACGCGCTTTATCTTCGTCATTTTGTATTAATTTGATAAAACAAAAAATGCCTATCCAATATTTTTCGATAATCTGACTGGCGGACTTAACAGAATCAGATTTTGTTTAGTCAGTCGTCATCCCAATTAAGACGTACCTCCACAAATACCCTTCATAACATTTTAATCCCCAAAAACTCTGCAAAGTTTGAAAAAAACTCCTAGAAACTCCTTTAAAAAACTCGTTCAGTATAATAACGACTCACTATTTCTTTTAACCCAAATTAAAAGAAAGGCAACGACTTAATTACCTCGAGTAGCTTGAATTTGTATAGAGAAGTGTTTCAGCGACCTTCAAGACGGACAAAGGGAAAGTTTAAATTAGCTCAAGTTTTGTTTTGTAAGGAAAAAGTACTGGCAGGAAAAACTTGACGTCTGTTTTAAGAATAAAAGATAGAAAATGTAATTATTAGACGCACACAGGACGAAACAAAACAACACAACAAAATGTGTGTATTTAAATGTGGAACTAAGATTTGTGAAGGAGTTTTGTTTTGTTGTTGATTTTTGTTAGTCTATGGCCCTATTTCACGATGTCCGAATTGTCACTACTTAAGGCCTTATTACATTACACGATTTATCGGGCCCTGCGTGCAGGGACAGGGAAGTGTAATAAGAAACAGGGAGTCAGGGTCCCCAAATAATAAGCGGCGCCCTGCCTGATCGGGGCAGGGCAAACGATCGACAGGGCCCGATAAATTGTGTAATGTAATAAGGCCTTTACTGAATAATCCGTAGTCACACCAGTGTGACTAATA
Source organism: Xestia xanthographa (assembly GCA_905147715.2). Taxonomy (NCBI): domain Eukaryota; kingdom Metazoa; phylum Arthropoda; class Insecta; order Lepidoptera; family Noctuidae; genus Xestia; species Xestia xanthographa. Next base: position 21,356,371 of record LR990666.1, on the reverse strand, counting down.
ATATTAATGCCGCGAATAATATTCTTATCAACATACAACCTAGCACTGGCCTGTAAATGACAAAAAACGTAAAAAAAAATGAATTTCGCGGGCTGCCCTGGAGCATTCCCCAAGAAGAAGATGAAGAGCTATTTTTAAAATAAATGAATAGTTTACAAACGTACAAACTGTACCCTTTCATGATACCTATACCTATTAGTATAAAATAAGGTATAGATGACGATCGTATCAAACGGACAGATGCGACGAGTATTGTCGAAGCGATTTTCCAATTTTGGAAGCGAACTTCGGATGGGGACAGGAGGTGCAAAAAGATCCGTTGTCAGGTGACGGTCCGAGGGTATCGTGTTGGAGTATGACTTAGACAAGGTAAGGAAACAGTGAGTATTGAAACTGTGGTTAAACAACAGGAACCCGCGATATAGCAAAAAAGAAAAAGATTGAAGTATGGCAATTGCCTTGCAGTGGGGCACAAAATACTCATAGGTAATAACTAGCGGCCGTCACGCGGTTTCACCCGCGTAGTTCCCGTTCCCGTGGGAATAAGATAAAATATAACCTTTGTTACTCAGGGTGAATGTAGCTTTCTAATGGTGAAAGAATTTTTGAAATCGGCGCCGTCACATACACACAAAAATACAAATCTTTCCTCTTTATAATATTAGTTTAGACAAATAATAATGGTTGTGTTAAGCCGCGTTTACTTACCCATTACATACCAAAATTGCCTCGGACACCTTTGGTTGGAACGGATGGATCCATCAACAAAATGGTTTGAGTGCGTTACATTGAGTACTACCGTAAATCGTGATTTTTCACACCATATTATAAAGTTGTTTCCCAGCAATATTTTTTGTGTAGAATGCTTGGTTGACGTCTGAAGTCTGACAACCAATATTATCAAGGGGTATCGTATTACCCGGTAGTAACTGGGTTGTGGAAGTCAGATAGGCAGTCGCTCCATGTAAAATACTGGTATTCAGCTGCATCCGGTAAAACTGGAAGCCGACCCCAACATAATTGGGAAAAGGCTAGGCAGATGTACGTATATGCTTGGTTGACGGCTTTGTTGAGAGTCAGATTACATCCTATATTATCACCGCAGACGAAAGGTTAACAAATCCCACGAAGGCCGTCGTCGTATGTGCGCTCTATCACTTTTTGATACCCCTAACTTAAAAGACCGTTATTTGATTTTCAGATTTTATGCTTGGCATCCTTTTTTTGCGAAGAAACGCAGCGGTTGGCACCGAAATGTGACGAAAGTCCTGGGAATCGTTACCGAACTTTTACGGTTTTAAATCTGCTGAAAAATGATCTATTTTTCTTTGGTTTTTTATTCCGATAACTCACTGAACTTTGTGAATTACTTTTGGCCAGTGTTTTTCGGAAATAGATCTATGAATGTGAATAGGTATAAAACTAGAGGAAGACCAAAGAAACGATGGATAAACTGTGTAAACGATGATTTGGCTAATAAGGAGGTTGCGCCAGCCGTGGAGTCCCGCGTTCCCCTTCCGTGCGTCATCGCGTACCCTACAGCTGACCGGTTAGCCGGTTACTCGTCATCGTCCGCGACTAAACAAGCGCTTATGAAAGCGATTAAGCCTAGTGACGACGGATTTCAAATTGTAGGCGTTAAGAAAACCGCGAAATCTGGCGTTGTATTACGTGTCGCTAATGACAACCAAATAAAAAAGTTGCAATCGGTCGATGCTATTAGGTCCGCCGGCTTAAGGCTTGAAAAACCGAAAGGCCGAAAGCCTCGTATATTAGTTAAGGACGTCCCATCCTCAATGGAAGACAATGCTTTTCTGCACGCGTTATACCGTCAAAACATTAAAGACGAGCTACCAATAAATGAGGATGAATTTATTAAGTCAACTAAAATTATTCGTAGGCGTTCCTTAGATAACGGTCGCAAGTGGATAGGCGTTGAAATCGAGTCCACAGTTCGAAAACATTTAGTGTCCACCAAAGATAAATATTATTTATTGATTGGGCGACTTGCCGTTTCATCGATGATGTCGAAGTAGTTCGTTGTTTACATTGCCAGCAGTTCGGTCACGTTAAGAAACACTGCGTTAATAAATCACCTACCTGTGCTAACTGCTCGGAAGCACATGAAACAAATAACTGCCCGCACAAGGATAATTTAAATTACATACCGACTTGCGTGGCGTGTAAACGTTTTAAAAAACCGTTTGACCATCGTTGCGGGTCCCCAGAGTGTACCACTTACAAACTTAAGCTCGAACAGTTAATCCTCAATACCAACTATTAAAATAATGGATAGTTTAACTATAGGACAATTAAATCTCCACAACGATAGGGTGGCGACCTCTGAATTAGACAAATTAATTATAGATTATAACTTAGACATAGTACTTGTTCAAGAACAATACCAGAACGCTCACTTACGTCACAAAGTAGTTCAGCTGGATAGCAAAGCACGAGCCGGAATTTACGTGGCGCGTTCTTCTAACTTTACAGTAACGTCTTTGCGTAACCTCATGACGCCCCACTGTGCCGTTGCGGAAGTCTCATCAGCTTCTTTTAAAGTTTACGTTGTGAGCTGTTACTTTCAATACTCAGACCCTGTTGCACCTCATATACATAACCTCCGTCACGTCTTACAGTCACTCGCGGGCAGTAAAGTTATCGTTGGCGCTGATGTTAACGCGTCATCGTCTCTGTGGTATGGCAAGGTTAGGTCAATGGATTTCGACCGACGTTGTGCTGTTGAAGACTTTATAGCAGAAATGAACCTATCAATTCATAATACCCCTGATGCACCACCAACTTTTTGCAGCCCAATGGGCGAATCTTGTATTGACGTCACACTTTCTAGTGCAGACGTACGATTGGATAGGTGGCGTGTCCTACCAGATGCGTCTTGTAGTGATCATCGCCTGATCGTGTACGAATTTGTTCCGAGGTCTACTCAAGGTCCATCTCATATCACTGGTAATTTTAGATATAAAAGTAAAAGCGCGAATTGGGAATTCTTTGGCTTGCTTTTTGCGTGTCACGCCAAAGACTTCACTCGTGATGGGCTGTCAGCTGAAGAAAGTGCTGAAATTATGTCAGACACCTTCACTTACTGTGCTGACATCGCCATTGGTCGCGCATCTATGACCAACATCCATAGATGTGATTGGTGGTGTGACTACTTAATTGAACAGCGTAAAAGCTATCGCCGAGCGCGCAGACATTTAAACAAGCTTAGAAAACGAAAGGTCACCGGAGACCCACTTAACTTTGCTTTAAATGCATTTAGAGTTGCCAAGTCCCGCTACAGAGCATCAGTGGAAAAGTCTAAGGGTAATTTACTGCGAAAAATAGTAGAAAAACTAGATAAAAAAGGTCCGTGGTCTCCTTTGTATCACGAGTTCAAAGCTAATCGATCAGTCGACCTGGCCTGGCTGTTTGTCCAGAACATTAAAGTAAATAATAGACACACGACCGGTATTGAGGAAACAACCGAAGTTCTATTAAATAGTCTGATACCTGATGATTCGCCAGAAAATGACAATGACTACCATCAGCAGATCAGAGCGTGGGCATCTGTGCCACCTGAATCACCAACGTCAGACCTTCCATCCATTGACGAATTCATTAATGTTGTCAGGCAACTGCCTCTTAACAAATCATCAGGTGAAAATAAAATATCTAATCGGATGATAATAGAAGCATGTAAAACAGCGGGTGACGCCATTTTATCTGTTTTCAACCGATGTATTGCGGGTGGCGTTTTTCCTCGTATATGGCGACGTGGCTTTATACAAATAATTCCAAAAAGTGGTGATAAGCCACCGGACGACCCTAAGTCTTACAGGCCCATTACCCTACTGCCATCTTTGGGAAAACTCCTGGAGCGCCTTATCGTTCCACGTTTGCTGCCAGACGGGCCAAAGTTTCATAACAACCAATTCGGTTTCACCGTGGGAAAATCTACCGTAGACGCGGCACTTTCTGTTAGGAAAATTGTTAATAACTCGGAACACAAGTACGTGGTTGGAATCTTTTTAGATATTTCCGGGGCTTTTGATAACGCGTGGTGGCCGATGCTACTACTTAAAATTAAGAATCGCGACTGCTATAAAAACATATATAATCTTGTTTATTCATATTTTGTGAATGGTTCCGCGAAACTCAAACTTGGACATCATTCTATGTCAAAGTCCCTTACCATGGGATGTCCTCAGGGCTCGGTAATCGCTCCGTATCTGTGGAATTTAGGTTTCGATGATTTTCTCGCGATTCCTCTCCCACCCGGCTGTTCATTAACCGGTTACGCGGACGACGGCCTGCTGCTCATTCAGTCGAGTACTCGGGCTGGACTCGAGAATTTAGCTGACACTTGCCTACGATTAATATCTCAGTGGGGCGATCGAAACCGTCTGACCTTTGCACCGCAAAAAACTTATCAACTAATTTTAAAAGGTAATCTTAAATCGTGGCCTAGTATTAAATTTAATAACGTTCCCGTGAATAGAAAGCAGTCCGTGTGCTACCTTGGTTTGGTCTTAGAGAAGAATTTTTCATTCATAGATCATATAAAAACTGTCAGTGAAAAAGCTAAAAAGAACTTTTATGCCTTAACGAGAATATCCAAATCTACGTGGGGTCTGTCATTTCTAACTTTAAAGACCATTTATGGGGCTACCTATTTGGGGTGTATGTGCTACGGGGCACCTGTTTGGGCCGATAGGGCCACCATAGGAGCGGTACGACGTAAATTGCTTCAAAGCCAGCGTTTGGCTTTGATATTCTTATGCAAAGCGTATAGGACGGTTAGTACTGAAGCCTTACCGGTACTTGCAGGTGTACTTCCAGTCGATCTTGAAGTGCAGCGACGGGCTGCAATGTACTATAACGCGCGTGAGACCACGGCCGCAGACTTTTTAACCCTACGTGACCGTGATAAGATTTCTAGATTATTCAAACCACAGACCGACGTCTGGGAGGAACTTTTGTCTGAATGGCAATGTAGGTGGGATAATTCCATCAAGGGCCGACACCTCCACCAGTTCTTTCCATCCGTTCGTGAACGGCTGGCCAGGACATGGCTGGAGGTTGATCACTGTGTTGCTCAATTTCTCACCGGTCATGGTAACTTTAAGAGTAAATTATTTTCCTTCAAGCTTGTTGACTCGCCTTTTTGTCAATGTTCCACATCTGACTGCGAATATGAACAATCAGCACATCATATTTTATGGGAGTGCTAGAGAGAAACTAGAACAAATTTCCGTGCGTTCAAGCGTTTTTGCCATACCTATTATTGGAATCAAATTTAACTGCTCACAACTTAGGACCCATTAATGTTAATATTTTATCCGTGGTGCTAGGCAACTGGGCCTATCCCAGTTGTAAACGTCCCTTTGCGCCTATTGGCCTTGTTTCTTTGTGTCTCCTGCTGATATGGAGGGAAGTGGAAATTACGGATTTTCCTACTCCTCCGCTATACTTTTCTGATTAATTTCGTTGCGGGATCCAAGACAGTTAAATTCATTCTCTGGGACTTCGTCGAGCTTCATTGTCTCGGCGCTTTTCTGGTGGTCGCCACTGTTGATTCTGGCTTTCAGGAGTTACAGTAGTTTGGTAACAGTGTGGCGGGCTTGTCCCAAAACAAAAAAAAAAAAAATAAGGAGGTAGAAAAGTATGAAAGAAGAAAATATGCTGAACCAACCCCAAATAATTCTTATTCTTTAATATCTGTTGCCCGCCTTCGTCCGCATAGTAGCCACCATCAGACATCGTAAAGAATACAACCAATCACTCTAGATCATGGCTGACAGTTTGATTCACTGACTAATCGATCAACGCAAAGCTGAAACTGCTGGGTCTAGAACCATGAAATTTTGCACAAACGTAATTTTGTAAAGTGTCGATGACAATATTTCTTTAAAAACAACATTTTTAACCATTTTAGTGGATGGAGCTTAAATAACCAAACCGCAAGTCGATTCCCGCAAATTTTATTCTTTATTGCACATGTGGCAGCGCGCACGACCTGCGCGCGCGCCTCACCGCAGTACACTGGCGCTCCGCCACGCGGCGCTACCCATATTTATAACCTCAGTCCGTATTCGCCGCTTCATCGCTATTGGTGAATTAAATAATAGTGGTAGGTTCACCCTTTAATACTTCCATGTATATATTTAGTACTTAAGCAAGCTATTTACAATAAAAAAATATCAGTTTATCTTGGTACTCTGTGTTTTATTCTTGTTGCAACCTAAGTACATCCCAACGCCAAAGTGGTGACCCCGACTGAACGAAGCAACCAACCAAACGGATATCATGGCAAATAACTCAGAGAAAGCCGATATGGAGTCATCAGGGACAAGCTCTCATAATGTTTCGCTGTCCACTCAAGAAATCGCCGGTATATCACTTTCCCTGCGAATACCACCTTTCTGGCGTGACAAACCCCGACTGTGGTTCATTACTTTCGAAGCTGCTACGCGTGATCTCAAGAAAAGCGACTCACAGAAGGCACAGATGGTCATCGCCCAGCTAGAAAAGGAAGATATCGAGCAAATAGATGACTTGCTGTACGATCCACCCGCCGATCACCAATATCCAGTTATAAAGGAACGATTGATATCAGTATATGAAGAATCTGACGTCAAGCAGTTACAGAAGCTACTTTCCGAAATGGAACTGGGTGATCAGAAGCCGAGCCAATTATTACGGCGCATGCGCAACCTCGCTCACAAAAAGGTGCCAGACAACACACTCAGGCTCATGTGGATGAACTTGCTACCCGTGCACGTTCGCTCAGTGCTTGTAGTAAGCGACACTATAAGCAAGCAAACAGCACTCGATGAACTAGCCAAACTCGCTGACAAGATGATGGAACAAACAAACGAAGTGTCTGCAGTATCGGTCGCATCAGTATCAACAAACCAGCAACCACAGACTCAACCAGGCAGTATTCAAGATCTCGTCGAAGAAATGAAGAAATTGCATCTGGAAATCGCCGAACTAAAGACTTCATACCGACACAATCATCGCGACCGCTCGCGCAAGCCGTCGCGGTCACACTACGGCTACGGGGCCGGGCGCAATTCCTATCGAGCGCGCTCAACGTCTCGTTCGCGTTCTCGCTCATCGACGCCCGCACCATCAACACATTGCTACTATCATCGTCGCTTTGGAAAGAATGCGAGGCATTGTACAACACCGTGCAATTTCAACACCGACATTAAGACGGAAAACTAATTGAGGCGTTGGCAGTAGCGGAACCTAACGTCGTGAAGAAATCCTACCGCTTATTTATAACAGACAAGACGTCGTCCATGAGTTTTTTGGTAGACACAGGTGCCAATATATCTGTTATACCGAAAAGGAAAGGAATACAATCCACACCATTGCCCTACCAATTGTACGCTGCAAACAACACAGTTATATCTACGTATGGTGAAAAAACACTGACGCTCGACTTAAATCTTCGTCGACCATACAAATGGAAGTTCGTAGTTGCAGCAGTAACGAAGCCAATAATTGGAGCAGATTTCCTCAACCATCACAATTTACTAGTTGATCTACGTAATCAACGGCTCATCGACAATACTACGAAGCTCACCTCCAAAGCACCTGGACGATATACAAGTACGCCTACTGTCTGCAGTGTCAATCTACAGCAAACATATCACGACATACTAGCAGAATTCCCCGGAACCACTCGCCTGTCCTCAATGAAATTGAACCCGAAACATAAAGTGGAACATTTCATCGAAACAACTGGCCAACCTATATACTCAAGAGCACGACCAATACAACCACATTTGTATGAACGAGTGAAGAAAGAATTTGAAAACATGATCAGCCAAGGATTGTGTAGGCCGAGTAAGAGCCCATGGTCTAGCCCCCTACACATTGTGCCGAAGAAGAACGGAGACCTACGAGCATGCGGAGACTACAGGCGTCTTAATACCGTCACAAAACCAGACCGATACCCTGTTCCAAGGATCAAAGACTTCACGTACCAGCTCTCCGGCAAACAAATATTCTCAACCATTGATCTGAACCGAGCTTATCAACAACTTCCCGTTCGCAACGAAGATGTGGAGAAAACTGCGATCATCACCCCCTTTGGACTTTTCGAATTCCCGAGAATGTGTCCTGGTTTGAAGAATGCCGGACAAACATTCCAGCGATTTATCCACGAAGTGCTGCGAGGACTTGACTTCGTGTATCCGTTCATTGATGATCTATTACTAGCCTCAGAAGACGAAGATACGCACAGACAGCACCTACGAACTGTATTGCAAAGGCTGGACGAATACGGCATTACAATCAATCCATCTAAATGCGTATTCGGTCAGAGTGAAGTAACATTCCTGGGCTATAATGTGTCACCAGAAGGAATTAAGCCACCGGAAGACAAGATCAAGGTCATTAGCGAATATCCGAAACCAAAAACAATTGAAGAGTTACGAAGATTCCTCGGTATGCTCAATTTCTACCGAGACAGCATACCGAACGCCGCCGCTATTCAAGCCCCACTACATACCTACCTGAGCAACACAAAGAAACGCGATAAAACAATAATACAGTGGAATGAGGGTACATCTCAAGCGTTTGAAAACTGCAAGAAATGTATCACAGAAACTACCTACATGTCTCACCCGCATCATTCTGTCCCACTAGGACTGATGTGTGACGCATCCGATCGATGTGCTGGCGCCGTCCTTCAGCAGTTAATCAATGGAAAATGGCAACCGCTTGGTTATTATTCAAAGAAATTTACACCGGCTCAGCAAAGTTACTCGACGTTCGACAGAGAACTACAAGCAATTTACATGGCAATCAAGCATTTCAGAAAAATATTTGAAGGTCGAGAACTAATTATCTTTACCGATCACAAGCCGCTGACATTCGCAATGCAGAAGATCTCATCTGATTCAGAGACTCAACGCCGAAGAAGACAGCTGTTGTTCATCAGTGAATTCTCCAACGATATACGTCACATAAGCGGACGAGATAATGTAGTTGCCGACGCACTATCACGCGTCGACGCAATTAGTTGTCCGAGCCCCATTGAATATGAAGCACTAGCTCAAGCACAAGCAAAAGACAAGAACATTAAAGAACTTATGCATCAAACAAATGTCCAACTCAAGGCAGTAATGCTTCCCGGCTCATCTCAGCAAGTCTATTGTGAAACCACAACAAAGAACATTCGTCCATACCTACCTCAAGAGTACCGTATTATCGCTTTCAACGCAATCCACGGACTCAGCCACCCCGGTATACGAACAACGAGAAAGCTCATACAGCAAAGATACTTCTGGCCATCTATGACATCTGACGTCAAAACTTGGGTACAAACATGCATCGCCTGCCAAAGGTCCAAGAACCAACGACATACAACAAGCGCCACAGCGACGTTTGAACAGTCAAGTCGGTTCGAGCACGTCCACGTCGACATTGTCGGGCCCTTACGAACGTCAACTGACGGTCGTCGTTACGTCATCACAATGATCGACCGAGCAACACGCTGGCCAGAAGCACACGCAGTGAGCGATATTACTGCTATCACCGTTGCCAAGACCATATATGAAGGATGGATAGCAAGATTCGGCTGTCCAGCTAGGATGACAACAGACCAAGGCCGACAGTTCGAAAGTCACCTATTCACTGCGCTAACCAGACTATTTGGAATCAAAAAACTCCGAACTACGCCCTATCACCCGCAGAGCAACGGTATGATAGAACGCTGGCATCGTTGTATGAAAACTGCACTCACAGCTCGTCTCAACAATAATAGTTGGGTTGAAGAATTGCCCACCGTATTGCTAGGACTGCGAACTGCGACCAGAACCGACACAGACGTCAGTGCATCAGAACTAACCTATGGTCAAAATCTACGGTTACCTGGAGATTTTTTTGTGACGTCACAACCAGAAAATATGGATACCCACTACGTCGAAAAACTAAGATCAACAATCAACAAGATTCGCCCAGTGCACGCACAGTCGCATGATACCAAACGCCCTGTGTTTGTGCATCACGACCTACAAGATTGTAAACAAGTGTTCGTACGAGTCGACGCAGTGAAAAAACCATTACAACCACCATACGACGGACCATACACCGTGTTACGCAGAGATAGCAAAACATTCACACTACAATTACCAGGAAGGGAAGCAGTGATATCAGTCGACCGTTTGAAGCCATCATTCACCATATGCGAAGCAGATGTCACATCCACAAAACTTCCAGAAAATCCAGCTGCAATAAAAACATCGCGCTCCGGCCGAGTCATCAAACAACCGGTACGCTTCGCTTGAGGGGGAGCACTGTGGCAGCGCGCACGACCTGCGCGCGCGCCTCACCGCAGTACACTGGCGCTCCGCCACCGGAGAACTCGCTGCTGCCCAGTAGTGGGCTGCGGCTGGCGGGGTATGGGCATCGCCCTTTGTCCCGCGGCATCATCTGTACCCGTAGACGTACGGGTACCGTCAGTGGGGCGGCCATGTAGGCCTCAGCCAATGGCGAGCGCGCTTGCGCCGCTCGCCTGTGGGTTAGTGTCATTTTGTGTCGGTAGAGGCGCCACGGTGTTAACCGTATCTTCACGCCGCCTCGGCGGTCTGTCACCGCTAGGTGGAACTCCCGGTGCCCCGGGAGAAGCCCAGCGGGTGATGACCAGCCAGAGGCGGCTGGGGCTGCCCCTACCGGGCGATGGGCCCCCGCCCACAACGTTATCGAAGCTAGCCGATGCGCTCCGGGCTAAGGGGCCATGTATGTATGTGTGAGCGGTATTGTGTTGTGTAACACCGCTCATGTTAGCGAGTAGGTAGCGAGCCCGCGCCGCTATCTGTCGCGTGAGTCAAATGTATGTGGAGTCATGTGTGTATGAGGTGGGTGGTGAGTGCCGCGCCTATATTAACTTAGACGCGGCATTTCACCTATGTGTGAGTACTGTAGTGTTGTGGAGTCTATTTGTGCGAGTATGTCGCGTGTAGGTGAAGCGACTTACTCGGGAGTCCAGTCCGGTGGGGTGACGTCACACGTCCGTCACGAGGTCGCGTGGTAGGCGCCTGGGGTAGCGCGGGGGGCGCCCCGCGTCAGGCGGGCGCGTGTGCCATGGCGCTATCTGTGCGATATGGGGCCAGGCAGAGGCATCGGCGCGCGCGAACATGTTGGACGCGAGGCGCCGGCTGAAGTCCTCCAGGCTCTCAATGTTGAGGTCCCGCTTGACGACTGTGTTCCTCACGTAGCGAGGGGCTGCGACGATCTTCCTCAGAGTGATATTTTGTTGGGCTTCTAAGTTCTTTCTGCTCGTCTCGCTCGTGAGGGCGAGCCAGGCTGGGGCGGCGTACGTGAGCAGCGGGCGGATGTACGTTTTGTACACGCCCAGCTTGGCACGCAGCGGGAGGCGGGATGAGAGCACTGGGTGCAGCAGGAAGCGGGCGCTCCTGCATCTTGCGATGACCGTGCGGACGTGTGGCGCCATGGAGAGCCGACTGTCGATGGTGACTCCCAGGTACTTGGCCTCACCATGCCACTCGACGTCGGCTCCCTGTAGTTTCAAGGGTGGTGGCTTCTTGCAGCCGCCGACAGTCAGTGCCTGTGTTTTACCCACATTCACCGACAACCTCCATTTCGACAGCCATTCTGGCAGAAGATCAAGCACGCGCTGCATCTTGACGGCCGCGTGGTGCACGTTGAGCGAGGTGGAGAGGTACGCGGCGTCATCGGCGTACAGCGCGAGCGTGGTGTCCGGAGTAGTGGGGATGTCGTCGGTGAAGCATGAGTAGCACCACGGGGAGACACAGCTGCCCTGCGGCACTCCAGCTGCGATGCGACGGGCGCTTGATACTGCACCGTCCACCACCACCCTGAAGGTCCTATCTGTAAGGAAAGAGGAGACCACCTGAAGCAGTCGACGAGGCGCGTCTGTCATTGACAGTTTGTATAGCAGACCGGCATGCCACACTCTGTCGAACGCTTTCTCCATGTCGAGGAATACTGCAACTGCCCGCTCCTTCTTGTTCAGCGCCGCCGTGAGCAGGTGCAGTACCCTCGACAGCTGGAGCGTCGTAGAATGTTCCGAGCGAAACCCAAACTGTTCGGGGCGTGGCTTCACGTGTTGTTGAAGGTGTCGCAGCAGGAGCTGTTCAAACACCTTGGAGATGCTGGATAGGAGTGTGATGGGCCGGTAGCTCTCCGGCTTCAGGACATCCTTGTGAGGCTTGGGCAGCATGATGACGCGCCCCTCCTTCCACGCAGCCGGGAAAACCCCGGTGCGTAATATTCCTGTGAACAAGCGCGCTAGCGCCGCTACCGTTCTGTACGGCAGGTGGCGCAGCGCGGTGTTGGTTATCTTGTCCGCCCCCGGAGCCTTCTTCGGCTTTGTTCTCAGGATGGCGCGTCTGACTGCACAAGGCGAGAAGAAAATTGGGTCTTCATCGTGAGCTACCGGCGAGGCGAAGTACTCTCCAAGGTGCCTCTCGACTGCTGCGATGTGCTCGGTGTCGGTGGTTGGGTTTGGCTGGAACTGACGCTCCAGGTGCTCAGCGAAGATCTCTGCGCGATCTGCTGCAACATATCTGGGCGCCCCGTCGCTGTGGCGAAGTGGACGTACCGGGGCCGGGGTGTTCGTAAGTGTCCTGCACAACTTATGAATCGACGGCCAGTCTCCCTCGGCGGCGTCGATTCGTTCCTCCCAGCCCGCGGTGTTGAACTCTTGTAGCTTGACCCTGACCTTCTCCGCTAGACGGTTGAGGTCACGCTTCGTGGTGGGGCATCCTGTGTCTTGCCACCGCCTGCGTAGGCGCCTTCTCTGGGCGACTAGGTGCTTGATGTGGGCGGGGAGGGGCTTGTAAACAATCCCCCCCGGCGGCGTCGGCATTGTTGTTGTCGCCTCTTCTAAGGCGCGCTGGATGCAGGCGGTGACCTCTTCCGCAAGCCTCTCAACGTCTGCGGCGGTCTCGCAGGGCCAAGTGGGTGTGGTGGTCTCCAGCTTTTCCTTGAAGACGTCCCAGTCCGTGATGCGACGTGGCGCAGGAGGTGAGAGTCTTGTCGGCATCTCCGATAGGACGACGAGTACAGGTTGGTGGTCCGATTGTAGCTCGTCGTCTATCACCTGTTGGGTGAGCTGGCAGCCGAGGCCCTTGTGGATGACGATGTCCAGCACGTCTGGAGCGCGCGCCTGGTTGTCAGGGTAGTGGGTTGGTGTGTCTGGTCCGGACACCGTGTACCCGTGGGCCTCCGCGTCCGCGAGGAGTCGTCCGCCCCAGGCGTTGTGTGTCCGGCTGTTCCAGGCCGGATGCTTGATGTTGAAGTCGCCAGCAAGGAGTGTCGGGTGCGGCGACTGCAGGATGCTCCTTAGCTCCGCGAGGCTGAAGTTGGTGCCAGGCGGGCGGTAGGCTGCGTAGATGTTCATGTCCTTGCCGGCGACATGAAGTTGAACTCCCAACGCCTGGAAGGTCGTTGGGGTAATCTCCTGGAGCGGCTGGTGGACGACCCTCCGGCTGACCAGCACCGCCAGTCCGCGGTATATGATGCCGAGCGGCGACATCTCATCCTTCCTATAGATGAAGTATCCCGGGAACCTGATCTTGTCCGCAGGCCCCAGGAGAGTTTCACCTATGAGCGCCACGTCGATCCGTTGGTCCCTGAGGAGGAGGCGGAATGGGGCAGCCTTTTTCCTAAGGCCGCGGGCATTCCAGTGCAGTATCCTCAACGAACTAGACATTGTAGATAGTGAGTAACTCTGTCAGTCCGTCGAGGATTACGGCGCCCGCGTCCTGTCCCTGTCTTATGGCCTTTATGAGGTCCATAAGGAGCTTGATGGCGCAGGCCGTGACTTCCTTCTGGTTGTGTCCACTCTGCGGTTGCGTGTGTTGCCGCTGCTCGCGAGCGCCAGTTGCGTGTTGTTGCTTCTGTTGTTGTTGTTGTTGTTGTTTCTGTTGTTGTTGCTGGGGTGGCCTTGTTTTCGGTGGAGCGGCGGCCGGGGCCGCGCTTGCGGGGGGAGCGGACCTCTCCTCTCGCTTTCCCTTCCTTGGCTCACTAGCGCCAGCAGCGGCAACAGTAGGAGTCACTATCGTTGTTCTTGTTGTTTGAGAGATGGCAGTGGGCTGCGCCTGCGCCGCGACAGGGACAGCGCCCTCTGATGTTTGGGTCGCGGGGGGCTGGGTCTTCTTCCCCCTCTTCTTTCCCCCGCGCTTCTTCTTTTTCCGCCTCGAGGCAGTGGCATCCGTGGTGGGCCCGTTAGCTGCCGCCATCAATGTAGTGCTGGGGGCTTCGTGGTCCTCCACGTTGGCTGGTGGTTCTTCTCTGGGCCGGCGCTGGCTCGCTGTGATGGCGACAGTGCCCGCCCGCTTGTTGGCGGCTTCCTTCTTGAAAACCGGACACCTGGTACTGCAGGCCGGATGGTCGCCTGTGCAGTTGGCGCAGGTGGCCGGCTCTTCCTTGGGGCGCGGGCAGTCGCGCGCGACGTGTCCCTCGCCGCACCTCACGCAGGCGAGCGGGCGGTGGCACTGGTGCGAGCTGTGCCGGAACTTCTGGCATCTGTGGCATTGTGCGGGCCCACGTTTGGTTCTCCACGCTTCGATGCGGATGCCTCGCATGCACATGAGCGTGTCGATCTCGTAGATCCTACGGATGTCCATCTGCCTCTTCAGTACCACATGGAATATGCAGCCGGGTCGTCCTCCGCGCGCGTTAATATTACGCACGTACTCCGGCTCATACCCCAGTAGGCTGAGCTCCTCAGAGATGTCGGCTGGGTCCGTGTCCGCCGGCAGTCCCCGTATGGCCACCTTTAGGCTACGATCCGCCCTCAATGAGTAGGCGAACCAGCTGGTGCCGTCCAACTTCTCCAGGTCCGTCAGATAGCTTTGGACCACCCGGTACTCGTCCTCGCTCTCAGGGAGGAACCTGAATCCCCCCTTGAAAGGTCGGGCGTTAGGTGGGTGGCCCAACTTTATGCTGAGTGCCCTAAAGTGGGCGGCCCAGCCGGGTAGCTTCTCCACGAAGAGCGGAGGGTAGCGTGACCTCTTCTTCTTCTCTGTCTTGCCGCCTTCTGCAGTCGAGGTGGCGCTAGCGCCCTGTGCCGGGGCTGCGGCGGACGGTGGCACTGTACGTGCGGTGTCAAGTCCGGTGGGCTGGCGACGGGCCGCTTCAGCGAAGGTGGGCGACTCGGTGCACACTCGCTTGGCCTCTTCAGCGGCCTCGCCGTCTGAGCTTCTTGGCCTGCGCTGGGCCCTGACTTCAGACTGGAAGTCGTGGTCGAGGGCCAGCGCGTCTTCTGTGCTCATCTCGCTGTTGTAATCTTCATCGTCGACTACGTAGCGTTGACTACCCTCGGTGTCCGGGACTCCGGCAGGTAGGTCGTGGTGGTGAGCGGGCGTCGAGTAGGAAACCGATGAGAGGTCGCTCCCTTCCCTCGACGAACACGGGGAGAGTGCGGCTGGGGAGTCCCGGGCTGAGGCTCTCGGCGGTGGCGGCGACATGGCTACTTCAATTTGATGTGCGGCTGCTGTTGCTGCGGCGGCTGAGCCAGCCAGCAAGCGGTGAGGCGCGGGCGGCGCGTTGCGCGCGGCTAGGCCTGTAGCGGCGGCCGAGCGGGCGCTCGCGGACGATAGCGCACCAGGTCGCGCGGCGGCGGCAACGTGAGCGGGTGGCGCGGGGCGAGGCGCGGCGGCGGTCTGTTGCGCGAGCGCCGGACGGGGCGCAGGCGAGGACGGATTACGCGCGCTTGGTGCGCTTGGGCGCACGGCAGAGGCGGTGGTGCGGGCGGCCGAAGCGCGGCTGTGGTTCCCCGCGGGCCCCGGGGCCTGGGTTGGCACGGGACGGGTCGCGGCGGGTTTGGCCGACGCTGCTTGTTGACGCTGGATTCTCGGGTCCTTGCTCGCTGTCTGCGTCTGGGACAGCGGGGTGAGTGATGGTGGCGATGGGGTGCGGTAGGCAGCTCCCGTGGTGTCGGTGCTCGCAGGACGGGCGCCGGGCGGCGAGCCCCCGGTGTGCGGGAGCGGCGACCCCCGGCCCCCGGGCTGGTGCTTCGTGGTTGGTGGCGGCTTCTCCTTGTCCATGATGAATACGGTGTCCCCTATGTGTGACACACCGCAGCCCTACGATGAAATTAGGTTTTGATGTTGTATTCCATCGGGCTAGGAATATTCCGTCGCGATAGTAGCCGTTGGCGACGGTTTTTTCCACGATCGGAAAAATAACGGGCTCGGGCGGTAGGTTGCGAGCGCGGTTTTGGCGAGTACCCACAAAAACGATGATTTTTTCGTGGGCACAGCCAATCACAGATCGCGGCGGACAATAGGCGCGCGAGTATTGTTCGCGGTCGCGGTTTCGCGTAACTAGGTCAAATAGACGTGTGGTCATGCGTGTGTCAACCAGCAAATCCGGCGCTCCGCCACGCGGCGCTACCCATATTTATAACCTCAGTCCGTATTCGCCGCTTCATCGCTATTGGTGAATTAAATAATAGTGGTAGGTTCACCCTTTAATACTTCCATGTATATATTTAGTACTTAAGCAAGCTATTTACAATAAAAAAATATCAGTTTATCTTGGTACTCTGTGTTTTATTCTTGTTGCAACCTAAGTACATCCCAACGCCAAACACACAAAATTTAAAAATGTACACACAAAATTACAATATATAGCTTAAGTACAACAGCGAGCAACCCAGAATTGGGTTTTTTACAGCAAACCTTAAATAAATAAACACAATAATATTCTAATAAACAGATAATTATGTTATACACCTACAAAACCACAGAAAAAAGTGTGCCGCGTGGGAGAGTCAGCTCATACACGCAATGACGCAGACTAAAGGAAAAACAGGCCAATTGGCCTGTTTTCGAGTCTTCACGATTGCGCGCTCACAACATATCTGTGTAATAGAATATCATTGAATAAACATTAATAAATTGGGTTAAGTGCAGGAAAATTATGACATACTTACCTAGTAAAGTTCCTGCCCAGGTTCGAAACTACGTAAATGGAGAAAGATTATACTACTGGGCCACTACAGTTTACAGATATACGACAAATCGACATTCCCAAGCCAAAACAAAAATAAATAATAAAAATGCAGAAACCATAATTTACACGACTCCTTTTTTTTGTCAAGAGAATCAAGGGCAGCGCATTACCTAATTATACAATCTAAGCAAACGCTCTGAAATTAAGTTGTAAATCCTACGACGAATCGACATTCCCAAGCCAAAACAAAAATAAATAATAAAATGCAAAAAAACATCATTTACACGACTCCTTTTATTTGTCAAGAGAATCAGGGGCAGCGCATTACCTAATTATACAATCTAAACAACAAACGCTCTGAAATTGAGCTGTAAATCCTACCAACAATTCAAATTCCGCGTCATATTTCGACATTTAGGCTCACAAAAAAACAAAAACCGAAAAGTTGTTTGTTTAAAACGCCGTTAATATGTACAGTATAATGTAAATGTGCGACCGTGATTTGAATATGGAATTGTTTTATTTTTCTTTTTTTAGGGATCTGTGTATGAAAGGTGCCAATTGGATCCTATTAGTTACCCAACCCCATCTGAGTGTGTTGCCCTAATGCCATAGGACTATAATAATTATATATATAGCATGATATCTATATAGAGTTGTAACAGCTAGCCAGTCTTAATATTATTATATATATATTTATTATATATATATTATTATATTATATCATTATATGCGCAAACAATTTGTGCGCAACAGATATAATGATGAAATTAAAAAAAAATTGCCAAGTTTGAGTCGTACTTGTGTTCTAAGGGTTCAGTACTACACAATAACTAAGGACAAACTTCACACTTATTATTTGCCATAATACTAGCCGATAGTTACATTTATTCTGCACTAGCTATTGCTAACAACTTCGTTTGCGCTGTAATTTCGTTGTGAATGTCGGAGAAAAAAAAGATAGCCTTTGTTCTTCCCCAGGATATAATCTATCTCCTTGCCAAATTTCGGTCCGTCCGATCAACCGTCTGGTTGTGACAAGGTAACAAACAAACAGAGTTACTTTCGCGTTTATAATATTAAGTAAATAATAGTGTGCTAATTGTTGAAGAGCCAAATTAAATAAAAAAATATAGCGAGACAAGGTCAAAATCTCCAACATGTTAATGTGCACGTTCCTTACACTTTTGTCCTCTAGACGATTATCGCGCAATTATGAATCACGTTCTGACGTCATAATAGTATCGGTTTATATGAAGACGCGGCCCTAAACAACACAATGTTTTAACATTAATTTTATTTATTCTTAGAATAACAAAACTCGGCTCGCTTTACCAATATAATATCATAATGAAACCCAATAAAATTGAAACAGTAATTCGATACACAAAAACTATTAACCAATATAACTTGCTTGAAATCTGTTTGCGGAGCTAAAAGCCTACGATGAACCAATAAACAAAAATGAAGTGGAGAAGGTCCACACACGCGATTCGATGCTATAACGAAAAGCTGAAAACTTGAAAAAATAAAAACCGGCCAAGAGAGTGTCGGGCCACGCTCAGTGTAGGGTTCCGTAGTTTCCCGTCCGTCACAATAAGTGTTCCCACTTATGAGTTTAAAGGTGGGTATCCATTATGTAAAAATGCTTGCATTTACGAATATACTACAAACTTAGTCCAGAAACTATTTTGTACAAACTTTTTGTCTTTTTTGTACAAAAACTGTTATTTCCATCAAGTTTAAAATAATTTTCCTAGAAAGTCCTTATAAAGTTCTACTTTTCAGATTTTTTTCATATTTTCTAAACTTATGGTTCAAAAGTTAGAGGGGGGGACACATTGTTTTTTACTTTTGGAGCGATTATTTCCGAAATTATTAACATTATCATAAAATGATTTTAAAAAACCCCTATTCATTTTTAAATACCTTTCCAACAATATATCACACGTTAGGGTTTAAATTTAAAAAAAAAATCACTTCCCGCTTTACATATAGGGGGGCTACCCTAATAAAACATTTTTTTCCAATTTTTATTTTACCACTTTGTCGGCGTGATTGATATACATATTGGTACCAAATTTCAGCTTTCTAATGCTAACGGTCATAGAGATTAAGCGAGGACGGACGGACAGACATGGCGAAACTATAAGGGTTCCTAGTTGACTACGGAACCCTAAAAAACAGGGAGGATTGAGTCGTAGATTACATTTATATGCTGAACCCGAGACGACCTTTAAATCATTGACTTCATTTAAAAAAAAAAACCCCTTAAGTATTTAAACAAGCTACTATTTAACTTGCAGTGTTTGTATGTTTGTTTTTTTGTTTAGGTGAAATCTTGGAACATAATTTTGAACTGAATTGACACATGTTTTGCCATTACACGGGGCATCCTCAGGCGGTGATGAATCTTATATCTAGGTCTGGATATTTTTAGGCCTGTGGGCGGTGAGCTATGGGCTAGCTCGCCGTCCGCCATCCGTCCATCTTAAGACGACAGGTCGTGTCGACGGCACGTTAGTGGTCCACGCGCGGCTCAAAGAGCTGACAGCATGTCAGCAGAAAGGAAGGGGTTCGAAAAAGATACCGTGGCCCTGGAACACAAACGGCGAAGAAGGAACATGGATGGATTTTAGTCAGTAAAAGTCTGACACTCAAATCATCAATTAATGACTCCTCCCGCTCCAGAGTGGGAGCAGTCATTTTCGCTAAATTAAAACTAAGTATTTTTCATAACATATGTCATGAATTTCCGCAAAGTCACCATCACCTGTCTGGCACGCAATGCTGTAATGGACCTTTTTGGCGCAGCCGTGAGGCACACAGCTGTTTTTCCTCCTTATTTTGTATCTTTTTTTTATATGTGTGTGTGCTTTTATCTGACGTCAAATAAACTTTTTTCTTTCTTTCTTTCTTTCTTTCAAAGTAATGCCTGATTCTATAACTTACTTTAACAATTGACCTTCTGTAACCATTCTGTGCAATATCCCCGACTGTTCCGTGACCGTGCTACTGTGACTGTTCCTAAATTACCCTAGGCTGATAACATTTTCGTTTTTCCTAATTCATGCTAATATTAGTATTTTGGTCAGTTTCCCCCGGAGGAGAAAAGGTCGCGCCCCGCCATCCGCACGACCCTGTAGGCTTCGCCCCTGACTGGTCGGCCTCCCACTGACAAGAGGACTGATTCCCAATGTGGGGCTACCCTGTCCCGTCCTTTGAGGCAAATGGACAGGGGTGGAATTCAAGGTGAAGTTAATATTGGGAATTCACAGTTAGATATAAATACATGAATAATAACAATTCATAAAAGGCAAAACATCAATAAAGTATGAAGTTAATAAGACAAGAGGGCGCAAATATATGATTTATGATGAAAGGTTGGTTGGGAAACGTTACGCTTGCGCTTAAGGATTTATTATTGATTAGTTCGTTACGTTACTTTATTTAATTCCAAACTAGATGCCGCTTTGCAAACGCAAACAAGCCCATGTCATTACCATGGAGCCGTTTTACAACGTTAGCCCGGCGTACGTGTAATGTTAGACCTATGCGCATTGCCCTACTGAGGACTCTGCTACGAACGCTAACAACACACGTTCCCTATGCACTATTTACATGTCTTTCACAATACTAAGGCAATGGGTTGTGAGGCCATTACCATTGCGGAAGACAAGTTTTCAGTATTTCTAATTACACGCGTACTCTCGTTGATAAACACCCTTACGGCTGCCTACCCCAGTTATTATATAATGGCACAATTTGCACAAGCGCACCGTAGACTTAGTCTGTAGCAGAACATATTGCAATTGTTATCGTTGGACGCCTGAAGTGGTAATGGTTTCGTCACTTCTCACTTCTTTAATCTTCCCCATGTTGAGTTTCCGTGTCTCGCTAAATTGTGAAGATTCAGAATACGGCCTACAAGAACGGCCTGGGTTTGGTTTTAACGAGACACAGTTCCTAGCGCTCATTTGAACGGTAGCTACCAATTCAGTTTGTGAAACTTTGTGATGCCTAACCCAAACTCCCAGAAGTGTACGCCAAAGATCTCAACGCAATTTTCTGAGCTAGACTTTTACAGGTAGCAATATTCATCAGCAGCGTTTGATTAATTTGTAACACAGGTACAACCTGGTATTATAATACTGAACAATATAATTTGTTTCAGTCAATCTGCGAATACTATGGAGCTGTCTACACCACTGGACAATGTAGTTTGTTTTAATCAAAATGCGAGTATTACGGTTCGACCGCCCATTTGTAGTGAGTCTGATATTAGTCAATATTCGTCATTGGTCAGGTGTCAGGCGGCTGTCGCCGTCTCCCTAACATCAAACGCCGCTTCTGAATATTCACTTAGGTATGGAATAAAGTGGACACATAATAACACATGAGATAATAATATACATTTTGATGACGTAAAGCAATAGCTCCGTCATGCTGAAATAAATGATTATTATCAGCCCTTCCGCGCTACCATCAAACGGCATTTTAAGCTAGGATTTAATTATAGTAACACTTACCAAGTGTTTATTGAAGATGGTCAATCTATAGCTCACACATTACCAGTTTCGTCTCCGTCCACCAACGCGCGACTACCTTCTCTGCCGTCTCCCTCACACCTCGTAGTCATACACTACTAGCCTTATTACCACTAATTATATTTGGCCTATAAATATTAACTGACGTGTGCATCTTAGTAGGTACCAAGATTACACTAACTTCACGATCTTAATCTAGGATGTCCTAGTGCTGTAACGACGCATACTAGGTTAGACTAACCAGGGTTTTTTAACCCAACTATATTCAACTTATTCAAACATCGCACTCTCGCGCCAACACACTTAAACTTAGACTCGTGGTATTTTACCACGTCCTCCTAACTTAACTCAAATATATATCGTCCGGACTCTCTCGCCGTGTAAACTCCACTGCCCAAGCAAACCACCCTTCTCCGCGATTTCTTGTCACTCTCCCCACGCATCGTACCTGCCTCGACCGTCTTCAGCCTCTTTACGCAGAATTCAGTTTTTGTATCGACGACGCCGATGTCGCGATTGTTTAAAATATCTCTAAAAGCACTGCCGGGTAAATTACTAACACATGTGGCACTCGTACACAAAGATGTTTTTTAGAAATCGGAATGTGCCAGTATTTATTTGCTCGTAGTTTCTTAAGAGTTTACAAATTGTAAGAAGGACACTTTAAGTTAAAGTTATTTATTATCGCTGTCAGGCTACAAGCCATAAAATATAATTTTTATGGATTTGTAAGTGGCAGATGTCGTGAGTTTGTTTTAAAATAAGAATCAAGACTAAGATATTTGCTGATTAATTAAGGGTACGTGACAGGTAGTCACACTACGCACAATCTTGAAGAGTACCTCGCTAGACCTTCATTCAAACTTTGGCAATTTTGCTCGCGATGATTTGGACCGACTCAGACGAGGCAGTTTTATATTTTATACTTAGGTACAACCGACAATATTTTTTGAAGAAATAATACTTACAGCGAAAATAACTATACATATTATTCTATGTATCCATTTGACTTTCCTTACACATACATATTTACACTTCCTATAATCTACTAGCGGACGTCACGCGGTTTCAGCCGCGTAGTTTCCGTTCCCGTGGGAGTACAGAAATAAAATATAGCCTATGTTACTCAAGGTGAATGTAGCTCCGGGGTTGCGGGACTATTCGAAAGAGATACCGTGGCCCCGGAACACAAAGGGCGATGAAGGAACATGGATGGGTTTTAGTCAGTAAAAGTCTGACACTCCCTCCTGCTCCGCCCAGAGCGGGAGGGGTTATTTGATGATTTCCAATCCGAAAAAAAAAAAAAAAAAAAAAATGGTGAATGTAGCTTCTAATGGTAAAAGAATTTTTGAAATCGGCGCAGTAGTTTTTGAGTTTATTCATTACAAACACACATACACACACACACACAAAAATACAAATCTATCCTCTTTATAATATTAGTGTAGATGTAGATAAGTATAGAGTACTGCACCCCTAGCCAAGTTGACAATCTACAATCGTTAACGCTAATAGAAAACTTTTCAAATAAATGGGAATGACATCATCTCAACGTTAAATCACGTGTTCAACACAAACGAATAGAAAATTCGTAGACAAGTTTACATCGTTCAAAATGATAGAATAGAATGTTATCGTTTCTACAATGTTGATCGCTAAACTCTTTTGGTAGGAACGCTCACCATAGACTAAAGTGTAGGTTTTTTTCTACAGACATTAGAGAACGAGCCATCGACTCAGTCGTGTCAACTTGGCTACCAATTTAGCGCTTTCTACAATCGCTTACGCCGAGGCGTTAACGATTGTAGAAAGAGAATCAATACGAAACGTTTATAACTTGGCACGGCCTGCTGGTATAGACTATTGATTGAAAATTTGTTCTTCATAAAAAAGTCAATTCAAAAGTTTTGCATTTTTAAAAATGGAACTTTTCGTAAATTCTCCAAGGCTAACCTGAGCTGAATAATGATGCAGAACCTACCTATTGTGATCAATAATGAAGAGCAATGTGACTGTGGTCCTGTTGGCCCATGTAAGGATGGTAAGGTGTACTGGTGGCTTTGTGTACTTACTACTAGGGATACTTATGGGAAAAAAGTATGAATTTCACGTATCTATTATCTATACAACATTAGACAAAACGGCAAGAAAAATACGTTTGTTTTATGGGAGCTCCCCATAAATATTGATTTTACTTTAATTATTTATTTTTAAAGTGAATATTTCAAGAGACTACCTGTTACCGATATAAATATCGAGCTAAAAACGACAAAAAAAACAGGTTTATTTTATTCATCATCATCATCATCATCAGCCTTTTAATGTTCCCACTGCTGGGACACAGGCCTTCTCTCTATGAGAGGGAATGAGCTCTAATCCTTCACGCGGACCCAGTGCGGATTGGTAGATGTCACATGTCTTCGAATTTTTTGGCTCTAGGATATACCGGTTTCCTCACGATGTTTTCCTTTACCGTTTTTGAGAGCAGTGGTGATGAAATAAATTTCACAAAGTAATGCGCCTGCCTGGGTTTAAACCCACGACTTACTGTTCGTAAGTCCGGTTAATTAATATATATTATAATATTATTATTAGTTAGTTAGTTATTATTATTATTATTTATTATAGTTATTTTATTCTGTTTTTATTATTTGTTTATATAGCGGCAACCAAAATACATCATCATTCTATGAAAATTTTAACTGTATATCTATCTGTATATCATGAGATACAGCCTGGTGACAGACAGACGGACAGACAGACAGACTGACTGACAGATGGACAGAAGGACAGTGGAATCTTAGTAATAGGGTCCCGTTTTTACCGTTTGGGTACGGATCCCTAAAAATCACGCAATGTTTAATGTAATTAAATCTCAGACAGAACCGTGTGAGTCGACCTTAATTCTAAAGACTCAAGAATTATGGATCATTTCAACAGTAATGGGGGAAAAATATGACCAGATTTAACTGCCACTGTCGAACTTTCAGATTACTTCTACTTAATATACTCCACAATTTTATATTTTTCGAGGAAACGATTTCATTTTATTGAGTGAATGAACTGAGCGTTATTGAGCTCTCTACTAAGATACCTATCATTTGCGACATATTGTTGAAGAAGATTATAGTGACCAAAATTTAAGGCGATTACAACAGCTAAATTAGCAACTCTATTTGTGGTGGTTCAAACTTCGTCTGAAATACTGTTAGAGTATGGTTCTAATCAGCTTGCACTACAAAGTGTTTGTTACGTCAGTCACTGCGGCCGAATAGTGCGAAATGAGTGGTTTGTTCCGATATACAAAAAATCTATTGATTGGACTAAAAAAGTAAAACACTATGATGCTATTAAGTTGCTTGTAGAATTATTTGCCAAAAAATCATAATGATCGCATGTATTTTAGTATGGTTTTTACTCGTTAAAAGAATTTTTTAGAGATAAATTCGTGATTTTTTTCTATCGAATAAAATTAGTTGTATTATGTTTTCTAAACACTATCGTACTAGCTTAGATCCTGAAGAATTTCATATATTTTTCTGGTTTTGTTTATTGCAGTGAATCATATGCTTTTTAACCAACTGCGCGTCGCAAAGGAGGGTAATGTGTTTATCAGTCTATGTATGTATGTTTGTTTCTATGTGGCGTTCTAGAGACCAAATGCGTAGGCCGATTTTGATAATTCTTACGTCAATCGATTCGTCTTAATCTTGCGAGTGTCACTAAAGACATAACAGTAATCAAAATTCACCACAGCGACAACCAAACGCCATATTGTCAAAATGAAAAAAAAAAGTTGATGAACTATGTCAAATGGGGTGTCGTTGAATAGGTATTTTAAAATCATCTTTACGTTCCTTTTATAATTTTTCATTATAAATAATAGTTTAGGATATATAACGATTTAAAGTTGTTTAACAAAGCAATCATTCTCGCTAATTCTTACTTATTAATTTAAGTTTTTATTTCAAGTATATTAACGATATACAAACAAAACAACAGTGAAAAAGCATGAAAAACAAATATTTTTGGTAAAAAAATAGCTTTTATTCATCGCCAAGTCGCCGAGAAAAAAGTTTACCACCAAGCTCGATAGATGGCGTTGTACATTTGATGCACGTTTCTGAATCGCGGTGTTAAGATTCTCCGCGTCTACTAATTTAATTCTTTGCTATGGATTTAAGTTTTCATACTTTACAACTGATTTTAGCTCACTAAGAGAAAATAGTTAACTGACTTTAGTACGTACGTAAATTTGAAAGTACTTAATTTGGATTCCCATTGTTTTTTGTTATCATCATTACATTTCTGTCACCAAAACTATTACGATTCGGACTAAAGGGACTAAAAATCAGTAGTTTAGACCACCGCAAGTTACTTAATAATCCCCACGATATTAACTCCCTCAATGAAATGACTAGATTGCGAAATTTACCATCTTATAACGAAGTCAATGGATCGTAACTAAAAAGTATAAAATAAAAAATAATAATTTAAAGAAAAACAAAAAACCCGACTGCGTAAAAACTAATTTTAAAAAATACGTGAAAGAATTAACTTAAATAAAAACTAAAAAGAAAGAAACTAGCCCAGTAGTTTAGAATTCTGTTAAGTAATACTAAATAACTACACAATTGAAATAGTTTTATAACCGATACACACATAAAACAAATCATAAATTCTAATGCAGAACAGAACGACTCACAGTCGGGGCCCCTTGGGAAGATTTGATTGGTAAAATTTAAATGGGCCCCGACTGTGAGTCGTTCTGTTCTGCATCAGAATTTATGATTTGTTTTATGTGTGTATCGATTATAAAACTATTTCAATTGTGTAGTTATTTAGTATTACTTAACAGAATTCTAAACTACTGGGCTTGTTTCTTTCTCTTTAGTTTTTATTTAAGTTAATTCTTAAACGTATTTTTTAAAATTAGTTTTTACTCAGTCGGGTTTTTTTTTGCATTATAAAACTCGCGTTTAGATCATGTAATCGCCTTAAAAGAGTATGTTCCGATGATTTTGGCTTTAATAGATGTAGGAACGGAATGTTATGATAGACGAGTGGAATGAAACGCAAAGATGAATAATAGATGTGAAGCATGTTGAATGAAAGAGATAAAAGTATGAAATAGTCTAGGAGTGAAGGAGAACGCAATTGAATGTTAAACAAGGTGAAAGGAGAGATACTGGAACACGGAGAGAAAGACGAAGGACGTTACAGAATTAAAATAAAATTCAAGTTTTCTCAAGAACCATTTTTTTATTTGGCTTTCATCGAACGAATTCCACATAGATATACTAATACAATTAAAAAAATGCTAGACTTTGCACATTTTCGTGTTTATATACGACTTAAAGGCACGTCTCACTGCTTTTATTAAACCGAACAAATATTTTATTTACTTTATTCTCATTCCAACTATTTTTCTATTGATTGCAGAACGTTTTACTAAAGATTCTTTGTACAATTGGAAATTGATTACACAAAGTAAACATTTTATTTGAAGCGTGTGCTATTTGAAATGATATAGACTTATTCAAGTGGAAAAAGGCAAAGAGTATCAGATGTGTCTACTTTTTTCGCTGTACCAAATTGTGTAGTCACCCAAAATGCCAGATATCTTGGCCAAAATTATTGTGTAGTCGACTAAAATGCCAGATACTTTGTGTGGGTCACATATGGTAGAGCCTGGCCTATTGTGACCAACTGTTTAATATTGCTTTAATTAAATAAAGTAATAGTCTGTAGCAATATCTCTGTTTTTTGTGTGAAATTCTATCTTCACTATGATAGATAGATAAGTGCCAGATACTTTGTGCGGGTCACATAACTTGGATTATTGTGGTCAACTGTTATACTATTTATAGTTCCACTATTTTTCAGGTCAGGTCCAATCTTCATTATGGCAGAAAATACTTTTTTTTTCGGAAGAAATCATCAAATGGCGTCCCGCTCTGGGCAGAGAAGAAGGGAATGTCAGACTTGTACTGACTAAAACCCATGTTCCTTCTTAGCCCTTTATTTTTCACAAAATCGACAGCTCTTAACAATCTTAACCTAAACTATTTTAACAAATCCTACAGCCAAGACGAAGAAGAAAAAAGAAAGAAGAAGAAGAAGACAAAGAAGAAGAACAAGAAGATTTCTATTGTGTAACTAAATACTACACCTTACAAGGAATCAAGCTTATTAAAGACTTTATAAAACATCCAAGAACTAGGAGTTAATAAAAATTTTAATGAATTATTATCAACTTTGTTTTACATAACATGCCTGTCCTGAGAATGAAACCCTGCACCTCGTGCTCTGTAGTCTCGTTTGCGACCACTAGACCAAGAAGAAATCAAGCATATTGAATTCAACTTTAAAAAGCCGGGTCTCCCAGATGCCCATCGCAAAACTGGAGCCCTGAGATAGTTAGACGGGGTCGCGGCAAACCGAGGAGAAGTTGGCGGGGCACCTCGGATGGCTTTCTCGTTAATCGGCGAGAAGAGGCGTCACACCGAGAAAAGTGAAAAAAAAAAAAAAAAAAAACGCTTTATTTGCTAAATCAAATCAAAATAACAACCTTGCACAGTTCAAAAAGTTACAAATAAGCAGTAGAGGTAGTTACAATTTTTGTTTGTTATGTGTCGGTATACTTATTTTGGTTGTTAACACAAGACTGATTCACTCTGCTCCCCGTACTAGTTTAAACTGTATTACGGTGGACCAGTGTTCCTCGTTCTCTGTGATTGTACTCATGGTAGCATACTTGTGACAAAATATTATTTTAACATATAGCATTAAGAGTTTTAGGAAAAAAAGCAAAGCAAATGCAAAAATAACTTAAACTAGGGGTAGGCAAACATAGAATAGTGAACTTTTTGTTAAGTAGTAGGTACATGTAAAAGTTGACATAGTATACGCAAAATATTTCGATGCTTAGTTTGTTTACATTTTGTTTGGTTATACTTTATAATGTTTGCCTGTTAAAAACCAGTGGCAAAGTATATTTAAAGTTAAAATTAATTAAAAGTAGATCATGATTATTATTGATTATCTTTATGTGTAAAAAGTGTACGTTGTATGTAAAGTGACTTGAAATGTGTTAATGTATGAATGTGTATGATGCAATATTTTGGTGATTTATCTCATTAACTAGTAATTTTAAGTATTTGTTCAGTATCATTATAGTTCAGTGAGTTAAGAAACTTAAAAATCTCAATTTTACAAGTATGACTATTAAGATTATGAATTTGGATTAGTTTTGATATTTTATTATACATGAATGGTCCTAGGAAATTAAAAAATCGGTTTGCAAATGAGGTTTTACAGTAAGGTACGGAGGAAAGGAATGGGGGTAGGCTTTTGCCCAGAAATGGGGGCACCGTTCAGGTTAAGAAAAACATTTGTCAAAACACTCAATCATCATCATCATTAGCCTATTAATGTTTCCACTCCTGGGACACAGGTTTATCTCTATGAGAGGGAATGGGCTATAATCCACCACGCGGGCCCAGGGCGGATTGGTAGATGTCACATGTCTTCGAATTTTTTGGTTCTAGGACATGCCTGTTTCCTCACGATGTTTTCCTTCACCGTTTTGAGAGCAGTGGTGATGAAATAAATTAGACAATGTACACGACTTACTATTCGTAAGTCGGGGCCGCCACCACAGGGCAAACAACGTGAAACACTCAATACGAAACTATTAGTATCGTCTGGTAACATTCTTCTTCTTTGTCGTCACGCTCTTGTCATAGTAGTCGTGGTCGTCACTTCAGGGGTGACAAGCTTCACTTCACAATCTAGGTTCAGAACCAAGTTTATAACAAAGGTATTACTTACACGAGTAACCTTAAAGAGTCGATACAGAAACTATTTCCAACACTTCGAGTTTTAATCTCACAAATTCGTTGGTTTCAGTTTGTTGTGTATGTATGTGGTCCAAGATGTGAAGTGTGGCGATTATGATCATCATTTTGTTATTGACAATTTATTTTCCTCTAGTTATTCAAAATATGAATATATTGTGGATCTAGTGGTTATATCTTATCGACACCTTTTGTAAACAATAAACATCCAAGCTATTGCAGTAATCACGGCAGATTTTCAGTCTATTATTGAAGAGTTCCATCGATATCTCCGATGATCAGCATCAGATCTTCACCAATTTTACGGGACCAAATAATATTCTTCCTAACAAAAAAAGAATCATCAAAATCGGTTCTCAACTGGCGAAGATATAGCTAAACATACAATCCACTCAACGGCGCTAGGGTATGATAAATACCCAGAGTCGGCCCAGAGTGAAAAAAAAACTGACGAATTGATAACCTCAGCTTCGCCACTGTAACGTTTGGCGTTTCGATAGGGCTTAGTGGTAAGTAGAAGTAAAATAAATAAATATACGTTACAAAGATTAGTTTTAATAAAGTTGATTAAACTACAAAGCCGGTTGAGCCGGGTGTGGGTAAGATATCGAGCGTGCGAGTAGATTAGAATCGCCCATAGAACACTACTGACCTGCAGGTCTTACAGACGTAGGGACCGGGTACTGGAGTTAGATGGTCCAGGGTCCCGTAGCGCTGCGGCAGGGTCGTTCATCCACTTCCCTGTGGCCGCGGCGGTGGCAGTATTAGGACCTGTCCACATCTCCACGTCACGGCGTCGTCAACGTGGAACGGTGCGGTAACGTGTCACGTTACGTTGCCGCGTCGTGCTAGTGCACGGTACAGCAACGTCGCCGTGGGACGGCGCGTCACGTCGGGCGACGTAGCTCGATTCGATGCGCTCTCTCAGTTAGTGCTTCATTATCTTCATTGTCTTGTCCCAAAGCACTGGACGTTCTTCAACAAGTGAAATCAATAAATTAGTCATTATTCTCCGACATTTTTTATTCACAAATCACAACTAATCGATATGACAGTGTAACATTAACTGAGCGAGCGCATCGAATCGAGTCACGTCGCCCAACGTGACGCGCCGTCCCACGGTGACGTTGCCGACCGTGCAATAACACGACGCGGCAACGTAACGTGGCATGTTACCGCACCGTTCCATGTTGACGACGCCGTGACGTGGAGATGTGGACAGGCCCTTAGTAACCGCTTCTGGAGCTTGCGTGGGTGAGCAGCGCTGGTACTCGCACTGGTGCAGGCACAGGTGGTGCGTAGTTAGGTGGACGGAAGGAAGGAACCCTGGAACGAGTCGGTTTGTCCGCTTAGGTGGTGCTCGTAAGTCAATGGTTAATGAGATATTCGCGTAAAAATTTTGCCCGTCCTCTGATTTCTTTAGTATTTTTTATTATACAGCTCTTAATTGACTCTTTTCAACCCATATAGTGTTCTGCCAAAAGCGAT
This sequence comes from Xestia xanthographa, assembly GCA_905147715.2. Classification (NCBI taxonomy): domain Eukaryota; kingdom Metazoa; phylum Arthropoda; class Insecta; order Lepidoptera; family Noctuidae; genus Xestia; species Xestia xanthographa. The sequence continues at coordinate 21,325,515 of LR990666.1, read as the reverse complement.
CGTGATGTCGAACCGCAGCGGTCGAGTCACCCAATTTGAAATTGTACCAGTATCTTAAAACAGGAATTGAAATTGTTCGTTCCCGCTTCGCCCATACACTTACCCCAACACCGGTGGGGGCCGCGTAGAACGGGGGCCCCACATAACAATCGTAGCTATTTGACATTAACGAGCGAACTTCTACCATTAAATGAGATTACTCTGCCAGTTAAAATACTTACGGAGGCAAGTAAAGGATTTTAGAGGTCTGAAAAATGCGTGGCCATGAATTTCGGGGGTGCAATTTTGTCGGTGGTTCAATGGACTTGAAATCGTTTTTGTTGATGAGTTCTTAGTGAAGACGTAATTAAATAGTTTTAAAGTTGTTTTTCTGACCTTGACCTTAAATTTGAGAAAAGAAACTGATTCCTGTTCGTTTTCTAGGTTGTTTTTATTGAATACTAGCGGACGTCCCGCGGTTTCACCCGCGTAGTTCCCGTTCCCGTGGGAGTACGGGGATAAAATATAGCTTATGTTACTCGTGGATAATGTAGCTTTCGAATGGTGAAAGAATTTTTTAAATCGGTCCAGTAGTTTTTGAGCCTATTCATTACAAACAAACAAACAAACAAAGTTTTCCTCTTTATAATATTAGTATAGACTAGCTTTTGCACGCGGCTTCGTTCGCATTAATTTTAAAGGACCATGGGCAAAAATGTATGAAGCCTGGGCTCACCCACCAAAAGAAATGAGAACACTTTGGATATACTTGTACAGCACTAAATATTAAGATATAAACTCATTTTTGTGAAGAACCCATGAGGTTTTTTGCTATAAACATTTTTCGCCTACCTTAAATAAGCTATAGTCCTACAAAGTTATGCTGTTTTGACATTGTAGTTTTTTTTTGTTGTTTTACATCTTAAACTAGTTTTAATTCCTTGAAGAGCTCGTGGTAAAATAATAACAGCCACTCGGGTCGATCTTTAAGTTTAGCCGTGCTTGCCAAGGTTGGTCTGTGGATGGGTGACCACTGATTACATAACGAGTTTCCTTCGTGCCTAGGAAAGCACGTTATGCAGTTGGTCCCGGCTGTTATTTGTAGATCTTTGACAGTCGTTATAAGTAGTCAGTGGCCCAAGAAGTCTGACAACCAGTCTTACCAAGGGGTATCGTATTATCGAGTACTAACTGGATTGTAGAGGTCATATAGGCAGTCGCTCCATGTAAAAAACTGGTATTCAGCTGCATCCGGTAAAACTGGAAGCCGACCCCAACATAGTTGGGAAAAGGCTAGGCAGATGATGATGTGTGTAAACTATTAGGTACATAACAGTCTGCCTGACCTTTCGGGAATCACAGACGTGATGTTTTGATGTCGATGTAAACGAAAGAACTTCATGCAATATCAAAAGTTGCTGACAACAATGTCACACGATTGTTTCCAATGAATACTGGAGATAAAGAGACCATCATTCCTGTCATGATTATTATCGCTCTCATAACATTAAATCGCACAGCAAACACAAAAGACTATCCTAATTATACTAATCCTCACATTACGCCCTTACAAATGTCATTGGACCAACGATTAGCAAGATGGCGACCTGACCACAATATAGGCAGATACAGAAGGTTATCTTTGCATAATCTGACCCAAATAATAATAATAATAATTGTCGCGCACGCCTACCGCCTCCGGACTCGTCGCTCAGCTCCGCCTCGCCGCCGCCGGAACCCAGCCCCATCGTAAGCGCTGTGACACCAGCCGTGGCAGTTGCGTCGAGCTCGAGCGACGAGTATTTCTCTCCGCCCACGACTCCACCACCTGCTCGTCGACGGGGAGGACGCCGGCCACCGGACGGCTTAGGACCTCGAGGCCCACCGGCCTCTGATAGGGTCCCAGCTCCCGGCGGAAGTGTGCAGCGCATGCGATGGACGCAATCCATCAATGAAAATGTCATGCGCGCATACTATGGGGCTACAGAGGGGGGAAACAACCTGACTGCGTACCGTGTTAGGATGCTCTCTCTGTTTCAGGTGCTTGAGCCAGCTGTCAACGTGTCGGCACAACGACTATCGGATCAGGTGCGGGTCATCCAGCGTAATCGTATGTTGGATGATACCGTACTTGATCGCTTGCGGACTGAAATACAGAGTAACCATGTCATTGCCACGCCGTCGCAGGCTGTGGTTCCACCACAGTCAAGCATAATACCAAATTGCGATAACGACGTGAGTAATGACATGGTTACTAATGTAAGTACCCAGTGCAATGTAGAAATGAGGCGTGCTTTGGAGGGTGCGATTCGGGAATATCGGTTCATGCAACCAGACCTGAGACCACGCATATCTCGTTTGCCCATGCATAACAAAAATAGGGCACTGGTGGCTGTTCTGGATTCGCAGTTATCAAACTATTTTGATAACTGCGAAGACCTCACCGATGTTCACTCAATCCTGTATTGTGCGGCTGTAGCGACATGTCGTGTAGCTCATGTCAAATTTCCTTCTGACAGAGCTACACGACCAAAACCAGCCGTACAGGATTGAGCGACGTATTGGTGGGGCCAGAGCACTCATCGGCAAACTGGTCTGCTTCAGGGAGGGCAATACTCGCCCTAGAGTGATGCGTTTTGTGAGGCAGGCGTTCTCGGGGACTGATATCAGCCCTCGAGACTACATGTCCCGTGTCACAGAACGCATCGACTTCCTGAAGCAGAAAGTGTATGCATGGGCAAACCGTATTCGTAGGTATAAGCGGCGGGTGGACCGATACACTCAGAATCGCACATTCCAAAAAGATGAAAGGTGGGTTTATAGGGCTTGGGAGCGACCGGACCAAGGTGTGGCTGACACGCACCTGGATGATGATGCAATGTGTTCGTTCTGGCGCAGCATCTGGTCGGTGCCTGTCAGCCATGCCGAGGGTGAATGGACTCGGGCGATTGAGCGAGCATGCGATCCAATATCAGAAATGGGGGCAATTACTATCAGCCCCCAAGACGTAGCTCGTGCAGTCCGTCCGTTGCCTAACTGGAAATCTCCAGGGCCGGATGGGCTGCACAACTTCTGGATAAAATGGTTCACAAGGTCGCACGCTCGCTTGGCGACCCTGTTCCAGTCAGCCTTAGAGTCTGGGTCGCTGCCAGAGTTCCTGACAACAGGTATAACCCACCTGCTCCATAAATCGGGTAGTACTGCGGAACCCAAACATTATAGACCGATCACCTGTCTCCCGACAGTCTATAAAGTTCTTACATCCATTTTGAGAACTAAAATTAGCAAACACATAGATGACAATTCAGTCATGTCCGCTTCTCAGAATGGATGTAGGAACGGGTCCCGTGGTACTAAGGAGCTACTCCTCATTGATATGGCCATTAGTCACCAGGTTCGCCGTTCCCGAAAGGATCTGTCGACATGTTGGATAGACTATAAGAAGGCCTATGACTCGGTGCCACATACATGGCTCATGAGGGTGCTCGAGTTGTATAAATTTGATGCAACTCTGCGCACCTTCCTGATGTCATGTATGGGGCAATGGAGGACAGTCCTTCGCTATCCAGGATGTCGGCAGATTCTGAGGAATAGCGAGCCGATAAGGATAGAGCGAGGTATATTTCAAGGCGATAGTTTGAGTCCACTTTGGTTCTGCTTAGCCTTGAATCCTCTAAGCACACTGCTGGAGGATTCAGGTTTAGGCTATCGGTTGCGGAAAGATGGTCAGGTTATATCTCACTGTTTGCCCCCAACGATTTGCGACTGATGGAGTTACTGAAGGTAACTGAAACTTTCAGTAACGCCATCAGGATGGAATTTGGTGTGGACAAATGTGCGGTCATGCATGTAAAACGAGGGGAGATTGTGGAATCTGTGGGAACCCAGCTCTCAGATTCCATAACTCTTCGATCCCTCTCAGCAACCGAAACCTATAAGTATTTGGGTATGTCGGAAGCGCTGGGCGTCAATGTTGCTGACATGAAGCAATCGTTGAAGGAGCGTTTCTTTGGCCACCTGAAAAAAGTACTTAATAGTCTTTTATCAGGTGGCAATAAGGTGCGTGCCTTCAACGGTTGGGTCATGCCGGTTTTGATGTACTCTTTCGGCATACTCAAATGGACTCAAACAGAACTAGACGCCTTGGATACGAAGGTCCGTAAATTGTTGACGGCGTATCAGATGCATCACCCATGTTCTTTGGTTATGAGACTGTATATCCCGCGGAAGTGTGGGGGTCGAGGCTTTTTAAATGCTAAGACTCTTCACAATCGCGAGATATGCAGCCTCAGGGAATATTTCCTAGGAACCGATGTGGGAATGCATCGAGATGTCGTCACGATGGACAAGGGCCTCACCCCGCTCTCCTTGGCTAAAGAGAACTGGCGCAAACCTCCAGTGCTTGACACTAACGATCGCAGGGAGGTATGGCAGAGTAAGGAGCTTCACGGACGCTTTTTCCGGGCCCTCCATGGGCCCGATGTAGACCTATCAGCGTCCGTAGCCTGGCTACGTTCCGGGGATCTATTCGGAGAAACTGAAGGTTTTGTCTGTGCAATAATGGATGAAGTTATGATGACGAATAACTACCGGAGATTTATTATGAAGGATGGCACGGTTGACATATGTCGGGCATGCCACCGTCTAGGCGAATCAATCCGTCACATTATCTCCGGGTGTTCTCGTCTAGCTAACGGAGAGTACCTGCATAGACACAACCTTGTAGCCAGGATTATCCATCAGCAACTTGCTCTAAAATACAACCTTGTGGAATCGGAAGTGCCTTACTATAGGTATGTGCCCGACCCAGTTCTCGATAATGGCTGTATCACGTTGTACTGGGATCAATCCATCATCATTGACAGGACTATTGTAGCCAATAAGCCTGATATAGTGGTGGTGGATCGATCAGAGCGGCGCGCAATGATTGTTGACATAACGGTCCCACATGATGAGAACCTCGTGAAAGCCGAGAAAGATAAACAAATCAAGTATCTTGACTTGGCTCGCGAGGTTGTTGACATGTGGGAAGTAGACTCAGCAATCATTGTGCCGATAGTCGTATCAGCCCATGGCTTAATTGCCAAGAGCCTCGATCAATACCTGAGGAGGCTCTCGTTAGGCAGCTGGATCAAGGGCTTGATTCAGAAAGCGGTACTCCTGGACACGGCTCGTATTGTTAGGAGGTTCCTCTCTCTGGAGCCCTGACCGCCGGTAGCTTGGACCCTGTTCCCGATACCGGTGGGCTACAATTTTTTGTATTTTTAAATGTTTTTTATATATTTTTTAATAAATATTTAAAAATGTAACAATTTTTTTTATAAATGAATAAAGGAAATAACAATAATATATTATTTAATTCAGGTAACAAAAGACCCATATCATTATATACGTTACAGACTAACATACATATTTATACGTACATAAACTACAAAAACATTTCATGAGCATTTTTTCTTTTTGACCTACAGATCCCAGACTTGGTCTTTGACCAACATTCAAAAGTCCAAACTCAAGGTCTGCCAACGTGCAATGGAGCACAGCATACTAGGCGTCAAACTAACCGACCGTATACGCAGCACCACACAGCGCTACGAATCACATTTTATTGACGATGCTCATGAAGCCGCTAAGCTGAAGTGGGACTGGACTGGCTACGTCTAACCACCCAATAAGCTATGGGCCAAAATAACTACTTTCTGGAGCCCTGAACGCGTCGCAACATGTAAAAACGTAGAAGATGGCGGCCTTTGTCCAGCAGTGGGACGTGGCAGGCTAACAGTATAATTATTTGATGACATAGACACGCTTTACGTACAACGAGTGCAAGCGTACTCGCGACGGGCATCTGTTTATAAGATCGCCCTACGTATGCGTCTATGTGTGCGTGCACCTGTTTTCGCTCGTTGTTTGAATCCGACATTCTGTTCTATCTGTTCTGTGACCGCACAATCCGAAATGCTTGTCACAAAGACATTATAAGCAATTATTTGGATCTTAGGCATTAATCTTAGGATTTGTCTAATACTACAAAAGATTAAGGGTCTGTTTAGTTGTTTGAGGGATCAAGTGGATTTTGGGATAATTGTTTATTGCATGAAATTAAATGAAGGTCCAAGGATAATCTTGGTTTAGTCGTGAGGAGATCGTGGCTTAATAAAAAAGGCCTAACGGGTCCATTCTCGAAAAAATAAGAAATTTGAAATGACAATGGGCAGGCCATGTATGCAGGATGACCAACGACAGATGGACTAAGAAACTGACCGAATGGGTACCAAGAGAAGGAAAAAGAAGTAGAGGCAGACCAAAAAAACTATAGGAGGACATATTTAGGGATAGATGTGGATCAGACTGGAGAAGACAGACTATGGACAGAGACTACTGGAGGAAGCTGGGGGAGGCCCACGCCAAAGAGGCGGCTTCCACAAATGAAATAAAGGAAAATATATAATAATTACTATTCTATAATAATGCATGGTGTCGTATAAGGCGACTAATGTCTGAGGCAGAACACCTTGCGCCTCCGTAGACCAGAGAATCGGCAGCAGTGTTTTCTGTTAGTCTTTCATCACTGCGATCTCCAATCCGCCTGCCAAGCGTGGAGATTACGGCAAATTCCTCCCATCATGGGAGAGGCTTATGTCCAGCAGTGGACGTTATGGGCTGTTGTTGTTGCATGAAAATGATATTTTTAAATTTTATTCAATAATGAAATTAAGTAATGTATGAAAATGGTATTTTATATTTTTTATTCGTTAATGAAATAAATTTATGTATGAAAGTGATCATTTATAAGTCTGTATTCAATAATGAAATTAATTTATGTACAAAAGTGATAATTTAAATTTTATTAATTAATGATATTAATTTAAAACTTAAATGCAAGTGTACTAAATATATTAATTAAATAAATTGTGATTATTTTGAAAGCTACGTTCAAATATGCAATTGTTAAATTGTAGTAGAATAAAGGCAATTTTTATTTTATTTTATTTTATTTAACGGGTTTATCTTCAAGTTTAGCGGTATTGGCAAGGTTTGTCCGTAGATGGGTGACCATTCACTACATACCGAGGTTCCTCCTTACCTCGTAAAAATGCATGTTGAGTCGTTGGTTCGTCTACCATTTGTAGATCTTTGACAGTCGTTAGAGGTAGTCATTGGTCAGAAAATATGACCAAGAGGTATTGTATTAACAGGTACTAACTGGACAAACTTAACTTTGCTGTTCGATCCCTAGAAACAGCTATTGCACCAACCGCAAATATTAAGTTTGTAATAGTAAAATGGTCTTTTTTTTTGTAAATAAACTACATATTTATGGTTTTCAGATTTTTTCCTTTATATGTGCTGTAAGACATTGCTTCTCCCCAAATTTCTGTGATTCTAGGTCAACGGGTTTTCGATCCAAAAACTAAAGGGTACTTCCAGTTGACCTAGAACTGTCTGTTTTGGTTAAAAGCAAGGCAGGTCTTACAGCACAAGAAAAGGGAAAAGTCCGGAAAATTTAAAAAAACATTGTACCTACTTACAGGTTTTCGCGAAAATCTAAATTTGCAAATATCTTTTTATGGTTTTTAACCTTGATTAATGGGGACTTTTATAGACCTCAGTATCTGGTATAAATTTCTTGCTTGCTTTACTTGCTAGGTGCACTGGTTCCTGAGAAAATCGGTGGTGACAGACGGACGAACAAAGGGCCAAGAAAGTAATCTTATAGGGGTTCCTTTTTAGGGTTCCGTACCCAAAGGGTAAAAACGGAACCCTATTACTAAGACTTGGCTGTCTGTCCGTCTGTCTGTCCGTCTGTCCGTCTGTCCATCTGTCCGTCTGTCCGTCTGTCTGTCACCAGGCTGTATCTCATGAACCGTGACAGCTAGACAGTTGAAATTTTCACGGATGATGTATTTCTGTTGCCGCTATAACAACAAATACTAAAAACAGAATAAAATTAATATTTAAGGGGGGCTCCCATACAACAAACGTGATTTTTTTGCCCTTTTTAGGGTTCCGTACCCAAAGGGTAAAAACGGAACCCTATTACTAAGACTTCGCTGTCTGTCCGTCTGTCCGTCCGTCTGTCCGTCTGTCCGTCTGTCCGTCTGTCCATCTGTCCGTCTGTCCGTCTGTCTGTCACCAGGCTGTATCTCATGAACCGTGATAGCTAGACAGTTGAAATTTTCACAGATGATGTATTTCTGTTGCCGCTATAACAACAAATACTAAAAACAGAATAAAATTAATATTTAAGGGGGGCTCCCATACAACAAACGTGATTTTTTAGCCGTTTTGTCTAATGTATAGATAATGGTACGGAACCCTTCGTGCGCGAGTCCGACTCGCACTTGGCCGGTTTTTTTGATAATAATTGTACGGAACCCTTCGTGTGCGAGTCCGACTCGCACTTGGCCGGTTTTTAACCTTTTGTGGTACGGAATCCTAAAAACAACAGAGAGAACAAGTGCCTTCCGGCTTCGTTATGGGTATTTCTATACCCATTATTTCAACGAAGACGTTAAACCTTTTGAAAAGATTGTTTTTGTGGTTGATTAGGGAGTTTTCCTAATTTTACATGAAGACAAGATACTTACTTCATCTGATATACTGTTGTAATATCTTTCACGTGTTTCGTCTTTAGGGAAGATTAGGTAAGGGAATTTATCTTTAAAGTATTGAGGTTTCTTTGAAGATTAAGATCTAATAATGAGATGAGACTACACATAATATAGATGGTCTGGTAATGGTCTAGTAATTATAAGCGCTTTTAATTAGCTTCCTGGGTTCGATTTCCGGATCGGGTAAAGTGTTACTAGATTCTTCCATCAGGGATTTCTTAGTAATAGCCAGGGAGTCTGAATTTGAGCCCGGTTTATGGCAATAGGATCACCCCTATCACATCGGCCTTTTAACATAATTGATGAAATGTGGGTGTACTATAAGATGCACCTCTGTCTAAACGTTCAGAGATTACATGCGTGATGTTATGTTATTTAAGACATAAAATTATCCGGAAAACGAACTGTAGTACCCGAAATATCTTCCAGATTAAGTTGAAGTGTCGGCCATCTTTGTCGAATGATCAATCATCGATGACACAAATGAGTTTCAAGAACTAAGACCTGAATTCTTTGGGACGCCGTCACCTCCTTCTGCGAAGCAGTTATGCTAGATAAGGAGGTGGAGGCGGAACGTGAGTGGGAGAGAACCTCCCGGTCGCCGCGGGAGACACCCCGGGTGTCGGGGGCCACCACGTGGCTCCCGGCCACCGTAGGCGCGGGCCTATAGACGGAGAGCTATGGGCTAGCTCGCCATCCGTCCGTCGCATGACGACATGCCGTGTTGACGGCGTGTTCGTGTTCCACGCGCGCCTCAAAGAGAGTAAGCAAAAGGAAGGGGTCCGCAAGGGCCGATGACTGCCGGGGCTGCAGGACTGTTCGTAAGAGATACCGTGGCCCCGGAACACAAAGGGCGATGAAGGAACATGGATGGGTTATAGTCAGTAAAAGTCTGACACTCCCTCCTACTCCACCCAGAGCGGGAGGAGTCATTTGATGACTTCCCATACGAAAAAAAGGCCTGAATTCTTGTCATGTTAACGGTCGGTCGCGCGTGATCGGGCGCGTACGAGTATACATTGTGTTCTATATAGCAACATACTGCGACGCTGACGTCAGCGGCGACCGACGGCCGTATTTTGTTCTCGCTAACGTCAAGACCGACCGTACGCGACTGACCGTCAGCGTGACAAGAATTCAGGTCTAAGAATGAAAATAAAGAAGGAAAGAAAAAGCATTTATTAGCCCGCACAGGACAATACACATAAAATAAAAAAACCGGCCAAGTGCGAGTCGGACTCGTGCACGAAGGGTACCGTACCATTATCTGTACATTAGACAAAACGGCAAAAAAATCACGTTTGTTGTATGGGAGCCCCCCTTAAATATTAATTTTATTCTGTTTTTAGTATTATATCGGCAACAGAAATACATCATCTGTGAAAATTTCAACTGTCAAGCTGTCACGGTTCATGAGATACAGCCTGGTGACAGACAGACGGACAGACAGCGAAGTCTTAGTAATAGGGTTCCGTTTTTACCCTTTGGGTACGGAACCCTAAAAAATGGTGAAATAAAAGACTATAATTTATATTGTTATAGCACTGTAGCGCTGTCTTGTTATACAGATCTTTGATAGTCGTTACAGGTAGTCAGTGGCCCGCAAGTCTGACAGCCAGTCTTACCAAGGGGTGTCGTATTAAATAGTACTAACTTGTTGTGGAGGTCAGATAGGCAGTCACTCCATGTAACGTGTAACTCCACTCCAAACTGAAAGCAGTCCCCAACATAGGGAAAAACTCGGCAAGTGATGATGATGACCTCTGCTAAGTCAGCAATGATTAAACCATATGACCTCTGAGTTAGTTTTGGCTGTTTCTTCTCAGCACCCCTAGCCATGTTACAAACGTTTCGTATCGATTCTTTTTCTACAATCGTAAACGCCTCGGCGTAAGCGGTTGTAGAAAGCGCTAAATTGGTAGCCAAGTTGACACGACTGACTCGATCGCTCGTTCTCTAATGTCTGTAGAAAAAACCTACACTTTAGTCTATGGTGTGCGTTCCTACCAAAGAGTTTAGCGATCAACATTGTAGAAACGATAACATTCTATTCTATCATTTTGAACGATGTAAACTTGTCTACGAATTTTTTCTACTGGCGTTAACGATTGTAGATTGTCAACATGGCTAGGGGTGCAGAGTATAGTCAGGTACGAAACACCGGCCCCATCTAGTTTTAAAAAATGACGTGTAAAAGTGTTTGCAAAAACCTACTTGCAAAATACTGCTACGCCAAAAAGGGACGGAAGATACCACACCTCTCTTTCCCCCTTCTCCGAACTTACCCAATATTATTGTTTTGAATTCATTAATTTGAGTGTTAGGGTAACATAATTGAGCGTAAATTGGCGCTGCGTTCAATCTCTCTTGTTTAACGCACGTAAATATTCTGCCGGGGTGGTTCTGTTCGTGTAATAATTTTATGTAGGTAAAATGGTGAATAATGTGAGGTAGACGCAGGTACTATAGGGGTGAAATTGTTTAATTTGTACTTTTAGGCTATAATGTATTATTTTAGTTTGTTTCCTGTTCGTAATCGACAACAACAACAACAACAGCCCATAACGTCCACTGCTGGACATAAGCCTCTCTCATGATGGGAGGAATTTGCCGTTATATCCACGCTTGGCACGCGGATTGGATATCGCAGTGATGAAAGACTAACAGAAAACGCTGCTGCCCATTCTCTGGTCTACGGAGGCGCAAGGTGTTCTGCCTCAGACATTAGTCGCGTTATACGACACCCGTGAGTGTAATGGGTTGATTCTATTCTACTCTGCCGGATACCACACGGCTGTTCGTATTCATTTTGTTGAATTTCAGGCAGTATGGAACGTCTAAAATCCTCTTCTAAGGGTATATTGCCTATCCGACTCAGGAGGTCCCTCAGATCTCTCTGCTTGCTCTTCACGATTTTGAACGATCCACGTGCTCCCGATTATCTAAAGACTTATTTCAAAGTGTTGGGCAGTTCTCATAGTCGTAACCTTCGTGCTTCAAAGAATCTACTTCTCCAAATTCCTTCACACCGTACAGGTTTTATGTCAAATTCTTACGCTATCTCTACTATAAAGCTCTGGAACGCGCTACCTTTTGGCATCAAAAAGGCTGAAAGCAAATTCACTTTCAAAAGAAAAGTTCGTACTTACTGTTTAAGTCAGACTAAATAGCTCTCAAATCGAAGTCGAGTCATAATAATTATTATTAGTTTTATCGCTATTTAATTTTTAATTTTTGTATTTGATAGATTATCTATTAGTTTATTTTATGTGTATATGTGTATTAGTATCAATATAAGTATATTAATTCTCGTTAACAATAAGTTAGTTTTTTAGACATTATTTTGTACCCTATCACTATGTTTTCTTATTTAACCCAAAGGTTGACTGGTAGAGAATGCCTTGTGGCATTAAGTCCGCCTATGTACCACTCTTGTACATGAAGTTTAAATAAATAAATAAATATATTTATTATCATATCTATCGCTACGATTATTTTAATATTTTTATCGCAGTCGTCCTTACCGCGTCTAGACCAATGTCTAGTGGTAGCTAACGTGACTACTGCGCATGAGGTATTAGGTTCAATTCCCAGATCCTGCAAAAGTGTTATTGAGTTTTTCCCATCAGGAATTTGTATTTAGAAAGTAAATAGCAAACATATAACTTCTTCGCACGCTCGTGTCCTCGAAAACGTGTTCTTTAAGCGATTCAAAAATGGTTATGGGTAGGTAGGGTATTAATTTACTAGTTATCTATTTATTTGTAACCATTTATGTATAGTATATTATGTTTGAAAGGCACTTCCCCCTCAAGGTTCATTGGAAGACCAGTCTCAGAAAGTATCAACTGTCTGGCATGAATGCTGAAATGGACCTTTTTGGCGCAGCCGTGAGGCACACAGCACATATTATGTTTTCCTCCTTATTTTGTATATTTTTATATTATTGTGTATGTGCTTTATTAGCTGACGTCAAATAAACATTTTTTCTTTCTTTCTTTCTTTCTTTCTTTCTTAGGAGTTAGTGGGTGTGAATTTGAAAAACTTACCAGTGAACTCCCGTCTACTGCCTCGCGCACCTCATGGGCCAGGCGGCGTTCACAGTCGTCCTAAATCCAGCTATGACTCACTTATTAGAAGAAAATACTTTCTCGCGCGGAGCACGTTATTTTACGAGTCCAAAACACGTGGACGTGCGGCGATACTGTAGCCCTTCGTAGACCAATCGGATTGCTAAGCGAGCAAGCCGACAAATTAATCAAATAACACACTTTTGGGGGTGAAACAAAAAGCAATTCATAATTCCTGAGACTAAATGTAGTAGGTAATGGTGCCGATTCCCTTGTTTACAGACTAAACCAAATTTAAGTTTAGTGCATCTTTTTCTTTCTATTTCATTAAGAAAAGGACAGAAGATAAATTTTAGTTATGTTCTGCCAAATTAATCAGCGCCATACAAGTTTTAGACGCGATTAAAAAGTTGACTACTAAAATTACATCAAATTACGTCAGGTGCTGACTAATTTGACAGAATTAAACTAATATTTATCTACTGTCCTTTTCATAATGAAATAGAAAGAAAAAGATGCATTCAACTTAAATTTAGTTTAGTTTGTGAACAAGGGAATCGGCAGTAATACCTAATATTAAAGAGAACGGTACGTAACAGGTAATTTTACTCCACTGAGAAAACTTGACAAAGTAACTTAATACAGGTTGTAAGGAACAGCCCTCTGCAAGCTAACAGGGTGCATTCAGCTCCTTATTTTAAATCATATTCCACCGGAATGGCTTGTTTTTTTTTTAAATTAAATTATTTGTAGGTACGCAGAACTACATAATTTATGTTATGAATATTGCTAAAAACAAGAAACTAACAAAGGATGTTGAAATACTCTAACTAACGAAACGTGAAATCAGCTGTTCACTTCGTTCTAGCTACAGAGTTCATCGTCGTCGCACTTGCCGTTCACTACGTGCGTTTTTCCATGGTAACGACACATTGCGTATGAGGAAATAAAAATAAATTAAATATAATAAAATAAATTATATACAACAACAACAGCTCATAACGTCCACTACTGGACATAAGCCTCTCCCATGATGGGAGGAATTTGCCGTAATCTCCACGCTTGGCAGGTGGATTGGAGATCGCAGTGATGAAAGACTAACAAAAAACGCTGCTGCCCATTCTCTGGTCTACGGAGGCGCAAGGTGTTCTGCCTCAGACATTAGTCGCCTTATACGACACCCGTGAGTGTAATGGGTTGGTTCTATTCTACTCTGCCGGATACCACACGGCTAAATAAATTATATAAATTATATAATTAATTAATATTATTTATTATTTATATAATTAATTATAATAAAAATTTACTAAATACAATAAATTTAAAATTGATATATAAAATATTGTTTATAAATCATTCAAACAGATAGACCTACTATCCAAACAAAAATTGGGCTCGAAATAAAAATTGAAGCTTTCAGCTTTCAGTAAATAAAAATGATTGATTATTTCTCGTTCAAATACAGAGACGACGGTTTAAAAAATATCGGCGTGGACACCAATATTTAGTTTTCATATTGATTTCATGGTTTATTTACTAGGCGATCGCCACGTGTTTCTGCTAGAACCAATATGATTATGAGTTCAGGCATTTTTCTTAATAGATCTGCTTGCATGCTTAAAATGAGATGAATCTGTCTAGCCTTTTCCCAAACTACTTTGGACTCGGTTTCTAGTCTAAACGTGATGCAGTCGCTCCACGTAAAATACTGGTCTTTAACCAGTATTTTACGTGGAGCGATCTGACCACCACATCCCAGTTAATGGGCAACTCGGTACCCCTTGATAAGACAGATTCATCATCATCTGCCTAGCCTTTTCCCAACTATGGAGGAGTTGGCTTCCAGTCTAAGCGGATGCAGCTGAATACCAGTATTTTACATGGACCGACTACCTATCTGACCTCCACTACCCAGTTAGCCAAAAGATTTTGTTGTATGGTCCAAAGAATTGTCTAAGCGACTACTTTGATGACAGCTCTTTGACATAATGATATTTGTATATGTTGGGTTGTTCAGGATTTATTTCACTAAGCTCGAGCTTATGTGGGCAGAAGACGGGATTCATGCTATGAAAACACACTGGATGCGATTCACTATTTTATTTCACATTGCACGGTTCGGCATGGTAGTTTCCATGGAGAAGAACCGGCAAGAAACTCCATGGTTAGTTACTCTTTTCAAACAGATACACTGAGTCTAACAAATTACTTGACATTACACTTAGACATATTAACACTGGGCACAATGATTCGGGTACAGTTTCAAGACTTCTTAACTGCGCTGCGATCAGACATAGAATGTCCGCCTTGGCGCGTGTTGTTCACAAGAGGGCTCTGTAGAAGCCGCCATGGTGGGGTAGACTGACAAGTAGGTCACGTGATGTCACCACTGGCGCAGTACTACGTAGTCGACGATGACGACTACAACAGCGACATGAGCACCGAAGACACGCTGGCCCTCGACCACGACCTCCAGTCGGAAGTCAGGGCCCAGCGCCGACCAAGAAGCTCCGACGGCGAGGCCGCTGAAGAGGCCAAGCGAGTGTGCACAGAATCGCCCACCTTCGCTGAAGCGGCCCGTCGCCAGCCCACCGGACTTGACACCGCACGTACAGTGCCACCGTCCGCCGCAGCCCCGGCACAGGGCGCTAGCGCCACCTCGACTGCAGAAGGCGGCAAGAAAGAGAAGAAGAGGTCACGCTACCCTCCGCTCTTCGTGGAGAAGCTACCCGGCTGGGCCGCCCACTTTAGGGCACTCAGTATAAAGTTGGGCCGTCAGGTTCCTCCCTGAGAGCGAGGACGAGTACAGGGTGGTCCAAAGCTATCTGAAGGACCTGGAGAAGTTGGACGGCACCAGCTGGTTCGCTTACTCATTGAGGGCGGATCGTAGCCTAAAGGTGGCCATACGGGGACTGCCGGCGGACACGGACCCAGCCGACATCTCTGAGGAGCTCAGCCTACTGGGGTATGAGCCGGAGTACGTGCGTAATATTAACGCACGCGGAGGACGATCCGGCTGCATATTCCATGTAGTACTGAAGAGGCAGATGGACATCCGTAGGATCTACGAGATTGACACGCTCATGTGCATGCGAGGCATCCGCATCGAAGCGTGGAGGAGCAAACGTGGGCCCGCACAATGCCACAGATGCCAGAAGTTCCGGCACAGCTCGCACCAGTGCCACCGCCCGCTCGCCTGCGTGAGGTGCGGCGAGGCACACGTCGCGCGCGACTGCCCGCGCCCCAAAGAAGAGCCGGCCACCTGCGCCAACTGCACAGGCGACCATCCGGCCTGCAGCACCAGGTGTCCGGTTTTCAAGAAGGAAGCCGCCAACAAGCGGGCGGGCACTGTCGCCATCATAGCGAGCCAGCGCCGGCCCAGAGAGGGACCACCAGCCAACGTGGAGGACCACGAAGCCCCCAGCACCACATTGATGGCGGCAGCTAACGGGCCCACCACGGATGCCACTGCCTCGAGGCGGAAAAAGAAGAAGCGCGGGGGAAAGAAGAGGGGGAAGAAGACCCAGCCCCCAGCCCCCCGCGACCCAAACAACAGAGGGCGCTGTCCCTGTCGCGGCGCAGGCGCAGCCCGCTGCCATACCTCAAGGAAAAAACATCAACAAACGTGATTCCTACTGTTGCCGCTGCTGGCGCTAGTGAGCCGAGGAAGGGGAAGCGGGAGGAGAAGTCCGCTCCCCCCGCAAGCGCGGCCCCGGCCGCCGCTTTACCTAAGACAAGGCCACCTCAGCGACAACAACAGCAACAACAACAACAACAACAACAGAAACAACAACACCCAGCTGGCGCTCGCGAGCAGCGGCAGCACACGTAACCTCAGAGTGGACACAACCAAAAGGAAGTCACGACCTGCACCATCAAGCTCCTTATGGACCTCATAAAGGCCATAAGACAGGGACAGGACGCGGGCGCCGTAATCCTCGACGGACTGACAGAGTTACTCACTATCTACAATGTCTAGTTCGTTGAGGATACTGCACTGGAATGCCCGCGGCCTTAGGAAAAAGGCTGCCCCATTCCGCCTCCTCCTCAGGGACCAACGGATTGACGTGGCGCTCATAGATGAAACACTCCTGGGGCCTGCGGACAAGATCAGGTTCCCGGGATACTTCATCTATAGGAAGGATGAGATGTCGCCGCTCGGCATCATATACCGCGGACTGGCGGTGCTGGTCAGCCGGAGGGTCGTCCACCAGCCGCTCCAGGAGATTACCCCAACGACCTTCCAGGCGTTGGGAGTCCAACTTCATGTCGCCGGCAAGGACATGAACATCTACGCAACCTACCACCCACCTGGCACCAACTTCAGCCTCGCGGAGCTGAGGAGCATCCTGCAGTCGCCGAACCCGACACTCCTTGCCGGCGACTTCAACATCAAGCATCCGGCCTGGAACAGCCGGACACACAACGCCTGGGGCGGACGACTCCTCGCGGACGCGGAGGCCCACGGGTACACGGTGTCCGGCCCAGACACACCAACCCACTACCCCGACAACCAGGCGCGCGCTCCAGACGTGCTGGACATCGTCATCCACAAGGGCCTTGGCTGCCAGCTCACCCAACAGGTGATAGACGACGAGCTACAATCGGACCATCAACCTGTACTCGTCGTCCTATCGGAGATGCCGACAAGACTCTCTCCTCCTGCGCCACGTCGCATCACGGACTGGGACGTTTTCAAAGAAAAGCTGGAGACCACCACACCCACTTGGCCCTGCGAGACCGCCGCAGACGTTGAGAGGCTTGCGGAAAAGGTCACCGCCTGCATCCAGCGCGCCTTAGAAGAGGCGACAACAACAATGCCGACGCCGCCGGGGGGGATTGTTTAAAAGCCCCTCCCCGCCCACATCAAGCACCTAGTCGCCCAGAGGAGGCGCCTACGCAGGCGGTGGCAGGACACAGGATGCCCCACCATGAAGCGTGACCTCAACCGTCTAGCGGAGAAGGTCAGGGTCAAGCTACAAGAGTTCAACACCGCGGGCTGGGAGGAACGCATCGACGCCGCCGAGGGAGACTGGCCGTCGATTCACAAGTTGTGCAGGTCACTCACGAACACCCCGGCCCCGGTACGTTCACTTCGCCACAGCGACGGGGCGCCCAGATATGTTGCAGCAGATCGCGCAGAGATCTTCGCTGAGCACCTGGAGCGTCAGTTCCAGCCAAACCCAACCACCGACACCGAGCACATCGCAGCAGTCGAGAGGCACCTTGGAGAGTACTTCGCCTCGCCGGTAGCTCACGATGAAGACCCAGTATTCTTCTCGCCTTGTGCAGTCAGACGCGCCATCCTGAGAACAAAGCCGAAGAAGGCTCCGGGGGCGGACAAAATAACCAACACCGCGCTGCGCCACCTGCCGTACAGAACGGTAGCGGCGCTAGCGCGCTTGTTCACGGGAATATTACGCACCGGGGTTTTCCCGGCTGCGTGGAAGGAGGGGCGCGTCATCATGCTGCCCAAGCCTCACAAGGATGTCCTGAAGCCGGAGAGCTACCGGCCCATCACACTCCTATCCAGCATCTCCAAGGTGTTTGAACAGCTCCTGCTGCGACACCTTCAACACCACGTGAAGCCACGCCCCGAGCAGTTTGGGTTTCGCTCGGAACATTCAACGACGCTCCAGCTGTCGAGGGTACTGCACCTGCTCACGGCGGCGCTGAACAAGAAGGAGCGGGCAGTTGCAGTATTCCTCGACATGGAAAAAGCGTTTGACAGAGTGTGGCACACACACAGAGTGACACACAGAGTGTGTACAAACTGTCAATGACAGACGCGCCTCGTCGACTGCTTCAGGTCGTCTCCTCTTTTCTTTCAGACAGGACTTTCAGGGTGGTGGTGGACGGTGCAATTTCAAGCGCCCGTCGCATCGCAGCTGGAGTGCCGCAGGGCAGCTGTGTCTCCCCGTGGTGCTACTCATGCTTCACCGACGACATCCCCACTACACCGGACACCACGCTCGCGCTGTACGCCGATGACGCCGCGTACCTCTCCACCTCGCTCAACGTGCACCACGCGGCCGTCAAGATGCAGCGCGTGCTAGATCTCTTGCCAGAATGGCTGTCAAAATGGAGGTTGTCGGTGAATGTGGGTAAAACACAGGCACTGACTGTCGGCGGCTGCAAGAAGCCACCACCCTTGAAACTGCAGGGAGCCGACGTCGAGTGGCATGGTGAGGCCAAGTACCTGGGAGTCACCATCGACAGTCGGCTCTCCATGGCGCCACACGTCCGCACGGTCGTCGCAAGATGCAGGAGCGCCCGCTTCCTGCTGCACCCAGTGCTCTCTTCCCGCCTCCCGCTGCGTGCCAAGCTGGGCGTGTACAAAACGTACATCCGCCCACTGCTCACGTACGCCGCCCCAGCCTGGCTCGCCCTCACGAGCGAGACGAGCAGAAAAACCCTCGAAGCCCAGCAGAACATCACTCTAAGGAAGATCGTCGCCGCCCCTCGCTACGTGAGGAACACAGTCGTCAAGCGGGACCTCAACATAGAGAGCCTGGAGGACTTCAGCCGGCGCCTCGCGTCCAACATGTTCGCGCGCGCCGACGCCTCTACCTGGCCCCATATCACTCAGATAGCGCCATGGCACACGCGCCCGCCTGACGCGGGGTGCCCCCCGCGCTACCCCAGGCGCCTACCACGCGACCTCGTGACGGACGTGTGACGTCACCCCACCGGATTGACCACCGAGTATGTCGCTTCACCTACACGCGACATACTCAAACAAATAGACTCCACACACATTACTCACACATCGGTGAAACGCCGCGTTCTAAGACTCACGCGATGGATAGCGACGCGGGCTCGCTATCTACTCGCTAACATGAGCGGTGTACACAACACAATACCGCTCAAACATACATACATGGCCCCTTAGCCCGGAGCGCATCGGCTAGCTTCGATAACGTTGTGGGCGGGGGCCCATCGCCCGGTAGGGGCAGCCTCAGTAGCCTCTGGCTGGTCATCACTCGCTGGGCTTCTCCCGGGGCACCGGGAGTTCCACCTAGCGGTGACAGACCGCCGAGGCGGCGTGAAGATACGGTTAGCACCGTGGCGCCTCTACCGACACAAAATGACACTAACTCACAGGCGAGCGGCGCAAGCGCGCTCGCCATTGGCCGAGGCCTATACGGCCAACCCACTGAAGGTACCCGTACGTCTACGGGTACAGATGATGCCGCGGGACAAAGGGCACTGCCCATACCCCGCCAGCCGCAGCCCACTACTGGGCAGCAGCGAGTTCTCCGGTGGCCACTGGCGCGCTTTCGATACATTCGCCCGTCCGTACTCTTTAACTTTTTATGTCATAATATTACTTTGCATAACAGCGGATAGCATAAACTTCATTTCGCAGAAAATCGTTTGGCATTTTGTAAGGCAGAATCATCTTTAGGCATAAATTTCATATGCATAAGAATTAAAAGTAGAACCATCTTAGCGCAGAAAGTTCACAGCCAGAATCATCTTTTGGCATAAATTTTATATCGGTAGTCACTAAAAGCAGAACTATCATATCTCAGAAAGTTTACAGTTAGAATCATCTTTTAGCATACATTTCTTATGCATAACAACGGAAAGACTCATCTATCACATCCACATCACAGAAAATTCACACATGTGAACATGTGGTTTTTATTTTCCTGTAAGCAGGAGACAAACATGCAAACAAGCATACATCTTGCATGCAGCAAGCATGCAGTATGCAAACAAGCATGCAGTATGCAAACAAGCATGCAGTATGCAAACAAGCATGCAGTATGCAAACCAGCATACAATATGCAAACATGCACACCAGCATACACCATTCATGCAGCAAGCATGTAGCGTGCAAGCAAGCATGCAGCATGCAAGCAAGCATGCAACATGCAGCAGGCATGGTTTCTGTCACGGCTCCGGTGCTGCGGGGCTCCGGCGGTCCCACGCGAGCTTATCGTCGCAGACGTGTTTAACGCTCACCACCGCAGCTTCGGCTTGCTGGCCGGCTTGGCCGGCCAGCCTCAGCAGCGGCGGCGAGTGTTACAACCACCTGCTCCTCAACTCGCGGGCCGCCTCGCCCCTCCGCGCCTACGCGATTTTAAATTACACTCTAGGGGTAGGGCAGACAAGACTACGTAAAGTCGGTTTTGGAGCGATTCGTTTCTGTCACTAACTTTTGTAGCCTATCATATTACTTTTTAAGACAATATTTAAATGTTTGGTTAAAAATGCTATTTTATAGAATAATGCCAAATACAATTATTCCAAATGAAATTCTGCCATCTTCGTAATATGCCAAGTGAAATTGTGCGAAATTTGAACATTGCCAAAGGTAATTATGCCTAATAAAATTCTGCCATCTTAAAAGTATGCCATTGTAAATTCGGAAATACAAACATTCGGCTAAACAATAACTATATTAAATAATTTTTATGCCTTAAAAATATTCGTCTAAAAAAGATTATGCCAAGTGAAAATAAATTTCGGAGTATCAAGATTCTGCCAGATAGAAGGAACCCCTCTAACAGTTCTTCTGCTACACAATATCAATTTTAAACATTTTTCGTAACAGTAACTTATTGACATCATGACTATTTTTAATAATTGACATTATCGTATTTAATTTAATATTGAGCACAAACTTAACAATTATTCTGTTGTACACAAACTAAACTTAATTTAGGATCAATTTTAAACATTTTTCGTAACAGTAACTTATTGTCATCATGACTATTTTTAATTATTGACATTATCGTATTTAATTTAATATTGAGCACAAACTAAACAATTATTCTGTTGTGCACAAACTAAACTTAATTTAGGATATTGCTATCTTTTACTAAAAGGCAGTGCGAGAAAAGGTCGGCTATAGCTATGAACTAAGTTAAAAATGTCTAACTAGTTTATGCCTTGCGCTTCACCGTGTTTTTAGTCGACATGTTTTTACGTGCACCCTTCATTTTTATGGAAATATTAGTTCCAACTAAATTTGACAGCTCTAAATTACGTCCGTCTCTTTCTCGTTTTATTAGAGAAAAAAAGATAGCAATAGCCTTAATTAAGTTTAATTTGTGCACAACAGAATCGACACCTATGCCTGATATTACCTATGCATTTTATTAAAATTAATATTGATTCTGCTAATTAAACTTTGACTTCTTTATAATATTACTACCTTTAGATTAATATTTAGTACTTATTTGGCAAAATTTGTACGCCAAATGGCAAAACATAGATAAACTTTAATACACACATCAACACGGTCTAGGGATATTTCATACTCAATTAAATAACTCGAAAAGTACTGGCCGCATTGGAATCTTTTATACACCGATTTGTTTGTAATTTATCTCAGACTAATTCCAAATTCAAATTTTTGAAAATTCTTTTGTTTCGGTGGCATAAAAATGTCTTGATGTATAGGAGAGGGAATTTTCATTTGTGCGAAATTTAGAAAACAATACGAATTACGTTTAGTTACAGTTTTTTTTCATTTTTAAACGAAAGATAAAGTTAAAATTGAGGTATTGTAGCCATGCAACGCCGACATTTGACGAGGGTGGAGATGTTACGAGCTGTGGGAATTTTTATTATTTATTTATTAAAACTTTATGCACTTATAGTACAAAAGCGGACTTAATGCCTTGGGCATTTTCTACCAGTCTACCTTAGGGTGATGCAGAGACAAAACAGTAGGTGCAATAGTACTAACCGAACATTTCAGAATAAAATATAATAATAAATACTTAAATACATACATACAACAAAATATACAAAGTGAAGAAAGATAAAAAATACAAAACAACAGATAGAGAAAAACAACAAATCAATTGTAGGACGAATCTGCCAACTTCTTGAGTAGGTGTTCACGAGCTTTGACCTTAAATGTGAATGGGAATGCTGGAAGCTGGATCTGTTCAGCGTAATGTTGCTGAGGCCATATGGACCCATCAAAATGTTATTTCAAGATTGTGGACACGCTATCATGCAGCAGGTGAAGTAGCGGAGAGGCACCGGGGGCCAAGTCGCATCACTACCCCCAGACAAGACCGATTTTTGCAAATTACTGCGCGAGCACAACCAAATGCAACGGCGACTCAATTGGTCCAAAGGCTGCGAGTGGAACACCAAGTGCTTGAGTTGTGAGTGACCAAACTGTAAGAAGGCGACTGCATGAAAGCAATCTACGCTCTCGTAGACCACTCCGGGTCCCACCTTTATGGAGAGGCAATCGTGGACGACGATTAGAATGGGTTCGGAACCACGTGGACTGGGGCCGTGACCAATGGCCCAATGTGCTGTTCACGGATGAATCCAGGTTCGGCTTCCATCCAGATTCACGAAGGACGCGTGTTTGGCGAGTTCCTGGATGATGGAGCCGTCTCCAGAACCCTCAGGAAGTTCACCCATACCAAGGAGGAACAATTATGGTTTGGGCAGGAATTCGTCTTGGAAGACGGACGGATCTCGTTTGGGTGCGGGGCAATATGACGGCAGAACGATACGTCCAACAGGTGCTGGGGCCCGTAATCTTGCCCCACAGAACACAAATGGGGCAAGATTTCCTGCTCATGCACGACAATGCCCGGGCACACACGGCGAGAACGGTAGCAGCTTGGTTACATACACATAATGTTAGGGCCTTAGACTGGCCTGCTCAATCGCCAGATCTAAATCCCATTGAGCATGCGTGGGATATGCTGCAAAGAAGAGCTCTGAAGGAAGTTCCTGAAAATCTGGCTACAGAAGATCAACTTTTTGCGCACCTCAGAAGGACATGGGACAATATTCCGCAGCAAGACATTGACAACCTTGTTCTGAGCATGCCGAATCGTTGCCGATGTGTTATGAACATCATGGGCGCTTTCTCAGACTACTAACTTCAAGTTTATAAACACAAATTAAATGATTTTTCTATTTTTTTCAGTTTTTACTCACAAATTAAAAGTTCATTCATATACGGTTTCCGTCTATGCTTCATTTTTTTTCCATAAAATCCTGAAATTTTAATCTATACCTTAACCATTATTAAAAAATGGTAGAATATTAAATAACGTATCTTTTAAATATATACATGTCATATAAATAATTAACACATTGATAGTAATTCGCTTTTTTTAAAATATCCCTAGACCGTGTTGATGTGTGTATGTATTGTACCGTCCTGAACACTGTAAGTTGTAACCTGTGTTTACAAAAGAAGACTATTGATTGATTGATTAGTACTGGATAATACGATATCCCTTGATAAGAGTGATTGTCAGTCTTTTTGGGCCACTGACTACCTGTAACGACTGTCAAAGATCCACAAATAATAGCCGGAACCAACGGCTTAACGATAATATTGTTAAGACTACACTACATCAGCCCATAACGTCCACTGCTGGACGTAAGCCTCTCCCATGATGGGAGGAATTTATCGTAATCTCCACGCTTGGCAGGCGGATTGGAGATCGCAGTGATGAAAGACTAACAGAAAACGCTGCTGCCCATTCTCTGGTCTACGGAGGAGCAAGGTGTTCTGCCTCAGACATTAGTCGCCTTATACGACACCCGTCAGTGTAGTGGAATGGTTCTATTCTACTCTGCCGGATACCACACGGCTACGGCTGTTAAGACAGATTGTTAATTTATAATTCACCAACATTTAGCCAGTTTTGTTTTTTGAAAGCATTGAAAAGAAAAGCCGGAAAGACTGATGAGCGAGAGGTCCTGGGTTCAATTCCTGGGTCGAGCAAACTGTTTTTGGATTTTGCCTTTAGGAATTTCTCAGTAGCTGCCACGGAGTCTGTATCTATGCCCGGTTGATGGCAATAGGCTCGCCCCAAATGACATGAGACCTTAACAAAATTCGCAAAATTTTGGTGAACTTATTAGCTACACCTCTGACTAAACCTTCGGGGATTACAATCGTGATGTTATGTTACGTCAAAAGAAAAACTCGTGGTTTGTAATAAAATTTTACTTGAAAACATCATGGCTCAGTTAAAATCTATTACATAAGAATCGAAATGAACTCACAAAAGCCTTATCATTATCCTTAATGTAAATAAAGGGTGTAAAGCACCTCTTAACGAAGCCGAAAGACACTTGTTCTCCCTGTCATTGCGATCATTTTTTAGTTTTACACCATACCTAGGAACCTTCTAGTTACGGAGATATCGGGGGTCAAAGTTCTAACTTTTTGACAAGATTTTTTTTAATACAAGTTTTTAATGGAAGATTTTTACTTTAAACACCTTTACGACCTCCGCACTATTCAATCCAACCATCAGCACAATGTTTTGAGTGCGTTACATTGAGTTTTACCACAAAACATGATTTTTCACCCCAAAAAAAAAGTCGTTTCCCAGCAATAATTTTTGCGTAACATTACTTAGTTTAATGTACAGAATGCTTGGTTGACGGCTTCGTGATGAGGTGGTTTAAACCCCGTATAACATAATTAGGTTAATGAGCCACGGTATAAGAGTAGCTCTCATTACTTTCAAAGGATTCAAGAAAACCAAAACAAATGCTTAAATATTATTATTCTGTCGGAATTTCAACTCTCGACTCTGAGCTGAGCTTTGAAAATCCAGCAACTGCACCATTTTATTTGAGCATTCGTTTAAGTGTCGCTTAGTGTTACTGAATATGGGGTTCAGAAACGGTTTCGCTATAGGCGTTTAGGAGCTCAAAGAACGTGGCGTTTGATGTTATAAGAAGAGAAATATTGAAATTGGGGAAATAAGAGGTAGGATTGTTTAATAATGGCTTAATAACACACCTTGCATTTGGATAAGAAACATTGGGTGATAACAGAAATGCTTGCTTAGACAGCTCAGCACTAATACATGGTAATAATCTCGCCTAAAGGACAAAGGAGAAAAATGTTAAAATAACGAATCAGCATCATCGTCATCAGCCCATTAATGTTCCCACTGCTGGGACACAGGCCTCCTCTCTATGAGGGGGAATGGGTTATAATCCACTACGTGGGCCCAGTGCGGATTGGTAGATGCCACATGTCTTCGAATTTTTTGGTTCTAGGACATGCTGGTTTTCTCACGATGTTTTGGTATAAACAATTATTACTTGTTTGCTTCATTATTATTCTTTATTGCACACAAAATTAAATGATAATACACTCAAAATTACAACAAATAGCTTAATTATGAACAACGGCGGGCTTAACCCAGAATTGGGTTTCATCATCAAACTGAAAGCATTTTATTTCAATTAGACCATTACAGGCACTTTTAAATGTCAGAAAAACAAAAAGACAGAGCTACAGTCACAAGGCATGATAACTTGTGAAAGTAACTGTAGTTGCCCATTCCAAAGTGTAGATCTCTAAAAATCGTCACCACTTTATCAAAGTCCTGCCTTAATCCTAATTTATTTGGGATCGTCGCAGCACGTCTTCTTCTTTCATTCTTCTCTATTACTCGTCACCTCAGCAGTCACCCGCTATCTAGCTATATCATCCTTCGAACAGTCTCTCCATCGTTTCTTTTGTCTTCCTCTGCTTATATTTTATGCCGTGACGCTCAGACCGTACAATTTGACCAAAAATCCGAACGATATAATATAACGATCGACGAACTTTTTTGGTATAAATATTTACAATATCTAATAAATAAATCTATATAACGATAATAATAGATATATTATAATAGAACGATATAATATTATAACGATAATAATAGATACGATATAATATAACGATAATAATAGCCCATTCCCTCTCATAGAGAGGAGGCCTGTGTCCCAGCAGTGGGAACATTAAAATAATAAATAAATAATAAATAAATATTGCTGGACATTACACACAGCGCCATCTAGTGCCACACTAAGCAACGAGGCTTGTGTCGTGGACACTAGATAGTTGATATACTACATAGATACTTTTTTGTTTGTAAATACATACTTATTATACATGTCGGGATTGTCAGGACTTTATTTCATTAGGCTCGAGCTTATGTGGGCAGAAGACGGGTTTCGTGCTAATGAAAACACACTGGATGCGATACACTATTTTATTTCACATTGCTCGGTTCGGCGTGGTAGTTTCCATGGAGAAGAACCGGCAAGAAACTCCATGGTTACTCTTTTCAAACAAATACACTGAGTCTAACAAATTACTTGACATTACACTTTGACACATTAACACTGGGCACAATGATTCGGGTACAGTTTCAAGACTTCTTAACTCCGCTGCGATTAGACATAGAATGTCCGCCTCTCCGCGTGTTGTTAACATCAGGACTCTGTAGAAGCCGCCATGGTGGGGTAGACTGGTAAGTAGGTCGCGTGATGTCATCACTGGCGCGCTTTCGATACGTTCGCCCGTCCGTACTCATGACCATATCCGACACGGCCATCCTGCCTTCACACGTCCTCGTGTGATGGTAACCCTGCAAACAAATAGTCCACGACAGAATTTTGTTCCACTCGGTCACTCCTGACCAAACTCTAGATTCATCGGGTCTCAGCCTATTGCCCTCAACTGGGCACAAATCCAAACTCCATGGCTGTTACTGAGAAATTCCCGATGGAAAAACCCAATAACACTTTGCCAGACCCGGGAATCGAACCCAGAACCTTCAGACACACTTGCGACCACTAGACCAACGAGACAGTCGACTAATTCAAACACGGTTAAATTGGGAATACTCTAAAATAGATCAACCCCCTGGTCCGGCAATTCTCTTTTTGCCCTTCAGGTGTGTTCCTTCAGATAAACTGGACCGAACTTAGCTAGGCCGAACAAGTATCGTTCCTTTAGCTTTCAATTTTCATGGTCCGGTCAACTTCTGACCCTACAAGATCAACCCCCTGGTCCGGCAATTCCTTTTTTTGCCCTTCAGGTGTGTCCCTTCAGTTAAACTGGACCGGACTTAGCTAGGCCGAACAAGTATCGTTCCTTTAGCTTTCAATTTTCTTGGTCCGGTCAACTCCTGACCCTACAAGATCAACCCATGGGCCATGTACCATAGTCGTTCGAATCAACCTTTAAAACTCTACTGCTTTAAAAACTGCCAAGCTTACAGAAACCTTCAAGTAAAACCTCTAACGCCACGGCACTCCAGCCGACCAGCAATCGCATTGCTCTCACATCCATCAAATGGATCTGCCATGTGCATCACCCAGTGACTACACACTACGGTCTTTCTAGACCCCGACCTCCGCCAGAGCTAAACACGCATCGCGCCCCACGGATCACGACTACATAATAACTACTAGTACGGTCATTCACACTACTATAACCGAAAGGGTACTAAAACAGTGGTACACAACGTATGCAACGCACACACTACGCATGTAACGCACACACTACGCATGTAACGCTTACACTACGCAAGCTACGCATGGACTACGTATGCAACGCACACTACGCAAGCTACGCATGGACTACGTATGTATCTCATACACTACGCATCCACTACGCACGCACTACGTATGCACTACGTCTACACTACGCATCCACTGCGCACGCACTACGTATGCACTACGTTTACACTACGTTTACACTACGTATGCACTACGTTTACTCTACGTATGCACACCATTAAAGCTCCTCGCCCTACAGGTGCCACACAGGCTTACAAGTGCCATATAGGCTCAGGTTGCCACACAGGCTGCTACCGCATAAGCTTGCTCAACATCATCAAAATCCTTATCAACATAGACTGGTACGAGACCCACTGGCATCTTTCTTAGCCTACCCTGTACATATTTTTAGGCACTCTAATAATTCAAAGCTTTCAGTTTTTAAAGATGATCGTTATCAAAATGTGTGGAAGCACTTCCCTACCGGTATTTTCTTCAATTGAACGTGATTCGTGAGTTCGTGAGCATACTCATACTGGCAATCACAATTTAATGATAGGAAAGTGTATCTGACGTTCGAATAATAAACTCGTCAGAAAATTAGACTGTCACTCTACACGTCAATCTACGCGTCACTACGCGTCGCTACACGTCGCTTCACGTCGCTACGCGTCACTACGCGTCACTACGCGTCACTACGCGTCACTACGCGTCACTACGTGTCACTACGCGTCACTACGCGTCACTACGCGTCACTACGCGTCACTACGCGTCACTACGCGTCACTACGCGTCACTACGCGTCACTACGCGTCACTACGCGTCACTACGCGTCACACTACGCGTGTCTCTACGCGTGTCTCTACGCGAGACTCTACGCGTGTCTCTACACGAGTCTCTACACGAGCAAAACTCAATTGCCAGTCCATCGGCAAGTCATAACGTTAAATGTGAACCCATCGTCAGAAGCTAACCATCTCAGCCGCGTAAGTGCTACTCCTCGCAAAGAGTATACTGCACATAAAAAGCAGTCAACGTGCACCTCTTACATGCGCTTCTGATGCGGCCACAACAATACCCAATTCATCGGGTATGCTTTCAGTCCATCGAAAGCATTGTACTTGTAAACAGTGAATCCATTAAAATCAAAACAATTAAAATCATCATAGTTAGTTTAGTTTAGAAAATGAGATTATAAGAAAACTCTTACTATGCTGGTACTCAAAATGTTAAGTGGACTACTTGATACTTAACTAGTCTCGTCAGCGTTATCATTTTCGTCATGGCTAGTCTCGTCATTGTCACCTACGTGCATGTCAACGTCAGTTACTTTTCGCAGTCTGTCATAATTGGAACTTTCAACTATATTGCGCGATGCCTGCTCTCTCATTGCAAAAGGTCCGATCAACATTAGAAAAGGTCCGATCAAAAAGTTACAACACAGGAATTCTAACAATAAATTCTGGTTCTCTTTACCATAACTCTTGGCAATGCAAACTCAACTCATAAAACTTTCATAAGCGCTCTGTGCACCATCACAGACAGAAATCGCACCAACGATTCCCTACAGACCCATCGCCATCATGTCACTCATGAGGTGCGGTCTAACAGACCCATCGCCACGTGTTACTCACGAGATGCGGTCTAACTCATAACAGACCCATCACCATCATGTTACTCATGAGGTGCGGTCTAACAGTTTTGAGTATGAGTGTACAAGCCTTTCTTAATCAGATTGGGTTTCACTATCACTGTCATCAACTACGACATCTAATTCCTGAGGAACTTTGTGATCGGGGATCTTTCTCACACAGGCTAAAATCTTCGAATTACCATTTACTGAACCTTGAACTACACCAGTTATAGTAACGATTGGATAAATATGCTCACTCTTAGGCAGACTAAACAGAATTGGCACTCTCCTCCAGAGTCATAACAAAATGAAAACGACTCACCAAAGTACTTTCATATTCCGGCTTGACGATGAAAAGGTCGACTCGCTTTTCCACCAGTACAGCAGCACTGGACCAGCGCTGGCCTGCTATGCAGTGCAGTGACTGGCGATGTGGCCCGGCGTGCCACACTTGAAGCACACCAGTGAGCTGCTGCTGGCCTGCGGTCGCTGCCCAATGCCTGTAGCAGCCGGCACAGGCAACAGCTTCTTAATGGCAGTCGTCCGAAAATCCTCTTGTTTGTCACTACTCACGTAAATGACGTACGACGTACACGAATTTGGCACTGAACAATTCTTTAAACGGGTCCACAACACTTTCTTGCTATTCACTTTGTTCTGCATTTTAAAAAGTAACCGTCACTGATTGTCATTAACACTAAAAATCGGCGTGTATCCCGTTTTTTCACATGGTAAATAACACTTGTTAACTGTCTGCTTTATTTCGGCGCTGTTGCAAGCACCATGATCACGGATAAACCAAAATTATTGCGGGTGTGTGACTATGACCACACTAATCGGTCTATCCTCTTTCTTGTCCGTTTTTTTTATGCGAACTTTTTCGGCACTTTTTCGGTTTTTACACAATTGACACTGATTGTTATTGACATTGTCTTCGCGTATGATTTCATTAGCACGATTTTATCCCACTTCTGATGTCGGGATTGTCAGGACTTTATTTCATTAGGCTCGAGCTTATGTGGGCAGAAGACGGGTTTCGTGCTAATGAAAACACACTGGATGCGATACACTATTTTATTTCACATTGCTCGGTTCGGCGTGGTAGTTTCCATGGAGAAGAACCGAGCAAGAAACTCCATGGTTACTCTTTTCAAACAAATACACTGAGTCTAACAAATTACTTGACATTACACTTTGACACATTAACACTGGGCACAATGATTCGGGTACAGTTTCAAGACTTCTTAACTCCGCTGCGATTAGACATAGAATGTCCGCCTCTCCGCGTGTTGTTAACATCAGGACTCTGTAGAAGCCGCCATGGTGGGGTAGACTGGTAAGTAGGTCGCGTGATGTCATCACTGGCGCGCTTTCGATACGTTCGCCCGTCCGTACTCATGACCATATCCGACATACATATAAACATCCATGACTCGGAAACAAATGTCCATGCTCATCACACAAACATTTGCTCCGACCGGGATTCGAACCCGATTAATAGGCTGATGATGATGATGATATAATAGAACGATATAATATTAAAGAAAAGCCATATAATAAATGATATTTCCCAACAGCTATATTTGCGTCATCGGTTTCTGTTCCGGATGCAGCTGAATTCCAATACTTACAGAAGCGACTGCCTAATTCAGCGGAACCGCTTGGAAGACTGAAATGGACTGTTTATATTGTTCAAGTTAATTCTCAGAAACGAACCCCCAAGCGGTCAGTTGATTAATAAATTCATGACCAATTGATTTCCCTTGTCATAATCCAATAATTTAATATTTATTTAGGCCGTCCATAATTTATTATACAAAACCTAAGTAAATATCGCTTAATTGGGTCAATAGGACGAGCTTAATAAAGGGTTATGTCTGTTGCGGGAATGTGTATGATTTTTCCAATGATTTTGCAAGAAAATTATAATAATAAATTTAAACCTATGCAGAATAATAATTATGATGTTGAGTGAATTTCTTTATGTTTACTTATATTCTTTTATTGAGTAAATCTGCAGACAAGGATTCGCTTTTTTTCTGGCTTTTGAATGCTTGTTTTATTTTTGTAAAATGTAACTAACTCTTCTAATTTTTTTTTATCTGTTCACATAAGAAGTTTTGACAGAAAGTTCACTCACACAGATCCACATTCACCCTTGAATTTCATTCACCAGTAAGTTGAAGTGGCAATGGGCCGGCAATATTAGCCGTAGAACCAGAGACCATTGATGTAGACGTATTCTTGAGGGGAGACCACGAATCGGCGAGCGTAAGAGTCTTCGCAGGTTGGCTAGTAGCAACTGGATGAGAGTTTCCAGAGAATTGAGTTGAGTGGCGTGCGATTGAAGAGGCCTATGTCCAGCAGTGGACTGTTGTAGGCTGATGATAATGATTACATTCACCGTTCTAGCGGTACACCTTTACTATAATTTACATTACAGAAATGCATTGTGACTCTTTTCTCTAATCAAACCACATTTCACAGAATAATTAGAAAATGCTGTCAGTGTAGAGAGCAGCGGTGGCCTAGTGGTCGCAGCCCAGACTTACGAACAGTAAGTCGTGGGTTCGAACCCAGACAGGCGCATTACTTTGTGTGATTTATTTCATCACCACTGCTCTCAAAACGGTGAAGGAAAACATCGTGAGGAAATCGGCATTTCCTAGAACTAAACAATTCGAAGACATGTGACATCTACCAATCCGAACTGGGCCCGCGTGGTATAGCCCAATCCCTATCACAGAGAGGACGCCTGTGTCCCAGCAGTGGGAACGTTAATAGGCTGATGCTGTCAGTGTCTGATAACAAGAATGCTGTCAATGTCTGTTAACAAGAATGCAATATAATGATATTGAACAATTCTGCGAAAAAATGTGTTCTCGTTTCAGATATCAATGCTCGTTCGTTGAGTTTATTTGTTACTTTATAAAAGAGCCAGTTGTATAATTTGACTTTACTTGCGTGTTGTTAGAAAAGGTTATTTACTCGTTACTTTTGGGACTACCTTTGCTCTGGTCAAGTGGTCCTTCCTGGGTTCGATTCTCAGGTCGGGCAAAGTGTTATTGTGTTTTTCCACCAGGAATTTCTCAATCGCAACAGTTTCCTCCTAACCCAAACTTTCGCATTTATAAAATTAGTAGGAATGAATGAGTAGAAATGTATCATCATTATTTTTTCTAACCCTTTCTTAACTAAGTTGGTATTGGTTTTCAATCTTTCCTGATGCAGCTGAGTATTTTACATGGAATGACTGGAGGCTGAAGGAATCATTATCTTAAAGATCTACAAATGACAGCTGGGACCAAACGGCTTAACGTATTTTCCATTGCACGGACGAAACTTGGTATGTCATGGGTGGTCACCCATCCACGGACCAACCTAGGCAAGCATGCGATAATATAATTAAGCCACGAACTCCACCAATGTCCCTGCCCTAATGCCAATTGATTTGGGGTCGGCGTTATTACTCGTCACTTCATGAGTAACAAAACTTCCTATCTAGCCATTATATTTTATCTTTCACTAGATTTTACCCGTTGCTTTGCTCGCGTCATGGGCGTAAATGATACAACGCGGACGTCTTGTATAATCCTATGACACTCGACAATAATATAGCTTCTTACATTAACAAACAACGAAAGAAAAATCTTGTCTTGTAACTGGTTACAAAAAGTTACAGATATGGAAAAATAATTCTTCTCTCACAACTACGTAGTTACCAAACAGCGAAAGAAAAATCTTCTCTTTTAACTGGTTACAAAAAGTTACAGATATGGAAAAATAATTCTTCTCTCACAACTAGTTACCAAACAGCGAAAGAAAAATCTTCTCTTGTACTGGTTTCAAAAAGTTACAGATATGGAAAAATAATTCTTCTCTCACAACTTGTTACCAAACAGCGAAAGAAAAATCTTCTCTTGTAACTGGTCAGGTAACTTTAGTTACCAAAGTGGACGAAGGGAATGTAACAGTTTTCTGAATCAAATAGTAGTTCCGAAGATTACCCCCAACATCCAAACGCACAAAATTTACCTCCTTCATTAGTATAGAAACAATCCATCCATAGGCACCAAAATCGTTATTTAAATAAAACTTAGAAAATTACCTATTCAACGTTTTGTCTTTGTTACAAAACTGTTGAAAGTATATTCCTAGCCTCGAGAAATACTGGAAAACTAAAACATATCTTATGTGAGGTAAAACCACCTGTTCTTGGCTTTTCAAACGAAAATTTTCCACTGTTGAGAAATCAAGGTGGAATTTAAATTGTTGTTACAGGAGGTGATTCGATATTACCTGAATTTGAAGTAGGTCAGTAGTTTGAACGATTTTCAGAAAGTTATGACTGAAATATTTTCTGAATTCTGTTGAAAGCGAGCTGTTGAAGTACTAATAGTAAAATGTTAGAAGGAAAAGACTACCTCGTAGTTCCTGGGTTCGGAGTCGGGCTAAAATTTATACAGTTTTTCCATTTTTCAGAAGCAGCCACGAAGTCTGGATTTAAATGTGTTTGTAAAAACCTATTTCGATAATAAATATAATTTATCATATATAACACCCTAAAACTGTTCGTTAATTAAAAAATCAGACTAAACATTCACTCTGCCAAAAGCTGCGTCAAAATAATGCAATTAAAACATTTTTAATTAATCAGCCCAGACGTTTGATTCAAAAATTTTGTTCAATTTAACTGAACCGAATCCCAATAATTAAGTCTTGGGTTGTTTCAATTCGATTACGGGATCAATTATTTATTTAATCTTTGCTTGGCTGTTATTGATATCTTTGAATCGTTTTCCTGCTTGAACAATAAATTTTATGACTTTGGAGTTTGTACTTGTATTCTGTTTTTTATTATATTACTTTTGGCCTATAGCATTCCACCGCTGGCCTAAGGCCTACATTACTTCTAAATTTTTCGATCTAGGGCTAATGGCCACTGGTTGTTGGTTCTGTCCAGCTTGTTCTACCATCTCCTGCGAGGTCCACCGCGTCGCCTTCTGGTGAACTTCGACTCAATTATTTATTTAATCTTTGCTTGGTTGTATGTAATTGATATCTTTCAATCGTTTTCCTGTTCGAACAGTAAATTGTATTGAGTCTGGAGTTTGTAGGTACTTGTATTCTGCTTTTTTATTGTATTAGTTTTGGCCTATAGCATTCCACCGCTGGCCTAAGGCCTACATTACTTCTAAATTTTTCGGTCTAGGGCTAATGGCCACTGGTCATTGGTTCTGTCCAGCTTGTTCCACCATCTCCTGTGAGGTCAACCGCGTCGTCTTCTGGTGAACTTCGACTCAATTATTTATTTAATCTTTGCTTGGCTGTAATTGATATCTTTGAATCGTTTTCCTGTTCGAACAGTAAATTGTATGACTTTGGAGTTTGTACTTGTATTCTGCTTTTTTTTTGTATTACTTTTGGCCTATAGCATTCCACCGCTGGCCTAAGGCCTACATTACTTCTAAATTTTTCGATCTACAACTAATGGCCTCTGGTCGTTGGTTCTGTCCAGCTTGTCCCACCATCTCCTGCTAGGTCCACCGCGTTGCCTTCTGGTTGCGTCAGGGCTCCATATCGTAGTTACCTTGGGCTACAACTCGTCGGGCATATGGCAGACATTGAATAGAGTTCCACTTGTGGTAGTAGTACTAGTGCGACCAACCTATCTGTGCAGGCAGATAAATTCGAAACCAACTCTAATGAACATTATGCTTACCGACAGACGACAGAGCCGCGCCGATATGAACTGCATAGATCGGTTGGTAACATGTGCATACCGATTAATCTAAATATATAAAAGAAGAAACTGACTGACTGACTGACTGACTGATTGACTGACTGACTGACTGACTGACTCATCTATCAACGCACAGCCCAAACCGCTGGGTCTACAGATTCCAAATTTGGCAAGTAGGTTCTTTATGTGGTCTAGGGGTGCACTAAGAAAGGATTTTTCAAAATTCACACCCTAAGGGGGTGAAAAAGGGCTCCAAAGTTTGTATGGGGAAACAAGATTAGTTAGACTATTTTATTCGAAACTTCACAGGAGTGCTCCTATTGATAAATGAGTAGAAACGGGTTTCAGGGTTTTTCAGAATTCAACCCCTAAGAAGGGGAAATGGGGTGGCAAAGTATAAAAATCAATGCACAGCCCAAACCGCTGAGTCTAGAGATTCCAAATTTGGCAAGTAGGTTCCTTATGTGGTCTAGGGGAGCACTAAGAAAGGATTTTTCAAAATTCACCCCCATGGGGGTTAAACGGGGCTCCAAAGTTTGTATGGGGAAACAAGATTAGTTAGACTATTTTATTCGAAACTTCACAGGAGTGCTCCTATTGATAAATGAGTAGAAACAGTTTTCAGTTTTTTTCAGAATTCAACCCCTAAGAGGGGGAAATGGGGTAACAAAGCCTGAAATTCAACATAGGTATTGTTTTTATGGTAAACTGTGTGTAATACAAAAACAACGATTTTAAGATTTAGTGTGGCGGACCTGAAATACATTCATTCCCTGTTGGGGTGCGATGGGGTTGAAATGTCTAAAAATCAATATGGGTGTCGATACCGAGATTATCAGGGGCGCTGATTACGAAAATGGCATTTATTTTGAGATCCAAAGATGGCGGATTCGACTTCTATACAGGGTTATTGTTGATTTATTGTGATGATTGTGATAACGATGACGATGATAATTGTGATAATGATGCTGATGATTATGATGATGATGATTGTGATTACGATGAAGATTGTGATAATGATGATTGTGATTAAGATGATAATGATTGTGATTACGATGATAATGATTGAAGTAACGATGATGGTGATTGTGATAGTGATTTTGATGGTGATTGTGATGGTGATTGTGATTGTGTTAGTGACGGTCATTGTGATAGTGACGGTGATTGTGATAGTGATAGCGATGGTGATGGTGATTGTGATTGTGACAGTAACGGTGATAATGATGAAGATGATTGTGATTACGATGATAATGATTGTGATAAAGTGATTGCGAGAATGATTGTGATGGTGATTGTGATTGTTTTAACTTGATTTTGTGATAGTGACGGCGATTGTGATCATGATGATTGTGATTGAGATGATAATGATTGTTATTACGATGATAATGATTGTAATTACGACCATAATTATTGTGAAAACGATGATGGTGATTGTGATAGTGATTTTGATGGTGATTGTGATGGTCATTGTGATAGTGACGGTGATTGTGATAGTGATAGCGATGGTGATGGCGAATGTGATTGTGACAGCAACGGTGATAATGATGAAGATGATTGTGATTACGATGATAATGATTGTGATAACGAGGATAGTGATTGAGAGAATGATTGTGATGGTGATTGTGATTGTTTTAACTTGATTTTGTGATAGTGACAGCGATTGTGATCGTGATGATTGTGATTGAGATGATAATGATTGTTATTACGATGATAATGATTGTATTACGACGATAATTATTGTGATTGTGATAGTGATTGTGACAGTGATTGTGATAGTGATTGTGATAGTGATTGTGATAGTGATTGTGATAGTGATTGTGATAGTGATTGTGATAGTGATTGTGATTGTGATTGTGATTGTGATTGTGATTGTGATTGTGATAGTGATTGTGATAGTGATTGTGATAGTGATTGTGATAGTGATTGTGATAGTGATTGTGATAGTGATTGTGATAGTGATTGTGATAGTGATTGTGATAGTGATTGTGATAGTGATTGTGATAGTGATAGTGATAGTGATAGTGATTGTGGTTGTGATAGTGATAGTGATTGTGATTGTGATAGTGATTGTGATAGTGATTGTGATAGTGATTGTGATAGTGATTGTGATAATGATTGTGATAGTGATTGTGACAGTGATTGTGATAGTGATTGTGACAGTGATTGTGATAGTGATTGTGACAGTAATTGTGATAGTGATTGTGATAGTGATTGTGATAGTGATTGTGATAGTGATTGTGATAGTGATTGTGATAGTGATTGTGATAGTGATTGTGATAGTGATTGTGATAGTGATTGTGATAGTGATTGTGACAGTGATTGTGATAGTGATTGTGATAGTGGTTGTGACAGTGATTGTGATAGTGATTGTGATAGTGATTGTGATAGTGATTGTGATAGTGATTGTGATAGTGATTGTGATAGTGATTGTGATAGTGATTGTGATTGTGATTGTGATAGTGATTGTGATTGTGATTGTGATAGTGATTGTGATAGTGATTGTGATAGTGATTGTGATAGTGATTGTGATAGTGATTGTGATAGTGATTGTGATAGTGATTGTGATAGTGATTGTGATAGTGATTGTGATAGTGATTGTGATAGTGATTGTGATAGTGATTGTGATAGTGATTGTGATAGTGATTGTGATAGTGATTGTGATAGTGATTGTGATAGTGATTGTGATAGTGATTGTGATAGTGATTGTGACAGTGATTGTGATAGTGATTGTGACAGTGATTGTGATAGTGATTGTGATAGTGATTGTGATAGTGATTGTGATAGTGATTGTGATTGTGATTGTGATTGTGATTGTGATTGTGATTGTGATAGTGATTGTGATAGTGATTGTGATAGTGATTGTGATAGTGATTGTGATTGTGATAGTGATAGTGATAGTGATAGTGATTGTGATTGTGATAGTGATAGTGATTGTGATTGTGATTGCGATTGTGATTGTGAGAGTGATAGTGATTGTGATAGTGTGTGATAGTGATAGTGATTGTGATTGTGATAGTGATAGTGATGGTGGTTGTGATAGTGATTGTGATTGTGATTACAACAAAAATTACCGAACTTTACGCGGGCGAAGCCGCGGGCAACAGCTAGTCACTTATAAATATTGTATTCTATTTTTATGAGCTGAATCAATGTTCCTATCAAACCGTTGGTTTTCTGGAACGTAAATTTTGTCATCACCATCATCATCATTTTAGACGAAAGACGTCCACTGCTGGACATAGGCCTCCCCCAAGTGTCGCCACATTGACCGGTCCCGTGCGACTCGCATCCAGTCGATTCCCGCAACCTTCACCAGGTCATCGGTCCAACAAGTGAGAGGCCTTCCAACGCAACATCTTCCGGTTCGCGGTCGCCACTCCAGAACTTTTCGGCCCCATCGGCCATCCGTTCTGCGAGCAATGTGCCCTGCCCACGGCCACTTAAGTTTGGCAATTCTTCGGGCTATGTCGGTAACCTGGGTTCTCTTGCGTATGTCTTCTTGATTTTGTCAATTGTAATGTAAATAAGTTTCTAAATGATATCAATAAAAAAAAAAACTTCAGCTAAGCGGCTTTTTGAGCAACGTCAGTAATTTGTGTTGTTGAGCGCAGTGTGGTGTTGCGTATATGGTCGGCTAGTTTATCGGACAATACTGCGCTCCATTGCACTGAAACTTGCACTTTTGAAATTTTTCTCAAAGACCAAGTCTGGGATTCATAGGTCAATGCACAACATTTTCAGCTTGACTGATACAGAAACATTTGCTTTCATAAGCTCTTTCATGGACCACTAGATCTTCTAATCTAGACGTTTCTGGCGAATGTAAGAAATAATAATGTTTTAAAATTACAAACTGACACATCAATTGTATTAATTACGTAAACGTAAAAGTAAACGCTGTGTCATAAAATATCTTAAAAAATGTTATTAGCGAGTTTATGTACTTAATTAAAACTAAGTGTAACAGTTAGAACATCAGTCAATAACTACGTGAAAGTGTTATCTACGAGTTTTATACACAAACTGAGGAGTTAAAACAAAAAACTCTTAACCTAATAACCGGCAACAACAACAATATTAGTGACAATATGCAAAAAAAACTAACCACCAGTAAACAAAGATTGTAGTGCAAGGAAACTAACTGCTTGTGTGCGGCTCATATTGTGATAAAGTACATCAGAATCCAAGTGAGTAAAGTGATTAATGTAAATCAAGAAAATTTAGACCGGTTGTTGTGCTATTTCATTTAAATATCCGAATACCCAACGTGTCAAAAAATCAATAAACATCATCAAAAAACCAACACCTAATTTTGACACACAGACTGTGAGACCAGTTGGCCCTGTTGTTGTGAGATGTGACTGAGAAACCAGTGTCTTGAGTTCAAACCCCGGTCGTACCCAAGTCTTTTTGAGATTGTTTCCGCAAAATCTTGCTATTCTGTTCATCACTACAAACTAAACAAGGTCTGAACTATATTGAGGACGACGAATACATAAGATTACGAATTGTTCAAAATAAAATAAATACAAAATGAATTGCGAGGCATGTAAACAGCAAATAGTACGCGGCGAATTACTTCGTTGTTTTACTTGCACAAAACTTCACCATTATCGATGCGTAAATATGACGTCATCTTTTTATATGGAAAACAAACAAAAATTAATAATGTCGTGGAGCTGCCCGTCATGTGAAAATGCAAAAAAACGGATAAAAAACGATAATACTCCCGCCCGATGCCAGCCGTTGCCTTCGCTGAACGACACTACAATGTCCATTGACGATCATATTGAAGACGACCACAGTATACTAG
Source organism: Xestia xanthographa (assembly GCA_905147715.2). NCBI lineage: Eukaryota > Metazoa > Arthropoda > Insecta > Lepidoptera > Noctuidae > Xestia > Xestia xanthographa. The sequence goes on along the minus strand of LR990666.1, from coordinate 21,285,357 downwards.
GCCATACCAGAAGGAGTGTCTCTCCTGCGAGCCCGGCAAATGCTCAGTTGGGTCCACAAATAACAAATTCCATTACTTTACTGCAAATAAGCCAACTATTAGATGAAAAATTAGAAAATAATAAAACAGCAATATTAAACGAAATTAAAAGCACAGTGCAGCAAGAAATAAATACGGCAATACACAAACTACAGTCAAAAATTACTCAAACAACAGATGCTTTGCTCTTGGAACAGACTTCAATAAATGCTAGCATAGTAAACGTAAACGAAAAGATACGGAAATTAGAAATTGAAAACGAAAAACTCAAGAACATAATAGATAAACTACAAAATCAAGATACACCAAAAGAGGACAACACAAAAAGATTTGTTATTTATGGCCTAAATGAGTTCTATCGCGAAACTGAACGAGATCTTGAAGATAGGATAATATACGCATTCCAAGACACGCTGAACATTGACCTAACCGGTTATATTGAGGAATTACATCGCATAGGTAGAAATGGGCTAAAACGCCCAATACATGTAGAGCTCATCAGCAAAAGAATGACAAAGTATATCCTAACACAGGCAAGATTCTTGAAAGGGCAGGGATTTCATATTTCCGAATATCTCGACTCGGACGCACTAAACGAAAGAAGAAAATATAGAGAAGAACGAAATCTGTCGCGAAGGAGCTACGCACGTCCATTCATGAGCCACAACCAGACTGCACCACAAATCGCATCCACTACAACCACATCCGTCACTCCACAACGTAATAACAGTCACCGTGATGTAAGTCGTAGACAACCCGAAGACCATACTTTTCGAATTTAAAATTTTTATACAAAACGTGCAAAGTCTGAAAAACAAAACCCATATCCTTGAGAGCCTACTAGATAATGAACCATATAATGTAGTTTGCCTTACCGAGACGTGGCTAAAAAACCACCAAAAAGAAATAATTACAATCAGTGGATACGAGTTCACTTCGGCTTTCTGTCGACAAAACCACCGAGGAGGTGGAACCGCCATTCTGACACGAACGGGACTGAACTGCAAAGAACTACCCGACATAACCAATCTATCCGTTGAATATGTTGTGGAATGTTGTGCCATAGAAATTAAGTCGCCAAAACTAATTATTATACTTGTATACAGGCCCGATCGAAATATAGAACAGTTCTTTAACTTTTTAAATCGACTTCTGAAGCTCATTACATTAAGGGCAGGTAGACCCAATTTCCCCAATTTTACATAACTTTGATTCAATAGTAAACAAAGAAATAGTGATTTTTTAAAGCCAAAAAAAATAGATATTATAGTTGACTATATTTACTAAGATAATTTGTGGTTCAAAACGTGATATCAAAAACTTCACTCGATGAAAAAAAAATCCGAACAGGAGCGTACTTCAAATATTTTTTTATGTTTTTCTTATTTTACTTGAAGAATATGAAAGTTTTACTTCCAAAAAAAATATCTAAGCAAAGTTAATAACATATAGAACAATTATTTGTGGTTAAATTTTGCAAAACAATTTAATCCTTTTAATAATAAATTATTATATAAGAAAACGGCTTGCGCACGTGGATTCAGTCGCCCGCCAGGCCTTGACGAGGTAGGACCTATGTCCCTTTTGCTGGCGCACGGCTGTCCCGCCAATTTATCAAACGATTTATTTAAAGAACGTAGTGTAATTATAACAGTACAGTCTTTTTTAACCGACTTAAAAAAAGGAGGAGGTTTCACAATTTGACCGTAGGATAACTTCGTCGTTTATGAACCGATTTAGATGATTCTTTTTTTGTTGGAAAGAAGATATTCCAAGAGTAGTATCATGACCATGAAACTAGGATCTGATGATGGCATCTCAGAGAAATCGAGGGAAACCTTTGAACATCGTAGTGCGACTAGTGCGTTTGTTTTTTTGTTCATTGAGTATTTTAGAGCACTACTATTTAAAGAAAGTCTGGACTCGATCTGATGATGGAACCCGAAGACAGTCGAGGGCACTCCTCAACGATTCACAATAATTAGCTGGTGTTTGGGCTTGATTAATTTGTATTGATGAGAACTTTACACCTAAATGGGTTGTGGTCATCTTTAGGGGTCTGATGATAAAGACGAAGGACAGTCAAAGGAACTCCTCAACGTTTTACAGTAGCTACCTTGTGTTTGGATTTAATTCATTTCTATTGATGAGAACTTTGCACCCATATGGGTTATAAGTGACATTAGTTACATTAAGTGCCATTTGTCTGATGATGGAGACCATAGACAGTCGAGGGAATTCCTCAACGAACGAGTTTACAATCTCACGAGATAGATTATAATCGAACAGTATTTACAATTTTACGGTGACACACACATACAACTAATAAAGCATGTGTCACTTCGTGAGATAAAAACAATGTAAGAAACCTAGTCAAAAAGTAAGTAGGTACAAATTCCCTCGAGAATAGTCTCGTCACAGGTGCGCGTATGCAAACTACTTATAAAAAACATCGAGAAATGTTAATTTAATTTCGACCGTACGCCGAGGGCATAAAGTACCTACTTCCTTCTTCCGTTCGAGTTGTTTATCATCCTTTTGCTTATAGTTTCCTTTGTATTTTTTTGTTAATGTTTTTTTGTTCATGCTTTTTGTTTGAATTAAAAGATTGTCTAGCGAACAATACTAGACACCGCTAGAGGATTCGCGAATATTTTTTGTGTGTCTGCTAATAGTATGAAAGCACAGCGCAGGCGCCGCATAGGTAGTTAGTTTTGTTTTCGACATTGGAACAGTCGGTTTTGTTTTCGATATTCAAGCAGTCAATTTCGTTTCGATATCGGAATAGTTAACAGTTCTTTCCGATTATAGTTTCAGCTCAGTTTTTCCAGTATTGTCTGCTTGTAGTGTCTTACCATAGTCAAATGGTGTTTCATTTCTTCTCCATCAACAATAATAGTGCAGTATTTTCCAAACCCACCTCTCCGTTCTACGAAGCTAACGTTTACACCCGGAACTTTCGGTACAGGGCGGTTAGTGGCTCAGATTTGGTTCCGTTATAGTTTTTGAATTTCCAAACACGAGTCCACCCGTCTGGTACACAAATAATTGAATAAATTACGACTTGCAGCAATTTGCATTTACAATATCTATTCAAATTAATTTATTACATTTAAATGTTAGGTTTTCGCAATTACTACCTATTATAATAAATCAAGCTGACAATTTAATAAAATAAGTTGACCTACTGCCTACACGACACGCTTACCTATACTGTGACACTTCGCTCAGCTTTGGGTTCAAGTCGGCGACGCGTGTGCACGACTCGTTTCGCGTAAAGGGTGGTAGCCTTAAATACCTACTTTGCTTGGCGCAGACGGCCTTAAAATATAAAAACAGACACCTCATTATTACTGGAGATTTTAACTTGGATTATTTAAAAAATGCAAGGGAATACCAGAAACTTAACAATATCATGACAGAACTAAACCTACACCAAATCGTCAAAACTCCTACTAGAATCACAAAATCAACAACGACTTGTATAGATCTATTATTTACGAATAGCAGTAGCACAGAATTTCAAATTACTGTTAATAATAATGGTATCTCGGATCACAATAACTAAATATACAGCCTTAGGAACGAAGGAACGCAAAATCTTAAAAGATCACCGTACGTTACTAAAAGAATTTTTAATTATATCAATTTGAAAATTTTTCAATCGGCATTAAATAAAATAAACTGGAATGACATTTTTAATCAAAACTTGGACATAGACCAAACTTATAATAAAATTCATGACATTTTACAATCTAATTTGAATAAATACATACCAAAAAAACGGATTAAAATAATAAAAAACAAAACAAATAATTATCTTACTAAGGGACTTAAAACATCGTGCCAAAATAAACGATTGACTAGAATTATCTCGAATCAGCTCAATAGCGCCGTATTTAAAAAACACTATAACGAATACTCGAAAATGTTAAGAAGATGTATTAAAATTTCAAAGAAACTAAATTACATAAAAGAGATGAATGCCTCAAAAAATAAAACGAAAACTATGTGGTCAGTAATCAATAATATTACTAAACCAAATAAAACTAAAAAAAGTGTAAAGAACATTAACTTAAAATTAAATAATGTAAAAATAAAATCACCGCAACAAGTTTGCACGGCATTTAATGATTATTTCGTATCGGTAGGTGTAGATAACAACAAAAGTACGAAAGCACCAGCGTCGTGTGAACCATCTGTACATTCGGTGCATAAGCCCGCAATAAACTCCATATACATCGAACCGGTAACCGAGCGAGAGGTTTTTAATATCATACGCGGAATGCAAAATAAACGTAGCTTCGGAGTGGACGATATCCCGCCGATATTAGTAAAAAAATGCGCAAAGGAGCTAACACCGCCCCTCACTAAACTTATAAATAAATCTTTCGATGAGGGACGTTTCCCAGAAAAACTTAAAATTGCAAAAGTACGCCCTATTGCCAAAAAAGGAGGAAATTTAGAAAACCCTAGTAATTATAGGCCTGTTGCACTACTTCCCACTATCTCAAAAATTTTCGAAAAAGCAATGGCAAATCGTGTTAACACGTTTTTAGAGAAATTTGATATTTTGGATAAAAACCAATTCGGTTTTAGGAAAAAATGCTCAACTACTTTAGCGGTATACAATTACGTACAGGAAATCTACAGTTGCATTAACGAACGAAAGTACGCTGTTGGACTATTTCTAGATATGACGAAGGCGTATGACAGGGTGTCACATAAAATTTTATTACAAAAACTCTACGGATCGGGTATAAGGGGACAAGCTTTTAATTGGTTTAAATCATATTTACAGGACAGAGTACAATTCGTAGAAGTAGAACATTTCGACAGTATTAACCAGGAAATTTACAGCATACGATCAGGGCCCCAAGTCTGCTATTTTTATAAAATTCGTCATTCCTACACGACGCCATTGTCATTTTGGTAAAAGTTCATAGTCTGCTAAGTTCATAATGATAGATCACTGGTCGGTCAATGGTCTCGTAATAGAATTGTGTTGGAATGATATTGTTGTATTGCCATTTTTAAAACCCGGTGGTAGAAATGATTTTCGAAAAACTACTATTAAAATTGAACATTTATTCATGCCAGATTTCATTTTATATATTTTTACTTATTATTTATATGTGTTTTAAGCCATCTGAATTAATAAGAAGTTCGTAAATAGGAAAAAACATTAAAATGTTCAACGCGGATTAATGTAAAACTTAATATTTTATCTGTATAAATGTCAAAGTCAAATGTGACATTATAGTTTACTCTCGTGTATCTGTTTTTGTTTCTAGCAGCCGGTGTTTTGTTATTGTATTTATTTTCATTTGAGTGTTCTAGTTAGATTTTAGTTTGTATATTTTAACCCCTAAGTGGAGGAGCTCGTGGCTAAGTAATAACAGCCGCTCGGGTCAATCTTTAGGTTAAGCCGTGCTTGCCTAAGTTGGTCTGTGGATGGGTGACCACCCTTACACACCGAGTTTCCTCCGTGCCTCGGAAAGCACGTTAAGCTGTTGGTCCCAGCTGTCATTTGTAGATCTTTGACAGTCGTTACAGGTAGGTAGTCAGCGGCCCATATAGTCTGACAACCAGTCTTACCAAGGGGTATCGTATTTCCCAGTACTAACTGGGTTGTGGAGGTCAGTTAAGCAGTCGCTCCTTGTAAAATACTGGTATTCAGCTGAATCCGGTTAGACTGGAAGCCGACCCCAACATAGTTGGGAAAAGGCTAGGCAGGCAGATGATGATTTTAACCCATAGGTAACATGCATTTACAATCTTGCCTGCAGTTGTTGAACTCTAAAGGCTGCTTTACGCCGGGGCAACGCTGTGCGATATTGCAGCATGCCACATGGCCGCATGCTACAATATTTTAAAATGTTGCACGTTGTGGCAAGAATCGTGTGGCTTGGCAACACCTTGCGTCATGCTGCTAAAGTTGCTTCATCAGCCATAATCTACGGTGTCTTGTCCCCTCAATCAATCAATCAGGTTGGTAGACCAAAACACTCCAATAAAATATACAGCATGATACTTTGAAAAAGGCACGATGTTGCCTCGGCGTAAAATACGCTGCCGCATACCGCAATTGCTGCATTGTATCGTTATTTGTAGCACACCATAATACGACGCACGCCACAACATGTAGCATGCTGCAATGCCGCACAGTGTTGCCCCCAATGATATTCTAAAGGTAGCTTTACGCCGGGGGCATCACTGTGCGGCATTGCAGCGAGCTACATATTGTGGCGTGCGTCATCTTTTGGTATGATGCAATTAACCACGGTGAGCGGCAATTGCGGTATGCCGCAGACTATATTACACCGAGGCAACATTGTGCCTAGATAATTTTCAAAGCATCCCAAACATAACCTATAAACTGTATGACGCACCAAGATTGTGGCATGGAATCCATAGTGTTTGGATAGAAGCTGTGACAGTCTGATACATGACGCAAGTTGTTGCAATGCCGCACAATGTGCAACATTTTAAATTATTGAAGCATGCGCCTTTGTGGCATGCTGCAATGCCGCACAGTGTTGCCCCGGTGTAAAGTATAAACATTCATTCATTATACAGATATGTTATTACACCTACAAAACCACGGAAAAAAGTGTGCCGCGGGGCAGAGCCAGCTCACATACACGCAGTAACGCAGAATAAAGGCAAAACAGGCCAATTGGCACGTTTTTGACTCTTCACGATTGCGCGCTCACAACATATCTGTTTAATAGAATATCGTTGGTTGCCCCGGTGTAAAGCAGCCCTATGTAAAGCATGTGTGCTGCAAACACCTGCAAAAAATCAATTTACTTTTTTACCTAGCTGCATTTGGCATTTGGCTGCATTGGGACGACCCGATTGGCGCAGTGGTAGTCAGGCTGCCTTACGTTCTTAGGGTTCCGGGTTCGAATCCCGGTCGGAGCAAATGTTTGTGTGATGAGCATGGACATTTGTTTCCGAGTCATGGATGTTTATATGTTTATTAAGTATGTATTTACAAACAAAAAGTATCTATGTAGTATATTAATCATCTGGTGTCCACGATACAAGCCTCGTTGCTTAGTGTGGCACTAGATGGCGCTGTGTGTAATGTCGAGCAATATTTAATATTTATTTATTTAGGTAAACGTAGATTAACTTATATTTAATTACTGTTCTTGACATAAACAAGAAATAGAGCATCTAAATTTATAAAGTAAGAAATTAATTCTATTTTCTATTTTTTATTCTAATAATCACTCATCATGAGTATTTAGAACAATTGCTTAGAATAATGCTCTTTAAATAACGCTCTTCGTCAGTCCAACACGATCCTATTGTCATTTTGGTAAAAGTTCGTAGTCTGCTAAATTCATAGTGGTCGATCATTGTCCGGACAATGGTCTCGTGTTGTAATGACTTTGTTGTATTGCCATTAATATAAGACCCGTTAGTAGAAATGATTTTCGAAAAACTACTATTACATTTGAACATTTATTCATGCCAGATTTCATTTATTTATTTATTTACATATTATTTATTAGTGTTTTAAGCCATCTGAATTAATAAAAAGTTCGTAAATAGGAAAAAACATTAAAATTTTCAACGCGGATTAATGTAAATTTAATATTTTATCTGTTTTTATGTCAAAGTCAAATGTGGCATTACTGTTTACTGACGTTTATTTGTTTTTGTATCTAGCGGCCGGTGTTTTGTTATTGTATTTATTTTCATTTGATTGTCTAGTTAGATTTTTGTTAGTATATTTTTACCCCTAAGACGACCCACTGACCGAGAAGCCTATATTTATTGATTTTATACAAAATGGTGATAATTGAGCAAATTTCGGCTCCACTTGAATAATTGGAAAACCACCAATGAAGGGCGAAGTTTATCGAAGGTAAAGATCTTGCAATTATTTGTTTTGACCATTAACGCCCCACTTTATGGGCAAAGTATGTCGCCCGATGTTACAAAATATATATTTTTTTATAGAAACAGACCATGTACCCTCTCGATGTTGCTCAATCAAGGCTGGATGCTATTGAAGCCAGGAACGAGGCGACTTTAAAACATGCTCGGGCAGGCCATCAACAACTCAGCTGCTGCATTGATGGACAGCTCCACCACAGAAAAAATGGTGAACCATAGAGGCCACTGTGTGCCAAAAAAGGTAATTACTAATTACTGTTGATTTATAGGTAAGTCATTCACCTTTAGGTAATGGTTTCACCCAAAATCGGAACTTCTACTCATTGTGTGTGCTACCAACATACCCACAATAAGTATTATGGAGCATTGAAAACAAAACAATAAAAATTATAATAATTAATATGACCCCTCCATCTAAGCTTATAAGCTTGTGTTAGGTTTAGGCTCAATCAGTAGTAGTACATTGGCCAGAATCTGACATCTTGATTGTAACTCTGATACTAAGCGCTAGGTTACACAACATGCTATAAAAGAAGTTGCAACTTTTGTATTTAACTTAATTTTGTTTTCACACAAACTCTGCAGAATTATAATGTCATGACAAAATTATTAAATGAAACAGTGTTTATAAAAAGAGTATTAATTTATTTTAACCTATAAGTATACCCGTAATTACAGGAATAACAATGTTCTGTTCCCGGGCTTGAAACGTTAAATCATATTTTGTCAATACTGTGGTCACTGTGGATCTGTAACAAAGAGTTAAATCATTTTATTAATACTTAGAGCATTTTCGTACTTCATTAGAACATTAAGGTAGGTTTACAGTACATACCTGCTAATTTAATTTATGCATTTCTCCACAGTCTGTCAAGAAGAGCCTGCTGCAGTGCCCGACCTTCAAGAAGATCCCGATTCACCCTTTGATGGTTTTGATAATTAGGTGCTGCATTATTATTTTCCTCCTAAATTAAAAGACAGATTAGTGATTAATGACATGAATGACTGTTATTATTTTTATTAAAAGGTAATATTTGTGATTTGTTATTCAAATGATGATTAAAATTAAAATATTGAAGATCTTTTTGATTTGTATGAAGACTGATTTTGATTTGTTATTATTATTACATTAGATATTGTAACTTGTCTTTTGTTTTATGTAGTACTTATATTTACATTTCAGGTTTTTCAATTGACTTGAAATTCAAGTTTAAAATGTTAAATAAATATTTAGTTTATGAGAAATAAAGATTATTTTAAATGTTGATTTTTAACATAGCAGTATTATTTTAAATTCCATCTTCATTCTAAGTGAAATGTGGAATGTAAATCACCTATTGCAAGCCAAGTACTTCTAGATAAACTTCATCAGGTGGCAACGGTGCTCTTGCCATGTATGGAATGTTGTGCAATATGTAACATGCATTCACAATCTTGCCTGCAGTTGTTCGACTATAATGTAAAGCATGAACTGCAACCTGAAAAAATCAATTTACTTTTATAAGTACAACCGCAGGTAACTTAACTTTTATTTAATTAATACTGTTCTTGACATAAACTATTGCATCTAATCATTGTTATTGAGTATCTAAAACAATAAATTGCTTATAATAATGGGTCTTTACCTGAAACATGCTTCTAATACGCTGCAATGGGGAATGAGTTCTTCAATTTATTAACCTCCATATGAGTTCTTTCCAAGGCGAAACGACTTTACAAATTCCGCCTCGGGAATATCTTAAAAGGGTTCAAATAATCCCTTTAGGCTCAAAACGTCCATCATTCGCGTCAAGCGAAGGGCACGACGACGTCATCTGCATTCCGCCCATCTTCTTTCTCTAGCATCCACTGCGTTGGCTAGCTCGAGAACATTTTGTTCGTAGTGAATTCATTGTCTCCATTCAATATTCCACAAACACGATCGAAATAAAAGCAATGATTGCACAATGACGTTCCACTGATAGGTTAGTGATCAAAAGAACTGTCAAAACTTTAGCAGATTACCGCTCTATGTTAGTCATTGTGTACGAGATTACCATTCTAAAACAGTGGTTGTTCATTGGAAAGCCATAATGACGCCATTATATTAGTAGATTACCAAACTTGTCAAAATCAACAAATAGAAGATCAACGATAGATCATTCTGACACTATTGTAATAGCAGACTTGATTTGCGTTGGCTAGCTCGAGAATATTTTGTTCGTAGTGAATTCATTGTCTCCATTCAATAATCCACAACCACGATCGAATTAAAAACCATGACCGCACAATGACGTTTCAATGATAAGTCAATGATCCAAAGGAACTGTCAAAATTTTAGCAGGTTACCGCTTATGTCAGTCATTCATTTGTCATTGTGTACGAGATTACCATTCTATGCCATTTCTTTCAATGGAGTGTCAGTGGTTGTTCATTGGAAAGCCATAATGACGCCACTAAATTAGTAGATTACCAAACTTGTCAAAATCGACAATTATGAGATCAATGAACGACTATTCTGACACTATTGTAATAGCAGACTTGAGGCCCAGACATGACTACCATTAACAATTCAATACCCCAAGGAAGTGTCATAGGATGTACCTTATTTATAATATACGTAAATGACTTGCCAAAAAAGATAAGTTCGACGTGTATTTTGTTCGCTGATGATGTTTCCTTATTATTTAAAACGCCAGTAAATGATGACCATTTAGCTATTTTAAAAACTTTCACAGAAACGGAGCAATGGTTAAACAAACACAACTTAGAAATTAACCTATCAAAAACTAAAATATGCCAATTCAGAACTTACCAAAGAACCCCAATAAATCTGAATAGACTAACACAACAAATTAAACTAGAAGAAATAAACGAATTTACACTTTTAGGCCTAACATTAGACTCAAACCTAAATTGGAAGAAACATATAGAAAATACAAGAGCAAAATTGTCCCAATTTATTTATGCACTAAGTATATTGAAACGTAACACAGACTACAACACCGCCTTATCTGCCTATTACGCGTACGCCTACTCCTGGCTAAATTACGGCATCATCCTGTGGGGAGAAAGTACTGACTTTTTGGACCTCTTCATTCAGCAAAAGAAATGTATCAGAATACTAATGAACATAGATCAACGAGAAAGTTGTAGGCCACACTTTATTGAACAACAAATTCTCACACTACCAGCAATATATATATTGCAAAGTTGCTTATTCGTTAGAAAAAATAGGCACCTCTTCAAATCTAACATCGAGCTATATGAAAACTATAACCGACGGAACAGGAACAGAATAAGATTACCCATCACAAACTTAAAATTTATCGGGAAAAGCCCACACTCAAGACTAGCTAACATATACAATAAGCTACCTGAAAGTTTAAAATCGCTACCAAACGACTCAATCTTCTCTAGACAGTTGAAATCTCTATTAATAAAAAAAGGTTACTATACCGTTGAGGAATTTAAAACCGACAAATTGTAATTCGATCGATCCTATGACTAAAATGAATGAACCAATTTTATTGATAATTACTGTTATATTATATGTATAGACAACGACTTATTTTAAAATAAAATGTAATTAAATAATGATTGATTAATGTTTAGTATAAAATTGTAATTGTAATTGTGTAATGCAATAATTGTAATAAATAATTAGAATCAATATTATAATAATTATGTAATTTAATAAGTTGATAAATATAAAATTTGCAGTGCCCTTACAGGGTGCATGTCCTAACACTGTGCCATGAAATTTTAATGCATGCCTACTAACCAGTGTAATACATGTTAGCAATTAAATAAATAAATAAATAAATAATTTTGTAGTTAACTTTTACTCATGAAACCAGAAGGTCAGTTGCTGTTGGTACGTTTATTTATTTTGGGTGGCAATATTTTTAAATAATAGTTTGCCTAAGATAGTCCTGATCTTAATTATTATCATCAAATTTTATTTACAAAGAAAACAAACCGGTAGGAAACACTGCAATTGTCAAGTAAAATCGAAAACACAAGTAGCAAGAACTATTTAACGAAAATAAAACTTGAAAATTCTTTCCTACAATAATTCCTACCGACAACCGGTGCTCCCACCCCATCGTACCGGAAATCCTACGTAACATGAAGACACCATCTTGATCCCGACCGGAAGCAAAGAGTTTTATCTAGATGTTTTAGTATTCAACAGCGTTATTCTTGAAAACTTAGATTTAGGATTTGAATATTTTAAGGGTATTGAGTTCCTATATTTTGTAAGCCGATGTTAGTAAATGTGTCTGATATCAATATTTCGAGTATTTTTTGGTTGCATCTATTTATGCTTAACTAGCGGACGTCCCGCGGTTTCACCCGCGTAGTTCCCGTTCCCGTGGGAGTACGGGAATAAAATTAATAGCACTCACGAATAATGTAGCTTTCTACCAGTGAAAAATTTTTAAAATTGGTTCATTACTTCCGGAGATTACCCCCTACATACAAACTTACAAACATACAAACTTACAAACAAATTTTACCTCTTTATAATATTAGTATAGATAATATAGTATAGACTAGCGGACGTCACGCGGTTTCACCCGCGTAGTTCCCGTTTCCATGGGAGTACGGGGATAAAATATAGCCTATGTTACTCAAGGTGAATGTAGCTTTCATGGTGAAAGAATTTTTGAAATCGGTGCAGTAGTTTTTGAGTTTATTCATTACAAACAAACACACAAAAATACAAATCTTTCCTCTTTATAATATTAGTGTAGATAAGAAATCTCCGTCTAGGTATATCGCGGCGAAGGTGTTATGATGATCTGATCTCGCTTGCGGGGTGAACATGGCCAGATATTGCAAAAGATAGAAAGGTTTGGAAGGAGAGTGGGGAGGCTTTTGCCCAGCAGTGGGATCCTCAATAGACAAACAAAAAAAACGCGCCCCGCCTCTCCGTCCCACCGCTCAGTCCCACCGCTCACATACCTAAGGCGCGGCCAACTAGTTCCGCGCGCACTATAGTAGTATAAAACGAATCCTTTGAGTTAATCTAGGTTATAAACTATATGTGTGCCAAATTGTAAAGATTCCGTTTTGTAGTTTTTACTTGAAAGAGTCTTAAACATCCATTAATCATCAAAAACTTTTGCATTTTTATGACAGTAGGTGAGAAAATATAAAAAAAAAAAAACATTTATTTCAACATACACCAGATAGTTGATATACTACATAGATACTTTTTTGTTTGTAAATAGGTACATACCTACTTATTATACATATACACATCTATGACCCGGAAACAAATGTCCATGCTCATCACACAAACATTTACTCTTACCGGGATTCGAAACCGGGACCCCAAGATCGTAAGGCAGCCTCAATACCGCTGCGCCAAAGGGGCGTCAATAATAAATACAACATAAATACTAAAATAAATAAAGATCCCAAAAAAACACTGCCTTTATAAAGAATTTGTCATTTACGAAGAACTCAGCAAAAAAAAAAAAACACATCATCATTGTCAAACAAGATAACAGACTGCAGCAATGCTGTCATTTTCTACAAGCAACATATCAACGCGTAGGGCTCCAGAGACGGCAACGGGAAACGGAAGCTGGCTTATCTCTTGTCTCGCTCAGGGAGTGGTGTAAACAGTGAGTGAAAGCGGGATGGGTTAGTAATTAGTGGACTTGTCTATACTAATATTATAAACAGGTAACGTTTGTTTGTAAGTTTCTATGTAGGAGGTAATCTCCGGAAGTAATGAACCAATTTTAAAAATTGTTTCACTGGTAGAAAGCTACATTATTCGTGAGTGCTATAGGCTATATTTTATTCCCGTACTCCCACGGGAACGGGAACTACGCGGGTGAAACCGCGGGACGTCAGCTAGTTTTCTATAATATTAAATCAACGAATAGCATGTGCCTAAAAGAGTGATGAGAGGGAGAGAAAGACCAAAGAAACGATGGATGGATTGTGTGAAGAATGATAAATGATAAATGATGTTTATTTTGCTAGTAGGTTTTTACAAACACTTTTACACGTCATTTTCTTAAACTAGATGGGGCCGGTGTTTCGTACCTGACTACTCTGAGAAGAAACCGCCGAAACAAACTCAGAGGTCATAGTCTCTTTTAAAGTCCAGACAATCTTGCTCAATTCACATGAGGACTATGCAGATTAGTGTCTGATATGGTCTTTTGAAGAAAGAACCATACAGATTTGAGTGGACCTGTCCAGTCAGTGCAAGCATTTGGCTGTTAACGTGTAGCTCGACTTATAACTCAAGGAGCTGGATATGTAAGAGAAAGGAGTAAATGATAGCGTGACGGTTTACAGAGGAGAATAGAAGAAAACAACGTGTTGCGCCGACCCCAAGTAACATGGGATAAGGGCAGGGAGATGATGTTTTCTAGAGTAGTGGTCTAAAGGTCCGGCTTGTCAGGAAATTTAGATACAGAAAAATTAAAAAGAAAAACGAATAAGTAGAAAAGTCTTAGACGCAAGACAAATCAAGGGAGAAGACAGCATTTCCATTCAACGTAGTAATGCTGCCACCCTTTTGAACACTTTCACAAAACACGAATAAGTAGAAAAGTCTTAGACGCAGGACAAATCAAGGGAGAAGACAGCATTTCCATTCAACGTAGTAATGCTGCCACCCTTTTGAACACTTTCACGAAACACGAATAAGTAGAAAAGTCTTAGACGCAGGACAAATCAAGGGAGAAGACAGCATTTCCATTCAACGTAGTAATGCTGCCACCCTTTTGAACACTTTCACGAAACACGAATAAGTAGAAAAGTCTTAGACGCAGGACAAATCAAGGGAGAAGACAGCATTTCCATTCAACGTAGTAATGCTGCCACCCTTTTGAACACTTTCACGAAACACGAATAAGTAGAAAAGTCTTAGACGCAGGACAAATCAAGGGAGAAGACAGCATTTCCATTCAACGTAGTAATGCTGCCACCCTTTTGAACACTTTCAAGAAACACGAATAAGTAGAAAAGTCTTAGACGCAGGACAAATCAAGGGAGAAGACAGCATTTCCATTCAACGTAGTAATGCTGCCACCCATTTGGGCACTCATCGTTAAAGTGACAGCGATGCAGATAAACTTTTCAACGCCTTATAATTATTTTCTGCTTTTGATGCATCTATCTGGCTCCAAATAATGTACTGAGTGCTACGTGGTAATCGTTTTTGAGCCGGTCTCGCTTCTATATCAGTACGTATATCAGTACCGAAATCGAGGCGGAATCTTTAACTTATACCACACTCGTATCACAAGACATGTTTGTTTGTACTGTACTAACGACTTTCTGACATCATTATTTACTCACAAGTAGCTTTGGGTGAAGCGCTTAAAAGTTTAAAGCAGCTTTTAAAAGCTCTTATTATTTTGAGTAGTATGAAGATGACAATGATATTCTAGTAAACAGCACCCCTAGCCAAGTTGCAAACGTTTCGTATCGATTCTCTTTCTACAATCGTAAACGCCTCGGGTAAGCGCTTGTAGAAAGCGCTAACTTGGTAACCAAGTTGACACGACTGAGTCGATCGCTCGTTCTTTAATGTCTGTAGAAAAAACCTACACTTTAGTCTATGATGAGCGTTCCTACCAAAGAGTTTAGCGATCAACATTGAGGAAACGATAACATTCTATTCTATCATTTTGAACGATGTAAACTTGTCTACAAATTTTCTATTCGTTTGTGTTGATCACGTGATTTAACGTTGAGATGATGTCATGCCCATTCATTTGAATAGTTTTCTACTAGCGTTAACGATTGTAGATTGTCAACTTGGTTAGGGGTGCAGATATGTTGTGAGTGCGCAATCGTGAAGACTCGAAAACGACCCAGTTGGGTCGTAATACCTTTATTCTGCGTCACTGCGTGTATGTGAGCTGCCGTTGCCGCGCGGACCACTTTTTCCGGTTGATTTGTAGGTGTATAACATATATGTTTATTAGAATATCATTGGAAGATGAATTTAAATGCTCACCTGAGAATTAACTTTGAAATAACTCTTTTACACTTTCACACACTCACCTCACACACGCACACACACACATTTACACACACACACCCCAGACACATTTACCCACACTTTCCTCAGAACGCGTTGAATGGTAATTAATTTAATTTAACTTATAAAATTGCATACCCATCCATAATTATTATCACATTTTATTTTTAAATTCTTTACTCTTTTTTATGTTTGTAAACACTTTTAATGCATGCCAAATCTTATAAGGTATCAAATTTTTGGGTCTATCGTTTTTTACATAATTATTCTCTGTTAATTGAGAGGTCTGACTCTTGTGATACAGGAACTCCTAGTACAAGAGTCAGGGCTACACTGATGTAATGTGCAATCGTATGTTAATAAAGATTTATTATTATTATTTTTGATTTTTAAAACTACTTACACGGATCCTTCACAAAGCCGCAGCTGAATACCAGTATTTTACATGGAGCGACTGTTTATCTGACCTCCACAACCCAGTTAATACTAGGTAATACGATAGAGCAGCGGTAGCCCAGTGGTGGCGGCCCCAACTTACGAACAGTAAGTCGTGGGTTCGAACCCAGGCAGGCGCATTACTTTGTCTAATTTATTTCATCACCACTGCTCTCAAAACGGTGAAGGAAAACATCGTGAGAAAACCGGCATGTCCTAGAACCAAAAAATCGAAGACATGTGACATCTCCCAATCCGCACTGGGCCCACGTGGTGGATTATAGCCCATTCCCTCTCATAGAGAGGAGGCCTGTGTTCCAGCAGTGGGAACATTATAGGCTGGTGATGATGATTTGTGGTGAATACGATACCCCTAGGGGAGACTGGTTGTCAGACTTTCGGGCCACTGACTACCTTTAACGACTGTCAAAGATCTACTGACAGCCAGGACCAAAGGTTTAACGTGCTTTTCGAGGCAAAGATGACAATCTTACACATAATTATGTAAGGGGTGGACACCCATCTATGGACCACCCAGGCAAGCGCAGCTTAACGTGAAGATACTGTGAGTACTATGTACTAGAAAGCTATCATTCACTGAAAACCTACGTCTTTTCTTGACTTGAATGTGCCCTGGCGGTTTGGAGTATGTCATGCGCCACCATCAGCGAGACAATTGTGTCTCGCTGATGGTGGCGCATGTGTCGGATCATTTAGTTCCCTTCAAAATGGTTGAGTTGAATGGTGCTGATCCATGCGTCATGTCCGTGAACGGGCGCTGTCAGTTGTGACTGGTCATCTCTTGGTTGCCATGGCTTATTTGAATGAATTATTTTGAATTGTATTTTTTTTTGTTTGTGTGTTTTGCTGTGGACACTTTTACCGTGCTCATCTTGCTACATTGTTCTCACATAATATACCATCTCAACGTAAATAATGTAACCAAGATTTTGTAACAATATTCTGATTTAAAAGAGTGTCCATGGAGTTTCTTGCCCGTTCTTCTCCATAGAGATCTACGCTAGGGAATGGGCAACTACAATACTTTCACAGTTTTTATGTCTTGTGACTGGGACTGTAGCTACATTTAATTTTCATCTTTGTTTCGACAATTCAAAAGTGCCTGTAACTGGCTTAATTGAAATAAATGCTTTGATTTTGATTTTCATAGACCCGAGAAAAAAATATTATGGGTAAAAATCTCAAAATTAAATGCTTTCTCTAATAAGCTAAACTTACCTAATTGAAACCTTAATTCCTCATAGGAAAACACGAAAGAATCCCTACAAAACAAATTCTTGACTCAAGGGAAATCCATCAAGATTCCCTTTCGGACTTAATTATTTACAGGAAACGATTCCCTAAGGCATTCTCAATAAGGGCGAGAATCCATTATCATAAAAGATGAGTAAAACGGGAGCAAAGTTGGAGAAAATGTCTTTATTGTATACAAAGTTTTTTCGTTTGTCAATATCGGCAATTGGTTAATTTGCCCGTTCAGCCAAGTAATAGGTTGGAAAAGGAAAAAAACGTCAATATTGGAACTCTTTTGATATTTTTTCCTTTTTATTTCGATTGTTTTTAACTGACTTCAAAAAAGGAGGAGGTTCTATGTTTGGCTGTATTTTCTTTATGTTTTTTATCGATATTTCCACCAATTATAGACCTCATTTTCTGAGATTAGCGCGTTCAACCAAACAAACTATTCAGCTTTATAATCTTCAATAATATATAAAAATCTTGTGTCACAATGTATATTAACGAACTCCAACAGGTGGAGATTGTATTTTATTTTTCCAAAAATCCCCACTAGGCTGAGATTATTTAAATAATGGGGATTTCTGGAAAAAAATAAAGTAAAACAACCGAGTTGTGTTTCACAGAGAACTGAACTTTTATTCTTCTAAAAGACATGACACAAAAATGTAGCTGTAACAAAAAGTTTTCAAACTATGATAACAGAGGTCCAATAATAGATTATTTTAGATGCATTATAACACCCCCACAATCTCAAATAATCATACAAACATTTTACACCTTAACGACACCTAACAATTCCATAAACATATAATGTTTCTTTGCACATAGACTTTTTGTTAGTAATGTCTGTTGTCGGCAAATATTGCAAATTTACTACTTTATTTGAAACACATTCTCTAGTAAAATGATATTTTACATCGATGTGTTTAGATTTCTTGTGAAATACTGGATTTGTCAATAACTTCTGTACGCTCTGATTGTCATTTAATAATGTTAAAGTGTACATTTTGTTAGTTATTTCAAATTGCAAAGCCCTTACATATTTTGCTTCTTTACAAGCTTCAGAAAGATCCATATACTCAGCTTCACAACTTGATAGAGCTACAGTCTTCTGTTTTCTACATTCCCAAGATATGACACCATTAGACAATAAGAAACAAAATCCGGTATAATACCGCCTATCTATTGTATCATTTGCCCAATCGGCATCCACAAAACCTTTTATATTTAAAATTCCATTGTTACAATACTTAATACCATAAGATTTAGTCCTTTTTAAATATTTCAACACTCTCTTTGCATAACCCCAATGCTCAACTGTATGACAATTATTATATTGACTTAGATAAAAGTTATGTCTGGTCTGGTTAAGACAGATAAGTACATTAGGCTTCCTACAAGCTGTTGAAAAGGTACTTTATTATTTACATTTTGACCTATGTTTATATTCAATTTATGTTCCAATGGAGTATCAAAAGTTTTGCAATCTGTCAAGTTAAATTTATGCAACAAACTATCAATATAATGTTCCTGACTTAAGGTGACAGATCCTTCTAACTTATCAAACTTTACACTCATCCCTAGACATTGTTTTACTTGTCCTAAGTCTTTTATTTTAAACCAACTTGACAACATTTCCTTGAGACCAGTACATTCCTTTTTATCATTAGAAAATATGAAGAAAACATCTACATAAACCGTTACAATAGTTTTACAATTTTCATTCATTTTTGTATACATGCATGGTTCAAGCTTTGATTTTTTATAGCCATATTCAAGCAAACAACTATCTAATTTTATATATCCAGGCTCTTGAGGCCTGCTTCAGACCATAAATGGCTTTCTTAAGTTTTAACACTGTATTTTTGCTATCTGGAAAATCAAAACAATCTGGCTTCCGCATGTATATGGTTTCTTCCAGATCACCATTAAGAAAAGCAGTTTTTACGTCCAAATGTGTTACATCAAGTCCTAATTGCACTGACAGTGAAAATAATAAACGTAGGGTTGTGTGCCTAACAACAGGCGAGAAGGTCTCTGTATAATCTACACCTTGTTTTTGTGAAAAACCTTTAGCTACTAGCCTGGCACGAAACCTTACTTTATTTTCACTATCATACTTTTTCCGCAATACCCATCTACATTGAACTATAGTACTGTTATCAAGTACTTCTGAAAGTTCCCACGCGTTATTGTCCTCAAAACATTGTAACTCATCTCGCACTGCCTCTAACCACTGTTCTCTTTCAGGTCCATTTAACGCATCTTTTAATGAGAGTTCACTAACATCTATTGTACTATCAGTTTCGAAACAAACATTAGAAAAACCATACCTATATGGTCGTTGTCTACGCCTCACAGACTCCCTTTTTTCAGCTACACTTTCACCATTAGAGGAGGAGATCTCTTCTTCATCAGGAACATAGGTTTCATCATCATCATGGTACTCCTCACTTTCTATGTCCCCCACTGAATCTAAATGCACCTCAGAGGATTCAGTCTGTGATTGTAGTTCTTCGATCTGAACTGGACTCTCTACCGATGTAGGTTTTTCAATGATTATTTTTTTTTTTTTTTTTTTTTTTATAATATTTTTTTTATTTTTTTATTGAAAGGAACAGCAAACAGTTACATTATAAGGACTTACAACTAGTTTAACAAAATAGAAATTTGGTTATAACGTAACCCACAACGCTGTCCACAATGATGATCACATCACGGCTGGTTGTGATTACTTTTGTTCTAGGAATATAAATACGATAGCCTTTTACATCCTCTGGATAGCCTACTAGTATGCCTTTCTCAGCCTTCTTATCCCATTTCAGCCTTTTTTCTTTTGGGATATGCATCATTACTACGCTCCCGAAGACTCTCAAATGGCTTATATCTGGCTTTCTCGATGTCCACATCTCATATGGAGTTTTTCCATTTAACGCTGATGCTACGATCCTATTCTGAAGATACACAGCAGTATTCGCCGCTTCGGCCCAAAAACTGTTATCCAGACCAGCATCAAACATCAGACATCTTGCCTTTTCCACAACCAAACGGTTACAGCGTTCTGCCAGTCCGTTCTGTTCTGGCGTGTACGGATTGCTCTTCTGATGAATAATTCCTGAATTGCTAAGATACTTATCAAATTCTTTACTGCAATATTCCTTTCCGTTATCTGTACGCAACTTCTTGATTTTCTTATTTAGTTGATTTTCTACAACTGTCTTATAAATTTTAAAACAATCAAGAGCTGCACTTTTGTTTTTAAGAAAGTAGATGTATATCATGCGGCTATAGTCATCCACAAACAAAATATAATATCTTGAGCCGCCAATAGAAACATTTTTAAATGGCCCACATATATCACTGTGAACTAACTGCAAGAGATCATCACTTCTGTTGCCATCCTGTGGAAAAGGCAACCTACTCTGTTTGCCTTCGCAACACACTATGCACGACGACTTCGAAATATCAGCCCTTCTGTCGAGTGTGAGCCCTTCCACGGCATTCTCCATTTTATTAAGGTAGTTGCTATTGAGATGACCTAACCTTGGATGCCACATGTCACTTAAGGTCATCACTGCTGCAGCCAAGAACCTTTCAGGCATTTTTAACTTGTAGACACCATTTAACAAAGCAGCTGTGGCAACCAACTTGTAAGCCTTATTGTATATCATCCATCACTAGTAAAATGCACTCTATTATCTTTTGCTATTAGCTGACTTACTGATAAGAGATTCGTGGTCAAGCTCAGAACAAACAAAACTTCTTCAACAACCACGTCATATTCACAGTCATCTGTCAACGTAACAATCTGCACGTCGCCTGAGCACTTAACAGCCACCTTTTCTTTGTTAGCGACAACAATTTATTTAATAGGATGCTCGGTCGAGGCCTTTTTAATCCAATTTTCATTCGCGGTTATGTGAGCACTCGCTCCCGTATCAATATACCAGTCATTCTTTGAAAAATTGCCATTTAGGAACACAACACTAAAGGCATTCGTTTCTTTCCGTTCAAATGTTTTAGTATTTGATGCATCCTTATCAAAATTCGTGCACTGGTTACGATAATGACCGATCTGTTTACATTTGTAACATTTTATTATTTTCGGTTTTGACTTTGACGTATGTCCATTATCTTTGGTTCCACCAGTGCTGCCAAACTTATTTTTGCGAAAAATCGCAAACGCTCCGCTAACGTCGTCACTGACTTCCTCTAAGTCCATTAGCTTTGTTTTAGTGGCGTCGGCTGTTATTTTGATTCCAGAATGCTCGATCGCCATAATCATTGGTGAATATTTTTCGGATAATCCAGCCAAAAGCAACGAACCGACCCATTCATCATTGATGTTGAAGCCTGTTCCACTCAATTTTTGACTCGTTTCTATAATCTGCGTTACATACTGTTAGAACCGGGTACCGAAATAGGTTTTTTAAAAAGAAATTACTTTTTGGCTAGAATAAACTTTGTATTAAAACAATAAAAATACACGGGTGCAAGATACATGTGCACGGTAGGACGGTTGGGAGACGACTGGAGTGCTGGACTGTGACGAGGGGGAGAGAGGAATGAGAGGATGCTGCGTCAGCAGCAGGAATGCAGCGTAGGCTGCTGAGTGGATCAGAAGGGGTACAGATGAGGGATGTAACAGCCCCCCGATTAGGAGGAAACTTACAGGTGGAAGGTAAGTTGACGCCGGAAGGTAAAGGTAAGTTTTACAGGTTTTAGGTCATTCGGAGACGAGGAGCAGGAATATCTTCGACTTCTGTGGATGCCATTTCTATGGGAGTATCAGGTAAAGGGGTACATCTAGATTTCTTAACTAACTTACAATAACAATACAATTTATAGGAAATAACTAAGATTATAACTAAGCTTATAATAACAGTAGTATATGAATAATAATTACCGTAAAGGACAATATGAGGTTTTTCAATTACTCTGTTAAGGTTTGTTTTAATCTGATCAGTTACTTTATTATAATTTGAGAAAAGAGAATCTAAATTATTAATATTTCTTAAGTTAACGTAGGGAACTTTAATATTTTCTTTTAAATATGTAGTAAAACTACAACAAGTATCATTAATCAATTCGAAGTGCAATACTATTGGCTTTAATTTTATTTCAATGTTATGTTTAGGTATTAACTTATTGTCGTTGCAATAGGCAATGCAGTTGTCTGGTAAAGTTAGTATACCAGTACCGGAAATAGAAGATTCAGATAAATCTTGATTATTACATTCTATTGTTATTTTAGAATTTTGACTAATCATGTATATCCACTGGTTGCTATGTAACTTATGAAAGGTTTCAAAATTACCACTAATAAATTCAGTTTTGCAAAGAGGCGGAACGGAAGTCAGAGCTTTTGAAATAACCTCGGTTTCACATATAGCTACGGCTGACGTGGAGTATACATTGGAAATTTCACATATATAATATTGCGTATTTATAACTTTACAGGCAGTGAGTGAATTTAATTTACAATAAGATGATTTATCTTTAGTTATGCCCAAATATTTAGTGGATGGTATTATTGTAGAATACAATGTTTTATTTACAGCTCTAAGGGCAATAGGATAAGGGGTAGTATGATACAAATCGAATTCTTTAGTATTTACTAAAGGCATTTGTAATACAAATATTATTTTGTTATTTGCATAATAACTGGAAACATCGGATATATTTTCTAGAATATGGATATTGTCTAAGATTAAGGGTACAGGTAGTTGCTTAGAACTAGGGAGAAATCTATAGTTATTTACAAGGTCTGAAAACAGTTGTTTAGAGGTAATAATAGATGGATATAGCATATTGGACTTACTAAACATAATAGCATTAATTATATCTTCTAACTTAAATGACAGGGTTAATAAACTACTTTCTAAAATATTCGACAGTCCCGATATTTTAGACCTTATTAATAGCTTATTGGAAACTAGCGTTAAATTGGCCATTTCCTGGTTCAGGGTATCAATAGCATAACTAAGGCTAACTTCATTTGCATTGATTTTATCAATGACTTCTTTATGAGACAATAGTGTGGATGTTGTAACCATCATGTTTTCTTTCATGAGGGTTGCCAATTTGGTTTGATCATTCTCTAAGGTTTGAATGGCATTACTATATTTTTCGGCATCATTTTGGTCCATATTTCCAAACAGTTGTTTAATTACTGAGCCGATTCCACCAAACCAAGCTGATCTTTTATTATAAGATTTAGATATAAGATGAGAAATAGAATCAAAGTCTCTCACTATATCAGAATAACGGGATGACAATGGTTGGAACAAATAGTGACATTCGCCTTCATAGTATGCATTGCTTACAGGCAGAAACACACACACATGTTTGTTTGGTTACATAGAAATTTCGAAGTTCTTAGGATATCCCTTATGTTATCTAAATGTGGTTGAATGAAAGAGATATCTATGGGGATGATAATATCTAAAGTATCATCGGTTATTTTTAGAGAGCCAATGGGGTCAAAATATATGCCCGCGTCGTCTGATGCTGGCTGGATATATCCTTGACTGTTTGATGCCAGGGTAGGATAAATGTAACTAATTCTGTAAGGAAAGGTAATTTAAATTAGCTAATTATATATACCTACTATGGTTCATTACTAGTTGCTAATTTGAATTCGTCAAAATGGTGTTTGACGTGACGTCTGTTGATTAATAGTGACGCAGTATTGTTGCCATGGATTTTCACGATTTTAAACGGGCCTTTCCATATAGGTGAAAGAGCTTTTCTAAGGCGTAAGTGATTTTTAAGGTAAACAAGATCGCCGACTTTATATTTAATTGGCCTTGTGTGAGTGTCATAGTAACTTTTGGAATTTGTCTTCGATTTTTGTATATGTTCTATTGCTTTTGCTCGGCAGTACTTGAGTCTATTTTGGAGTATACGGACATATTCAGGGTAAGTAGCGCCTGCAGTTTCCTCGTAGATGGAATTCGGTATATAGGGTTTGTTTCCAAATACAAGCTCATAGGGAGAGAAATGAGTGGTTGAATGAATGGCTGTGTTGTACGCAAGCATAGCTGTGTACACAAAGCGGGGCCAGTTGTTTTGTTGCTCGTTTACATAAGATTTTAGGTACTCTTTTAAGGTGGAGTGACTTCTCTCGAGAGCACCTTGAGTCTGAGGGTGATACGGGGTGGACCATAATTGTTTTATTTTTAGTAAGTTACATGTTTGTTTAAATAGTTCGGCCGTGAAGTTGGTGCCTTGGTCTGTTAGAATTGTTTTAGGTATTCCAAATAGAGTAATAAAATGAACCAAACATTCGCATGTTTCCTCGGCTGTAGTGTTAGTGATTGGATAAGCGGCTGAGAATTTGGTGAGGTCATCTTGGAGCGTCAATATGTATTTGTATTTATCGTTGCCGGCTTCTGGTAATGGTCCTACTATATCGAAAGCTACACGTTCAAAGGGCCGTGTGGAAAGAGATGTGATTTGCATAGGGGCACGATTAGTTCTTCTGAGGGCTTTATTAATTTGGCATTGCGGACATTTCTTTACATAGTTTTCGACGTCTACTCGCATGTTTTTCCAGTAGTACTTTTCTTGAATGCGTTTCAGCATTCTACCGGAACCTAAGTGACCAGCTATAGGGAGATCATGATTTTCTTTCATGATTTTAGGGACTTCACTCAATGATGGGTAGATAATAGTATTCTTATAAATGTGTATAGTCATTTCTGAATTGTGAAATAGATAAAGGATCATATTATATAGTTTGATATACTGATGGGTATCGAAAGGATTATTAAAATCAGATATAGCTATTTGAGGGTTATTTTGCCCTGTGAGGCTGACAACTAACTCATTTCTTACGGATTTAAGACACTTGTAGATATTTCATACGTGCAAGTGTCAAAGTGATTGACCTTGGTGAAAATGAAATAATAAATTTTACTTTCGAATTCATATTTAAGGAAGGAATGTAATGTTCTTTCTAGTAAGGAAAATTCACTCAAATTAGGAATATTGGATATGATTTCTTGAGTATATGGGACGGATTCGTCCATATCTATAGATGTAGGGATGATGATATATTTTTTATCAGTTTTAGATAGACTTTCATTATGTTCTATTATGGTTACGTTAGGATTGAAATCCTTAGCGGTGGTTTTAAGGAATTCTGAGTAATTACCATCTAGGGTACTGGAGCTACTAGGGCTCGAGACATCAGGTGGTGATATTGGATTTGGATGATTAGTGGAAGATGAGGGTAAGTTTTCATTTATTATATTATCTAGGTCATCAAGGTTACCTAACTCTGGTAAGCTTCTAGGTTGGACAAGGGGATCTGTGAGATCTTCAAGTTGGATTAAGTCGTCTGGAGAGACAGCTGGAAGGACATCTGGATTCGATGTTTCATCATAATCAGGTGAGTTAAAATTTTCATTAGAAGTACTAGGTATAGGATTTATAGGATTGACAGATTTAGTTATAGGATAGCGGGATAATGCATCAGCGGCATTATTTAGTTTCCCTTTTCTATATATTATTTCATACTCATATTCCTCCAATTTTAATCTCCATCTTTGGAGTTTACTACTGGGGTCAGAGTGGTTGAATAGCCAACGTAATGGACGATGGTCAGTAATTATTGTGAATTTCCTGCCATACAGGTAAGGGCGGAAAGTTTTACAGCCGAAAAGAATTGCAAGTAATTCTTTTTCAGTTGTACTATAATTGCACTCATTTTTGTTGAGTGTACGGGAAGCATAGGCGATGGGCTTATCTTTGCCTATTTCGCCTTGGGAGAGAATAGCGCTAATTGCATAATTGGATGCATCACAGCTGAGAAGGAATGGTTTAGAGAAATCAGGATATGACAATAGCGGAGCTGTAGTTAATTTATTTTTTAGGGTTTCAAAGGATAACTGATGTTCATTTGACCAAACGAACTCTACGTTTTTTTTCAGCAGATTTGTTAAAGGTTTTGCAGTGCTTGAATAATCAGAGATGAACCTGCGATAATAAGAGACGAAACCGAGGAATGATTTGACGTCCTTGGGAGTTTTTGGTATTGGGAATTCATGAACTGCTCTTAGTTTTTCAGGATTTGGTTTTACGCCTTTGTCAGTAATGACATGGCCTAGATATGAAACTTCCTTTCTTAAAAATTCACATTTATCTGGTTGCAGTTTTAAACTCAATTGACGGAGTCTGTAAAAAACGTTAGTTAGGTTATCTATATGAGAAGGGATATCAAATGAGTAAATTACGATATCATCAAGATAAACGAAGCATTGAATGCCTTGGAGACCAGATAGAGCAGAATTCATTAACCTCTGAAAGGTGGATGGTGCATTTTTTAATCCAAATGGCATACGTGTGAACTCGTAATGCCCTGTTGGGATTGAAAATGCTGTTTTGGGAGAATCATCAGGAGACATGTTTATTTGATGAAAACCGGAAGCTAGGTCTAATGTGCTGAAATATTTGCACTTGCCTAATTGATCTAGGATTTCGGCTATGTTTGGGATAGGATAGGAATCGCGGATGGTCACGTCGTTAAGCTTACGGTAATCAATTACAACGCGCCATTTTCTTTCACCGGAAGCATCAAGCTTCTTGGGTACTACCCAAATTGGTGAGGACCATGGGGACATAGGTTTTATAATACCTTGTATCAACATTTTTTCAACTTGAGAATCAACCTCTTTCTTGTGGCATTCGGGAAATCTGTATGTCTTAACATGAATTGGGTTATCAGACGTGGTTTTAATTTTATGTTCTATTGCATCAGTGCAGGTTAACTGGTCGTCGGGTAGATGGAAAATATCTGAAAACTGAGAACAAACAGAGTATAATGCCTCAGTTTCTTCTGGATTAAGATGGGACACGCGAAGCTGCTTTAAAACTTCTTCTGTGCGTTCACGAGTATGGGATTCGGTTACGTTACCGATAAAGACTGAAGCGTTTAGTTCGAAAGGCTTTAAATGTAATTTTAGATCAGACTTAAGGGTTACAGGTTCTTCTGAGGTGTTAACAATGGAAATATTAACACGATTGTTACTCTTAACTTGAACTAAACAGTTTGCTATTAATAGATTTTGGGAAATATGTTGGTCAATTATTAAACCTTCTTTGATTTCTGGATTTGCTACAGTACATTCGATTATGGTTTCACTGCGTGGTGCAATAGTATAAACGGGTTCATTGAAATGCATTTTAAGCATAATATCTTTTAAATGCAACACACCTTCATCATAGTTAATTTGGCCACTCATGGAATTGAATAAGTCGTTGCCGACAATACCATCATAGGGTATGCTTAATTCATTAACTACATTAAATATATGTGTTAGGTATTTACAGTCACTATGAGATTTATCATGTGTAAAGATGGTTATAGGGATTTGTCCTAATGTACATAGAGGATTATCTGATCATGATGATTTTGAATTTAATCGATTCGTTAAGAACGGGCATGGTATCAATGACTGATTTTTTAATTATACTTATAGATGCGCCGGTATCGACAAGGAGGGATAGATCATTAGAGGACACGGGAGTATTCACTTTTATATAAGTCAAGTATTTATTTGGTATATTAGATGTGAATTCATATATTTCTTTATTAATATGTTTTTTATTTTCAGGATTTTGGGTGAAGTCTACGGTTTGGGGCTGGATACCCTGTTGCTTGACTTGGATGGAATGACCTCGAATTTGGGGCTGATTACCCTGTCCATGGGTCATGAAGGAATTAGAGTCTACGATTTGGGGCTGGTTAACCTGTTGTTTGACTCGGATGGAATGACCTTGAGTTTGGGGCTGGTTACCCTGTCCATGGGTCATGAAGGAATTAGAGTCTCCGATTTGGGGCTGGTTACCCTGTTGCTTGACTCTTATGGGATGACCACGAGTTTGGGGCTGGTTACCCTGTCCATGGGTCATGAAGGATTTAGAGTCTACGATTTGGGGCTGGTTACCCTGTTGCTTGACTCTTATGGGATGACCACGAGTTTGTGGCTGGTTAACCTGTCCATGGGTCATGAAGGATTTTGCGTCATCTATTGTGGAGTTTATTTGTCCCGTGCGACGCTTGTTCGGGACATTATTCAGTTTAAATTGTTGTCAACAGTATCATATCCTTCTGTTTCGGTCACCGCATTTATACGGGGTTTAAAAGAAGATGTGCTCGGCTGCGCACCTGAAGAGAAAGATTTATTTTGGTTATTGAATCTTTTATTATTATATTCGCGGAGTTGGCATTTTTCTAGAAAATGCCCTGATTTTTTGCAGTATCTGCAAAATGGGTCATTAGAAGAGGGTTGTAGAGCGGAAGGTTTTTGGGATTGATTATAATTATTATTATTAAAGTTACTGGATCTATTAGGTTTGTTACTTGGATCATTTGAACGAAGTGATTTTGTTGCTAAATTTTGTTTGTAGGAATATTGCTGTAATTTTTCTTCAGAAATCGCATAATTTATAGCGTCGTTTAGATTTTTAGGATTCCGACACCTAACTATGTTTGCAATACGAGGGGTAAGACCCATCGTGAATGTATGGAGAGCTAAGTCTTCCATTGCAGCTACTCTGCCGGATATTTCACTCTTCTTATGACCGGAAATAGAGATTTCCGTAAGTAATTGAGATAAACAGGTTTCTACCCTAAGGGAGAATTGGTTGACATTCTCCTGGGCACCTTGCCTGCAATCCTGGAACTCTGCAAGGAGATGAGCATAATGTTTTCGCTCTCCGAATTGGTTTTGAAGGAAGTCTTTAAGGGATGGCCACGAATCGAATTCCTTGATTGAACATGCAATCTCGGCTTTACCATCTAATTGGCTGATTATATACTTGAAGACGATGTCAGCTTCATTAGAAGAGGCTAGGGAAATGGCATTATCGCAATTATGTATAAAAGCATTTAGTTTTTCTCGGCTGCCATCAAAGGGCTTTATGAATTTTAGAATTACACTTAAAGGTATGCTTTCCGTAGACTCTTCTTTCACGGCTCTTGTACCTTGGGAATGGCACATGGTTGACAACAAGTTTTTATAAATAAAAAGATAACTAAGACAAGTCTGGAAATAAGATTAAGGATTAGACTTATGTGTACAATGCAATGTATTCTTATCGCTTATGCTATGTGTTGAGACTGGAACTGCGACGAGCGACGAGACATAACATCCGTTGATAAGACGTATGGATTGGAATGTTCAAGATAAGCCGTTGAACGATTTTTATAACTTAGAACTTTGATCACTTTACTAAGAAATCGGAAAATATGTTCACAACTCACAGTATTATTGCGCACACTTTCTTCATGTTTTGCAGGATCTGGAGCTGGAACTGGAACTGGAACTGGAGTGACCTTGAACTAGGTCAGTACCGGATTTACCGGTATGGAGAGTCGTCTCTGGAACTCAGGAACTCAGGAACTGGAGTGACCTTGAATTAGGCCAGTACCGGGTTTTACCGGTGTGATGAGTTGTCTCTGGAACTTTTCAGGAACTGAAGCACTTTCACTTTTTGGAATTTAGGCACTTTATGGAAGGGTTCCAAGGATTTTACAATCCCTTTTACGCTGCCACCAATGTTAGAACCGGGTACCGAAATAGGTTTTTAAAAAAGAAATTACTTTTTGGCTAGAATAAACTTTGTATTAAAACAATAAAAATACACGGGTGCAAGATACATGTGCACGGTAGGACGGTTGGGAGACGACTGGAGTGCTGGACTGTGACGAGGGGGACAGAGGAATGAGAGGATGCTGCGTCAGCAGCAGGAATGCAGCGTAGGCTGCTGAGTGGACCAGAAGGGGTACAGATGAGGGATGTAACAATACGATGTCATAGATGTACAATTCTCCAGACGGATCGAGATAAGAGTTCTCAATAAACTGATTCGCCTAGTAAATCCCGAGTCATCGAACAATTGTTTGAGCTTGTCCCATAACTCCTGTGTACTCTTGACTTCCTTGATGTGTACACACTGCAAACTAGTTCCGTTTGCAGGGCACATAACAAAGTTATTGGTGTGCGTAAAATCAACGGCTGTCTGGCTTCGCCTATTTATTAGTGTTTGCGCTTTACAATAACCCGTTGTCCACCCACACACTTGCAATTTCTTGTCACTTGATGTTGCATGGAATATGAAGCATAAATTTAGCCAACTTAACAATCTTGTCCGTGGCGCAATGGTCGAGCGTGCGGTAAACAGTATCTTACGCCGCCAGCGCCTAGCGCCGTAAGTTCAAATCCAACTGCCAACACATCGGTGTTTTTGTATGTTTTAATGAAACGTTTTACATTTGTTTGTTCAATTCATTGCTTAAATATTGGCAAGACTTCTTTATATTTGAGTTAGAATTTATTTGAGGTCTACCCTCTAAAAATTACAAATCATGTGTAAGTTAGTAGTTTAAGTTCATCGTCATAATGTTATTGACTATCGGGCTTACGTTACGTTTTTAGACATTATACCCTGCGTGTTTTGAGCAGTGCTTTTATTTGTTAATCATTATGAACCACAGATCGCAGTGATGAAAGACTAACAGAAAACGCTGCTGCCCATTCTCTGGTCTACGGAGGCGCAAGGTGTTCTGCCTCAGACATTAGTCGCCTTATACGACACACGTGAGTATAAAGGGTTGGTTAACTACACTTTTAAGAGCTAAGGTTATTATTTTGCGTGAGCAAAACGTTTCAATTAGTGAAATTGCGAGGCGTTTAAAGATATCGGTAAGTAACAAAATGTTATTAATATGTTTAGAAGATTAATAATAATGTTTATATAATCCACATGTTATTGATTGTTGTTTTTTGTAACAATATTTTATTATTGTTCACAGAGAAGGACTGTGCAATTGTGGGTCCATCGATATGCAGATTCGGGAAGCATTGATCCTTGCCGACCGGGACCGAAGGCTAATCCATAGCATACACAGATGGCAATGCGCGGCACCGTAATATAGTTGCAACACATATCGCTGAGCCCTTCTTCACTACTCGTTTAACGGCGACTAAACATGACGTGAAATTACAAACTGTACGGAACCACTTGCGTGCAGCTGGTGTGAAATGTCATAGGCCAGCCAAGAAAATATTACTGTCAGATATTCAAAGACAAAATCGGGTACGCTTCGCAAGAGAATATTTGGATTTCGATTGGTGCAATAATGTTGTTATATTTAGCGATGAAAAATGTTTTAAGTCGGACA
This sequence comes from Xestia xanthographa, assembly GCA_905147715.2. Lineage (NCBI taxonomy): Eukaryota > Metazoa > Arthropoda > Insecta > Lepidoptera > Noctuidae > Xestia > Xestia xanthographa. The sequence goes on along the minus strand of LR990666.1, from coordinate 21,253,516 downwards.
GAGACGGTCGCAAAATATTGTGGCGAAAAGATGGTGAACGCTATAATAAAAAAAAAAATTCTTCCATGCAGGCCTAGTGGCTGCTTTTGCTTTGGGATTTTGGGGATGAATGTCATCAATGGGTCCTGGTGAATTAGTGCAGGTAGGGTGTCGCAATACCAGTGAAGGTTACTTGAACGTTTTACATAACCTGATGCTACCAAGTGTGCGCGTTGCATACCGATAGTAAAGGCGCACCAATCGGCTATTAATAAAAATATCAAGGGGTGAGTGATGTTATTGTTAGTGAGATAACAATTTAGGATACCTGTATCTTAATATCTTTCTTACTAACATGTTTATTCATATCACTATAATTAAATTACTCTCTTGAATATGAAAAATAACGTTATTTCCTGTCCGACTTAGAATATTTGTCATGCACAAAACTTTATAATTTGTAATTATAATTATTATAAAAACCTAGGCAATAAATATTGTTGATTTCTTATTACAAATTGTTTAATTTTCACTTCCATATTTTTTTCTTATTATCAGTGAAAATATAAAATTAAAAATTCAACAAAATGACAACAAAAGTTTTTAAAAATGCAAAAAGTCAATGACGGTGCCGGGATTAAATCCTACGACATTTGTTTTACCAGCCCATTGCTTATACACCTATGCCACAAGACCAGTTAGCAACAACGTGAAATTTATGCTTAATATTCTTTGCCTATAAAATAGTCCTAACCATTTTCAATCACGGCGGCCAATCTTAGCGAAGATTAGCTACACACACGCGTGTTTGCTGACTTATTGTGAGACGTGAGGCGAAGTAATACACCAGTTGACTTTACGCACACCAGCATTATATTGGTGTGCTCTGCAAACCTAACTAATTTGCTGTGTGTACATAAAGCGACGAATCTATCGTTAGAATCAATTTTGCTCTGGTTTTCGCATCTGTTGCGGCTTCTTCTGGCTTGTTTTCTAGGATGCAATCACACGTTCCTTCAGCACAAGAAAATTCTCCGCCGCGAAAGCCCACTCTGAATAGTTTTCACGGCCCTTCAACTTAGGTACACTCACAACGTAGTTCGTACTCATTTTCACTAGCACAGTTTATTCTCATTTTGCGTAAACTTAAATAGCACTAATTTGCAAGTTTTATCTGCGAGAAATAAACGATTTTCTGGGCCCATAACCTAAAGTAAAACAACCGAGTTGTGTTTCACAGAGAACTGAACTTTTATTCTTCTAAAAGACATGACACAAAAATGTAGCTGTAACAAAAATTTTTCAAACTATGATAACAGAGGTCCAATAATAGATTATTTTAGATGCATTATAACAAAAAAAGTATCGATCCCCACTGGTAGGGATTTGTCGGTGGGGATTTCTGAATTCTGATTTCTGATTTCGGAATCCTCCTAAACGGCTTGACCGATTTTTATGATTTTTTTTTGTATATTTGGTGGGTCTGAGAATAGATCGTAGGCTTTTCTTTAGTCTCACACATACAAATAAAAATTTCCACGCGAACGAATTCATGGGCAACAGCTAACATTAGTTTACATTTAAACTATTCTAAAAACTGCAATCGCAAATCCATATCTCCAAGATTGCTCGACCATCTCCGATCGGATCCTTAACTAGAGTCTTCGCTAGCGAAAAATATAAAAGTCACCAAGCGAAAACGTCTAGATCCTAATCAGGCTCACAAAGTATTGAAAACTTTCCTAACATCACCGTCAAAGGATTTTCAACTCATTCTCATTTGGCGCAGAGTTTGAATAAGTTTTTTTTTATCGACTCTTTAATAAAACTTTCGACAGACCAGGGTCTTTCGATTTATATGCTAATTTATTCTTTTCAGCTACTTTGGGAGGGTTATAGTGTGTTTGGAAAGACAGGTAAATGTGGGAGGGTAATTTTTAGGGTTCCGTATCCGAAGGGTAACCACAGGACCCTATAACTATTACTGTATTTTGTGTCCGTGGGTGTGACCGTGACATCACAGTGGGCCCTATCAGAATACCAGCGCTACGGTATTTGTTTTTCATCTATCGCAGCATCATGCTGAGATAGGAGCCTTTTTGGCCTCGCACAGGTCTTTTTTTAGTATTTAGTTTTTTAAAATTATTATTATATTCTATCTTTCTGTCTTTATTTCTTTCTTTCTTTCTTTATTTCTTTCTTTCTTTCTTTCTTTACTAAGCCTCCGTTGTTCGTCCGTCCATCTGTATGTCAGCGGGCTGTATCTTATGATCCGTAATAGGTAGACAGTTGAAATTCTTACGGGATTTACGTACGGGATGTATGTATTTCTGTTGCACCTATACAATAACAAAAAGAACAGCCCATAACGTCCACTGCTGGACATAAGCCTCTCCCATGACGGGAGGAATTTGCCGTTATCTCCACGCTTGGCAGGCGGATTGGAGATCGCAGTGATGAAAGACTAACAGAAAACGCTGCTGCCCATTCTCTGGTCTACGGAGGCACAAGGTGTTCTGCCTCAGACATTAGTCGCCTTATACGACACCCGTGAGTGTAATGGGTTTGTTCTATTCTACTCTGCCGGATACCACACGGCTGCACCTATAATATAAGCATAATTAGACTATAATGTTCCCACTGCTGGGACATAGACCTCCCCCAAAGAGAGGGAATAGGCGATAATACATCCCGCGAAAACGCTTCATGCACGAGTCTGACTCGCACTTTTAACAATTCAAGGGAGTGTTGAAGTTTACATTAATTTATTTGTTGGTGTGTTGATTATTTGGGAATAGACAAGTGGAGATTGCAACAGGCACTTCGTTCCTGTAGGCCTTTATGTATCTTTCTGATATCCAGTGACTATCAAGCTTTGGTTGTACACCGAACTTTGATGACAACCGGGAATGTCAAAATATTGGTATTACGTATTACACAGAGTGGATATCACTTTACGGTGACTAACAGCCCGGGTACGGTGTAACGTCTTTCACGAAAGCCACTTCAAGCTCAGTTGTCATCAATTTGAAGTCCACTATGCTTACATAATCGCAATATTAGAAGAATCGATACGAAAGCGTCTGTCAAAATGAGTTACAGTGACTATGAGCCACGATAGGCACCGATGACGTCATATTTGATCGCGACTGGTCATACATTATACGAAACTAACCTTTTGACAGTTATTTGATGGACACTGAGCCCAGTTACTACCATTTCGAGCTGTCAACGGAGATACGTAAAGGCCTATTACGCTGAACCGTATATTCCATTTTTGAAACACAGGCCTCCTTTCCGTGAAAAGGAGTGGGCCCTGTTTTAAGATTTCACAGTTTAAAACTAAACTTATGTCTACCCATTACATACCGAGTTTACTCCGTGGCTCTGTAAGCACGTTAAGCCACGTTGGTCCCGGCTGTCATTCGTAGATCTTTGACAGTCGTTAAAGGTAGTCAGTCAGTGGCTCAAAATTCTGACAACTAGTCTTACCAAAGGGTCTAAGGTTGTCTTATTGTATTCATCATCATCATCATCAGTCTATTAATGTTCCCACTACTGGGACACAGGCCTCCTCTCTATGAGAGGGAATGGGCTATAAGCCACCACGCGGGCCCAGTTCGGATTGGTAGATGTCACATGTCTTCGAATTTTTTGGTTCTAGGACATGCGGGTTACCTCACGATGTTTTCCTTCACCGTTTTTGAGAGCAGTGGTGATGAAATAAATTACACAAAGTAATAAGCCTGTCTGGGTTCGAACCCACGACTTACTGTTCGTAAGTCGGGGCCGCCACCACTGGGCCACCGCTGCTGTGTCTTACCCAGTATTAACTGGGTTGTGGAGGTCAAATAGGCGACAATGAGTCCTTAATACTTGAATACATTAATGAATTACACTAAAATTAAAAGGTGAAAGTTTGTATTTGTGAATGTAAGTATTGTGTGTATGTTTGTTACTCTTTCGCGTAAAAACTACAGAATGAATTCGGGTGAATGATGATAGTTTATGACTTGGATTAATACACAGGATACTTTTTATTCTGGCAGTATGATTCCTTAGCAATTATCAATCTTCAAGCGGGCGAAACCGCGGGCATAAGCTAGTCACTACCGCTACATATTATAAATCCAAGTCCCCCGCCGCGTGTGTGTGTCCCTATGTATGCTTAGATCTTTAAAACTACGCAACGGATTTTGATGTGGCTTTTTTTTAATAGATAGAGTGATTCAAGAGGAAGGTTTTAGTAAATTATTTGTCAAGCGGGTGAAGCTGCTGGCAGAAACTAATTAAAAAACACAATGGTGTCGATTCTGTTGTGCACAAATTAACCTAATTTAGGCTATTGCTATCTTTTACTAAAAGGCAGTGCAAGAAAAGGACGGCTATAGCTATGAACTAAGTTAGAGATGTGAAACTAGTTTACGCCTTGCGCTTCACCGTGTTTTTAGCCGGCAATTTTTTGACGTGCACCCGTCATTTGTATAGAAATATTAGTTCCAACTAAATCTGACAGCTCTAAATTACGTCCGGTTTCTTTCTCGATTTATTAGAGAGAAAAAGATAGCAACAGCCTAAATTAAGTTTAGTTTGTGCACAACAGAATCGGCACCAATATCCATTGGAAATTCTTTTTACGTTCTGCAAACCCATATTAAACAGCTACGGTACTATAAAAAGCGATTCCAACGTAAAAAAAAAAAATAATTAAAAAAATTAAAAACCCCCACTTAATAGAATAAAACAAGTTCAGGAGACAGGACATATTGACTGCAACAGTCGGGACCCATATTGGATGTTCTGATTTTATTCTACATTATTTAATGGGTCCCGACTGTTGCAGTCAATATGTCCTGTCTCCTGAACTTGTTTTATTCTTTTCAGTCAGGTTTTTTAATTTTTTTAATTATTTTTTTATTTTACAATTTTTAGTTACTTAGATATTATAACCTTTTAAAATCCTCATGATGAGCCCTTTATTGGGGTAACTAATATCATGGTATAATAACAAATAGTACATTATCACTTGAAATCGTAACATAACGAATGTTGTTATGTTACGATTTTCATCTTGTAATAAAAACTACTGTATCTCCAATCAACTCTTCAGTATATTCAAATCCAAGTATTTCATTCCACATAGGCCTGGATGGGCACTTAAGAACGTCGACAAGGGTGCACGGTTCGGTTGGTGGCTTCCATGGAGAAGAACCGGCAAGAAACTCCATGGTTACTCTTTTCAAATTATTTGGTATTACACAATTCTACATTACTTCACGTTTTATACAAAATGCAATAATTACAACACTTATCACACATAGATTCGACTGTTAGTATTAACACCACAATTTCTCCCAATGAACAGCTCTCTCGGTCGAGTGTCATGTTTTATAAACTACCCCTTCCCGCTTCAACATTAACGGCTAGGCAGTGTTGTCATTTCTCAAATATAAAACGAATTATTGAAATCTTTGAAACCCTACATAATATTTTTGAAAATCATGACAATCTATACTAATATTATAAAGAGGTAACATTTGTTTGTAAGTTTGTATGTAGGGGGTAATCTCCGGAAGTAATAAACCGATTTCAAAAATTCACCATTAAGAATCTACATTCACCCTGAGTGACATAGGCTATATTTTATCCCCGTACTTCCACGGGAACGGGAACTACGCGGGTTCAATAATAAAAACAAATAACCAAATTTCATGACATCTAATGTTATATTTCATTTAAACTTCTTTTGCTCTAATTACATATTATAGTATGACATTCATTTCGTATAATTTTCAATTTGTGTAATGCTCTTTTTATTTATTATATAACATTTAGTTGACCTATTTTCATTTGATATAATTTGCAAATTTACGCATTTTCAGCCTAAATTCTGAAATGACTAAGTAAATATCAGGAAATTTCATACTGTTACAACTTCATCTTTAACCCAAATGATTCACCAACAATAGAGGGGATCGGGGGGGAGCTTGAAAATTTCAGGCGTCTATAATCGAATCAGTTTTTGCATAAGTATATGTCGCAGCCAACTAGTTTAATTAGCCGTTCATCTAACTCGGGGTGCCCTAACCTCAAAACACTTTATATTGGCCAAAAAGTGTAGTCGACGGAGCCCCGCTATGCGGGGCTCCTATTTCTGTCTTGCAGGGTTTAAAGGAACCTAACATCGGGGTGCCCCAAGTCCCAAACCACTTTATATTCGCTTAAAGAGCGTAGTCGACGGATCCCCGCTACGCGGGGCTCCTATTTCTGTATTTCAGGGTTTAAAGGAACCTAACTAACCTAACATCGGGGTGCCCCAAGTCCCGAACCACTTTCTATTCGCTTAAAGAGCGTAGTCGATGGAGCCTCGCTATGCGGGGCTCCTATTTCTGTATTTCAGGGTTTAAAGGAACCTAACTTACCTAACATCGGGGTGCCCCAAGTCCCGAACCACTTTATATTCGCTAAAAAGCGTAGTCGACGGAGCCCCGCTACGCGGGGCTCCTATTTCTGTATATCAGGGTTTAAAGGAACCTAACTAACCTAACATTGGGGTGCCCCAAGTCCCGAACCACTTAATATTCGCTTAAAAAGCGTAATCGATGGAGCGCCGCTACGCGGGGCTCCTATTTATGTCTTGCAGGGTTTAAAGGAACCTAATTAACCTAACATCGGGGTGCCCTAAGTCCCGAACTTAAAGTTGTTTAGACGAGATTTAAGAGTTGATTGAACGCCTAATTAAACTAGTTGGCTGCGACACATACAAAACAAAGTTGACGTTTCAAAATTATATTAAAAGATACTATAGATTTTTTATATTATACCAACTTAATATTAGGTCCTTTGATATAATGACAAAAGTTCTAACGATCACATATCGTTAGAACTTTTGTTATTACATCAAATGTTACGCACCCCCTTTATTGAACCGTTCAGGCTGCAGAGCGTGCCAAACATTTGAATTTGGCGCTAAAAATCCGCCACTTTGTTTTTTATTATTTTTATATAACTAGAGTCACTCTTACAGTAAATACGAATCTTATGACACCTCTCAAGCTAAAATCCATCTAGCCGTTCAGGCTGCAGAAAGTGCCAAATATTAGAATTTTATTTACTTGTATACTATTTGTCATTTCGAATTACATTCAAACATATATGTTGCATATATTTTTGTAACTGCCTTTAAAAACCCTTCATTTTGATACCCCACTCAATGGTATTAGAAGAAAAAAAAAATCGACCTCCACAATCTGGCTCCCCAAATCCACAATTTTCTTTGTTTATTGATTTTAATGTACCCAATGACACTCGCGCCATCAAGACGAATCTAACGACATATAAATTATCCAAATCCCTCCATCCATTGAGGAGTTACGAGGGAACAAAGAAACGGACATACATACATACAAACATACATACAGGGCAAACACATAACCCTCCTTTTGGACTTCGCCGCAGTCGGGTAAAAACACTACATTTTAATCTCGATTCAGTATTGAAATCTTTATCTGCTCGCTTCCTGCTACTAAAAACTCGAGTTCTGGAACCAATAAAGCAAAGATTGATTTCCCCCAGGCAACATTATATTGGCCGAACTGGAAGTTGGGTCAAACGTTTTGTGTTAAATTTCTAATTGCACCTCCAGGATCGAGGTTTTTTAGAAGTCCGAAAGTTGAATGAAGAATTTATTGTGGTGTTCTTGGATTTTTGATTAAGCTAGTATCCACCATCTTAAAAAAAAGGATATTGGGATTCGTAGACTTTAATAAGGCTTTTGACTCCCTAGAGTATCCACAATCAATAAGTTACAAATCTATTTAGTCCGTCAGTTAGTATTGGAAAATAATGGACACGTATGTTTTTTTTTTGTAAATCAATGAATATTGCCAAAGATAAAACGCATCGAAACTCGGGAGTGGGGGCTCGTGACGTCAGAGCACACTCAAAATTATAGCACGGCGTGACGTTTTGAGAATTTTAAAATCGTCGTATCTTCATCAATGTTGGTTTACGTAACAAAAGAAAAATTACGGTTCAAATATTTTTTTGATTATCAGTCTAGCTGACGGATTAATTAGATTTTTTCAGTTGACTAGCCTATTATTTCTTTATAATACGGCTGAATCACCCGCTATTACTATATTATGACTGCTTCGGTGGTCTACTACACTACACTACAACAGCCCATAACGTCCACTACTGGACATAAGCCTCTCCCATGATCAGAGGAATTCGCCGTCATCTCCACGCCTGGCAGGCGGATTGGAGATCGCAGTGATGAAAGACTAACAGAAAACGCTGCTGCCCATTCTCTGGTCTACGGAGGCGCAAGGTGTTCTGCCTCAGACATTAGTCGCCTTATACGACACCCGTAAGTGTAATGGGTTGGTTCTATTCTACTCTGCCGGATACCACACGGCTTAGGTGGTCTAGTTGTCGCAAACGCGTCGGCTGAGAATGAGGTCCTGGGTTCAATTCCCAGGTCGGGCAGTGTTGTTTGGTTTATACATTACGTTTTTTTAGTAGCAGCCACGGATTGGGGCCCTGTTGATGGCAAGAGTCTCGCTCCTATTAAATCGGACTTCAACATAATTGGCAAAATGTGGGTGTACTATTAGGTACACCCCTGTCTAACCCTTCGGGATTACAAGCGTGATGTTACAATGTCCGTGTGTGGTCGGGACCCTAGGTGGAGAACCTAGGTGAAGGACGGGGACTTAGGGTCCCGTGCTCCAACTGATGACGTTATTATACAGTGATGCAGTAAATTGTTTTCCCTATATGATTCCAAAGATTAGTATTCACATGGAGCGACTGCCTATCTGACCCCCACAACCCAGTTAGTATTGGGTAATACGATACCCTTGTAAGACTATATGGTTGTCACACTTTCAGGCCATTGACTACCTGTAACGACTGACCAAAATCTACAATTGACAGCCGGGATCAACGGCGTATCGTGCTTTCTGAGGTATTGAAGAAACTCGGTATGATAACCATCTACCTTTACTACTCAATTGTTTACCTCATTCCCGTCCAGGAGTATGCAGTTAATTGTGCACGAAGATGTGGCATATCCTGTGTTGGGACTTCGCATCCAGCCAGATTAATAATAATAAATAAATCGTTAATTAGACTTCTACATAACTGGCGAAATGTGTGTGTACTTTTAGATACACCTCTGTCTTACCCTTCGGGATTACAAGCGTGATGTTACAATGTCCGTGTGTGGTCGGGACCCTAGGTGGAGAACCTAGGTGAAGCACGGGGACTTAGGGTCCCGTGCTCCAACTGATGACGTTATTATACAGTGATGCAGTAAATTGTTTTCCCTATATGATTCCAAAGATTCTTAGTCTAGCGTGTAATCCAATACCAGAAATGGGGGCAATCGTCATCAGCCCCCAAGACGTAGCTCGTGCAGTCCGTCCGTTGCCTAACTGGAAATCTCCAGGGCCGGACGGACTGCACGACTTCTGGATCAAATGGTTCCAAAGATCACACGCTTGCTTGGCGTCCCAGTTTCAATCAGCCTTAGACTCAGGGTCGCTGCCCCAGTTCTTGTCGACAGGAATTACCCACCTGCTCCATAAATCAGGTAGTGCCGCGGAGCCAAAAAATTATAGACCAATCACTTGTTTACCAACGGTCTATAAAGTTCTTACATCCATTTTGAGAGCTAAAATCAACCAACATATTGAGAGTAACTCTATCATGTCTGCCTCTCAGAATGGATGTAGGAACGGGTCCCGCGGCACTAAGGAGCTGCTCCTCATTGATATGGCCATTAGCCAACAGGTTCGCCGCTCCCGTAAGAATCTGTCTACATGTTGGATAGACTATAAGAAGGCTTATGATTCTGTACCTCATACATGGCTCATGAGGGTGCTGGAGTTGTATAAAGTAGATGCAACTCTACGTACCTTCCTGATGTCATGTATGGGGCAGTGGAGAACGGTTCTTCGCTATCCAAGATGTCGACCGATTCAGGGGACCAGCGAACCGATAAGGATCGAGCGTGGTATATTCCAGGGTGATAGTCTGAGTCCATTGTGGTTTTGTCTGGTCTTGAACCCTCTCAGCACACTGCTGGAGCGTTCAGGTCTAGGCTATCTGTTGAGGAGAGATGGTCGGGTCATATCTCACCTTCTTTACATGGATGATCTGAAACTCTTTGCCCCCAACAATTTGCAACTGATGAAGCTACTGAAGGTAACAGAAACTTTCAGTAGCGCCATCAGGATGGAATTTGGTGTGGACAAATGTGCAGTCATGCATGTGAAGCGAGGAGAGATTATGGAATCCGTGGGAACTCAACTTTCGGATTCCATACACCTTAGATCCCTCTCCTCAACAGAAACTTACAAGTATTTGGGTATGTCGGAGGCATTAGGTATCAATACTGCAGACAAATGAAACAATCGTTGAGGGAGCGCTTCTTTGGCCGCCTGAATAAGGTGCTAGGCAGTCTTTTGTCAGGCGGAAACAAGGTGCGCGCCTTCAACGGTTGGGTCATGCCAGTTTTGATGTATTCCTTCGGCATACTCAAATGGACTCAGACGGAACTTGATGCCCTGGATAGGAGGGTACGCACACTGCTGACCGCAAATCGAATGCATCACCCACGTTCGTCGGTGATGAGACTGTATATCCCGCGGAAGTGCGGGGGTCGTGGCTTCTTAAATGCTAAGGCCCTACACAACCGTGAGGTATGCAGTCTCAGGGAATACTTCCTGGAAGCCGACGGGGAGATACACCGAGATGTGGTCTCAGTGGACAAGGGCCTCACCCCGCTCTCCCTGGCTAACGAGAACTGGCGCAAGCCTAAAGTATTAAACACTAATGACCGCAAGGAAGAATGGCAGAGCAAGGAGCTTCACGGACGCTTTTACCGGGCCCTACATGGCCCCGATGTAGACTTCTTAGCGTCGGTATCCTGGCTACGCTTTGGTGACGGTTTTGTCTGTGCAATAATGGACGAAGTTATGATGACGAATAACTACCGGAAATACATTGTGAAAGATGGCACGGTTGACATATGTCGGGCATGCCACCGTCCGGGAGAATCGATCCGACACATTATTTCTGGGTGTTCTAGTCTCGCTAACGGAGAGTATTTGCATAGACACAACCTCGTTGCCAGGATTATCCACCAGCAACTTGCTATGAAGTACAACCTTGTGGAATCAGAAGTGCCATACTATAGGTATGCGCCCGACCTAGTTCTCGATAATGGTAATATCACGTTGTATTGGGATCGACCTATCACCACTGACAGGACTGTTGTTGCCAATAGGCCTGACATTGTGGTGATAGATCGATTGGAGCGTCGCGCAATGATTGTTGATATAACGGTCCCGCATGATGAGAACCTCGTGAAAGCAGAGAAAGATAAACAATTCAAGTATCTAGATCTGGCTCGCGAGGTTGTTGACATGTGGGACGTAAATACAGCAGTCATCTTGCCGATAGTCGTGTCGGCCAATGGCTTAATAGCCAAGAGCCTCGACCAATATCTTAGGAGGCTCTCGCTTGGCAGCTGGATCAAGGGCTTGATTCAGAAAGCAGTACTTCTGGACACGGCACGTATCGTTAGGAGGTTCCTCTCTCAAGAGCCCTGACCACCGGCAGCTCGGACCCTACTCCCAGCGCTGGTGGGCTACTGTTTTTTTATATTTTTAAATGTTTTTTTTTAAGTTGTTTTACTAAGAAATATTTAAAAATGTTAAAAATATGTGAATATAAATGAATGAATGATTAAATAAATAAATTTTGTTTCTCAAAAAACTTAGTAATCTTTTACAGAAAAATAGTTTGGCAGTTCTAATTTCTAATAGGTGTAATTAAATCTACATCTGCCGACTTGAGCCCGCAGTCGGTTAACGGCCGTTTTCTATAACTTACTTACGTATAACTGTTAGTTAATATGCCTACGTCTAGTAGCTATCAGTGTTTCTACTGTCTGACGGGTTTGAGTGTCGTGTGACAGGTCGTTGAGCTCCTGAGCTACACGATGACTGATGCATGAGTGCCGTCTGTCGGGACAGGTCAACACAAATCTGCTATGGCTCTTTCCTCAAAAGACCATACCAGACAATGCCTACATGATCACACTCAATAACTCACTCTTAATATCGTTTCAAATAATAGTGTCTGGACTGTAAAAGAGACCAGGATCCCTGAGTTTGTTTCGGTATTTCTTCTCAGGGGTAGTCATTTAAGAAATGCCGGCGCCAACGTTCTCTTAAAACAAAATATTGACGTGTAAAAGTGATTTAATATCCTATTCGCAAAATTAATAATTTAATTTCATTAAATTTCTATAAACAAAGTTAGCTTTAAATATCCTCTCTGCTTCACCTAACTGTCACTCGGAGGACTGTGGTTCATAGAAAAACAAATAAAGCTTTTTTGTGAGGTTTTGTTTCTAACGGTCCGTAAGCTAAATGTCAAACAGTTAGAGATAGAAAGCTCGGAAGCTTTCTATCTCTAACTGTTTGACATTTAGCTACTTGTTAGTAAATTATTGACAACTAGCTGTTGCCCGCGGCTTTGCCCGTGTGCATTTCGGTAACTGTCCCACTGAATCATACTAAAGGGATAAATAGTGTCCTACATGTTAATCCAGGTTATAAAATATCTATGTGCCAAATTTCATAATCATCACAATTTATTATTATCATCACAATCACTATCACAACCACCATCATTATCACAATCATTATCACAATCACCATCACTATCACAACACCATCATTATCACAATCACCATCACTATCAAAGTCACCATCATAATCACTATCACCATCACAACCACAATCACTATCACAACCACCATCATTATCACAATCACCATCACAATCACTATCACAATCATTAACCTCGTTATCACAATCATTATCATCGTAATCACAATTATCTTCATCATTATCTCAACCACCATCACTGTCACAATCACAATCGCCATCACCATCGCTATCACCATCACAATCGCCGTCACTATCACTATTACTATCAGCATTATCACAATCATTATCATCGTAATCACAACCATTATCATCGCAATCACAATCATCATCATCACAATCTCCATCCTCGTCATCACAATCATTATCATTGTAATCACAATCATAATTATCTTAATCACAATCATCATGATCCCAATCGCAATCACTATCACAACCACATTCATTATCACAATCACCATCACTATCACAATCACAATCGCCATCACAATCACCATCACCATCACAATTGCTATCACAATCACTAACCTCGTTATCACAATCACTATCACAATCACCAACTTCGTTATCACGATCATTATCGTCGTAATCACAATCACCTTCATCATTATCACAATCACCATCACTGTCACAATCACAATCACCATCACCATCGCTATCACCATCACAATCACCGTCACTATCACAATCACTATCAGCATTATCACAATCATCATCATCACAATCTCCATCCTCGTCATCACAATCATGATCATCGTAATCATAATCATTATCATCGTAATCTCAATAATTATCATCTAAATCACAATCATCATGATCACAATCGCCATTGTTGGATATATAAAAACTTATAAGGTAGATCATAGACACTGGTGGTTCCATTTTCTGACACTTGTAGCTCTCTTGTTTTTCTCTTTGGTTTTATGCAAACGTCATGTAGTTTGTGCTTTTATTAAAATATCGTGTTTCTAGAAATCTAACGTGAGTTTTATTGAAATATTGCCAAAACTCCAATAGCCATCACTATCACAACCACAATCATTATCACAATCACCATCACTATCACAATCACCATCACAATCAGAATCACCATCACAATCACCATTACAATCACCATCACAATCACTCACCTCGTTATCACAATCATTATCATCGTAATCACAATCACTATTACCATCACAATCACTGTCACTATCACAATCACTATCACAATCACCATCAACATCACAATCACCATCAAAATCACTATCACAATCACCATCATCGTTATCACAAACATTATCATCGTAATCACAATCAAAATCAAAATCAAAGCATTTATTTCAAGTAAGCCAGTTACAGGCACTTTTGAATTGTCGAAACAAAGATGAAAATTAAATGTAGCTACAGTCCCAGTCACAAGACATAAAAACTGTGAAAGTACTGTAGTTGCCCATTCCCTAGCGTAGATCTCTATGGAGAAGAACGGGCAAGAAACTCCATGGACACTCTTTTAAATCAGAATATTGTTACAAAATCTTGGTTACATCATTCACGTTGAGATGGTATATTATGTGAGAACAATGTAGCAAGATGTGCACGGTAAAAGTGTCCACAGCAAAAACAAACAAACAAAAAAAAAAATACAATTCAAAATAATTCATTCAAATAAGCCATGGCAACCAAGAGATGACCAGTCACAACTGACAGCGCCCGTTCACGGACATGACGCATGGATCAGCACCATTCAACTCAACCATTTTGAAGGGAACTAAATGATCCGACACATGCGCCACCATCAGCGAGACAATTGAGTGAGCATGACATACTCCAAACCGCCAGGGCACATTCTCGTCAAGAAAAGACGTAGGTTTCCAGTGAATGATAGCTTTCTAGTACATAGTACTCACACAATATGGGCTATGCATTTATATAATACTAAAGAGATTGATTCTATACAATGCAAAGATAGTTGTACAATCTTCAGCAGCTCCAACAATACAATTTAATGCTATCAATTTATGCGCCCCTGTCCATGTGGAGCAGGACCATTGAGCCAAGCATTTTTATCAGCGATATAATCGCTCAACTTGTAATATGCTTGCTTACATAGTGTGCGTTTAATGCATGATTTAAATTTCGTCTCATTCAGTTCAAGAATACTTTGTGGAATTTTATTATAGCATCTCAAACAGTACCCCACGAAAGATGAGTCTACTTTAGCGAGTCTGAAACCTGGCTGAACTAGTTGGTCCCTATTTCTAGTACTGTAATTATGTCTGTCACCCCTTTTACCAAAAAGGTGCAGATTTTTTCTGACGTACATTATGTTTTCGTAGATGTATTGACAATGTACCGTCATGATGCCAATATCCTTAAACAGTTCCCTTAGAGAATCGCGCCTACGAAGATTATATACGGCTCTGATGGCTCTTTTCTGCAGAATAAATATAGACTCAATATCTGCAGCCCGTCCCCACAGCAAAATGCCATAAGACATTATACTATGAAAGTAACTAAAATAAACCAGTCTAGCGGTATCATCGTAATCACAATCACTATCATCGTTATCACAATCATCATTATACAGTCATCATCATCATCGTAATCACAATCATTATCATCGTTATCAAAATCATCATGATCATTATCACAATCATCATCATCGTAGTCACAATCATTATCATCGTAATCGCAATCATCATCATCACAATCATCATCATCATTATCACAATCATCGTCATCGTTATCACAATCATCACAATGAATCAACAATAACCCTGTGTAGAAGTTGAATCCGCTACCTTCTGGATCTCAAAATAAATGCCATTTTCGACATCAGCACCTCTGATAATCTCGGTTTCGACACCCATATTGATTTTTAGACATTTCAACCCCATCGCACCCCAACAGGGAATGATGGTTATTCAGGTCCGCCACATTAAATCTTAAAATCGTTGATAGGGTTCCGTACTCAAAGGGTAAAAACGGAACCCTATTACTAAGACTTCGCTGTCTGTCCGTCTGTCCGTCTGTCTGTCTGTCTGTCACCAGGCTGTATCTCATGAACCGTGACAGTTAGACAGTTGAAATTTTCACAGATGATGTATTTCTGTTGCCGCTATAACAACAAAATCAGAATATAATTAATATTTATATTTATATTTTTTATTTATTTATTTTATTTACAAAAAACGTGTTTTTTTATAATAATTGGTACGGAACCCTTCGTGCGCGAGTCCGACTCGCACTTGGCCGGTTTTTTATACTTTGCCACCCCATTTCCCCCTCTTAGGGGTTGAATTCTGAAAAAACCTGGAACCCGTTTCTACTCATTTATCAATAGGAGCACTCCTGTGAAGTTTCGAATAAAAGAGTCTAACTAATCTGGTTTCCCCATACAAACTTTGGAGCCCCGTTTAACCCCCTTAGGGGGTGAATTTTGAAAAATCCTTTCTTAGTGCACCCCTAGACCACATAAGGAACCTACTTGCCAATTTTGAAATCTGTAGACCCAGCGGTTTGGGCTGTGCGTTGATAGATGAGTCAGTCAGTCAGTCAGTTTCTTCTTTTATATATTTAGATGGCCGTTAAAGATTTCCATACTGGTTACTGCAGTTCATGACCAGGATGGAGTTTTTCTGTCAGTTCGATGAAATGTGTGTGTGGAGTGTGTGTGTGGTGTGTGTGTGGTGTGTGTGTGGTGTGTGTGTGATGTGTGTGTGGTGTGTGTGTGGTGTGTGTGCTTACGTTCCTATTAGAAAGGTTAAATACGAAGATAATCCAACAAAGCGTTATATCTTTACACAATTTCCTAATGGCTGGTTAGGGAAACACTTTTATTGTTCTTTGAACTTTTTATTTTAATATTAACCCAATTTTCTTTCATCCCAAGAGGAAAAATGGTGTTATTTAATTTTCTTTCTTATTCAAATTCAACACTGTTTTATAGTCCGGTAGTCGTAATTACTACTGTAGTTGCGTCAGTTACAGAAAAGTTGAAAGGGAATTGACTTGTCTTGGTATAGACATATTGCGATTAGGAGGGATAAATTGCATCATCATCTGCAGTAGCCTTTTCCCAAGTTTTATTGGGGTCGGCTTCCAGTCTAACCGGATGCAGCTGAATATCAAAATTTCACATGAAGCGACTGCCTATCTGACCTCCACAACCCAGTCAGTACTGGGTAATACGATACCCCTTGGTAAGACTGGTTGTCAGACTTTTTGGGCCACTGACTACCTGTAACGACTGTCAAAGATCACAAATGACAGCCGGGACCAACTGCATAACGTGCTTCCCGAGGCACGGAGGAACCTCTGTATGTAATGGGTGCTCACCCATCCACAGACCAACCTAGGCAGGAACGGCTTAACCTAAAGATCGACCCGAGCGGCTGTTATTATTTAGCCACGAGCTCCTCCTCTCGAGGGATAAATTGCATGACGTGACTAGAGTAAAATCGATGGTTGATAGATCGAGAGGCAGAGTAAGACCAATAACATAACATCACGCGTGCAATCCCCAAAGGGTTAGGCAGAGGTGTACCTAAAGTACACCCACAATTCGCCAGTTATGTTTAAGTCCCATATAATAGGGAGCGAGCCTATTGCCATCAACTGGGCACAAATCCAAACTCAGTGGCTGCTACTGAGAAATTTCCGGATGAAAAACCCAATAACACTTTGCCCGACCCGGGAATCGAACCCAGGACCTCAAACTTAGCAATCGCGATTTTTGTGAACGCGAACGCGAACTTTTGTGTTATTTGGCCGATTTATGTCTTGTTTCCGCTTTTTGTCATTATTTTTATAGTACTTTAACATTCCGTATCGAAATAAACAAAAGAAAATTTATGCATCTTCCCTATTGTGTTTCAGGATTTTTCAGATATCAAAGGGGGAAATGGGGGGGACAAAGTCTGAAAATGTACATTTTACTCAATACTCAATTCTTTAATGTATTCCAAAATGTAGGCTTATTTGGTAAACATTTCTTTAGGAACAATCGTGGACCCTGTCGGGCACAGCAAAAGTAAAATAATGTGGGAAGGACTTATTATTTAAGTATCTTATAATCTAACTTATTCAAAAAAAAAAAATACCAATCGAATTGAGAACCTCCTCCTTTTGGAAGTCGGTTAAAAACATTGATTGTTTGTATGATGTATCCGGTCGGGTGTATTACAAAAACATCGATTTTAATATTTAATGTAGTGGACCAGAAATACCATCCCCTGTTGGGGTGCGATGGGGTAGAAATGTCTAAAAATCAATATGGGTGTCGATTCCGAGATTATCAGGAGTGCTGATTACGAATATGGCATTTATTTTGATATCCAGAGGATGGCGGATTCGACTTCTGTACAGGGTTATTGTTGATTTGTTGTGATGATTGTGATAACAATGGTGATGATTGTGATAATGATGATGATGATTGTGATTACGATAATTATAATTGTGATTACGATGATGATTATTTATTTATTTATCTAAATGCTGTTGTATCAGCTTCACAAAAAATAAGAATGTTCTCAAATTAAATTTACTCATACTCATACTTCATTATCAAGGGTATCACTTGTCCGTGATCTCGGGATTCTTCTCGACGATAAACTTCATCTTGATGCCCACATTGATAAAGTGGTCAATAATGCCTATCGAATGTACGGTTTTGTGATGAGGTCCGCGAAGGATTTTAAACGCCTATCTACCTATTTATATCTGTACAAGTCTCTTATCAGATCACAGCTTGAATATGCAGTGCCGGTGTGGAATCCCTTTTACAATAAATACTCAGATCGTATTGAAAAGGTTCAAAGAAAACTTCTAAAAGCCATGCATTACCGTTGCTTTCGTACATCTGTGTCATAAAATGATTCACTTAAAAAGTATAAATTACTTGATCTGAAATCTAGACGCACTCTCTTGGAGATGGTATTTTTGTTTGATTTGTGTAGTAATGTACTGACATGTATGACTGTATTGATATTCGTAATAAAATAAGTCACATCGTTCCTAGAACGACAGTATTGCGCGGGGTGCGTGCACGGCCGCTGTTTGCCGTTAGCTCGTGTCATAATAACGCAGGTCTTCGGGCACCTCTCCGTCGACTTACCAGCCACTACAACAAACTTTTCAATGATGTTGACATGTTTGCTCTCCTCTGCTGGTAAATTTAAAAATGAAATTTTGAAAACACTAAGCATTGATTAATAATTATTCGCATACCTTGTTTTTTCTTTTTTTATGTCTTATATTAGTTAAATATATAATAGGTAATAGTTTTAATTATAAATTGGATACTAAAAAAAAAAACATAACACTTATATTTTATAAATTATTTTAGTTTGTAGGTCTAAACTTGCATGATCTGTAAAGCTTGTTTTTTTAAATGTGTTCCGTGGAAAATGTTGTTGGTTTTACTCATACTTGCATTTACTCATACTTGTCTTTATTTTTTTTTTATATTAATGTAATGTGTCACTGTTTGTTTTCCCCAATAAATAAAATAAATAAAAATATGTCCTTTAATAGAACCGAAAGTTTGAAAATATTTGTGACATCTACCAACCCGCACTGGGCCCGCAAGTTGGAGGACAGCAAAATAAAAAATAGGGTTGCCAACCGTCCCGTGTGAGGCGGTTTTGAAAACTATAATTCTTTTCAGCTTTTGGTAGTCATGTACATTTATTTTTTATGATTGTTTCAGGTCTGTTAAAGTTTGTTAATAATGTATCATCATCATCATCATTTCAGCCGAAAGACGTCCACTGCTGGACATAGGCCTCCCCCAAGTGTCGCCACATTGACCGGTCCCGTGCGACTTGCATCCAGCGGATTCCCGCAACCTTCACCAGGTCATCGGTCCACCTAGTGGAAGACCTTCCAACGTAACGTCTTCCGGTTCGCGGTCGCCACTCCACAACTTTTCAGCCCCATCGGCCATTTGCAATAATGTATAGGACAAAAAAAACTGTCACAGCGAAGACGGGGAGAACAAGTTCCTTTCGGCTTTCTAAAGAGTCTTTTTACACCCATTATTTAGGTATTATCACACTAATATTATAAATGTGTCGGATCCGGTCATAAGTACGAACGGGCGAACGTATCGAAAGCGCGCCAGTGGTGACATCACGCGACCTACTTACCAGTCTACCCCACCATGGCGGCTTCTACAGACTCCTGATGTTAACAACACGTGGAGAGGCGGACATTCTGAGTCTGATCGCAGCGGAGCTAAGACGTCTTGAAACTGTACCCGATTCATTGTGCCAAGTGTTAATGTGTGAAAGTGTAATGTCAAGTAATTTGTTAGACTCAGTGTATCTGTTTGAAAAGAGTAACCATGGAGTTTCTTGCCGGTTCTTCTCCATGGAAACTACCAAGCCGAACCGTGCAATGTGAAATAAAATAGTGTATCGCATCCAGTGAGTTTTCATAGCACGAAACCCGTCTTCTGCCCACATAATGCTCGAGCCTAGCGAAATAAATTTCTGACGCTCCCGACAAATGCGTAAATTTGTTTGTGTATGTTTGGTACACTTTCACTCAAAAACTGGAGACCGAATTTTGATGAAAATATTGCACAAATATAGTTAATAATAACATAGATACATTTACACATAGGTTACTTTTAATACCAGCAGTATGATCTCATGGGGCAATTGAGGGGTATATGCATGTTTTTTTATCACTCTAAACAAAGCGTATTAACGTCAGAAATAGCAAAGTATTTTTTTTCTTTTTTTACTATATAAAAAAGTACTAATTTATAAGCTTCTACCTTTCATGACGTCGTTCGACATATCGACGTACAAAATCCATTCTAAATTCCGTTTATCTAGAAAGAGATAGAAACAAAAGTATTATTGGTTACTTGTTTGGCCGATAGTGGTCTTGTTTTTACTTTTTTTCATTATTTTTATATTATTTTTACATTCCGTATCGAAATACAAAAAAAAAAAAATATGCATATTCCCAACTATCGAATTAGACGCAGGCAAAGCCGCAGGCTTGAGCTAGTTATAACTAATTGTGATATTAATGTATGGACCATGTCTGTAAAAAAACAATTAATTACAGAAACAAGCTGTAATTTGAGGTTTTCCTCTCAGCGATAACGGGAAGAGGAAAAAAATACGCGTTAATACACAGTCTACGTAAATAATTAGTCGTGATGACTAATTTATTTATGTAGACCATTTCAATTCACCGATTTGTTTTAATTATTTATTTATTATCTTAATATTAAGACAAGATCATCTCGAATAACAAAATATTTGAACTCGGCTATCATTTTGCTACAGCCTGATAGACAAGAGTCTCCACGAACATCTTTCAAGGGTCTCAAGGTTCTGCCGGGGCTGCGGGACTGTTCGAAAGAGATACCGTGGCCCCGGAACACAAAGGGCGATGAAGGAACATGGATGGGTTTTAGTCTGTAAAAGTTTGACACTCCCTCCTGCTCTGCCCAGAGCGGGAGGAGTCATTTTGATGATTTCCCATCCGATAAAAAAAAAACAACTTCCTCTATTTTTCCATTATTATCTCGAGTTGTATGTACACCATACAAATTATAAATTCGAAAAAAAAATGTGTAAATTTGTTCGTCTGACGTTGTGTCGTTCAATCTTCATGCAGCTGTCTGCAGCTGCATGAATTTTGACAGCAGATTTACCAATCATTTTCTATTCCAGATCAAAGGATCACCTCTTAGGTCTAGTCGTCGCAACCGGGACTGCTGAGCATAAGGTCCTGGGTTCGATTCCCGAGTCGAGCAAAGTGTTATTGGGTTTTTCCATCAGGAATTTGTCAGTAGTATCCACAGAGTCTGACTTTGTGCGCGGCTGTTGGCAATACAACAGTTACAAATGTAACTGGCAAGAGGCCGGTTGTATTATTTGGTACAATAATTATTTTGTCTAACATTTTGGGAATTACAGGCATGATGCTACATTATATTCATTTCTGTCATCAGAACCGCAACTTGAGCTATTTAAAGTTGTAAATCATCAAGTTTCATATCATTTTTGTAAGAAACTAGTTTGTTTGACCTAACTATTGAGGCCCGGTTTCGATTTAAATTAAAAACGTTTAGAAGTAAACATAATTTATTAAAATTATTTGGTACAATAATCTTCACACACAATAACAATAGTAAATAGTAGTACAACAGTCTTTAAAATATGCTTTTGATTTACATGTATGTCCATGGACAAGCTTGCAAATAATTTAAAGAAATCTAATGTCGAATTGAAAATAAGAGCACAATAATATTATTATTATTTTAAATTGTTATTTTAACATATTGAAATAAAACAACAATAATAACACCTCAGTTATCTTCAAACAATTGACTAATTACTATGGAACGACGTTTTCATTAATTAAGCGTTAAAACTCAGAATACATTGTAGCAAAAATAAAATAAAAACTAAAGAAACAATATATCAAGTACCTACTACGTCATGTTTTGTGTAACGCAATATAAAACGCACTCAAAACATTGTACTGATAGATGCATTCAATAGAACAGGGTCATATTTAAAATGAAGTTAGAACAATAAAAATAAAAAAAATAAAAATAAAGTTAGAACATTAAACACTTGTATTTTAGAGAAAAAAAGCGAAGAAGAAGATTTTGGAACTGTGACCCCCAATATCTCCGTAACTAGAAGGTTCCCACGTATGGTGATTAGAACAACATAAATATCAAAATGACGGAGAGAACAAGTTTCTTTCGGTTTCGTTAGGGGAAAACGTTAAACGCGAGTTTTATAATGCAAAAAAGCATATGATTCACTGCAATAAACAAAATCAGAAATATATATGATATTCTTCAGGATAATGCTAGTATCATAGTGTTTTGAAAACATAATACAACGAATTTTACTCGATAAAAAAAATCACGAACTTATCTCTAAAAATTTCTTTTTTTTTAACTATACTAAAATACATGCGGTCATTCTGATTTTTTGGCAAATAATTCTACAAGCAACATATTAGCATGATAGTGTTTTATTATTTTAGTCCAATTAATAGATTTTTTGTAAATCGCAAATAAACCACTCATTTCGCACTATTCGGCCCGCAGTGACTGACGTAACAACTACTTTGTAGTGCAAGCTGATTAGAACTTTATTCTAGCAGTATTTCAAACGAAGTTTGAACCACCACAAACAGAGTTGCTAATTATTTAGCTCTTGTTGTCGCCATAAGGATATTATTACACCCAATATATTACATTTTATATAAATATACAACGACATGTTTTATACATCAATGGCCGCAGGTTGGACATCACCAGAGTCACGAGTAACTCTTTCTTGCATATTGATATCGTGAGCCGTGTCTCTTGCTGGTAACGGCCGACGATTAAATTTATTGACATAAAATTCGTACCACAACTCTCGATTACTCTTTACTACAACTAGATAAACGTTCAATAGGAATGGGTTTAAGTTATATGTTATTATCTGTAGAACATTTATAACTGTTCTTCTAAATTTACCAATAAAAATACCATCTGAATTAGTAGTTAGTACCAAATGTTTTTCGAACCGAATTTTGTATTTGCTGTCGTCATCCAATAGCGAAATAACATGAAAAGCCAACAATAAGACGTCACTCAATATAAAGATCAAACTGGCGATGAACAAGCGATGCCATTTGTTCATAGCCGTATGTGCGCTCGCGTTTGAACTACGACAGAGTGAGTACACAATTCGTAAGTAAAGCAAGCAATTTAAGGTCACAGTTAAAATAAAAATAAGAAAACCCACATCAACAGGATTTACATCAGATTCAAAAAAAGAATTACAAGTAGCAAAGAAATGAATAATCAATATGATTACAGGCGCACCCCAACCAAAGAGGGTACTTTTTACATATTTCCATCGCATATGCACATTGAAAACTTTAACAATATCTAAGTAAAACATGTGACATATGACTATTAACCAGTGGTGTTTGGCCGATGCTAAGTAGATTAATAGATATATAGTAATAATGAAAGACCTACATCCTTGTAATACAAACGGTAAGTTTTCATCTTCATAAAAAGGAATAACAAAAATAAAAGGATAAAAATACGGTCTAATAAACTGCACCAACGAAGAGACGAAGAAGTTGGATAAAATTGCGTTGAGGCACACGAAATTTTTGTAATTTCGAAAGTGTTTTAGCACGTACCACGATATCAGTCCATAGGTCAGCGTAGCTAGGGTCAGTCCGAACATGATGTAGTGCGTTGAAAACTCTAGATCTTGGTATACTTGTGCAGCGTGAGACATCTTGGATATCCATCTGATAGTTTTTTTTAGCTCCTTAGGGTCTCTTGCAGCACACGTTAATGGAATTTGGTAACTTGGTCCTGTTCGTGAACTATTGAACGTTGCCATAATGTTTAATTATGATATTTTCCGAAACTGGACGATGTTACAATAGTTGAATCCAAAATGCAACTAAACTAATGAAAGACAATTTTGTTTAAATACGAACCTTGTTTTCCTGTTTGTTACAAGATTACCTTTTTTAGTCAACTGAATTTGCATTGTGCCTGCAATACGGATGATGACTAATTTAAGATTTAGTAGAAACAGGTAAATAAAATATTAAACAAATAATTTGTTTTCCCAGATTAAACTAGTCATTCATATTTAACTAGCGGACGTCACGCGGTTTCACCCGCGTAGTTTCCGTTCCCGTGGGAGTACGGGGATAAAATATAGCCTAGGTTACTCAGGGTGAATGTAGCTTTCTAATGGTGAAAGAATTTTTTGAAACCGGCGCAGTAGTTTTTGAGTTTATTCATTACAAACATACACACAAAAATACAAATCTTTCTTCTTTATAATATTAGTGTAGATGTAGATAGTGTAGATATCTTCCTCGTTGATCTAGTGGTTGTAAGACTGCTAAGCATGAGGACCTGGGTTCGATTCCAGGTCGGGTAAAGTGTTATTGGGTTTTTCCATCAGGAATTTCTCAGTAGCAACCACGGAGTCTGGATTTGTGCCCAGTTGATGGTAATAGCCTCGTTCCCTATTAAATGTGACTGAAACATAACTGGTGTAATACGGCTGTAGGTAGGTAGGCCTCTGCCTTACCCTTCGGGGGTTGCAGGCGTGATGTTATATTTAGTAATTAATAAATAACTATTGATCTGCACTGGCACAGTGATGGTGGCCCCGACTGTACTGAATGGTCCAAATAGAGACGTCATAAAAAAACGATTCCTCACGTGCAGTCTAGGGGTATCCGAAAATACGCCATGTAAATAAGTAAGCAGTATATATACAGAGATGAAGTTACCAAATTTCGAATTAAGGGACATAATTATATTATTATGTTGTATTTTATTGTTAACCTTGATTTTGTTTTTATTATGATGTAAAATTACTTGTAGCATTAAGTAAAAACCTTAGTGGTTTAAAAATGCTACTCTGCTAAAACAAATGTACTAATTTTTAAATGGTAAATAAATGAAAAAAAAAATGTTCTGCGATTCTTTATAGTTTTCGAGTTACAGCTTCTTGAAAATTGTATGGAATCCGCTCTAAAAAAACTATATGTTTACAGGGTTTTTTTGTACTCTGGATGCTAATGAGATTAAAAATTAAAAAATGCTTCTAGTTAAAGTTAAAGAATGTAAAAAAGCCGTGTAAAAATAAAGATAGTACTTATTTACAGCGGTTTCTATGCGCGTGATTTGCAACATGACATGCGCAATTTTTTTATGACGTCACTATTTGGACCACCATGTATAATGGATTCAAAGTAGGAGCAGCGCGTTGCGTACGCACAAAATTGGCAGGCGGGATGACAATGAGAGTTTTGTAAAATAAC
This sequence comes from Xestia xanthographa, assembly GCA_905147715.2. Classification (NCBI taxonomy): domain Eukaryota; kingdom Metazoa; phylum Arthropoda; class Insecta; order Lepidoptera; family Noctuidae; genus Xestia; species Xestia xanthographa. The sequence continues at coordinate 21,227,963 of LR990666.1, read as the reverse complement.
AAAATACCTTTTTTTGCAAAAACTAAAAACTAGTTAAAAAAAACAAAAAAAAAACACTAAAACTGAATATTTATCATTTATTTTACATTGTTACCAATACATGTTATCGTAATAGGCTTATCCCCAATAAATGAAACTTAACATAATATACATAATGACAAAATTTGGGTATTTGGTGTTTACCTGTACGCTCTGAGGGGTACGCTCTGCGGGGTTTGCGTACCCCTCAGAGCATACAAGTGTGATGTTATGCATGACATAACATCACACTTGTATGCCAATGTCAATGTTGTAAAAAAAAATAAACATCCAAGCGATTGCAGCAATCACGACCGATTTACCGTCTATTTTTTAAGAGTTCCATTGCACATCTCCGATGACCAGCATAAGATCTTCACCAATTTTAAATGGGACCATATCAGGAGTATAATGCTTCAAATAAAAAGAAAGAATTTTGAGAATCACTCCACAAATGGGGAGAAATCGGTGAACATACATGAAATGAAGTGAAAATGAAATGATCACACGACTGAAGTAAAAAAGTTCATAAAATTAAATTAAATCTACTGCGCCAAACTATGTTAAATTTTTATGGGACTAAATGGCAACTATTTTGCACCAAACTAAAAAAGGATTACGTAAATCGGATCATAAATCTCAGCGTAATCGGTATAAATACATAAAAAAACAATCGAATTGAGAACCTCTTCCTTTTGAAATCGTTTAAAAATTGCTCAAATGTACGTTTTCTGATTCATGTTAAAAAACTTTGATGTTCATTTATTTATTTAAACTCAAAGCACAGAGGCAGACTTAATGCCGTAGTGCATTTTCTACCAGTCAACCTTTATGTGGTGCAGAGACACGCAGTGGTAGGCGTCATTTCTGAAAATCAGATGTTGTTTCGTTCATTCTTAGAACAGCTACATGAGTGTTAACAGCAGAATTACCAATCCTGTTCCATTCCAGATGAGAGGTTTCACCTCGTTGGTCTAGTCGTCGCAAGCTGAACAGGAGATCCTTGCTTCAATTCCCGGGTCGGACAAAGTGTTATTTGGATTTACCATCAGGAATTTCTCAGTAGCAGTCATGGAGGCTGAATTTGTGCCAGGTTGTTGGCAATAGGCGTGTCCCCTATAACATGGGACTCCAAATATACATAACTGGCTAAACGCCGGTTGTATTATCAGGTACACCTCTGTTTAACTTTTCTTGGATTACAGGTGGATTGATTTGTTATGTTAATTACTGTCATCAGAACTGTAACTTAGAAATCATTCACTTTCATAATTATAATTTTTGATTGAAAGTTTTTTGGCTTAACCGTCGTTAGACTGAGACCCGGTTTCATTTTAAATTAAAAACATTAACAGGTAAACATATTTAATATATTTTTTTGCATTGATACATGGAACAATAATAGTCTTTTAAAATATGCTTTTGATTTACATATCTAGCCATAGACTGGCTTGCTAAAAATAAAAAATAAAAGTTAAGTACATGATAATTTGCAATTGAAAATAAGAGCATAACAATATTCTTATTATTTTCTTTTCTTATTCTAACATATTAACATAAAACAACACTAATTTTATTAACCTCAGTCATCTTCAAACAATTGACATAGGTTATAATAAGAAACAATGTACCAAAAAAATATATTAAAAAAAACATTATCACACCCATTACATTTTATACAAACATAATAACAATGCAATATTTTATACATCAATGGGCTGATATACCGCAGGTCGGACATCACCAGAGTCACGAGTAACTCTTTCTTGCATATTGATATCGCGATCCGTGTCTCTTGCTGGTAACGGCTCGCGATTAAATTTATTGACATAAAATTTGTACCACAACTGTCGATTTCTCTTTACTACAACTAGATAGTCGTCCAATAGGAATGGGTTTAAGGTGTATGTTAATACCTGTAGATTATGTATGACTTTTCTTTCACAAATTGGACTTAGAATATCATCCGAAAAATCAGAGACTTCCCAACAAGACTTACCTACTTCATAGGTAAGTCTTGCTTTGTTTTCGTCATCCATTAACGAAATAACATGAAAAGACAACAATAAGACGTCACTTAATATAAATATCAAACTGGCGATGAACAAGCGACGCCATTTGTTTTTAGCCGTATGTGCGCTCACGTGCAAACTACGACAGAGTGAGTATACAATTCGTAAGAAAAGCAAGCAATTTAATGTCACAGTTGAAATAAAAATTATAAATCCTACATCGGCCGCGTCAGGATTTAGATCAGATTCAAAAAAATAACCAGTAGTAACAAAAAAATAAATAAGCGTTATTATTACTGACGCACCCCAACCAAAGAGGCTACTTTTTACATATTTCCATCGGATATGAACATTGAAAACTTTAACAATGTCTAAGTAAAACATGTGACATAATTATGACTATTAACCAAAGGTGTTTGGCCGTTGCTAAGTACATTAACAAATATATAGTAATAATATAAAACCAACATCCATCTATTCTTATTTCATCTTCAATTTCTAACAGCTGAGGATCATATTTTTCTTCCGACGTATAATAATATGTAATATGCACCATCGAAGAGACAAAGAAGTTACTCAAAATTGCGTTATGACACACGAAATTCCTATAATTCTGAAAGTTTTTTAGCACGTACCACGATATCAGTCCATAGATCAGCGTAGCTAGGGTCAGTCCAAACATGATGTAGTGCGTTGAAAACTCTAATTCTTCGTATAATAGTTGAGTGTAAGACATCCAGGATATCCAAAAACTAGTTTCTAGTAGCAAGTCATAGTCAGTTCCAACACACGTTAAATTATTATACATCTTAATTATCTTGGTTCTGTTTGTGAACTATTATACGTTGAACGTTTTAATTATGATATTTTCCGAAACGACGACGTTACAAATAGTTGAAACCAAACGCGACTATACTAATGAAATAATTTTGTTGTATTAAAAACTTTATTTTTCCTGTTTGTCACAATATTATCTTTGATACTCAACCGGATTTGCATCGTACCTATTTATAATACGGATGATGACTAATAAACCGGCCAAGTGTTCCGTACAATGCTATAGTAAAATATTCCATCATTCATCATCATCATCATTTCAGCCGAAAGACGTCCACTGCTGGACATAGGCCTCCCCCAAGTGTCGCCACATTGACCGGTCCCGTGCGACTCACATCCAGTGGATTCCCACAACCTTCACCAGGTCACCGGTCCACCTAGTGGGAGGCCTTCCAACGCAACGTCTTCCGGTTCGCGGTCGCCACTCCAGAACTTTTCGGCCCCATCGGCCATCCGTTCTGCGACTAATGTGCCCTGCCCACTGCCACTAAAGTTTGGCAATTCTTTGGGCGTTCGTTAACCTTGGTTCTTTTGCGGATGTCTTTATTTCTGATTTCTGAAAATTTTCCATAAGTGAACGTATTATATTGAGTTTACCACTTCATTTTCAATTGATGGAATTCTCATAGGTTTTTTTTCTTATAGATTACAATCTACAAGGAATGAACTATATATTTTTTTAAATTTTAGGCTCGGTCATTTCGGAGTTCATGGGGTGGAATGGTCGATTTTCGTCTTTTTTCATGAATAAAATCAAAACTATTTATGTAAACGTAAAAAAAAAAAACTTCTAACGAGCCCTCTCATTTGATATAATTTATTATGACACAGTAAGGTTTGCAAAACTTTTTTTTTAATTTCCATATCAATTTGTCCCCCAAAAATGACCGTTATTTTAAGAAAAATATTTATTTACTTTGCACATCTGTATTTGGGTCACAGGATTACACAACCCCACCAAATTTCACCTGAATTGTTCCACTAAATTTGGAGAAAATTGGCTGTGGCAGACGGACGTACAGACAGACAAACCAGTGATCCTATAAGTGTACCATATTTTTCAATTTTTGTACGGAATCCTAATAAGATTGGAAAACAGGTTAATAGAATATTTAACAAATAATATGTATTCCTAGATAAATTAGTAATTCATATTTTATTATACTCCTCGTGGGTCTAGTGGTTGCAAGCGTGACTGTTGAGCATGAGGTCCTGGGTTCGATTCCAGGTCGGGCACTTCATGCACAAAGTACAGAGGCGAACTTAATGCCATGGGCATTTTATACCAGTCAACCTTTGGTTGATGTAGAGACAAGCATTTCTGAAAATCAGACGGTGTTTAGTTCAATCTTATAACAGCTACATGAGTTTTGATTTACCAATCATTTTCCATCGGAGGACCTCGTAGGTATAGTCGTTGCAAGCTGAGCATAAGAAACTGGATTCAATTCCCAAATCGGGCAAAGTGTTCATTCATACGAAATTTCTCAGTAGCAGCCATGGAGTCTGAATGTGAGACGTATTATTAGGTACACTTCTGTCTAACCTTTCTTTGATTACAGGCGTGTTGTTATGTTATGTTAATTACTGTCATCAGAATTACTGTAACTTGAGTAATTTTAAGTTATAAATCAATAAACTTTTAACTTTTTTAGAAAGTTAACCATCATTATACTGAGTCCGAGTTTCATTTTAAATGAAAAACATTTACAGGTAAACATATATTTAATCAAATTATTTGCACTGATACATGGTATAATAATAGTCTTTAAAATATGCTTTCGATTTACACGTCTGACCATGGACTGGCATGCATATATTTAACATAAATTTAAGTAACTTAAATAATTTCGAATTGAAAATAAGAGCACAACAATATTTTCTGTTCTTATTCTAACATATTGACATAAAACACCATTAATTATATTAGCCTCAGTCATCTTTAAACAATTGACATATTAATAAGGAGCACATATTTAAATTAATTTAACCTTAAAACACTAAATAATTTGTAGCAAAAAATATATTTAAAAAAAAAATCAAGAACCCTAATTACATGATGTATTGTGTAAACGTTAAAATTGAATAACCGTTATCGAAGCCGCCAACAAAGCATTCTGTACATCAAACTAAGTAAAAATACATTAGTATGTACACATTTAATTATTGCTGTGTAACGACTTTGATTTTAACCCGCGATCATGGCGCTTGCAACAGTGTCGAAGTATCGGGAGCTCAAAAATAATCAATAATTACGGAAGATATACCGTAAGTGACACTTTAAATATTGATTTTGAGTGAAAAATCAGGGGCTACAGTCTACAGGGCTAATACAGAGGGGTAGGCCTCAATATAATGCACTCAAAACATTGTACTGATGGAAGCATTGTATAAAACAGAGGTCATATCATTTAAAGTTAAGTTCAAATATTAAAAATGAATGAAGATTTTGGAACTTAGACTCCCAATATCTCCTTAACTAGAGGGTTCCCATGTATGGTACATAACAAAAAAAATATCTAACTGACGGGGAGAACAAGTTCCTATCTGCTTCGTTAAAGACATTTTTACACAGATTACATTACATTTTAAACAAACACAAATTACGATGTAATAATTATGTTATACATCAATGGACCGATATACCGCAGGTCGGACATCACCAGAGTCACGAGTAACTCTTTCTTGCATATTGATATCGTGATCCGTGGGTCTTGCTGGTAACGGCTGACGATTTTTTTTTTTATATAAAATTTGTACCACAACTCTCGATTTCTCTTTACTACAACCAGATAAACGTTCAAAAAGAATGGGCTTAAGTTATATGTTATAACTTGTAGAGCATGCATAACTTTGTTTTTTTTTTCTACTTGAATTAAAAAAATATATGAATAATTTTTTTTCCAGCCAACAGTGTTTTTGGTGTCGTCATCTATTAACGAAATAACATGAAAAGACAACAATAACACGTCACTTAAAATAAATATTAAACTGGCGATGTAAAAGCGACGCCATTTGTTCACAGCCGTAGGTGCGCTCGCGTTCGAACTACGATACAGTGAGTATACAATTCGTAAGTAAAGCAAGCAATTTAATGTCACAGTTGAAATAAAAATAAAAAATCCTACATCGCCAGGATTTACATCAGATTCCAAAAAATAACCAGAAGTAACAAAAAAATGGATAAGCATTATTATTGCAGACGCAACCCAACCAAATAGGCCGCTTTTTACATATTTCCATCAGATATGTACATTGAAAACTGTAACAATGTCTAAGTAAAACATGTGACATATGACAATTAACCAGTGGTGTTTGGCCGATGCTAAATATATTAATAGATATATAGTAATAATGGAAAACCAACAACCATTTATTCTTACGACTCTGCTTCCATTTTCAAGTTCATTATCAACTACATATGGACGGTCTATTATCGAGACTTTATAATAATATGTAATCTGAACCATTGAAGAGACGAAGAGGTTAGTTAAAATTGCGTTGAGGCACACGAAATTTCTGTAATTTCTAAAGTTTTTAAGCACGTACCACGATAACAGTCCATAGATCAGCGTAGCTAGGGTCAGTCCGAACATGATGTAGTGTGTTGAAAACTCTAGATCTTCGTATAATTCTGTAGCGTAAGACATATCGGATAGCCATATCTCAGTTTTTTCTAGCACATCAACGTCAGTTGCAGCACACGTTAATTGATTATAGTATCTTGGTTCTGTTTGTGAACTATTGAACGTTGCCATAATTTTTAATTATGATATTTTCCGAAACTGGACGATGTTACAATAGTTGAAACCAAATGCAACTAAACTAATGAAAGACAATTTTGTTTTATCTTTGTTAGTCAACCGGATTTGGATCGTACCTGTTTCCAATACGGACGATCACTAATAAAAAGTTGCAAAACAAGTTTATACAATATTTAACAAATAATTTATGTTTTCCCAGATTAAATTAGTAATTCATATTTTATTATACTCCTCGTAGGTCTAGTGGTTGCAAGCGTGACTGCTGAGCATGCGCTCCTGGGTTCGATTCCAGTTTCTCATTAACCGCCATGGAGCCATTGTGCATGTTTACGGATTTGTGCCCCGTTGATGGCAATAGCGTCGCTCCCTTTGACATGGGACTTAAACAGCTTGTGGTCTAATGGCTGTAGGTAGGTAGGCCTTCGGGGGTTGCAGGCGTGATGTTATGTTTTGTTATCCGAAAATATTTATAGTTTTTGGGTTTCAGCTTCTTCAAAATTGTATGGAATATTTTAAAAAAACGATCTCTTTTTTTCCAGAGCTTTTTGTTGCTCTTGATGCTAACAAGTAGTCTTAACGTTAAAAATGTTAAAAAGCCGTGTTAAAAAAAAACCAGCCAAGTGCGAGTCGGACTCGCGCACGAAGGGTTCCGTACCATTATTTAAAAACATTAGACAAAACTGCAAAAAAATCACGTTTGTTGTATGGGAGCCCCCCTTAAATATTGATTTAATTCTGTTTTTAGTATTTGTTGTTATAGCGGCAACAGAAATACATCATCTGTGAAAATTTCAACTGTCCAGCTGTCACGGTTCATGAGATACAGCCTGGTGACAGACAGACGGACAGACGGACAGACAGACAGACGGACAGACGGACAGACAGACGGACAGACAGCGAAGTCTTAGTAAAAGGGTTCCGTTTTTACCCTTTGGGTACGGAACCCTAAAAAAACATATTTATTAAAAAAAAATACATAAATCTATTTTTTATGACGTCACTATTTGGACTACCCTATAGAACGGATTCTATACTCTTCTTCCACATTCGTACATTCTTGACAGAATGGTCGTGGTTGAAGATACTGCAGTTTTCTCTTTGGATGATGTAGCCCTTGCGATGCGCCTTCACTTGTTGCGGTCTTCAGCGTCTCGGGAGCTTCTAAACTAGGCAGGCGCATAACTGGGTATAATTATTTCATCAACACTACTCTCTAATCGGTGGACAAACAAACATTGTGAGGAAATCGACACAAATGTCCTAGAACCGAAAATTTGGAAACATTTGTGACAGCTACCAACCCGCACTGGGCCTGCAACGTGAAGGACTGCCAACAAAAAATAGGGTTGCCAACCATCCTGCGTGAAGCGAGATGAACATGAACGGAGCAATGCACTGATTATCCCGCTTTATGATAAACCTGGCCTAGGTTAGAAAGAAACATCATACAAATAAATTATGGGCGGCGCGTTACGTACGCCCAACATTGTCGGACGCGATGACAATGAGAGTTTTCAATAATAAAAATCATTTGTGCCAAATCATTGGACAAGTAAATTTACCAATTCATGTTACAAAAAGTTTCCTCAATGACAACGATGCGGACGAATTTTTGACGTCCTTTAATTCTTTCCAGCTTTTGATCCATGACCATAATTATTTTGTATGATTATTTCAGGTCTGTTATGTATGGAACATAAAATGTTGCAGCGACGCGGGGAGAACAACTTCCTTTCGGCTTTGTTAAGAGTCTTTTTACACCTACCATCTTGGTATTATCACACATATGTTTGTTACTCTTTCAAGCAAAAACTACTTAACGAATTTGGATGAAATTTTGCACATAGATAGTTTATAAACTGGATTAAATAATTGAATACTTTTTATCTCGGTAGTATGATCCCGTGGGACAATTATCAAACTTCACGCGGGTGAAGCCGCTGGCAGAAGCTACTAAGCTTTAACTTGAGGTTATCCTCTTAGCGGTAACGGGACAAGGAAAAAAAAATACGTGTTAATACGTCTAGACAAGTCATGATGTCTAATGAATTATGTGAACTATTTCGGTATACCGATTTGTTTGAATTTTTTATTTATTCTCTTATTATTAAAGACACGTGTAATAATATTTTATTATCTTTTAAATATAGCTGTTTGTTGTTCCCCTTTGATAAAATATAACAAAATATATGAACTCGGCTATCATTTCCCTACAGCCATTGATCTGATAGACAAGAGCCTCGATGAATATCTTTCACGGCTATCGAGGTTGAATCTACTTAAGATCAACTTCCTTTACTTTGCCATATCAAAATCAATAACAAAGCATTTATTTCAAGTAGGCCAGTTACGGTTACTTTTGAGTTGTCGAAACAAAGATGAAAAATTAAATGTAGCTACAGTCCCAGTTACAAGACCCAGAATTTGATCCTCAATAGCAATGCTATCAAATGGTATAATGATACTGTGTTTTTTCGGAATCAACGGTTTCGATTCCTGGCTGAGAATATTGAGCTTCGGGGTTCCGTACCCGAAGGGTATCCAACGAGACTCTATTACTAAGTCTCTGTCCGTCCATCTGTCTGTCTGTAAGCATCTTCATGTATCTCATGATCCGTAATAGGTAGACAGTTGAAATTTTCACAAAATGTGTACTATTTCCTTTGCCGCTGTAACAACAAAAATTAAAAATATATTAACGGGGGCTCCCGACTACGACGGTACGGTACCTTTCATGTGCGAGACCGACTCGCACTTGGCCGGTTTTATTAAAAAAATCAATGATGCGGATCAAAATCGAGCTCGAGACATTTTATTCTCTTTTTTCACTTAAAAATTCACCATGAGCCTACCTTATTCCGTTACCCCGTTCCGTTCCCGTATTCAGGTAACTCTTCTATAAAGAAATCACGAACACTCGCTTAACACGAAATAGTTCAGACATACTTTTGAAATTATGTGACACTCTTACTTTTTCCATTAACAATGTGTGCACTTTTTTCACCAATGTTGGTAAAAACTTGGCATCTGAGATAGTACAAAATCAAACTACATCCATCAGCAGTCCTTCCCCCTAAACTTTAACAACAAGTAATCCTTGTAATTCGCTTGTCATTGCTGAAATAGACGAAAGTGACGTTGAAGCAACTATACTTCAGCTACGCAGTGACTGTGCTGTAGGTTGGGACGGTATCACGACATCGCTATTAAAAACGAATTGTCATATCCTGGTTCCACCTATAACCTACATCCTTAACCTCTGCATTCAGATAGGAGTTTTCCCAAATGCTCTTAAAAAAGCTATTGTGCACCCAATTTTCAAGGGAGGGGACAGAAACTGTGTTAACAATTACAGACCCATTATCACATCGCTTTCAAAAATCTTTTGAAAAATTCTTAATAGGCAACTTAGAAACTTCCTAGACAAATTTCATCTTAAAGCCGACAACCAATACGGCTTTCATTCACGAGTATCAACTGAAGACGCGGTACTAGATCTTACGCAATTGGTTGCTAAAAAACTCGACGAAAAGACGAAGTGCCTGGGAATTTTCTTAGATCTTTCTAAAGCGTTTGACACGGTTTCTGTGCCAAAACTTATCTCAAAGTTGGAATCTTTGGGTGTTCGTGGTAAGGCGCTTGAGATTTTCTCAGACTACCTCCTAATAACCGTAGACAACAAGTCAACATTGGTTCTAATTTAAGTGACGAGGAGTTAGTGACTTACGGCGTACCACAAGGTAGCATACTAGGGCCAACATTGTTTCAAATTTATATAAACGATCTCTGCAACATGACGCACTCTAACTGCAACATAATATATACCTATGCAGATGACACCGCAATTATCGTCCACAGTCCTTCTTGGGAAGCTGTTAAAAGAAATGCTGAAACTGCCCTAAGTAGAATTATGCGTTGGTTTAACTCGAACCTACTGACATTAAATTTGTCTAAAACTTTCAAATCAAATCAAATCAAATCAAATCAAATCGTTTATTTGTGATACATGGGTTACATGCAGGTGTTCATTACATAATTTTATACAAATAATGTCCATTCCATGATCCGCCACTTGGGCATACAAATGATTAAAATAACATAATGAAAATATGAGTCCAACATTCTAATTCCATTTAAGATTAAACATAGATTATTACTATTAGGCATGTATGAACAGACACAAGACTATCAACCACAATAATTAATTATCGTCAAGCGGACATAAAATATTTAAAAAGTTCTAGTAGATAAAAAATCATCTACAGAGTAATAACACTTCTCCATAAGAAATTGGAACAATTTATTTTTAAAGATATTAATATTGCTACATTCTTTTATGTCATTTGGAATTTTATTGTAGATCTTCGTGGCCATAGCAAAGACACTTTTCCCAAAGAGGGTAGTTCTATATTGCCTGGTAAGGTTGTTATACAAATGACTTCTATTTCGCGATCTGAGCTCTAATGTGAATAGCGATGGGTGATGTCTAATAAACAGGGTCATTTCAAAAATATATAAAGATGGCACGGTAAGTATTTTTAATTCTTTAAAGTATTCTTTGCAGCTGTCAGTTCTGTTGAGACCACACATTGCTCGCACGCACCTTTTTTGACATTTAAAAACTTTATCCCAGTTGGTAGTATTTCCCCAGAATATGATTGCATATCTGAGTCTAGAAGCAACATTACTATGATAAGCTACGAGCAATGTGTTAAGATTGACCTTTTTTGCTAGCATGTATAAACTATAAGATGACTGTGACACTTTTTTGCAAACAAATTCTATATGACTTTGCCATTTCAAATTGTCATCTATGTGAACGCCGAGAAATTTAGTTGCAGTCGTCAATTCAACTTTTTCACCGTTAAATTCTATTTGAGTGTGTAAAGTGTTTTTCGTTTTCTGTTTAAATAGCATTAATTTAGTTTTATCAATATTAATTAATAAATTATTATTTTGTAACCATTGAATTATTGAATTTAAACTACTATTAATAATGTTTTCATCATTGTATACAACAGTGCAGTCATCAGCAAATAGTACCATACGATCTGTAGTAGATTTTGGTAGGTCATTGATATATATAATAAAAAGTGGTGGGCCCAGAACACTACCTTGTGGAATTCCATATTTTATTTCTCTACTCCTGGACTTATAATTTATTTCGTTTTTTGTATCAGGACAAATTTTGACAATACTCGTAGTCTGAGTTCTATTACTGATGTAAGATTTTAGCAAGTCTAAAGTATTGCCCCTAACACCGTACGTTTCCAGCTTACTCAGTAGTATATTATGATCCACGCAGTCGAAGGCCTTTGACATATCCATATACAAAGCATAGACAGGCTGTCTTTTATCAACTCTAGGATATATCAAACTTAAGAAATCATAAATAGCTAAATTTATGGACATATTTTTACGAAAGCCTTTCTGATCCGGTGTAAATATATTATTCCTTTCAAAGTAGTCGTACAAGTTATTGGATATGGCTTTTTCAATAATTTTAGAAAATGTCGGCGGTAGGGCTATAGGCCTGTAATTTTTTATATCTGATTTATCATCCTTTTTATGTAGAGGTTTAACTATAGTCGTTTTTAACACAGATGGAAAGATTCCCTGTTCGAAACACATGTTTATAACATAGCTCAGTATAGGTGCAATTAAGTGAGATACGAATTTTATTACCAACACACATATGTCATCAAAACCAGTGCTCTTAGTGTTATTTAATTTTTGTATAATAGTATAGATATCCAAAGGACTAGTGGGACTCAGAAAAAACGATTTTGGTGAATTATGCGTGCAAATAGATGTTGTTGGGATATTATTACCCGTAGTACTAGTCTGTGGTTTAACCATATCTACATAGTAGTCATTAAACAATTCAGCGATTCGTTGAGGGTCTGTGATTTTATGTTTATTTATTACCAATTCACTGATAGTCTCAGGAGGAAAATTTTGTTTTCTGCCATTAATAATGTTCCACGTGGCTTTCGATTTGTTTTTAGAATTTAGAATGTAATAATTATTCTGAGATTTTTGAGTCAATTTAATTATTTTGCCATATCTCATAGAATATTTTTTATAGTTCGATTTATCTACGCTATTTTTTGATAGTCTATATTTCCAGAGAAGAGCACGTTTACGTTTACTACAATTCTTAATACCACTTGATATCCATTTTGGTCGTACTGTTGTTTTATTTTTAATTTTACGTATTGGAAAGCACAATTCGTAAAATAGCTTAAATGTATCATAAAATGAGTTAAAAGCATCATTTGCATCCTTTGATTCAAACACCTCGGTAAACTTGAGCTCTTTAATACAAATTCTCAGTAGTAATATCTTTAAATTTTTCTAAATTATCTTTACAATAATCACGTTTAAACGAAAACCAATGGTCAAATGTACAGGTCTTTTTGACTGGACATGATATATATTGCGCCTTATGATCAGATAAGCTAAATTCCAAGACAGTTGATTTGGCACCACGAATATTATGGAAGATATTGTCAATACAGGAACCACTACTTGGTCTTGTAGGCTCATTAATTGCTTGTGTTAGATTAAATCCCATAATAAGTTGTTCCAATTCTAGTGTGTGCTTATTCTTTTTCAACATATCAATATTAAAATCACCACAAACAACGATTTTGTTATTCCCATATTTTGTAAACAGACACAAGATGTCATTAAAATTATTAAAAAACAAATTAATATATTTATTATAGTTATTACTCTTTGGTACCCTATAGAGACATAAAATTATCATATTGTGGTCAATTAATTTAATTGCACAGCATTCAAAAACATTAGGGATACTATACTTTTGAACAGCTTCAAGTACGACAAAGTTAATATAGTTTTTCACTAGAATGCACGTCCCTCCTCGTCGCTTGTTACGCGAAAAGTGTGTAGCCAAGATAAAATTTGGAATTTGAAGGAGTTCAATATCGTTATTTGTCATATTGTGTTCTGAAAAACATAAAACGTCAATAGTTTTACCTGTATCTGCTAAGTCATCAAGGCAGACAGTAAATAAATCTGACTTCGCAATAAGGCCACAAATGTTTTGGTGAATTATATCTATATGGTTATAAACGAAAAAAATCGTTGCAATTTGAAACAGATTTAACAGAATCTATTTTTTTAGAAGTGGAGTCATTACATGTAGCAATATTAATGTCCGTTTGAGTGCCTTTAGTAGAGAATGTAACATCACAATTATTATAAACAGTGCATGGCATTATCAATTGATTATTATCATTATTATTATTACAATAAATGTCATTATGATCATTATTATTAGAATTAGTCAAGAATAATTTACATTTTGAATTATAGTACACTCGCAATATGTCCCTTAATATGTACCGACATATGTAAGTCGGGAAATGAATACGTTTCGGCTTAGTGTGGTTAAATTTAAAAAAGTCCATCACAACGAATGAAGTGTTTATATATACATCACATATTTTAGATAATACATTATTTAATTTTTCTTCTTTAATAAATCTATTGAATAAAGGCTCACAAATAATTATATTAGTATTTTGAGCAGATTCTATCATTATTACAAGTTGATTACGGATGGCTGAGATACTATCATCTTCTGTGAAACCTATTACAATCACAAAATCGTCCATTGTGAGGTTAGGTATTTCAGTCATACATGAGTTTAATAAGTCAGAGAGTTTGCTAAAAGGTTTCACGAAGCAAAATACGTCATATTTATCACCTACGAGTTGGCTGAGGACTTTCTGAACACCGCGACCTTGTTGATCTGCAAGAACAATTACTTTGCATCTAGTTTTATTTGGACCAGTTAAGGCTGTGGATTCCATTTTCCTTTCACTTTTACTTATTATTGGTTGGTCAATACTTTCGTTTAGCATAGTGTCATCCGTGATCGACGTATTATCCTTAATGAATGTTCTGGAGATCTCGTTATCCATATTGATATTTATATCATCATATGGCTCATTTTCCTCTTGTATGGTTTCCAGTTCATCCATAAGTTTTTTATTTTGAGTTTTTAATATCGAAATTTTGTGAATTAAATTATTTATTTTTTTCCGACTCTTTTTGATTTGTTGTTTACAGTTTTTAAATGAGAAAGGCTTTCTAAAGTATTTCGTCACAGAATTTTCGGTTGTTTGTGTTGAAATTTCATTTGTTTCTGTAATGCTGTGTCTAGGTGATCCTGGATATTCACGGGAAAATACTTTTTTTACCTTTCGCATAACTGGAGTAGAAATAGTGCTCAACGAGTTTTCAGTAATGCCAATCTTCTTATATAAAGCAATTACTTTTGATGATTTTTCAACACTAATCTTTAATTGCATATTTTGTGTATTCAAATTTTCAATCTCTTCATCAGCTGAAGCTAACCTTAATTTTAGTGTAGAAATCTTTTCTTCGTATTCTTCAATTAATGTATGATCCTTGTTTAATGTGGAAGGCAAACTTTTCATTGATGAATCTAGTAAAGAATTATTTTCAATATCCATAGCTGTTTCATCTAGCAAGCTAAGATTTAATTTTGAGATTTGTTTATTTCTGTAGGTGATGTTATAACATTGGTCTCCATCCATGTTGGAAGTTAACAAAAGATTATATTGTTGTTATTATAATCACAAAGCGTGGCATAAGCTAAGTCTGCTATAAACACGCAGCGTAAGCTCAGGTTGTTGAAAGCAAGCGCCTAATGTACGTGTAAGCGTTAAGCATGTGTGCGTAGAAGCGGCCGATCTGCGGGTTGTCCTAGGTCAGGGACACTAGTCATTGCAAATTTTTTCCAAAAGTTATTCAGTGATTACTCACGGTACCGATGGAGTCCAGATGTGTTACATATATCACTCTTTAGACCGTTTCACAAGCTTCCCAAAGATATACAACACCAATGAATTGAGCAACTTTTAACCACTTTTTATACAAATTTAACGGAGACAAAACAAATACGGTGCTAACTCTTTGAATCGCAACGGCGCACTCAATACGTTCCTTTCGCTATCCGCTGCAACTTGAAACCATCAAGTACTTTCTCCATAGCGGCATACTCATGTACAAGTCCCCTAACATATTGCTCCTGTCCAAAATTAAGAAGAGATGACAGTGTTAAATACCTCGGCATCCATATTGACAACGTACTAAGTTGGCACAAACACCTAGACACACTCACCACCCGAACATTGCAACTTATCTCTATCTTCAAATCACTCAGGGGGTCAGCTGATCATAATATTCTTAAAATGGTGTATTTTGGTCTGTGCTAAGCAGTGGGGGAACGAGACGCAGCTGCGCGGCGCGGGCGACCGCCGCCGCCAAGCCACTATATAAACAGCGAGCGCTCACGCGCGCGCATTCGGGACGACTAGCCACCGGGTAGCACACACGTGAAAACTGTTGTATTTAGCCCCACTCAGCCATTCTCTACAATTGTACTAGTAATTATTATAATAATTATAGTCCTTTCAACAAAGTCGTCCGTTTCAATTCATCTCCCGCACATAGCGCACATTTTATTAATATTGACATCTGTACTTTTGTTTACCTATGTTCTACAAATAAAAACATTTGAATTTGAAAGGAAGGTGAAACTTTTAGACTCACCAGCTCGCCTTTCTCATTTTCAGCTCCAACATGACGAATTGTTTTGGTCCGTAGAATCACCACAGCTGCTTTCAGGGCCACCCGAACGCGTTATTCGAAAAAGTTTTATTTCGGAAAATCGCGATATAGTAGACTAGAGTAGAGTAGGGACTCCATTTTCCGCACTTAGACTCTCATTCGGTCCGTTGTGCGTAGGTGTTCTGGCTAAGTTAGCCAGCCTAGCTCCGTCCAGAAGTACAGTTAGATTGTTGACTTAGAGAAATAGCTTAATGCAACAGTGTTTTGGCTGCACCACTTTCTGACGCAGCTAGGGCACTGTACAGACTAGCTATGTAAAGATTTTAGATTTAGTTGATGTACATTCAATATTTGTTAAAAAATGTAAAAACAACTAGGAAACATAATGGCATGCGCGAAAAAGCCCTTTTTCTAGAATCTTCATTTCAGCCGGAAGACGTCCACTGCTGGACATAGGTCTCCCCAAGTGTCGCCACATTGACCGGTCCCGTGCGACTCGCATCCAGCGGATTCCCGCAACCTTCACCAGGTCATCGGTCCACCTAGTGGGAGGCCTTCCAACGCAACGTCTTCCGGTTTGCGGTTGCCACTCCAGAACTTTTCGGCAAAAAATTCGTTGCAATAACGATGCTTGCGGGAAAAGCAAGTCTCTACATCCAAGATGGGTTTCTCGCAAGCATTGTTATTGCACCGAATTTTTAATAACGTAATTAGCGATCGAAAGTTTGCGATTTTGTCGTTAACTATGCCCTGTTAGACAAGAGCCTCGACAAACATCGTTCAAGAATCTCGAGGTTAGATCAACTAAATATCAACTTCCTTTACTTTGCCATAATTATGTCTTGTTGCATGTAGTGTTTTAAATAGATGGATGAATAAAATACTTTGAATTATGTAAACCATACAATTTATAAATACGGAAAAAAAAGGTGTAATTATTTGGTCACCTGACGTTGTTTCGTTCAATCAGTTAACAGCTACATGAGTTTTGACAGCTATTTTACCAATCATTTTCCATTCGAGATCAGAGGATCACCTCGTAGATGTAGTCGTCGCAAGCTGAAAATAGGGTCCTGTATTCGATTCCCAAGTCGGGCAAAGTGTAATTGATTTTTTCCATCCAGAATTTCTCAGTAGCAGCCACGGAGTCTTAATTTGTGCCTGGTTGTTGGCATTAGGAGTGTCCCCTATTACATGGGACTCCAAATACAACTGGCAAAATGCCAGTTTTATCATTAAGTACACCTTTGTCTAACCGTTCTTGGATTACAGGCGTGATGCTAATCATCACCTGCCTAGCCTTTTCCCAGCTATGTTGGAGTCGGCTTCCAGTCTAATCGGATGCAGCTGAATACCAGTTTTTTACATAGAGCGACTGCCTACCTGACCTCCACAAACCAGTTAGTACTGGGTAAAACGATAGCACTTTTCAAGCGTGATTTTATGTTAATAAATGTCATCAGAACTGTAACCCAAGCTATTAAAAGTTATAAATCACTAACTTTCATTAAAAAAGGTTGTTTGCCATCAACTGAGGCCCGGTTTCATTTTAAATAAAAACATTCAGAAGTAAACACATTTAATAAAAGTATTTGCACTGCTGACACAAGATACAATACAAAGTCTTTAAAATATGCTTTTGATTTACATGTCTGGCCATAGACTGGCTTGCAAATAAAAAAAAAATATATAAAAAAAAAAAAAAAAAAACAATTGAAAATATGAGCATAACAATACTCTTATTATTTTCTATACTTATTCTAACCTAGTAACATAAAAAAGCACTCATTTTATTTACCTCAGTCATCTTCAAACAATTGACATCATAATAAGAAACAATGTAGCAAAAAATATATTAAAGAACCGGCCAAGAGCGTGTCGGGCCACGCTCAGTGTAGGGTTCCGTAGTTTCCCGTCCGTCACAATAAGTGTTCCCACTTATGAGTTTAAAGGTGTGTATCCATTATGTAAAAATGCTTGCATATACGAATATACTACAAACTTAGTCCAGAAATTATTTTGTACAACTTTTTGTCTTTTTTGTACAAAAACTGTTGTTTCCATCAAGTTCAAAATGATTTTCCTAGAAAGTCCTTATAAAGTTCTACTTTTCAGATTTTTTTCATATTTTCTAAACTTATGGTTCAAAAGTTAGAGGGGGGGGACACATTGTTTTTTACTTTTGGAGCGACTATTTCCGAAATTATTGACATTATCAAAAAATGATTTTAAAAAAACCCCTATTTATTTTTAAATACCTTTCCAACAATATATCACAAGTTAGGGTTGAAATTAAAAAAAAATCACTTCCCACTTTACATATAGGGGGGCTACCCTAATAAAACATTTTTTTCCAATTTTTATTTTACCACTTTGTCGGCGTGATTGATATACATATTGGTACCAAATTTCAGCTTTCTAGTACTAACGGTCACAGAGATTAAGCGAGGACGGACGGACAGACATGGCGAAACTATAAGGGTTCCTAGTTGACTACGGAACCCTAAAAACATCAAACAATATATCAAGTACCTACCTACTACACTGATGTTGTGTAAATGTTAAATAACCCCTCACAAAGTCCTCCAGCATTCTTAACATCAAACTAAGTTAAAATACGTATAATATAGTACTTACACATTATTGCTGAGTAACGACTTTCATTTGGATTGAAAACTCAGAGGGCTACAGAGCTAACACAGAGGGCTCAATATCATTATCATCTGCCTAGCCTTTTCCTAATAATGTTGGGGTCTGCAAAACAAAACATTAAAAACAAGCAAAGATTTTGGAACTTGAACCCACAATATCTCCGTAACTAAAGGGTTCCCAAGTATGGTACAGAACAAAAAAAACACAAAACAAAATGACTGGGACAACAAGTTCCTTTCGGCTTCGTTAAAGACATTATAACACCCATTACATTTTATACGAACATAATTACAATGCAATATTTTATACATCAACGGACTGATATAATTCAGGTCGGACATCACCAGAGTCACGAGTAACTCTTTCTTGCATATTGATATCGTGATCCGTGTCTCTTGCTGGTAACGGCTCGCGATTAAATTTATTGACATAAAATTTGTACCACAACTGTCGATTTCTCTTTACTACAACTAGATAGACGTCCAATAGGAATGGGTTCAAGGTGTATGTTAATACCTGTAGATTATGTATGACTTTTCTTTCACAAATTGGATTTAGAATATCATCCGAAAAATCAGAGACTTCCCAACAAGACTTACCTACTTCGTAAGTAAGTCTTGCTTTGTTTTCGTCATCCATCAACGAAATAACATGAAAAGACAACAATAAGACGTCACTTAATATAAATATCAAACTGGCGATGAACAAGCGACGCCATTTGTTCATAGCCGTATGTGCGCTCACGTTCGAAATACGACAGAGTGAGTATACAATTCTTAAGAAAAGCAAGCAATTTAATGTCACAGTGGAAATAAAAATAATAAATCCTACATCGGCCGCGTCAGGATTTACATTTGATTCAAAAAAATAGCCAGTAGTAACAAAAAAATAAATAAGCGTTATTATTACTGACGCACCCCAACCAAAGAGGCTACTTTTGAAATATTTCCATCGGATATGAACATTGAAAACTTTAACAATGTCTAAGTAAAACATGTGACATATGACTATTAGCCAAAGGTGTTTGGCCGTTGCTAAGTACATTAACAAATATATAGTAATAATATAAAACCAACATCCATCTATTCTTATTTCATCTTCAATTTCTAATAGCTGAGGATCATATTTTTCTTCCGACGTGTAATAGTATGTAATATGCACCATCGAAGAGACAAAAAAGTTACTCAAAATTGCGTTGAGACACACGAAATTCCTATAATTTTGAAAGTTTTTTAGCACGTACCACGATATCAGTCCATAGGTCAGCGTAGCTAGCGTCAGTCCAAACATGATGTAGTGCGTTGAAAACTCTAATTCTTCGTATAATTGTTGAGTGTAAGACTAGACCAGGATATCCAAAAACTAGTTTCTAGTAGCAAGTCATAGTCAGTTCCAACACACGTTAAATTATTATACATCTTAATTATCTTGGTTCTGTTTGTGAACTATTAAACGTTGAACGTTTTAATTAGGATATTTTCCGAAGCGATGAGGTTACAAATTGTTGAAACCAAACGCGACTATACTAATGAAATAATTTTGTTGTATTAAAAACTTTATTTGTCCTGTTTGTCACAATATTATATTTGATAGTCAACCGGATTTGCATCGTACCTATTTCTAATACGGATGATGACTAATAAACCGGCCAAGTGTTCCGTACAATGCCAAAGTAAATTTTTCCATCATTCATCATCATCATCATTTCAGCCGAAAGACGTCCACTGCTAGACATAGGCCTCCCCCAAGTGTCACCACATTGACCGGTCCCGTGCGACTCACATCCAGTGGATTCCCGCAGCCTTCACCAGGTCATCGTTTCACCTAGTGGAAAGCCTTCCAACGCAACGTCTTCCGGTTCGCGGTCGCCACTCCACAACTTTTCGGCCCCATCGGCCATCCGTTCTGCGACCAATGTGCCCTGCCCACTGCCACTAAAGTTTGGCAATTCTTCGGGCTATGTCGGTTCTCTTGCGGATGTCTTCTTGATTTTGTCAATTGTAATGTAAATAAGTTTCTAAATGATATCAATAAAAATCGGTAACCTTGGTTCTTTTGTGGATGTCTTCATTTCTGATTTCTGAAAATTTTCCATAAGTGAACGTATTATATTGAGTTTACCACTTCATTTTCAATTGATGGAATTCTCATAGGTTTTTTTTCTTATAGATTACAATCTACAAGGAATGAACTATATATATATTTTTTTAAATTTTAGGCTCGGTCGTTTCGGAGTTCATGGGGTGGAATGGTCGATTTTCGTCTTTTTTCATGAATAAAATCAAAACTATTTATGTAAACGTAAAAAAAAAAAAAACTTCTAACGAGCCCTCTCATTTGATATAATTTATTATGACACAGTAAGGTTTGCAAAACTTTTTTTTTAATTTCCATGTCAATTTGTCCCCCGAAAATGACCCTTATTTTAAGAAAAATATTTATTTACTTTGCACATCTGTGTTTGGGTCACAGGATTACACAACCCCACCAAATTTCACCTGAATTGTTCCACTAAATTAGGAGAAAATTGGCTGTGGCAGACGGACGTACAGACAGACAAACCAGTGATCCTTTAAGGGTACCATATTTTTCTATTTTTGTACGGGACCCTAATAAGATTTTAAAACAGGTTAATAGAATATTTAACAAATAATATGTATTCCTAGATAAATTAGTAATTCATATTTTATTATACTCCTCGTGGGTCTAGTAGTTGCAAGCGTGACTGTTGAGCATGAGGTCCTGGGTTCAATTCCAGGTCGGGCACTTCATGCACAAAGTACAGAGGCGAACTTAATGCCATGGGCATTTTATACTAGTCAACCTTTGGTTGATGTAGAGACAAGCATTTCTGAAAATCAGACGGTGTAAATTAGTTCAATCTTTTAACAGCTGCATGAGTTTTGATTTACCAATCATTTTCCATCGGAGGACCTCGTAGGTATAGTCGTTGCAAGCTGAGCATAAGAAACTGGATTCAATTCCCAAGTCGGGCAAAGTGTTATTGGGTTCATTCATACGAAATTTCTCAGTAGCAGCCATGGAGTCTGAATGTGAGACGTATTATTAGGTACACTTCTGTCTAACCTTTCTTTGGTTACAGGCGTGTTGTTATGTTATGTTAATTACTGTTATCAGAATTACTGTAACTTGAGTAATTTTAAGTTATAAATCAATAAACTTTTAACTTTTTTAGAAAGTTGTTTGGCTTAACCATCATTATACAAAGTCCGAGTTTCATTTTAAATGAAAAACATTTACAGGTAAACACATATTTAATCAAATTATTTGCACTGACACATGGTATAATAATAGTCTTTAAAATATGCTTTTCATTTACATGTCTGGCCATGGACTGGCTTGCAAATATTTAACTTAAATTTAAATAACTTAATAATTTGGGATTGAAAATAAGAGCACAACAATATTTTCTCTTCTTATTCTAACATATTGACATAAAACATCATTAATTATATTAACCTCAGTCATTTTTAAACAATTGACATATTGATAAGGAGCACAGAATTAAATCAATTTATCCATAGAACACTAAGTAATTTGTATCAAAAAATATATTAAAAAAAATATATCAAGTACCTACTACTTACATGATGTATTGTGTAAACGTTAATTAATAACCCTCGAAGCTTCCAACCAAGCATTCTGTACATCAAACTAAGTAAAAATACATTAGTATGTACACATTATTGCTGTGTAACGACTTTGATTTTAACCCGCGATCATGGCGCTTGCAACAGTGTCAAAGTATCGGGAACTCAAAAATAATCAATAATTACGGAAGATATACCGTAAGTGACACTTTAAATATTGATTTTGAGTGAAAAATCAGGGGCTACAGGCTACAGGGCTAATACAGAGGGGTAGGGCTCAATATAATGCACTCTAAACATTGTACTGATGGAAGCATTGAAAACAGAGGTCATATCATTTAAAGTAAAGATCAAATATTAAAAACTAATGAAGATTTTGGAACTTAGACTCCCAATATCTCCATAACTAGAGGGTTCCTACGTATGGTACAGAACAAAAAAAATATCAAACTGACGGGGAGAACAAGTTCCTATCAGCTTCGTTAGACATTTTTACAAAGATTACATTACATTTTAAACAAACATAAATTACGATGCAATATGTTATACATCAACAGACCGATATACCGCAGGTTGGACATCACCAGAGTCACGAGTAACTCTTTCTTCGATATTGATATCGTGATCCGTGGGTCTTGCTGGTAACGGCTGACGATTTTTTTTTTTTACATAAAATTTGTACCACAACTCTCGATTTCTCTTTACTACAACTAGATAAACGTTCAATAGTAATGGGTTTAAGTTATATGTTATAACCTATAGAGCATGCATAACTTTGTTTTTTTTTTCTACTTGAATTAAAAAAATATATGAATAATTTTTTTCCCAGCCAACAGTGTTTTTGGTTTCGTCATCTATTAAAGAAATAACATGAAAAGACAACAATAACACGTCACTTAAAATAAATATCAAACTGGCGATGTACAAGCGACGCCATTTGTTCATAGCCGTAGGTGCGCTCGCGTTCGAACTACGATACAGTGAGTATACAATTCGTAAGTAAAGCAAGCAATTTAATGTCACAGTTGAAATAAAAATAAAAAATCCTACATCGCCAGGATTTACATCAGATTCCAAAAAATAACCAGAAGTAACAAAAAAATGGATAAGCATTATTATTGCAGACGCAACCCAACCAAATAGGCCGCTTTTTACATATTTCCATCGGATATGTACATTGAAAACTGTAACAATGTCTAAGTAAAACATGTGACATATGACAATTAACCAGTGGTGTTTGGCCGATGCTAAATATATTAATAGATATATAGTAATAATGGAAAACCAACAACCATTTATTCTTACGACTCTGCTTCCATTTTCAAGTTCATTATCAACTACATATGGACGGTCTATTATCGAGACTTTATAATAATATGTAATCTGAACCATTGAAGAGACGAAGAGGTTAGTTAAAATTGCGTTGAGGCACACGAAATTTCTGTAGTTTCTAAAGTTTTTAAGCACGTACCACGATAACAGTCCATAGATCAGCGTAGCTAGGGTCAGTCCGAACATGATGTAGTGTGTTGAAAACTCTAGATCTTCGTATAATTCTGTAGCGTAAGACATATCGGATAGCCATATCTCAGTTTTTTCCAGCACATCAACGTCAGTTGCAGCACACGTTAATTGATTATAGTATCTTGGTTCTGTTTGTGAACTATTGAACGTTGCCATAATTTTTAATTATGATATTTTCCGAAACTGGACGATGTTACAATAGTTGAAACCAAATGCAACTAAACTAATGAAAGACAATTTTGTTTTATCTTTGTTAGTCAACCGGATTTGGATCGTACCTGTTTCCAATACGGACGATCACTAATAAAAAGTTGCGAAACAAGTTTATACAATATTTAACAAATAATTTATGTTTTCCCAGATTAAATTAGTAATTCATATTTTATTATACTCCTCGTAGGTCTAGTGGTTGCAAGCGTGACTGCTGAGCATGCGCTCCTGGGTTCGATTCCAGTTTCTCATTAACCGCCATGGAGCCATTGTGCATGTTTACGGATTTGTGCCCCGTTGATGGCAATAGCTTCGCTCCCTTTGACATGGGACTTAAACAGCTTGTGGTCTAATGGCTGTAGGTAGGTAGGCCTTCGGGGGTTGCAGGCGTGATGTTGTGTTTTGTTATCCGAAAATATTTATAGTTTTTGGGTTTCAGCTTCTTCAAAATTGTATGGAATATTTTAAAAAAACGATCTCTTTTTTTCCAGAGCTTTTTGTTGCTCTTGATGCTAACAAGTAGTCTTAACGTTAAAAATGTTAAAAAGCCGTGTTAAAAAAAAACCAGCCAAGTGCGAGTCGGACTCGCGCACGAAGGGTTCCGTACCATTATTTAAAAACATTAGACAAAACTGCAAAAAAATCACGTTTGTTGTATGGGAGCCCCCCTTAAATATTGATTTAATTCTGTTTTTAGTATTTGTTGTTATAGCAGCAACAGAAATACATCATCTGTGAAAATTTCAACTGTCTAGCTGTCACGGTTCATGAGATACAGCCTGGTGACAGACAGACGGACAGACGGACAGACGGACAGACGGACAGACAGACGGACAGACAGCGAAGTCTTAGTAATAGGGTTCCGTTTTTACCCTTTGGGTACGGAACCCTAAAAAAACAGATTTATTAAAAAAAAATACATAAATCTATTTTTTATGACGTCACTATTTGAACTACCCTATAGAACGGATTCTATACTCTTCTTCCACATTCGTACGTTCTTGATAGAATGGTCGACACAAATGTCCTAGAACCGAAAATTTGGAAACATTTGTGACAGCTACCAACCCGCGCTGGGCCTGCAACGTGGAGGACTGCCAACAAAAAATAGGGTTGCCAACCATCCTGCGTGAAGCGGGATGAACATGAACGGAGCAATGCACTGATTATCCCGCTTTATGATAAACCTGGCCTAGGTTAGAAAGAAACATCATACAAATAAATTATGGGCGGCGCGTTACGTACGCCCAACATTGTCGGACGCGATGACAATGAGAGTTTTCAATAATAAAAATCATTTGTGCCAAATCATTGGACAAGTAAATTTACCAATTCATGTTACAAAAAGTTTCCTCAATGACAACGATGCGGACGAATTTTTGACGTCCTTTAATTCTTTCCAGCTTTTGATCCATGACCATAATTATTTTGTATGATTATTTCAGGTCTGTTATGTATGGAACATAAAATGTTGCAGCGACGCGGGGAGAACAACTTCCTTTCGGCTTTGTTAAGAGTCTTTTTACACCTACCATCTTGGTATTATCACACATATGTTTGTTACTCTTTCAAGCAAAAACTACTCAACGAATTAGAATGAAAATTTGCATATAGATAGTTTATAAACTGGATTAAATAATTGAATACTTTTTATCTCGGTAGTATGATCCCGTGGGATAATCATCAAACTTCACGCGGGCGAAGCCGCTGGCAGAAGCTACTAATAAAAAAAATAATTACAGAAACAAGCTTTAACTTGAGGTTATCCTCTTAGCGGTAACGGGACAAGGAAAAAAATACGTGTTACAAATACGTGTGTTTGGCTGCTGAGAGAATGCATTCCTGACGTCTGTCAGTTGGTACAAAAATTTAGCGCGAAATTATAACATTTATTGATAATATTAATTTAATGATATGGTTTTCAATAATATTATTTGTTAATAGGGCAAAAAGGGTTATAATAGGAAAGTTATATAAGCTATAAGTATTATGACATCACCAATAACACTAATACTCGCGACCTGTCAGGAACGCATTCTCTCAGCGGCCGAACTGTAATACGTCAAGACAAGTCATGATGACTAATTAATTATGTGGACTATTTCGGTAACGATTTGTTTTAATTTTTTATTTATTCTCTTATTATTAAAGACATGTGTAATAATATTTTATTATCTTTTAAATATAGCTGTTTGTTGTTCCCCTTTGATAAAATATAACAAAATATATGAACTCGGCTATCATTTCCCTACAGCCATTGATCTGATAGACAAGAGCCTCGATGAATATCTTTCACGGCTATCGAGGTTGAATCTACTTAAGATCAACTTCCTTTACTTTGCCATATCAAAATCAATAACAAAGCATTTATTTCAAGTAGGCCAGTTACGGTTACTTTTGAGTTGTCGAAACAAAGATGAAAATTAAATGTAGCTACAGTCCCAGTTACAAGACCCAGAATTTGATCCTTAATAGCGACGCTTTCAAATGGTGTAATGATACTGTGTGTGTTCTTTCGGAATCAACGGTTTCGATTCCTGGCTAAGAATATTGAGCTTCGGGGTTCCGTACCCGAAGGGTATCCAACGAGACCCTATTACTAAGTCTCTGTCCGTCCATCTACCTGTCTGTAAGCGGGCTGTATCTCATGATCCGTAATAGGTAGAGAGTTGAAATTTTCGCAGAAGGTGTATTTCTGTTGCCGCTCTAGCAACAAAAAATAAAAATAAATTTCCGGGGGCTCCCCTACTACGATGGTACGGATTACTTCATGCGCGAGTCCAACTCTCACTTGCCTGGTTTTATTAAAAAATTCAATGATACAGATTTAGTTTTCATCAAAATCGGGCTCAAGACTCCTTTGAGTATTTTTCACTATTCCGTGTAGTTTCGGATTTGGCCATACATATTATGCTCTCTTTAAAAATTCACCCCGTACCTGTATTCAGGTTACTCATATAAAAATATATTGTTTTGAGATAGATAGATGAATATAATATCCTATAATTATAACTAGCTGATGCCCGCAGCTTCGCCCACCGCCAAATTATATACAAACTAAAACCTTCCTCTTAAATCACTCTATCCAATTAAAAAACCCGCATCAAAATCCGTTGCGTAGTTTTAAAGATCTAAACATACATAGGGACAGACGCGGTGGGCGACTTTGTTTCATAATTATGAGGAGGAGCTCGTGGCTAAATAATAACAGCCGCTCGGGTCGATCTTAAGGTTAAGCCGTGCTTGCCTAGGTTGGTCTGTGGATGGGTGACCACCCTTACATACCGAGTTTCCTCCATGTCTCAGAAAGCACGTTAAGCTGTTAGTCCCGGCTGTTATTTATAGATCTTTGACAGTCGTTACAGGTAGTCAGTGGCCCAAAAGTCTGACAACCAGGCTTACCAAGGGGTATCGTATTACCCAGTAGGTACTAACTGGGTTGTGGAGGTCAGATAGGCAGTCGCTCCATGTAAAATACTGTTAGACTGGAAGCCGACCCTAAAGTATTTGGGAAAAGTCTAGGCAGATGATGATGTACACCTTACAAATTATAAATGCGAAAAACAGGTGTAACTATTTGTTCGGCTGATTTGTTTCGTTCAATCTTTCAGATAGCTATATGAGTTTTTACCAATTATTTTCCATTCGAAATCAGAGGGTCACCTCGTAGGTCTAGTATTTCTCAGTAGGAGCCACAGACTCTGAATTTGTGTAAGCAATGTAGCCGTGTGGTATCCGGCAGAGTAGAATAGAACCAACCCATTACACTCACGGGTGTCGTATAAGGCGAATAATGTCTGAGGCAGAACACCTTGCGCCTTCGTAGACCTGAGAATGAGCAGCAGCGTTTTCTGTTAGTCTTTCATCACTGCGATCTCCAATCCGCCTGCCAAGCGTGGAGATTAAGGCAAATTCCTCCCATCATGGAAGAGGCTTATGTTTAGCAGTGGACGTTGTGGGCTGTTGTTGTTGTTGTTGTTTTAAGCAATATAATTGGCAAAATGACGGATGTATTATTATGTACACCTCTGTCTAACCCTGCTTGGAATACAGGCGTGATGTTATGTTATGTTAATAACTATCATCAGAACCGTAACTCAAGCTATTAAAAATTTTAAATCGTTAACTTTCATTTTAAAAAAAAGTTGTTTGGCTAACCATCATAATACTGAGGCTCGGTTTCATTTTAAATTATAAATATTTACAGGTAAAGAAAGAATGAAAGAAAGAAAGAAAAATATTTATTTTGGACAAGCACAGGAAATACAAAAATAATATTTAAAAAAATAAAAATAAAGAATCTAAAACTAAACAATAAAAAGAATCTAAAACTAAATCAAAAAGAAAACCTGTGCGAGGCCAAAAAGGCTCCTATCTCAGCATGATGCTGCGATAAATGAAAACAAATACCGCAGCGCTGGTTTTCTGATAGGGCCCACTGTGATGTCACGGTCACACCTATGGACACAAAATAAATTCATACATAAAATAAAACTTATTATATAAAATAAACACTACTAAACACACAAAACAGGAAACAGGTAAACATAATTATTTAATTAAATTATTTGCATTGACACATGGTACAATAATAGTCTTAAAATTAAAATAAGCTTTTGATTTACATGTCTGGCCATAGACTGGCTTGCAAATATTAGAAATCAAGTTACTTAAAAATAATCTTCAACAATATTCCTATTATTTTCTATTCTTATTCTAACATATTGAAATAAAACACCATTAATTTACCTCAATTACCTTCAATCAATTATTGACAACGATGTTTTAAACTCATTTAAAATGCATTCTGGCAAAAAAGTATTTAAAAAAGAAAAAAAATATCAAGTAGCTACATACCTACTACGTCATGTTTAATGTTAATGTTTAATGATTACTAAATACAAGGTGTAAACAGACTCTTCACGAAGCCGCCAGCCAAGCATTCTGTATATCAAACATAGTAAAAATACGCACATACTTGTAGAACGTACGAATTATTGCTGAATAACAACTTTGATTTGGAGTGAAAATCAGGCGGCTACAGGGGGGTAGGGCTCATTATAACGCACTTAAAACATTGTACTGATGGATGCATAAATATAACAGGGGTTATAGAGGTATTTAAAATAAAATTATAACTTGGTACGTAACTAAAGAGTTCCCACGTATGGCACAGAACAAAAAAATATAAAAATGTCAGGGAGAACAAATTCCTTTCGGCTTCGTTAAAGACATTTTTACACCCATTACATTACTATACAAACATAATCACAATGCAATAATTTATACATCAATGGACCGATATACCGCAGGTTGGACATCATCAGAGTCACGAGTAACTCTTTCTTGCATGTTGATATCGTGAGCCGTGTCTCTTGCTGATAACGGCCGACGATAAATTGTTTTAACATAAAATTCGTACCACAACTCTCGATTTCTCTTTACTACAACTAGATAAACGTTCAATAGAAATGGGTTTAAGTTGTATGTTAATATTTGTAGAACATGTATGACTTTGTTCCTTTTACTCATTTCAATATCATATGAAGCAGCAGACATTCTTTGGTGGCGAATTTTCAATTTGTTTCTGTCATCCATTAACGAAATAACATGAAAAGACAACAATAAGACATCACTCAATATAAATATCAAAGTGGCGATGTACACGCGACGCCATTTGTTTATAGCCGTATGTGCGCTCACGTTCGAACTACGACAGAGCGAGTATACAATTCGAAAGTAAAGCAAGCAATTAAATGTCACAGTTAAAATAAAAATGAAAAATCCTACATCGCCAGGATTTACATCATATTCCAAAAAATAACCAGAAGTAACAAAAAAATGAATAAGCATTATTATTAGAGACGAACCCCAACCAAAGAGACTACTTTTTAAATATTTCCATCGGAAATGCACATTGAAAACTTAAACAATGTCTAAGTAAAACATGTGACATATGACTATTAACCAGTGGTGTTTGGCCGTTGCAAAGTACATTAATAAATATATAGTAATAATGGACAACCAACATCCATTTATTTTTATGATCACGCCTCCAGGTTTTGTTGCAATAAAATAATACCGGTAATCAGTTTCTTTCGGGAGATAATAAAACGTAATCTGCATCATCGAAGAGACGAAGAAGTTAGCTACAATTGCGTTGAGGCACACGAAATTTCTGTAATTACGAAATTTTCTTAGCACGTACCATGATATCAGTCCATAGATCAGCGTAGGTAGGGTCAGCACAAAAATGATATTGTATGTTGAAAACTCTATTTCTTCGTATAATTTTGGAGCGTAAGACATTTCGGAAATCCATTTTACAGATTTAATTAGCTCATTAAAGTCAGTTGTAGCACACGTAAATTGATTGTTATATGTTAGTCCTGTTCGTGAACTATTGAACGTTGCCATAATTTTTAATTATGATATTTTCCGAAACTGGACGATGTTACAACAGTTGAAACCAAATGCAACTAAACTAATGTAGGACAATTTTGTTGTATCTTTGTTACTCAACCGGATTTGCATCGTACCTGTTTCCAATATGGACGATCACTAATAAAAAGTTGCGAAACAAGTTTATAGAATATTTAACAAATAATTTGTTTTTTCCCAGATTACATTAGTAATTCATATTTTATTATACTCCTCGTTGGTCTAGTGGATGTCAGTGCGACTACTGAGCATGCGGTCCTGGGTTCGCTTCCAGTTTCTCATTAACCGCCATGGAGTCATAGTGCATATTTACGTATTTGTGCCCCGTTAATGGCTAGCTTCGCTCACTTTGACATGGGACTTAAACGTAGCTGGTGATATAATGGCTGTAGGTACACCTCTGCTTTAGCCTTCGGGGTTTGCAGGCGTGTAGTTATGTTTTGTTATCCGAAAATATTTATAGTTTTTGGGTTACAGCTTCTTCAAAATTGTATGGAATACTTTATAAAAACGATCTCTTATTTTCCAGGGCTTTTAGTTGCTCTTGATGCTAACAAGTAGTCTTAACGTTAAATAATGTTAAAAAAACCGTGTTAAAAAAATCATAGATTTATTTAAAAAAAAAATGATAAATCTATTTTTTATGACGTCACTATTTGGACTACCCTATAGAACGGATTCCATACCCCTCCTCCTCAGTCGTACATTCTTGACAGAATGGTCGTGGTTGAAGATGATGCACTTTTCTCTTTGGATGACGTAGCCCTTGCGATGCACCTCCACTTGTTGTGGTCTTCAACGTCTCGGGAGCTTCTAAACTAGGCAGGCGCATAACTGGGTATAATTATTTCATCAACACTACTCTGTAATCGGTGGACAAAAAAACATTGTGAGAAAATCAACACATGTCCTAGAACCGAAAATTTGGAAACATTTGCGACAGCTACCAACCCGCACTAGGCCTGCAAGGTGGAGGACTGTCAACAAAAAATAGGGTTGCCAACCATCCAGCATGAGGCGGGATGAACATGAACGAAGCAATGCACTGATTATCCTGCTTTATGATAAACCTGGCCTAGGTTAGAAAGAAACCTCATACAAATGAATTAGGGGCGGCGCGTTACGTACGCCCAACATTGTCGGGCGCGATGACAATGAGAGTTTTGAATAATAAAAAATTGCTCAAATGTGCCAAATCATTGGACAAGTACATTTTCCAATTCATGTTACAAAAAATGTGATAATATTACTTTATAATAGCAAAGACTATTTTCCTCGTTGACAACGATGCGGACGAATTTTTGACGTCCTTTAATTCTTTCCAGCTTTTGATCCATGACCATAATTATTTTGTATGATTATTTCAGGTCTGTTATGTATGGAACATAAAATGTTGCAGCGACGCGGGGAGAACAACTTCCTTTCGGCTTTGTTAAGAGTCTTTTTACACCTACCATCTTGGTATTATCACACATATGTTTGTTACTCTTTCAAGCAAAAACTACTCAACGAATTTGGATGAAATTTTGCACATAGATAGTTTATAAACTGGATTAAATAATTGAATACTTTTTATCTCGGTAGTATGATCCCGTGGGCCAATTATCAAACTACACGCGGGCGAAGCCGCTGGCAGAAGCTACTAAGCTTTAACTTGAGATTATCCTCTTAGCGGTAACGGGACAAGGAAAAAAAATACGTGTTAATACGTCTAGACAAGTCATGATGTCTAATGAATTATGTGAACTATTTCGGTATACCGATTTGTTTGAATTTTTTATTTATTCTCTTATTATTAAAGACATGTGTAATAATATTTTATTATCTTTTAAATATAGCTGTTTGTTGTTCCCCTTTGATAAAATATAACAAAATATATGAACTCAGCTATCATTTCCCTACAGCCATTGATCTGATGGACAAGAGCCTCGATGAATATCTTTCACGGCTATCGAGGTTGAATCTACTTAATATCAACTTCCTTTACTTTGCCATATCAAAATCAATAACAAAGCATTTATTTCAAGTAGGCCAGTTACGGTTACTTTTGAGTTGTCGAAACAAAGATGAAAATTAAATGTAGCTACAGTCCCAGTTACAAGACCCAGAATTTGATCCTCAATAGCAATGCTATCAAATGGTATAATGATTTCGGAATCAACGGTTTCGATTCCTGGCTGAGAATATTGAGCTTCGGGGTTCCGTACCCGAAGGGTATCCAACGAGACTCTATTACTAAGTCTCTGTCCGTCCATCTGTCTGTCTGTAAGCGAGCTGTATCTCATGATCCGTAATAGGTAGACAGTTGAAATTTTCACAAAATGTGTACTATTTCCTTTGCCGCTGTAACAACAAAAATTAAAAATAAATTAACGGGGGCTCCCGACTACGATGGTACGGTACCCTTTATGTGCGAGACCGACTCGCACTTGGCCGGTTTTATTAAAAAAATCAATGATGCGGCTTTAGTTTTTATCAAAATCGAGCTCGAGACATTTTATTCTCTTTTTTCACTTAAAAATTCACCATGAGCCTACCTTATTCCGTTACCCCGTTCCGTTCCCGTATTCAGGTAACTCTTCTATCAAGAAATCACGAACACTCGCTTAACACGAAATAGTTCAGGCATACTTTTGAAATTATGTGACACTCTTACTTTTTCCATTAACAATGTGTGCACTTTGTTCACTAATGTTGGTAAAAACTTGGCATCCGAGATAGTACAAAATCAAACTACATCCATCAGCAGTCCTTCCCCCTAAACTTTAACAACAAGTAATCCTTGTAATTCGCTTGTCATTGCTGAAATAGACGAAAGTGACGTTGAAGCAACTATACTTCAGCTACGCAGTGACTGTGCTGTAGGTTGGGACGGTATCACGACATCGCTATTAAAAACGAATTGTCATATCCTGGTTCCACCTATAACCTACATCCTTAACCTCTGCATTCAGATAGGAGTTTTCCCAAATGCTCTTAAAAAAGCTATTGTGCACCCAATTTTCAAGGGAGGGGACAAAAACTGTGTTAACAATTACAGACCCATTATCACATCGCTTTCAAAAATCTTTTGAAAAATTCTTAATAGGCAACTTAGAAACTTCCTAGACAAATTTCATCTTATAGCCGACAACCAATACGGCTTTCATTCACGAGTATCAACTGAAGACGTGGTACTAGATCTTACGCAATTGGTTGCTAAAAAACTCGACGAAAAGACGAAGTGCCTGGGAATTTTCATAGATCTTTCTAAAGCGTTTGACACGGTTTCTGTGCCAAAACTTATCTCAAAGTTGGAATATTTGGGTGTTCGTGGTAAGGCGCTTGAGATTTTTTCAGACTACCTAATAACCGTAGTCAACAAGTCAACATTGGTTCTAATTTAAGTGATGAGGAGTTAGTGACTTACGGCGTACCACAAGGTAGCATACTAGGGCCAACATTGTTTCAAATTTATATAAACGATCTCTGCAACATGACGCACTCTAACTGCAACATAATATATACCTATGCAGATGACACCGCAATTATCGTCCACAGTCCTTCTTGGGAAGCTGTTAAAAGAAATGCTGAATCTGCCCTAAGTAGAATTATGCGTTGGTTTAACTCGAACCTACTGACATTAAATTTGTCTAAAACTTTATACGTTCCTTTCGCTATCCGCTGCAACTTGAAACCATCAAGTACTTTCTCCATAGCGGCATACTCATGTACAAGTCCCCTAACATATTGCTCCTGTCCAAAATTAAGAAGAGATGACAGTGTTAAATACCTCGGCATCCATATTGACAACGTACTAAGTTGGCACAAACACCTAGACACACTCACCACCCGAACATTGCAACTTATCTCTATCTTCAAATCACTCAGGGGGTCAGCTGATCATAATATTCTTAAAATGGTGTATTTTGGTCTGTGCTAAGCAGTGGGGCAACGAGACGCAGCTGCGCGGCGCGGGCGACCGCCGCCGCCAAGCCACTATATAAACAGCGAGCGCTCACGCGCGCGCATTCGGGACGACTAGCCACCGGGTAGCACACACGTGAAAACTGTTGTATTTAGCCCCACTCAGCCATTCTCTACAATTGTACTAGTAATTATTATAATAATTATAGTCCTTTCAACAAAGTCGTCCATTTCAATTCATCTCCCGCACATAGCGCACATTTTATTAATATTGACATCTGTACTTTTGTTTACCTATGTTCTACAAATAAAAACATTTGAATTTGAAAGGAAGGTGAAACTTTTAGACTCACCAGCTCGCCTTTCTCATTTTCAGCTCCAACATGACGAAATGTTTTGGTCCGTAGAATCACCACAGCTGCTTTCAGGGCCACCCGAACGCGTTATTCGAAAAAGTTTTTTTTCGGAAAATCGCGATATAGTAGAGTAGAGTAGGGACTCCATTTTCCGCACTTAGACTCTCATTCGGTCCGTTGTGCGTAGGTGTTCTGGCTAAGTTAGCCAGCCTAGCTCCGTCCAGAAGTACAGTTAGATTGTTGACTTAGAGAAATAGCTTAATGCAACAGTGTTTTGGCTGCACCACTTTCTGACGCAGCTAGGGCACTGTACAGACTAGCTATGTAAATATTTTAGATTTAGTTGATGTACATTCAATATTTGTTAAAAAATTTAAAAACATAATGGCATGCGCGAAAAAGCCCTTTTTCTAGAATCTTCATTTCAGCCGGAAGACGTCCACTGCTGGACATAGGTCTCCCCAAGTGTCGCCACATTGACCAGTCCCGTGCGACTCGCATCCAGCGGATTCCCGCAACCTTCACCAGGTCATCGGTCCACCTAGTGGGAGGCCTTCCAACGCAACGTCTTCCGGTTTGTGGTTGCCACTCCAGAACTTTTCGGCAAAAAATTCGTTGCAATAACGATGCTTGCGGGAAAGGCAAGTCTCTACATCCAAGATGGGTTTCTCGCAAGCATTCTTATTGCACCGAATTTTTAATAACGTAATTAGCGATCGAAAGTTTGCGATTTTGTCGTTAACTATGCCCTGTTAGACAAGAGCCTCGACAAACATCGTTCAAGAATTTCGAGGTTAGATCAACTAAATATCAACTTCCTTTACTTTGCCATAATTATGTCTATTAGCAGCTATTTTACCAATCATTTTCCATTCGAGATCAGAGGGTCACCTTGTAGATGTAGTCGTCGCAAGCTGAGCATAGGGTCCTGGATTCGATTCCCAAGTCGGGCAAAGTGTAATTGATTTTTTCCATCCAGAATTTCTCAGTAGCAGCCACGGAGTCTTAATTTGTGCCTGGTTGTTGGCACTAGGAGTGTCCCCTATTACATGGGACTCCAAATACAACTGGCAAAATGCCAGTTTTATCATTAAGTACACCTTTGTCTAACCGTTCTTGGATTACAGGCGTGATGCTAATCATCACCTGCCTAGCCTTTTCCCAGCTATGTTGGAGTCAGCTTCCAGTCTAATCGGATGCAGCTGAATACCAGTTTTTTACATAGAGCGACTGCCTACCTGACCTCCACAAACCAGTTAGTACTGGGTAAAACGATAGCACTTTTCAAGCGTGATTTTATGTTAATAAATGTCATCAGAACTGTAACCCAAGCTATTAAAAGTTATAAATCACTAACTTTCATTAAAAAAGGTTGTTTGCCATCAACTGAGGCCCGGTTTCATTTTAAATAAAAACATTCAGAAGTAAACACATTTAATAAAAGTATTTGCACTGCTGACACAAGATACAATACAAAGTCTTTAAAATGTGCTTTTGATTTACATGTCTGGCCATAGACTGGCTTGCAAATAATAAAATATATATATAAAAAAATAAATAAATAATTTGCAATTGAAAATAAGAGCATAACAATACTCTTATTATTTTCTATACTTATTCTAACCTAGTAACATAAAAAAGCACTTATTTTATTTACTTCAGTCATCTTCAAACAGTTGACATCATAATATGAAACAATGTAGCAAAAAATATATTGAAAAACATCAAACAATATAATATTTATCAAGTAACTACCTACTACACTGATGTTGTGTAAATGTTAAATAACCCTTCACGAAGTCTTCCAGCATTCTTTTCATCAAACTAAGTAAATTACGTATAATATAGTACTTACACATTATTGCTGAGTAACGACTTTCACTTGGATTGAAAACTCAGAGGGCTACAGAGCTAACACAGAGGGCTCAATATAATTATCATCTGCCAAACCTTTTCCTAATCATGTTGGGGTCTGCAAAACAAAACATTAAAAACTAGCAAAGATTTTGGAACTTGAACCCACAATATCTCCGTAACTAAAGGGTTCCCAAGTATGGTACAGAACAAAAAAAATATCAAAATGACTGGGACAACAAGTTCCTTTCGGCTTCGTTAAAGACTCTATAACACCCATTACATTTATACGAACATAATTACAATGCAATATTTTATACATCAACGGACCGATATAATTCAGGTTGAACATCACCAGAGTCACGAAAAACTCTTTCTTGCATATTGATATCGTGATTGATGTCTCTTGTTGGTAACGGCTCGCGATTAAATTTATTGACATAAAATTTGTACCACAACTGTCGATTTCTCTTCACTACAACTAGATAAACGTTCAATAGGAATGGGTTTAAGGTATATGTTAATACCTGTAGATTATGTATGACTTTTCTTTCACATATTGGATTTAAAATATCATTCGAAAAATCAGAGACTTCCCAACAAGTCTTACCTACTTCGTAGGTAAGTCTCATTTTGTTTCCGTCATCCATCAACGAAATAACATGAAAAGACAACAATAAGACGTCACTTAATATAAATATCAAACTGGCGATGAACAAGCGACGCCATTTGTTCGTAGCCGTATGTGCGCTCACGTTCGAAATACGACAGAGTGAGTATACAATTCTTAAGAAAAGCAAACAATTTAATGTCACAGTGGAAATAAAAATAATAAATCCTACATCGGCCGCGTCAGGATTTACATCAGATTCAAAAAAATAACCAGTAGTAACAAAAAAATAAATAAGCGTTATTATTACTGACGCACCCCAACCAAAGAGGCTACTTTTTACATATTTCCATCGGATATGAACATTGAAAACTTTAACAATGTCTAAGTAAAACATGTGACATATGACTATTAGCCAAAGGTGTTTGGCCGTTGCTAAGTACATTAACAAATATATAGTAATAATATAAAACCAACATCCATGTATTCTTATTTCATCTTCAATTTCTAATAGCTGAGGATCATATTTTTCTTCCGACGTATAATAGTATGTAATATGCACCATCGAAGAGACAAAGAAGTTACTCAAAATTGCGTTGAGGCACACGAAATTCCTATAATTTCGAAAGTTTTTTAGCACGTACCACGATATCAGTCCATAGGTCAGCGTAGCTAGGGTCAGTCCAAACATGATGTAGTGCGTTGAAAACTCTAATTCTTCGTATAATAGTTGAGTGTAAGACATCCAGGATATCCAAAAACTAGTTTCTAGTAGCAAGTCATAGTCAGTTCCAACACACGTTAAATTATTATACATCTTAATTATCTTGGTTCTGTTTGTGAACTATTAAACGTTGAACGTTTTAATTAGGATATTTTCCGAAGCGATGAGGTTACAAATTGTTGAAACCAAACGCGACTATACTAATGAAATAATTTTGTTGTATTAAAAACTTTATTTGTCCTGTTTGTCACAATATTATCTTTGATAGTCAACCGGATTTGCATCGTACCTATTTCTAATACGGATGATGACTAATAAACCGGCCAAGTGTTCCGTACAATGCCAAAGTAAATTTTTCCATCATTCATCATCATCATCATTTCAGCCGAAAGACGTCCACTGCTAGACATAGGCCTCCCCCAAGTGTCACCACATTGACCGGTCGACTCACATCCAGTGGACTCCCGCAGCCTTCACTAGGTCATCGTTTCACCTAGTGGAAGGCCTTCCAACGCAACGTCTTCCGGTTCGCGGTCGCCACTCCACAACTTTTCGGCCCCATCGGCCATCCGTTCTGCGACCAATGTGCCCTGCCCACTGCCACTAAAGTTTGGCAATTCTTCGGGCTACGTCGGTAACCTTGGTTCTTTTGCGGATGTCTTCATTTCTGATTTCTGAAAATTTTCCATAAGTGAACGTATTATATTGAGTTTACCACTTCATTTTCAATTGTTGGAATTCTCATAGGTTTTTTTTTCTTATAGATTACAATCTACAAGGAATTAACTATATATTTTTTTTAATTTTAGGCTCGGTAGTTTCGGAGATCATGGGGTGGAATGGTCGATTTTCGTCTTTTTTCATGAATACAATCAAAACTATTTATTTAACTGTAAAAAAAAAAATCTTTTAACGAACCCTTTCATTTGATATAATTTGTTTTCAAAACTTTTTTTTTAATTTCCATATCAATTTGTCCCCCAAAAATGACCGTTATTTTAAGAAAAATATTTATTTACTTTGCACATCTGTGTTTGGGTCACAGGATTACACAACCCCACCAAATTTCACCTGAATTGTTCCACTAAATTAGGAGAAAATTGGCTGTGGTAGACGGACGTACAGACAGACAAACCAGTGATCCTATAAGGGTACCATATTTTTCTATTTTTGTACGGAACCCTAATAAGATTTGAAAACAGGTTAATAGAATATTTAACAAGTAACATGTTTTCCTAGATAAATTAGTATTTCATATTTTATTATACTCCTCATTGGTCTAGTGGTTGCAAGCGTGACTGTTGAGCAGGAGGTCCTGGGTTCGATTCCAGGTCGGGCACTTCATGCACAAAATACAGAGGTGAAGTTAACGCCATGGGCATTTTATATCAGTCAACCTTTGGTTGATGTAGAGACAAGCATTTCTGAAAATCAGACGGTGTTTAGTTCAATCTTATAACAGCTGCATGAGTTTTGATTTACCAATAATTTTCCATTCGAGATCGGAGGACCTCGTAGGTCTAGTCGTTGCAAGCTGAGCATAAGGTACTGGATTCAATTCCCAAATCGGACAAAGTGTTATTGGGTTCATTCATACGAAATTTCTCAGTAGCAGCCATGGAGTCTGAATGTGAGACGTATTATTAGGTACACTTCTGTCGAACCTTTAACCATCATTATAGTAAGTCTGAGTTTCATTTTAAATGAAAAACATTTACAGGTAAACATATATTTAATCAAATTATAAATATAATAATAGTATAATATATAATAATAGTCTTTAAAATATGCTTTTGATTTACTTGTCTGGCCATGGACTGGCTTGCATATATTTAACATAAATTTAAGTAACATATATAATTTGGAATTGAAAATAAGAGCACAACAATATTTTTTCTTCCTAACATATTGACATAAAACACCATTAATTATATTAACCTCAGTCATCTTTAAACAACTGACATATTAATAAGGAGCACAGATTTAAATTAATTTATCCTTATAACATTAAATAATTTGTAGCAAAAAATATATTAAAAAAATATATCAAGTGTCAAATGTCTACATGATGTATTGTCTAAACGTTAAATAACCCTTATCGAAGCCGCCAACCAAGCATTCTGTAGATCAAACTAAGTAAAAATACATTAGTATGTACACATTATTGCTGTGTAACGACTTTGATTTTAACCCGCGACCATGGCGCTTGCAACAGTGTCGAAGTATCGGCAGCTTAAAATAATCAATAATTACGGAAGATATCCCGTAAGTGACACTTTAAATATTGATATTGAGTGAAAAATCAGTGGCTACAGGCTACAGGGCTAATACAGAGGGGTAAGGCTCAATATAATGCACTCAAAACATTGTACTGATGGAAGCATTGTATAAAACAGAGGTCATATCAATTAAAGTAACGTTCAAATATTAAAAACTAATGAAGATTTTGGAACTTAGACTCCCAATATCTCCTTAACTAGAGGGTTCCCATGTATGGTCATAACAAAAAAAATATCAAACTGACGGGGAGAACAAGTTCCTATCGGCTTCGTTAAAGACATTTTTACACAGATTACATTACATTTTAAACAAACACAAATTACGATGTAATAATTATGTTATACATCAATGGACCGATATACCGCAGGTCGGACATCACCAGAGTCACGAGTAACTCTTTCTTGCATATTGATATCGTGATCCGTGGGTCTTGCTGGTAACGGCTGACGATTTTTTTTTTTTATATAAAATTTGTACCACAACTCTCGATTTCTCTTTACTACAACCAGATAAACGTTCAAAAAGAATGGGCTTAAGTTATATGTTATAACTTGTAGAGCATGCATAACTTTGTTTTTTTTTTCTACTTGAATTAAAAAAATATATGAATAAATTTTTTCCCAGCCAACAGTGTTTTTGGTGTCGTCATCTATTAACGAAATAACATGAAAAGACAACAATAACACGTCACTTAAAATAAATATTAAACTGGCGATGTAAAAGCGACGCCATTTGTTCACAGCCGTAGGTGCGCTCGCGTTCGAACTACGATACAGTGAGTATACAATTCGTAAGTAAAGCAAGCAATTTAATGTCACAGTTGAAATAAAAATAAAAAATCCTACATCGCCAGGATTTACATCAGATTCCAAAAAATAACCAGAAGTAACAAAAAAATGGATAAGCATTATTATTGCAGACGCAACCCAACCAAATAGGCCGCTTTTTACATATTTCCATCGGATATGTACATTGAAAACTGTAACAATGTCTAAGTAAAACATGTGACATATGACAATTAACCAGTGGTGTTTGGCCGATGCTAAATATATTAATAGATATATAGTAATAATGGAAAACCAACAACCATTTATTCTTACGACTCTGCTTCCATTTTCAAATTCATTATCAACTACATATGGACGGTCTATTATCGAGACTTTATAATAATATGTAATCTGAACCATTGAAGAGACGAAGAGGTTAGTTAAAATTGCGTTGAGGCACACGAAATTTCTGTAATTTCTAAAGTTTTTAAACACGTACCACGATAACAGTCCATAGATCAGCGTAGCTAGGGTCAGTCCGAACATGATGTAGTGTGTTGAAAACTCTAGATCTTCGTATAATTCTGTAGCGTAAGACATATCGGATAGCCATATCTCAGTTTTTTCTAGCACATCAACGTCAGTTGCAGCACACGTTAATTGATTATAGTATCTTGGTTCTGTTTGTGAACTATTGAACGTTGCCATAATTTTTAATTATGATATTTTCCGAAACTGGACGATGTTACAATAGTTGAAACCAAATGCAACTAAACTAATGAAAGACAATTTTGTTTTATCTTTGTTAGTCAACCGGATTTGGATCGTACCTGTTTCCAATACGGACGATCACTAATAAAAAGTTGCGAAACAAGTTTATACAATATTTAACAAATAATTTATGTTTTCCCAGATTAAATTAGTAATTCATATTTTATTATACTCCTCGTAGGTCTAGTGGTTGCAAGCGTGACTGCTGAGCATGCGCTCCTGGGTTCGATTCCAGTTTCTCATTAACCGCCATGGAGTCATTGTGCATGTTTACGGATTTGTGCCCCGTTGATGGCCATAGCTTCGCTCCCTTTGACATGGGACTTAAACAGCTTGTGGTCTAATGGCTGTAGGTAGGTAGGCCTTCGGGGGTTGCAGGCGTGATGTTATGTTTTGTTATCCGAAAATATTTATAGTTTTTGGGTTTCAGCTTCTTCAAAATTGTATGGAATATTTTAAAAAAACGATCTCTTTTTTTCCAGAGCTTTTTGTTGCTCTTGATGCTAACAAGTAGTCTTAACGTTAAAAATGTTAAAAAGCCGTGTTAAAAAAAAACCAGCCAAGTGCGAGTCGGACTCGCGCACGAAGGGTTCCGTACCATTATTTAAAAACATTAGACAAAACTGCAAAAAAATCACGTTTGTTGTATGGGAGCCCCCCTTAAATATTGATTTAATTCTGTTTTTAGTATTTGTTGTTATAGCAGCAACAGAAATACATCATCTGTGAAAATTTCAACTGTCTAGCTGTCACGGTTCATGAGATACAGCCTGGTGACAGACAGACGGACAGACGGACAGACGGACAGACAGACAGACGGACAGATGGACAGACAGACGGACAGACAGCGAAGTCTTAGTAATAGGGTTCCGTTTTTACCCTTTGGGTACGGAACCCTAAAAAAACATATTTATTAAAAAAAAAATACATAAATCTATTTTTTATGACGTCACTATTTGGACTACCCTATAGAACGGATTCTATACTCTTCTTCCACATTCGTACATTCTTGACAGAATGGTCGTGGTTGAAGATACTGCAGTTTTCTCTTTGGATGATGTAGCCCTTGCGATGCGCCTTCACTTGTTGCGGTCTTCAGCGTCTCGGGAGCTTCTAAACTAGGCAGGCGCATAACTGGGTATAATTATTTCATCAACACTACTCTCTAATCGGTGGA
The DNA here is from genome assembly GCA_905147715.2 of Xestia xanthographa. Taxonomy (NCBI): domain Eukaryota; kingdom Metazoa; phylum Arthropoda; class Insecta; order Lepidoptera; family Noctuidae; genus Xestia; species Xestia xanthographa. Next base: position 21,184,819 of record LR990666.1, on the reverse strand, counting down.
CAAACAAACATTGTGAGGAAATCGACACAAATGTCCTAGAACCGAAAATTTGGAAACATTTGTGACAGCTACCAACCCGCGCTGGGCCTGCAACGTGGAGGACTGCCAACAAAAAATAGGGTTGCCAACCATCTTGCGTGAAGCGGGATGAACATGAACGGAGCAATGCACTGATTATCCCGCTTTATGATAAACCTGGCCTAGGTTAGAAAGAAACATCATACAAATAAATTATGGGCGGCGCGTTACGTACGCCCAACATTGTCGGACGCGATGACAATGAGAGTTTTCAATAATAAAAATCATTTGTGTCAAATCATTGGACAAGTAAATTTCCCAATTCATGTTACAAAAAGTTTCCTCAATGACAACGATGCGGACGAATTTTTGACGTCCTTTAATTCTTTCCAGCTTTTGATCCATGACCATAATAATTTTGTATGATTATTTCAGGTCTGTTATGTATGGAACATAAAATGTTGCAGCGACGCGGGGAGAACAACTTCCTTTCGGCTTTGTTAAGAGTCTTTCTACACCTATCATCTTGGTATTATCACACATATGTTTGTTACTCTTTCAAGCAAAAACTACTCAACGAATTTGGATGAAATTTTGCACATAGATAGTTTATAAACTGGATTAAATAATTGAATAATTTTTATCTCGGTAGTATGATCCCGTTGACAATTATCAAACTTCACGCGGACAAAGCCGCTGGCAGAAGCTACTAAGCTTTAACTTGAGGTTATCCTCTTAGCGGTAACGGGACAAGGAAAAAAAATACGTGTTAATACGTCTAGACAAGTCATGATGTCTAATGAATTATGTGAACTATTTCGGTATACCGATTTGTTTGAATTTTTTATTTATTCTCTTATTATTAAAGACATGTGTAATAATATTTTATTATCTTTTAAATATAGCTGTTTGTTGTTCCCCTTTGATAAAATATAACAAAATATATGAACTCGGCTATCATTTCCCTACAGCCATTGATCTGATAGACAAGAGCCTCGATGAATATCTTTCACGGCTATCGAGGTTGAATCTACTTAAGATCAACTTCCTTTACTTTGCCATATCAAAATCAATAACAAAGCATTTATTTCAAGTGGGCCAGTTACGGTTACTTTTGAGTTGTCGAAACAAAGATGAAAATTGAATGTAGCTAGTCCCAGTCACAAGTCCCAGACTTTGATCCTTAATAGCGACGCTTTCAAATGGTGTAATGATACTGTGTGTGTTCTTTCGGAATCAACGGTTTCGATTCCTGGCTAAGAATATTGAGCTTCGGGGTTCCGTACCCGAAGGGTATCCAACGAGACCCTATTACTAAGTCTCTGTCCGTCCATCTGTCTGTCTGTAAGCGAGCTGTATCTCATGATCCATAATAGGTATACAGTTGAAATTTTCACAAAATGTGTACTATTTCCTTTGCCGCTGTAACAACAAAAATTAAAAATAAATTAACGGGGGCTCCCGAATACGATGGTACGGTACCCTTCATTCACGAGACCGACTCGCACTTGGCCGGTTTTATTCAAAATTTCAATGATGCGGCTTTAGTTTTTATCAAAATCGAGCTCGAGACATTTTTTTCTCTTTTTTCACGTAAAAATTCACCATAAGCCTACCTTATTCCGTTACCCCGTTCCGTTCCCGTATTCAAGTAACTCTTCTATCAAGAAATAACGAACACTCGCCCAACACGAAACAGTTCTGACATACTTTTGAAATTATGTGACACTCCTACTTCTTCCATTAACAATGTGTGCACTTTTTTCACCAATGTTGGTAAAAACTTGGCATCCGAGATAGTACAAAATCAAACTACATCCATCAGCAGTCCTTCCCCCGAAACTTTAACAACAAGTAATCCTTGTAATTCGCTTGTCATTGCTGAAATAGACGAAAGTGACGTTGAAGCAACTATACTTCAGCTACGCAGTGACTGTGCCGTAGGTTGGGACGGTATCACGACATCGCTATTAAAAACGAATTTTCATATCCTGGTTCCACCTATAAACTACATCCTTAACCTCTGCATTCAGATAGGAGTTTTCCCAAATGCTCTTAAAAAAGTTATTGTGCACCCAATTTTCAAGGGAGGGGACAGAAACTGTGTTAACAATTATAGACCCATATCGGTCCTCACATCGCTTTCAAAAATCTTTGAGAATATTCTTAATAAGCAACTTAGAAACTTCCTAGACAAATTTCATCTTATAGTCGACAACCAATACGGCTTTCGTTCACGAGTATCAACTGAAGACGCGGTACTACATCTTACGCAATTGGTTGCTAAAAAACTCGACGAAAAGACGAAGAGCCTGGGAATTTTCATAGATCTTTCTAAAGCGTTTGACACGGTTTCTGTGCCCAAACTTATCTCAAAGTTGGAATCTTTGGGTGTTCGTGGTAAGGCGCTTTAGATTATCTCGGACTACCTTAATAACCGTAGTCAACAAGTCAAAATTGGTTCCAATTTAAGTGACGAGGAGTTAGTGACTTAAGGCGTACCACAAGGTAGCATACTAGGGCCAACATTGTTTCAAATTTATATAAACGATCCCAGCAACATGACGCTCTCTAACTTCAACATAATGTATACCTATGCAGATGACACCGCAATTATCGTCCACGGTCCTTCTTGGGAAGCTGTTAAAAGTAATGCTGAATCTGCCCTAAGTAGAATCATGCCTTGGTTTAACTCCAATCTACTGAGATTAAATTTGTCTAAAACTTTATACATTCCTTTTGCTATCCGCTGCAACTTGACACCATCAAGTACTTTCTCCATAGCGGCACACTCATGTACAAGTCCCCTAACATGTTGCTCCTGTCCAAAATTAAGAAGAGATGACAGTGTTAAATACCTTGGCATCCATATAGACAACGGACTAAGATGGGACAAACACCTAAACACACTCACCACCCGAACATTGCGACTTATCTCTATCTTCAAATCACTCAGAGGGTCAGCTGATCATAATATTCTTAAAATGGTATATTTTGATCTGTGCCAATCAGTGCTAGGGTACTGAATCAATGTGTGGGGTGGCGCCAAGAAGACAGGTCTCTTGAGGACTAAAAGGGCACAAAGAGCAGTCCTTAAAGTTGTGACAAAGAAACCACGCAGATATCCAACAGCGCAACTTTATGCAGACTGTAAGGTTTTGACTGTACGACAGCTATTTGTGCTGTAACGTTGTAGAAACACAAAATAGTTTCTACCGTTACTTTGTAAACATATCCTATTCAACACTTTAATTAAGTTAAATGTCAAAACAAACGCCACAGAGTATACATACTCATTGGGCCGTTCAGTTACTAAACGACTAAAATTAGCTGTTTTTACCAGTGCTGTGCGCGCGTTACGTGTATCTGATCGAATGAGTGAAGACTTGTCTATGCGTAAACACGCCAGTATAAATGTCACGGACTCGCGGTGACGAGTCCTTTTTTGGAAATATTCTGCTCCCAGTGACTAGACGCGTTTTTTTTATCGGAAATTAAATTTCTAGAAGTATTCGTGATCTAGAATATTCGGGCTTAAAGCAGGCAGCTTTAATTTTTGTTAGTAACCTAACTCTTTTCGTTTTGTGTCTACGTAAACCCCATACTGGGTAAGTGTTGAACAGCAATTCACGTTCTCATATTTTGTGTATCACTAGCTACGTGGTCTCAACATGTGAGCCACTTTCTATCACCGTTTTTACTATGCACATTCAAATGCTTAATATGTATATGCATAATCTTGTAGCCTTCAGCCGAGTGTGTTTGACATTTTTCATGACACTCATAATGTGCAAATCATGTCGTGCTTACCACCACCATCATGTAAACTCCGTACTGATTGTGACTACCACACATCACCTTCATTGGCGCACGGGTATTTCTCGCTTTGCTTTTGCCTTGGTGTAACAATCAGCGGGGATGACTGCTAGCCATTCCGTGACACGCTGGACGTTATTTTCCAGGGTTCAAGATTCCGGCTGACAGTCAGGATTTCGGCTGACAACCGTTTTACCGGCATCCAATTTGCCGCGGGCTCCGCAGCGGGTACCCTTTACCTGCGTGGCCGCGTCGAAATTCTACGGGTCGGCGCGAACATCTGCCGTCCGTCACCCTACCTGGCGTCTGCAGCGTGGCACACCGCTACGGTCATCGTCACGCCGGGCTGAGCCAGGAGAGTACCGTGCAAACCCCCGGGCGGGCTTGGAGAATCTTGTGACCATAGACCTACCCACACCCGTTTATTTTATTAATATATTTTTATGTTGACCTGGGTCCGTGGTTTTCTTCTGCTTACCCCTACGGACACCCTTTCCGTCACATTGGCGCCCAAAAACGTGGTTTTATGGTCACTTTTCTTCAAGTTCTCTGGAGGGTATTTTTTTTTTATGTTGGTGTTTTTTTTTTGTGTGGTTGTCTTTGCTGTGTAAAACGTTTTGTTTGGTTGCCAGCAACTAAGGTGTACGTAACGGTACAGTGTTCTACGTTTTTTTTATTATAGTTAGCGTTTTTTTTTTGAAAAAAATAAGTGGAGGTAGAAGGAAAAAAAAAGTAACTAATTATTTTCTCATTCTACGTAGTAGTAGGGCCAATAGTAACGGCTCGCCCCGGGGAAGTACTACCACCAAACTTAATTCTTCCGGTAATCAGCGTTGCTGTGTGCCGGCTGAAGAGTTTGGGTGCCGGGTATTAATTACTGGCTAAAAATTAAAAGACAATAACAGCTTTGTCATATGTTCACCAACAATTTAATGCGGGTTGTTGAGTACAAAGTAGGTACCAACAAGTTTGCTTATTAGGTGACAATTTTTTTTTTTCCTTTCACCAAATAATAGTAATAACATATATCAAGGAGACCATTCCTTAAAAATATAATATTAAACAATTATTCATTAACAACAATTTAGATTCATAACGATTAATAGTTTTTTTCTTTTGTTTGTACAATCACAGGATTTTACTTATTCACTTGTATCATTGACTTTGTATGGAGTGACAATTAACTTTTAACTTGTCACACAATTTTATTAACTTTTAACTTTGGATTTTGATCACTTTTGTTCTTGTGAATTATCTTGTTATTGATAACTCAACATTAAGTTATTCTTAATAATCATTAAGTATCATTAACAGTTTTATGATTTTGTTGGTACTCTCATATTTTGAGTACAGTCATGGAACTAATTGTATTTACAACTTGTCATAAAACTTATTGTTTATATTCAAAATTACATTACTTACTGAACGCGTACACATTAGTTGCACCTGTTTTTTTATTTTTTGCTTTTTCATAATTAATTATTTTCAGTTTTTTTTTTTATGTCGTTTCTTACTATCTCTAATCATTTCATTAGGATAACAACCGAAACGTTATTTTTAGTTTAGATTTGTAACAGTCGGAGTAACCGACTTAATAACTCATCACATCGACACAGGTGACAGTCAACCAATTCGTCAGCGTTAGTACCATCACCAGAAAAACAACGTATACTGGTAGAGCAAGTGGATGAGATGCTTTCCCTCGACGTGATCGAGCCTTGCGAAAGCGCATGGTCATCTCCTGTTCTCCTTGTAGCCAAGAAGAACGGGCAACCCAGATTTTGCTTAGATAGCCGAAAGTTGAATTCGGTTACCAAGCGCGACGCGTACAACTTACCTTACATATCGGAGATCCTAGATAACCTCAGGGACGCACGATACCTTTCTAGCATCGATTTATCTAAAGCATTTTGCCAGATACCGATAGCCGAGGAGGATCGTGACAAAACAGCATTTTATGTCCAAGGCAGGGGTACTTTTCGCTTTAAAAGGACTGCTTTTGGCCTTACGAATGCCCCGGCCACTCAACAGCGTCTAGTAGACCTGTTGTTCACAGAATTTGATCTTAAGGTCTTCGCATATTTAGATGACATAATAATAGTTAGTAGCGATTTCAATAGTCACGTCAATCTATTACTGCGTGTACTAGAAAAGCTGAAAAAGGCGAATTTGACAATCAACCTAGAGAAATGTAATTTTTTCAGCTCCCAACTGAAATACTTAGGCTACGTAGTTGATGGCACAGGTTTGCGGACCGATCCTTGCAAAGTCGATGCTATTTTGAAATACCCAACACCAACCAGTAGGAAGGATCTTAAACGTTTTCTAGGAACTGCAACCTGGTATAGGCGATTCGTTCCCAACTTCAGTACAATAGCTGGTCCTTTAAAAAAATTAACTTCGACTAAAAAAGGTTCCCCACCATTCAAATGGACCCCAGAAGCCGACGCCGCCTTCCAAACATTAAAAGAAAGCCTAGTGTCAGCTCCAGTGCTATCATGCCCAGATTACAGTAAACCGTTCGAGGTGCATACGGATGCAAGCGATTTTGGTCTTGGCGCAATGCTCACTCAAACAGTTGATGGTAAAGAACATCCAATTGCTTATATGAGTAAGTCATTGACTGGGACTGAGAAGAATTACAGCATTACTGAGCGCGAGACGTTGGCCGTCGTAACCGCCCTAGAATATTGGCGTTGTTACATCGAGAATGGTCAACAATTCACAGTGTATACTGACCACAGCGCGCTTAAGTGGTTCCTCTCAATAAGCAACCCAACTGGTCAGTTGGCTCGTTGGGGAGTTCGCTTATCTGCATTTAATTTCGTCCTCAAACATCGTCGTGGCGTGGATAACGTAATTCCAGATGCTTTGTCTAGAATCGTCTCAATTAGTACCATTAGTACATCCAACTCTTTTTTGGACACTAAAGACTCTTGGTACAGGAATATCTATGACGGTTGTTTAATTGATCCTGCCAAATTTAAAAACTACATAATTAAAAGTAACGCATTATATAGAATGTCAAAGAACAAACACAATTTAACTTCAGAATTCACGTGGAAGGAAGTCGTCCCAACTGAATTACGTGAGCATATCATCAATGAAAACCATTCAGAGCCAACGGCTGGTCATATGGGTATCTTTAAAACATACCGACGTCTTGCTTTACGTTACTACTGGCCAGGCATGTATCAGGCGGTGGTAAAATTCATCTATACTTGTGATAAGTGCTTAGCTTATAAGTCCCAGAATCACCAGATACTGGGAGAAATGGGTCGTCCTAAACATTGTTCACGACCATTTCAAATGATTTCAATTGATCTTATGGGCCCACTTCCAACTTCGCGAAAGCAAAATAATTACATACTGGTGATTACATGTTGTTTTTCAAAGTATTGCTTAATTTACCCAATAAAAAGAGCTACTGCAGACATCATTACCAAGATCTTAGAGGAATTAGTGTTTCTCATTCACGGCATACCACAAGCGATATTAATGGACAATGGTACCCAATTTACTGGAAAGGTCGCAGATGCCTTGTTTAAGAAATACGCTATTCCAAACGTTTTCTATACCCCCAAATATACCCCACAGGTAAATTTGGTGGAACGGTATAATAGGACGATAATAACATGTATATCGACTTATGTGGAAGATGATCACAGATCTTGGGACCTGTATATCCCTAAGGTCCAATTCGCCATTAACAACTCCGTGAACGAAGCTACTGGATTCACTCCAGCCTTCCTGGTCTTCGGCCGCGAACTTGTAACTTGTGGCACTCATTACACGGACAACGACCTCGGTGAGGAAATAGTGTTTTTGCCACGGGATGCTTACGCCGAAAACCAGGTTGCTTATCCAGCGTTTTCGATACGGTGCAATTAAGACTTTGGCAGGCTCATAAAAAGAACACCTCGCACTACAACTTGCGTCGCAAGTTTGCCGAGTTTAACGTTGGTGACGTGGTCATGAAACGCGCTTACTTCTTAAGTGACAAAGGGAACAGGTTCTCGAAAAAATTAGCACCTAAATTCATAAAGGCAAAGATCATTGCCAAGAAATCACCATTAGTCTACATTCTTCAGGATATGACGGGAAAAAACATAGGTTCCTGGCACATCAAAGATCTAAAATTAGTAGGCGTTAATAAATAGCAATACATTATAACTTAACTACAACTCAAGTACACTTCACTTCATGTAAATTATAACTTCATAATATATCTGAGCGGTTGCAACTCATTAAATAAGCCTTTGCAGGAGCGGTTGGATACTCCTTAAATAAGCCTTAATCCAGTTCAATTAAATATATCTGAGCGGTTGCAACTCATTAAATAAGCCTATGCAGGAGCGGTTGGATACTCTTTAAATAAGCCTTAATCCATTTTTTCAATTTAGTAACCCAGTAGACTTCTTTAACTTTTGCATACTTGCTCGTAAGCGGTTGCAGCTGCTAGCACGTCTGTTTTGCGCGAGTACTACGTCAACTACGGACATGATACTCTCACGTACTTGTTAAGAAGCGGACCCACCTCATGTAAAGGTGGTCTATTAAATATGTTAGGATACGATTTGGTGATATGATGGATGAATGTGGACGAATAAAAGGGGTCGTAAATCAGATGCGAGGTATAGTAGGAGTAAAGGATTTTTACTGAGGTGTGCGGTGTGCCACGCTGCAGACGCCAGGTAGGGTGACGGACGGCAGATGTTCGCGCCGACCCGTAGAATTTCGACGAGGCCACGCAGGTAAAGGGTACCCGCTGCGGAGCCCGCGGCAAATTGGATGCCGGTAAAACGGTTGTCAGCCGAAATCCTGACTGTCAGCCGGAATCTTGAACCCTGGAAAATAACGTCCAGCGTGTCACGGAATGGCTAGCAGTCATCCCCGCTGATTGTGACACCAAGGCAAAAGCAAATCGAGAAATACCCGTGTGCCAATGAAGGTGATGTGTGGTAGTCACAATCAGTACGGAGTTTACATGATGGTGGTGGTAAGCACGACATGATTTGCACATTATGAGTGTCATGAAAAATGTCAAACACACTCGGCTGAAGGCTACAAGATTATGCATATACATATAAGCATTTGAATGTGCATAGTAAAAACGGTGATAGAAAGTGGCTCACATGTTGAGACCACGTAGCTAGTGATACACAAAATATGAGAACGTGAATTGCTGTTCAACACTTACCCAGTATGGGGTTTACGTAGACACAAAACGAAAAGAGTTAGGTTACTAACAAAAATTAAAGCTGCCTGCTTTAAGCCCGAATATTCTAGATCACGAATACTTCTAGAAATTTAATTTCCGATAAAAAAAACGCGTCTAGTCACTGGGAGCAGAATATTTCCAAAAAAGGACTCGTCACCGCGAGTCCGTGACATTTATACTGGCGTGTTTACGCATAGACAAGTCTTCACTCATTCGATCAGATACACGTAACGCGCGCACAGCACTGGTAAAAACAGCTAATTTTAGTCGTTTAGTAACTGAACGGCCCAATGAGTATGTATACTCTGTGGCGTTTGTTTTGACATTTAACTTAATTAAAGTGTTGAATAGGTTATGTTTACAAAGTAACGGTAGAAACTATTTTGTGTTTCTACAACGTTACAGTGCTTCAATCAATTCTTAGGATACATGGTAGTTTGGCTCCTCCCGACCCCAAAAAACATAAACATATTATAATTCCCAGCATCCAACATAAAACTAAGTTTGCAAGACACCAATTTTACGTCATAAGTACGCACATTTGTAATCAAATTCACACAAAATTAAACATTCTCGGTCTCCCTAGGTTTAAACTAAAACGTACAGTAATGGAATGGCTATTAATACAAGATTACCATAATACGGAATCACTTCTAACTTACATCACCTAATAAACGTTCACTCATTATGTCACTCACCTATTTCTCACACCCACGCTGTACTCTCCCATATTCAAAACACGCTAAACACAATACAAACATACACTCACTTCATTCACTCCACACACGACAAGCACAAAACACCCCATACACTCCCCACTCACAATCATCAAACACATTTACATCATTCACTCTTCACTTTCTCACTCTCATATAAAATTAACCACAAGATCATCTAACCGCCCACTTGACACAGTCTACTGGCACGTCTGCCACAATAGAATTATTTAAGCATACCTCATAGCCGGACACTGCCCCCTAAGATACAGGCCTAGCCTAGTTTAGGGGACAGGGTTGAACCTATTGTACTTATTTTCGAATGCTAACTAAGAACTTTAATCTGTAAACAGTGCAATGTACTTGAACTTTGTGGTAATAAACTATTTTATTATTATTTATTATAGGTACTGATAAACCAGTGGCTTACGCCAGCAGAACCTTTAGTGATACAGAGACTAGATACAGTACGATAGAACGGGAACTCTTAGCAATCCGGCCATACCTTTATGGTAATAAATTTATCATTTATACAGACCATAGACCCTTAGCCTGGCTCTACTTCCTTAAAAAGCCGAATAGCAAGCTCACACATTGGCGACTTCGTCTTCAAGAATATGATATCTATGAAAGTTAATATAGATGAGAAAGAACAGAGATCAGAAAAAATCCAAGCTACTCATAAAATAGAAAATTTAATTGACAACGATAGTGTCGTCACTATCGTTGTCAATTAAATTTTCTATTTTTTTTTTTGATTTTTTTTGGTTCTAGAGTCGTCTAGAACCATTTCTGTCTCGGATTTGTCTGCTACTGTAACAGCTAGTTCTGAATATGATATAAATGAACCCATTCCATTTTAGTTTAGTTATAACAGATAAAAGTAGGTATATATACTTAACTCTAAATGAGTTTGAGAATGCGAACTTATTGGTAACAAATTATTTTTCTAGAGAATTCAATAGATAACAGGTAATTTGTTACGAAGGTTTAGGCATAAGAGTCTATTTCAGCAAGTGACAAGCTACTATGCCCCTCGATCTCATAATACCAACAAGTTATTAAACCCAAGACGAATCTCACACTCACATATAACAACAGTTATATTATTTAAAGACTCCAGACCGAAGTACAACCTCATCTGCAAGCTACGCCTCGAGTTCTGGAAGAGATGATCTCAAGAGTTCATAGCAGAACTCCAGCAGCGATCTAAATGGAAAATTGGGTCTACCGGGCCAAAGGTTGGAGAGATGGTATTAATAAAGGACCAGAATCTGCCTCCGCAACGCTGGCAGCTAGGCCGCATTACACGTCTCCACATGGGCGCAGACAACACTTGCCGGGTGGTAGATATCTACACATCCAAAGGAACAGTCCGCAGAGCTATCCACTACATTGTCAGGCTGCCGGGTGAAGAAGAACCTGAGGGACCTGTTGAAAGCTAACTCTTTCAAGGCTGGGAAGATGTACACGCGCAAGGTGTACCAACCGAGACGCGCGCAGGGAGAAACGCCAGCGCCTTCAAACAACGTCCGTTTCCAGCCGGCGCATCGCGCAGGACGAGCACGCAGCGGGAGAGACGTGCGGGGGAACAAGACGCAGCCGCGCGGCGCGGGCGACCGCTGCCGCCAAGCCACTATATAAACAGCGAGCGCTCACGCGCGCGCATTCAGAACGACTAACCACCGGGTAGCACACACGTGAAAACTGTTGTATTTAGCCCCACTCGGCCATTCTGTACAATTGTACTTGTAATTATTATAATTATTATAGTCCTTTCAACAAAGTCGTCCGTTTCAATTCATCTCCCGCACATAGCGCACATTTTATTAATATTGACATAGATCTGTACTTTTGTTTACCTATGTTCTACAAATAAAAATATTTGAATTTGAAAGGAAGGTGAAACTTTTGGACTCACCAGCTCGCCTTTCTCATTTTCAGCTCCAACATGACGAATTTTTTTTGTCCGTAGAATCACCACAGCTGCTTTCAGGGCCACCCGAACGCGTTATTCGAAAAAGTTTTATTTCGGAAAATCGCGAAGGACAGCGCAACTCTAGTAGTAGAGTAGAGTAGAGACTCCATTTTCCGCACTTGGACTCTCATTTGGTCCGTTGTGCGTAGGTGTCCTGGCTAAGTTAGCCAGCCTAGCTCCGTCCAGAAGCACAGAAGTTTCCTGGGATCTTCACAGGCTTCGCGGATCGACCTCACCGTTCCGAGGATTTGTTTGCGTTGGGTAGCCACGGCCTCGCATTCCAGGGTGACGTGGGCAGCTAATTCTTCGGCGTCAAAGCAGCTCCTGCAGAGTGGGCTGTCCGTGGCGCCTACGTTAAAGAGATGTTTGTTAAAGGGGCAATGGCCCGTTATTGTCCCCATTATTATTCTGCGGTTATTTCTGCTTAAGCTGAGCAGTTGTTTTGTTAGTCGTGGATGTAGACTTGGCATCGCCATTTTTGACTGCCTACAGTCTGTAGACGACGAAATGGTCACCCATTTGTTGTTATGAAGTTCAGTTTATCTCTGGCGAATCCACGTACGGAATTGTGAGAAAGGTAGGGGAAGGAGTGGGTAGTGCAACTCCATTCGGCGATCCTACCCGGCTGCGCCAGTCAAGTTCTTGGGAGCGTTTTTGTAGTAAATAAAAGAGTAGAGTTACGTATGAGCAGAAGTGCATGCTCCAATGTAATTTTCAATACTAAACCTAGTCGCTACATGTGTGTCTTAACGCTACTTATCTGCTAAGTTTACAAAATGCATGGAAGGCTCCAGAGGGACCACACTTAACTTCAACGGTGCATTTTACGCTCTCACGGTGATCACGCGTTCTGGTTCAGGATGCATAACTACTTACTAAATTTTAAATAAAAAAAAACACACACACACAAAAACACAGTAATATGCACATAATTTAAACGGTAAATGTAAACCAATAGAGCAATTAGAATGTGTCACATATCTTGGAATGAAGGTCGATGAAAATTTTTCTTGGTCTTCACATATTGATTTCATTTGTAGCAAACTTAGAATATTGTTAAGTAAATTCTATCATTGAAGCTTTAAAGTACCCTCCCTTAAGCACCTTGAAATGTTTATATATGTCCTTAGTTGACTCAATACTGAGTTATTATCTTGATTGTTATGGTTTGACCTTTATAAGTAATATAGAAACTAGAATCAATTCAAATTAGATTTTTAAAATTATTAGTAAACAAGAAAACTAAAAACAGTTGTAAAGGAGAATATACTAAATTATTCAAAATATGTAAAATTCTACCAGTTAGCCTTAAACATAAATAAGTACCTATTATTATTTAATAACCATGGCAGTCGGGATAGTGACTCACTAGTTTCGAACAAGTATACTACCAGGTCTATGACAGCAGGTATAGTTCGGTTCAAACTTAATGGCGGCTCGGAAGTTAGCTACAAGTGACGGTCTGCGCATTATACAGACAAAACGATGTATCATCTGCGCCCCGTTGATACCTAAGATTGCTGTCTGCGCAGCTTTACATTAGATGTTCCGAATCGCCATAAAGCTTACAGCGTTATTCCTGCGCAGGCAGTCACTCGCAGCTAACTTCCGAACCGCCACTAAGTTTGAACCGAACTATAAATATACCCATAGTTAGTTATTACTATGGCGACAGAACTAAAAAAAAACGCGTTCCCTATTTATTGAACACTTTGCCTGCTGACATCAGACAAGAAAATAATAAAGTAAAATTCGCAAGTAAACTTAAAAAATATTTATTAGATTCTATGTAACCACTATGTAACATTGTGTACATGTAAGTATATATAGGTTATAGATATACCTGATTTACTATAGAGAGACTCAAAGATCTCACAGTTAAACTTTGTAAGCAGTTTTGTGGGGCAATGTAATTATTGATAAGAAATATTTAAGAGAATAAATAAATCAATCAAATCAATCAATCAATCAAGGTGTTAACAGCCACATCACGAAGCCATCAACTAAGCATTTTGTACATCAAACGAAGTAAAAATACGTATCTAGTACGTTCAAATTATTGCTGGGTAACAACTTTAATTTGGAGTGAAAAATCAGGGGGCTCAATATAACGCACTCAAAACATTGCAGGATGCATTGAATAGAACAAGGGTTTCTAAACATATTTAAAGTGAAACTATATCATTAAGCACTAGTGAAGACTTTGGAACTTGGACCCATAATATCTTCGTAACTAGAGGGTTCCCACGTTTAGTACGTTACAAAAAAACATCAAAATGACGGAGAGAACAAGTTCCTTTCGGTTTCGTTAAGGATATTTTAACACCCATTATTATTTACATACAATATCATGATCTGCCTAGCCTTTTCCCAAGTTGTATTGGGGTCGGCTTCCAGTCTAACCGGATGCAGCTGAATACCAGTATTTTACATGGAGCGACTGCCTATCTGACTTTCATGACCCAGTTAGTACTGGGTAATACGATACTCCTTGGTAAGACTGGTTGTCAGACTTTTTGGGCCACTACCTGTAACGACTGTCAAATATCACAAATGACAGCCGGGACCAGCTGCTTAACGTGCTTTCCGAGGCACGGAGGAAACTCGGTTGTAATGGGTGGTCACCCATCCACAGACCAACTTAGGCAAGCACCGCTTAACCTAAAGATCATCCCGAGCGGCTGTTATTATTTAGCCACGAGCTCCTCCATATTTACATACAATAAAGGGTGTAAAAAGACTCTTAACGAAGCCGAAAGGCACTTGTTTTCCCCATTGCATCATTGCGATCATTTTTTTGTTCTAGACTGTACCTGTTCCAACATTTTCACTAGTTTTTTGTTTTTTTTTTTTTTAATATCATGTTCTTAATGTAAGAACTCTAGACACTTCTACGACCTCCACACTATCACAGAATAGATAATAGTACTAGCGTACAGAAGTTGCACTCCTTTGATCTTGAAGAAAGCCGACATTTTAAATACCTAAACTGGGCCCGCTCGATCTAAATTGTGCCTTGACGCCACGCGTTAGCGTATTTTATTCGGTGTCTCACTGCTTAATGGTCGGTCGGTAGGTTTGCTTGCCTCAATTAAGTACTCAAAATAAAATACTACCAACATTTTTGTATTTTAATGTATTATTCCCGCCATCTCCTTCTGGGCCTGCCGCGTTGTCGTTTTCTGCTAATTAGTATCCACTGAGTGGTAATTTTTGCCCATTGCTCCTCCAACATGCGGCAGATGTGACCAACCCAGTTCCACTTCAAATGACACGGAGGTGATGGCGGGATGAGCTAGACTCTTTCGCAAAGGATTGGCCTACAATCGCACTAGATCGCGAAATGTGGAAGGAGGGAAGGGAGGCCTTTGCCCTGCAGTGGAACAATATAGGCTTATAATAATAATGTATTATTATTTAAATGTTAATTAAAACTTTTATAATTACAGTTGTTTTACTCTATTATAATGTCTCATAATATATCTTGCCTTCTCTAATATTACGATTACTTATTAAATTTAATAGCAGCATAAATACGAAATTAACAAATAGGTAATTTTAAAATAAACTCTGATGGGAAGCATGGGCATGGAGCAGTAAAAAAGTCATTTTTTTTTCTACATAATTATATTAACAGCAACAGTTTATCCGGCTTGTCATTTTCACTAGTAATAATTAATGATCAATAAATCAGTCAGTTAACAAACACGAAGTACGAGTAGGTAGGTACGCGACGCAAGGTGAAAAGAGCGCGAAAAATAACGCGGCATACGTACGCAGTTACGCACGGCTGGAACGCGACAGCCCTAGAGAGCTTGCATATTCAATATGCGCGAAGCGGTAGGTAATTATCTCATGCCTACACACGGAGTGCAATAGCTCTGACACTATTCAATCCACCAGTACAATGTTTTGAGTGAGCTACATTGAATTTTACCTTAAGAGTGCTGTTACATTTTTTTCGCAAATTTTTGATTTTTACTTCCTGGATCAAATTTTTTCGACCGGCCTACATGACTCGATAATAATATTGATCTCCGGACGATTGTCGATTGTTATTGACGAAAATTAGAGACGAGACTGACATGAGACTGAGGTGCGACCTGAATTGACGCAGAATTATAGTTCTACAATTTTATTTATTGTATTTTTTTCTTATTATATTGACAAACTAAAACTAATAAAACGTTTTCGTTGTAGATCGAAGTTTTATATCATATTAATTTATTTGATAAAAAACAAAAAAAAAAAACACTAAAACAAAACCACAAAAAAAGTGAAAAATAACTTTAGCTTCAGAAGCCGGTGAGAAAAACACCAAATCAATCAAAGGTCAAGCTTCAGAAGTCGGTGACCTTGTTTAATTGATTTAGTGTTTTTGTCACCGACTTCTGAAACTTGACCTTTGATTGATTTGGTGTTTTTCTCACCGGCTTCTGAAGCTAAAGTTATTTTTCACTTTTTTGTGGTTTTGTTTTAGTGTTTTTTTTTTTTTGTTTTTCTTTTAGTGTATTTTTTTGTCCTTTTCTTTTTGTGTTTTTTTTGTTTGTTGTTTTTTTTTTGATGTCGGTTTTATTTTTGGCAAAAAACGTTTTATTTTATTTTTCCATTTTTAGTTGTAATATCCTATACTTACAAATATTTGCTATGCATTCATTGTACATGGTTAACAATACATGTCATGGTAATAGGCTTATCCCCAATAAATGGAACATAACATGCCATAACTGTCGAAATCTGGGTGTACTGTACACATCTATGTACCCCTCAGAGCAAACAGGTGTAATGTTACGTTATGATGTTGTTTAAACAATGAACATCCAACCGATTGGAGCTATCACAACAGATTTGCCGTCTATTTTTGAAGAGTTGCATTGTATATCTCCGAAGATCAGCATCAGATCTTCACCAAATTAAAATGGGACCACCTTAGGAGTATAGTCTTTCAAGTAAAAAAAGAATTTTGAAAATCGGTCCACAAATGGGAGAGAAATCAGGTAAATTGTACACATCTGCGTACCCCCTCAGAGCATACAGGCGTGATGTTACGTCATGATATTGTATAAACAATGAACATCCAACCGATTGGAGCTATCACAACAGATTTGCCGTCCCTTTTTGAAGAGTTCTATTGTATATCTGAGATATAAAATCAGCATTAGATCTTCACCAAATTAAAATGAGACCACCTCAGGAGTGTATTCTGTCAAATGAAAAAATAATTTTGAAAATCGGTCCACAAATGGGAGAGAAATCAGGTAACATACATAAAAAAAAAAAAAAAAACATACACACGAACATATAACCTCCGCCTTTTTTGAAGTCGGTTAAAAATTGAGTTTATTTGGAATATAATGGACGCTGAAAATGCATACATTTTAGATCAATATTGCTTTTGAATATCGTTTTATTTTGCGTCGATTCAATTTTTATTTCAATATCCTAATCAATTTACAACCTTGAGGACTATATGACCAGTACATATATATTTTTTATTTTATTTTTTCGTGTTACCAGTTTGATACAAATGGCAGGAGAAAACCTAATGTTTAACGTTTGCTTGAAATTGGCTGTCGGAAAATTGCTATTTCTCGTAATATTAACTATTATAACAAAATTCTAATCAATCTACGAACTAAAACAAAGCCAGATTTATGATTTTTCATTGAAATATTATGCCATTATCTTTATATAACAAATATCGAGGACTTGGAAAAGTACGTATTTTTGGTCAAACGCCCAAAATATGTGAGCGCGCTCTTAAAACGTGATTTTCCACCCCTAAAAAAAGTCATTTCTCAGCAATAATTTTTACGTAGGGTTACTTAGTTTGATGTACAGAATGCTTATTTAACGGCTTCGTAAAGAGTAAACTCTGTATAAACATTCAATGCAATATTTATACATCAATGGCCGCAGGTTCGACTTCACCAGAGTCATGAGTAACTCTTTCTTGCATATTGATATCGTCAACCGTGTCTCTTGGTAACGGCCGACGATTAAATTTATTGACATAAAATTTGTACCACAACTGTCGATTACTCTTTACGACAAGTAGATAAACGTTCAGAAGGAATGGGTTTAAGTTATATGTTAATACTTGTAGAACATGTATGACTTTGTTTCTAGATAGATCATTTTGAAAAATATCTGAATTAACATGAAAAACTTCAGCGTACTTAGTTTGAAATTTTTTATCGTCATCCATTAACGAAATAACATGAAAAGACAATAATAAGACGTCACCCAATATAAAAATCAAAGTGGCGATGTAGAAGCAACGCCATTTGTTCATAGCCGTATGTACGCTCACATTCGAACTACGACAGAGTGAGTATACAATTCGTAAGTAAAGCAAGCAATTTAATGTCAAAGTTGAAATAAAAATAATAAATCCTACATTTCCGGGATTTACATCAGATTCCATAAAATAACCGGAAGTAACAAATAAATGAATAAGCATTATTATTACTGACGCACCGCAACCAAAGAGGCTACTTTTTATATATTTCCATCGGATATGAACATTGAAAACTTTAACAATGTCTAAGTAAAACGAATGACATATGACTATTAACCAGTGGTGTTTGGCCGATGAGAAGTACATTAATAGATAAATGGTAACAATGGAAAACCAACATCCATTAATTCTTATGACTAAGTTATCTTTTTCAGTTTCATCAAAAATTTCAAAGAAAACGTCCCATAAATTATTATATTTTTTTATTTCAACATTTGTGTCTTCAAGACTAATTTGCTCATCTGACATATATTTATAACGAAAATGATATTTAACATGCACTATCGAAGAGACGAAGAAGTTAGCTAAAATTGCGTTGAGGCACACGAAATTTCTGTAATTACGAAAGTATTTAAGCACGTACCACGATATCAGTCCATAGGTCAGCGTAGCTAGGGTCAGTCCAAACATGATGTAGTGTGTTGAAAACTCGATATCTTCGTATAATTGTGAAGCGTAAGACATCTTGGCTAACCAAAACGTAGTTTTGTGTAGCACTTTTTGGTTAGATACAGGTGCAGCACATGCTAATTGATTATAGTATCTTGGTCCTGTGTGTGAACTATTGAACGTTGCCATAATTTTTAATTATGATATTTTCCGAAACTGGACGATGTTACAATAGCTGAAACCAAATGCAACTAAGCTAATGAAAGACAATTTTGTTGTATCTTTGTTAGTCAACCGGATTTACAACGTACGTGTTTCCATCACGGACGATCACTAATATAAGGTTGGGAAACAGGTTGATAGAATAGGAAACAAATAACATGTTTTCGCAGATTGAATTAGTAATTCATATTTTATTATACTCCTCGTTGGTCTAGTGGAATCCAGTGCGACTACTGAGCATGCGGTCCTGGGTTCGATTCCAGTTTCTCATAAACCGCCATGGAGTCATTGTGCATATTTACGGCCCCGTCGATGGCAATAGCTTCGCTCCCTTTGACATGTGACTGAAACATAACTGGTGAAATATGGCTGTAGGTAGGTAGGTCTCTGCCTTACCCTTCGGGTGTTGCAGGTGTGATTTGTGATCTATTATCTATTACATATAATAAATCTGTAGAAAAATCATTTTTGTACATCGAAAATATTTTGAAAAAAAATTGCCAGGGTGCTATAGGATAACCAACTGAACCCATTTCCAGCATTTTTGGAATGTTTGTCTGTTTCGATGATCAAGCATCACTTAAAATATACGGAACCAATATAGATAAATTTATACATACAAATTGTGCGTATTTTGAGGTATAATTAAATCTTTGTTTCATGGTAATCGGTTAACTCTATCAAAAGATATATGAATTTAAAGTGTTCAAGAAGAACGAATCATCAAATGTAAGATGCAGCGACATCTATTGCACTAAAATGATGCTAATGACTAAAAATGTGCTCACCAGATAACTTTTAAATCGACTGACCGGCTTTAAAAAAACGTTATTACAGCTTAAGGATTAGGTTTGAAAAACATTGCATTTCCGTGCATTATATTTTAGCAGCTTAATATCTTGGTCGATAGATGGCGTTGTTCATTTCACTCCATTTTCTGAATCGCGGTGTTCAGATTTTCCTTGAAAGAATGACCCCTCACCGATGTCAGTTGCCCCAACTCCTCAAGTTTGGTTTTTAACCGACTTCAAAAAGGAGGAGGTTCTCAATTCGATATGAGTTTTTATTTTTCTTATGTATGTACACCGATTACGCTGAGATTTATAATCCGATTGACGTTTTATTTTGATGCGGAATAGTTGCCATTTGGTCCCATAAAAATTTAACATACATTGGCCCAGTAGTTTTCATTTTATGAACATTTTTTCTTCAGTCGTGTGGTATAATTTCATGTACGTGTGTTCAGCGATTTCTCCTCCATTTGTGGAGCGATTCTCGAAATTATTTTTTTTTATTTGAAAAAGTATACTCCTGAGATGGTCGCATTAAAATTTGGTGAAGATCTGATGCTGATATTCGGAGATATACAATGGAACTCTTCAAAACAAGACGGTAAATCGGTCGTGATTGCTGCAATCGCTTGGATGTTAATTGTTTATACAACATCATGACGTAACATCACGCCTGTATGCTCTGAGGGGTACGCAGATTTGTACAATACACCCAAATTTCGACAGTTTAGATAATGTTAAGATCCATTTATTGGGGATTACAACCAAAAATGGAAAAATTAAAAACTTCTAATACAAAAAAAATAAAACCGACTTCAAAAAACACAAAACACAAAAAAACTGAAAAATAACTTAAGCTTCAAAAGTCGGTGACAAAAAAATAAATGAATCAAACAAAGGTCACCGTCTTCTGAAGTTAAAATTATTTTTCACTTTTTTGTGTTTTGTGTTTTTTGTAGTCTGTTTTTTTAACCGACGAAACAACAGGAGGAAGTTCTCAATTCGACCCGTTAATATTATTACTAATATAATAAAGCCCAAGGGTTTGTTTGTTTGGTTGGTTGAATGCGCTAATTTCAGAAACTATTGGTTCGAATTAAAAAAAAAATAGTGTTGGATAGTTCATTTATCGAGGTAGGCTATAAATAAATAAAAAATATATAAAATAAAATATCTTTATTTCAGACCTATAACAGTCCATACGTTGTAAGTGGTTAGTAACAGATTGTGCTTATATGCTATGTTAGTGTTATTAGTAGTCCTTAATTCAATTTAACATAAACCTATACTTATTTTGACCCAATGTCTTTGGATGGGGCAGTCCACTCTGCCAACAATCATGTTTAGGATGCTGTTCCCAGTGCTACGCAAGCGTTGCAGTAAGGAAGCCGCTTTCTTACGCATGATGGCGTGAAAGCCATCCGTATGAGCTGCAGCAAACATTCCTGATGCACTGCAACGTCGCGGCAACCGCAACAGCATCCTGAAAGCGTTGTTGTATTGTACGCGCAGGACGTTGTAGGCTCGGCTCGTTGACTGACAGAACGCCTTAAATAAACTAACTAATAATTTCTATAATAAGGTTATCTTATATCACGCTACAACTAATAGGAGTGAAGCATCAATGATAAATGTTGCAAAAACGGGGAAAATGTATTTCTTTTGAGAGCTTCCGTGAAAAAAATATTCGCGATAGCATAATGTCAATCTTTAAGAGTTGAGTCATACTCTCTCTAATCTTCTCTCTCATGTGACGCAGGCGAAGTTGCATGGGTCAGCTAGTTTATAAATAACTATTGAGCTGTGGTGGCCCAGTGATAGTGGCCCCGACTAACGCGTTGTATAATATATATGACTACCAGAGTCCAAACAGTGACGTCATACAAAAAAATAGATTCCTCACGCCCAGCCAGGTTTATACGAAAATACCCCACGTATGTTCCGGGATTCTTTATAGTTTTCGGGTTACAGCTTCTTGAAAATTGTATGGGAACCGCTTTAAGTTCCGCATATGACTTTTAGGTTCCCCGCATATTCGTGAATTGAACAAAAATGGTACTAATGACTAAAGTGTGCTCACCGCATAAGTTTTAAATCACTGGCAGGTTTTTTTTTTTTAAATATAGCATATTATCGGTTTAACATCTTGGTCGATAGATGGCGTTGTTCGTTTCACTCTCCATTTTCTGAATCGCGTTGTTAAGATTTTCCGTGAAAGAAATACCTTCGCCCGTGTCAGTTGCTTCAGATTTGGCTTTTTAACCGACGAAACAAAAGGAGGAAGTTCTCAATTCGATACGTTTATTTTTTTATGTACGTATATGACCACCTATAACTTATTACAGAGAAGTCCGTTAGGCATGATCCTTTTTTTTGTGAAAAGCGTATGTATATCTCAAAGTTGGTCCCATTTAAAATAAATCCGCGATAGCATTATCTATCTTTTAGGGTTGAGTCACACTATCTCTGACCCTCTCACTCTTATGTGACGCAGACGAAGTTGCGCGGGTCAGCTAGTTCGTGAATAAGAGTTGTAATCACAGCCCATTCACTCTCATTGAGAGTAGACCTGTGTCCCAGCAGTGAGAACATTCTAAGCTGATTATAATATGCTATACTAAATACCTACTATCATTACCTGCCGGGTCTTTTCCTAACTATATTGAGGTCGGCTTCCAGTCTATCCGGATGAAGCAGTGAACATCAGCAATCACCCATACAGCCGCTGTTTTACCAACAATCTAGCTGCTGAGAAAAATAGGATTGGATATAATAATTATACGGAAAGGAACAGTTCGTTACTCATAGATTAGAGCAGTGGTCGGCAACCCTTTGGCAGACAAGGGCCACACATTTAATAATTTGTTACCTAATAAATGTAGATGAATAAATGGTGATGTTAATAATGCTAGAACATTAATTTTAATGTGTTAGAAAAAAATATTTAAATAAATTTTAAAATATAAATGAGGGGTAAACAATAACTAACTAACTTAAACAAATACTAATAAAAATAATGTGTGACCTACCCTAACATGCCTATCCTAACCTACAGCGCCCAGACGACTTTGACGTACGCTCAGAAGTCCAAACTCAAGGTTTGATAAAGAGCGATGGAGCGTTGAAGTCACCGATCGATTACAAAACACCACAGTACTGTCCAAGATAGACATCAACGATTTACCGATGTTGGCGATAAATCTGCGAGATTCAACTGGGACTGGGTGGGTCACATTTCCAATTGTAAATCGTCACACACTAGGTGTCTGAAAACTGTCGTTGTCACCGAGGCAGGCCCAAGGAACACTGATTAAATTAAACTATAAGAATTAAACTTTCATTTACAAAGCAGTCGCGGGCCGCAAGGAGATAGGTCTAGGGCCGCATGCGGCCTGCGGGCCGCGCGTTGCCAACCGCTGGATTAGAGAAATAAGTTTAAGAAGTCTTAAGGCGCTGTACTTAGTCAAAATAGGCTTCACAAAACAGTTTTTTAGCCAAATGTATGCATTTTAGAGCAGCTAAAAATATATGTTAATCTTGATCATATTTATGGGTGGACCATTGTGTTCAAAACACGTTTTCGGTAAATTTTCTCGATAAGAAAAAACCATAAACTAACCATTTAAATTGAAATTGTAGCAATTGTAACTGTATTATTTATAAACAAATCTTGATAATATTAATACCAGTGATGTAATATATAATAATAAAGGGAACTGTTGTTTTTATTTATTCTTTTTATTTATCACTTTTGTTTATTTCAATATTTATTCATTATTTTCTTCTAAAACCTGGCCGCCCAGTAATTGTGACGTCTCATTTACTCCCATACAAATAGACAGTGTGCGCGATTTTGCTGTTCACAGCGCCTTAAGGCTGTTTTCCATAACTTACGTATAACTGTCAGTGAATATGCCTACGTCAGGTAGGTATCGGTGTTTCTTTTAACAAAGTTGGCTTAAAATGTCTTATCTGCGTCACCTACCTGTCACTTGATTCATAGAAAAGTCAAAGAAAGCTTTTCTGTTACGTTTTGTTTTTAACGGTCCTTAAGGCGACTACATGAGCTAAACGCGAGTTTTATAATGCAAAAAAGTATATGATTCATTGCAATAAACAAAACCTGATATATGATATTCTTCAGGATATATGCTAGTACGATAGTATTTTGAAAACATCATACAACTTACTTTATTTGATGGAAAAAAATCACTAACTTAAATCTCTAAAAAATTGTTTTATGGAGTAAAAACCATACCAAAATACATGCGCTCATTCTGACTTTTTATCAAATAATAGGGAATATGCATGTAATTTAAATTTGGTTTTAATATTTCTATTCCGAATCTTTATTGGCAGGACATATAATCTAAACCATTATTTTAGTAATTAATGTCTTTATAATTATTTAAAATTAAAAATAAAAGTGCAAAATTTGCGAGCGAAATTCAAATTTTTAAAACGCATCACCATTGGTTGAAACGAAACGTGACGTCAAACGCTCTATAAACAAGTTCGTACTGCTTACATTTGTATGGCATTGCAGCTCTTTGATTCTAAAACTTAGTAATAACGTGAGTGTTGTGAATTAATTTATTGTATAAGTGAAATTTTAGCATCCTATTGAGATTAGAAATCATTACGACAATGACTGAAAGTGGTTTTGTAAAAGTACAATCGGATAATCTGCCGAGAATAGATGCATTCATGCAGTCGGCTTTTATTCAATGAAATCCTACGTCCGCTGAAGTAAAAGGATTAAAAGCTGCAAGGTAATTATTTTATACCACAGTATGTTAGCTATTCTAATTATGTTATTATGATAGCAGTATACATAACCTATAATTTTTGATTTTTGTAAAACAAACAAATGTTAAACGAAACTGCCTACCTAGACACTGTATGTTATTGCTAAAACTAATCACATGTGATGTTAATAGCGGTCTGTCTATTACGATATTTTCTATGTTATTTGGCAGAAAATTATATGTATAAGTTATAATTGATACTTTTTGTTCAAGATCTGAATGTGAATCCTATGGAAATTCAGCATTAGGATATGTAGAGTGTGAGAGCTCGAATAGCACCTGAGCATAACGTGGGACAGAAATGTTATGCTGTAACAGCTGTTTGCTATGAAACTGAAGGAAATATCCTATCTGTTAACTGTGAAGATTGTTCAGCACACAGAGGTAGGTGGATCATCTCTTCTCATTATGTGGCCGTACCATCATTCCTGCATTCCTTTTATCTGTTTAAATAATATAATCTAAATTTAGTACAATGGAAATATCAAATGATAGCAGCTGTGATTTACATACATACTTAGCACTAATTAGTCAATGCTATTTATATATAAAATAATTATAATTGTTTTCTATTTAAGGAGGGTGTAAGCATGCTATTGCCTTTTTGGGGTTACTGCACAGGATAAGTGAAGACCCATCAACGACTTGCGTTGACTGCTATTGGAAGAAATCCAAACTGTCTTCAGTTGGTACAAGCCATAAACTTACAAAGGCTTAAATTTATAAATTGAAATTAGCTTTGAGTTCTAAAGTGTATTTGAAATAAAACAAAATTTAATTTGAATTTACTTTTTTATTAAATAAAACATCCTGCATTATATTAATTAATTTATAGTATTAAACCACAAACTATTATTATTACTTTATCTATCATTGGATTTAATGTGGTCTACACAAGCATGAGGTAGCATCATGTCATACTCCCTTAACCTATTACACGTTCCACATGTATCCTCAACGCCACAATCTGTTTTGATAGCTTACTACATGTTTAGTGCTCGGGGACAACTTTGAAACTGAAGGTGGTTGTATAAGTGTACATCTTTAAGCTTCAAGTAAACATGACAAATCTTTGAATCTTCTGTCTGCCATCACTGCTTGGTTAGATATTAAACACTCCAAATATCCAGTCTTGAACTATCATAACATCTGTAGCCCTTCCAGACATTGACATATGATCTTGGCTGTCGGCAAACAATTTTTTTTGCAACTGATTTTATTTGTGATGTTGCAGTATTTGCTAATGCACAGCTTTATCAATAAGTAGTTTATTTTTATTCTCCAATGAATTAATTTCTTCAATATGGGAAGAACTGAACCATTTTCTCATGATAGCACCCATTCTTATAACAGGAGGTTTGGCAATGGAATATGTGAGGCAGAACTGGCAGAACTCCTTTATTTAATAGTAGTATCACATTTACACCTTCTTATTTCATCATGTTGTATGTATTATACATAATTTTGTGTATCCTCATTTAGGTATCTGTAATTAAAGATAGATAGATACTTTAAATTGTAAATTAAACAAAACATGTATGTAGGTATAACTTCAAGGGATGAAAGTGTCTGAAGGGATCTCTCGGTTCTGCTATGGTATAATTTAGGAACCGAGCTGAATAGTTGTTTTTTTTTTGTTTACTTACATAGAAAACAATAGACGAAATCACACAACTTTGTAAACTGGATTTAAATACAGTTATATAATGCTTGTGTGATTGACTTTCAATACAAAACTTACTTCTGACCTAACTGAAATCATATTATCGAAATACCTACATCATATACTTACATCAAAGTAATCTTCACAAGTTCACAACAATCACTCAGGGGCGCATGTTACTTTCATGCGCCCAACAGGACTTTGCAAGTGTCCTCCATAGAAACGGGCTCCGCAGTAGCGGGTCCAGGTATTGCCTCCGCCGTCAGGGGGCAAAGCCCTGAGACCGCTTGCCGCGCCACCACAAATTGTTGCTGATATAGATTCTTCTCTTCGCATAACCTTGACCGTTTCTTACGTACCTATTTTTGCACCTACCGGGACTCGAAAAAACACTAATTATCAGGTGTACTTTTGATATTGTCTTTATTTCAGGCACAACGCAATACATAGAAGGTTGCTTTTGAGCTTTTTTCATGGTGAAATTAAGTTAACAACGAGAACACCTGTTAGTAAACAACGGACTGGGCTGTCATGTCACAGCGCGACTGACGTCATCAACAGAGCGCGCGAAAATGGCGGCGTTTAAACAGTTCAAAATTATTCTCTATATTTTTTTTTTTTTTTACCTATTTAACTTCATTTTTAATCAGTATTTATATTTTTTACTATGTTAAAACGTTGTAAACTATGAATTAAAAATATAAAATAAATACATGCATATACCCTATTCTACACGCAACATATTAGCTTCATAGTTTTTCTCTTTTTTAGTCCAATCAATAGGTTTTTTTGTAAATCGCAAAAAAAACACTCATTTCGCACTATTCGGCCGCAGCGACTGACGTAACAACAACTTTGTAGTGCAAGCTGATTAGAACCTTATTGTAACAGTATTTCAAACGAAGTTTGAACCACCTCAAATAGAGTTGCTAATTTAGCTCCTGTAATCGCCTTAATAAGCTAAATGCCAAACAGACAGAGATAGCAACCTACCGATACCTGATAGTAAGTCATTCAAAATGGCCATAAATGACGAAATTGAGCGTCGAGCGCTACATTGCTTTAAAGTTCAAGGAAAAGATTATAGTAAAACCAGTTTATTAAATTCTTGACCGTTATTTGAAGCTTACTAGTTTGAGATAGGCCATTTCCGTTTTCCGCTTATGTTTACCTCTCTTTCTACATCCGCTACATCTATCTCGCTCGCACATCCCTACCACCCCCACCAGGTGCCTCGAGTCATCGGAGCTCGGAGGCGTTCGTCATTGGCGTCTTGTTTTCCGCCGCGAACAGTCACTTTCGAAAAGTGTGATAATTTTTTAAATTTACGTTAAAATATTCTAATTTAAAAAAGTGGAACAAAGATTGTGTACTTACGCGTAAGTTTTTACAACAACTGTGGTAATTTATCAGTAACAAAGAACTGATAAGTTCGTGTGCACGTAAGTTTTTTCCAAATAAATTTTTACTTTTGTATAACGGTTTTACCGTTCGATTTAAAATTTGAGCATTCTAATGAATGCAGGTTGTCCTCTCTTATGGTAATTTTGTTTAAAATTTTTAAAAAGTGTTAACGTTTGTAAATTTATTTTGCAAAACTTTATGATCGTGAAATATTTTCCCTGCAAGTCTTATCACGTGTTTCTTCAGGATGGATCCTAACAAAACAACTTCCGAAAAACAAGTGGGTGAAGAAGACAGTGCGGGCCCAGCATCCGCACCGCCGCCACCCGCGGCTTCGAATACTCGGCGACGGCGGGCACGAGTTCTCAGCTCGTCCAGTAGTAGCAGCTCGAGTACCAGCAGCAGCTCCTCCACGAGTTCTTCAGACTCCAGGTCCAAGAAGAGGAAGCGCTCACGCCGGCATCGCAACAAAAAAGGCAAGCGCACCCGCCGAAATGATGAGCAATTGGATAAATTGTCTCGACAGGTTAGTGATTTGCGAAAACAAGTTACTTATTATGAAAATTCCGCTGACAACTTTGGTGCACATAACGGTCATTGTTCTAACGTTAATTGTGCCCCTATTGATCAGTGCCCTACTTTAGATAGTGATATTATCGATGACAGTGTCAGTGGCATTTTGTACAATGATGAGAGTCGAGATAATGAAGCCAGTGATTCACAACTTAGCTTTGATTTTGGCATAGAAACAAAACTCAAAGAACCAGTAGTGCCCAAGGCACCAGAAAATATCCTGAAAACCCTACAGGATATTCAACACTTTGAGAAAAGCGAGTGGTGTGAGGTGCGATACGCCGAGGTTCAGAAATCTTACAACCATACACCTGGCTTCGTGGATCTAGAGGTCAATGAAGAAGTCAAAGCCTATGACTCATTACGTCACCTCTCTTATGCAGACAAGGCTTATGCTGCCCTAACCTTTTGCGTATTAAAACAAAGGGATGCACTCCAGAGCAGTCTGAGAGAGTTGCTGATTTGGGCCCGTGATCAGAATGAGTTAAATGTTGAAGGTATGCACGAAAAAATATTAGAATTGTTTGCTAAAGGGGAGTATTCAAAAGTTTCGTCTGATTTATTGCAAATGGTCTGCGGCCACCGTGCCGAAGTGATTCAAATGCGCCGGGATGGCATTACCAACATGGTACGTGACCCTCTCGTCAAATCTGCCTTGAGAAAAGTGCCGCCTTCTAGTAGACATCTGTTTAGTCAAGAGGCATTCACCACTGCTCTGGAGAAAGCAGGAGGGGTCAAAAAAGCCTTTTTGCCCCTGAAGTCTAACAGCAGACCTGTTTCGCAAACAGGATCTTACAAGACTTCGCGCCACCCCCCGCAGGGGTCGGCCGTTTATCCTGGTCCCTCGCAGGGTCCTAATCATGGATGTTGCGCCCAAGTGCCTCATCATTCACGTCAGCAAAACTATCAACCCTCGCAGGGTTGCTGTCACAATAACCGACCCTCGCAGGGTTACGGTCAGAACAACTCGGACCGTCGCACGGTTCACAATTCAAGAGGAACTTTTCGTTCCCGAGGTGGTCGTCAGGGCAACAGACCCTCGGACCAAGATAAAGGAAACCGAAAACGCCCAGGACATGCTTTGGAAAACAATTCCAACAAAAAACGTAAATATTGACTCAAAGACTTTCAAAGCGGGCCGGTTATCAGAATTCCTTTTGCGCTGGAGAAAAATGGGAGCTCCAAAATTTTTGTTGAAAATAATAAAGGGGTATCGCATACCTTTTCGACAAAAGCCCCCTCTAGTCATCCCCAACTTGGCGATGACAAATATGTTTCACACGGAGAAATCCGCATCAATGTCTGCAATAGTCACGCAAATGAAGGAGCAGGGAGTCTTGGAGGATGCCCCGCGGTCTCCAAGCTTTCTGTCAAAAATGTTCCTTGTGCCCAAAAACGATGGCTCAAACCGGCCCATATTCAATCTAAGAGCACTAAACGAATATGTCATAACCGAACCTTTCAAGCTAATAAATGTATTCAGAGTGCCAGAATTCCTGCAACTAAACGACTGGCTCTGCAAAGTGGACCTCTCGCAGGCTTACTTCAACCTGCCAATAGCGCAAGGTCACAGGCGGTTTTTGCGTCTTGTGTACGACGGAGAATTACTCCAAATGACTTGTCTTCCCTTTGGCCTCAGCACAGCACCGAGAGTATTTGCCTCGTTGACCAATTGGGTGGCTCGCACATTAAGGGAACAAGGCCTGCGGATAATCGTTTATCTGGACGATTTCCTGATTGTACACCAGGACCGACGCATTCTGCAGACTCATGTCCAAATTTTATTAGACCGGTTGCAACATCTGGGTTGGCAAGTCAATCACGAAAAGTCTCTAGTGATTCCTCAAAAGAACATAATTTTTTTGGGGATTCATTGGGACCCGTGGACAAACGACAAGTCTTTACCAGACGAGAAAATTGTCCGACTGATGGACAAAATAACGTCAATGGCCCAGAAAGGCAAGACCTGCCTGAAAGAACTACAGAGTCTGGTTGGTCTTATGAATTTTGCAAGTTTTGTGATACCCCAGGGCAGGCTACATTTTCGAAATCTTCTTTTATTTCTAAACTCTCTTCTCGATGCGCCCCCGATAAAGGAATTTTGTCTCCCGAAAAAGGCTCACGAGGAGCTGGCATGGTGGCAGCAAAGTTGTCACCTGTGCTCGCCGATCCACTTTGCACCACCAACTCATTTTCTCACCACGGATGCGTCCGATATAGCCTGGGGTGCTCAGCTAGACGGCAAGTCGATGTCTGGAACTTGGGACGATCACGAAAAGAGCCTACATTGCAATGCCAAAGAAATGTTAGCCGTCTTGAAGGTTTTCCAGATTCATGGCGACCTCGTGCATCAATCCACAGTACTAGTACAGTGCGACAATCGCACGGTCGTGGCTTACCTCAGAAACGAGGGCGGAACCAGGTCTCTCCCTTTGCTGGACATAACAATCCAAATTTTCGATCTCCTATACAGACATCAGATACATCTGTCTCCCTTTTACATGCCCGGCAAATACAACAGCCACGCAGACCATCTGTCGCGTCACAACATTCCACCAGAGTGGCATCTGCTACCAGCGTGTACAGAGAAGGTTTTCAGGAAGTTCGGAACTCCCATGATCGACCTCTTCGCATCAGAAAGAGCGCATGTAGTTCACAACTATGTGTCGTTAGATCTGAACGACCATCAAGCTCTGTATCACAATGCGTTCTCCCGAGTGTGGGACTACCCACTGGCATGGGTTTTTCCTCCACCTTATCTAATTCCAAAGGTGCTCTCCCACCTCAACTGTGCGATCGGAGTTTACCTGGTAGTAGTTCCCAGATGGGGTCGCGTATTCTGGCGCGCAGATCTGAAAGCTCGAGCGACAGCAGCCCCTTTCACTCTCCACAATCTGAACCGCAATCTGATCGATCTAGCGACGGGCCACCCACCACCTCGTGTTCAAGAAATGACACTGGAAATATGGAGAGTTGGGGGTGGTCAGGAAGTTTAATGGGATGGAATGAAGCTCAGCTAGAGTTGTTACGATCTGCATGGCGGCCATCTACCCGTAAGGTGTATAAAGTAGCTTGGAATAGGTGGCTCCATTGGTCCCGAAAGCATAACTTTGATCCATGTAGGCCTACCGGCTCAGTAGTAGCTAGGTTTCTTGCAGACTTACACCTAGTGTACAAATTGTCGTACAACACAGTTTTACTACATAAGTCGGTAGTTGCCACCTTATCTAATGTTGAGAACGCTGGACTATTAAGCTCACATACTCTAGTTAAAAACGTATTGAAGTCTATTTCCATAAAAAAGCCTGTAGCTCATAAGCCTCCTATTTGGAATATAGATGTTTTGTCATCCTTCTTGGAGCAAAGAAAAGTTATGGAGAATAATAGTTTTGCAACGTGTAGTCATACAGCAACACTTTTGCTCTTGTGTTCTGGAAGAAGAGTGCATGACTTGACACTATTAGCCATAGATCCAGACCACTTTACTGACTCTAATGATTCTATTGTTTTATGGCCTATCTTTGGTTCGAAAACAGATAGTGCTAGGTATAGGCAGTCTGGGTGGAAATTACTTTCCAATAATAATAATAAGAATCTGGACCCGGTTTACTGGATACGGCAGACAATTTCGCTTCTAGATTCTAGACGCAAATTAGCCAAATGTAATAATTTGTTTGTAAACATAAGAGGTCAGAGCAAGGCCGCATCACGCACTGTAATTGCTGGATGGGTCAAGGCTGTCCTGTCAGAAGCTGGTATCTTTTCTTCGGCCGGCAGTTTACGTTCTGCAGTAGCCTCAAAAAATTGGGACAATAACTATCCTTTAGACGAAATTTTAGCCAGAGGTAATTGGCGTTCTAGCAACACCTTTTCGCGATTTTATAAACGTAAAGTTATGCCAGCTTCTGTCAGCAATAGCATTACAAGGTTGTTCAATCCAATTCATTGATAAGCACTCATAGCAGCACTCTTAGAAATCTACTAATTATCTATTTGTGCTATAAAATTATTTGATTAGTCCATTCTGACAATGTTGTTTCTTAGATGATAATTTTTCTGCTTTATTAATATCATATTTCTCTATGTACAATACGCATTAATAATGGTACCGTAATATTTACATTCCTATGTATTTTGTCACAATATTGTATGACTATTTGCTTGATTACAATATACTTACTCTTTTGTAACCTAGAAAGATATGTCTTATTCGTATTTACCTTTTCATACAACCCGTACATAGGTACTTACTTATGGTTTTCCTATAGATACTCCTTACCATGTGATCTTAGGGAGAAATATAACATGTTTCTATTCGCACATCCCATAACATACCTGCCTGCAAACCTATGTTACTATTCTAGTTCAATTTATTTTCTAAATTATCCATACCTTATCAATAATTAGGTACAACTGTAACTAAGTACATAAATGCCTATTAATATAGCATGGGATTTAACTTTAGGTAAAATCCGCTAAAGTATACAGGGATTTTTATCGATTTATACACAGCTACACTCTTCACATTGGCGTCCACCCCACCAGGCGATAACAAACACGTCTCAAACTAGTAAGCTTCAAATAACGGTCAAGAATTTAATAGCAGCGTTTTACCTTACAATAAAACGCTTATTAAATACTTACCTTATTTGAAGCTTACATTAATTTCTGCCTGGTGTTTTCGACACAATGACGAACGCCTCCGAGCTCCGATGACTCGAGGCACCTGGTGGGGGTGGTAGGGATGTGCGAGCGAGATAGATGTAGCGGATGTAGAAAGAGAGGTAAACATAAGCGGAAAACGGAAATGGCCTATCTCAAACTAGTAAGCTTCAAATAAGGTAAGTATTTAATAAGCGTTTTATTGTAAGGTAAAACGCTGCTATTAGTATGCATTCGAATGTATTTACGTTAAATAAAATACACCTTCATATATATACATGGCTCGCCAACACTTACGTAAGAAGTAGGCAGACTTGTCCCACTATTATTCATATTGGTGTCGATTCTGTTGTGCACAAACTAAACTAAATTTAGGCTATTGCTATCTTTTTTTCTCTAATAAAACGAGAAAGAGACAGACGTAATTTAGAGCTATCAAATTTAGTTGAAACTAATATTTCCATACAAATGAAGGGTGCACGTAAAAACATGTTGCCTAAAAACACGGTGAAGCGCAAGGCATAAACTAGTTTGACATCTCTAACTTAGGTCATAGCTATAACCGCGATTTTCTCGCACTGTCTTTTAGCAAAAGATAGCAATAGCCCTTTAGTTTAGTTTGTATACAACAGAATCGACACCATTGTCGTTTTTCTTCATTCATGTTTTTTTTTATCTTTCCCCACTTTGTATTTTTGTTGTATTTATTTATTATTATGGAACTTCAACGACTTACCCACTAAAACATACAAAAATATAAATCACAAACAATTGTAGCTATAGTGAATTCGTCACTTATAGAAGTGCACAGCACTCGCAGAATATTATTATAAAGCCAAGTATGATTATTTATTACAGATGATAATATATCTAATACAATAGAAAGATAATTAAAAATATTATTTTTTTTCGGCTATAAGTACATTAAGCCGGTGGGAAATACTGAATTATTTAACAAAAAAAAGAATATGTACAGGTAAATTATGAATAAAAAAAATTAAGAGGCTGGTAAAGAAGATAATGGAAGTGGGTGCATTTAATTACCCGGTGTCTGATATCGCACAGGATGTATATTACAGATTATTACATTATTACTATATTTTATTTTTAAAAATCTTCTGTACTATTTCACCTACTGTTTTGTCTCTGCATCACCCTAAGGTAGACTGGTAGAAAATGCCCAAGGCATTAAGTCCGCCGTTTGTACACTATGTGCATAAAGTTTTAATAAATAAATAAATACATTCATCTTGCTAAATAAGTTGTAAGCGTAAGATGTTGCGCATTACCATACACACACATACACACACACACACACTTACACACACACATTGTTACTAACAAATTTATGGACCAAGTCTGAAATAAATTTTATTATTACTATTATTATTATACGACATGGTATTTTGTGTATCGTTTTCAAATTGAATGGGCTGAAATAAGGGACTTGTCTCCACCGATCATAGTATCAGATCACGTTAGTCACGGATCACGGCAAGTTGTATCCACTGATACCGTTATCCAATTTTCTCGTTATCGTGTTAGGGGTCATCGAAGAAAAAACTTGTAAAATATCTTCTTGGGATATTTATATTGAAAACTTATACAATATCTACGTAAAACATTCAGCATATAACTATTAACTAAAAGAGCTTCGCTGTTATAATGTACAGACGTCTGCAAATCAAGCTATCACAATCTGTGAAATTTCTTTAATAAATTTTCAACCTTATCGTTACAGCTTTAGGTTCAAGGTTGATTGGGAACATTTGTCAGTTTCGAGTAGTTTGAGGTGTTTGTACATGACTTACTGTATTACTAGCCTTGTGGTATCCGGCAGAGTAGAACAGAACCAACCCATTACACTCACGGGTGTCATATAAGGCGATTAATGTCTGAGGCAGAACACCTTGCGCCTCCGTAGACCAGAGAATGGGCAGCAGCGTTTTCTGTTAGTCTTTCGTCACTGCGATCTCCAATCCACCTGCCAAGCGTGGAGATTACGGCAAATTCCTCCCATCATGGGAGAGGTTTATGTCCAGCAGTGGACGTTATGGGCTGTTGTTGTTGTTGTTACTGTATTACTGAGCTAATTTATACAACCAGTTTTTTTTTTTAATATCCCATAACTCTAGGGTCTATATTCTGTAGGTAAAAATAATACTGAAACTCCTAGATTAGGTGGTCCAAAAATACATAGTTTCGGAGATATCATCAATCATAATTAAATTAAGTCAAAAATTGTGACCAGTATGACGAATCTTTACTTTTGCGAGGTTGCCAAACTTCGCAATAAAATAAAATATGTATCTAAGTTTCATTGATAAATACGAGTAGTTCATTTTAATTCAAACCAATCATTCATATTTAAAGCTAAGAAAATGTGACGTTGTCATATTTCACGTAATGTTTTACGTTAATAATCGTGACTTTGCCGAATTATTTTGTATGAAAAATTAAAAAAAAAATGGATGATTGAAACATAATTCATATGCCAGTTGATTCTTTGATATGGTCTCAATCATACCCTAGAGTTATGGGATATAAAAAACAGGTTTTTATTGTACTTAGTAGTCACCTCTGCGGGATAGGCTTCTCTTAAACCTTTCCATACATCTATCTCTTTCCCGCGCCTCACGCATCCATAACGCCTGAATTTTTTGTCACACTGGACGTTCGATCGCATACGAGTATACATTGTGTTCTATACAGGGTTAGTTTTCAATGATCGGTCAATTTTCAAAAATGGTTTAGAATCGATAATATTTACGACATAATGAAAAACAAAATAACGTTTTTTTTAATAACATTTCATTCCTATCCACCACTAAAAAGCAAAAGTGAGTACAACAGCACAATTCAGTTTAACAGCCTAGATAGGTAGCAGTTAGCACACACATACATTTGGCGATGCATGCACGCACACAAGTGCATTGATTCCCACTAGGTTCATAATTTAGAAAAATTTTAGGACACTTTCAAATGAATGCTATTATTTTATTTTACATTTTTCGACAATAATAATTTAAAATACACTTTTGGTTTGATATCTAGATCCTAATTTTAAATTTTGGCTGGCCATTAAAAACTAACCTTGTATAGCACCATACACGACGCTGACGTCAGCGACGCGTATTTGCTTTTGTTTCTTCGCTGACGTACGCGACCGACCGAGCGCGACCGACCGTCAGCGTGACAGTAATTCAAGCCTTAAGGTTCACGTCTCTGGTTGAAGATGTCTCCACCTTTTACTTGGTCTCCTTTTTTTCTTGTTCCTGTCTCTTGGTACCCATTCTGTTAAACGTTTTATCCTCTTGTTATGATTCATCCCCACCCCGACTGCCCTGTTGGTCTCGTAGTCGCTCGCGCCACTGCGTAGCGTGGGGTCCTGGGTCTTGATTCCCCCCGGGTCGGGCAAAAAGTTCTTTTGGGGTTTTCCATTACAAATTTCCAAGTAGTAGACCAAAGTTTCCATGCCTCGGAAAGCACGTTAAGCCGTTGGTCCTGCACCTGATCTCTCTCCGGTCGTGTTGGATTGCCGTCCCATCGGACTATCGGAGAGTAAAGGAACAGAGAGTTCACCTGTGCCTGCTCACACACTTGTGCACTATAATATCTCCCGCGCCGTTGGCTAATCTCCCTGATTGGCCGCCGTGACCGAAAAACAGACAGTCAGGGGGACTCTATTATTCATCCCGCAAATGTGTCACTTGAGTAACCAAGCTCTTTACCTCACAAATATTAATTTTGTTTTTTTTTTTCGTGATGTCGATATTTTGAACCTTACTGATAGTCTTGGACCGAGCATGCTTCTTTTCATTTTTACGTTGGCAGAGAGCAAATTTTCTTTCTTCGTTTTATTTCTCAGTGATCACGTTTGGCATTCGAATGTTGAGCCTGACCTGGTTGCCAGGCCTAACGAACTCAGTATTTAATATTATAAAGACGAAGAAATTATCAAAAAATGCGTTAAAAAACACATCGGTAGTTTCTGTAATTACGAAACTTCTTAATGATGCACCATGATGTCACTCCGTATATCAGCGTAACTGATGTCATTGCACACGGAAAGTAGAACACAGTCTTCGCGACGATGCGTAATACCGCTTCAGTGTTTTCCCGCTCTGCAGAACCGCGCACTAGTGGGTCGTCGATAGACATGATGGACGTCACTTGCACACTTCCAATTCACTTTAAGTTAGCAAAAAAGTATTTGTGTACACCTTCACTACGACGTCCTTTGATGCGCATTGCGCCCCGGAAATCTCACAACAATTAATGATAATTAGAATCAATCTAATCTCATTAGTTAAAGCTTGTATAGGTGTTGCTTCCAAGACTGTCGGTGGACTAATAATAATAATTGTATAAGCAAACGTTCCACAACCATCGTCCGAGTCATACAAGAATGCCTTGAAAACTTGTTTATTTGTAGAGTTCAGTGCCCTAAAAGTAACAAAAAAACTGAAGCTTATAGAATCACTTAGGCCCGGCGCGGGCGCACACTGACCATGACGGCACGGCATGGCAAGGGATTTTTGGTTGATGAATAAGAAGAATGCAACTTAAGAGTATGGTAATACCTGGGTTGCGGGACTGTTCGAAAGAGATACCGTGGCCCCGGAACACAAAGGGCAATAAAGGAACATGGATGGGTTTTAGTCAGTAAAAGTCAGACACTCCCTCCTGCTCCGCCCAGAGTGGGAGGATTCATTTGATGATTTCCCATCCGAAAAAAAAGGAGTATGATAATAAACTTGAAATTTTGGTTCCACGGACCCCGGTCTGGTTGATGGTAATAGGCTTGCTCCCTACTATTGTGAATGTGAGGACCATGTGGGTCACATTTTTATTTTTTGTATGTTTTTTTTTCCCACAACTGTCTGGCAGTTTGAGTACTATAAGCAACCTAAACCAAATGTCCTTTCTTTGGTATTGTTCGTCGTTTCGTTGAGCTCCTTGAGTTATAAGTCGAGCTACACGATAACTGACAAATGCTTGCACTGACTGGACAGGTCCACTCAAATCTGTGTAGTTCTTTCTTCAGAAGACCATCTCAGACACTAATCTGCATGATCCTCATGTGAATTGAGCAAGATATGTCTGGACTTCAAAAGAGACTGACCTCTGAGTTTGTTTCGGCTGTTTCTTCTCAGAGTAGTCAGGTACGAAACACCGGCCCCATCTAGTTTTAAATAAAATGACGTGTAAAAATGTTTGATATTTAATTTGTACAACTTCGCGCACAAGGTACGAGTCCTACTTGCACTTGTTCATTTTCCTGTTCATCGCGAGTTAACAGTATTAATTTATTTTGAGCCATGCTAATGAAACTTTATTTAGGAGTTCAAGGAAAAATACAATACAATTATGAAACTAGTTAGTTGGGGCAGTCTGTACCTACTTTATTTAGATTAACTTAGCATTCCATACAATACCTAAGCATTGTTTATGTTACCAATGCAATTAAATAATTCAGTTATTCTATACAATATCGAGTATCGATTCTATTCTTATTCTTTATTGCACACAAAATTAAAAAAGTATACACACAAATTAAAATATATAGCTTATCTACAACGGCGAGCTTAACCCAGAATTGGGTTATTTACAGCAAACCTTACTTCTGTTGCGAAATTTGCAGAAGAGGACAAACTTATGTGCACAAACAATATAGTTAAAAACTTAAATTAACTTATTTTATACACTAAACTAATACATGCAATATAATATACGCAATACACACAATATATATTCTATCCTCCAGGCAAAGTATAAAATGCCTAGGCACTATATAGAATGCCTTGAGGTGATCTGTTTTAGTAAAAAATAGAGTCAAATAAAACACCTGTTCATGATGTTACGAAAACTATTGAATACAACGTGTTTTTAGGGTTCCTTACCTCAAAAAGAAAAAAACGGAACCCTGATAGGATCACTTTGTTGTCCGTCCGTCCGTCCGTCCGTCAGTCTGTCTGCCAAGACCCTTTATCTCAGGAACACGTAAAGGTATCAAGTTGAAATTAAAACCTTAGACTCAAGTCTACAATCCCTTAAAGCTGTGAAAAAATCAGGCTTCTAAGTAAACGTAAAAAAATATACTGGCATTTATTTCGCAAAAAACGTACATTTCGAAACTCTACGCGGCTAGAACTATGAATTTTGGCAAGTAATATGTAAACTAGACTAGAAATACAGGGAAAAATATGAAAACTATACATTTGTAATTAAATCATACAAAAATATAGGTAACACACAACACTCGGTAGGCGAGTTATATTAATAATCGTGACTTTGTCGAAGTATTTTGTATGAAAAATGTAAACAAAATAAAAGGTATGTGAAAAATAATTCATATGCCAGTTAATTTTATGATTATGGTCTCAATTATATCCTAGACCTAGAGTAACAATAATAACAATAAGATATCAAAAAAATCACCTTATGAACATAAAAATAAAATAAGTATGGCTCACCAAAATGAGAGACGGACAGACAGCGAAGCCTTACAAATTTGGCCTTTTAGGACACTTTGTATACAGAACCCTAAACTTCATTATCACACCTCTTCATCAGGTACGAAAATCCCCGCAGCGAAAGAGTTTTTTTTTCCAAAAAGTTTAGTTCAAAGTTTTTCAGCTCAAGTTATCAATCATATCCTAGACCTAGAGTAATAATAATAACAATAGGATATCAAAAAAATCACCTTGTGAACATAAAAATAAAATAAGTATGGCTCACCAAATTGACAGACGGACAGACAGCAAAGCCTTACAAATTTGGCCTTTTAGGACACTTTGTATACAGAACCCTAAACTTCATTATCACACCTCTTCATCAGGTACGAAAATCCCCGCAGCGAAAGAGTTTTTTCTTCCAAAAAGTTTAGTTCGAAGTTTTTCAGCTAAAGTTCTTATCATTTGTGGCCCGCTTGGGCGAAAGATTGTACATCCGTTCAAGTAATAGCAAATTGCTGAGAGTTTTTAGCTTTATCTTTGAAGATTGTTGGAACTCTTTAGGCTTATTTTCATAAAAGCTACCTTTCCAGCTTTTAGTGAGTCGTTCATCAACTCGTCCCACAAGCCTACGGCCCATTTGGGACGAGTTGATGAAAACCAAAATACGTAATATTTTCGTTAGGAGTAGGTGTTGGCCGGTCTTTCAATCTTATATGCATGACTATCAATTTTTCTCGCGGTTTTACTCGCATTGTGCTCGTTTTAAATACTCGGGGTTAATTTAGCTTCCCATGAGTGTAAGATTTATTGGAATACTACAAAAAGTAATAATAATAGTCCTCCTGATCTTTTTCGGTCACGGCGTCAATTTTAGCGAAGATTAGCCCGATGGCTAATCTTCGCTAAAATTATTAAAATATCAAATTAATTAATTAATTATTATAATATCTCCCGCGCCGATGCGCGGGAGATATTATAGTGCACAAGTGTGTGAGCAGGCACAGGTGCACTCTCTGTTCTTTTACACTCATAGTCCGATGGGACTATCCGATTCAATCTGACACCACCGGAGAGGGATCAAGTGTAGGACCAATGGCTTAACGTGCTTTCCGAGGCACGGGGGTATCGTACCGCCGACTTCCAAACTCCAGGCTACGACTGAGACATTTTGAATGGAGAAACCCAATAGGACTTTTTGCCCGACTCGGGAATCGAACCCAAAAGCCCACGCTCAGCAGTAACGCTTGTGACCACGAGACCAACCGGGTAGTCAAAAAGTACTACAGCAAACATAGTAAAAACAGTACTAAAGCGCCATCTATCACACAAATGAACATTGACATTCTAAATCGCGTTATTGAAGTAAAAACTTCTTGAGGCGCGTTGAGCACTTTTTGGGTGAAGGAAAAACATTGAACTCATCGTCTCTTGACGTAACGTGCGGTCACGTTTCGTAGCATCCGCTACGGCGTAGCACCACATAGGCATGCGCGGGGCATAATCAGTGCTACGACTGGGGCGGGCGGCCTGATTACTTTTTGTTTTCACTTCTATCGGCAGTCCCCAAAGACTGCCCCGATTGTTTTTTTTTTAATTATCCGCTACTCAAAAAACTCTGTCCAAAACACCTCCGCGTCTGGTCGGAGGATCTTCTCTTTCCTATTAAGTATCGAGGAACTTTACACTCCGTTCCTCATAATATTAGTAAATTTGAACTGATGCAAAAATAATGATGCATTTTTGTTACCCAGTTGTGCTATTTGCAATATTTGACACAAGCTGGGTAGCCTGTGTCAAATTTTACAGAATCAGAGCGATAAGGACCAACTGAATAAACCACTGCTCATTTTTATAGGGCACTAGTTGACGTCCCGCGGTTTCACCCGCGTAGTTCCCGTTTCTGTGGGAGTACGGGAATAAAATATAGCCTATAGCACTCACGAATAATGTAGCTTTCTACCAGTGAAACAATTTTTAAAATTGGTCCATTACTTCCGGAGATTACCCCCTACATACAAACTTCCAAACTTACAAACAAATGTTACCTCTTTATAATATTATAGTATAGATGAAATGTTATAAATGAAGTAGAAGATGTCGTCATGTCGTAGTCTTTGACAGTGATTACAGGTAGTCAATTGCCTCAAAGACTGACAACCAGCTTTACCTACTACCAACTGGGTTGTGGAGGTTAGATAAGCAGACGCTCCATGTAAAATACTGGTATTCAGCTGAATCCGATTAGACTGGAAGCCTACCCCACCGTAGTAGGGAAAAGGCTAGCCAGATGATGACGATGATCATTAAGTAATATCAAATGTCTTACTTAAAAAAAAAGTATTTATAATGGCATCAGTATCTTCCAGTCTTCCCACCGTACCTACTTCGAAGCTATTCACAATTATCTTCTCATCCTCAATACTTCATCCAAAAGTTTTCACCAGTCATTCTTCTATAAAAGTTTTCATAACAATTTTCTCCGACAACCCCGTCCGGTGTGATCACCGCAATGATCTGCACAAAGTTTTTAATTCAGAGTTTTTCCACTTAAAGCTCTTATCGGCTGAATGCGTAACACCGTTAAGTTTGGTTCGGTCTTAATCCGTGACTTTGGGTGTGGTTATAGTACCAGCGAAGATCTTCATTCATAAATAATAATAATATAATAATAATAAATCTTTATTCAGAATATATAAAGGTAAAATACAATATGAATCTAAAAACTAACAATGTAGGTATATTAATGTATGATGCCTGTACTAGGATAATCCTGTATCACAGGCTGCAGGAGCTCTAACAATATGCTACATGTAGGACAGAAGTTATTTATTTATTTTATATTTAACATTACGTGACAAAATTATTTTGATTAACTTAAACTCTAACTTAGAACTAAACACATTAAAATTTGTTACACGAAAATTTGCGTCAGCAGAATTTATTATAGGTTGCAAAACATTTTTCACATTCGAGGCGCTCTGTTTTTATTCGATAATTGCACCTAGCGACTAATGTGCTTACAATAAATAAAATCGATGGTAAGTATGTCAGCGCAGTGGTCTGTTATTGCCATGTTGTTTCAGCAATATGCGTCAAACGCGGAAGTCTGACCAATAGTATGACGCTCTACGCGCCCTCGTAGTCGATGGAGTTTATGTACCTATATTCTGCTAATTTCTTAGCTGGGCTTACATCTCCCGTTTTGTGGCTGTTGGGCTTTTTAAAACGCGAGCACGTCGCACATTTAGGGGTGTCCGCTTTCTTCGCACACTCAGACATCGAGTGTCCTGCTTCTCCGCAGTGACCACACGTGGAGTTCACTTCTCTGCATGATTTAGCTGCATGACCGAATTGTTGGCATTTGTAGCATCTGGTAACCAAGGTGAAGTCTCTAACAGGGCAGGAGGTCCAATTTATAAAAATTCTTGCTTGAGATATAAAACCTTAACGTATCTTGGCTGGAACTTCGATAACAAAGTTGCAGGTCGATGCATCTTTCTTCCCAGATTTGTGGCTAAATTTAACTTCGGCCAAAAAAGTCTCAAGTGACATTGCTGGAAACTTATCGGCGATGTTCTGCTCGTACATGAACCTGAAGACGTCAGCATCAGCCAAAGAAGTCGGCACTCCTACAACCGTGATCCGTGGTTTGCGCTTGATGGGCTCGTCGGCGGTGAGTCCTGATGTAGACATCTGGACTGCATGCTTGAGTTTATCAGCATCCTGTTTGGTCTCGGTGCTGATAATGACACCTCCATTTTTTGTTTTCCGCACACCACGTACATGGAGCTTCATTTCGTCAGGGCGTATGATGTTTTGCACGAGGTTTTTTGTCTCGTCACTCGACTTCAATTTATCGTTGGGATAAATTGCTAAGGAACTTAAATTGTTTGGACGAACGAAATTACTGCATCCCTTCTTCACCATATCGGAAAATGAAGCGGGTCCCACAGCACCAGAGTCCTTAATCGTCTGTTTGAGCTCCGAAATTTGTTCTGTGAGGCTGCGTTTTTCTTTCAGGTCATCGATTATGTTGAGGGCTTGACGGGATTTTTGCTTCAGAGCCTGATACAGCACTGCCATTTGAGTGGTCTCAGATTCTACTTTACGGCATAGGTTGGTAACTTTTAATTTCTGCTCCGAGTTGAGTTTGCCATCTGTTGCAATCGAGCAAACCTCATTTAATTTCAGCTGAACAGATGACATCCATTTTTGGATGTCGGGCGTGGATATAAAATCGATGGTAAAGTTAGACTGATGGGTTTTCACTGGCGAGGCAATGGGTTGCACTCGACTACTTGAATTACCGGGGCTGTTATCCATTTTTCAACTAATCCAGTTCACTGTTTTAATGTTTCCATTATTTAATAAACTACACACTTCGCAAAATACTAAATAAGGTCACTATTATTACGTTAAATAAATACTGCTAACGAGCACGTCTGTATACTGCGAACGGCCGCGATGCAATCCAAATCTTAAGCCATTATTAAAGGTTTGTTCAAAACAGTTGATGATACTACATGAGATTTCAAAAG
Source organism: Xestia xanthographa (assembly GCA_905147715.2). Lineage (NCBI taxonomy): Eukaryota > Metazoa > Arthropoda > Insecta > Lepidoptera > Noctuidae > Xestia > Xestia xanthographa. The sequence goes on along the minus strand of LR990666.1, from coordinate 21,141,041 downwards.
ACGAGAAGAATGTTGGGTATTTATACGAGCAAAATATTAATGAAACAATCTCAACAGAAGCTATTAATAAAGTCCTATAGAGCCAGCCGCTACCACTGATACCTCCTAAGACCAAAAGTCCACGGACATAAGCCCCTAGTTTAACACCATCGCACAACTTGCAAAGGTAATTATCTCGAATGGAAATTAGACAGAGGTTTTCGAATTATTAAGTATTTTTAGCACATGTTTGGGATATAACGTGCTCTGAATGAAGATTTGGGAAGGCGCTGGGAATGCGTGTATTTTCGAACTTGGATTTTATTTCCTTTTCGGGACTGCAGGACAAGCCCGCCACACTGTTCCCAAACCACTGTAACTCCTGAAAGCCAAAATCAACAGTGGCGACCACCAGAAAAGCGCCGAGACAATGAAGCTCGACGAAGTCCCAGAGAATGAATTTAACTGTCTTGGATTAATCGCAACGAAATTAATCAGAAAAGTATAGCGGAGGAGTAGGAAAATCCGCTGCAGGAGTGAGATGTTGAGTTTTGATTCATGTTGGGAAATGTTTTTCTGCCGTGAGAGTAGTGATGTTATTGTTATTATAAATATTTATAGCCTAATAGGAGAGAAGAGTGAAAGGCTATAGGGGAGGCCTTTGGCCAGCAGTAGGACAATATAGGTGAAGAAGAAAAATATAAAAGATAAATTTAAAAGTCCTTTCAGACTATCTTGGGTTTAAACTTACTTTTAAAATGAGCTCACCTTATCTATACAAATAAATACAACTGAAGTGTCTGTTTGTAACGTCAATGTAACAGCTTTTACTCAATGCATATAAAAAAAGAATACGCCACTTAAAACAAAAGCACTTTTTTTTAATTTTTGTCTGTCGGTCTGTCTGTTTGTTTGTTTGTTTCGGCTAATCTCCAAAACGACTGGTCCGATTTTGACGGGATTTTTACTGGCAGACAGCTTATGTTATAAGGTCTAATTGAGGCTACCTTTATTTTAGAAAAGCAATCAGGGTGTCGTGCAAAAAGAAACCCAATCTGATTCCAAAAGGGAAGTAATGTGTTCTGTATAATAATTTGCGAGCAACATGTCTTATCTAAAACCATCACAATTATCTCCCAGACATCCAGTAATCAGATCATGAATTAGACCAATTAACGGGATCGATTATGAAGCGTGTTTACCAACGGATTCAATCAACTTGCTTTGACGACATTGTTTGTTTGCGTCGGGGTTGATATGACATTACAATGCAATCAGTTGAAGTAAGTGGTGTTATGGTAAACACGGAGTGTATTTTTGGGTTAATGTTGTGGAATACAACGGAGGAGCTTATGGCTACATAATAACAGCCGCTCGGGTCAATCTTCAGGTTAAACCTCGCATTAGCAATCCCAACCTTCTTCCTTAGGGAATACTATCTAGAAAACACTGTTTTAAACTTTCACGGTTTATAATTATACTTAAATACCACTTACGGGATATCTTCCGTGATTATTGTCAATTTAGTAGTAAAAGACAAAGTAGTAGTGGAAGTAAAGTAGTAGAAGTGCGCGTAGCAAAAGACAAAGAAAGAGTGTAGACAGATTTTTCTAACAATTTTTTCCATCCACCCGCGTTCTCCAGTCAACCCGCGATCATAGAGCTTTCAATAGCGTCGAAATATCGGGAGCTCAAAATTAACAATTCACATTATTATAAGTATGTATTACTATCTAGAAATTACGTAAAAGTAGCAAGAATAAGAAAAGAGCTCAAAATGCATTAGAATTTATTTTTCCTGCTATGACTTGCATCTACGTCATAGCAGGAAAAATAAATTCTAATGCAAACAAATATCTAACTGAAGAAGTATTGGGAATTCCCTTTATTTAATAAGAAGTTTCATAAACTTGTATTGTCACTTACGGGATATCTTCCGTGATTGTTAATTGTTTTGAGCTCCCGATATTTCAACGCTGTTGAAAGCACCATGGTCGCGGGTTGACTGGAGAATGCGGGTGGATGGAAAATATATTGTTAGGAGCAGACAAATCTGAGCCGTGTGGTATCCGGCAGAGTAGAATAGAACCAACCCATAACACTCACGGGTGTCGTATAAGGCGACTAATTTGCGCCTCCGTAGACCAGAGAATGGGCAGCAGCGTTTTCTGTTAGTCTTTCATCACTGCGATCTCCAATCCGCCTGCCAAGCGTGGAGATTACGGCAAATTCCTCCCATCATGGGAGAGGCTTATGTTCAGCAGTGGACGTTATGGGCTGTTGAAGTAGTAGTAGATAAATCTATATAATCCGTAAGTGACAATATAAGTTTAGTTTTAAACCGTGAAAGCTTAAAACAGTGTAAGAAGTTTCACGTTAAAATTATATGAGCAGCCGTGAGGCACACAAAGATATAGTGTATCATCATAATTCTCTTGCCCTTATACAAATTTATTCGCTTCGTTATTCGTTTATTTTTTCTATACTTCTCTATAACTCGTCATCTTATCAGTCAACAACAACAACAACAGCCTATAACGTCCACTGCTGGACATAAGCCTCTCCCATGATGGGAGGAATTTGCCGTAATCTCCACGCTTGGCACGCGGATTGGAGATCGCAGTGATCAAAGACTAACAGAAAACGCTGCTGCCCATTCCCAGGTCTACTCAAACTCAAACTCAAACTCAAAGCATTTATTTCAATTAGACCATTACGGCACTCTTGAAAGTCAAAAATACAAAAAAGAAAATCAAAGCTACAGTCCCAGTCACAAGGCATAATAACTTGAGAAAGTACTGTAGTTGCCCATTCCCAAGCGTAGATCTCTATGGAGAAGAACGGGCAAGAAACTCCATGGACACTCTTTTAAAATCAAAATATTGTTACAAAATCTTGGTTATATCATTAATTTTGAGATTATACATGTATGTGAGAACGATGTAGAAAGACGTGCACACTAAGAGCATCCATAGTAAAAGATTAGATCAAAAATGTATGAATAAAGTAATTAAAATGAACCTTGGCAGCTAAGAGATGACCAGTCCCAACTGACAGCGCCCGTTCACAGACATGACGCATGTACCGGCGCCTACGGAGGTGCAAGGTGTTCTGCCTCAGACATTAGTCGCCTTATACGACACCCGTGAGTGTAATGGGTTAGTTCTATTCTACTCTGCCGGATACCAAACGGCTAAATCTCATCAGTCACCTCCTTTCTATCCATATCATCCTTCACACAGTCCATCCATCGTTTCTTTGGTCTTCCTCTACTTTTATAGTCATCTACATTCATACTCAACATTTTCCTCATTCCTCCGCACGATAACCGATTACCACACAACTTTTCAGTCACCGGTGCTGCTTTCAGACTTCCGTTAATGTACTCACAGCATTCGCATAACACCACAGACATCCCTCTTATTATTATCAATCGCATCGTAATATTTTCATTCCTGTACATGTTTCCAATCAAACTTGAACCTAATGGTTTAGCGATAAATCTGAAAATCTATTTTGCAGATTGTAGTAGCTTGATGTGCTGTTTCAGCCGTATGGTATCCGGCAGAGTAGAATAGAACCAACCCATTACACTCACGGGTGTTGTATAAGGCAACTAATGTCTGAGGCAGAACACCTTGCGCCACCGTAGACCTGAGAATGAGCAGCAGCGTTTTCTGTTAGTCTTTTATCACTGCGATCTCCAATCCGCCTGCCAAGCGTGGAGATTACGGCAAATTCTCCCATCATGGGAGAGGCTTATGTCCAGCAGTGGACGTTATGGGCTGTTGTTGTTGTTTTGTTGATGTGCTGGAGTCTGTCCAAAAAATCCCTAACCACAATAAAATTGACGAAGCTATTCTTTATTCAAACTCTCGGGCCAAACAGCATTACCAAATCAAAAAACGACAGTCGATTATCTAAAAGAGAATTAGTCGATCCCAATTATCAAAACGGCTTGAATTAGCGAAATCGATTGTCGGTGTTTGTGTTATCAGACTAACAAACAGTAGGAACACCCAATCGAATTGATTTGATGGCATTGGCCACTTATTTGCCTTGTTGCTCTAGTGGTTGGAAGTGCAACTGCTGAACAAGATATCCTAGGTTCGATTCCCAGGTTAGGCAAAGTGATAATTGGTTTTACCATCCAGAATTTCTCACTATCAGCCATGGAGTCTAAATTTGTGCCCGGTAGAGTTGGCAAAAGGCGTGCCCCCTAATGTATGGGACTAGGGTGTAAAACACCTTTTAACGAAGCCGAAAGGCACTTGTTCTCCCCGTTATTGCGATCATTTTTTTGTTCTAGGCCATACCTGGGAACTTACTAGTTACAGAAATATTGAGGTCAAAGTTCCAACTTTTTGACGTTTTTTTTTTTTTAAATACAAGTTTTTAATTAAAGATTTTTACTTTAAACACCTCCACGACCCCCGTACTATTCAATCCATCCATCAGCATAATGTGTTGAATGCGTTACATCTGGATGTAAACCCATTTAACAAAAAAAATCGTTTCCCAGCAATATTTTTTATGTAAAGTAACTTAGTTTGATGTTCAGAATGCTTGGTTTACGGCTTCGTTATGAGTCTGTTTACACCCTGTAGGTAAAAATAAAGATGTTTATGGAATAAGAATTTTCCACAACTGGTTGAGTCAACTGACCGAATAACTAAACGAGACTTCGAAGGCAGAGGTCAACCTCAATAACATATTGTCTGATACAGAAATTCTTATTAATCTACGTATATATTGGAGCTCGCAAAATAAAAGCTAAGGCAGATAAATGGAAAAACGAAATTGTTTTCTTTTACGAATCAGGACACAGAATACAATTACTGAGATATGTGGGTTTTCTGTCAGATATTTGTCACTATGAGAGGCTTAACTTGGTAAGTAATAAAATCCGTAGGTATTATTCCACACTTTTTTTTAGACTCTGTATCAGGGCAATGGAGAGGGCTATGCTCGGAGTTTCCTTGCACGATCGAATCAGAAATGAAGACATCCGCAAGAAAACCAAGGTTACCGACGTAGCCCGAACAATTGCCAAACTTAAGTGGCAGTGGGCAGGGCACATTGCTCGCAGAACGGATGGCCGATGGGGCCGAAAAGTTCTGGAATGGCGACTGCGGACCGGAAGACGTTGCGTTGGAAGGCGTCCCACTACGTGAACAGATGACCTTGTGAAGGTTGCGGGAATCCGCTGGATGCGAGTCGAACGGGGCCGGTCAATGTGGCGACACTTGGGAAAGGCCTGTGTCCAGCAGTGGACGTCTTTCGGCTGAAATTATAATTCCAGAAAAGGGGCTTTGTCGCGCATTCGATTAAGCCGCTATAGTTGTTTTTACAATTTTTAACAAATATCGAATGTAGGTACATCAACTAAATCTAAAATCTTAACATAGCTAGTCTGTACAGTGCCCTAGCTGCGTCAGAAAGTGGCGCAGCCAGAACACTGTTTACTATTTTTCGATGCCTACAATCTAATCTGTATTTAAATTCTTCGTTGCGGACACACTCTGTCAAACATCATCAACGGAATTAGGGTTCCATACAACAAAAAAAAACGGAACCCTATTACGATCACTTTGTTGTCTGTCAGTCCATCTGTCGGTCAAGACCCTTTATCTCGGGAACGCGTAAAGGTATCCAGTTGAAATTAAAACCATATATTCAAGTCTACAGTCTCTTGAAGCAGTGAAAAAAATCAAACTTCTAAGTTAACGTGAAAAAAAAGAAAACATCATGAAACTTAGCAAGAAGTCTTACAGCACGTGTAAACTAATAAATCTGAAAACCGTAAATAATAAAATGTAGTATTATTATTATAAGCCTATATTGTCCCACTGCGGGGCAAAGGTCTCCCTTCCCTCCTTCCACATTTCGCGATCTAGTGCGATTGTAGGCCAATCCTTTGCGAAAGAGTCTAGCTGATTCCGCCATCTTCTTTTGGGCCTGCCGCGTTGCAAATGAATAAAATAATAAATACCTTCTAGTTTAAGCGGTATCCTCAATTCTTCTTTATGTTGTGGTTAGTGCCTAAGCTGGTGTCAGAGTTTTTATGCCGCCCACTAGGTCGCTGACTAGGCTTAACATGGCGTCGAAACATATCTCTCAAGCATGCTGGTTTCCTTCACCGAAGCAAGTGATAACTATACAATACGCACATGAATCTGAAAAATCAGAGGTGCGTGTCTTGGGTTCGAACTCAAGACCAATGACTTGGCAGGCCAACGGTCACACCACTAGGCTATCACTGCTTCGTATCCTCAATGCGCGAGTCAAACTCACACTTGGCCAGTTTTTTATTAAAGAGAACATTTATTCTAATATTATAAACACCAGCCGTGTGGTATCCGGCAGAGTAGAATAGAACCAACCCATTACCTACACTCACGGGTGTCGTATAAGGCGACTAATGTCTGAGGCAGAACACCTTGCGCCTCCGTAGACCAGAGAATGGGCAGCAGCGTTTTCTGTTAGTCTTTCATCCGCCGATCTCCAATCCGCCTGCCAAGTGTGGAGATTACGGCAAATTCCTCCCATCATGGGAGAGGCTTATGTTCAGCAGTGGACGTTATCAACCGACTTCCAAAAAAAGGAGGTTCTCAATTCGACTGTATTTTTTTTTTTTTTTTTTTTTGTGTTTGTTACCTCAGAACTTTCGACTGGGTGAACCGATTTTGATGATTCTTTTTTTTTTTTAAAGGTAGTGCTTCCCGTGTGGTCCCATTTTAATTTTGTGGACATCTGGTGCTGATCTTCGGAGATATACAATGGAACTCTTCAAAAATAGACGGCAAATGTGCCGTGAATGTTGCAATCGCTTGGATGTTTATTGTTTATACAACATCATGACGTAACATCACGCCTGTATGCTCTGAGGGGATACGCAGATGTGTACAATACACCCAGATTTCGACAGTTAGGTATATTAAGTTGGCGCGATCGTGTTCCGCGTGAGCCTCAAATGATGTAACATCACGCCTGTATGCTCTGAGGGGGTACGCAGATGTGTACAATACACCCAGATTTCGTCAGTTCGTTCGTGTTCCGCGCGCGCCTCATAGAGATGTCAGCAAAAGGGCCTGTTCTAAAGAGATACTGCGGCCCTGAAATACAAGGGCTAAGAAGGAAGTTCCACATGTCTTCGAATTTTTTGGTTCTAGGACATGCCGGTTTCCTCACGATGTTTTCCTTCACTGTTTTAAGAGCAGTGGTGATGAAATAAATTACACAAAGTAATACGCCTGCCAGGGTTCGAACCCACAAGTTACTGTTCGTAAGTCGGGGCTGCCACCACTGGGCCACCGCTGCTCACGCCTATTACTTAGTATTGGTAACGATATCAAATAAATTCATGGCAAATATTTGTTTGGGAACAACTAAAAATGGATAAATAAAAAACTTTTTTGCAAAAAAATAAAACCGACTTCAAAAAACAAAAAAGTGAAAAATAACTTGAGCTTCAGAAGTCGGTGACAAAAAAAAAAAAACAATCAAACAAAAGTCACCGACTTCAGAAGCTCAAGTTATTTTTCACTTTTTTGTTTTTTGAAGTCGGTTTTATTTTTTTGCAAAAAAGTTTTTTATGGGCTGTTGTTGTTGTTGTATAAACGCAAATGACACACTACTAACACCACAAAAAACTCGATTACAACTATTCATATGTCTGTTCTCTTTCTCATCTTAACAGCCGTACAGGTTACGATTGAATTTGGCACACGAATATGCAATAACCTGAAATGTAAGAATGCTATACGTGCCTATTAACCATAACCAACATCACGCCTATATTTTTACTGGAGGGTTAGGCAGATGTGTCCCATATGGTACACTCACATTTTGCCAGATATGCTGAAGTCCTAATATGTTATAAGGGGTAAACCTATTGCCATTAACCGGATACAAAGCCATACGATTTCATAGTATGATGTCTATTTTTGCACTATGAGTACTTTTTTGTCGCTTTTCACAGCACACTATCTATTACTTCAAGTTCCTGATTGCTGCGTAGGGGTGCAATATACCAACAAAAACAACAACAGCCCATGACGTCCACTGCTGGACATACGAATCTCCCATGATGGCAGGAATTTGCTGTAATCTCCACGTTTGGCAGGCGGATTGGAGATCGCAGTAATGAAAGACTAACAGAAAACGGTGCTGCCCATTCTCAGGTCTTCGGACGCGCAAGGTGTTCTGCCTCAGACATTAGTCGCCTTATACGACACCCGTGAGTGTAGGTAATGGGTTGGTTCTATTCTACTCTGCCGGATACCACACAGCCAATGGCCATACCAATGTCACAAAGAAAGGTCGAAACTTCGAGACTTCTGTGTCATAACTTTATAGGTTATTAAACTGGATGTTTAGAAAATGAAATGCAAAAATGCGTGGGGCCAAGGATGAATTATAGGTGATAAAGAGATTTCTTTAATAATTCATCCTTGGCCCCACAACAATCGTAAACACACGTTACAATCGTAAATGACCCCTTCCTTCGGTACGTTGGGTCAGAGCCCATTCGTCCCCTAAAATTCGTCCCCCAGCATAAAAGTTGTGGATTCGGCCCCTATATAGGTGCCTATTGGTCTCCTGGTAGGGGACCAATTAATATTTTAACAGAAAATATTATTTTTAAGGACCCATTCGTCCCCTCTAATATATATACAATATCTGTTAAAGATTCGGCACCTATTCAGGTGCCTATTGGTCCCCTGAGATAAAATTAGCTATATTTTACATAAGAAACGGTTAACATAGTACACTTGTGAACAGTTTATTAACGGAATTTAATAAATCATAACAGATTATTGAAAAAAGAGCTATGATCAATGATAATCCGTCATGATAATAATATAACCTGACGCTAGGCTTACGATGTAATATTGTCTCTCGTCTCACGAATGGCTTGTTAAAAAAACGGGTTACAAAATAGATAAGGTGTTTTGTTTGTATGTTATGGCTGCCTCGGTGACATATTGGTTCTTGAAAGTGACTGCGAATACGAGACTGTTCAATGTGTCTTTGGTCTTTTATTAAATGAAGTTCGCCTAACGAAATAAACAATACTGTTAATATTATAATATTAATATTTTTAACATAATTGAATCGAATTATCTCATTTGAATCCTGGAATATGATTAGTATTATTATTGATGGTCCACTTTATGGTGGAATACTACAGTCATATTTTGACTAAAAAGTCATAACTAAATTATTTACTCCTAAATATGTATAGCAATTTTTTTTCCGGAATTATAATTTTATCATATTAATGGATGTTATTATGTTCTTGTATTCTAAGTTTTTAGCTCAATGTGGAGTCGTTGTCACCCTTTTAATGTACAAAAATAATGAACGTTCTAACATTAATTCTGTTTTCGTAATAAGATTAGTTTTATACTGAAATAATGTTGATTTGTTTAATCTTCAATAATTATTGTGATTTTAGTAATTTTTTGTTATTGTAGTTATAGTTTGTTAGATTTAACTTATTATGATTTTGCATGTAGTTGGTAAATATACAAAAAATACGGTGATTATAGCCAATTTTTATGTAGGTACTTCTAGTTATAATTTATTAGATGTAAGATATTACGATTTTGCATGTAGTTGGTTAATATACAAAGAAAAATATGTTGATTTATCTAGTCTTCAATAATTACTGTGATTTTAGTATTTCTTTTTGTACTGTTATATTTTTTTAGATTTAAGTTATTATGATTTTGCATGTAGGTACGTAGTTGGTAAATATACAAAAAAATAAGAAGTGATTATTTACTGTTGATATGTGTTCTGACTGACTAATATGTGTTGTGACTATTTTTTTGCATATTTTATATTTAATGTTGATTTATATGATGGTCAATCAAGGCTGATTTTTGTAAAAGAGTTGTATTTGGTCAGTTTCTTGGACATTGTGATTTTGCATGTGTATTTGTAGTCAGTAAAAATGTTGGTTTTACATAGTTGATAAAGACTTTTTTTTTTATATTACTTTTATAAAAAGTTATTGTGATATTGCATTATTTTGTAGATCTCTTTGACTGTACAAAGTACTAACAATTAATTGTTATTTTTGTTATATTGGTATTGATATTTGGTTATTTGTTTGTACACTGGATGTAAATTAATCTAAAATTCAGTTATTACTGGGATTTTATTTAAATAGTTATACAGTTTTATTTTACTGCATAAAGATATATTTGCATTAAGATATCATATATTTTGCTAAATATTTACAAATGTACAAGAAACCAAAAGTTGATTAATTATTTTGAAGACTGACTTAATGCTTAGAGCCTAGAGGCATTTTATTAAACTTAATCTTATTTGAAATAAACATGATAATAATATCTACCGAATTACTATATTTTTTATTTTACCCTTTTCTGCGCGACTGTACCAGGACTACCAAGCTGCAGTATACACATATACATGTACTTATGTTAGAAGAATGAATAAAAATAAATATTCTTCAGGGGACGAATGGGCCCCTCAAAAGTTCCAGGGGACGAGTGGGCACAGGGTGCGAATTTTAGGGGACGAATGGGCTCTGACCCGGTACGTTCAATTTAGCAAACCATCCACAAAACACCATGCTTAATGCGCAAAAACTTCCGCTTAAAGCTTAAAACAAGATGAATGTGTGTTAAAATAAATGTGTGTAAATTCGAATGCATACATAATAAACTAGCTTTACAATAATTTTTCCTTGAACTAAATGTACGTAATGCAGAGCTCGGCGCGTGACTTCGTCATTTAGACTTCTTAAAATTTATTTCTCTAATCTATGAGTAAGGAACTGTTCCTATCCTTTCCGTATAATTAAGTACCATGGTTTACCATGTAAACTTCTTCCGAAAATTGGTTTTAACGAGATCTAGTTAGTAGTTTTTTTTTTAATACGTCATAAATTGTAAACAGCGATTTACCTTTCGCTCAATCAACTCAAATAAAAAAAAAAAAAAACATTTAATTTCATAAACATAAACCTTATGCATAAACCGTAAACCATTATTTTCTAATAATAAGTCTATTAGTAATAGGTGCCTGAGTAAATAATAATTATAATTCGCGCGGGACGTGGCTTGATCGGTAGCGGGTGTGGAGCGCGCGGGGGGCAGGTTCCCGACTGCGCTTACCCGATCAAAGTTACAACAAACTTCAAGAACTGATAAATTATGTTACTTGCTGCTACGGAACCCTTCATGTGAGTCCGAGTGATTGAGTCCGACTCGCACTTGGCCGATTTTTTTATGTCGTCACTATTTGCACTACCCAGTATACAACGTGTTAGTCGGGGTCACTATCACTGTGCCACCACAGCTCAATAGTTATTTATAAATGACTAAACATAACATCACGCCAGCAACCCCCGAAGGCTAAGGCAGAGTTCCTACCTACAGCCATTATATCAACAGCTATGTTTAAGACCCATATCAAAGGGAGCGAAGCTATTGCCATCAACGGGGCTCAAATCCGTAACTATGCACAATGACTCCATGGCGGTTAATAAGAAAATTCAGATGGCAAAACCCAATATTACTTTGCCCGACCTGGAATCGAACCCAGGACTTCATAGTCAACAGTCACGCTTGCAACCACTAGACCAACGAGGAGTATAATAAATTATGAATTACTAATGTAATCTGGGAAAACATGTTATTTGTTTAATATTCGATCAACCTGTTTCCCAACCATATATTTGTGATCGTTCGTGTTGGAAACACGTACGATGCAAATCCGGTTGACTAAAATTGTCCTTCATTAGTTTAGTTGCGTTTGGTTTTCACTATTGTAACATCATCGTCGTCCGGTTTCGGAAAATATCATAATTAAAAATTATGGCAATGTTCAATAGTTCACAAACAGGACTAAGTTGCTATAACCAATTAACGTGTGCTGCACCAGCAAAATTAAAACAAAAAGTGCTACACAGAATTTCGAATTGGTTAGTCGACATGTCTTACGCTTCACAATTATACGAAGATATCGAGTTTTCAACACACTACATCATGTTTTTGCTGACCCTAGCTACGCTCATCTATGGATTGATATCGTGGTACGTGCTTAAAAAGTTTCGTAATTACAGAAATTTCGTGTGCCTCAACGCGATTTTAGCTAACTTCTTCGTCTCTTCAATGGTGCAGATTACATATTATTATAAAATCTCGATAATAGACCATACCACAGCTGAAAATGAACCTGAAAATGGAAACAGATTCATAAGAATAAATGGTTGTTGGTTTTCCATTGTTACTATATATCTATTAATATACTTAGCATCGGCCAAACACCACTGGTTAATTGTCATATGTCACATGTTTTACTTAGACATTGTTAAAGTTTTCAATGTACATATCCGATGGAAATATGTAAAAAGCGGCCTATTTGGTTGGGTTGCGTCTGCAATAATAATGCTTATTCATTTTTTTGTTACTTCTGGTTATTTTTTGGAATCTGATGTAAATCCTGGCGATGTAGGATTTTTTATTTTTATTTCAACTGTGACATTAAATTGCTTGCTTTACTTACGAATTGTATACTCGCTTTGTCGTAGTTCGAACGCGAGCGCACATACGGCTATGAACAAATGGCGTCGCTTTTACATCGCCAGTTTGATATTTATTTTGAGTGACGTGTTATTGTTATCTTTTCATGTTATTTCGTTAATGGATGTAAAAACCAAAAAGACTGTGGGCTGGGAAAAAATTTATTGTTATTTTTTTACAATTCAACTAGAAAAAAAAAGCAAAATTATGCACGCTCTACAAGTTATGACATATAATCTAAACCCATTCCTATTGAACGTTTATCTAGTTGTAGTAAAGAGTAATCGCGAGTTGTGGTACGAATTTTATGTTAATAAATTTAATCGTCGGCCGTTACCAGCAAGAGACAGAGCTCACGATATCAACATGCAAGAAAGATTTACTCGTGACTCTGATGATGTCCGACCTGCGGTATATCGGTCCATTGATGTATTAAATATTGAATCGTAATTACGTTTGTTTAAAATGTAATGTAATGTGTGTAAAAATGACTTTAACGAAGCCGAAAGGAACTTGTTGTCCCAGTCATTTTGATATTTTTTTGTTCTGTACCATACTTGGGAACCCTTTAGTTTCGGAGATATTGGGGGTTCAAGTTCCAAAATCTTCACTAGTTTTTAATGTTTTAATTTTACCTTAGATACCTCTATAACCCCTGTTCTATTCAATTCCTCCATCAGTACAATGTTCCGAGTGCGCTATATTGAGGCCCACTCCTACCCTGGAGGAGATCGTGGCTAAATAATAACAGCTGCTGGGGTCGATCTTTACGTCACCTAGCCGTGCTTGCTTAGGTTGGTCTGTGGATGGGTGACCACCCATTACATACCGAGTTTCCTCCGTGCCTCGGAAAGCACGTTAAGCAGTTGGTCCCGGCTGTCATTTGTATGATCTTTGACAGACGCTAGAGGCAGTCAGTGGCCCAAAAAGTCTGAAAACCAATCTTACCAAGGAGTATCGTATTACCCAGTATTAACTGGATTGTGGTGGTCTGGTCTGGTTCTGATGCATCTGGTTAGACTGGAAGCCGACCCCAATAATATTAGGAAAAGGCTAGGCAGATGATGATGATATTGAGCTCTACCCTCTGTATTAGCTCTGTAGCCTGTTAGCCTCCTTACATTCACTCCAATTCAAAGTCGTTACCCACCAATAATGTGTAGATACGTACTAAATGCGTATTATTGTTTGAAGATGACTGCGGTAAATATAATTAATGGTCTATGTGCGGTTTAAAAACGACAGATAGCTGTATTCCACATTTCAAGAAACTAAAAATATTGACACTGCCAGCAATGTACATAATGGAAACTGCATTATTTGTGAAAAAATACCCGCACTTATTTGTTAGCTTAGCTGAAGTCAGAAGACAGCCGCTGCGTACTCAATATCTTAATAAACTTTGTAATGTTAAATGTAAAACATCCGTAGTGCGTAAAAGCTTCTTCGGCAACGCTCCAAAAATTTATGATAAAATACCGAACGTCATTAAAAATATGCCATTATCAAAATTCAAAAAGGCATTTAATAAATTGCTTATTGACAAATGTTACTACACTTTGGATGAATTCCTGAATGATGGCTCAATATAAACCAAATTAAATTACATAATTATGATTAAATGTGTCATTATAATTATATTGTGCGTATTTCTGTAGTCTATGTTTATATGTTAAAATAATATTATGTAATTTTTGCAATTATTCTTCTTTTTTTTTGCTAATTAAATACCATACTTATGCATGATTTTCAAATATATTTTTCTTAGAATTTTTAAATTGTAATCTTGAGCTAGATGCTCACCATATTTGTAAGCCAGCTACTGGCATAACATAGCGCTCGGTTTTATCAATTTAAGATCTGTATTTCGTTACCTGTGTTAACAAATAAAAAGTTATTTGATTTGATTTGATTTGGTGTTTATGTCAATATGTAAGAATAAGTATAGAAAATAATAATCTAGAATATTTTTGTGCTCATAATTTAAATACCAAATTATTTAAGTAACTTGATTTCTTTTAAATATTTGTAAACCAGTCTATGGCCAGACATGTAAATTAAAAGCATATTTTAAATACTATTATTGTATTATGTATCAGTGCAAATGATTTTATTAAATGTTTTGTTTACTTCTGAGTGTTTTTAATTTGAAATTAAGCATAATGATGGTTAGCCAATCAACCTTTTTTTTAATATAAGTTAATGATTTATAGCTTTTAATAGCTTGAGTTACAGTTCTGATGATAGTTATTAACATTACATAACAACACGCCTGTTATTCAAGAAGGGTAAGACAGAGGTGTACCTAATAATAAAACTGGCATTTTGCTAGTTATATTTGGAGTCCCATGTAATAGGGGACACGCCTATTGCCAACAACCAGGCACAAATTCAGACTCCGTGGCTGCTACTGAAAAATTCCGGATGGAAAAACCCAATAACACTCTGCCAGTTTTGGGAAAAATAATAATAATTTAGTAATATTTTTTCTACACAAACACTTTTACTACTGATTATACCTTTTTCATACGTGGGACGAGTTGCAGAACGAAAATATTACGTATTTTGGTTTTCATCAACGATTAGACCTACGAGGTGACCCTCTGATCTGGAATGGAAAATGATTGGAAAATCTGCTGTCAAAACTCATGTAGCTGTTATAAGATTGAACGAAACAACTTCAGGGGAACAATAATCACACCTTTTTTGTCCTATTTTATAATTTGTATGGTGTACATAATTTAAAGTATTTTATTCATCTATCATCTATCTAAACACTTAATGCAACGCGACATAATTATGGAAAAGTAAAGGAAGTTGATCTTTAGGTGATCTTACCTTGACAGCCTTCAAAGATCGTCGAGGCTCTTGTCTGTCAGGTTAATGGCTGTAGCGAAATGAGCCGAGTCCAAATATTTAGTTACACTTATTGACTTGTCTTTAATTTTAAGAGAATAAATAAAGAATTAAGACATATCTTTATACCGAAATAGTCTACATGAGTAATCAGTATCTCTGAGGCAGAACACCTTGCTCCTCCGTAGATCAGAGAATGGGCAGCAGCGTTTTCTGTTAGTCTTTTACAGTGCGATCTCCAATCCGCCTGCCAAGCGTGGAGATTACGGCAAATTCCTCCTATCATGGGAGAGGCTTATGTCCAGCAGTGGACGTTATGGGCTGTTGTTGTTGTTGTTGTTTTAAGTAATCAGCCATCATGACTAATTCTATTTATGTAGACATACGTATTTTTTTCCTTGTCCCGTTAACGCTTAGAGGAAAACCTCAAGTTAAATCTTGTTTCTGTAATTAATTTATTTATTACAGATATGGCACATACATTAAAATCACAATTAGTTACAACTAGCTCATGCCCGCGTCGAATTCGATAATTGTCCCATGGGGTCGTACTGCTGAGATAAAAAGTATCCTGTGTGATTAGGTCCAGGTTATGTACTATCTGTGTGCTAAATTTCATCGAGATTCGTTCAGTAGTTTTTGAGTGAAAGAGTAACAAACATACTATTACATACATACAAACTTTCGCATTTATAGTACATATAAGTGTGTAATACCTAGATAATGGGTGTAAAAAGACCCCTAAAAAGTCGAAAGGAACTTGTTCTCCCGTCGCCGTCGCTTCAACGTTTTTTTGTTCTATAGACTAACACTATTGACAAACTATATCAGATATGAAATAATAATAAAAATATGTATATGTCGGGTTGTCAGGATTTATTTCGCTAGGCTCGAGCTTATGTGGGCAGAAGACGGGTTTCGTGCTATGAAAACACACTGGATGCGACACACTATTTTATATCACATTTCACGGTTCGGCATGGTAGTTTCCATGGAGAAGAACTGGCAAGAAACTCCATGGTTACTCTTTTGTTGACAAATTACTTGACATTACACTTTATCACATTAACACTGGGCACAATGATTCGGCTACAGTTTCAAGACTTCCTAACTCCGCTGCCATCAGACATAGCTGTTAAGTAGGTCGCGTGATATCACCACTGGTACGCTTTCGATCCATTCGTCCGTCCGTACTCATGACCGGATCCGACATATAAAAATGTATCAAAAGCTGAACATAATTAAATGGCGTCAAAAATTCGTCCACGTCGCTGTCAACGGGGAAGATACTCTGCTATTTACAAAGGAAACATCACTTATTTTAACATGAATTAGAAAAAGTACTTTTCTAATAATTTGGCACATTTGAGTAATATTGTATAAACTCATATTGTCATCGCGCTCGAGAACGTTGCAAATACGCAACGCGAAGCCCCTAATTCATTTGTATGGGCTTCTTTCTAAACTAGGTCAGATTTACCATAAAAGCGGGACAATTATTGTCTCGCATTCACATGTCACGGTATGAATTAGTATAGCCGTGGTTATGGGACGTCCCGCCTCACGCAGGACGGTTGTCAACCCTATTTTTTGTTGGAAGTCCTTGCAGGCACAGTGCGGGTTGGTAAATGTCACTTAATTCTCATATCAATATAACATCGTTTTGAGTATTAACCCAAATACTTTTTTATTTGTTAATATAAAACATCTGCTAAATTCATCATTATCATCAGACTATAATCCCACTGCTGGGACACAGGCCTCCTTTTCTATGAGAGGGAATGGGCTATAATCCAGTCCGTCGTATCCTACGAATAGGGGCGTAACTGCATAATAGCTACTTTTCAGGAGACACTTTTTTGTGTTTAATTAAATTAAATGTGACAAAATATGTATTGGTGGTTTAATATAATGTGTATTGGTATTTTATGGTTTGGTTAGCATTATTTTCAATAAATTATCTTTATAGTTTATACGCATTTTGTCCCTTAAATCCTAGAAGACGTAGAAGAAAGACACAAACGTAATTAGGGCTTCGTCTCTACTATACATACGCAATTTAGTCATTCCATAGAAAACGGCCACAATCACCATGAGGGTTTTTTTCTATGTACCCTATATTGGAAATGAATAAGTAATTAAAATGACTTAAAAGTTTTTTATTTAAAAATTAGTTTACGCTCGCCGCAACTAACAATCTCCGCGTTCCGCCGAATACTAGCCGAGCGGCGCTAAGACGAACGCGCCAAGTCCCCGCACCCCCACTACTCGCGTAGAACGAAGGCGCGACGGCGGTTGTGGCTTTTTTCTTCGTTGAAAACGTAGTGCTTAAAATTGTGGCTTTTTAGAAAACCTAATTATTTGATAACCTGTGCGGTTTTTAATTGTTTTGTTAAACTGGTTATCTGTGGTATGACGAGCAGAATTGAATTATGCAATAAAAAAAGAAAGCCCTTATGTTCGTTAGGGCACTATTCGTAGGATACGACGCCACGACGCCGGGCCCAGTGCGGGTTGGTAGATGTAACAAATGTCTTCGATGTTTTGGTTCTAGGACATGCCGGTTTCCTCACGATGTTTTCCTTCACTGTTTTGAGAGCAGTGGTGATAAAATACTTATATACAAAGTAATGCGCCTGCCTTGGTTCGAACCTACGACTTACTGTTCGTAAGCAAAATCTTCCGCTTAAAGCTTATGCAACAAGATGAATGTATGTATGGAGATGTATACATGATTAATAAAAAATAAATAAATACCGCTGGACATGAACACACAGCGCCATCCAGTGCCACACTGCACACAGCAACGAGGCTTGTGTCGTGGACACCAGCTAGTTGATATACTACATAAATACTTTTTGTTTGTAAATACATTCTTATTATACATATGAACATCCATGACTCGGAAACAATTGTCCATGCTCATCACACAAACATTTGCTCCAATCGGGATTCGACCCCGGGACCCTAAGAACGTAAGGCAACCTCACCACCGCTGCGCCATTTGGGTCGTCAATTTTATGTAAATAAATTCGGATGCATACTTAATAAACTATTGTAACTGTATTGTTTCCTTGAACTTTAAAGTAAAGCAGCGCTCAGCACGCGACTTCTTAAACTTAGTTCTTTAGTCTATGAATAAGGAACTGTTTCTTGCCGTATTATTATTATATTTTTATTAAGCAACTAGATTGTTGGTAAAACAACCGGGTGATTGTTGATGTTTAGCTTAATCCAGTTAGACTGGAAGCCGACTCCAATAAAGTTGGAAAAAGGCTCGGCAGATGATGATGAATAGGTAGTGTATAGTATCATTAGCCTATAATATTCCCACCGCTGGGACACAGGTCTACTCTCTATGTATAACGGAATGGGCCGTGAATACAACTCTTATTCACAAATATGCGCGATAACAAAAAGTTATATGCGGGACTTAAAGCGGTTCCCATACATTTTTCAAGAAGCTGTAACTCGAAAACTATAAAGTTACGCGGAACATATATGGGGTATTTTCGTATACCCCTGGCTGGGCGTAAGGAATCTTTTGTTTAAGACGTCACTATTTACACTACCCAGTATTTAACGCGTTAGTCGGGGCCACTATCACTGGGCCACCACAGCTCAATAGTTGTTTATAACTTTATAAGTTACAAAATATAACACCACGCCTGCAACCCCCGAAAGGTAAGGCACATACCTAATAGTACACCCATATTTCACCAGTTACGTAGGTCTCATGTAATAAGGGGCGAGGCTTTTGCCATCAACCGGGCACAAATCCGTAAATATGCACAAAGACTCCATAGCCGCTAATGAGAAACTTCAGATGGAAAAGCCCAATATCACTTTACCCGACCTGGAATCGATCCCAGGACCTCATGCTCAGCAGTTACTCTTGCAACCACTAGACCAACGAGGAATATAATAAAATATGAATTACTAATATAATCTGAGAAAACATTATATTATTTGTTAAATATTCTATAAACTTGTTTCCCAACTTTTTTTATGTGATCGTCCGTATTGGAAACAGGTACGACGGGTGCGACGCAAATCCGGTTGACTAACAAAGATACAACAAAATTGTCTTTCATTAGTTTAGTTGCATTTGGATTCAACTATTGTAACATCGTCCAGTTTCGGAAAATACACACATCAAAAGTATTTAGGGATCAACATATATTTTTGCAATAACTTTTCTCCTGATTGATATTAATTAAAATTTTCTTTAAGGATTCATCAAATAAAGTGTTTTCGTTTGTCACAGTAACGATAAACCAAGTCACCTTTGCATTAATAAAGAAATTTGCCATTTTCCTAATAAAGGGATTTTTGACATTTGAACCACTAACATTAAAGTTCGAAAAAATGACTGAAAACACAGTTTTCTTTAAAATTTTATTGGGTAACTTAAACAATTAATAATCCGTGTTTCTACCGCGAACACTAACAACACAAGAACATCGGTTTGGCATACTCAAAATGAGTTCATCCAAATCACGCTGTGGAATGGCCGCCCATGTTCGTTGCAACAACAAAAAAAGGTCTTCTTGCGACTGGATACCCTCCATATTCGGCAGAGCTCTTCTCTGTAGCATATCCCATGCATGCTCAATCGGGTTCAAGTCTGGCGACTGAGCAGGCCAGGGCAGGACATTGATGTTAGCTGCGGCGAGAGTCTGTCTTACAACTCTTGCGGTGTGCGGTCGTGCATTATCATGCATTAACTGAAATAAGGGACCGATTTGCACTTGTAGAGGAACGATGACGTCTGATACAATCGTCTCAGCATAAATTTGAGCGTTGAGGTTGCCTCTGATCCAAATCAACTCAGTTCTTCCGCCGATCCAAATACCCGCCCATACCATGATGGTTCCACCACTATAAGGATGGACTTCCTGGCAGGATTTTAATCGCTGTTGGCGTCCAGGGGTTCTCCAGTGTCGTATACGTCTTGTATCCGGTCTCATACCAAAACGAGACTCATCAGAAAAGCACACGAAACGCCATTGTTCTTCTGCCCAATTTCTGTGTTCAAGAGCCCATTGATATCGAATCCTACGATTGTGCATTGCTATAGGTGGTACCCGTAGCGGTCTTCGGGAATGAAGGTTCACTTCATGCAAGCGGTTTCTGACTGTTTGGTCGCTAATTAAGTTCCCTGAAGAGTGATGAAGCCTCACGGCTAACATCATAGCGGTTATTGTTGGAGCTCTTCGAGTTAAGATTTGAATGTATCGGTCTTGTCTCCGTGTGGTGCAGCGATACCGTCCTCCATGGCGCTCAGCCACGGTACCAGTGCTTCGGTAACGTGTCCAAAGTCGACTGATAACACTCTGACTTGTATTCAGAGCTAAAGCTACAGTACGTTGCCGGGAACCAGCTTCTATCATTCCCACGGCTCTGAGCATTTCTTCCCTGCTTAAATGACGTCGCCGCTCCATAATAACGTTGGTTTTAATCAGTAGTAGGGAAACAGTAGCACTAATAATGTCTTCAATGCGTTGTATGTTTTTATAGGGAAAATATTGACAGCTTATTTTCATCTTTTACTCGAATTTGATTGAGAGTTCCTGATTCAAATTATGAAATGCACCAAAAAGGATCCATATAAATTTATAAAATCATAAATTTATTACAAAGCCACATCTCAATCTCAAGAAATCCGCATAAAAATGCTTGATCCCTAGACACTTTTGATGTGTGTATCATAATTAAAAAATATGGCAACGTCCAATAGTTCACAAACAGGATCAAGATACCATAATCAATTAACGTGTGCTGGAACTCCTGGTGAGTTATCTAAAACTGTTTCATGGATATTCATGATGTCTTACGCTACAAGATTATACGAAGATCTAGAGTTTTCAACATACTACATCATGTTTGTGCTGACCTTAGCTACGCTGATCTATGGACTGATATCATGGTGCGTGCTAAAAGATTTTCGAAATTACAGAAATTTCGTGTGCCTCAACACAGTTTTGAGTAACTTCTTCATCTCTTCGATGGTGCAGATTACATATTATTATATATATTTCCCGGAAGGTCCAGATCATCGGTTTACATTTAGAAATCCAGTCCATAATTTCATGAAGTCATTTAAAGAAACTGTTTTCATACTTGATAAATGTTGGGTTTCAATTATTACTATATATATATTAATGTACTTAGCAACGGCCAAACACCACTGGTTAATAGTTATATGTCACATGTTTTACTCAGACATTGTTATAGTTTTCAATGTGCACATCCGATGGAAATATGTAAAAAGTAGCCTCTTTGGTTGGGGTGCGTCAGTAATAATATTACTTTTTTATTTTTTTGTTACTTCTGGTTATTTTTTGGAATCTGATGTAAATCCTGGCGATGTAGGATTTGTTGTTTTTATTTTAACTGTGACATTAAATTGCTTGCTTTACTTAAGAATTGTATACTCACTGTATCGTAGTTCGAACGTGAGCGCACCTACGGCTCTGAACAAATGGCGTCGCTTTTACATCGCTAGTTTGATATTTATATTGAGTGACGTCTTATTGTTATCTTTTCATGTTATTTCGTTATTGGATGACGAAAACAAAAAGAAAATTGGCTTTGAAAGAATTAGTTTTTTTACAGACTATGATTTTTCAGATGATATACCCGAATTAGGTAAATTAAGAAACAAAGTCATACCCACTCTACAGGTAATAACATATAACTTAAACCCATTCCTATTGAACGTTTATCTGTTTGTAGTAAAGAGAAATCGAGAGTTGTGGTACAAATTTTATGTCAATAAATTTAATCGTCGGCCGTTACCAGCAAGAGACACGGATCACGATATCAATATGCAAGAAATAGTTACTCGTGACTCTGGTGATGTCCAACCTGCGGTGTATCGATCGATTGATGTATAAAACATTGCATTGTTAATAATATGTTTGTATAAAATGTAATCCTAATGGGTGTAAAAATATCTTTCACGAAGCCGAAAGGAACTTGTTCTCCCCGTCATTTTGATACTCTTTTTGTTCTTTACCATACGTGGGAACCCTCTAGTTACAGAGATATTGGGAGTCTAAGTTCCAAAATCTTCGCTACTTTTTAATATTCGAACTTTAAATATCTCCATGGCCTCTGTTTTATACAGTGCTTCCATCAGTACAATGTTTAGAGTGCATTATATTGAGCCCTACCCCTCTGTATTAGCCCTGTAACCTGTAGCCCCTGATTTTTCACTCAAAATCAATATTTAAAGTGTCACTTACGGTATATCTTCCGTAATTATTGATTATTTTTGAGCTCCCGATACTTCGACACTGTTGCAAGCGCCATGATCGCGGGTTAAAATCAAAGTCATTACATAGCAATATATATGGATATTTGATTTTTTTGTGTGCAATAAAGAATAAGAATAAGAATAGCAATAATGTGTACATACTCATGTATTTTTACTTAGTATGATGTACAGAATGCGTGGTTGGCGGCTTCAATAAGGGTTAATAATTAACGTTTACACAATACATCTTGTAGTAGGTACTTTATATATTTTTTTTAAATATATTTTTTGCTACAAATTATTTAGTGTTTTAAGGATAAATTAATTTAAATCTGTGCTCCTTATTAATTTGTCAATTGTTTAAAGATGACTGAGGTTAATATAATTAATGGTGTTTTATGTCAATATGTTAGAATAAGAACAGAAAATATTGTTGTGCTCTTATTTTCAATTCCAAATTATTTAAGTTACCTATATTTATGTTAAATATATGCAAGCCAGTCCATGGCCAGACATGTAAATCAAAAGCATATTTTAAAGACTATTATTATACCATGTATCAGTGCAAATAATTTGATTAAATATATGTTTACCTCTAAATGTTTATCATTTAAAATGAAACTCGGACTCAGTATAATGATGGTTAAGCCAAACAACTTTCTAAAAAAGTTAAAAGTTTATTGATTTATAAATTAAAATTACTCAAGTTACAGTAATTCTGATGCCAGTAATTAACATAATATAACAACACGCCTGTAATCAAAGAAAGGTTAGACAGAAGTGTACCTAATAATACGTCTCACATTCAGACTCCATGGCTGCTACTGAGAAATTTCGTATGAATGAACCCAATAACACTTTGTCCGATTTGAGAATTGAATCGAGTACCTTATGCTCAGCTTGCAACGACTAGACCTACGAGGTCCTCCGATCTCGAATGGAAAATGATTGGTAAATCAAAACTCATGTAGCTGTTGTAAGATTGAACTAAACACCGTCTGATTTTCAGAAATGCTTGTCTCTACATCAACCAAAGGTTGACTGGTATGAAATGCCCATGGCATTAAGTTCGCCTCTGTACTTTGTGCATGAAGTGCCCGACCTGGAATCGAACCCAGGACCTTATGCTCAACAGTCACGCTTGCAACCACTAGACCAATGAGGAGTATCATAAAATATGAATTACTAATTTATCTAGGAAAACATATTACTTGTTAAATATTCTATTAACTTGTTTTCAAATCTAATTAGGGTTCCGTACAAAAATAGAAAAATATGGTACCCCTAAAGGATCACTGGTTTGTCTGTTTGTACGTCCGTCTGCCACAGCCAATTTTCTCCTAATTTAGTGGAACAATTCAGGTGAAATTTGGTGGGGTTGTGTAATCCTGTGACCCAAACACAGATGTGCAAAGTAAATAAATATTTTTCTTAAAATAAGGGTCATTTTCGGGGGACAAATTGATGTGGAAATAAAAAAAAAAGTTTTGCAAACCTTACTGTGTCATAATAAATTATATCAAATGCTCGTTAGGAGAACTTTTTTTTTTTACAGTAAAATAAATAGTTTTGATTTTATTCATGAAAAAAGACGAAAATCTACCATTCCACCCCATGATCTCCGAAACTACCGAGACTAAAATTAAAAATATATATATATAGTTCATTCCTTGTAGATTGTAATCTATAAGAAAAAAAACCTATGAGAATTCCATCAATTGAAAATGAAGTGGTAAACTCAATATAATACGTTCACTTAAGGAAAATTTTCAGAAATCAGAAATGAAGACATCCGCAAAAGAACCAAGGTTACCGACGTAGCCCGAAGAATTGCCAAACTTTAGTGGCAGTGGGCAGGGCACATTAGTCGCAGAACGGATGGCCGATGGAGCCGAACATTTGTAGAGTGGCGACCGCGAACCGGAAGACGTTGCGTTGGAAGGCCTTCCACTAGGTGAAACGATGACCTGGTGAAGGCTGCGGGAATCCGCTGGATGTGAGTCGCACGGTACCTGTCAATGTGGTGACACTTGGGGGAGGCCTATGTCCAGCAGTGGACGTCTTTCGGCTGAAATGATGATGATGATGAATGATGGAAAATTTTACTTTGGCATTGTACGGAACACTTGGCCGGTTTATTAGTCATCATCCGTATTATAAATAGGTACGATGCAAATCTGGTTGACTATCAAAGATAATATTGTGACAAACAGGAAAAATAAAGTTTTTAATATAACAAAATTATTTCATTAGTATAGTCGCGTTTGGTTTCAACTATTTGTAACGTCGTCGTTTCGGAAAATATCCTAATTAAAACTTTCAACGTATGATAGTTCACAAACAGAACCAAGATAATTAAGATGTATAATAATTTAACGTGTGTTGGAACTGACTATGACTTGCTACTAGAAACTAGTTTTTGGATATCCTGGATGTCTTACACTCAACAATTATACGAAGAATTAGAGTTTTCAATGCACTACATCATGTTTGGACTGACCCTAGCTACGCTGACCTATGGACTGATATCATGGTACGTGCTAAAAAACTTTCGAAATTATAGGAATTTCGTGTGTCTCAACGCAATTTTGAGTAACTTCTTTGTCTCTTCGATGGTGCATATTACATACTATTATACGTCGGAAGAAAAATATGATCCTCAGCTATTAGAAATTGAAGATGAAATAAGAATAGATGAATGTTGGTTTTATATTATTACTATATATTTGTTAATGTACTTAGCAACGGCCAAACACCTTTGGTTAATAGTCATATGTCACATGTTTTACTTAGACATTGTTAAAGTTTTCAATGTTCATATCCGATGGAAATATGTAAAAAGTAGCCTCTTTGGTTGGGGTGCGACAGTAATAATAACGCTTATTTATTTTTTTGAATCTGATCTAAATCCTGACGCGGCCGATGTAGGATTTATAATTTTTATTTCAACTGTGACATTAAATTGCTTGCATTTCTTACGAATTGTATACTCACTCTGTCGTAGTTCGCACGTGAGCGCACATACGGCTAAAAACAAATGGCGTCGCTTGTTCATCGCCAGTTTGATATTTATATTAAGTGACGTCTTATTGTTGTCTTTTCATGTTATTTCGTTAATGGATGATTTTTCTCTGATTTTTCGGATGATATTCTAAATCCAATTTGTGAAAGAAAAGTCATACATAATCTACAGGTATTGATATACACCTTAAACCCATTCCTATTGGACGTCTATCTAGTTGTAGTAAAGAGAAATCGACAGTTGTGGTACAAATTTTATGGCAATAAATTTAATCAGCAAGAGACACGGATCGCGATATCAATATGCAAGAAAGAGTTACTCGTGACTCTGGTGATGTACAACCTGCATTATATCGGTCCGTTGATGTATAAAATATTGCATTGTAATTATGTTCGTATAAAATGTAATGGGTGTTATAATGTCTTTAACGAAGCCGAAAGGAACTTGTTGTCCCAGTCATTTTGATATTTATTTTTTCTGTACCATACTTGGGAACCCTTCAGTTACGGAGATATTGTGGGATCAAGTTCCAAAATCTTTGCTAGTTTTTAATGTTTTGTTTTGCAGACCCCAACATAATTAGGAAAAGGTTTGGCAGATGATAATGATATTGAGCCCTCTGTGTTAGCTCTGTAGCCCTCTGAGTTTTCAATCCAAATGAAAGTCGTTACTCAGCAATAATGTGTAAGTACTATATTATACGTATTTTTACTTAGTTTGATATAAAGAATGCTGTAGGACTTCGTGAAGGGTTATTTAACATTTACACAACATCAGTGTAGTAGGTAGGTACTTGATAATATTGTTTGATGTTTTTTAAATATATTTTTGCTACATTGTTTCATATTATGATGTCAATTGTTTGAAGATGACTGAGGTAAATAAAATTAGTGTTTTTTTATGTTACCAGGGTTAGAATAAGTGTAGAAAATAATAAGAGTATTGTTAAGCTCTTATTTTTTTTTTAAAATTATTTGCAAGCCAGTCTATGGCCAGACATGTAAATCAAAAGCATATTTTAAAGACTTTGTATTGTATCTTGTGTGAGCAGTGCAAATACTTTTATTAAATGTGTTTACTTCTGAACGTTTTTATTTAAAATGAAGCCGGGCCTCAGTTGATGGCAAACAACCTTTTTTAATGAAAGTTAGTGATTTATAACTTTTAATAGCTTGGGTTACAGTTCTGATGACATTTATTAACATAAAATCACGCTTGAAAAGTGGTATCGTTTTACCCAGTACTAACTGGTTTGTGGAGGTCAGGTAGGCAGTCGCTCTATGTAAAATACTGGTATTCAGCTGCATCCGGTTAGACTGGAAGTCAACTCCAACATAGTTGGGAAAAGGCTAGGCAGATGATGATGAGCATCACGCCTGTAATCCAAGAACGGTTAGACAAAGGTGTACCTAATAATAAAACTGGCATTTTGCCAGTTGTATTTGGAGTCCCATGTAATAGGGGACACTCCTAGTGCCAACAACCAGGCACAAATTAAGACTCCGTGGCTGCTACTGAGAAATTCTGGATGGAAAAAATCAATTACACTTTGCCCGACTTGGGAATCGAATCCAGGACCCTATGCTCAGCTTGCGACGACTACATCTACGAGGTGACCCTCTGATCTCGAATGGAAAATTATTGGTAAAATAGCTGCAAAACTCATGTAGCTGTTAACTGATTGAACGAAACAACGTCAGGTGACCAAATAATTACACCTTTTTTTTCGTATTTATAAATTGTATGGTTTACATAATTCAAAGTATTTTATTAGCCATGCGGTAGCCGTGTGGTATCCGGCAGAGTAGAATAGAACCAACCCATTGCACTCACGGGTGTCGTATAAGGCGACTAATGTCTGAGGCAGAACACCTTACGCCTCCGTAAAGCAGAGAATGGGCAGCAGCGTTTTCTGTTAGTCTTTCATCACTGCGATCTCCAATCCGCCTGCCAAGCGTGGAGATTACGGCAAATTCCTCCCATCATGTGAGAGGCTTATGTCCAGCAGTGGACGTTATGGGCTGATGTAGTAGTAGTTGTAGTAAAGTATTTTATTCATCCATCTATTTTAAACACTACATGCAACAAGACATAATTATAGCAAAGTAAAGGAAGTTGATATTTAGTTGATCTTACCTCGAGATTCTTGAACGATGTTTGTCGAGGCTCTTGTCTAACAGGGCATAGATAACGACAAAATCGCAGACTTTTGATCGCTAATTACGTTATTAAAAATTCGGTGCAATAACAATGCTTGCGAGAAACCCATCTTCGATGTAGAGACTTGCCTTTCCCGCAAGCATCGTTATTGCAACCGAATTTTTTCGTAAGTAATTAGCGATCGAAAGTTTGCGGTCAATGGCTGTAGCGAAATGATAGCCAAGTTTATATATTTTGTTATTTTATTACACTTATTGAATTGTTTTTAAGATTAAGAGAATAAATAAAGAATTAAGACATATCGGTATACCGAAATAGTCTACCTAAGTAATCAGTAATCATGTCTAATTCTATTTATGTAGACACACGTATTTTTTTCCTTGTTCCGTTAACGGTAAGAGGAAAACCTCAAGTTAAAGCTTTTCTATATCTATACTAATATTATAAAGAGGTAACATTTGTTTGTAAGTTTGTATGTTTGTAAGTTTGTATGTAGGGGGTAATCTCCAGAAGTAATGAACCGATTTTAAAAATTGTATCACTGGTAGAAAGCTACATTATTCGTGAGTGCTATAGGCTATATTTTATCCCCGTACTCCCACGGGAACGGTAACTACGCGGGTGAAACCGCGGGACGTCCGCTAGTCTGTAATAAATTTATTTATTACAGACATGTCATGACATTAAAATCACAATTAGTTATAATTAGCTCATGCCAGCGGCTTCGCCCGCGTCGAATTCAATAAACTAACTATAATTATAACTTTCTGTGTGCAAAATTTCATCAAAATGCGTTCAGTAGTTTTTGAGTGAAAGAGTAACAAACATACAAAACTTTCGCATTTATAATACCAGCATCTGCCAGCGGCTTCGCCCGCATGAATTTTGATAATTGTCCCATGGGATCTTACTACCGGGATAAAAGTTATCCTTTGTGTAAATCCAGGTTATAAACTGTCTGTAGAAAATTTCTTACAAATCCCTTCAGTAGTTTTTGCGTGAAAGAGTAACAAACTTCCATACGTACAAACTTTCGCGTTTATAATATATTTATTTATTTCCTAACATGTAAGACACTGGTTATTAGACATGCATTAAAAGTTCATGACACAGTATTATGACATGCACCCTGTAAGGGCACTGAAATTATTTTATATATCAAATTACATAATATAATATTGATTTTAATTATTACAATATACTGCATTAAAATTGTTTACATTGCAAATATTTTATTAAATTATTTACATTACAAATCTTACATCAATTATTCAAAACATAAATCAACCACTTATTTATTATTTCAAAATTAATCATTATTTTCATTTCGTTCATTTTTGTCATAGGTTTAAGTAATGTAGCATCTATTATTATTTACATTTACGTCAAGTGAATATTATTACAGGATCGATCGATTCACAACTTGTCCGTTTTAAATTCCTCAATGGTATAGAGCCTTTCTTGATTAACAAAGATTTGAACAGTTTAGAGAAAATGTAATCATTTGGTAGGGATTTTAATTTCTCAGGTAGCTTATTAAATAAATTAGCTAGTCTTGAGTATGGGCTCTTCCCGATAACTTTTAAGTTTGTGATGGGTAGTATTAATCTATTCTTGTTCCGTCGGTGTAAGTAAGGATTAGTGTGATAATATCTAGATAATGGGAGTAAAAGACCCTTACGCTCAGGGTATGTATCATACCCTAAGCGCCGTTGAGTGGAATAAGAATTTTCCACAACTGGTTGAGTCAACTGACCGGATAACTAAACGAGACTTCGAAGGCAGAGGTCAAGCTCAATAACATATTGTCTGATACAGAAATTCTTATTAATCTACGTATATATTGGAGCTCGCAAAATAAAAGCTAAGGCAGATAAATGGAAAAACGAAATTGTTTTCTTTTACGAATCAGGACACAGAATACAATTACTGAGATATGTGGGTTTTCTGTCAGATATTTGTCACTATGAGAGGCTTAACTTGGTAAGTAATAAAATCCGTAGGTATTATTCCAGACTTTTTTTTAGACTCTGTATCAGGGCAATGGAGAGGGCTATGCTCGGAGTTTTCTTGCACGATCGAATCAGAAGTGAAGACATCAGCAAGAAAACCAAGGTTACCGACCGACGTAGCCCGAAGAATTGCCAAACTTAAGTGGCAGTGGGCAGGGCACATTGCTCGCAGAACGGATGGCCGATGGGGCCGAAAAGTTCTGGAATGGCGACTGCGAAACGGAAGACGTTGCGTTGGAAGGCGTCCCACTAGGTGGACAGATGACCTTGTGAAGGTTGCGGGAATCCGCTGGATGCGAGTCGAACGGGGCCGGTCAATATGGCGACACTTGGGAGAGGCCTATGTCCAGCAGTGGACGTCTTTCGGCTGAAATTATGATTCCAGAAAAAGAGCTTTGTCGCGCATGCGATTATGCCGTCCTAGTTGTTTTCACAATTTTTAACAAATATCGAATGTACATCAACTAAATCTAAAATCTTAACATAGCTAGTATGTACAGTGCCCTAGCTGCGTCAGAAAGTGGCGCAGCCAGAACACTGTTTGCTATTTTTCGATGCCTACAATCTAATCTGTATTTAAATACTTCGTTGCGGACACACTCTGTCAAACATCATCAACGGAATTAGGGTTCCATACAACAAAAAAAAACGAAACCCTAATAGGATCACTTTGTTGTCTGTAAGTCCATCTGTCTGTCAGATCCTTTATCTCGGGAACGCGTAAAGGTATCCAGTTGAAATTAAAACCATGTATTCAAGTCTACAGTCTCTTGAAGCAGTGAAAAAAATCAAACTTCTAAGTTAACGTGAAAAAAAAGAAAACATCATGAAACTTAGCAAGAAGTCTTACAGCACGTGTAAACTAATAAATCTGAAAACCGTAAATAATAAAATGTATTATTATTATAAGCCTTTATTGTCCCACTGCAAGGCAAAGGTCTCCCTTCCCTCCTTCCACATTTCACGATCTAGTGCGATTGTTGGCCAATCCTTTGCGAAAGAGTCTAGCTCATCCCACCATCTTCTTTTGGGCCTGCCGCGTTGCAAATGAATAAAATAATAAATACCTTCTAGTTTAAGCGGTATCCTCAATTCTTCTTTATGTTGTGGTTAGTGCCTAAGCTGGTGTCAGAGTTTTTATGCCGCCCACTAGGTCTCTGACTAGGCTTAACATGGCGTCGAGACATATCTCTCAGGCATGCTGGTTTCCTTCACCGAAGCAAGTGATAAATGATAAATGATAAATGATGTTTATTTTGCAAGTAGGTTTTTACAAACACTTTTACACGTCATTTTTTAAAACTAGATGGGGCCGGTGTTTCGTACCTGACTACTCTGAGAAGAAACAGCCGAAACAAACTCAGAGGTCATAGTCTCTTTTAAAGTCCAGACAATCTTGCTCAATTTACATGAGGACTATGCAGATTAGTGTCTGAGATGGTCTTTTGAAGAAAGAACCATACAGATTTGAGTGGACCTGTCCAGTCAGTGCAAGCATTTGTCAGTTAACGTGTAGCTCGACTTATAACTCAAGGAGCTCAACGAAACGACGAACAATACCAAAGAAAGGACATTTGGGAAGATCGCTTATAGTACTCAAACTGCCAGACAGTTGTGGGAAAAAAACAAACAAAAAATAAAAATGTGAACCACATGGTCCCCACATTCAATACCACATTTAATACAATAATCAAAATCAAAATAATAACAAATTCTTTTCAAATAAATGTAAGTAAAAAAAAAAACGATTCAGAGACAAGTGATAACTATACAATACGCACATGAATCTGAAAAATCAGATGTGCGTGTCTTGGGTTCGAATTCAAGACCAATGACTTGGCAGGCCAACGGTCACACCACTAGGCTATCACTGCTTCGTATCCTCAATGCGCGAGTCAAACTCACACTTGGCCAGTTTTTTATTAAAGAGAACATTTATTCTAATTTCATAAACGCCAGCCGTGTGGTATCTGGCAGAGGAGAATAGAACCAACCCATTACCTACACTCACGGGTGTCGTATCAGGCGACTAATGTCTGAGGCAGAACACCTTGCGCGTCCGAAGACCTGAGAATGGGCAGAACCGTTTTCTGTTAGTCTTTCATCATGGGAGAGGCGTATGTCCAGCAGTGGACGTCATGGGCTGTTGTTGTTGTTACCTGCTGCTACGGAACCCTTCATGTGCGAATCCGGCTCGCACTTGGCCGGTTTTTTTATGACGTCACTATTTGCACTACCCAGTATACAACGTGTTAGTCGGGGCCACTATCACTGGGCCACCACAGCTCAATA
This sequence comes from Xestia xanthographa, assembly GCA_905147715.2. Lineage (NCBI taxonomy): Eukaryota > Metazoa > Arthropoda > Insecta > Lepidoptera > Noctuidae > Xestia > Xestia xanthographa. Next base: position 21,108,896 of record LR990666.1, on the reverse strand, counting down.
GTTATTTATAAGTTACAAAACATAACATCACGCATGCAACCCCCGAAGGCTAAGGCAGAAGTGTACCTACCTACAGCCATTATATCACCAGCTATGTTAAAGTCCCTTGTCAAAGGGAGCGAAGCTATTGCCATCAGCCGGGCACAAATCTATAAATATGCACAATGACTCAATAGCCGTTAATGATAAACTTCAGATGGTAAAACCCAATATTACTTGTCCCGACCTGGAATCGAACCCAGGACTTCATAGTCAACAGTCACGCTTGCAACCACTAGACCAACGAGGAGTATAATAAAATATGAATTACTAATGTAATCTGGGAAAACATGTTATTTGTTTAATATTCGATCAACTTGTTTCCCAACCTTATATTAGTGATCATCCGTGTTAGAAACACATGCCTACGATGCAAATCCGGTTGACTAACAAAGATACAACAAAAATTGTCCTTCATTAGTTTAGTTGCGTTTGGTTTCCACTATTGTAACATCGTCGTCCGGTTTCGGAAAATATCATTATTACAAATTATGGCAACGTTCAGTAGTTCACAAACAGAACCAAGATACTATAATCATTTAACGTGTGCTGGAACTGACTATAAGCTGCTAGAAGAAACTAGGAATTGGATATCTTGGATGTCTTACGCTCCACAATTATACGAAGATCTAGAGTTTTCAACATACTACATCATGTTCGGACTGACCCTAGCTACGCTTGTCTATGGACTGATATCGTGGTACGTGCTTAAAAACTTTCGTAATTACAAAAATTTCGTGTGCCTCAACGCAATTTTAGCTAACTGCTTCGTCTCTTCGATGGTGCAGATCGCAAATATCGAGACTAAAACTTTTTTAGAATTTTCATTTGAAAATGTTAATAATAGCAGTCTCGTACGTGTTGGTAATTGTTGGGTTAATGTAATTAATTTTGAATATGATTGCTCATCTCCATCTCCAAAAGTCAATAGATGTTGGTTTTCCATTATTACTATTATATTTGTTCATGTACTTAGCATCGGCCAAACACCATTGGTTAATAGTCATATGTCACATGTTTTACTTAGACATTGTTATAGTTTTCAATGTGCATATCCGATGGAAATATGTAAAAAGTGGCCTCTTTGGTTGGGGTGCGTCTGTAATAATAGCGCTTATTCATTTTTTTGTTACTTCTGGTTTTCTTTTTAAATCTGATGTAGATCCCGGCGATGTGGTATTTTTTATTTTTATTATAACTGTGACATTAAATTGCTTGCTTTTCTTACGAATTGTATACTCACTCTATCGTAGTTCGAACGCCAGCGCACCTACGGCTATGAACAAATGGCGTTACTTGTACATCGCCACTTTGATATTTATATTGAGTGACGTCTTATTGTTGTCTTTTCATGTTACTTCGTTAATGGATGATGAAAACAAAAGAGAACGTTTGTTAAAAGACGTCTACTTTACACCCTTTTCTCCTCCAAGACTGTATTCTAGTAACAAAGTCATATTGGTTCTACAGATATTAACATATAACTTAAGCCCGTTCCTATTAAACGTTTATCTAGTTGTAGTAAAGAGTAATCGCGAGTTGTGGTACGAATTTTATGTCAATAAATTTAATCGTCGGCGGTTACCAGCAAGGGACGCGGATCACAATATCAATATGCAAGAAAGAGTTACTCGTGACTCTGGTGATGTCCAACCTGCGGTATATCGGTCCATTGATGTTTAATATATTGCAGTGTAATTATGTTTCTATAATAATGTAATGGGTGTACAAATATCTTTAACGAAGCCGAAAGAAACTTGTTCTCCCCGTCATTTTGATGTTTTTTTTGTTCTGTACCATACGTGGAAACCCTCTAGTTACGGAGATATGGGGGCTCCAAGTTCCCAAATCTTCGTTAGTTTTTAATGTTATAATTTTACTTTTAATACCTCTATGACGCCTGTTTTATTCAATGCATCGATCAGTACAATGTTTTGAGTGCGTTATATTGAGCCCTACCCCCCTGTAGCCGCCAGAAATTTTCACTCCAAATCAAAGTTGTTACTCAGCAATAATTTGTACGTTCTACAAATATGTGCGTATTTTTACTATGTCTGATACTTAATACTTAATATACTTAATAATCTATACTTAATATTATAAAGAGGTAACATTTGTTTGTAAGTTTGTATGTAGGGGGTAATCTCCGGAAGTAATGAACCAATTTTAAACATTGTTTCACTGGTAGAAAGCTACATTATTCACTGGTAGAAAGCTACATTATTCGCGAGTGGTTTAGGCTATATTTTATTCCCGTACTCCCACGAGAACGGGGACTACGCGGGTGAAACCGCGGGACGCCAGCTAGTGTCTGATATACAGAATACTTGGTTGGCGGTTTCGTGAAGGGCCCGTTTACACCTTGTATTTAGTAAACATTAACACAAAACATCACGTAGTGGGTATGCACTATCGAGGACACTCCCGCCTGACTACCACTAAGCTAATTTTTGCTTGCACTCGCAACATAGAAACGCTCTCTAGCCCCGCCCCGTTGACTTTGTATAGAAATAATGAATGAAAAGATACCGAATCGGCCGAGCGCACTGACGACGCACGCCAATCGAGAGTTATTGTTATTTTGCGCGCCAAAGTTGACTCTTTCCTAATAGGCCCAAACTTTAAGGGGGCGTGGCTCGGTGCCTCCGCATGATTTAAGCGAAAAAAAATTAAACTGGTCAGGCGGAAAAGATCCCGATAGTACCTACCTACTTGATATTTTGTTTCATTTTTAAATTTTTTTTTGCAACAATGCATTTTAAAAGAATTTAAAACTGCTTTGTCAATAATTGTTTCGAGGTGATTGAGGTAAATTAATGGTGTTTTATTTCAATATTTTAGAATAAGAATAGAAAATAGTAGGAATATTGTTGTGCTCTTATTTTAGACTACACATTATTTTAAAGTAACTTGATTTCTAATATTTGCAAGCCAGTTTATGGCGAGACATGTAAATCAAAATCATATTTTAATATAAAGACTATTATTGTACCATGTGTCAATGCAAATAATTTTATTAAATAATTATGTTAACGTGTAAATGTTTTTCATTTGAAATGGAACTGGGCCTCAGTATTATGATAGTTAGCCAACCAACTTTAATGAGAGTTAACGATTTATAACTTTTAATAGCTTGATTTACAGTTCTGATGATAGTTATAACATAACAACACGCCTATAATCACGGAAGGGTTAGACAGAAGACTCAGTGTACCTTATAGTACAACTAGCATTTTGCCAGATATATTTGAAGTCGCTTGTATTAAGGGGCACGTCTATTGCCAACAATCGGGCACCAATTCAGACTCCATGGCTGCAAATAAGAAATTTCGGATGGAAAAACCCAATAACACTTTGCCCGACTTGGGAATCAAATCCAGGACCTTTTGCTCAGCTGGCGAGGACTAGACCTACGAGGTGACCCTCTGATCTCGAATGGGAAACGATTGGTAAATCTGCTGTATAAACTTATGTAGCTGTTATAAGATTGAACGAAACAACTTCAAATTGATTTGTTGTTTTTTAACCGACTTCAAAAAAGGCGGAGGTTATCTCTATCTGTTGTTTTGTATTTTTTATCTTTCTTCACTTTGTATATTTTGTTGTATGTATGTATTTAAGTATGTATTATTATATTTTATTCTGAAATGTTCGGTTAGTACTATTGCACCTACTGTTTTGTCTCTGCATCACCCTAAGGTAGACTGGTAGAAAATGCCCAAGGCATTAAGTCCGCCTTTGTACTATAAGTGCATAAAGTTTTAATAAATAAATAAATAAAACTTCAGGGGAACAAATAATCACACCTTTTTTATCCTATTTTATAATTTGTATGGTGTACAGTACCCGGCACGTAAGTTGGCAAGGTTTTGGCGGAGTGGGGGCAAGTTCGCGCACACACTTAGTGGAACAAACCACTGGTCACTTAAATTTTATTGATTGTCATTTTTGATTATTGCCATCATTTATTTTTAATCATGTAGTTAAACAAAGCAGAGGAATTCGTGACTTTTATTAGGTGTTATAAATAAAACATAATACTGATGCATTTTTTTTTATTATGTAAAAAAAAGTATTATTATTAAAAATTATAGGTTCTCGTCGTCACTATCGGTTACTAATACCGTTACACCTGGCAATACCTATATACAATAACTCGAAACAAAAACTTAATTTAAAACTAAAACTGAACTCGTAACAAAAACAAAGGGTAGAGTAGTGCTCGTGCACTAGCACCGCAAGTGTAATCGGGAGCGAACGGAATGTAGACGCGGTGCGGGAGGCAGGGGTCGACTGACGCGCCAATCGCGCGCTCGGATCGGCGCTACTTCATACCCCGCGTCCCGCTTGACCGCCAAAGAGACCTAAAAAACGACTTCTGCGCATCTAACGACTCTTGCCAAGTTACGTGCCGGGTACTGTACATAAGTTAAAGTATTTTATTAATCTATCTTAACACTACATGGAACACGACATAATTATGGAAAAGTAAAGGAAGTTGATCTAACCTCGAGAGCCGTGAAAGATGATCGTCGAGGTTCTTGTCTATCAGGTCAATGGCTATAGCGAAATTCAAATTCAATTCAAATTCAAATTCAAACAGTTTATTGTGGATCATAGGTTCATAAGATGTTGTGTTAAATACAGGTGTCTGCTATGTCCCGCCATTGAGGCATACAAAATTCATGTCACAAGACTAAAAATTAATTAAATTAAAATTAAACTTAGATTATATAACAATAAAATTAAAATACAATACATTCCATTTGTCATACAAATACATTATGGTCAAATTATCAAAATTATAAAATACTTATGTCAGATTAACAAATTATTCATTCAATGGATTTGCTTCAATGTATTGTCATCTAGAAATTCTTTTATAGAGTAATAACATTTACTTATCAATAATTCGTGTAGTTTGAAGGTATTTATATCGCTCATAGTTCTGAGAAATGGTGGAAGATTATTAAAGATACGTGGGCCCATACAAAAGATGCTTTGGTGCAAAAGCTTTGTTTTACTGGATAAGATGCGCAGCTTGTCTTTGTGTCTGGCCCTAGTGCAAAATTCAAACAAATTTGGATTTGATTTTATGAACATTACGGTTTCATAGATGTACACACAAGGTAGAGTTAATATTTTTAAATTTGTGAAATATGGTCTGCATGAATCCACTTGGTGTATACTGCACATCGATCTGATGCACCGTTTTTGAGCTCTAAAAGCACGCTCTTTTTCTACAGAGTTGCCCCAGAATATGATGCCGTAGCGTATGATTGAAGCAACATATCCATGATAGGCAGTTAGAAGTGCAGACTGACTGACGGTGTTCCTTAGTCTGTAAAGAGCATAAGAGCTCTGACTAAGTCTTTTGCAGACTTGCTCAATATGTGACCTCCAGTTTACTTTGCTATCAATATAGAGACCTAGAAATTTGGTTACATCGATTTCTTCTATGCTGGTTTGAGGAAATGATAGCCGAGTTCATAATATTTTGTTATATTATTATTACATTGTCACACACACAGTCTTTAATATTAAGAGAATAAGAAATAGTCATATTATGTAGACTGTGTGTGTGGTAACATTTTTTTTAGTCCCGTTAAAGCTTGTTTCTATAAATAATTAATTTAATACAGACATGCATACATTAAAATCACATTAAGTTATAACTAGCTCATGCACCGCGGCTTCGCCCGCGTCGGATTAGATAATTGTCTCATGGGATCATACTGCTGGGATAAAAATTATCCTGTGTGTTAGTCCAGGTTATATACTAGCTGTGTGCTTAATTTAATCAAAATTAGTTCTGTAGTTTTTGAGTGAAAGAGTAACAAACATTCATACATACAATCTTTCGCGTTTATAATATTAGTAGTGATTAGTGTGATAATAACTAGATAATGGGTGTAAAAAGACCCTTACGCTAAGGGTATTAATCTTACCCTAGCGCCGTTGAGTGAAAAAGCCGAAAGGAACTTGTTCTCCCCGTCTCTGTGACATTTTTTGTTCTAAACATTAACAGACCTGAAACAATCATATAAAAATGTAAATAGGCATGATGACTAATTTTGAAAAACTGTCGTATAATGTTCGGAAACGTAAATTATTTAAAATCAATTACATATTTTTGGCCACAGTTAAGGTTTAATAGTTAAAAAAGAACATTTTAGTTTTTCGATTTAATATTCCCACCAAAACGCTCGCCAGTGTCATTGCGTCGCTGGTGACGTCACACCTGACTAGTGCAATACGTCAACACAACAAAGCTAGAGGTTTCGTACTTCTATACATATAAATAATTTGCGAATTGCGATTATTAAAATGAATTCGAAAAATACAGTTGTTGTGCGGTCTTGCAGTGCGGGAACACATCAATACAAACCCCAAATAAGTTATTTATGTCCGTAGTCCCAACTCTGGAAAGATTGGATTTAATCCAATAACACTCGATAGATGTACAGGATGGCTCTTCGCTTCTGCGATGCATCAACATCAAAAAAGCTATGGCATGTTTACAGTCTCCTAGTGAAGCTACACAATCATGACATTCGACTGAATTTACTGTCTCTTGCTGTTCATCTGTTAATAAAGTTACTGCATACAACTTAGCATGGATTATTCCGATCTGTCACCCCGCTTTGTCCCCTTAGGGTGACAGATAGGAAAAAAAAGTTACATCTGTCCCCCTGTTATCACTGATAGGGGGACAGATGGAACCGTTAAGGAGTGAATAAAGTTCGAACTGTCCTCTCATTGCTAACAGGGGGACAGATCTAACTTTTTTTTCCTATCTGTCACCCTAAGGGGACAAAGCGGGGTGACAGATCGGAATAATCCTACCTACGTAGCTTACAGCGTCATCGCCATAGGGTGCCCTGGAAGACCTTTTAAATAAACAATGAAACGAAACAAATAAACTGCGCAACCATTTAACAAAAAAAATAATTCTTTAGATATCACACTCATAATGCATAATTATGTATAATATCATCATAATTCATATCACTTCATTTAGTATTAAGTAAATTTTCTTTTAAGTATATTGTATTCAAATTTTATTATTGAGATTTGAAAAATTATATATTGTTGTCTTACGGTGAATGCTGCGTATACCTATAATAGGCATACATACCAGCACTTTTATGTTATTTTCATTGTTTCACATTAATTCTTAGTATGTATTGCTGTTGGTGTACCAAATAAATAAATAAATAAATAAACATACGGTTCAATTTAAAAACAATATTACAAAAGTGCATTTCAAAGACATACTTTTATCATACTACGAAACCTATTTGGTTTTGGATTACCCATTACACCACATTTTGACTACCCATTACATACCGAGTTTCCTTCGTGCCTCAGAAAACACGTTAAGCAGTAGGTGCCGGCTGTCATTTGTAGATCTTTGACAGTGTAACTGGTAGTCCAGTGGCCCAAAAAGTCTGACAACCCCTTACCAAAGGGTATCGCTCCATGTAAAATACTGGTATTCAGCTACATTCCGTTAGACTGGAACCTTACCCTAACATACATAGTTGGGAAAAGGCTAGGCAGATGATGATGACATTATTTACAATTATTAAAGACGTGAAAAAATAAAAATAAAAAAATGTACATGTGTCAAAAGCTAAAAAGAAATAGAGGGAGTTAAAACTTCGTCCGCATCGCTGTCAACGAGAAAAATACTCATTGCTAATCGTCACATTTTTTTTAAACATGAATCAGAAAAATTATATACTTTTCTAATGACAAATCATTAGAAACACATTTTAGCAATTTTTTAGGGTTCCGTACCCAAAGGGTAAAAACGGAACCCTATTACTAAGACTTCGCTGTCTGTCCGTCTGTCTGTCCGTCTGTCCGTCTTTCCGTCTGTCCGTCTGTCTGTCACCAGGCTGTATCTCATGAACCGTGACAGCTAGACAGTTGAAATTTTCACAGATGATGTATTTCTGTTGCCGCTATAACAACAAATACTAAATATAGTCAATGGTACGGAACCCTTCGTGTGCGAGTCCGACTCGCCCTTGCCCGTTTTTTATTTATTATTCAGAACGCTCATTTTCATCATGCCCGACAACGTTGCACGTACGCAACGCACCGCACCGCCCGCGGCGCGGCGGCAGCGCGCCGCCGCCGCGCCGCGGGATGTCCGATGTCACAAATTTTCGGTTCTAGGACATGGCAATTTCTTCACAATTTTTTGTCCACCAATTTCAGAGCAGTGATAATTAAATAAATAATACAAAGTATTACACCTGCCTAGTTTCAAATCCGTTATACAGGGCGGTCCAAATAGTGACGTCATAAAATAAAACATTAATCACGCCCATGGAAACCGCTTTAAGTAAGTGCTATCTTTATTTTTACACTGCTATTCCACATTCTTTAACGTTAACTAGAACCATTATTTAATTTCATTAGCAACAATGGTAACAAAAAGCTGTGCAAAAATAAAAAGATCGTTTGTTCTTAAAGCGTTTTCCATACAATTTCGAAGAAACTGTATCTCGAAAACTATAAAGAAAAACCGGCCAATTGCGAGTCGGACTCGCGCACGAAGGGTTCTGTACCTTTATACATATATAACATTAGACGGCAAAAAAAAAAGGGCAAAAAAATCACGTTTGTTGTATGGGAACCCCCCATAAATATTAATTTTATTCTGTTTTTAGTGTTTGTTGTTATAGCGGCAACAGAATTACATCATCTGTGAAAATTTCAACTGTCTAGCAGTCACGGTTCATGAGATACAGCATGGTGACAGACAGACGGACAGACGGACAGACAGCGAAGTCTTAGTAATAGGGTTCCGTTTTTACCCTTTGGGTACGGAACCCTAAAAAACATTTATTTCAGGTTCTCCCATATGACAATTATACGAAACACGAGATCCTAAAAACACAATCACAAATCACAATTTAACATAAGAATTTAACAATAATAATAAAAACAAAATAATAATAAATACAATGTCAACAAATCAGAATTACAATGTCAAAGAAAACTCAAACTCAAACTCAAAGCATTTATTTCAATTAGACCATTACGGCACTTTTAAAAGTCAAAATTACAAAAAATAAAATCAAAGCTACAGTCCCAGTCACAAGGCATAATAACTTGAGAAAGTACTGTAGTTGCCCATTCCCTAGCGTAGATCTCTATGGAGAAGAATGGGCAAGAAACTCCATGGACACTCTTTTAAAATCAAAATATTGTTACAAAATCTTGGTTACATCATTAATTTTGAGATTATACATATATGTGAGAACGATGTAGAAAGACGTGCACACTAAGAGCATCCAGAGTGAAAGATTAGATTAAAAATGTATGAATAAAGTAATTAAAATGAACCTTGGCAGCTAAGAGATGACCAGTCCCAACTGACAGCGCCCGTTCACAGACATGACGCATGTACCGGCGCCATTCAACTCAACCATATTGAAGGGAACTAAATGACCCGACACACCCGCCACCATCAGCGAGACATTTAAGTGAGCATGACATTCTCTCAGTCACCAAGGCATATTCAAGTCAATGAAAGATAAATAAATGTAAATGGTGGCTGAACAGTACAAAGTACTCACACATGTGCTATGCAATTATATAATACTAAGAACTGGAATCTATACAATGCAAGTATATTTTTACTCAAAAAATCAAATCAAAGTCAATGTCACATAAAAAATAATGAGTCGGAAATTAAATTAATTAATATAATATATGCGCACGACTCCATAGACAATATCACTTTGCCCGACCTGGAATCGAACCCAGGACGTCATGCTCAACAGTCACGCTTGCAACCACTAGATCAACGAGGAATATAATTAAATATGAATTACTAATTATCTTGGAAAACATATTATTTGTTAAATATTTACCTGTTTATCATTCCCAAACTCATATTCATTATCATCCGTATTGCAAAAAGGCACGTAGCAAATTCGGGTGACTAACAAAGATAATACTGTACCTATCAAACAGGAAAATAAAGGTTCTTCATACAACACAATTGTAATTTTATTAATTTAGTTGCGTTTGGTTTGAATGCTTGTTACATCGTCCAGTTTCGGAAAACAAAATTTAATTAAAAATGAAGGATACGTTCTATAGATTTCGAACAGATCTAAAATACAAAAATCAATTTAGATGTGCTGTAACTGGGACAAAACAGTTTAGATCGCTAACCAAAACTCCGTATTGGATATCCGAGATGTCTTATACTTCAAAATTATACGAAGATATAGAGCTTTCAACGCACTACATCATGTTCGGACTGACCCTAGCTACGCTGATCTATGGACTGATATCCTGGTACGTGCTAAAAAACTTTCGTAGTTACAGAAATTTCGTGTGCCTCAACGCAATTTTAGCTAACTTCTTCGTCTCTTCGATGGTGCATATCAAATATTATTATACCTCGAAAGATAGTCATGATTATACATTAGATGATTACTCATTTGATGAAAATGAAAATGGAAGCACAGTCATAAGTATTAATGGATGTTGGTTTTTTATTATTACTATATATCTATTAATGTACTTAGCATCGGCCAAACACCACTGGTTAATAGTCATATGTCACATGTTTTACTTAGACATTGTTAAAGTTTTCAATGTGCATAACCGATGGACGTTTGTAAAAAGCGGCCTTTTTGGTTGGGGTGCGTCTGTAATAATAACACTTATTTATTTTTTTGTTACTTCTGGTTTTCTTTTTGAATCTAAGGTATATCCTGGCGATGTAGGATTTATTATTTTTATTTTAACTGTGACATTAAATTGCTTGCTTTACTTACGAATTGTATACTCACTCTTTCGTGGTTCGAACGTGAGCGCACATACGGCTCTGAACAAATGGCGTCGCTTGTACATCGCCAGTTTGGTATTTGTATTGAGTGACGTCTTATTGTTGTCTTTTCATGTTATTTCGTTAATTGATGACGACGGACCCAAAATGAATGTTTGCTTCGGAAGTATTTGTGGTACTGTGTCAAACCATATTGAATTTAAAAACAATGTCAGACATACTCTACAGGTATTAACATATAACTTAAACCCATTCCTATTGAACGTTTATCTAGTTGTAGTAAAGAGTAATCGAGAGTTGTGGTACGAATTTTATGTCAAAAAATTTAATCGTCGGCCGTTACCAGCAAGAGACACAGATCACGATATCAATATGCAAGAAAGAGTTACTCGTGACTCTGGTGATGTCCAACCTGCGGCCATAGATGTATAAAATGGGATCCTGCCGTTTTGCCGAAAACATTTTGACAAAATTTCATTACCCAAACAAATTTTAGCAACCTTTTTTTATACCATTGCAATATTTCGAATGATTTTAGTACGCATAATATATTTTTATTTGGTCAAATTTTTACTTGACAAAATATTACCAAGTAAAATGTCATTATGGCATTTTGGTCTTAATCAAATGATTTATTACAGCAAACAATCTTCAGACAATAAACGTTTGGTGAAATGATTTGTTAAGACAAAAAATATTAAAGCAAAATTAAGATTTTTTGATAATTTATATTTAAAAAAAGCAAATTTATTTTAATATAATCATTTTTTTAATCCTAAATATTTATAAATTACAATTTTAATTTTCTTGCAAAGGACATTCTTTAAACAAAATTGGTAGGTTAGGTTAGGTTAAAACTGTGACCTCCTACGCCAGAAACGACTTGCATTAATAGAAAAAAGAGATTGTTTTTAGTAGGTCACCCGGAAGTCAACTATTTAAATTAGGTTAATTTCTTCTTTAAACAAAATGGGAAGGTTATGTTAGGTTAAAACTGTGACCTCCTACGCACGAGCCAAGCGAGCGAAGCGAGCGGTGCCGCGGTAGCGGCCGGCGAGTGCCAGAACGACTTGTATTAATAGAAAAAAGATATTGGTTTTAGTAGGTTACCCGGAACTGAACTATTTAGATTAGGATAATTACTTATTTTAAAAAAATGACGATACTAAATATTTGGCTTATTTGATTTTGCGTAAAAACTGTTATTCCAACTGAAATATTTGACTAAATAAAAAATGTTAAAAGTACTAGTTGGTAAACAAGTTATAGTTTAAACGTTCATTTCCCAAACATTAGGTTGGCGTTACAATTTTTTGTGAATAGATTTTTTGCTAAATAATAATTTGGCAAATGAAATTATGCGAAAATTTTTTTAGGAAGTGAAAATTTGTCAAATTCCTTTCGGTCAAACAAGGGAGACCCGTATAAAATATTACGTCATTGTGTGTTTATACACTGTGACTTTTTATTCGTCTTTTATAGGTGGTCCACTCAATGTATGTTACATAAATACCTTTATGTGCGATTTCTATTTTACAATTAATTTAGACAATAGGTACAAAGCAAAATAAATCGTACGTAAGAATTATGAAACACCCTGTTAATAATGTTTACGTGTCAAACAGGAGAACATATTATATAAACCTACCCAGTATAATACTCATTGAAAAAGACAACTCAAAAATCACGTTGCATAGAATAGAATGTAGTTTACTTTAAATACCTCTATAACCCCTGTTTTATATGTTTCCCGCAATAATTGGTATTTGATATTTTTATTTAAATATATTTTTGCTACAATGTTCCTTATTAATATACTAGCTTCTGCCCGCGACTTCGTACGCGGATCCTGTTGCTTATGCCAGCGACAACGGGGTCGTCAAAATCGAAGATCTGAAACGTTTGATGTCGAATTTTAAGAGCCCTGGGACGTGAATACAACGGGATGCGCGAGACGATTCGAGACGTTCCAGATCTTTCATTTTTGTAAGTCAACAGGAAATGCCCATCAGACTAAACATTTTTATAAGTCAACAGGAAATGCCCATCAGACCAAACAACACTTGCTTAGACGTCATTCCTATGTGTTATGGTGTAGCTGGGCTCTTGGAGTTCTACAACAGGTGTTCCAGATCTTCGAGGTGTTCCAGAAGTAGATTCACAAAAGTATCTGGGATTAGACATCGATAACAAATTCAGCTGGAGGAAACATATAGAGCATGTTTGTAATAAGTTAAGACAATTTTTAGCCAATATTACAATTCTGAAAAACCGCATTCCTTTCAAAGTAAAACTTATGTTATACAACTCATTAGCAGAATCATACATTCAATATGGACTCAGTAGTTACGGTCGAACATTCAAATCTTATCTCAGTAAAATATATAAACTCCAACTAAAAATACTAAAGAATATCGTATCTAAAAAAATTAAATACCAATTTCAAAACAATGAGCGTGGACTTTTTTATCACTGTAAAATATTACCTGTACATACACAATTTAAATATACATTGCTAAAAGAACAATATTTCAACGGTTACTTAGAGCAAAAAATTCAACATCCTGTATTCACGCGGGCCGTCGCACGTAACCAACTACGCACGGTTCCTGCAAATAACACCTACGGCGAGCGGACATCTTCTTACATAGTTCCTCGGTTAATTAACAACCTACCTTCCGATTTGCGCAGTAACATTACGCCAAGAAATATTAAATTTAAACTCAAGTCCCACTACCTACAACACATTGAATGTTCAACGTGAAATGCAGTTTACGTAGTAAGTAGTATATATACAGAGATGAAGTTACCAAATTTCGAATTAAGGGACATAATTATATTATTATATTGTATTTTATTGTTTACCTTGATTTTGTTTTTATTATGATGTAGAATTACATGTAGCATTAAGTACAAACCTTAGTGGTTTAAAAATGCTACTCTGCTAAAACAAATGTACTAATTTTTAAATGGTAAATAAATGAAAAAAAAAAAAAAAAAAAGATCTTCAAATTTATTCTCACAGCAGAAAATGCTCATCACGTAGAACAATTTTTGCTATGGTACGATTTTTGTATCTCTTATAGTTCAGCCGGTCTGTTGCGGTTCTGCATCAGGTGTTATAAAAGTCAACAGGAAATGCCCATCAGACCAAACAACACTTGCTAAGATGTCATTCCTATGTGTTATGGTGTAGCTGGGCTCTTGGAGTTCCACATCAGGTGTTCCAGATCTTCAAATTTATTCTCTCAGCAAAAAATGCCCATCACGTGGAACAATTTTTGCTATGGTACCATTTTTGTATCTCGTATAGTTCAGCTGGTCTGTTGTGGTTCTGCATCAGGTGTTCAATTTTCCAAGATAAATTATAGCCTATATCTTGCCCAGACTTAATACCTATACAACAACAAAAAAATCATTCAAATCCGTCCAGTAGTTCCGAAGATTAGCGTGTACAAACAAACAGACAAACAGACACACAGACAAACAGACAGAACTTTTTTTTTGGATTCGTGCTCTATTACTGTTTCTAAACCCCCCTCAATTATTTCTTTTTTAATATATTCAATGTACAGACACAGTTTTTTTACTGTTTTATTATATGTATATAGCTTCTGCCCGCGACTTCGTACGCGGATCCTGTTGCTTATGCCAGCGACAACGGGGTCGTCAAAATCGAAGATCTGAAACGTCTGATGTCGAATTTTAAGAGCCCGGGGACGGGAATACAACGGGATGCGCGAGACGATTCGAGACGTTCCAGATCTTTCATTTTTGTAAGTCAACAGGAAATGCCCATCAGACTAAACATTTTTATAAGTCAACAGGAAATGCCCATCAGACCAAACAACACTTGCTTAGACGTCATTCCTATGTGTTATGGTGTAGCTGGGGTCTTGGAGTTCCACAACAGGTGTTCCAGATCTTCGATTTTTATAAGTCAACAGAGAGTGCCCATCAGATTGAACAACTTTTGCTAAAACGTCATTCCTATATATATGTAAGTGTAGCTGGGCTCTTGGAGTTCCACATCAGGTGTTCCAGATCTTCAAATTTATTCTCTCAGCAGAAAATGCCCATCACGTGGAACAATTTTTGCTATGGTACCATTTTTGTATCTCTTATAGTTCAGCTGGTCTGTTGTGGTTCTGCATCAGGTGTTCAAGTTTCCAAGATAAATTATAGCCTATATCTTGCCCAGACTTAATACCTATAAAACAACAAAAAAATCATTCAAATCCGTCCAGCAGTTCCGAAGATTAGCGTGTACAAACAAACAGACAAACAGACAAACAGACAGACTTTTTTTTTTGGATTCGTGCTCTATTACTGTTTCTAAACCCCCCTCAATTATTTATTTTTTAATATATTCAATGTACAGACACAGTTTTTCTACTGTTTTATTATATGTATAGATATAGATATATAGATATTTGGACGCGTACCGCGAGGGTTGTTTCGATGAGGCACAAGAAAAGAGCACATGGAAGGAATTGGGGAAGGCCTTTTCCCAGCAGTGGGACAGTACAAGCTACAAAAAAAATCATCACGCTTGTTATCTCCTAAGGGTTAGACAGAAGTGTACCTAATAAAACAACTAGCATTTTGCCAGCTATATTTGGAGTCCCTTGTAATAGGAGACACGCCAATTGCCAACAACTGGGCACTAATTCAGACTCCGTGGGTGCAACTGAGAAATTCCTGGTGGAAAAACCCGAAAACATTTTGCCCGACTTTGGGTCAAATCCAGGACCTGATGCTCAGCTACCGACGACTCGACCTACGAGGTGACCCTGTGATCTCGAATGGAAAATGATTGGTAAGTCTTCAGTCTCAACATAGATAACGACAAAATCGCAAACTTTCGATCGCTAATTTAGGTTATAAAAAATTCGGTTGCAAAACGATGCTTGTGATCCATCTTGGATGTAAAGAATTACGTTTCCCGCAAGCATCGTTATTGCAATCGAATTTTTCGTAAGTAATTAGCGATCGAAAGTTTGCGATTTTGCCGTTATCTATGACGAGCCCGGTCAATAGCTGTAGTGAAATGATAGCCCAGTTCATATATTTTGTTATATTATTATACCATATTGACCTGTTTCTAATATTAAGTGAATAAAAATAAAGAGTTAAATCATATCGGTATACCGAAACTGTATGCACGTCGTGTATTAATACGTATTTTTTTTCCTATTCCCATTATCGCTAAGAGGAAAACCTCAAGTTACAGCTTGTTTCTGTAATTTATTTATTTATTATTGACATGACCCATGTACATTAAAAATAATCAAAATTAGTTTATAACTAGCCTATGCCCACGGCTTCGCCCGCGTCGGGGTCGATAATTGTCCCACGAGATCATATTGCTGAGATAAAAAGTATCGTATAAGTTAATCTAGTTATAAACTACCTGTGTGCTAAATTTTATCAAAATCCGTTTAGTAATTTTTGCGTGACAAGTAACTTACACGTTAAGCCGTTGGTCCCGGCTGTCATTTGTAGATCTTTGACAGTCGTTAGGTAGTCAGAGGCCCAAAAAGTCTGACAACCAGTCTTACCAAGGGGTATCGTATTACCCGGTACTAACTGGGTTGTGGAGGTCAGATAGGCAGTCGCTCCATGTAAAATACTGGTATTCAGCTGCATCCGGTAAAACTGGAAGCCGACCTCAACATAGTTGGGAAAAGGCTAGGCAGATGATGATGAAGTAACTTACACACAAAAAAAAAATCGCATTTATAATATTAGTGTGATAATACCTAGATAGTGGGTGTAAAAAGACCCTTAACAAAGTTAAAAGGAACTTGTTGTCCTCGTCTCTGGGACATTTTTTTGTTCTAAACATTAACAGACCTGAAACAATCATAAAAAAAATGTATATTCTATTATAGGACATGTCGATTTACTCACATTGTTTTTGTCCACCGATTTGAGAGCAGTGGTGATGAAATAAATTACATAAAAATATGCGCTTGCTTTATTTCAGATCCGTTATCAGGGCGGTCCAAATAATGACGTCATAAAAAAATACATTAATCACGCCCATGGAAATCGCTATTAGTAAGTGATATCTTTATTTTTACAAGGCATTTTCACATTCTATAACGTTCTAGTTAACGTTATAGAATGTGAAAATGCCTTGCAAGTAAGCATTTTTTAATCTCATTAGCATCCAGAGTAAAAAAAACCCCGTAAATATAAAGAACGTTTGTTATTAAAGCGGTTTCCATACAATTTTCAAGAAACTGTAACTCGAAAACTATAAAGAGTCGCAGAATATTAACATGACGTATTTTCGGATACCCCTGGGCTGGGCGTGAGGAATCGATTTTGTTTATGACATCTCTATTTGCACTACCTATTGTACAACGCGTTAGTCGGGGCCACTATTACTGGGCCACCACAGCTCAATAGTTATTTATAAATTACTAAACATAACATCACGCGTGCAACCGCCGTGGGGTAAGGCAGGTACCCCACCTAATAGTACACCCATATTTATCACCAATTATGTTTAAGTCTCATGTAAAACGGAGCGAGGCTAATGCCATCAACCGGTCACAAATCCGTAAATATGCACAAAGACTCCATTGCCGCTAATGAGAAATTCCTTATGGACAAAACCTATTAACGCTTTGCCCGACGTGGAATCGAACCCAGGTCATCATGTTCAGCAGTCATGCTTGTAACCACTAAACCAACGAGGAGTATAATTAAATATGAATTTTTAATTTAATCTGGGAAAAGATGTTATTTGTTTTATCTACACCCATGCTATAAATCCTCTATAAAATCATCTGAAACAGCTTATTGCCAACTTTAAAACAACCTGTGTCATAGTAACCATAATATCATCTCAAGTGTTATAATGTTGTACTAAATTTCATTGTACAACTCATTTCAAAAAACTTCCCATAAATTTACATAACTTCATACAACACTGCAACACCCTATGGTTTCTGAACCTTTTATGGAGGATTCATATCATGGATGTAGATTAAGTCTTGTATGCAACTGTACATAATTAGGTATTAAAACACTCATGTGATACTTTTATCAATCGGCTTCGCCTCGTGTGATAAGCCCACATTCGTGTTTTAATACCCCTTATTTAATTATACAACAGTTGCATAAATAACTATTATTTACCTGTTTATAATTCCCTACATTATATGATTCCAAACATGCACAATGCAAATTCGATTGAAAGATAATAAGCAGGAAAAATAAGGTTCGTAATTAAACAAAATTCTCTTTCATTATTTTAGTCGCATTTGGTTTCAACTATTGTAACATCGTCCAGTTTCGGAAAACATAATTTAATTAAAAATGACTTCACGATTTTATTTAACGTGTGCTGGAACTGACTTTAAGAGGATACGTAGAACTAACCATTGGATAATTCAACTGTCTTACACTCAACAATTATACGAAGATCTAGAGTTTTCAACACACTACATCATGTTCGGACTGACCCTAGCTACGCTGATCTATGGACTGATATCGTGGTACGTGTTAAAACAATTTCGCAATTACAGAAATTTCGTGTGCCTCAACGCAATTTCATCTAACTTCTTCATCTCTTTGATGGTGCAGATTTCATATTATTATCTCCCGGAAGAAACAAATTATCGTTTTTCTTTTGAAAATGGAAATGAAAGCATACTCATAAGAATAAAAGGATGTTGGTTGTCCATTATTACTAATTATCTATTGATCTACATAGCAACAGCCAAACACCACTGGTTAATAGTCATATGTCACATGTTTTACTTAGATATTGTTAAAGTTTTCAATGTGTATATCCGATGGAAAAATGTAAAAACCGGCCTCTTTGGTTGGGGTGCGCCTGTTATAATAATGCTTTTTCATTTTTTTGTTACTTCTGGATATTTTTTTGAAGTTGATGTATTCCACGTTGGCGATATTGGATTTTTAATTTTTATTTCAACTGTGACATTGAATTGCTTGCTTTACTTACGAATTGTATACTCACTCTGTCGTAGCTCGAACGCGAGCGCACATACGGCTATGAGCAAATGGCGTCGCTTGTACGTCGCCACTTTGTTATTTGTTTTAAGTGACGTCTTATTGTTGTCTTTTCATGTTATTTCGTTAATAGATGACGAAAGCAAAGCAAGTCATCTGGTTAAATCCGACGAATATTATTCCCACTTTGTTGCTACTACAGAACCAAAATACAAAGTTATACAGATATTAACATATAACTTGAACCCATTGTTATTAAACGTTTATCTAGTTGTTGTAAAGAGTAATCGAGAGTTGTGGTACAAATTTTATGTCAATAAATTTAATCATCGGCCGTTACCAGCAAGAAACACGGATCACGATATCAATATGCAAGAAAGAGTAACTCGTGACTCTGGTGATGTCCAACCTGCAGCCATTGTCGTATAGAATATACCATTGTATGTTCATGGCATAAAGTGTAATTTTGGGTGCAAACATATCCATAAAGAAGACAAAAGGAACTTGTTCTCCCCGTCATTTTTTTTTAGCACCATACGTGGCATCCCTTCAGTTACGGAGATATTGGGGGTCCTAGTTCCAAAATTTTCTATAGTTTTCAATCTTATAACTATACTTTAAATACCTCTATAACCCCTGTTTTATTAAATGCACCCATCAGTACAATGTTTTGAGTGCGTTATATATTGAGCCCTACGCCCCTGTAGTCGCCTTGTAGCCTTGTGATTTTTCACTCCAAATCAAAGTCGTTACCCAGCAAATTTGTACGTACTATATACGTATTTGTACTTTGCTGGGCAGCGTTCGGGAAGTTGCGCGGTATCTTCTCATCCAACCTACCGCAGTGTCTCAAGATGAAAGTATGACCAGTGTGTGTTGCCAGTGATTACATACGGGACCGAAACGTGGTCGCTCATAATGGGCCTCATCAGAAGGCTTAAAGTCACCCAAAGGGCAATGGAGAGGGCTATGCTTGGAGTTTCCTTGCGCGATCAAATCAGAAATGAAGACATCCGCAAGAGAACCAAGGTTACCGACGTAGCCCGAAGAATTGCCAAACTTAAGTGGCAGTGCGCAGGGCACATTGCTCGCAGAACGTAAGGCCGATGGGGCTGAAAAGTTCTGAAGTGGCGACCGCAAACCGGAAGACGTTGCGTTGGAAGGCCTCCCACTAGGTGGACCGATGACCTGGTAAAGGTTGCGGAAACCCGCTGGATGCGAGTCGCACGGGACCGTTCAATGTGGCGACACTTGGGGGAGGCCTATGTCCAGCAGTGGACGTCTTTCGGCTGAAATGATGACTTGGTTGATTTAACGTAAAACGTAATTTTTCACCCCAAAAATAAAGTCGTTTCCCAGCAATACTTTTTGCGTAAAGTTACTTAGTATGATGTACAGAATGCTTGGTTGACGGCTTCGCGAAAGGTCTGTTTACACCTTTTTTAATTGAACATTTACACAAAGCTCCCGTTGTTGGTAGATAAATTCTCCGAACTCACCTTATCTGTCGCTGCGGTAGAGCCATAAGCTCGTACGCTGCACTTTTGTCCTTATCAGCCAGACATGGCGTGATGTGAAGGCACCAGCGACCACCAGCTTAGTTTTAAGTTCTAAGTATGTATTAGACTAGATAGAATTAGCATGTCGTGATGTCTTCCCCGTCAGATATAGTCTGAATATCTGAAACTACAAAAAATAGTCCAAATAGTTGGATGCAGAATACCAAACACAAACAAATTACCTATATCACAAACTAGAGGTAATGACGAAACCAAGGAACGTATACAGGGAACATACATTATAATCATAGAACCAAATTGTGATGTTTCTATAGAAAGTATCCAGCTCCATGGACAGCGTTCTTTCTTCCTGCAAACCGAGTATAAGCCTGTTCCTGTGATAAACTTACCTGATTTACGAGAACTCACCTCTAACGTCGTAAAAATGGAACCTGTAAACCTGAAAGGAGTTAACCTGGATGATATAAATAAAATAAATAAAAATAAATATAGCCTTTATTCTACCACAAATTTAACAGTTATTTAACAAAACTCAAAAATAATCATAATAATTGATGAATATACTTAGGATAATGTTTGAATTTAAGTTTTAAATTAATATCATTATTGAATAAAAATAAAATTATAAATTACCATTTTCATGCATAAATTAGTATAATATAATTATTGATTATAAAATATAAATTATCATTTTCGTGCATTATTATAGAATTAATATAATTATTATTTATTTTTCTTTTATTTAATTTGTGGAAGTCGCTTCTTTGGCGTAGGCCTCCCCCAGCTTCCTCCAGTTGTCTCTGTCCCTAGCCAGTCTTCTCCAATCTGGTCCACATCTTTCCTTAAATATGTCCTCCCATCGTTTTTTCGGTCTACCTCTACTTCTTTGCCCTTCTCTTGGTACCCATTCTGTCAGTTTCTTGGTCCATCTGTCGTTGGTCATCCTGCACACATGGCCTGCCCATTTCCACTTTAAATTCCTTATTTTTTCAAGTATGTCAGTTACTTTGGTTTTCTTTCTTATCGTTTCGTTTTTTATTTTATCTGATAATTTTATTCCTAACATGCTTCTCTCCATTTTCCGTTGGTGTGTGGCTAATTTGTGTTCATCTATCTTCCTCAGCGACCATGTTTGGCAACCATATGTTAGGCATGGTAGGATTACTGTGTCATACAGTTTTCTTTTTATTTCAATATTTATATCCTTATTTTTCATAATTTCCTTCAAGCTCCAGTACTTTTTCCACGCAATTGCAATTCGTCTGTTTATTTCTTTTTCTGTAAGATCTTGGAATGAAATTGACTGACCTAGGTATATGTATTCCGTAACATACTCGATGCTTTCTCCGCTCACTCTGATGGTTTGAGCAGTACCATTAGTGATAATTTTTGTTTTTGAGGCGTTTAGCGATAAACCAACCTTGCTGCTCTCTCTCACTAAATCGTTTACCATGCTTTCTGGCTGAGTACTCTCTTCAGCAAATATGGCGATATCGTCCGCGAACCGTAGGTGACTTAAGTGTTCTCCGTCTATTTTGATGCCTTTTTTTTCCCAGTTGATATTTCTAAAAACCATCTCCAGAACTGCTGAGAATATTTTGGGTGAGAGGGGGTCGCCCTGTCTTACGCCTTTTTCTATTCGGAATTCCGGTCCGTCTCTTTCCAGACGTATTTTAGCCAAACTCTTAGAATATATGCTGTATAGGAGCTCAATGTACTCTATGTCCAAGCTTTGCTGTATTAGTGCTTTCCATATAGCAGTGTGTTCCAAGGAGTCGAAAGCTTTGGAGAAATCTATGAAGCATACGTACAGAGTCTTTCCATATTCTTTACTTTTCTCTATTAGTTGTGCCATGACGTGGATATGATCGATTGTAGAAAAATGTTTTCTGAATCCTGCTTGTTCGCGTGGTTGATTCTCGTCTAAGATTTTGGAGAGCCTGTTCAGAATGATTTTTGAGAATACTTTGTAGACATTGCTCATTAGGCTAATTGGCCTGTAATTGTTCAGGTTGTCTCTATCCCCTTTTTTGTGTAGTAGAGTCGTTGTAGCTCTGGACCATTGTTTAGGAGTCGTTCTTTTTTCCAGTATGTTGTTGAATATAGTTTGTAGCGGTCTTTGTAGAGGTTCAGATAAACATTTTAATAACTCGTTCGTAATATTGTCTTCTCCAGGTGATTTATCATTTTTTTGTGTTTTAATTGCAAAATCTATCTCTGAAAGTAGTATTGGAGGTACTTTTTCTACGGTTCTGGTTTTGTCCAAAATGCATTCATCAAAATTCGATGTTGTTTGTGCAGAGTAGAGTTCTTGATAAAATTTTGTTGCCTCCGTTATTATGTCTAATCGTTTCGTTAATCTATTTCCTGCTCTATCTGTTAAATGTGATGTCCATTTTGAAGAGGTACGGAGCTCTTTATAAGCTTTTTTCACTGCTCCCGTTTTACTTATATATTTTTCAAACGTACTCTTCCTGTGAACCTTATTTCTTTCTGATATCTCTCTGTTAATTGTCTTGCTTAATTTTGTAATCTTATGTTTTACTTCCTTGGTTCTCCTTTTCCTATATAATTGTTTTCTTTCTTCTAGTAATTTTTTTATATGGGTTTTCTTCTCGTCTCTATGTTTTTTTTTTGTTTCAGGTATTTGTACAAGTAGTTTAGTCATCTCCTCTTCGAAATTATTATATTGGATTTGTATGTCCGATGATTTTTTCACTGCAGCAGCAAAATTTTGTTCACATTGTTTTCCACTCTCTCTCGTTAGTATCGGTAGGTCTCTAGTATAGTTTGTGCTTGTTTTGATGTATTTCTTTTTCTTCTTCGTGTCTAAATAGATCTTGCATCTTATCATTTTGTGGTCAGTATTGAAATTCAGGTTTTGAATTATATTAAAGTTGTGTACATCAATGCTCTGGGTTGTTAGTATATAATCGATTTCATTGTGATATAAACCGTTTGGTGACTGCCAAGTCCATTTTTTGTTTTCTCTTATTTTAAACAAGCTATTAGCGAATATTAAGTTCTTTTCTAGAGCAAACTCTACCAGTCTTTGTCCATGTCTTGACCTTTTACCTTTCGAGTACTTGCCGAATGCCAACTCCTCCCCTTGTAATAATTTCCCAATCTGGGCATTGAAGTCGCCCATAACTATAAATCGTTTCGTGTTGGTTGCTTCTATGGCTGTTTCAAGTTTACTGTAAAATCTGTCCAACTCGTCGTCATTGCATTTTTCAGTCGGTGCATAGACTTGAATAAAACACAACACGTTTATATTGGGCAAGTTTAGTTCTAGAGTCGCTATTCTATCAGAGTAACTTTTGAAGGAAACGATGCTCTTTTTTAGGTACTTTTTGACCAAAAAACCTACTCCATGTTGACCATGCGTACTTTCTGTGTGATACAGGATGTATTTATGGTATTCTTTGATTTCTTCGCTTTTCCTTCTAGTTTCGCATAATCCAATAATGTCCCATGTTAATTTTTGTGTAGCATAATCTAATTCTTCCATTCTCGAGTCGGACAATAATGTTCTTACATTTAAAGTTGCAATGTGTAAATTTCGTGTCTGGTCTCTCTCTTTCTGGTTTGGGGGGCTGTAGTCTAAATCCTCAACCGAAGTTCCGGGGACTAGCCGGCCTAGAGGATGCTGTGAGAGGGGTGCTAATTGTTAATCCGAGTCGTCTTGCTCTCCTACTTTGGTAATACGGGGCGAAGAAGCCTTTTGCATATAGGTTGCGATATCATAGGTTTTTGTTTTCTTACGGCTTTGATAAAACGTGTTTCCTTGTTTTTCCTTTGCACATTGCTCGTCTACTTTTCCGGGTGATTCTGATAAATCTCTTTTCTGTGTCTTTTTCTGTATGATATACACCAACTAAATTACCTTCTGAAGAATAGTGAGAATAGTGAAATGAGTGAAAATCACGGTGATAGTGTCAGTGCCGCTCTTTACTCTCTGTACGCGATCGTCTTTTATTTGTTAGTAGCTGTAAGTATACGTATATTATAAGGAAAAATGTATGTAGGGCAGGATCGCCGTTCGAATGGTGTTAAAGACAATCCTACTCAACAGGAGGAAAATAGTGTCATTCAGAGACCTGTATCATTAGTGTCTTAACTCTATGATTCTCAATTTATGATTACTCATAGTAAATTTGTTATCAAATTTGCGAATAATATCTTCACGTTGCCTTATTTAATCGTTTACCTTATTAAATTTTGTCATTTTATAGTTTATTATTTTGTGAAGCTCTTGGACAATCTCTGTTTTTCCGATAATTTCGGTCCAAGGAGGAGCCGTTCCTTCCGAGGTTGCGGGACTATTCAAAAGAGATACCGTGGCCCCGGAACACAAAGGGCGATGAAGGAACATGGATGGGTTTTAGTCAGTAAAAGTCTGCCACTCCTTCCTGCTCCGCCCAAAGCTGGAGGAGTCATTTGATGATTTCCCATCCGAAAAAAAAAGGGGAGCCCCTTGGACCGAAACTAACCCCCCCTCTGTTTTTATAATATAACTATATTATACCTAGTTTTTATTTGACATTTACACAAAACTCCCGTTGTTTCAATCAATCAATCATTTATTTTGTGAAACATAGGTATGGTTACAGATAGTATATCGTCTAAATTGTGTGCACTATGTTTTGCCAATTTATGGCGTACAAAATGGCGGACAAATTAACATAAAACATACATAAACAAGCAATTACAATTAAGGTGGCATATATGTCAATAGATTACATTAAGGAAAACAATAATTCAGTTTAAAATACATATGTCGATAAGGCAAACATGTCATTTCAGCTTTAGATAAATAATCACATTGCATAATTAGTCAATAAATAGATTCATAAGTGTTTAATTGGGAAGTTTGTAGTAACATTCTCCGAACTCACCTTATCTGTCGCTGTGTTATAGCCATAAGCCCGTATGCTACATTTTTGTCCTTATCAGCCAGACATGGCGCGATGTGCAGGCGCCAGCGATCATCAGTTTAGTTTAAATTACTAAGTATGTATTAGACTAGATAGAATAAGCAGTCTTACATCAAACGCTGTAGGCTCGGGTCGTTTCTAATATACTCTTAGTATAACAGGCCCTAACGTTTTATTTTCGCCGTCGCTCCGCTCCCGAAATCCAACTAGTACCTAATTGATATTCGTTTCTTTTTTTTTAATATTTTTTTTATAACGATCCATTTAGCGTTTTAACGCTAAGTGAACTTAGAACTGCGTTCCTTATTATTTGTTGATTGTCTGAAGATGACTGAGGTGTTTCGTTACAATATGTTAGAATAAGATTAGAAAATAATGATGATGAAGCCAAACAATTTTCAGTATTTTTTTTTATGAAAGTTATAACTTTAAATAGCTCGAGTTACAGTTCCAACGACAGTAATTAACATAACATACCATAACATCACGCTTGTAATCCCCGATGGGTCATCATCATCATCATCATATCAGCCGAAAGACGTCCACTGCTGGACAGAGGCCTCCTCCAAGGGGGGTTTTGCCATAATCGCCACGCTTGGCAGGCGGGTTGGCGATCGCAGTACGGTTGTTACCAAAGCACAAAGAACGCTGCTGCCCATTCTCTGGTAAGTCCCTTAGTCGCCTCTTACGACACCCACGGGAAGATATGGGATGGTGCTATTCTTTACGTCCGACACCATACAGATACCTCCGATGGGTACAGTAATTCAACGGGCGTTTTGCCAGTTATTTTTTTTTATTTTTTTATTACAATATGGGCCTGCTCTTGACCTCGATCACGCCTGATATTTGGAGTCCCATGTAATAGAGGACGCCTAGAGCCAACAACCAGGCACAAATTCAGACTCCATGGCTGCTACTGAGAAATTTCGTATGAAAAAACCCAATAACACGTTGCCCGACTTGGGAATTAAATCCAGGACCTTTTGCTCAGCTTGCAACTACAAGACCTACGAGGTGACCCTCTGATCTCGAATGGAAAATGATTGGGAAATCAAAACTCATGTAGCTATTATAAGATTGAACTAAACACCGTCTAATTTTCAGAAATGCTTGTCTCTGCATCAACCAAAGGTTGACTGGTATAAAATACCCATGGCAATAGGTCCACCTTTGTACTTTGTGCATGAAGTGTTAATTAAATAAATCTTTAGTAATATTTTAAATAGATAAAGTTTGTGAGGTTGTAGGGGGTAATCTCTTTAACTACTAATCCGATTTTGACAATAATTTTACCAATAGAAAGCCACGTTATTTGTGAGTGTCATTAGCTATACTTATTTTAAACATTCTCGTGGGATAATATCCGAAACAAACGCGAGGGAAGCCGCGGAAAAAAGCTAGTAAATAAATTAACATCAACGTTTTTTAACATCAATCAGAAAAAGTACTTTGAGCAATTTTTTATTCTTCAAACTCTCATTGTCATCGCGCCGTAATTCACTTGTATGGGGTTTCTTTCTAACCTAGGCCAGGCTTATCATAAAGCGGGATTATTGGAGTCTCGCAGTCACGCATCGTGGAATGCATTAGTTGAGCCCTGGTAACGGGACGTCCCACCTCACGAAGGATTGTTGGCAACGATATTTTTTGATGGAATGTGGAGCACCTTGCAGACCCAATGGGGGATGGTAGATATTACAAATATCTTTAAATTTTTGGTTTTAGGACATGTCGATTTCCTCACAATGTTTTGCCACCGATTAAATATATTATACCAGTTATGCGCCTGCCTAGTTTCGAAACCGATAAATAAGGTAGTCCAAATAGTGATGTCATATAAAATACATTAAGCGCTCATGGGAACCGCTTTAAAAGAGTAAACTAGAAGCATTAAAAAAAATCTGCTGTTTATTACATTTTGACGAGTTATGCGAACATATTGTAGGGAACAGGTTATTTTTTTCGCGATTCAGGGTTTGGTCCCAGAGTAAAAGTTGTTCATAATGATGAGTACAATGTCCCCTTAAGAGATGAGAAGGTAACCCTCTAGTTACGGAGATATTGGGAGTCCAAGTTTCAAAGTCTAATATAATATACCTAATACATACCTCTGTAACCCCTGTTCTATTTAATGCATCAATCAGTACAATGTTTTGAGTGCACTGAGCCCTACCATTACCATGGAGCCAAACAGCCGCTCGGGTCAGTCTTTAGGTCACCTAGCCGTGCTTGCCTAGGTTGGTCTGTGGATGGGTGACCACCCATTACATACCGAGTTTCCTCCGTGTCTCGGAAAGCACGTCAAGCAGTTGGTGTTGGCTGTCATTTGTAGATCTTTGACAGTCGTTAGTGGCCCAAAAAGTTCGACAACCAGTCTTACCAAGGGGCATTGTATTACCCAGTACTAATTAGGTTGTGGAGGTCAGATAATCAGTCGCTCCATGTAAAATACTGGTTTTTGACGCTCGTGTTTTGTGTGTTGTTGTGGAGTGGGCTCGCTGGCGGGATGTCGACTGGAGAGCGAACGGTGGTCGCCGGAAGAGCGAATGATAACGCCTATTCGATATTATTATGGTATTTCTATTATACGAATTTTCTTTTATTTATTTCTTGATGTTTCTTCTTACACTGCTGGGTTTGGAATGCCTGACCACAGAAAATGCCCCTTTTTTATAGGCAGCTCTGATTAATGACAGCCCTTCAGTTTTGCACACGGCACTAATGGCCCACTTTGCGACCAATCAGAGCGCAGGTGGCTTTTGTATGGGAAACTTAACATGCTGTTTTCTGTGATAAAACACCCCTTACGCTATTTCCTTATGTTTCTAAACTTAACACGGGTTTATCTTAATTAATAGTCTTAAAAATCTTTGTTTACACCTTAAAATATGCACGACCCTTTAACATAGAATCCAGATCTCTAGAAAAATAGCATTAGGAATGCACAACACTGCAACATAGAATTTACCTTCTTCTACACTCATACAATCAGTGACACAACATACACTTTTTTATACGTTCCGTTTTGTAAATTTTCTCGTTATTTTGCACTAGAGATGAAGCTATGATGTAAAAATAAAATTATTATTATGTAAAAAAACATTACATAAAATTGAATAAAACACGTAAAATACACTAAATGCATACTTCTACCGTCAACGGAACGTGAAATATCAACTTTGCCGTCTACCATGACAATTTAACCAACTTAAAAATGTGCAAATGTCGTGCTATTTTCCAATCTGTTTAAAACTTAAAAGAATTAAATCTCGTAAACCGTGGTCGTCCGCGTATTAAACATTTGTAATAAACTTTCTATTTATGTGTGCTATCTATAAAAAAATATGAACTTCGAAAGCGGTGTCCAGTACAGTAATGGAAATTGTATCCCAATATTCCGATTTAAAAGAGTGTCCATGGAGTTTCTTGCCCGTTCTTCTCCATAGAGATCTACGCTAGGGAATGGGCAACTACAGTACTTTCACAGTTTTTATGTCTTGTGACTGGGACTGTAGCTACATTTAATTTTCATCTTTGTGTTGAAACTCAAACTCAAACTCAAAGCATTTATTTCAATTAGACCATTACGGCACTTTTGAAAGTCAAAAATACAAAAAAGAAAATCAAAGCTACAGTCCCAGTCACAAGGCATAATAACTTGAGAAAGTACTGTAGTTGCCCATTCCCTAGCGTAGATCTCTATGGCGAAGAACGGGCAAGAAACTCCATGGACACTCTTTTAAAATCAAAATATTGTTACAAAATCTTGGTTACATCATTAATTTTGAGATTATACATATATGTGAGAACGATGTAGAAAGACGTGCACACTAAGAGCATCCAGAGTAAAAGATTAGATCAAAAATTTATGAATAAAGTAATTAAAATGAACCTTGGCAGCTAAGAGATGACCAGTCCCAACTGACAGCGCCCGTTCACAGACATGACGCATGTACCGGCGCCATTCAACTCAACCATATTGAAGGGAACTAAATGACCCGACACACCCGCCACCATCAGCGAGACATCTAAGTGAGCATGACATTCTCTCAGCTACCAAGGCATATTCAAGTCAATGAAAGATAAATAAATGTAAATGGTGGCTGAACAGTACAAAGTACTCACACATGTGCTATGCAATTATATAATACTAAGAACTGGAATCTATACAATGCAAGTATATTTTTACAATCTTCTGCAGCTTCCACAATACATTAACATGGGAATCAATTCTTCATCTTCTTCTTTACGTGTCGATGGACTCAAATAATGCCCGACCAGTACAAACAATTAGTTTGCCCCCCCACCTATGGTTGTGGAGCAGGACCAGCATTTAGCCAAGCATTTTTATCATCAATGTAATCCCCCAACTTATAATATGCTTGCCTACATAGTGTGCGTTTTATACAAGATTTAAATTTCGTCTCATTCAGTTGAAGAATGTGGGGAGGTATTTTATTGTAACATTTCAAACAGTACCCCATGAAAGATGAATCCACTTTAGCAAGCCTGAAACCTGGCTGAACTAGTTGGTCCCTATTTCTAGTGTTATAGTGGTGTCTCTCCCCTCTCTTACTGAATAAATGCCGATTTTTTCTAACGTACATGATGTTTTCATAGATGTATTGACAAGGTACTGTCATGATATTAATTTCCTTAAACAGTTCTCTTAGAGAATCGCGTCTACGTAATTCATAAATGGCTCTGATGGCTCTTTTCTGCAGAATAAATATAGACTCGATGTCTGCAGCCCGTCCCCATAGTAAAATACCGTATGACATAATACTATGAAAATAACTAAAATAGACCAGCCTCGCGGTATCAACATCAGTAAATTGACGGATTTTTCTAACAGCATATGCTGCTGAGCTTAGCCGTCCTGCAAGAGATGTTAGATGAGGACCCCATTGTAACCTTGAATCGAGCGTGATTCCCAAGAAAACCGTTTTATCGACAAATTCTAGTTTCTCTTGATTCAATATTATGTCACAATCACTACTTTTGACATTTAGTAGAGCAAATCTAATGCATTTAGTTTTTTTCCCATTTAGTACTAAATTATTAGCGGTAAACCAATTGTGGACCTGCAGTAGGGCGTTATTTACGTCATCAAGATTAGTGGCACGTCTGTTTATTTTAAATATTAAAGAAGTATCGTCAGCAAACAACACCATATGCGGATGGTTGTTAAATAGATGGGGTAGGTCATTAATATATACTAAAAAGAGGAAGGGACCCAATATCGAACCCTGTGGTACACCCATTTTTACTTTTAAACCCATTGAGTTGACTCCATTTATTTGTACCTGCTGCTGTCTATCATGCAAGTACGATTTTATTAAACTGAGCGCAAGTTTACCTAAACCGTAATGCTGAAGTTTCAAGATCAGGGTTTCGTGATTTACGCAATCAAATGCCTTCGAAAGGTCACAGAAGATTCCTATGGCATCTTGTGCCTCTTCCCACGCAGTAAATATGTGTTTTAATAAAGTGACACCGGCGTCAGTTGTACAACGTCCTTTGGTGAAACCATACTGTTGCTCGTGTAATATTTTATTAGTGTTAAAATGGTTAAGCATTTGATTGAGCATTATCTTTTCAAACACCTTGCTGAAAACCGGCAACACGGATACGGGTCTATAGTTATTGGTGTCTTTACTGTCCCCGGATTTAAAAAGCGGTATTACCTTACTGAATTTCATCAGATCCGGGAAGACCCCTTGATCCACGCACAAATTAAATATTGAGGCTAAATACGGCGCTACAGTCTCAATAATTGAGGTACAAGCTTTGATAGACATACCCCATAGATCTTCCGTTAATTTGACCTTGATTTGCTTAAAACCTTTTATGACTGTTAAGGGGTTTATATGTTGAAACTTAAATTCATTTGGACAGGCTGAAACGTTCGCTTTCAATAAATCAATAGAGAGCAAGGGAGAGGAATTTAAGGTTTCAGTAGTTTTATGTGGGACACTGGTAAAGAAATTTACAAATTCTTGAGCAACTTCATTGTTTGAGCTCACAAGGCCACGCGGTGTCTCTAGTGTGAAGTCATTACCTTGTTTTTTATTTCTATTTGTTTCACTATTGATAATTTTCCAAACCGTCTTTATTTTGTTGTCGGCTGATTTTATCTTGTTGCTAATGAATAAGGATTTGGCTACCTTGCAAGTGTTTTTAAAAATTTTCGAGTAAGTAGCAACATATTTATTAAGCTTCAGTGTTGATGTAAGGCTTAAGGCCGTACAGCTCAAACAATCGTTCCCTACTTTTCCGAATACCCTGTGTTGCCCAGTCACTGAAAGTAAACTTTGGGCCAATAGTTTTAGATTTCTTTTTTAAAGTATTATTAAATTCAGTGTGCACTACCGAAAATAATTCTTCATAAAATACATTTGCATTGTTTCTAATATGACCCGGTATACTTAACTTGCTAATTAAATTATTATTAAATTTGTCTAGATTGCTGGGTGTTATTAGTCTAGTTTGTATTTGAATTCTTTGTAATTGTCTATTGTACGCGAAAGTAACCGTCTGACCACTATGATCTGAAGGCAGGTAATTTACGATGGATTTATTAATGTAATCGCAGCAACAAAAAACATTATCGATACAAGTAGCAGTATTTGTCGTAATTCGAGTTGGTTCTGAAAACACATTTGACAAGTTAAATGATTTAAAGAGACTTAAGAATCTACTGCTATTCCATTGACTTGAGAAGTAGATGGACTGGAAATACCTACAAAAAAAAGGTGCCACAAAATTTCTCATAAAATGGCTGCCAATGATAGGGATGTACCAATTAGGGAATATAGTGTTACTATAACAAGTATCGATACTAATACTACATAATAGTTTTACGAGTCTTACTAGATATCACGTTTGAATCATATTTATAATTTACTAAGCACTTCGCCCGCGAAAATTGTGATAGCTCGGCTAATTTGCATGACATCAATATAATTTATATCCTATGTTACTCGGTAATGATGTAGCTTTCTAATGGTAAAATATTTTTTAACAGAAGTTCTTGAGTTAAATCGTAACAAACACACAAACAAAAAATCAAATCTTTCCTCTATATTATTATAGCATAGATTTTAGCAGTCTGTTGTAACAAAAATATGAGTAAGTTTAATGCTCTTCTGATATCTGACCGTTATTAAATGTAGTGTTTTTTCTGCACAGAATTTATAAACAATTTTAGTCACATCACTTTTGCGCTTTCGCTTATTTTTAACCGACTTCCAAAAAGGAGGAGGTTCTCAATTCGATCAGTATTTTTTTAATTTATTTTTTTATATCTGGTCTGTAGCTTCTAGTAGGTATGCGGACTAGGTTTGCCAGATACAGTAATTTCATTTCCTGGCCAATTCGAAGGATACTAATTTGGTGGGTACGAAAATTGTTATTGGTCTTTGTAAATTGCATTTCTTGTAATATTTTACAAACATACCAATACACATAAGTATGTCAAAAATCAACTTACCAGCTTTAATTGCTCATACTATGCAGATTATTTTTTAAATATGAAAACACAAACATTAATTGAGTATCGCACCTCGTTTTTAGTTATTCATTAAATAAAACTTCGGTAAAAATAAACATGTGTTTTATTTATTCAATAAACATTTGGTATGAAAACAACAAATTATTATGTATATCAAAATAAAACAAACTACCTATTCATTTCTAAACAATGTTAGTTTGTTCAAAAACTGCTTTCCGAGGCACGGAGGAAACTCGGTATGTAATGGGTGGTCACCCATCCACAGTCCAACCTAGGCAAACATCAGATTTTTTAACGTTGCTCGTCTCACAGAAAACAGATGACTCTTGATGTTGTTTTTTGATGGATGCCTGAAAAAAATAGGAATTTCGTTATGCAATATTTGTTTTGTATTGTGTAACGGGCTGGTGTCCGTAACTCCACGTCAAATTCGTCAGTCATAATGCGTACCTAATTTGCGTGCGAACAATAATAATCTTTTTTCGACCCGATTAGCACACGTATGTAGGTACTATACCGATATCGTACCAGCACAGCGAAGGAACTAGTATCGGAAAATATTACCGCAACGGTACCACACTATTCCACCATGACATATTATTGTAAACAAACGAATGAAATTATGAAACTAAAAAAAGGTCTGTTGGACGAAAATAAGCCCAAATATGAACACTACAGCCATAAATTCACGATCCCTTAGCATTTTTTTCATCAAAAGTGTATTACTATGTGTAATAATTCATGAAAACCGGCTACTAACCTGTGAAAAGACAATTTAGGTTGATTTTCCTTCTTTCTTGCACAACACATCATAACACAACACTCAGGCATGTTGAATAGCTGTTTTCCACCATATACGTGCAAATTTTATAGATAAACTCTTCGTAATTTTCTCACAAATCTTAATAATTGCAAAAGTAAACACTCATTTGACAGCAGAACTACCACAAAACTCGTCGCATAATATGGCGGATACGGCACTTACCTACAACTGTTACTACGTCACAACAAAATGATGTCATTATGAGCAACAGCTGAAATATTGTTGTCTCTTTTATCAAATACGATTACCACATTAAATAGAATGAAGCAAAACGATATTTCACATTCTGTTTCGTATTTCACTCACATTTGTCTATGCAAATGTAGGTATAGAATATCGGGGCCCCTCCATATTTCTTTCTATCTCTATGTGCTATTCACATTATTCTCTATGATATTGACATTAAAGTCACCACAGATAATTATTGGTTTATTACCAGTTACAAGTTTTGCCAAAGCATCTTCCATTACTGACTCAAAGATAGAATAGTTCAGGTAATTAGGGGGTCTGTAAACGCACACTATTACATGCTTATCTAGCTCAACACAAGACAATTCAATGCTATGTTCAACCGATAGATCGACTATATCATTACGAGACTTAGATTTAATACAATTTTTTACTAGGATTAATGAACCCCCACGCATCTTAGATTTTCGGTTAAAGCAACTGCTCACATTGTAATTCTCATAATTTATTTGCATTACTTCATAATCTTTCATCCAATGTTCAGTAAAACAGATAATATCAAACTTTGTTTTTTTCTAAAAATAGTTCTATTTCTAGTTCTTTGGAAGAAAGTCCCTGAATATTCTGGTGAAACAATTTTAAGGAATTCTGCTCAGCCCCTTTTTTACAGTTATTTGATTGAGAGCTAGAAGATACCTCGAAGTTGACGAGATTAACTAAATTGTCACTCGTATCTTCTATTGTCTTATTGACTAGTTTAAATCTAAGCTAATACTATTTGTATAATTACAATTAGTATAATTACTAATTTCCGTAGACCTATTTACAAAAAACTGCGACATACCACATATGTCTGAGTTTATATTAAAAGCTAATAGCCGAGCTATTTGACGTCTAAAACTAATAGGCAAGTACGCATGGTTCCTGGTTGACTTCAATTTCTGAACGAAACTGTTAGTGTCGACAATTCAAAAGTGCCTGAAACTGGCTTACTTGAAATAAATGCTTTGATTTTGATTTTGAATAGAACCCAGGACCGCATGGTCAGTAGTCGCACTTGCATCCACTAGACCAACGAAGAGTATAATAAAATTTGAATCTATACTATATCAGGCCTGTGTCACTCCGCGTGTAGGTATAAAAACATACCCACAGGCGGCGGCCATTGCGCAAGGGCCAATCTAGTAGGCTGCCGCAAGCGAAAGAAGACACGCCCGCGCGCTATTTGTTCGACCACGTTCAACTTTCTCGATAATTGCAAGATGGACACAAAACGAAAAAAAGCAAAAAGATGCTGTGCAGTATTTAATTGTTTAAATACGGATCGTGATCGAAATTTAACTTTTTTTGGTTGCCTAAAGACGCTGACAGGTAAAATCTACTTTGATTGGATTACATTATGTTCCTATTTGAAATGAAATTAATTCAAACTACAAACCCTTTCTCTCCTTGTTGAACAAAGTACTATTCCAATACCCTAAAAGTATTTAAAAGTACAATAAAAAGACATTTTAGTCGTTTCATTCGAGTTGCATTTCATTTGTCGTATTCATTTACGAACTTAGAATAAGAGCCCAACGCAAAATATTTACGGTGATACTATAGTGTGCTATAGGTGATACTTGGAATTCTTTTCAACTTAAAGGAAGTTTGCGAATCCACAATAGATAGCGTAAGTAGTTTCTCGAAGTAAGCAACCCTAGTCCGCGGCTCTTTCAATACGTGTAACCACTTATAACTTATTATGAACCATAGTCCAGTGAATTAAGGCCCATATTCCCTCAAAAAAAATTTGGTAGGTATGTAAATGAACACGTGCTCGACTGGAACGCGAGCTAAATTAAATCATATTGTTTATCAGATTAAGTACATATTTCTTTGAAAACCATTGCGAAGTAAAGCTTCTGTAATGCTAGTTACTAGTTATTATTCTGTGACTATATTTTATAATATTATAGCTGACGTCCCGCGGTTTCACCCGCGTAGTTCCCGTTCCCGTGGGAGTACGGGAATAAAATATAGCCTATAGCACTCACGAATAATGTAGCTTTCTACCCGTGAAACAATTTTTAAAATTGGTCCATTACTTCCGGAGATTACCCCCTACATACAAACTTACAAACATACAAACTTACAAACAAATGTTACCTCTTTATAATATTAGTAGTTAGTAGTATAGATAAAGCTGAAGAGTTTGTTTGTTTGTTTGTTTGAACGCGCTAATCTCTGGAACTACTGGTCCGATTTGAATGATTCTTTCAGTGTTGGGTAGTCCATTTATCGAGGAAGGCTATAGGCTATATAACATCACGCTGCCATCACCAAAAGGAGCATAAATGAAAAATATTGCAAAAACGGGGGAAAATGTATTCCTTTTGTGAGCTGTTTCTCTTTTATGTGACGCAGACGAAGTTGCGTGGGTCAGCTAGTTACTAATATAATCTGAGAAAGCATATTATTAGTTTAACATTCTACTAGCATGTTTCCCAACCATATATTAGTCATCACCCGTATTGGAAACTGGTACGACGCGGGTGCGACGCAAATCCGGTTGACTAACAAAGATACAACAAAATTGCCTTTCATTAGTTTAGTTGCGTTTGGATTGAACTATTGTAACATCGTCCAGTTTCGGAAAATATCATAATTAAAAATTATGGCAACATTCAATAGTTCACAAACAGGACCAAGATACTACAATCAATATAGGTGTGCTGCAAGTAACACGAAGACGCTATTCCAGACTATGATATGGATATCCATGATGTCTTACGCAACAGAATTATACGAAGATCTAGAGTTTTCAACATACTACATCATGTTCGGACTGACCCTAGCTACGCTGATCTATGGACTGATATCGTGGTACGTGTTTAAAAACTTTCGTAATTACAGAAATTTCGTGTGTCTCAACGCAATTTTGACTAACTTCTTCGTCTCTTCAATGGTGCAGATTACATATTATTATAAAATCTCGATAATAGACCATACCACAGACACATATGTAGTTGAAAATGAACCTGAAAATGGAAACAGATTCGTAAGAATAAATGGTTGTTGGTTTTCCATTGTTACTATATATCTATTAATATACTTAGCATCGGCCAAACACCACTGGTTAATTGTCATATGTCACATGTTTTACTTAGACATTGTTACAGTTTTCAATGTACATATCCGATGGAAATATGTAAAAAGCGGCCTATTTGGTTGGGTTGCGTCTGCAATAATAATGCTTATTCATTTTTTTGTTACTTCTGGTTATTTTTTTGAATCTGATGTAAATCCTGGCGATGTAGGATTTTTTATTTTTATTTCAACTGTGACATTAAATTGCTTGCTTTACCTACGAATTGTATGCTCACTGTATCGTAGTTCGAATGCGAGCGCACCTACGGCTATGAACAAATGGCGTCGCTGGTACATCGCCAGTTTGATATTTATTTTGAGTGACGTGTTATTGTTGTCTTTTCATGTTATTTCGTTAATTGATGTCGAAACGAAAAGCACTCTTGTCTATGAAAAATTTTATTCTTTTCTTTTTTCAGTTCAAGAAGAAAAAAATAACAAAGTAATACATGCTCTACAGGTTATAACATATAACTTAAACCCATTCCTATTGAACGTTTATCTAGTTGTAGTAAAGAGAAATCGAGAGTTGTGGTACAAATTTTATGTAAAAAACAATAATCGTCGGCCGTTACCAGCAAGCGAAACGGATCACGATATTAATATGCAAGAAAGTGTTACTCGTGACTCTGGTGATGTGCGACCTGCGATATATCGGTCCATTGATGTATAAAATATTGCATCGTAATTTATGTTTATTTAAAATGTAATATAATGTGTGTAAAAATGTCTTTAACGAAGCCGAAAGGAACTTGTTCTCCCCGTCATTTTGATATTTTTTTTTGTTCTGTACCATACTTGGGAACCCTTTAGTTTCAGACACAACTTTCTGTCGAAGACGGTTGTCTGATGATGGGCCACAAAGTAATTTTGCCGAGTAACCTGAGACATAGAATTATGTTAGAATTACATAAATCTCATTTAGGTATCGTCAAAACAAAAGCGTTAGCAAGAGCGCGGGTTTGGTTCCCAGGTATTGATCTTGCTTTGGAAAAAATGATAAGATGTATTATAGGTGCAATGTATGCACTCAACTACGCCCTTCCCCTCCTCGCGCTCCGCTGTCACCGTGGAAATACCCTCCAAGCCCTTTTGTTAGGATACATATAGATTTTCTGGGCCCTATTCACGGACAAACGTTTTTGGTTGTTGTAGACGCCCACTCTAAATGGGTAGAAGTTTATGACATGATAAACACATCAACCTCAGTAGCGGTGATTGATAAATTATACGATTTTATGTCTAGGTTTGGGATACCACAAAATGTAGTGAGTGACAGTGGCACCGCCTTCGTATCACAAGAGTTCAAAAATTTTTGCAACTCCAACGGCATATTACACGTGACGTCACCAAGCTATCATCCGGCTAGTAATGGTCAAGCCGAAAGTTACGTTAAAATTGTAAAAAAAGGCATTAAATCGTGTATTTTGTCAAACAGCAATGTACGAGAAAGGAGATTGAATTTATTAAAGTACCTTTTCGATTACAGAAACGGTCTAATTGCTCTAATTGGTCGGTAATGGTCTAATTGAAATAAATGCTTTGAATTCGATTCACAGTACTACGGGATTGTCACCAGCTCAGTTAGTTTTTGGCTAAAAACTTAGGTCACGCCTAGATCTACTTAATCCAAAATTAAATACCTCATTATCTTCATCGGGCGTACCTAATGTGGTCAAAAACAAACAGTGTTCTCAGATTGAGTCATACGGTGGTAAAAACAGAGAAACCTATTCTGTAGGTGATAAACGTCTTGTATAAGATCAATGTTATGAATTAAAACATTGTAATTTGGAAAAGAGGAACTATTGTAAAGCGAATAGGTAAAGACATTCACACACTTTTGGAGCTCAGAAAACATAAAAATCAATTAGTTTTATATAAAGGTATCCATGTAGACGAAGAAATATTCTGGGATTGCGACAGTGATGACCATGTTTCATTACAACAACTTAACAACAGGACATCACCGGAATCGATAAGACCCACTAGACCATACCAGACTAGACTAGACTAGACTATACCAGTGGTGGGGGAAGGAGATACAGTGACAGAATCCGAGCAAGCATTGACAACCACTCAGATGACTC
This sequence comes from Xestia xanthographa, assembly GCA_905147715.2. Taxonomy (NCBI): domain Eukaryota; kingdom Metazoa; phylum Arthropoda; class Insecta; order Lepidoptera; family Noctuidae; genus Xestia; species Xestia xanthographa. The sequence goes on along the minus strand of LR990666.1, from coordinate 21,069,839 downwards.
AGAATGTAAATAGCCTTCCGTAACCTTCGTCATGTTAAGTTGTTGAAACAGCCGAACAGTCCTCATCTCAGAACGAAGTCCCTGAGGAGTTTCATGAGGCTCTGTCGGAAAGCAACTCACCACAAATGAATGAACAGATACAGAGGTATAACCCTTTATCCCGGAAGTTGTTACGCAATATACCTAGAGTACATTATATGGAATAACTTTAAATAATTTGAGATAGTTACCTATAATAAGGAGGAGTTGTTGTATATGTGTGCGTGGCTGTGTCCACGTTTAGTATTAGTACTCGCCTCATCTACCAATAAATCAATGTGCATTCAGCAGGCGGTTGTTTCACTTGTCACCGATACTCTTATACTTAACAGCTGTTCCTAACCTTAGTGCCTCTATCAGGTCTCAACGAGTCTAGTTTTATTCGCAGCCTCCGGCACATTAACAATGCCGGCGTTTCACCCGTTGTACAGTGCTCAGTGTTACGGTAATGCAATAGAAAATTGTTTAAAAATAATAATACGTCAAGTTTCTCTCCGAAGGCTTTTTTAATTACTCTTTTTACCGCTCTAACTGCATTTTCTGCAGCACTATTTGATGCTGGGTGATACGGTGCAGAAAATAGATGGTCTACTCCATTTGAGATTAAAAATTGAGAAAACTCAATACTTGTGAAGGGCGGGCCGTTGTCAGATACTACCTGTTTTGGTAAACCAAAACGCGCAAAGACTTCACTTAACTTGATTATAGTGTGGGCCGCGGCCGTACTCTGTAACAGACTTACTTCTATCCACTTGGTCCTGGCATCAACCATTACTAAGAAAATTCTACCGGAGATAGGTTCTAAGAAATCAAGATGAACCCGGGCCCTTGTTGCGATGGGTTATTCACCAACTGGACACGAAAGACTGGACACGCGTGTGTCCAGTTGGTGAAACTCACAATCAGTATCACTTATTATTTCGTCATCTGGACACGCAAAAAAATTTACGCGTGTCCACATAGTGAAACTTAAATTAAATCACTTTTATGTTTTCGCCAACTGGACACACGTTCGCATTCTGAATTCATGAGAAAGTACAGTCACGCAGATTGATATTCTGTATCACTGTATGTTCGCCACGTTCCACTGTTGGAACGGGTCATTTTGACAATTTCTGAATAAAAATAATAATATCAGAAATGGTGAATATTTTACATTGACATACAAAATCACCTGTTCCCAACAGTGGAATCTGGCCGGACATGATTGTTGTTCGCGACGAACGTCACCTAATCAGCATATAGTGTTTTTGTTATAGTAAAACAGTGTAGTCAGTGTATGGGCAATATAGTGACAAATAATAATTGCCTTCAGTGATTAGAATAGTAAAAAAACAGTAATTTACATAAGCGCTAGACTCATATAAACTCGCAAGTGGAGTTTATAGTTTAATTTAGTATTTTAGTAAGATCCAGGTAGCCTATATAGGTTGCGACCTAGGCCTGGATATAGTCTTTTTTAATAACATAGCCCTTCAGGAAAACCACTTTGATGAGAGTATTACAATCTAGCGCAGCTATATTCGTCAGTAATAGGAAAATTTAGTCCACACATTAACAGTTAAAGGATCGTTACATGCTGAAAAATACAGACACGACAAAATAAGTAACAGTTTTCGATAGGCCATGTACTCGTCTAGTATATGGCAATTATATACTTACGTTACGTATAGTCACAGCAACAGTTTTCGTGTAATCAGCTTGGAAGATCCTTTAACCAGCCACTGTTGGAAAAGTTGTCTGGTTTTTTGGAAATAATTTCCTAATTACAATAAAGATTATTGTGATTTTAATGTTTGTACATAAATAACTTTATGTAGAAGCCGGAGTACCTTAGTAAACACAACATTTCTAAGAATTGTAGTACTACGGCAAATATATTATGAAGAAAAACAGTGAAAAATTAGTGCGCGAAAAGTCCTGAAGCTCCGAATCGCTTCCTGAATAGTTATGAAAGTTTATCAGTGTATTATTTCCCAGTAAACCCCCCTTCCCTCGTTAGGTTCTACGCCTGAGATTGCGTAGATTGGCTACAATTAAATAGGTGTAGGACGTCAGCGCCGTCTGAGAGCGAAGTATAGTGTATGCGTGCGCCCGGTGTAGAAAGGGTATAGGCAGACCGCTAGGTACACGTTATACATCCACGCCTTCAGCGGATCACGCCCGTTCGGCACAATTGTGATACAGAAAATAAATCTGCGTGACTGTACTTTCTCATGAATTCAGATAAAATGCGGACGTGTGTCCAGTTGGCGAAAACATAAAAGTGATTTAATTTAAGTTTCACTATGTGGACACGCGTAAAAATTTTGGCGTGTCCAGATGACGAAATAATAAGTGATACTAATTGTGAGTTTCACCAACTGGACACACGTGTGTTCAGTCTCTCGTGTCCAGTTGGTGAATAACCCGTTGCGGTGGCGCATCCGCCTCGGCTGTGCAAGTCGTACGTACGGCACATTGTCTCGATCGCTTCGTCGATGCCAGGCCACCACACATAACTACGAGCGAATGATTTGATCTTAACGATGCCCATATGCGCTTCGTGTAACTCTGATAATACCTTTGTTCTACAGGTTTCCAGCACTACTACTCTGTGCCCCCACATAACGCACCCAAATTCTTGATATCTCTTTTTTCCGATAGTAATATGGCTTCAGCGTAGTTATTATTTCATCAGACGGCCATTCGTCTCTAAGATAAGATAAAACCCGGCCCAGCATTGGATCACGGCTAGTCTGTTTCCTAATTTCCTGGTAATCCATTAGCATCGCATTACATGCCGAGCGCACCGGCAAACGCTATAAACCGTCAGCCCCATTATCTTTCGATCCTACAAACTCAATATCGTACGTAGGTATAAGCTGACAACTTAATGTCCCATCGTTGTAGTCGACTCGCTGCCATTGATGGTACTCGCTGTTTGGGTCCAAAAATGGTTACCAACGGTTTATGATCGGTTCTCAACGTAAACTGCCTACCGAAAAGATATTGATGTAATTTCTCTAAGCTAAATACAATCGCTAGCGCCTCCCGTTCAATTCGCGAATCATTTTTCTCAGCACAGGTGAGTGCGCGCGACACATAGATAACCGGTCGCTCGCGCGAGCCAGTGCCGCCCCCTGCGCCCGCGCTTTCCCCTTCACATAGCTGTGTTAGCACTCCTCCTAGACCCCGCGCGCTGGCGTCGCATGTCAAAACCAATGGCTTATCCACGTCGTAATGAGCCAGGACATCTACACCAATGATATATAAACTAATACTAATATATAATACGTCATTGATCTACACTCGTTAAAATGGATTTAACCTTCCTACACGCTAACTCGCATTCGTGATCCCATTTTCAAGTGTTACCCTTTTTAAGTAAATTATATAATGGCGCTAAAATGGTGCTTAAGTTACAAGCAAATTTGGCATAAAAGTTTATTGTTCCTAAAAACGATCTTAGCTCCGTGACATTACGAGGGGAAGGGATGCTTACTATTCCTTCTACCTTCTCTGGGTCTGCCTTGATTCCATCTGCGGAGATTATATACCCCAAATACTTGACTTCATTTGTCATATAGAAACACTTATTTTTCTTTAATTTAATCCCACTGCTATTTAATCTTTCGAGTAATCTCTCTAAGGTTTCCAAATGCTGGGGCATCGTTGTTGTTCCTATTATAATGTCATCCAGAAATACTTGCACATGTGAAATATCATTGAGGAGGTTCGACATTATCCTCTGGAAAATACCCGGACTCGATGATGATAGTCCATAATCTCTTGTACCGGAAAAGGCCCTTAAGAGTGTTAATTACTGTTAAATTATCAAGATCGTCTAACTGAATTTGATTGTACGCTTGGGACAGGTCAATTTTTGACAGTACCTTGGCGCCATTAAGTTTGACTAACAGATCGTCGATGCGGGGTAAAGGATATCTATTAATCAGCAAGACAGGATTTAACGTCACCTTATAGTTCACACAGATACGAAGTCCCCCGTCCACCTAATGCACCGGTACTAGTGGAGTAGCCCAGTCCGCGCTGTCAACGGGTTCTATGACGCCGGTGTGCAGCGTTGCATCCAGCTCTTCATCGACGCGATTCCGTAGCGCGTATGACACGGGCCGAGCGCGGCAAAACACCGGAGTCGCCCACTCGCGCAGCCGCAGCCACACCGCCCCTCCCTTGAACCATCCCAGTCCTTCCGTGAATAACTCTTTATACCTGGAAAGTAATGACATTAATTTTATATTATCATAGTTATTGTTTTCCGACTCGATCGTTTGTATAAACAACGTGGGTATTTTTATTTTTAATTTGAAAAGCCATTGCCTTCCCAACAAAGATGTTGTAGCACCTTCAGTAACAAAAAGTTCCAAAGATTTACATTCCCTACCGTAGCTTACAGACGGTTTAATAACTCCTAGGGGTCTATCTTTGGCACCATTATAAAACTTGAACGCCAAATTCGATTTCTCTAACGTTCTAATATTAAAATACTTACCATACATTTTTTTACTGATACAGGATACTAATGAGCCGGTATCTATTTTCATGGGAATACTAATTCCATCAATCTTAATTGTTAAATTTACCGGCTTATAGCCATTTAGACTGAGTTGATGCAGATCCTCCTCAATCTCCAACTCCTTCTCGGGGGACTCGTCGTCTCCAGACAGGTCTGTCCTGCTCCCCGTGTCGAGCTCCCGGTCCCCAGCCTGCACGTGCGCCAGCAGGCCGCCGCTGTCCGCTTGCCGCACTTGCACCCCGTCCGCTCGCGCCGGGCACACCTTACGTAGGTGACCTCGTTGTCTACATTTGCCGCAGATGTAACGATTGTATTGACAATCATCAACCCGATGATCGGAAGCTCCACAGGCGTTACAAGGATCCGCCTTGTTCCCGCCCCCGCCATCGCCGCTGCCAGCGTTTGGACCGCGTGTCCTTGGAGGGCGCGCGCCATCTCGGGCCCAAGCCCCACGCCCGCGCCGCGCGATCCCGGCATGAAGTACATCGCTGCCGCGTCTCGCTCCGCCACTTCCATCGTACATGCAATTTTTGCGGCTTTGGCATATAAAACATAATATCTGTCCTCCGAGAATACACGTTGCCTGATCGTCTCATTGCTGAGTCCATACACCAGCTGATCACGAAGATTTTCCTCCAACACCGTCTTAAACTCACAGTATCTCACTAATTTCTTTAATTCCGAAATATATTTAGGTGTGCTCTCGCCCACTTGTTGTTTCCTTTGTCTAAAGCGATATCGTTCCGCCATAAACGAAGATTTGGATTGTAAATGGTCTTCATCACTTGTGTAACTGTTGCATACGATTTTTCACTTAAAACCCAGTTAAATTACTTAACAATTCATAGGCTTCATCCCCCTTTGCCGCGATTAATGTGGGTAGCCATAGTTCTTATTTTATCTCGTTCACTTTAAAACAAATTTTCGCTCGTTCCACATACAATGTTCAGTTCCCGGAACGCACACTAAATTTCATTAACTGGGAAGTTAATGAAATTTAGTGTGGTAACGATAAGGATATCGTCATGTTGGCCAATAATTTAGAAAGTTCAATTCCGAAAGCTAATCCCATCCTCGTCGCTACTGAGGTATTTGTTGGAATGAGACACGTACAACCGGTTCAACCGTTTAATGTGGACTGCCCGTCTGACACAATTCGCACACATGCGTGTGCGCGCTCATTGATACACTAAAATAATATGATGTTAAGATTTATTTATGTCGAGTTTGGAAAATATTTTCTTACCAGCTAGTATGTAGGTGAAATCATGCAGACGTGGCACGGGGTATCGATCCGGTTTTGTGATCGCATTTAGGCGCCTGTAGTCACCACACGGTCGGATGTACCTGTTTTTTTTTCGCCACCACGTGCAGCGGGCTCTCCCACTTACTCTTGGATGGTCTGCAGATCCCCATTTCCTGGATTAACCTAAATTCCTCTTTGACCTTGTGATATCGGTCGGGAGGAAGCGGTCTGGCTCTCGCGTGTACGTGAGGTCCCGTAGTTTCGATGTAATGCATTACCTTGTAGTTATCGTCGTCAGTATTATCGTCCCTAAATGGAATGGGTTTGGTAATATCTGCATATTCCGATAACAGTTTGTGAAATAGGTGATTACTGTCTCTACGATGCTGACAGAAAGTTCCGCACACTTGACAATGTTACCGCAGGTCACCAAGCTATTTTTCCTATATTGATCACGGATCATAACCCAACTGTATTGAGTGTCGGCCCGACAAATACGTCACCCAAACCAAATTATTACATTAGGCGTACCAATCAGCAAGCTGTGTTAGATGACTTGAGGGAAGTAAACCTGTCTTATTTGTTTGATTTCAATGATGCTAATGAAGCCGCCGAATCTCTGATTCATAAAATTTCATCCTCAATTGAATCGCATACTAAAGAGGTTCTAATTCCGCACAGCAAAAGGATCATAAAACCCTGGGTTACGCCTGGACTTCTGAGATGTATAAAAAACAAAGACACAATGCACCTTAAAGCTCAAAAAGATCCCGATAATATGACACTTAGCACTACCTACAAACGGTATCGTAATTCTCTCAACAACTTGTTGAAAAAACTTAGAATCACTTATGATCGAAGCTTGCTTCAGGAGGCAAAAGGTAACTCCAAGGCAACTTGGGATGCTATCAAAAATATTACGGATACGAAGCAACATAAGACCGTACCAAACGAATTACTGAGTTTAAGTAGAGACCCTAAAGACTCAGTTGATATAGTTAATAAATACTTTACAAGCATAGGAAAAACACTAGCAGACCAAATCCCAATTTCCGGGACTCCTATGTCACAAAACGTGAACATTCCATGTTACTCAATGGGTATTTTTGAGTTATCTGAACAGGAGATAGAAAATGTTATACTAGGCCTAAAAAACAATTGTGCGGTCGGCTGGGATGGCATATCTGTATCCTTACTAAAATCGGCCCGTCACTTCTTAATACCAGGTATAAAACATATATTTAACCTTGCAATTGCTACCGGGACCTTTCCTAAAGTTTTTAAGAAGGCCATTGTTCACCCAATTTTTAAGAGTGGCGATAGAGATTGTGTCGCAAATTATAGACCAATCTCAGTACTCACTACCATTTCTAAGGTTTTTGAAAAACTCTTAAATAAACAATTAACCAATTATCTTACTAAATATAATATAATTTCTAAGAACCAATACGGGTTTATTAAGGGTAAGTCAACTGAAGACGCTGTAATAGATTTGTCAACAACCGTGATTCAGTCTTAAGATAATAAATTAAAAACTATTGCAGTATTTTTGGACCTGTCGAAAGCTTTCGACACGGTTTCAATTCCCATCCTTCTAAATAAGCTGGAAGCAGTAGGCGTTAGAGGCACGGTCCTTGAAATTTTTCGTAGTTACCTCACTGAACGTAGTCAGTATGTCAGGGTCGGACATTACACCAGCAATGAAGAATTTCTCACATATGGAGTCCCACAAGGCCGTGTGCTTGGTCCCACCTTATTCTTGGTGTACATCAACGACCTGTGTCAACTGGCAATTAACAACTGCAGAATTATTATACATATGCAGATGACACGGCGTTGATTGTGCATGCCAAGGACTGGCAGCTAGCCTATAACGAAACCGAAAAGGCACTGTCGTCCGTAATAACCTGGCTAAACGACAACTTGTTAACCCTTAACGCACTTAAAACAAAATTTTATTACCTTTTCTGGTTCTACTGCATCTCAACCATCGGACTCCCTAAAGATTATTGCTCACAGCTGTCGTCACCCCAGTTCCAACTGTAACTGCCCCCCTCTCATACGCACAACCGACATAAGGTATCTAGGAGTGGAAATTGACTCACATTTTAGCTGGGACAAGCATATAAGAAATATTGTTTCCCGCACAAGAAAACTTATCTACATTTTCAAAAATTAAGATCTTCTGCTGACCTAGAGACATTAAAATTAGTGTATTTTTCCCTGGCACAATCAATACTAATGTACTGTATACCAGCGTGGGGAGGCACGTTTATTACTAGTATGCTGCGGGTGGAGAGAGCGCAAAGAGCTGTCCTAAAAGTGCTTTTAAAGAAGCCTATAAGGTACCCGACCGTAACCTTGTACCAACAATGCTCTGTACTCACAGTAAGACAGCTCTATGTGCTTCAGACCGTCTTGCGAAAGCATGCTACAATTCCATATAAGCTAAACAACAAGCGCAGGAAGGACATAGTGTGCGAAATACAGACGCATAGAACTGCTCTCGCCAGTAGAAATTTTTATATAAACAGTTCTCGTCTCTACAACCGTATTAACAAAATAGAATACATACATAGGTTAACACAAAATAAATGTAAAAAGAACTTCAAATCCTCTTACTAAAGTTAAACTACCAGGAAACTGAAGATCTTCTCAAACCAATCGAATAAATATTCCTATTTGAGAAACGGACATACATACATCCACACATACACTCACACTTACACTCACTCATACACACACACATACAAAAACACTCAACACATACAACAAACACTCGACCTAAGTAATTTAATTTAATGGCTTAATTTTTAATTTTAGTTGATAGTATTAATTGTTTTTTCCTTTTCTTTATATATTTTTTTTTTGTTATTTTGTTTTTAAATTACTTTATTTCACGTTCGATTACCTTTTTTCTTTTTATGTAACATATTCTGGAAGGCGCTGGTGTCTGTGATACAATGATTTTAATCATTAGTACAGGCACCATCGATTCATTTTTGTCGGAAATGCTCTTTTTTTTTATACTGTTCTTGTGAAATTTTTAAATTTGATTTTCTGATAATAAAATTATTATTATTATTATTTCCTTTATTCATCTCATCTACTTACTTTACATATTTTTAAATGTATCTTAAAAACATTATATTAAAAAATACATTAAAAAATATAAAAAATAGTGGTCCGCCGGTGTCGGGAGCAGGGTCCAAGCCACCGGTGGTTAGGGCTGCAGAGACAGGAACCTCCTCACAATGCGAGCCGTATCGAGGAGTACTGCCTTCTGAATCAGGCCCTTGATCCAACCGCCTAAAGAGAGCTTCGATAGATGGTCATCGAAGCTCTTGGCTATAAGGCCATTGGCCGTCACGACAATCGGCACAATGATAACCGAGTTCATTTTCCACATGTCGCGAACCTCGTGTGCCAAGTCGAGATATTTTATTTGTTTCTCTTTCTCAGCTTTCACGAGGTTCTCGTCATGCGGAATAGTAACATCGATTATCATTACGCGGCGCGCTGATCGGTCTATCATCACTATGTCAGGTTTATTGGCGACAATAGTCCTGTCAGTAATGATAGACCGATCCCAGTACAGCGTGACATGGTCACTTTCGAGAACTGGGTCGGGCACATACTTGTAGTACGGTACCTCAGATTCCACAAGTTTATATTTCAAGGCAAGTTGCTGGTGTATAATCCTGGCTACTTGGTTGTGCCTGTGCAAGTACTCGCCGTTAGCCAGACGAGAACAACCAGAAATAATATGTCTGATGGACTCACCCGGAAGGTGGCATGCCCGACACATGTCAACCGTCCCGTCCTTCATAATATATTTCCGGTAGTTGTTCGTCAACATAACTTCGTCCATAATCGCACAGACAAAACCTTCAGTTTCTCCAAAGAGGTCGCCGAAACGTAACCAGGACACGGACGCTAGAAAATCTACGTCGGGCCCATGAAGAGCCCGATAGAAGCGCCCGTGAAGCTCTTTGCCTTGCCATACTTCCTTGCGGTCATCGGTGGTAAGTACCTCAGGTTTGTGCCAGTTCTCTTTAGCCATGGACAGCGGGGTGAGTCCCTTGTCCACTGCGACCACATCTCGGTGCATACCCACCTCGGCTTTAAAAAAATATTCTCTGAGACTGCACACCTCGCGGTTGTGGAGGGTCTTCGCGTTTAAAAAGCCTCGACCCCCGCACTTCCGCGGGATGTACAGTCTCATCACCGATGATCGTGGGTGATGCATCCGGCTTTCGGTCAGCAGTGTACGAACTCTTCTATCCAGGGCGTCGAGTTCGGTCTGAGTCCATTTGAGTATGCCGAAAGAGTACATTAAAACCGGCATGACCCAACCATTGAAGGCGCGCACCTTGTTCCCGCCTGAAAGAAGGCTATTTAATACCTTCCTCGGGCGACTGAAGAAGCGCTCCTTCAACGATTGCTTCATGTCAGTTATGTTAATGCCTAACGCTTCCGACATACCCAAATACTTATAGGTTTTGGATGAGGAAAGAGATCTAAGTTGTATGGAGTCCGAGAGCTGAAGTCCCTCGGATTCCATAATCTCCCCTCGCTTTACATACATGACTGCACATTTGTCCACACCAAATTCCATCCTGATGGCGTTACTAAAAGTTTCAGTTACCTTCAGTAGCTCCATCAGTCGCAATTTGTTGGAGGCAAAGAGTTTCTGATCATCCATGTAAAGCAGGTGAGATATAACCTGACCATCCTTCCTCAACCGGCAGCCTAGGCCTGAATTCTCAAGCAATGTGCTTAGAGGATTCAGGGCTAAACAGAACCAAAGTGGACTCAGACTGTCGCCCTGGAATATTCCCCGCTTAATCCATACAGGATCATCGCTCCCCTGGATCTGTCGACATCCTGGATATCGAAGGACCGTCCTCCATTGCCCCATACATGACTCAAGGAAGGTGCGTAGAGTTGTATCTATTTTGTACAACTCCAGCACCCTCATGAGCCACGTATGTGGCACCGAGTCGTAGGCCTTCTTATAATCTATCCAACATGTCGACAGATCTTTGCGGGATCGACGAACCTGTTGGCTAATGGCCATGTCGATGAGGAGTAGCTCCTTAGTACCGCGGGACCCATTCCTACATCCATTCTGAGAGGCTGACATGATGGAGTTTTTGTCAATGTGTGTATTAATTTTCACTCTCAGAATGGATGTAAGAAGCTTGTAGATCGTCGACAAACACGTGATCGGTCTATAATTTTTGGGTTCCGCGGGACTACCTGACTTATGGAGCAGGTGGGTAACGCCTGTTGTTAAGAACTGCGGTAGGGACCCGGATTCTAAGGATGACTGGAATTGCGATGCCAGGCAAGTGTGTGAACTACTAAACCATTTGAGCCAGAAGTTGTGCAGTCCGTCCGGTCCCGGTGATTTCCAATTCGGTAACGGACGAACTGCTCTGGCTATATCTAAAGGTGTTATAAAAATTGGCTCCATTTCTGGGATAGGTTCACACACTCGCTCGACATCACGCATCCAGTCAGCCTCAGTATGGCAAACGGGTACCGACCAGATGCTGCGCCAGAAAGAACTCGTGGCGGCATCATCCGGGCGGCACACGTCTGTCATATTTTGCTCGGGTCGCTCCCAAGCTCTGTATACCCACCTTTCATCGCTCTGGAACATGCGATTCTGTGAATACCGATCAACCCGCCGCTTATACCTCCGAATACGGTTCGCCCATGCATAAACTTTCTGCTTCAGGAAGTCGATGCGCTCTGTGACACGGGACATGTATTCTTGAGGACTGATTTCAGTCCCCGAGAATGCCCGCCTCACAAAGCGCATCACTCGTGGTCGTGTATTGCCCTCCCTGAAGCAGTATAGTTTGCCGATGAGTACCCTGGCCCCGTCGATACGGCGCTCGATCCTGCGCTGCCAGGCTGGTACGGCTGGTTTTGGTCGATTAGCTACGTCACAATTTGGAAACTTGACATTAGCTAAACGACATGCCGCAACAGCCCCACAGAACAGGATCGAGTGTGTATCCACGAGGTTCTCGCTACTCTCGAATATATTCTTGAGTTGCGAGTCCAAGGCACACACCAGCGCCCTATTTTTCTTATGCATGGGTAACCGTGGTAATCGGGGCCTAAGTTCGGTTGGGGTGTACCGATATTCATGAAGCGCATTCTCCAGAGCGCTCCTCAATCGGTCGTTGCACTGGCTACTTACCGTGGCAACCCCATCATCCTCCTCTACAACAACAGGGTTCAACCGCGGTGGTGTTGCGTCAATAGCTGACACTTGCACCGCGGTTTGTGTCGGAGTTAAGACGATAAGGTTGCTCAGTACTTCTGAGCGCAGCCTATCAAGCGCGGCGTCGTCCAACCTGTGACTGCGTTGGATGACCCGCACCTGATCCGACAGTCGTTGGGCCGAGACGTTGACGGTTGGCTCAAGACCCTGGAACAGAGACAGCATCCTAACACGGTACGCAGTGAGGTTAGTTCCCCCCTCTGTAGACCCGTAGTATGCGCGCATGACGTTCTCGTTCATGGATTGAGTCCATTTCATGCGCTGCACACAACCACCGGTAGCGGGGACCCGGTTCGGGGTCTGTTGACCCCTAAGTCCCAAGCTCTTCGGTGGCCGGCCTCTTCCCGCACGACGTACAGGTGGTGGCGACGTAGGCGGGGAGAAATATTCGTCGCTCGAGCTCGACGCAACTGCCGCAACCGGTGACACTGGTGATCCGGGGTCCGGCGGCGGCGAGGCGGAGCTGAGCGACGAGTCCGGGGTTGGTAGGTGTGCACGTCGTGCTGCTGCTCTCGTAATCATTTGTTAAAAAATCATCTCATTCTCATGTTTTTTCAAAGGTTTTTCATTTTCGTTTTTTTCCGTTTTGACAGATGTCATTGGTGATGATCGTGAAATATTCTCGTTTTCCGTTTTGGATTTCGTGCTGTTTTTTTTTTATTAACTTATATTTGTCTGGGTTAAAAAGACTATGAAAATAACTATTGTATATTATGTTTGTATCAAATCCAATATAAATAAATTAAATTATGAAGAATGATTTTCAACCGATGTTTGACGTTACGGTGTTGCCAGCATTATTATTATTATTTTTATTATTATTATTTATCTAACAATTGTTGTGCATTTAAATCTACTAACAACCCATAATGGCGCAAAAAATCCGCTCCTATGATAGGTTGTTTTACATCAGCAATTATAAAAGTCCATCTTAATGGTTATGTCGAGAATCAAACCTCGACATCTTCGGGTGCTGCAGGCAGCGCGCGCGAACCACTGAGCCAGTCGGTGCAGTGCGTGGAGCGGGCGCGCGGGGGACGCAGGCGACGGGTGCAGGGCGACGTGGTACGGCCGGCGTCACGCACTCGCGCCACATAGAACACTTCTCCCTGGGCCACCGCGTTGTATATATGTCGGTTTCAGTTAATAAATTCAGTTTGTACCAGCCAATTATACAGTCCACTTATTTCTCATTACCATCATCGAGACCTTCATACTGTACTCAACAGTTTTTGGTCATTAAAAAATAAAATAAAGAAAATAAAAGGCTAACCAGAGACGTGGATCGTCTGTCCAAAAATCTGGAATTTGCGCCTTTAGCTCTATCGGCGCTATATCCTCGCTCTCCCTTTTCACCGGCATCGCCTGTGTTTGTGGAGCCTGCATGTTTTAAATTTAGTTCGCACTGATACAGGACTCGTTACAAAGTCACCGAATTCGTACACTTTGCACTTTATTACGGCGTAATTAAATAGTACGCGTTCGGGGTCACCACTTTAGGGATTCTGCTGTCACTGTGTGATTATGGCAATCCCTATTTATATGAGCACTGCGCTAACTAGTATGAAAGCCTCTGGGTTTTATTTAAATAAACGAATGTCGGCTGCTAAATGAGTTTAATTACAAATTACCCCAAGGAGAACCTTCCAACCGGGCTAGTGCGCAGTAACTGGCCCGCCGTCCATACATCACGCTCACATATACATTTCTGCTTACCTTGCATTCAGTCGTGCACGCTTACATGTGACCCTACTCGTCGTATTACGTCTTACGCTACAGAATTATACTAAGATCTAGAGTTTTCAACGCACTACATCATGTTTGTGCTGACTCTAGCTACGCTGATCTATGGACTCATATCATGGTACGTGCTTAAAAACTTTCTAAATTACAGAAATTTCGTGTGCCTCAACGCAATTTTAACTAACTTTTTCGTCTCTTCAATGGTGCAGATTACATATTATTATGACATCTCGACAATAGACCGTCCATATTATGTAGATGAAAATGAACCTGAAAATGGAAGCACAGTTAGAAGAATAAATGGTTGTTGGTTTTCCATTGTTACTATATATCTGTTAATATACTTAGCATCTTCCAAACACCACTGGTTAATTGTCATATGTCACATGTTTTACTTAGACATTGTTAAAGTTTTCAATGTACATATCCGATGGAAATATGTAAAAAGCGGCCTTTTTGGTTGGGCTGCGTCTACTATAATAATGCTTATTCATTTTTTTGTTACTTCTGGTTTTTTTTTGGAATCTGATGTAAATCCTGGCGATGTTGGATTTTTTATTTTCATTTCAACTGTGACATTAAATTGCTTGCTTTTCTTACGAATTGTATACACACTCTGTCGTAGTTAAAACGTGAGCGCACATACGGCTATGAATAAATGGCGTCGCTTGTACATCGCCAGTTTGATATTTATTTTGAGTGACGTGTTATTGTTATCTTTTCATGTTATTTCGTTAATAGATGTAAAAACCAAAAAGACTATGGGCTGGGAAAAAAATTATTGTTATTTTTTTTCAATGAGGGATTTTCTTTTTAGCTCTTCCCTAGTCGCTGGATAGATGGCGCTAGGAGTTAGTATGATAATGCAAGAAACGGAACCTAAAAAAACTGATTTTAACAAAGCGCGAGAAATGTTGGTTATATTAGCAAATGAAAGTGTCAGTCAACGAGAGTATGTGACGTGACACAATGTTTTTAGTCAGTTTAACGCCATCTATAGAGTTCTTAGAAACTAAGTTTTTAAACGACATCTCATCAGCTATGAACTAAGTTAGAGATGTTAAACTAGTTTATGCCTTGCGCTTCACCGTGTTTTTAGTCGACATGTTTTTACGTGCACCCTTAATTTGTATAGAAATATTAGTTCCAACTAAATTTGACAGCTCTAAATTACGTCCGTCTCTTTCTAATTTTATTAGAGGGAAAAAGAAAGCAATAGCCTAAATTAAGTTTAGTTTGTGCACAACAGAATCGACACAATGTCTGTTTTAGTAGTCATATGAAATATTTCTTATTAAATTTTGAATCCGGATGAGTCTGTAACATACTCACTGTATGGGGTTCTTATATTTGGGACCTCCGGACATGGTCGGCCAGTGTTATTAGATTTTTCCATTAGGAATTTCTTACTCCGGAGCCCGGAGTCTGGATCTGAGCCCGATTGATGACAATAGGCTCGCTCCCTATTATTAGGAATTTAAACATAACACTTTTAACTAACCCTTCGAGAAAACACAGGCATGGTGTTGTTTTATTATACAACAATGGATGAACCCTAATTTGATTCACATGATTAGTAGTTTTGGCAATTGCTAACATACATCTAAAGCTTTGGTCTAGTGGTTGCCAAGGTTAGGCCAAAGAAACCAGAGACGTTCAAAAGTTCGTTGGTTGACCAAATTCCCAAAAGCGTGGAAAACACCTGGGTGAGAGACGCAATAGGGCCGGGAAATATGGCAGAAAGGGAGGCCTATACCCAGCAATGGGAGATTCCAAACTGATATGACTATATACAGGGTGTAAGAGATCTCATCACGAAGCTGTCAACCAAGCATTCTGTACATCAAACTAAGTAACTACGCAAAAATTATTGCTGGGAAACGACTTTTTTTTTTGGGGTGAAAAATCATGCTTTGTGGTAGAACTCAATGTAACGCACTCAAAACATTGTGCTTATGGATGGATTGAATAGTACGGGGGCCGTTAAGGTGTTTAAAGTAAAAATCTTACATTAAAAACTTGTATTAAAAATAAAATTTTGTGTTGACTGTACAGTATTGTAGACCACAAACATACCAAAAGTACTGACGTCAATAAAAGTAGGCATAGTGCGATAATAATAATGCATTAGGGAATATTTATTTGTCACGATGTGGTTGTAGGCATTATGCGAGCTAAATGTATGATGGTTTCAGTAGGTTAGGCATAGTCCTACTTATTACTTGAAAATACAAAATAAATGAATTAATTTTTGTTCCTTATCCTTTTCCCTTAGCGCTAATGGTACAAGGAAAAAAATACATGTTAATACGTCAATAATTAGTCAAGATGACTAATTTATTATGTAGACTGTTTCGGTATACCTATATAAGTCATAATTCTTAATTTACAGTCTATTCAGAGTGTAAAAGACCTCATCACTAAGCCGTCAACCAAGCATTCTGTACATCAAACTAAGTAACTTTACGCAAAAATTATTTTTGGGAAACTACTTTTTTTGGGGTGAAAAATATTATCATGTTTTGTAGTAGAACTCAATGTAACGCACTCAAAACATTGTGCTGATGAATGGATTGAATAGTACGGGGTTGTGGAGGTGTTTAAAGTAAAAATCTTACACAAAAAACTTGTTTTAAAAATAAAAGTTGTGAAAAAGTTGGAACTTTGACCCCTAATATTTATATATTTTTATTTATAACTAGAAAGTTTCCAGGTATGGTGTAGAACAAAAAAAATATCGCAATGACGAGGAGAACAAGTGCCTTGTGGCTTCGTTAAGAGGTGTTTTACACCCTTTATATGGATGTTTGTATTTACCTATGTTCCTCAGCAGCGCCTAAGCTATAAATTCGATTTTGATGAATAAAGTATCAATCGATTTGTTATTATGGTCCAGGTAACCTACGCTACATTATAACCGATGTCAACAATAGGAAGAATCGATTTAAACACTATTTTCAACCAACTTCCAAATAGTGGAGGTTCTCAATTCGACTGTATCTTTTTTTTTGTGTTTGTTACCTCAGAACTTTCGACTGGGTGAACCGATTTTGATGATTCTTCTTTTATTTGAAAGCTGGTGCTTTCCGTGTGGTCTCATTTAATCATCAATCATTTGTGAACATCTGATGCTGATCTTCGGAGATGAACTGAATGAATGATGAGATGAATGGAACTCTTCAAAAATAGACGGCAAATCTGCCGTGAATGTTGCAATCGCTTGGATGTTCATTGTTTATACAACATCATGACGTAATATCACGCCTGTATGCTCTAAGAGGGTAAACAGATGTGTACAATACACCCAGATTTCGATAGTTGGGTATGTTAAGTTGGCGCGATTGTGTGACTTCAAAAAACACGAAAAAGTGAAAAATAAATTTAGCTTCAGAAGTCGGTGACAAAAAAACGAAATAAATCAAACAAGGGTCACCGACTTCTGAAGCTAAAGTTATTTTTCACTTTTTCGTGTTTTTTGAAGTCGGTTTTATTTTTTGCAAAAATGTTTTAAGCTTTCACGTTTTAAAACTAAACTTATGTTGCCACATAAGGGATATCTTCCGTGATTGGTAATTGTTATGAGCTCCCGATATAACATCATTATTTAGAGTCGATTTACTCTGTAAACCCCAAATATAATAAGAGCATGATTTTTCTGTAGTAGAGTAGTAGTAGTTTTTTGTGTTTTCAGTCAAGTTTTTTAGTAGGTAGTTTACACTACATAACTTCTAAAAACCCACTATTGAAAATACAAAAAATCTTGTTTTTAGGGTTCCGTTTTTACCCTTTGGGTACGGAACCCTAAAAACAAGATTTTTTTTTATTATTAAGACTTCGCTGTCTGTCCGTCTGTCCGTCTGTCTGTCTGTCTGTCTGTCACCAGGCTGTATCTCATGAACCGTGACAGCTAGGCAGTTGAAATTTTCACAGATGATGTATTTCTGTTGCCGCTATAACAACAAATACTAAAAACAGAATTAAATCAATATTTAAGGGGGGCTACCATACAACAAACGTGATTTTTTTGCAGTTTTGTCTAATGTTTTTAAATAATGGTACGGAACCCTTCGTGCGCGAGTCCGACTCGCACTTGGCCGGTTTTTTTGAATATTGATTGCTTTATAGAAAATGGTGCTTTTCATTCATGCCTCGTAAGGAACAGGCTTACGGGGTATCGGATTTGACTTTACAAGACACACCTCTGAGTTTGTTTCAGAAGTTACTTTTAAGAGTAGTAAAAAAAAAAAACCGGCCAAGAGCGTGTCGGGCCACGCTCAGTGTAGGGTTCCGTAGTTTCCCGTCCGTCACAATAAGTGTTCCCACTTATGAGTCTAAAGGTGGGTATCCATTATGTAAAAATGCTTGCATATACGAATATACTACAAACTTAGTCCAGAAATTATTTTGTACAACTTTTTGTCTTTTTTGTACAAAAACTGTTGTTTCCATCAAGTTCAAAATAATTTTCCTAGAAAGTCCTTATAAAGTTCTACTTTTCAGATTTTTTTCATATTTTCTAAACTTATGGTTCAAAAGTTAGAGGGGGGGGGACGCATTGTTTTTTACTTTTGGAGCGATTATTTCCGAAATTATTGACATTATCAAAAAATGATTTTAGGAAACCCCTATTCATTTTTAAATACCTTTCCAACAATATATCACACGTTAGGGTTGAAATTAAAAAAAAAATCACTTCCCACTTTACATATAGGGGGGCTACCCTAATAAAACAATTTTTTCCAATTTTTATTTTACCACTTTGTCGGCGTGATTAATATACATATTGGTACCAAATTTCAGCTTTCTAGTGCTAACGGTCACAGAGATTAAGCGAGGACGGACAGACGGACGGACAGACATGGCGAAACTATAAGGGTTCCTAGTTGACTACGTAACCCTAAAAACATAAAGTGACGTGTAAATGTGTTTTGGAAAACCCATTTGCAGAAATAAATATGATTTATTATGATCATTTATCGTATTTCCCAGTACCGACTGGGTTGTGGAGGTCAGACAAAGTAAGTCCCATGTAACAGCGGCAAGGAGGAGCTCGTGGCTAAGTAATAACAGCCTCTGGGGTCGATCTTTAGGTTAAGCCGTGCTTGCCTAGGTTGGTCTGTGGATGGGTGACCATCCATTATATACCGAGTTTCCTCCATGCCTTAGAAATGGTCGGGGGTCTTTCGGGAACAGGACCACGGTCCCGGATTCCCCCTAAATATTTTTGAGTGGTATTCTGGGACCACAAGAAAACAAACAAAGCACGAACCTGGCGCACATAAACTGTTCGGGGAATATTGTTCGGGGTATTCACAAACGTTTCAATTCGATTTCGATTCGACAAGTCGTTGGCATTACAAAAGCGATCGAGAAAGATATACGACTTTTCGAATCGAAATCGAATCGAAGCGTTTATGAATACGGCGGCTGATCTCGATATAGAAATAATGGAAAACGATTGACAAATCTGCTGTCAAAACTCATGTAGCTGACAAAAGATTGAACGAAACAACGACAGCCGATCAAACAATTTCATCAAGAACTGATTAAATTGAAAATGCTTCAGAAAGGAGGAAAAGCTTGTAAGTGATAATAAATCAATCACAGACTGACATCTGAAAGTGAAATCTTCAGAGGAGCTGTCAAAGATTCAACGTTATTTCGATTTCGTAATTTCGAGAGCAGCCGAAAAGTTGTGGAGTGGTGACCGCGAACCGGAAGACGATGCGTTCCAACGCATCTGGTCTTCCAAGACCTCCCACTAGGTGGACCGATGACCTGGTGAAGGTTGCGGGAATCCGTTGGATATGAGTCGCACGGGACCGGTCAATGTGGCGACACTTGGGGGAGGCCTATGTCCAGCTGTGGACGTATTCCGGCTGAAATGATGAGGAGCTCTCAGAAATGCTTTCAAAATCTTTTTTTTTCCTGTGGCAACACTACAGCTAACAGCTGATTTTAAATTGTCCTTAGATTTTTTAACTTTAATTATTAAATTTCTTTGTTTTTTAAGCATATTTCCAATTACTCATCAAGTAAAAAGCTCATTAATGTGTATTTTGTGTTAGTTTCACGTAACCAGTACAAATTAAGTGTTAAAATATAATGTGAATCAGTGACAGTTACCGGCTCAAGGAATTTTTGCATTGTCATCTTGATATCAGGTACAATACTTTAAATTCTACTGGCTAATATTGTTTACGTGCTTTATTTTTACCAGCAATTAATTAGTTCACCTTTTAATTCGGTTCCTTCCTATATTAATTACCTTTGGAACGTAAACATAACCTTGCTTGGTTTGGTGACAGGACTCGCAAGGCTGAATTTATTAATTTATTTTCCTTTCAAACTATCTTTATTATCTTAAACCTGCTGCCACAGTTACCTACTCTCTTCCAGTTTCATTTCTTATCCTTTTCCTAACACAATCATGACTATGACTCGTTCCGCCCACGCTCGCCAGGAAGAACTTAAACTGGCTCTGAGCGAATTAAAGGCGTCTAAGCAGTCCTGTGATCAACTAAGTAGGGAATTGGATGACAATGAAAGGGTTCTCTTTGAAGCCCATGAAATAAATAGAAATTTAAAAAAGGAAATGGGTCAGCTATACATTCAATACACTGACGCCATAGAAGACCGGGATAGGCTCCAAGTTATTGTGGACGGGTTCAGCCAGTGTAGCGCAGAGTACGAACAAACTCTTAATCATAAACGTCAATTAGAACAGCAGCTACATGAGGCTAGAAGTCAAATAACAGAACTTAAGACTACCAATTATAACATCACTGCCTCGCTGAATCAAAGTCTGTTCAGTGAATTGGTACCTATTGCCCCGTCTGTGGTTTCTGCCACCAAATCCTCCCTCGCTATAGATTTGACAGGTGAGGATAATTCCAATTTATGTAGTTCAGTGCGGGCAGTCACCAGTAAAAATAAAATTAAAAAATACATTAAAATCAATAAATATATAGTAAAAACACAAAAAATGGTTAAAAGGCAGAAATATTTCATTAAAAATGTGAAATTGAATAGAGAAAGACTAAATGTATTAAAACAATTAGATATATATTCATCTAATTTGGAGCAAAGCACTAGGAGGTACAAAATTGACACAGAACACCTGCAATCCAAACTTGATCACCTACAAGAGAAGCTAAGTTCAATGACTAGCAAATATAATACCTCTGAACATGTTATGAGGGAATATGTGTTGGCGATGAATGATTTGGTAAACTCACAAACCAACAACTGTGAGCACTGTCAAACAACTTCACATGTAAATACACCAGACCATTCATTGACAACATGTAATACCACCTTACCGCAGCCATGTGTTGATTTGCATACTCCTATGAATAGTTCCCATAAGCAATATAAACAAAGTGTAAATAATGAAATAGTAATCTTTTGTGATGAGATTGGAAAAGACCTAGGTAATTTGTTAACTGATGAATATCCAGGACACTCCGTAATAAACAATTGTATGCCAGGATGTTCTTTATATCATATTATGAAAGAAATTATTAAATGTAAGTTTAACCAGGACACCATATTATTAATTTTGATAGGTAATAGAGGAAAAGTGAACAAAGGAGAATTGCTCCAGTATTATAGAACTTTGTCAAACTTAAATTTAAGAAAAATTGTGTTGTTTACATTTCCTTATAGTAAAAGTTTGCCACAGGAAGAAAATGACTATAGATATAATATTAATATGACATTGCATAATTTGACATTCAATAATAATTCATTTCATTTACTTGACATCAACAATTATATTGGCAACAATTTTTATTTGACAAAACATAGATATCTTGTAGACAGGTGCTATCTGACAAACTATTGTAAAAGACAAGTAGCTGTGTCGCTATCTTATTATTTTTCTATTACAGCCAAGAACTTGGCTAATCAAGTTGCCTCTGTTGATCAATGCAATATTAGCCTAAATTACTCTACCAATAGTTTGTCAACAATGAATGAATCAGAGAATCATTTAAATTAGCAATTTCGACAACAGAGGCAACCTCTTGCAATATAAGGAAGCCAGATAGTAAATCAGGCGAATGTTTTGAGAATTTTAATAGTATCAACCTGGTTCATCAAAATATTCAAGGATTTTTGAACAAAGAATTAGAAGTAGAACTTTTCATGAATTGTAATTGCATAGATATTCTTTGTATAACGGAACATTGGCTCAAATGTCACCAATTAATTTTCAATTTTAGTAATCACCAGGTTGGTAGTTTATTCAGCAGGGTAAATGCTATACATGGCGGCGCATTAATCCTAGTAAATAATCAGCTTAAGTTTAAAGACCGCAAGGATATTGTAAGCCTATCTGTTGAGCGAACAGTTGAAATAGCCTGTATAGAGTTGGAGCAGTTTATCATATTAAGTGTGTATAGACCTCCTTCAGGATTGTATGATTGTTTTGAAAAGGTAATGGATGAAGTGTTGCATAAAATCTGTAATTCTAAGAAGTCTATAATTGTTAGCGGTGATTTTAATATTAATTTGTTAGAAAGTTCTGGGTTAAGTACTAAAATTTTAAGCCTGTTTCATTCATACAATCTTGAAAACAAATTTCTGGAGCCCACTAGAATAACACCAACTAGTGCCACTTGCCTAGATAATATTTACACAGATGTTATACCTACCCACAAAGAAATTATTAACTTATTAGATTCTGATCATTGTGGGCAATTGATCACAATTCCTAATGTAAGCAAGAAAGTCACTAAAAAGGATATCATTGTTAATCCAAAAACTAAAACTCGCCTGGAAACCTTTAAAACTAAACTTTTGTCTAAATTACCACTACTGTCAACTAATGATGATCCCAATCAACATTATAACGATTTTTTCAGTATGTATTGCACACAATTTAATACCACATTTATTCCTAAGACAATCTCGGTTAATAGTAACGCTTCCTTCAACGACTGGGCCACTATTGGTATTCATAAGAGTCGAAAACGACTTTATGAGCTGTATGCAGAGCGGACCTATATAAACACTGGAGAATTTAAGTTGTATGTTAAAAATTATTCTAAAATATTTAAAAAAGTTTGTTTTATAGCAAAGTCACGTTACTTGAGTTCAAAAATTAAAAATAGTAGTAATGTAATTAGAATGACATGGAATATTATTAATAGCGAAACGGGAAAGTCTTGCAACCGAAACAGTGACTACAGCCTTGCTATTGGCGATAAAATTTTAAATTCAGACACTCAAGTTGCCACAGCCTTTGAAAATTTCTTTGCGGATATTCCCGTATCGACTACTAAATCGCTAAACTCGTCACCTGCTGCTGCCGAGTCTTTACTAAGGGAAAACGTTTCAGTCTGTGATTCCGAATTTAATTTTGAATATGTCACCTGTAAAGATATAATTAAAACTTTTCACACCTTAAATGTTAAAAAGACCGCCGATCTATGGGGTCATTCTGTGGAAGTTGCTAAATCCATTATAAACATTGTAGCTCCTTCATTAGCTGTAATATTTAACGATTGTATTGACCGTGGTGAGTTTCCTGATCTAATGAAATATAGTAAAATAATACCATTGTTTAAATCGGGTAGTACATCAGACCCCACTAATTATAGACCCATTTCAGTACTACCCACGTTTAGTAAAATTTTTGAAAAATTAATTTTGGCACAAATGCAAAGTTTTTTCAATAAATATAAGTTATTACATAAAAAACAGTTTGGTTTTACAAGGGGTCGTTCAACTACTGATGCCGGTGTTGAACTTTTAGGACACATTTATAATGCCTGGGAGGACAAATGCGATGCTTTGGGCATTTTTTGCGATTTATCTAAAGCTTTCGATTGTGTTCTTCATGAAACATTAATCAGGAAACTACACCACTACGGAATCCGTAACGCCTCCCTGGCTCTTCTTATTTCATATTTGAGTGACAGGATTCAGAGAGTTGATGTTAAAGGGAAAAGATCTCCCGGATCCGTAGTAAGAATGGGGGTACCCCAGGGCTCAATTCTTGGTCCATTTTTGTTTCTTATTTATATAAATGACTTGCCTTACCTCATAAAGGATAATCATGACATAGTATTGTTTGCAGACGACACTTCTCTTTTATTTAAACTCAAACGTCAGCAGTTAGTTGCGGATGATGTTAATAGCGCCCTGGCGAAAGTCGTTAATTGGTTTAATGTTAATAATCTACTCCTAAATGAGAAAAAAACTAAGTGTATTAAGTTTACGATACCCCATGTAAGACAAGTGGAAACTACTGTACTAATTAAGGATGAAGAGCTAAAAGCGGAAGATAGCACAGTCTTCTTAGGCATAACTTTGGATGCCAAGCTTCAGTGGGGCCCGCATATAGACAAACTGTCGAAGAAACTTAGTTCTGCAGCATTCGCCGTTAGAAGAATTCGTGATTTAACTGACTTAGAGACAGCCCGTTTAGTTTACTTTAGTTATTTCCATAGCGTGATGTCGTACGGTATTCTCTTGTGGGGCAATGCCGCCGATATTCAGACAATATTTGTTGTGCAAAAAAGGGCAATTCGTTCAATTTATAAATTAAGTCCCAGATACTCCCTCAGAGAAAAATTTAAAGAGACTAATATTCTTACTGTGCCCTCTCAGTTTATTTATGAAAACCTTTTGTACGCCCACAAAAATATTAATTTATTTAAAAAATACAGTGATATCCACAACATAAACACGAGGAACAAACACAAATTTGTTGTTCCTGCAACGAGGCTCAAAAAAATAGGAGGTACGTTCAGATGCCAATGTATACGCTTTTACAATAAACTTCCGAGCCAAATTCAAGCACTAAGCCTAAATAAATTCAAATCGTTTATAAAACGGAAGCTGTGCCTGAAAGCCTACTATCATGTTAATCACTATCTTGAAGATAAAAAAGCTTGGGATTAAGCTGCTCCAATGAAATTTGCTCTGTGAATGTCGAAATTTCGGACTTCGCTTGTTTATTATTGATTCCTTTCTTTTATACACTCTGACATTGAATTTTTTTTTTGACATGTATTTTATTATTTTACTTTTATTTTTTTATTTTTTATTGTTTTATGTGACATTTACTGATTTGACATGAATACTTATTTTTTTAAGTATTTTACTTTTTTATCATTGCGACATTTAATGATTTTTGTGTTTTTTTTTTTACTTACATTCATTTGAAAAGAATTTGTTATTAATTTTATTTGATTATTGTGAATGTGGGGACCATGTGGGTCACATTTTTATTTTTTGTTTGTTTTTTTCCCACAACTGTCTGGCAGTTTGAGTACTATAAGCGACCTTCCCAAATGTCCTTTCTTTGGTATTGTTCGTCGTTTCGTTGAGCTCCTTGAGTTATAAGTCGAGCTACACGTTAACTGACAAATGCTTGCACTGACTGGACAGGTCCACTCAAATCTGTATGGTTCTTTCTTCAAAAGACCATCTCAGACACTAATCTGCATAGTCCTCATGTGAATTGAGCAAGATTGTCTGGACTTTAAAAGAGACTATGACCTCTGAGTTTGTTTCGGCTGTTTCTTCTCAGAGTAGTCAGGTACGAAACACCGGCCCCATCTAGTTTTAAAAAATGACGTGTAAAAGTGTTTGTAAAAACCTACTTGCAAAATAAACATCATTTATCATTTATCATTTATCAATGTAATTGTGGAGTAGACAGGGTAATTTTTCAAGTAGGCGTGGATAGTCAAAGCCGAAACTATGATGACGAATAGCGAAAAATACTCAAAGGAGTCTCGGGTTCGATTTGATGAAAAAACAGAAGCTTTTGCTTTTGGAATAATCAATATCACTAGCCAATAATATAACTCGTTGATTTAGAATAAAAACCGGCCCAGGGGCCGCCACCACGAGCGAGAGAATCGCGGTGATTCAACGTATTTCTATACAAAAATATTACCGCGATTCTCTCGCTCGTGGAAACGGCAAAAAAGAGAATGTCTAGAAAAACGTGGCAAGGATGATAATATCGCTGCGATTCTCTCGCTCGTGGAAGCGGCCCCTTAGTGTGAGTCGGACTCGCGCATGAAGGGTTCCGTACCATTAAAGTAGGGGAGCCCGCTTTTATTTTTATTATTTGATGTTATAGTGGCAAAAAAAATACATATTTTGTTAAAATTTAAACTGTCAACCTGTTACGGATCATGAAATACAGCCCGTTGACAGACAGACGGACGGACAAAATAATGGGGAATTTCCCAGTGACGTTTGTCACAACGCTTTAGTATATATCAATAGATGGCGCTGATCAGTCTTAATAATATTTTTAAAGCAGCGTTATAATAAAAAAGCCGTGTAGTATCTGGCAGATTAGAATAGGACCAACCCATTACACTCACGGGTGTCGTATAAGGCGACTAATGTCTGAGGCAGAACACTTTGCGCCTCCGTAGACCAGAGAATGGGCAGC
Source organism: Xestia xanthographa (assembly GCA_905147715.2). Taxonomy (NCBI): domain Eukaryota; kingdom Metazoa; phylum Arthropoda; class Insecta; order Lepidoptera; family Noctuidae; genus Xestia; species Xestia xanthographa. The sequence goes on along the minus strand of LR990666.1, from coordinate 21,043,567 downwards.
AGCGTTTTCTGTTAGTCTTTCATCACTGCTATCTCCAATCCGCCTGCCAAGCGTGGAGATTACGGCAAATTCCTCCAATCATGGGAGAGGCTTATGCCCAGCAGTGGACGTTATGGGCTGTTTTTGTTGTTGTTGTTGTTCTAGTAAAATCCAATGAAAGAATTACGAATTACGTATTATAATGTAGATCGATGGTAAAATCTTTTAACAGGGCAAAAAAAAACTTTCCTGGACACATGTCAAACTCATTGTATAGTATAATTTCTTTATTAGTCATTGTTGTATATAAATAAAGTGAAACCTGTAAAGAACCTTTTTTCTGTCAAACATTTTTGACCTAATAAGGTCTACTGTTCTATTGCATCACTGAACTGAACTACAAGTTTTTGCGTGGTTTTTGCTATTGTTCTTCTGAGTGTTTTGCGTTACGTCTAAACTCCTGGTGCGTTGAGTCGAGCTTAGGCCCCTCCGTACTTTAGTTATGATTTTGTGGACATAAAAACAAGCCATTTTATTATTTCCAAGCTTCTTGGCGCTTCTAGGCGCTGATCAATCAGCTCTTCTGCTGATTGATCAGCGCCATCTAGTTCGTTCATAAAAAGCACTGAAAAATCCCCATTGTCGGACGGATGGTTGGTTACCCTTCGGGTACGAAACCCTGAAAAACACACTGTATTGTGACACCATACGATAATCTATACTAATATTATAAAGAGGAAAACTTTGTTTGTTTGTTTGTAATGAATAGGCTCAAAAACTAGTAGACCGATTTAAAAAATTCTTTCACCATTCGAAAGCTACATTATCCACGAGTAACATAGGCTATATTTTATCCCCGTACTCCCACGGGAACGGGAACTACGTGGGTGAAACCGCGGGACGTCAGCTAGTTCGTTATAAGGATGAAATTCTGTGAAGAAATGACATAAGTACAGCAAACTATTATGTAAATTATAAAGTTGAAATACCAATAAATAAGTCACTTGTTCCTTTTTGAGAGTCAGAGAGAGAGAGAAAGAGAGTCATGCGTGGGAAACGACTTACTACAGGAATGCTTTACAACTTTCTAAATTTGTTTGCTAAGAGACATAGTAATAGGTTCTTGATTTTTCAACGGACCCAAATCCAATCGTTGCTAATATTATAAATGCGATAGTAAGTTAGTTTGTTACCTTTTCACGCCTAAACGGCGGAACCGATCATCCTGAAGTTTTGCATAATACCTACGTTAACAGGTGTGTGACTGATATTTTTTTTTTTTTGGGACAAGCCCGCCACACTGTTCCCAAACCACTGTAACTCCTGAAAGCCAGAATCAACAGTGGCGACCACCAGAAAAGTGCCGAGACAATGAAGCTCGACGAAGTCCCAGAGAATGAATTTAACTGTCTTGGATCCCGCAACGAAATTAATCAGAAAAGTATAGCGGAGGAGTAGGAAAATCCGTAATTTCCACTGTGACTGATATGCAGGTAGCGTCCTCTGTTGTCACGCGGCGGAAGCAGTGAAGTAGAAACATCTTTCTGTTTGTGATACTCCCCACTAGAGGGCGCCCGGTACCAATGAATGGCTTACGCATAAATAATCGATTAACTGCTCGCTTCTCAACACTGGAGCCGCTGTTTTATGAATGAGTATTGCAATATTATTATGAACTAGCTGTTGCCCGCGGCTACGCCCGCGTGAAGTTCGGTAACTGTCCCACGGGATCATACTATTGTTGATTTTCAGACTTTATCACCCCATTTCTCCATATTAAGAGTTGAATTCTGAAAAAACCTGAAATACAAATGTTTACTCATTTATCGATAGGAGTACTCCTGTTAAGTTTTGAATAAAATAGTCTAACTAATGTTATTTCCCCATGTAAATTTTGGACCCCCGTTTCAGCCCCTTAGAGGGTGAATTTTAAAAATCTTTTCTTAGTGCACCCCTAAACCTCATAAGGAACCTATTTGACAAATTTGGAATCTCTAGACTCAGCAGATTGGGATGTGCATTGATTTTTATACTTTGTCACCCCATGTCCCTCTCTTGGGGGTTTAATTCTGAAAAAACCTGAAACACAAATGTTTACTCAATTATCGATAGGAGTACTCCTGTTAAGTTTCGAATAAAACAGTTCAACTAATCTTGTTTCCCCATACAAACTTTGGAGCCCTTTTTCACCCCCTTAGGGAGTGAATTTTGAAAAATCCTTTCTTAGTGCACTCTTTGATCACATACTACTTGCCAAATTTGGAACCTGTAGACTCAGTGGTTTGGGCTGTGCGTTGATATGTCAGTCAGTCAGTTTCTTCTTCTTTTATATATTTTTACCCGACTGCGCCAGAAGGAGGGTTACTGTATACATTTTATCTAAAATAGAAGTAGCCTAAGCTACCCCTTATTTAATCAGCTATCTGCCAGTGAAAGTCCCGTCAAAATCGATCCCGCCGTTCCCGAGATTAGCCGGAACAAACAGACAATAGACAAAAAATGAAAAAAATGTTATTTTGGTATATGTATGTACCCCAGATACATTCATATGCATGTAGTAAAATGCGGTTTTTTTTAATAAGTATTACAAACAGACTTCAATTTTATGTATTTGTGCAGATAAAGCCCCCTTTTCATCTTTCACCCCCTTAGGGGTTGAAATTTTTAAAAACACCGTTGCGTTAGCTTCCAAGCCTAGATAATAAATTTAGTAAGTTTTACTTCAAAAATTAAGGATTTTCCATAAACAACTTCATTCTCCTTTTTAATCCTTCGAGGGTGGTATTATGAAAAACGCTGAGACACGTATAAATTATTTTTTAATTGTCTGCCTAAACACAATATTTGAAGATCCTAACTTTAAAACTGACGGACTTTCATACAGACTTCCATCCCCTATTTAACTCCCTTAGGGGTTGCATTTCTAAAAATCCTTCCTTATTCCTTGTCTACATCATAAAGGAAACCTCTGTGCAAAATTTCAGCTTTCTAGGTCCAAGGGCTTGGGCTGGGCGTTGATGAGTCAGTCAGTCAGTCAGTCAGTCAGGCCTTTTGTTTTTATCATATGCATGTAGTAAAATGCGGTTGTTTTAATATTACAGACACAGAACAGACACTTCAATTTTATTTATTTGTGCAGATAAAGCCCCCTTTTCATCTTTCACCCCCTTAGGGGTTGAAATTTTTAAAAACACCGTTGCGTTAGCTTCCAAGCCTAGATAATAAATTTAGTGAGTTTTACTTCGAAAATTAAGGATTTTCCATAAACAACTTCATTCTCCTTTTTAATCCTTCGGGGGTGGTATTATGAAAAACGCTGAGACACGTATCAATTAATTTTTAATCATCAGCCTAAACACAAAATTTGAAGATCCTAACATTAAAACTGACGATTTTCTATAAACAACTTCATCCCCTTTTTTAACCCTTCGGGGGTAAAATTGTGAAAAACGCTGAGACACGTATCAATTAATTTTTAATCATCAGCCTAAACACAAAATTTGAAGATTCTAACTTTAAAACTGACGATTTTCCATATACATTTTCATCCCCCTTTTTAACCCTTTGGGGGTAAAATTATCAAAAACGCTGAGACACATATAAAATAATTTTTAATCGTCAGCCTAAAAACAAAATTTGAAGATCTTAACTTTAAAACTGACGGACTTTCATACACAACAGCTTCATCCCCTTTTTAACCCTTTGGGGGTAGAATTATGAAAAACGCTGAGACATGTATAATTAATTTTTAATTGTCTGCCTAAACACAACATTTGAAGATCCTAACTTTAAAACTGACGGACTTTCATACAAACTTCCATCCCCTATTTAACTCCCTTAGGAATTGAATTTCTAAAAATCCTTCCTTATTCCTTGTCTACATCATAAAGGGAACCTCTGTGCAAAATTTCAGCTTTCTAGGTCCAAGGGTTTGGGCTGGGCGTTGATGAGTCAGTCAGTCAGTCAGGCCTTTTGTTTTTATTTATATAGATGAATGTCGTAGTAGTTGCCTCTCGACACTACAAGGCAGCACTGTAGAAACTGTTCGAATAACAAATTTTTTAGTCAACCCATTTGCAATAATTATATTTTTTGACATATTTAATTTGATATTAAATACTTAACATCCATTAACCAGCTCGGTGAAGGTCGTTCTTTATCCTATAGGGTAGACCGGGGACAATTAAAACAGGTCATGATTGAAACAACGCCAATTTCTCGGAAACCATGATACATACGCGTGTGACGCGTCGTTCGTTGCATCGTCGGCTAAGTTCGGTTTTGTGTTTAGCACGGCTCGAGCGAGCGAGCAACGCAGTCGTGCACAGGACGCCTCGACGAATTTCGCGCCAAAAATAAAGTATTCACGATTTTTTTTTTTTTGTTATTTACCTATTTAAATCTTGTTGTCTGTCAGTTTTAAATATTTTGGAGTATTGTCTATCTATTTAAGTTTGTTTTTATTACTATTCATTAATGATTAAATCAATACATAACAAATTATTGAGTGTTGAAGTAGAAGATGTGACATGGGTACGTTTGAAACGACGTGTCTGTGGACGTTTGAAACGTTTCAAACGTCCCCGCATATTCCGCATGTTTACCCGACTGCACAGAAGAAGGTTGTGTTTTCTAAAATGTCAATAATTAATAGAATATAAAATCGATTTTTTTAAAATAAAGGTATTACGATAAAAATAAAACCACCTTTGACTCACAATCACAAGGTCACCAGGTATTATAAAATTACATCTGATAGGCTACCCAATAACTCCGAAGACTGTCTGTAACGTGTTTTCGTTCAGAAAACGAAAACACGTTAGAAGACACACAGACAGAAGTTCCAAGAACGTATTTGCATTTCAGCAAGCATAATAAGATGAATTGCTATCGGGTAAATCGTTGAGGCAGGCTGCAGAAATTTTCAGCTTAGATCAAGTCTCATTGGCACGATATAAAAAAGAGAGAAAGGGAATAAATTCCCAATATTTTAGGTGTTAGGTGCCAAATATTAGCTAATTTAGTTGATCGTTTCTTAAATTAAATTTCCTATGAAGAGTCAAACCTATACGGGTCAATAAACGATTGTTATGATTGAAACATTTTTATGATTGAAACATTGTCATGATTGAAACATTGTTATGATTGAAACGAGCTGTTTTGTATGACACTGGATTACCTTTTTTTCTCCCCCATGTAAGTGCAATTACAGCAAAATAGGGTATTAAATCTTTCAATAATGTGAAATAGTATTCAATAACACAATTAGGAGGACGAAAATTATTAAAATAAGAGATATTTTGCGTTGTTTAGATTGAAGATGTTTTTGCATTTTTAATTTTCAAAATATTAATGTTACGGTGACGGACTTGTCACTATCTCAATAAATAGTTTAGTGGTAAGTTAAATTATTAAGATTGATTTAAAACCTTTAGTAGTTCCTGAAATATTTCAGTGTTTCAATTATCCCTACATACTGTTTCAACCGTCCTTAGGGTGGGGTCAATAGAACCAATGTGCCAGGTCTTCTTTAATATGTGATTGTAGGTTAACTATTCGAAATAGAGATATAGATTATGTTTGATTTAGTAACTAGATAACGACCCTTTCGGCGATATAAATACGAAGGATGTAGGGACTATAGATACTTCACTACACACGGTTTAAGTAAAATTGTTTCAATTGTCCCCGGTCTACCCTACTAGTAGCGTCCTGTTCACTCTCAGACATTCGTGTCTGAGAGTGAACAGGACGCTACTAGTATATGTAGATAGAGTGCACTAGTATCGTAAGTTTTAACCGCGTGTATTATCTGTGACCGCGTTTAGATAGAATTGTTGAACTTTAGCCATCCTTGCCCGAAATCAGCGATTGTTATTATAGTTAATAATAGTTGTAATAGTTTAAAGCCTGTGGATATACCGACGATAAATCTTGTAGTAGTGTTTGTGTGTTTTTCATTTTTACCTGATTAGTCCTCTGTCCTCAACAAGGTGTATAGAAACGGACTTACATGAAGGTACTGTTCCCGAGGAAATCAACAATAACGTTAATAGATAGTGTCACGTGTCTTTCAAATCATGATTGAATTTATCATTATTATTACAAGTAGAATACAACTCGAATTGATTGTTAAATTCTAAATTGATGCTAAATGACGTAAAAACTAGCACGTTATACTTCGTTAAATATGACAACGCAACAAACCAAACAGTTTACATCAAGTACATATCATGTGTGTGTTACTTTGACGAATCGTTGTAATGTTGATGTTTATTTGTCAATCTGACGCAACGATCATAAATATCTCACAATAGGGTACAAAAAAAACTTGCCCGTGATCATGGCGCTTGCAACAGCGTCGAAATATTGGGAGCTCAAAAATAATCAATAATCACGGAAGTTATCCCGTAAGTGACATTTTAAGTATAGCTTAAAACAGTGTTCATAAAAAAACTAAATAAATAAATAAATTTATTTCAGACATGGTCCATAGTTCCAGAATATAAAAATTTAAAAACACAAAATTAAAGTGCATTACAATAATCAATAAAAATAATTAGAAAATAATTAGTCCGTCTGATAGATTTCCAAAAAATATTGGACAATTTTTTTTTTTTTTTTTGACGTAAATAAAAAATGAAAACGATACAGTGCGTCGAAAAAGTAGAAAAAGTAAAACTCGTGTTTGATAAAACAAAAAACACGTATCCAATATTTTTCGATATTGGATACGTGTTTTTTGACATTTTGACATTTACTGTACTGTTTGACATTTTGCTTACTGGACGGTTAGAAACAAAACGTCACAGAAAATCTTTCTTTGATTTTTGCATGAATCAAGTGACAGGTAGGTGACACGGATAGAATATTCATAAGCCTAAAGCATAGAGATAGGAAGAAATAGCCTAAAGGCACTTGTTTTCCCCGTCATTGCAATCATTTTTTTGTTTTACACCATACCTGGGAACCTTCTAGTTACGGAGATATTGGGGGTCAAAGTTCCAACTTTTTGACAAGTTTTTTTTTAAATACAAGTTTTTAAACTAAGATTTTTAATTTAAACACCTGCACGACCTTCATACTATTCTATCTATCAATCAGCACAATGTTTTGAGTGCGTTACATTGAGTTCTACCACAAAACATGACACTCCACCCCAAAAAAAAAAAAACGTTTCCCAGGAATAATTTTCGCTTATAGTTACTTAGTTTGATGTACAGAATGCTTGGTTGACGGTTTCGTGATAAGGTTGTTTACACCCTGTTTACAACAGTTATAGGTATGTAATTTTTAGAAAATGACCGTAAAACCAGTGTTCCTTCTCGTCACTTCTAGCTCGGGTGCGAGTACACAATGGCATTCTTCACAGTCACCCCAGCAGTGACGATTTGCTTGTGACAAACCTCGTCTCAGGTAAAGGCGGGGAGTGAACTGGTCCTCGCCCTGTCATTCCATTTGACAGGCAAGACCAACTCGGGACAATAGGCTAGTTTCCACCAGCAATAAATTGCAAATCTAGTCCGTCAGTTAGAGTCATCAATCTCTTGCCCTTATCCCAATTTAATTGTGGTCGGCGCAGCATTATCTTCTTCTTCCATACTTATCTATTTTTAACCGACTTCAAAAAAGGCGGAGGTTATATGTTCGTGTGTATGTTTTTTTTTTTTTTTTTTTATGTATGTTACCTGATTTCTCTCCCATTTGTGGACCGATTTTCAAAATTCTTTTTTCATTTGATAGAGTACACTCCTGAGGTAGTCCCATTTTAATTTGGTGAAGATCTGATGCTGACCTTCGGAGATATACAAAGGAACTCTTCAAAAAGAGACGGCAAATCTGTTGTGATAGCTCCAATCGGTTGGATGTTCATTGTTTATACAATATCATGACGGAACATCACGCCTGTATGCTCTGAGAGGGTACGCAGAAGTATACAATTTACCTGATTTCTCTCCCATTTGTGGACCGATTCTCAAAATTCTTTTTTTATTTGAAAAAATATACTCCTGAGGTGGTCCCATTTTAATTTGGTGAAGATCTGATGCTGATCTTCGGAGATATACAATAGAACTCTTCAAAAAGGGACGGCAAATCTGTTGTGATAGCTCCAATCGGTTGGATGTTCATTTTTTATACAATATCATGACGTAACATCACGCCTGTATGCTTTGAGGGGGTACGCAGATGTGTACAATACACCCAGATTTCAACAGTTATGGCATGTTATGTTCCATTTATTGGGGATAAGCCTATTACCATAACATGTATTGTTAACCATGTACAATGAATGCATAGCAAATATTTGTAAGTATAGGATATTACAACTAAAAATGGAAAAATAAAATAAAACTTTTTTGCCAAAAATAAAACCGACTTCAAAAAAAACAACAAACAAAAAAAACACAAAAAGAAAAGGACAAAAAAATACACTAAAAGAAAAACAAAAAAAAAACACTAAAACAAAACCACAAAAAAGTGAAAAATAACTTTAGCTTCAGACAAAAACACTAAATCAAACAAGGTCACCGACTTCTGAAGCTTGACCTTTGATTGATTTGGTGTTTTTCTCACCGGCTTCTGAAGCTAAAGTTATTTTTCACTTTTTTGTTTTAGGGTTTTGTTTTTCTTTTTCGTCATCTCATCAGACACTTCTTTTCTTGCCATATCATTCTTAACACAGTCCATCCATCGTTTCTTTGGTCTTTCTCTACTCATGTACCCATCCACATTCATACTCAAAACTTTCCTCACGACATTTTCCTCATTTCTCCGCATCACATGCCCATACCACGTTAAGCGGCTTTCAGACTACGCTATAATATAATAGCATATAGTATATAGTTCATAGCACAACAATATCGCGCACCATACATTGTTATGGACACGTTCACACTGTACTGTACTATATATTATTGGCTTACTATATGCTATAAAACTGTGCGATGCGCTGAATTCATGCTGTGCTATATCACGCGCCGCGCTCTTCCTCATCCCTCACCCCCGGCCGCCCCACAAGTGAAGATCCAGTATTAAATCCATTGTGTCGATTATGATGTGTGCTGTGCAACTGTGCACACTCTTCAAAGATCGCGGTCAACTGAGCTTGCTATATACTTTAAATGCTTGCGATAATATCGCATAATGTGAACGCCAAGCTATATAGTATAGCATTAGGTCCTTCTTTGCCATACTATATAGCACAATAGTATAGCGTAGTCTGAAAGCCGCTTTAGCCGTTAATTATAGTATCAGAAAATAATAGACACGTTTTTTTTTGCTTTTGTAAATCAATTAATATTGACAAGGATAAAATGCATCAAAACTCGGGAGTCCCTACTCACGACCTGGGGCTCGTGACGCCAGAACGCACTAAGCGTGACATATTGAGAATTATAAAAGCGTCGTATCTTCGTCAATTTTGGTTTACGTAACAAAAGAAAAAATACGGGTCAAATATTTTTTCATCTACGTACCTAATAATAAAACCAGTCTTTTACTGTCCCACTGCTGATTTTGTTAGTCGCCTTTCATTAATTCTCTCAGCATGGCCAAACTATCTAAACATTTAACTTTATGAAATGAAGTAACAATATCACATATTCTGATGGAAAAGAACTGATCGATAACGCTGTAGCCAGTTCGTCACAACAGTCTAAAAAACAAAACATATTATATAATAAATGGTTCTTAATTTAAATCTTCTAAAAAAACATTAAAGAAAGCGAATTAATTAATAAACACACAATATTTCAAGTACTCCAACCGCAAAGTGTGTAGTTGTTCCCGTCTCGCTCTAATAACACTTTCTAATTTTCCGTCTCTTTCGCGCACGACCTTCGCGGAAATGTGAACCGTTTTGCGGGTGGCACAAGTCAAATGCGTTTGGCTATAAAACGATTATATTGTTCATCATCATCAGCATCATAACATCACGCCTGAAATCCCTGAAGGATTAGGCAGAGTTGTAACTAGTACATATTATAGTACACCCACATTTCGCCAGTTATGTTTAAGTCCCATTAAACCCAGTCAAAAATTAGACATGCAAGATTATACCCATGTGGTCTTTTGCGTGATTCTTAGGAAAAAGTATAAAATCAGTTATTACAATAGTAGCACGATCTACAAATGTGTTGAAAATATTTTTTTATATATAGGTATATATTTTTTTATTCTATTTTTTTATATATTTTTTATATAAAAACTTACCGTTTGGCTGAAAAAATGCAAAAAAACTTATCTACGCGACCTTTGACCTTGATTTTTTTTTTGCAAAATTGTATCGATAGAGACATTTGACGTTTCATTTTTAATGGTGTTCTTAAGACTGCAGTCTTGCAAAATTCACTCGCTGCGAATTATTTGCGCAACAAAGTATATTTTTTTTAAACAAACGGATGAAATAACACGAAATATTATTATTGCACATAAGTAACCATAATATAAGTAATAGCTACTTAGTCCTTTTTTTTAAGTTCATTTAAGTGGATTATGTTAGGTAAATCAAGCGGTAAAAACAGGTCTTTCGTGCCCAACATCATTTCGAAGTGTTTGTGCGCTTAGTTTATGGCAATAAAGAATTAATTTATAAATCTGTTCAGCGCATAATGAGCTCAACATTCTCGTCTTCAAAATGCGCTGATTAGTTTTTTTCTAATTATCTTTCATTTTCTTAATTCAGAGGTCACAATTTTATCAAAATTCTCTGTTTTTAGGGTTCCGTACCCAAAGGGTAAAAACGGAACCCTATTACTAAGACTTCGCTGTCTGTCCGTCTGTCCGTCTGTCCGTCTGTCCGTCTGTCCGTCTGTCCGTCTGTCCGTCTGTCCGTCTGTCTGTCACCAGGCTGTATCTCATGAACCGTGACAGCTAGACAGTTGAAATTTTCACAGATGATGTATTTCTGTTGCCGCTATAACAAAAAATACTAAAAGCAGAATAAAATTAATATTTAAGGGGGGCTCCCATACAACAAACGTGATTTTTTTGCCCTTTGTTTTTTTTGATAATAATGGTACGGAACCCTTCGTGCGCGAGTCCGACTCGCACTTGGCCGGTTTTTATCTCTTAATAAACGGATTGTTTCATAAAAACTATGCATCGTAAGTATGTAATAATTACATTATTTTGATGCCAAGAGTTCAATAAAGCAAATATTTAAAAAAATGGACCTAAATCACCTTACTCTAACAATAATAATAATCTCAAAAGACCTACAAGAAATCCCTTGCAATTCTTGTTTATAAACTCTTTTTTTGCCCAAGTGAGAAGTAGCTCAAGTGAGAAGTAGCCCTAATCAGAAGTAGCCATAATGAGAAGAAATCTATTAGGGAGTCGGTTGCCAAAATGAGAATTAGCCCTAATGCGCTTAGACCGAAATTTTGTTTGCTAACTCTAAAATTAAATCGCTTTTCACTTGGACTACCGCACAAAGACAATAAGCGCAGATCGCGTCGCGATTACATACCAGCTCGTATAAGATATTCGGTCAAGTTTAATACAGCAGAACGTTTGCTTACTTTAAATGTTTTGTTTATTTTCTCGTTTCTCAACAAAAACGAGAAAATAAACCACTTGTCTTCTGTGATGAATGTCTTTGCTTTAATAACATCAAAGGTAGCATCAAAGCCGTGTGGTATCCGGCAGAGTAGAATAGAACCAACCCATTACACTCACGGGTGTCGTATAAGGCGACTAATGTCTGAGGCAGAACACCTTGCGCCTCCATGGGCAGCAGCGTTTCTGTTAGTCTTTCATCACTGCGATCTCCAATCCGCCTGCCAAGCGTGGAGATCACGGCAAATTCCTCCCATCATGGGAGAGGCTTATGTCCAGCAGTGGACGTTATGGGCTGTTGTAGTAGTGTTGTAACTGAAACTTTAGTTCCATATCCAATAAGATTTATAGAGCAGACATTGGAAATATTTTCGTACACAAATTTTAATCCCGAATATTTTCGATTTTGACACACGAATGCTACCTGACAAGTTGGCATATGACGCTAAACATTTTTTTTTAGACTTGTCTCGTCTATCGCTCGTTAATATTTGAATGTCTTTTATAATATCCAAACCCGCGCAAGGAAAACAGCACCAAGATAATTATGTAATTGTCAGAAGCAAATTTTAAACATTATCATTTCAGCCAAAAAACGTCCACTGCTGGACATAAGCCTCCCCAAGTGTCGCCACATTGCCCGGTCCCGTGCGACCCACACCCTTCACCAAGTCATCGGTCTAACTAGTGGAAGGCCAACAAACGTAACGTCTTCCGGTTCGCAGTCGCCACTCCAGAACTTTTCGGTGGCTGCCTACTGTCACAAGCAAGTTTGTTACGTAAAATTCTTAAGTTGCAGTAACGTTCCGGTCTGAGAGCTGTCTATACGCTGCATATTTCTTTACGTAACATATTATCTGTTTAGTAAAGTATCGGATTGCACTTCATTGTAATAATGAATTATTCATAAATGAAAGAACTTTTGTCAGATACCTAATATTTTTAACAGTCTCTAAAAAAAGGCGATTCGCACTTCGGTTGCATTATTTTTTATATAATATAATAATAATAATAAGTTTATTAGTACATAACATAACAGCACAGTACATAGCTATGGAAAAAATGGGTTGTACTACCAATTTTAAAATTATTGTCAGGTTTCCGGGCTCCTAAACTAGGTACGCAGACCTGTATCTTAGGAGTCGGAGATTTTGCGGATTCAATTTATATAATACAACCGTGAGTTTCTGTTTGTTTACAACATTTTTTTTTAACACAGCAAATGGATTGAATGATGGTAGTTGTGTATGTAGGGGTGTGTAAATGAGTGTAGTATGTTTATTACCTTACAATAATTATATCCATTATAAAGGCCGATTTAAAAATTCTTTTGTTTTATGTGAAAGGATAAACTTTGCGATCGGTCCCCTACATACATAAAAACTGTGTTCACATAATGGTCATTAATAACTTCTAGTTACTTAGAGTAGAATGCCCAACTACTCACAAGTAATTTTTCAGAACAAGACTAACTGAAGAGTGAAAGTCTTCGAAGAACTCCTAAAGAAGTCCTATGTAACTAATGACACTTTAAAGGTCATGTTAAAGAGCTATGATAGGCCTTCAAACTGAACAACTTTCTTGATGTATCTTTCTTTTTTTTTCTTTTCGCTCTTAAGGTCCTTCTAACCCTAAAATTAGCAACTCTATTTGTGGTGGTTGAAACTTCGTTAGAAATACACTACAAAGCGGTTGTTACGTCAGTCACTGCGGAAGAAGTGCGAAATGAGTGTTTTTTTGTGATTTACAAAAAATCTATTGTTTGGACTAAAAAATAAAACACATAAGACCTGCTATAAGGTTAGTTCAGTTAGTACGCAAAGTTTCATGATCTAATTTGAAGTACTTTTTGATTACCAGCGGTTTATTGTTCGATTTGGAGGTAACTTTGGAATATTTTTCTATCAAGAAAAGTTGATGGAATCCTGTTTTTGTCACACATAGTACTTAGCATTAATCCTCAACTTTGCCATATATTTATTTCAAAATTAATTCTGCAGTATTTTAGGCGTAACGGAGGATCATGCTAAGCCATTTGAGGGATCTATAGCCCATAAGCAAAAAAAAACCACTGCCAAGGCATTTTGTTCTCCCCATAATTGCACATTGCAATTTTTGTTTTGTTTTGTTTTAAGTTTTTTTTTTTACTCTTATTTTTGTTTTGTTGTGTGCACTTAAGGCATGATTGTGCCAAATAAATTTGTTTTCTTTCTTTCTTTCTTATAGAGATAGAGGTTAAGGAGAGGTGAGGAGCTCGTGGCTAAATAATAACAGCCGCTCGGGTCGACCTTTAGGTTAAGCCGTACTTACCTAGGTTGATCTGTGGATGGGTGACCATTCTTACATACCGAGTTTTCTCCATGCCTCGGAAAGCACGTTAAGCTGTTGGTCCCGGCTGTCACTTGTCCATCTTTGACAGTCGTTACAGGTAGACAGTGGCCCAAAAATTCTGACAACCAGTCTCACCAAAGTGGTATCGTATTACCCAGTATGAACTGGGTTGTGGAGGTCAGATAGGCAGTCGCTCCATGTAAAATACTGGTATTCAGCTGCATCCGGTTAGACTTGAAGCCGACTTCAAAATAGTTGGGAGAAGGCTAGGCAGATGATGAGAGATAGATGTTAAAGTTTCAACTTTTTCACATTTTTCTTTTTTAATAGGTATATGTTTTAAATCTTATAACTTTAAATACCTCAGACCCTCGTACTTATCAATGCATCCATGAGCACAAAGGTTTGAGTACGTTACATTAAGTCTTACTCCAAAACGTGATTTTTCGCCCAAAAAATGTCGTTTTCCTGCAAAATTTTTTTGCATAGAGTTAGGTACCTACTTAGTTTGATGTACAGAATGCGTGGTTGACGGCTTCGTGAAAAGTCTTTTTACACCGTTTAAATGTTGCAGTTGGTAATTTTAAATTAATATGACCACTCTTTTCCAATACACGCTGTATACCATGTAGATCACCCATACCATTATTTGAAAAACGATATCATCATCATCATCATCATCATCATCAGCCTATAATGTTCCCACTGCTAGGACACGGCCTCCTCTCAATGAGAGGGAATGGGCTATAATCAACCACGCGGGCCCAGTGCGGATTGGTAGATGTCGCATGCCCTCTAATTTTTGGTTCTAGGACATGCCGGTTTCCTCACGATGTTTTCCTTCACCGTTTTGAGAGCAGTGGTGATGAAATAATTACACAAAGTAATGCGCCTGCCTGGGTTTCGAACCCACGACTTACTGTTCGTAAGTCGGGGCCGCCACCACTGGGCCACCACTGCTGTCCTACTGTAAACGATATCATCGTATTATTATTTTATTATTGTGCATTTAAATCATCATCATCATCAGCCTATTAATGTTCCCACTGCTGGGACACAGGCCTCCTCTCTATGAGAGGGAGTTGACTATAATCCACCACGCGGGCCCAGTGCGGATTGGTAGATGTCACATGTCTTCGAATGTTTTGGCTCTAGGATATCCCGTTTTCCTCACGATGTTTTCCTACGGCGAAGGAAAACATTTTAACGAAATCATTAAATGCTTCCAGGTTCCGTTGGAGATAAAAATAAAAATGAGAAGCATTTATCATTAATTTAATGGGATGCAGTATCGTTTTGTCCCTTTTACATTAATAGCACACCCATCATCTGCCTAGCCTTTTCCTAACTAAGTTAGGGTCGGCTTCCAGTGTAACCGGATGCAGCTGAATACCAGTATTTTACATGGAGCGAGGGCCTATCTGACCTCCACAACCCATTAAGTACTGGGTAATTTGTACGTACGTCTTGGTGAGACGAGAGAGAGATGTCAGACTTTCAGGCCACTGACTACCTGTAACGACTGTCACAGATCTACAAATGAAATCTGGGACCAACGGCTGGAAGGGCCGACAATAATCGGGGGCAGCGGAAATCATTCGATATCCGCTACCCCCCGACGCAAGTGTGGTAATGTATTTAAAAAACCGGTCAAAATCGTAACCCTCCTTTTTGCTTCGCCGTAGTCGTTTAACATAAAGTAAACCACGTAACACGAATTCCTTAAATACCACTTAACATAGAAAAGTAAAAACCACTACACTCGGCAAGCCGGAACGTTGCAAGACGTTTTGCAACGAACCAGTAATCCTACCAGCCCTGTAATAGAAACCTGATGTTCATTTACTTAATGTACACATATGCACGTAACTTCACGCCTGTAATCCTCGAAGAGGTAGGCGGTGATGTAGCTAGATAATCTTACTAAAATGTTATAAAATGCGAAAATATGTAAGGATGGATCGATGTCCGGGGCTTCCTGCTGTCGGGCCTGAGGACGGTGGGCTATCGGCTAGCTCGCCGTCCGTCCGTCTCATGACGACAGCCCGTGTCGACGGCGCAGGAGTGTTCCACGCTCAAAAAAAGTCAGCAAAAGGAAGGATTCCGCAAGGGCCGATGGCCGGGGCTGCGGGACTGTTCGAAAGAGATACCGTGACCCCGGAACACAAAGGGCGATGAAGGAACATGAATGGGTTTTAGTCAGTAAAAGTCTGACACTCTCTCCTGCTCCGCCCAGAGCGGGAAGAGTCATTTAATGATTTCCCACCAAAAAAAAAAGTATGGATAGATGTTTGTTACTCTTTCATGCAAAAACGAATGAACGGATTTGTTCCTATTAAAAATATAAAATAAGTACCTCCTTTATGGTTCTGCCCTCCTGGTAGTTGGTAGATAAATAAAAAACTAATAAACCCGTAGTCAAATTATGCAATCACTCCGTTACCCGTGTCCCAGTGGGATATTGATGTGCTGTTATTAAGTATTTGTATTTTCTATCGATATAAAGGGTGTAAAAGACCTCATCACGAAGCCGTCAACCAAGCATTCTGTACATCAAACTAAGTAACTTTACGCAAAAATTATTGCTGGGAAACGACTTTGTTTTTTGTGGTGAAAAATCATGTTTTGCGGTAGATTTCAATGTAACGCACTCAAAACATTGTGCTGATGGATGGATTGAATAGTACGGGGTTCGTAGAGGTGTTTAAAGTAAAAATCTTACATTAAAAATTTGTATTAAAAAAAATAAACCTGTCAAAAAGTAGGAACTTTGACCCAACCAACCCAGAAGGTTCCCAGGTATGGTGTAGAACCAAAAAAATGATCGCAATGACGAGGAGAACAAGTGCCTTTCGGCTTCGTTGAGAGGTGTTTTACACCCTTTATTCAGAAGTCCAGGAAAATAATCCCTAATGCTATGGAACCACGGGTAATTAAAATTGGTTCTCTATTGTATTACCTAACTTTTTTATTCATAATTTAAAGTGCCATAACTTTTTTTGTCCTAATCATCATTTGTCCGAATGATAACTTACCCGAACTTAATATCACATAATATCACATGTCATAAAATTGAAATCCCTAAATACAATATGCTCTAAACCCGTTTGTCATAAATATTACAACCAATAATATACAAAACACTTAAAATCGTTTTCAATAATAGTTATAAATCCTAAATTAAAAAAAAAAAATTTAGATCTTAATAATATTTTTAAAACAAACCGGTATGTTCCCAGACGTTCCCAAAAGGGAACAGAACATTGTTATTTTAATTGTGTCTGTAATTACGGGTACCTACAGTAAAGTATTACTTAGCTTTTGCTATGCTATGAACTTTTCTCAACACAACACATTTTTATACAATATTGCTCTTATGAAATTTGTAAGAATTAAAAAGTAGAACCATCATATCGCAGAAAGTTCATAGTTAGAATCTTCTTTTGTTTTGGCATACATTTCATATAAGTAGTCACTAAAAGGCAGAAAATCAATCAATCAAACCGTCAATCATTATAAAACAGTTGAGTGTGAACATAATTATTTTATTTTTCCCTGTAATAAGTATGCAAACATGCAAACAAACATGCAGCAAGCAGGCAGCAAGCATGCAGCAAGCAGGCAGCAAGCATGCAGCAAGCATGCAGCAAGCATGCAGCAAGCATTCAGCAAGCATGCAGCAAGCATGCAACAAGCTTGCAGCAACCATGCAAGCACGCATACAGTATGCAAGCAACCATGCAAGCGAGCAAGCAGCATGCAGCAAGCATGCAACAAGCTTGCAGCAACCATGCAAGCACGCATACAGTATGCAAGCAAGCATGCAGCATGCAAGCGAGCAAGCAACATGCAGCAGGCATGGTTTCTGTCACGGCTCCGGCGCTGCGGAGCTCCGGCGGTCCCACGCGAGCTTATCGTCGCAGATGTGTTTAACGCTCACCACCGCAGTTTCGGCTTGATGGCCGGCTTCGCCGGCTAGCCTCAGCAGCGGCGGCGAGTGTTACAACCACCTGCTCCTCAACTCACGGGCCGCCGCGCCCCTCCGCGCCTACGCGATTTTAAATTACACTCTCGGGGTAGGGCAGACAAGACTACGTGGGGTCGGATTTACAGCGATTCGTTTCTGTCACTAAAACCTAATTTTTAGCAAATGTTTTAGGACCAAAAGTTTTATTACACTTATATGGACATTAGGAATAATACACATTATATAATATAATACTTAGGATAATTGACTTTATGGCATATACAATTAGAAGATTCAATTATTATAGTATTCGATATTATGACAGAACAGTTTTAGAAATAAAGATAATTATGTAAAACAAAATTTCGGGATTTTGAACATTATGGTAACTGAAGTTTATAGCAAACGTTTTATGGATAATGATTTTCGGACAAAAATTTTTAGGAGATATAAGAGAGTACCATTAAAATTACCTATGGACCCGGTAATGGGTCGACCCACCGGGACCACGGGTAGCGACTCGATATTTTATAATCTGGATTAACACATAGGCATAGGGTATGTTTTATCCCGGATGCATGATCTCGTGGGACAATTATCAAACTCCACGCGGGTCAAGCCGTGGTCATAAAAGAAAGAAAAAAACCGGCCAAGTGCGAGTCGGACTCGCGCACGAAGGGTTCCGTACCATTATTATCAAAAAAAGGGCAAAAAATCACGTTTGTTGTATGGGAGCCCCCCTTAAATATTAATTTTATTCTGTTTTTAGTATTTGTTGTTATAGCGGCAACAGAAATACATCATCTGTGAAAATTTCAACTGTCTAGCTGTCACGGTTCATGAGATACAGCCTGGTGACAGACAGACGAACAGACGGACAGACGGACGGACAGACGGACGGACAGACGGACAGATGGACGGACAGACGGACAGACAGCGAAGTCTTAGTAATAGGGTTCCGTTTTTACTCTTTGGGTACGGAACCCTAAAAAGCATTGATTAGCCCGCACAGGACAAAACACAAATTAAAATGGTTAAATTAACAGTACAACTAATAAAAAAAATTCAACAAAGAGAAAAAAAAAAACATGAAATGAAATAAGCACAAACATTTATGCATAAGCCTAAGCTAGTTCATCTATATTTCACCAGATATACAGGGTTAGTTTTCAAAGACCAGCCAAAATTTAAAATTAAGATGTAGTTATCAAACCAAAACTGTATTTTAAATATTACTGTCGAAAAATGTAAAACAAAATAATAGCATTTATTTGAAAGTGTCCTAAAAATTTCCTAAATAATAAACCTAGAGAGATTGAATGCACTTGTGTGCGTGCATGCACCGCCAAATGTATGTGTGTGCTAACTGCTACAGTACTTATCTAGGCTGTTGGACTGAATTGTGCTGTTGTAATATCCATACGTTTGCTTTTTAGTGGTGGACAGGAATGAAATCTATACTAATATTATAAAGAGGTAACATTTGTTTGTAAGTTTGTATGTTTGTAAGTTTGTATGTAGGGGGTAATCTCCGGAAGTAATGAACCGATTTAAAAAATTCTTTCACCATTAGAAAGCTACATTCACCCTGAGTAACATAGGCTGTATATTTTATCCCCGTACTACCACGGGAACGGGAACTACACGGGTGAAACCGCGTGACGTCCGCTAGTCTATATCTATACTAATATTATAAAGAGGTAACATTTGTTTGTAAGTTTGTATGTTTGTATGTAGGGGGTAATCTCCGGAAGTAATGAACCGATTTTAAAAATTGTTTCACTGGTAGAAAGCTACATTATTCGTGAGTGCTATATTTTTTTTTTTTTTTGGGCTATATTTTATCCCCGTACTCCCACGGGAACGGGAACTATGCGGGTGAAACCGCGGGATGCCAGCTAATTTTATATAAAAAATGCAATTTTTTTTTCATCATATCGAATATATTATTATCGATTCTAAACCATTTCTGAAAATTTTGCTGGTTATTGAAAACTAACCCTGTATAAGCGGCAAGCATAATTGCTATTGACTGGGCACAATTCCAGAGTACGTGGTTGCTACTGAAAAATTTCCTGAAAAACCTAATAATGTGTCTGACCTGAGAATTGAATCCAAGACTTCATTCTCAGCACACGCGCTTGCGATCATTAGAACTCAATTATACCGAGATGCATAAAACCTTGATCATCATCATCATCATTTCAGCCAAAAGACGACCACTGCTGGACATGGGCCTCCCCCACAGGGGGGTTTTTGCCATAATCGCCACGCTTGGCAGGCGGGTTGTCGATCGCAGTACGGTTGTTACAAAAGCACAGAGAACGCTGCTGCCCATTCTCTGGTAAATCCCTTAGTCGCCTCTTATGACACCCACGGGAATATATGGGAAAACATTGATACTAAACGTGAACTAGCCATTTCCCAACTATGTTGGGGTCGGCTTCTAGTCTAACCGGATGCAGCTGAGTACCAGTATTTTACATGAAGTAGGCGTTCTATCTTCCATCTGACCGCCACAACCCAGTTAGTACTGGTTAATAGGATGCCCGTTGGTAAGACTGGTGGTCAGACTTTTTAGGTCACCTGAAACGACTGTCAAAGATCTACAAATGACAGCCGGGACCAATTGCTTAATGTGCTTTCCGAGGCACGGAGGAAACTCTGTATGTATAGGGTGGTCACCTATCCACAGACCAACCTAGGCAAGCATAGCTTAACCTGCAGATCGACCTACTTAAACGGTTGTTATTATTTAGCCACGAGCTCCACGTGAACGATCATTCAGCAAAAATCTTTTCATTTCCGGTATTCCCGTAAGTATTAATTAAAAAACATGAGCGCATAATTTTCAGCATGATATCGGAATATCCGACGGTTAATTTACGAAAGATGCGAAACCTTTATTTTTTTAGATGTCGCTTTTTAGGGTTCCGTATCCGAAGGGTA
This sequence comes from Xestia xanthographa, assembly GCA_905147715.2. Lineage (NCBI taxonomy): Eukaryota > Metazoa > Arthropoda > Insecta > Lepidoptera > Noctuidae > Xestia > Xestia xanthographa. The sequence goes on along the minus strand of LR990666.1, from coordinate 21,022,782 downwards.
ACCAACAGGACCATATTATATAAAAAAAAATATAAAAAAAGGTATGTTAAGTTCCATATATTGGGGATACGCCTATTACCATGACATGTATTGTTAACAATGTCAAATAAATTCATGGCAAATATTTGTTTGGGAACAACTAAAAATGCAAAAATAAAAAACTTTTTTGCAAAAAATAAAACCGACTTCAAAACACACCAAAAAGTGAAAAATAACTTTAGCTTCAGAAGTCGGTGATAAAAAAAAATCAATCAAACAAAAGTCACTCTAAAATTTTCTAATTCCAACCAGTAGTCCCTGAGATTAGCGCGTTCAAACAAACAAACTCTTCAGCTTTATAATATTAGTATAGATTGGTATTGCTTATTGTATAAATAATGCATTGATTGCAACTTTTTGCCATACCTCGTTGCTCTATTGCACACTTGCGACTACTAAGCGTGATTTGAGGTGCTGGTTTCGATTTCAAGGTTGGGAAAAGTGTTTATCCGTTAGGAAATTCTCAACAGCTGCCCAAAACCGTATTGATTGAAATTGGAATTGATAAATTAAGGAATGAGTGTATTAGTGTAAACCAACATCCTAGTTAAAGTTATGTAGTGAAACTGTTATTAGAAGAATTTAAATGATTGTGTTAGTTTGTTAGATATGTATGCTAATAAAGAAGTTATTATTATTATTATATCTATTCGTTTATTTTGCTCGGCTAACTGGGTAGCCGGAAATTACTGATAGCACGGACCTAAGCCAAGTGATTATCAGCTGGGTTAACAGTTATAGAGGTAGTAGTAGGTACATTACGGTGTTGTGTTGTAGCTTGGAAGAGAGATGAGGGTATGTTTAAGTGGATATGTTGGTGTGGGTTGCCTGATTCACATTGCAGGAAATGTCTCACCAGTCTACACGTGTTTATTATCACTGCCTTCTGCAGCAGGTGGTATGTGTTAGAAGGCAGGTTTAGAGAAGTAAGGTACTGGTGGAGTTGTTTTGGTATTACTCCTGTTGTGGACAGCACTATCGGGACTATTGTTATATTTTGCAAATGCCAGAGGCGAGTTATTTCGTGTTTTATTATTAGAGGAATTTTCAAAGTAGCACCTGTTACAGAAAAATTGAAAGGAAGCCGTTCGTCTTGTAGGTTGTTTTTTTGTCAAATTAAAATATACGGACGGCGCTGCCGAGGCCGACCCAGAAAGAGAAGATCTGGATGCGTACCGTGAGGGCTGGTCCGAGGAGGCCCGAGATAAGAGCACATGGAAGGAATTGGAATTTATTGTAAAACATCTCAAGAATTTATGTTTATGTTAGGAATTGAATTGAATTGAATTCATATATTTTATTTTTTAATTTATATCCATGTTTTAAATAGGATTTTGTTTTGTATCATTACAATTTATGTCTATATTAATCACATTATTAATTCTTCTTTGTTTCCAAATTCTACCTAAATTATTTGTATTTTTTTTTATCATTCTTACACTGACATAATTTATTTCAATTTCTTAATTTACTAACTTTATTGTGCATGTTGTGGTCTCCTATAAGTGAAGGAGTACACTTACCTAATACCTTGTGTCTTCCATTAACTAATAATGCTTTGTGTATATCGTTTGTTGGAGATTCTTAAATAACCCTAAGTCCCTTTATTTTGTACGCATATTCGCAAATGAATAAATGATTATGATTATGATTAAAAAAAAATGGGGGAGGCCTTTGCCCAGCAGTGGGACAGTATAGGCTAAATTAAAAAAAAAAATACCAGATCGAAAGACGAAACTAAAAACAATTTCTTTCAGCACACTTTTGACTATATCATCAAATGACTCCTCCCGCTCTGGGCGGAGCAGGAGGGATTGTCAGAATTTTACTGACTAAAACCCATCCATGTTCCTTCATCGCCCTTTGTGTTCCGGGGCCACGGTATCTCTTTCGAACAGTCCCGCAACCCCCAAGGCATCGGCCCTTACCCCTTCCTTTTTGCTGACTCTCTTTGAGGCGCGCGTGGAACACGAACGCGCCGTTGACACGGCCTGTCGTCATGAGACGGACGGACGGCGAGCTAGCCCATAGCCCACCGTCCACTGGCCCGAGCCTACGGTGGCCCGGGGCAACGTGGTGGCCCCCGACGCCCGGAGCGTCTCCCGCGGCGGCCGGGACGTGAGGTACTCTCCCTCTCACGTTCCACCACCTCCTCACTTTTGACCTCAAGTTTTGATTTTATTGGAAACTGAAGATAATTGGCACATAGGTTATATGCATGACTAGTGGTTGCAAAGGAAGTATATTATGACGAAATCAAGAATACAAAGTAACGAAACATGTTATTTGGTAACCGTAAGTAATATATTTAGCGTTTTTAGCGTTTTCTGTTAGTCTTTCATCACTACGATCTCCAATCCGCCTGCCAAGCGTGGAGATTACGGCAAATTCCTCCCATCATGGGAGAGGCTTATGTCCAGCAGTGGACGTTATGGGCTGTTGTTGTTGTTGTTGTTGTTGTAAGTAATATATTTCATTTTCAACAGCGAGTATAGAGTCCATTTGCAGGTTAAGCCGCACTTGACTAGGTTGGTCCGTAGATGGGTGGACCCATTACATACCGAGTTTTTTCAAAGGTTTAAACAGAGGAGTACTTGATAGCACTGCCATATTTCGACAGTTATGTTAAAGTTCCAGAGTAATACGCGGTGGAAGATTATACTGGAAACACAACCGAATAACACTTCGCCCGACCTGTACCTCTACCATGAGTTTACACACCCAAAACTCGCTAGCGTCTCCGTAAATTATATGTATGAAATATTGTACAGCGTATGCTTACGATAGTCGTTACGTAGCTCACTAGCATTTTGACGTGTGAAACATGTGTTTACATTAAAATTATTCACGTTTTTTAGTCTAATACAGTCAAAATAATGTCTGCAAGAGCTTATTTAGCATGGAGTATGTTAGTGGCGGCTGAATTTGAAGACCAACGACGAGAACAACGTGATTTTCAAGCCAAAATGAGAATTCATGTAGGATACCAATCGGAAAATATAAGTGAAAGAAAGTTTATTAAACTTTATTGACTCTCTTTAGTAAGTTTAAGTAATATTAGAAAACGTAATTTATTAAAAGGTAAATTATTAATTGAAATTAATTACCTATTATCAATCCAAACAACAAATTGAATAGAAAGTTGAAACATACATTTCCATGAACTCCACCAACAATTGAAACTGTGAGACACTGGTCCTCATTGTATTCAATAATCTGTTTGAATCTATTATTGCAAACTTTTAAACCATACAACACGGTACACAGCTCTGTGTCACAACGTCAACAAACAAAATTACAAATTGAATAGACGACCTTGACATTTATTATAAGGAATAAAAATTAAAAAACCACTAAATACCTACCTTATGTAGTCCACTAACCATCAACTTTTCTATTTAGTCGGTTTATTTGTGATATTGACTGTCTTAACATTTATAGCATAGCGATAACAGTCCATTTTGAGCTTAAGAGCCGTTCTCTCTTCTTATTAGTGGGATAGAAAGAAACAAAACATAAGTAGCAGTGAGCAGAGTGAAGTTAGCTAGACGACACGATCTATCGAGCTTACCTTATCGCCTGCGTAAGACTCCGTAAATCTCATGGTACAAGCATTATCGAAATCTATTTGATCCACGTTAGCACGCTAGCGACTTCACCGCTAGCGAGTAATTTTTCGACGTCAACTCATGGTAGAGGTACTGGGAATCGAACCCAGGTCCTCACGCTCGGCAGTCCCACTTGCGATCACGAGACTAACGATTCAGTCCCACAGTTTTTTTTTTTCAATAAGACAATAAGAAAGTCGATTATTGATTTTTCTCAAAGAAGATTTTTTTTTGTAGATTTTGCTACTAGTACTTTCAAATATTAGAGGAAGTTTGAAAGCGGTGCTTGTAACAGAAAAATTATTGAAACTTGGTAGTCCATACGATCCTTTCAATTTTTCTATGTAATTAGGAAGGATAAAACGCATGTGACTAAACTTTTTTAGTAAATTATTTATATATGTGGGAATGTAAGGTGAGTTAAGTGGCAACACTGGTTGAATAAACGAATGATGGGGATGATGGAGTGACAACACTGTATGTCAAGGGAGGATCCGCAGAGAGCATTATTAGATGTACGACGAATAAGAAAATGGAAGACGTAAGATTTTTCAGAAGAATATTATAAAAAGTAAAGATCCCGTGCTGTTTTATTTTGGAATCCCATAACACACACTACATAATAATATATATAAATTTAAGTGATGGACATAAATTTTGACGGATTGAGTGGGAGAGGAAGGCCAAAAAAGATGGATGGATTGGAATGATATACCGGATGACTTTTTATCACTTTCCAAAAAAAAAATGGTATATTAGGTGAACAGAGTAGAAGCTTATGGCATACATAGTTTTTTTTTTACTACCCTCACTTGATCTTCATAAATGTTAATTAGGGCCGGTTCACACTAGGATAGCACACTACACTAACAGTGTCCGCATACTGAGATGATTTCACTTGAGTACACTTAGTGATCACTGGATTCCAAGCGGGAGAGAGTTTGAATCCGTCTTCGCGATTGAAATTAGGATACTTCTTGATCTCAATCGCTTCCCGAACCATCCTCTTATAGTAGTGCTTCTCATTGGCAGGGATTTTTGGGTTGTGTAACTCCATCCAGTGGTTGGGTCCTGAGTCTACTACATGCTCCGCTATAGCGGACTTGTTTATTAGAACGTGTTGCGCCGACCCCAAGTAGAATGGGTCAAGTGCAGAAAGATGATGATGATTCTACTAACAGCAAACCTTGACACTCTTAACCACCTTTTGTAAACGCCCTTAAAAGCAGGCCATGTATATTTACCCAAACCAAACATGAATAATTAAATGATTTCAATATCAAAAAATTACTGAACTTTCTGCTCTTCACTTGGTGTATTTATCAAAATTTTCGCATTAATTGATCAATACAAAATGTTCTCTATATCGCTTGTGATAAGGTTCAGTTTTGTATTAATGATATCAGGCGAATTACTGGACTTGACGCTTTAACCCCCTTCTTGGTTGGCGGTTGCGAAAATTTTAGGAGCGTGGCGCTTAGCTGTCTTCGCGACAGTTGGACTTAGTGCGTAGAAACGATGTGGTGGTTTCTTGTGTTCTGTGTGGTTGGTGTTATCGGACAAAACGTTACGGAGAAAGGTAAGAGCCTGTACTGTTTTTTGACAAAAAGATATTGAGTTTAAAGGGTACCGGGTATCCTGCCGGGGTTGCGGGACTATTCGAAAGAGATACCGTGGCCCCGGAACACAAAGGGCGATGAAGGAACATGGATGGGTTTTAGTCAGTAAAAGTCTGACACTCCCTCCTGCTCCGCCCAGAGCAGGAGGAGTCATTTGATGATTTCCCGAACAAAAAAAAAAAAAAGGTACCGGGTGTTTTTTTTTTTGCATAAATAATTTTGACCCATTTTTTTTTTGTTGATTTTGTTCAATGTGTGTTCAGCATGAGGTCCTAGTGTGGTCCATTCCCGGATCGGAAATTTCTCGGTAACAGCCACGGGGTCTGGATTTGTGCTCGGTTGATGGCAATAGGCTCGCCCCCTATCACATGCTACTTAAACAGAACTGGCAAAATGTGGGTGTACACTTCTGCCAACGTTTTGACGTTTTTTTGTCGGGAAGCAGATTTTTTTTTTCATAAATTTTGCAATCATAATTTTATTGTAAGTACTTAATATCAGAGCAGCGGTGGCCCAGTGGTGGCGGCTACGACTTACGAACAGTAAGTCGTGGGTTCGAACCCAGACAGGCGCATTACTTTCTGTAATTTATTTCATCACCGCTGCTCTCAAAACGGTGAAGGAAAACATCGTGAGGAAACCGGCATGTCCTAGAACCAAAAAAATCGAAAACATGTGACATCTACCAATCCGCACTGGGCCCACGTGGTGGATTATAGCTCATTCCCTCTCATAGAGAGGAGGCCTGTGTCCCAGCAGTGGGAACATTAATAGGCTGATGATGATGATGACTTAATATCGCTGAAAACCCTTTGACAAAGATAATCATAGTTACTATCTTCAATATTATCTAGGATTTGTGTCTAGGGTACTACCCTACTACCAAATACTCGAATTGTTGCGAAAATATTAGAAGTACGGCGCTTACGCTAGTTTCGTGGCAGTAGTTGAACCATGTCTTGTGTATAGAACGCCTGAGCGCGTATAGTGACATTATTAGACGAATTATTATTTTTTTGTGATAAATTAAATCTTGTGAATAGTAAAGAAATGTGGTGGTTTTTAGTTTTCTGTGTTGTTAGTGCTGTTGCGCAAAACGTTTCCAAAAGAGGTAGGTGAATTTGACCAAACATTCAAGCTAATAATTTTAAAAATGTTAACAGTTACTTTAATACTTAATTTTATTTTATTTCACGAAGTATTTGTGTATTCAATGGTTGTGATAAGATCAACCTTAAGGGGACTGGATAATAAAAATCAGATGCCAAAAACTATGAAACATTTAAAAGAAATCAACAACGTAAAACACTTTTTTTTTTTTTCAAAATGTATGTCTCTCAAAAGAAAGAAAAAAAAGAAAAAATCGTTATTCATCGCAAAGACATGACGTGCATACAAAATTTGAAAACAGAAAGAACAAAACGGAACATAAACAAAAAGTGAATAAAAAAAAAAACGAAATCTTACTATATTAACCATCATCATCTGCCTAGCCTTTTCCCAACTATGTTGGGGTCAGCTTCCAGTCTAACCAGATGCACCTGAATACTAGTACTTTACATGGAGCCAGGTATTACGATACCCCTTGGTAAGACTAATATCTTACGATAGCTCCACTTCTGAAAAATCTGGGCTTAGCTTTCTTGTGAATGACAATTTTAATTTTGATAAGGTTTTTGTTCTTATCCTCTTAGATTCAGTCTAGGTCATCCTCTAGTTTCTCTAGTTATAGTAGATATCTTTTTGAATTCAGGGTGTAAAAAACCTCTTCACGAAGCCGTTAACCAAACATTCTGTACTTACATCAAACTAAAGTAACTTTACGCAAAAAATATTGCTGGGAAACGACTTTTTTTTGGGGTGAAAAATCATGTTTTGTGGTAGAACTCAATGTAACGCACTCAAAACATTGTGCTGATGGATGGATTGAATAGTACAGGGGTCGCGGAGGTGTTTAAAGTAAAAATCTATATTAAAAACTTGTATAAAAAAATAACTTGTCAAAAAGTTGGAACTTTGACCCCCAATATCTCCGTAACTAGAAGGTTCCCTAGGTAACTAGGTATGATGTAGAACAAAAAAAATGATCGCAATGAAAAGGAAAACAAGTGCCTTTCGGCTTCGTTAAGAGGTGTTTTACACCCTTTATATGCCTAATTCCATTGTTATATATTGTTCGATTTAATAATAGCAATGAAACCCATTGTGACAAATTTAATTGTAAACATTGCATGTAACGTGCGACCAGCAATTGTCAATACTTTTTTTTTATCGGCGAACAACATAATGCTTCCAACTCTGGTATATTCCTAGATATACATTGTTAGTTTTCAATGACCAACCAAAATTTAAAATTAGGATCTAGATATAAACCAAAAGTGCTTTTTAAATATTATTGTCGAAAAATATAAAATAAAATCATCATCATCTGCCTAGCCTTTTCCCAACTATGTTGGGGTTGGCTTCCAGTCTAACCGGATGCAGCTGAATACCAGTATTTTACATGGAGCGACTGCCTATCTGACCTCCACAACCCAGTTAGTACCGGGTAATACGATACCCCTTGGTAAGACTGGTTGTCAGACTTTTTGGGTCTCTGACTACCTAACGACTGTCAAAGATCTACAAATGACAGCCGGGACCAACAGCTTAACGTGCTTTCCGAGGCACGGAGGAAACTCGGTATGTAATGGGTGGTCACCCATCCACAGACCAACCTAGGCAAGTACGGCTTAACCTAATGATCGATCCGAGCGGCTGTTATTATTTAGCCACGAGCTCCTCAAATATAAAATAAAATAATAGCATTCATTTGAAAATGTCCTAAATTGTAAACCTAGTGGGTATCAATGCACTTGTATGCGTGCATGCACCGCCAAATTTATGTATGTGCTAACTGGTACCTATCTAGGTTGTTGAACTGAATTGTGCTATTGCAATATCCACACGTTCACTTTTTAGTGGTTGACAGGAATGAAATTTCAATATATCGAAAATATTACCTTATATTGTTTCTCAGCCATCTCTGGAAATTTGGCCGATTATTAAAAACTAACCCAGTATAAAAAAAATAAGTGGGTCATAAAAAGGCGATTATTCGTGCCAGTTTGAACACTTCTATAAAAGTTAGTTGAGACGACGAAGATGGGCGTTTACAATGGGCCTATTCCTGTATCCTGTGCCTATTGACGTTCTATGTCCTGCTGATACGGAGGGAAGTGGAAATTATGGTATTTCCTACTCCTCCGCTATACTTTTCTGATTAATTTCGTTGCAGGATCCAAGACAGTTAAATTTTTTTTCCAACTTTGTCAAGCTTCATTGTGTCGGCGCTTTTCTGGTGGTCGCTACTGTTGATTCTGGCTTTCAGGAGTTACAGTGGTTTGGGAATAGTGTGGCGGGATTATTCCAAAGAAAAAAAAAGTCAGTTCAAACAATTGGTTCGCGTTTTCACGCCACATTCCTTCGCTTTAGAACGGAGCCTTGCATTTCAACTCACAGGTTACCACGAGAGTTTCCTTTTAATTTTATAAACGGTATAACATTAGTGGCACCCTATATTTTTTTATTCACAGTTATTCACAGCAGAACACTGTAAAGTATTAACCTTGTGTAATGTTGTGTCTGGGTCACCAAGATACAGGCTGTGCCTAGTTTGGGACCCGTTGTTAAACCTATCTCAAATACTTATATTAAATAATTAATAAAAAAAATAAAAAAAATAAATCATTTGATTTACCGTGCTGTCAGTCTTCAGTAGAATGCGGAGAGAGGAAAATTTTTGAAAGAAAGAAAGAAAAGTATTTATTGAACTTTACACAGGACATAATAGAAACAAAACGATAGAATAGACATGACAAAATTATATAAAAAGTAAACAAGAGAAAAAAAACAATAAAATGGTCATGTGCAAGGCCAAAAGGCTCCTATCTCAGCAAGGTGCTGTGACATTTAAAAAAAAAAAGTCACAGCGCTGGTATTCTGATACGGCCCAACTTTTTGTTACTCTGTACTGTTTCACTCTGGACAAAGGACTCCCGCGAAAAGATGGCAACATCGAGAGAAGGACCCGTCCTTCTCTCGATGTTGCCATCTTTTCGCCAATTACTGAGGAAGTCTGCCGCAAGTGCCGCGACCCTGTCTAGATATTTCAGGGCTCCAGTTTTTCAATAAATGGGCACAGCTTCACCGGCATCGGCAGACATGGCCTATCCAGTCCCCTTTTAGTTATAAAGGAAACCTATACCACCTAAAACAAATTTAATCAGAATTTTGTTCCTAAAACTATTACATCAAACTTATTTTGTCACTTACGGGATATCTTCGTGGCTTAGCCGTGTGAGTCGAGGATCCGGCAGAGTAGAATAGAACCAACCCATTACAGTCACGGGTGTCGTATAAGGCGATTAATGTCTGAGGCAGAACACCTTGCGCTTCCGTAGACCAGAGAATGGGCAGCAGCGTTTTCTGTTAGTCTTTCATCACTGCGATCTCCAATCCGCCTGCCAAGCGTGGAGATTACGGCAAATTCCTCCCATCATGGGAGAGGCTTATGTCCAGCAGTGGACGTTACAAGCTGTTGTAGTAGTTGTAGTAGTTCCCCGTGTTTACGTGTTTCTGTTAATATTGGAAGCTCAAAACAATTAACAATCACGGAAGATATCCCGTAAGTGACAATATATACGTAAGTTCAGTTTTAAACCGTGAAATCTTACAAAACCGAGCTATTTGGAGATAGTGTCCATGCAACAATCTTTACCCAATAGATTTTGAACTACTGGCCAATTTAAAGTGTATTCTACAAACTATGCAATAATGAACCTGTCTGGCACTTTAGGTCGTTCTTTTTTTTATGCAATGCTATTGCTGCCATCCTCTCACTTTCTTTTATGTATGTTTTAGCGAATGACTCAATGTTGAAATGATTTTGTAAGTTATACTTGATAAATGCTCTGAAAGTGTTGTGAATATTTTTGCATTTTTTGTCACCGTGTATTACGTTTTGTTGTTATATTTAGAATTTTATCTACATCCATGCTATAAATCCTCTATAAAAGTATCTGAAACAGTTAGCTTATTGCCAACATTAAAACAGCCAGTGTCATAATAACCAATAGAACACTCAAACGGGTGTTATAATGTTGTACTACAGTTTGGCCGCTGAGAGAATGCGTTCCTGACAGGTCGCGAGTATTAGTATTACTGGTGATGTTATCTAGCTATAGCTTATAATATATAACTTACCTATTATTACCCTTTTTGCCCTATTAACAAATAATATTATTAAAAACGATATGATTCAATCAATTATCAATAAATGTTATAATGTCGCGCCAAATTTTTGTACCAACTGACAGACGTCAGGAACGCATTCTCTCAGCGGCCAAACTGTAAATTTCATTATGCAACTCGTTTAAAAAAAGAACATTGTCTAGCTCGTGCGATTCACTACCACAGCGCCGTAATAAAAACAACTTATAGGTTAATTCGAATTTACGTCGTATCCCGCCATTTTTGTTTCATATTAGTATTGCATTATGTACTTTGTTGTTTACTAAAATGAGTGATACAAGCGTTATTAATTATTCAATCCAAAATGTAAATAATTATATTGTTACCTATACATGGTTTGCTTGTATTAAATACTCAGCTTCAATTAAACTTTCCATTAATTTACATAGACTTCTTCGCTACAACACTCTATGGTTTCAGAAACTTTTATATGGAGGATTCATATCATGGATGTAGATAAGGTCTTGTATGCAACTGTACATAATTGGGTATTAAAACACTCATGTGATACACCCACATTCGTGTTTTAATACCGCTCATTATACAACAGTTAAATAAATAGCTATTATAAAAACAGAATAAAATAAATATAGTTCGATGATATTTTTTGTCAGTATTATTTTTGAGTATTGCAGTTTTTTTTTTATTGAATCTTACATAACTGTGGATTTTTAATGCTCGCTTTTTTTAAATAAATTACTCAACATTTTATTATTAATTCTTATAATCATATAATTTCGTTAGTACAATCACTAATAGAGTTAATGGTCATTTTTTTTTTATTGAGACAACCTGATTAAATAACTAATAAAATACGATTTTATAAATTTTTATTATTGCAAATCTTTTCATCATTTTTTTATATTTATTGTTGCAACTTTTTTCTTATTATTTATTAGAACTACTGAATCCGTTTTAACAGTGTCGTATGATCGTTTTGAACATTACAAAACAGTGCTTACAAAACTGTGCGCATTGCATACAAAACACTATAAATTCATATAAGTCGCCACTAATTATCGGATATTCTAGAATTTTAACGTTTGAAATATTGTTAGAATAAAGTTCTAATCAGCTTGCACTACAAAGCAATTGTTACGTCAGTCAGTGCGGCCGAATAGTGCGAAATTAGTGGGTTTTGCGATTTACAAAAAAATATTAATTGGACTAAAAAATAAAACACATAACACCTGCTTTATATGTAGTTAGTTCAGTTAGTATGCAAAGTTTCAAGATCTAATTTGAAGTACTTTTTGAATACCAGCGGTTTATTTTTCAATTTGGAGTTAATTATGGATTTTTTTTCTATCGAGAAAAGTTTATGGAATCGTGTTTTCGTCACACATAGACTTAGCATTAATCCTCAACTTTACTATATATTTATTTCAAAATTAATGCTGCAGTGTTTTAGGCGTAAGTTAACGGAGGATCATGCTAAACCATTTGAGGGATATATAGCCCTTAAGGAATGTTGCAAATGAATAGTGCGAACATGCATTGCTTAGAAACCATTCGTTTACCCATTTACATTTTCAATTTTATTTTAATTAGGTATACTGTGTATTCAAATAATCGTATGTAAGTTGGCTGATATACTGTAAATTCATGGAATCCGAGTTTATTATAATTTTGTTTAAAATAGTCTTTATTCAGACTTAATAAGGTATGAAATTTAGATTTTAAAGGAATGATAGCGGACGTATAATGGAGAGTTTTTGAAGTATGAATGCGGACAAGGCTAAAGTACAATGTAAGGGTTGTACTACAGGTCCGAGGTTGCGGGACTGTTCGAAAGAGATACCGTGGCCCCGGAACACAAAGGGCGATGGAGGAACATGGATGGGTTTTAGTCAGTAAAAGTCTGACACTCCCTCCTGCTCCGCCCAGAGCGCGAGGAGTCATTTGATGATTTCCCATCCGAAAAAAAAAAATGGGTCGTACTACAGATTAGTCCTGTAGGTACGTGCCTGTACGTCAACCTGACTGTCCGTATGTCACAGTCATTTCACTCTGAGACTTTTTGCACCACACAGATGATAGATAGGCTTGGAAGATTTTTGTTTAAAGCCTGCAGGCCTAGCCAAGTTACAAACGTTTTGTATCGATTCTCTTTCTACAATCGTAAACGCCTCGGCGTAAGCGATTGTAGAAAGCGCCAAATTGGTAGCCAAGTTGACATGACTGAGTCAATCGCTCGTTCTTTAATTTCTGTAGAAAAAACCTACACTTTAGTCTATGGTGAGCGTTTCTATCAAAGAGTTTAGCGATCAACATTATAGAAACGATGCCATTTTCTAAAAAAAAAACTTTTTCTATTCGTTTGTGTCTATCATTTTGAACTAAACATCGTTCAAAATGATAGACACAAACGAATAGAAAATGTTTTTTTTTTCATGCAACTAAGTCCATATAAGAAGTTAATAATCTTATAGGTAAACTATGTTAGTACCAAAAATTAACAAATGTGAATGGTTAGTATAACAGAAATCTTATAAACTACGACGGACGGCACGGTAGTATCATATAAATTAGTCTGTCGCGCTCGGCGGCTTGCAGCATATTGCAGACGAAATGCAATAAATTAATACTGAGTGTTAAAAGTCACCGTGCAAAACAGGTTCTTTTATCATAAATGCTTCCGTCCCATTTATGTATCTTTCTGTTTTCTTATATTTGGTATATTTCTGTTTTTTATTTGCACTTTCGTTCAGTCACTAGTATTAGAATAATAAATCAGATTACTTTAATAAACAGGTTTTTAATCCAAATCAATAAGAAAAACTATTAAAACCTTAGAACAATAACTAAGCAATTAGAACCCTCCAATTTTTTTTAGATGACATTTCTTTTTCCACCACAGACTGACGAATGGCCGGTTCGGGTTACCACCTCAAAATTTGTTAATTTACAAATTTTTATTTCTTATGTTTAAAATTAATATTAAAATAATTAAAAATAAATGCTGCATTCTCTAAACGCTAACAGTCGGCCGTCCTTTAACCGGAATGACCCTATTCCGACTCGGCCATTCGGGTGATTTGTATGACTCTATACAAAACAATGGTAAATTATCATTTTGAAATACAAGAAAAGGGCAAACCAAAATAAAATCACGATAATAATAATAAAGATAAAATTAAGACTAATCAATCCTGAATTCCTGATTTATGATGTGCCAGCCATGCCTTCTTAGCAGATATATAAGTTCCATGTCCGATTGAGTTGGGATGCCTGTGGACAAAATGTTCATTATTACCTAAGGGTTGTGAGCACTGAACAGAGTATAATTGATTGGCTCTTTAATTTAAAGTGATCACCACAATAACATGGCATGTTTCACTATAAATATGTCCCATAGATAGGTTGAAGTGATCACTACAGTATGTAGTATGTTTCACTATTAATACATTTATAAAATGGTTAAAGTGAGCACTACAGGTAAGTAGCATGTTTCACTTTTATTACATCTCTAAATAAGTTTAAGTGAGCACTACAGGTAAGTAGCATGTTTCACTTTTATTACATCTCTAAATAGGTTGAAGTGAGCACCACAGGTAAGTAGCATATTTCACTTTTATTACATCTTTAGGTTCAAGTGAGTACCACAGGTAAGCAGCATGTTTCACTTTTACTACATCTCTAAATAAGTTGAAGTGAGCATCACAGGTAAGTAGCATGTTTCACTTTTATTACATCTCTAATTGGGTTCAAGTGAGCACCACAGATAAGTAGCATGTTTCACTTTTACTATATCTCATAAGAGGTTGAAGTGAGCACCACAGGTAAGTAGCATGTTTCACTTTTATTACATCTCTTATTAGGTTCAAGTGAGCACCACAGGTAAGTAGCATGTTTCACTTTTATTACATCTCTTAATAGGTTGAAGTGAGCACCACAGGTAAGTAGCATGTTTCACTTTAAGATAGAAAGAAAATTAAACTTACACTTTTTTTTTCCACAATGCATCAGACATGAACTTTTAGCCAATAAATAGGAGGACTTGGCCTAGTTGCAGACCTGAAACATTTTCTGTCAGGATAGGGACTATAACTTGATATATACTATATAATATAATACAAGAATACGTTCAACTATGTACATGGTAGAAAATAAAGGAATATTATAGGAGGCTGTATAAATGTATAAATATTAAGTTTCTGAACACTCGTTAGTGTCGTTACTGGAGTCACTATTGTTATTGTCGTCATCATCATCAGACGCAGTAATAGTAATCCACTTCTTTAGAGCATCAGCAGGGTATACACTTTTGTACTTTCGTTTTGCATGGCCCTCAATACTAGAGACCTCGTACCTATCATTATTAAGAACAGCACTAATTTTGTAGGGTCCTCTAAATTTGGGTAATAACTTTTTGCTTTTACCACTTGCAGGGATGTGATAGTTTGGAATCATAACAAGATCTCCAAGCGCGAAGAATTTAGTGGGTGATTTCTTACTATCGTAATAAGCTTTCATTGCCGTTTGGTTTTTCTTTATATTTTGTTCGGCTATTCTCCGAGCTGATACCCTCGCAGAATCCAAGTCCGCTACGCAAGAGTCTACCTCTGATATGTTCGTACATTGCACTTGGATATCTAGATCCGTCTCATTCGATTCCGTAGGCGATGTCAATTGAATATTTTCGAGGTCATTCTGAATGGAATTTAAGACAGAACCCTCGCTAGGATTAACTGTTCTATGACCAAAAACAATCTCTGATGGAGATGTTCCTGTGCTTTTATTTCGTGTATTATTCAGACTCCATTGTATTTTACTTAAATGTTCATCCCAGCATCGTTCGTCGCAGCCATGATTGGATGCAGCAACTGACTCCAGTATCGTTCGGTTATACCGCTCTATCTGGCCATTAGCGCGGGCTGTGGCAACTGCATTCAAAACATGTTTCGCGCCGATAGACTTAACATATGCCTCAAAGGTTGATGATGTGAAACTAGTCCCCCTATCAGATATTATAACTTTCGGGCATCCGATTATACTGAAAATTTCAGTAAGGATTTTGATGGTAGTTTTGCTTTTCAAATTCTTAACGGCCTTAATAAAGATAAACTTACTAAAACCATCAATGATACCTAATATGTAGGAATTACCAGTCTTGCTCCTAACAAATGGACCAAGATGGTCCATATGTAAGGTATGAAATGGTATGTTCCCTTTGGGAATAGGATGGAGAAAACCGCTACTTTTGGAGGTGGAAGCCTTATTGTATGCGCAGTTTAGGCAAGCTGATACGTACTTACGTACAAACCGGTTCATCTTTGGGAACCAATAATCTTGCTTGATTTTATCTAATGTTTTGTCTGCGGCGAAGTGTCCTGCTTCATCGTGATTCAGCTGACATACACGCCACCGAGCACTATTAGGTACAACCCATTTTAAACTGTCACCTACCTTCCTATATATCTTATTTTCTTTTATTTTGTAGTTATTAATTATGTCCTTAATTTCTTTACTTTCAGTTTGCAATATTGATTTTACTAGTTTAAGTTTAGGGTCTGACATTTGTACTGATTGTAACCAATCTGAAGTTGTAATGTTCATTATCTCGTAAGCGCGCATGTCATCTAAATCACCAAAATCGGAACATTGAACGGGATTACGGCTTAGTGCGTCAACATGACGCATATTCTCTCCGGGTCTATATTCTATATTAAAATTGTATTCTTGCAATAGCAGCCACCACCGGGCAATTCTTGGAATTAAATCTCGTTTAGTTAGGGTAGTTCTTATTGCGTTACAATCTGTATATACTTTAAACGTTATACCAATAAGATAAGTACGAAATTTCCTTAATGACTGAACGACGGCGAGTGTTTCTAACTCGTATGAGTGTAAATGTTCTTCCTCTTTAGTCGTCTGTTTACTGTAGTAGGCTACCGGTCTTAATGGCGACTTTTCATCGACTTTTTGCAGCAGTATACCGCCAACTCCTAACTTGCTAGCGTCACAGTGGACCTCTGTTAAATATGCTGGGTTATATAAGGCTAATATAGGTCTCTCGACCAACTTAGATTTTATTGTTTGGAAAGCTGTCTCTTCCTCATTACCCCAGACCCAAGGTACATTAGACTTTGTAAGCCTTGTGAGCGGTTTTGCGATGCTTGCGAAGCCTGGTATGAATCGACGAAAAAAGCTTGCCAACCCTACAAATTGTCTGACTTGATGTACAGTCTTAGGAGTTGGGAATAAAGATACTGCTTCTGTCTTCTTAGTTCCAGGTCGTAACCCTTCATCTGACACTTCATAACCTAGGTAATCTAGTTTTCTTTCAAAGAAATTACATTTGGTAATGTTTAGTGTCAATCCAGCATTCCGTAATGAAATCATGATTCGTCGAAGGTTCTGAAGACCTTCGTTAATGGAAGCTGCTGGTGACAACAAGTCGTCCATATAAGGGAGTGCCAGACTAAATCTATCTTTTCCCAGAGCTCTATTAATCATATGCTGAAATACAGCGGGGGCATTGACCAGGCCAAAGGGCATACGAGTATACTCGTAGTGCCCATCTGGTGTTATAAATGCAGTTAGATGCTTAGACTCCTCAGCCATCGGAATTTGATAATACCCTGATTTTAGATCTAAACTAGTAAAATAAGATTTCCCGCTGAGGAGATCTAATTGGTCATCAATAACTGGCATTGGATATGAGTCCTTTACGGTCTTCTTATTCAAGGCCCGATAGTCAATGCACAAGCGATATTCACCATTTTTCTTTTTAACTAATACTATCGGACTTGCATACGATGAATTGGATTCTTGAATTATTTCGTTATCTAAAAGTTCTTTTATCAAATCACGCACAACTAATCTTTCGCTATGCGGAAGCCGGTATGGTTTATATGAAACTGGTGTATTATCTTGTAGTTGAATGTGCATTTCCGATATATGCGTACTTCCTAATTCGCTTAAATCTAGTGCAAAACAGTCTCTAAACTCATTAACTAAATCAATTAGACATTGTTTTTGTTCTTGCGTCAAGTCACTTCCTATATTTAGCATGTCAATAGTGATTATTTTGTCATATTTAGGGATAGGATCAGAGTCGGACAGAGTTATTGTTTTTACCTGAAATTCAGTAGGAGGATTCAAAGGTGTGGCTTTAGCCAACGTTGGCAAAAGTCGAGCTCGCGTTAATAGTCTATTCTTTTTCAGGGTAACGTCTTTCTTTTCAAAGCTCACTACAGGTATGTGGCCTACACCATTTTTAACATAATAGGCTCCCGGCAGCGTAATAATTTCTTCACCGTCTTTAAATGATGTGTTTCCTGGTACATAAATATGCCCCGTGTAGTCTTCATTACGAATAATCGTCTTTACAATCGTCATGTTGTTGACAATAACATCTTCGGCAAGATATACTTGTATTTTTTCGAGTTCTGAATCATCCGAATATAGTACCAGACTGGACTTTGTTTTAAATGCAGTAACGGTTGGTAGCTCAGTGACATTCTGTCCGATAAGTAGGTCTGTATTTAGAAATTCGTTTGGTACTACAAAAGCTTCAACATCGGCCTCAACAAAGTCTACTTTTAAGTCGATGGTTACCTTTCCAAGTGGCGTCAGTGTACCGGAGGCAAAACCTTTTAATAGTTGAATATCTTTGTCATCTATCTTAAGTCCTAACTCATCAACTACACTTCTCTTTATCAATGAACATTGACTGCCAAAATCTACAAATGCTAATTTACTCTTATCATTAACTTTTACACTCTTGTTGTATATAATATCACCAGTTTCACCTTCAGTAGTGATGCGCTGTACCTTACTAGAGCCGCTGGAATTGTTTGCACCTAACTTTGCTTTAATAGCGTCATTTGTATTTTGATCACGCCTACAATATTCAGCGAGATGTCCTATACGGGAACATTTGCCACATTTTTGTGGTTCTTTTCGGCATTTAGGTGCTGTGTGACCAGGTTCTGAGCAGTTGTAACAAGTAGGCGTAGTCGAATTTGATGTGCTGCCATTTCTATTAGCATTTGTGTTTTTCGAAGAGGTCATATTGGGTTTCGTCATGGGTAGATTATTTTTTCTGGCGTCTTTGTTAAAGGTTACCGCCTTAACTGAAATGCTACGTAAGTATTTCAAAAGTTTGTTCGGAGATTTGAAGTTAGCCCCTTGAGCATTCAATTTAATATTCTGATCGAAGATGCCGTGGATTATACAGTCAACTGCCTCTTTACCTTTAATATTACAGTGACTTACTAATTTCGCCTTCTCATAAAAATACTCCTCAAGGGTCTCATCTCGACGGCTTCTTCGTGAAAGCATTTCGGATAACTTATCGGCATAATTGCGATCATCAGGAAAATTTGCAAGCATTTTTTTTTGCCATTCTTTCCAAGTAAACTTAACTGATGATAAGCCCTCATACCATTGTCGAGCTAATCCGGATAGTTTAGGTAGCGCATGGAAAATGGTTTGTTTATCGCTCCATTTATATATTGATGCCGTCTCATTCACCTTTTTCAGCCAAGCTCTTGTTGATTGGTTTCTATGGCTCGGGTCAAAATTGGGTATAACGTCTTGCGCGCCCACGAAAGTGTTCCGTCCATGTGAACTAATGGCATTGATGAAACGTTCCATTACACTATGATCTCTGCTGTTACGTTTGCTACAATGACGCTCCCTGCATCGACGTTTTGTTCTAGGCTGTCTGTTTCTAGACCTAGATCGATCGGAGCTTGAAAAGGTTGAAATGCTGCTTGAAGAGCTAAAGACGCTACTTGAAGAATGCATTCGTATCGAAGATCTACTCCGCGTAGAATCACTTCCTGTACTGGAGTATCTTAAGATTATACTCCTTGATCTCTCAGTTCGATGACGTATCTTCTTCGCTCGAGAGCGACTCCTACCCATACGTCTCTTTTGAGTCGGTGGTATACGATTAGTTCGAGAGCGATGGCGTCGGTATTTGAGTGTATTTTTCCGATCACGTAATCTGTTTTTACGTCTCGATCGTTCACGTGTGCCTTCGCGTACAAGAGATGGTGATTGCTTCCTCTTTCTACGCATTTTAGCAGTTAGTTCCGGCGTGTATCTACTGTTCGACATCGCAATCACGGTGAGTAGGTACCTATTTTTCTTTTTAATTTGATTTTTAATACAATGTGTAGGTAAGTATTAAATAAGTATACTAAATAATTTATATTTATTTTGATTAATATCAATGTGGGTTGGGACAAGGAACAGGACAAAACAAAAGCAGCATTAGTGGTATGTAATGGTAGACAATAATCATTATAGAAAATCAAAAATATCAATAATTCAACTAATAATTACAAAAATCTAAAAATATAATTAATCACACTTAAAATGTACCCAAACATTATAATGAATTAAGTTATATCAATCAAACCAGTTATAAAGCAAGAAAACAGAAAAGTTATTAAATAAAATTATCAATTTCATTTTTTTTTTTTTGCCTAAGTTCATAGTCTTTGTTGTTTATGTTGCAACTAAAGCCTAATGTAGGGTACTTAGAAAATAAAAATGGTAAACACTCTTAGGTTGATTTTAATAATACTTGATAGTCTAACTACCTACCCACATTCTAAACTGAGCACATACATTACTTATTTATTAATTTGCCTTGTAATGTTTACATTACTTATTTATTAATTTGCCTTGTAATGTTTAATCACACCATACTCATAGATCTCAGATTGTAACACCATTGGAAGAGACTAACGTCTAAGATACTGGCTTGACCAAGTTTAGACGTTAGGGTTTATTTTGTTCTGTTTACTTACTTACTGTATTTGTGACAATGTTGTGATATGTGTAAAATGTACTTCTTCTTTTTCCAATAAAGATGTTATAATCAGACCTTTAAAATATTTGGATTCGGAATAAGATAATATGCTAGCTATATTTCACAAAAGAAAATCATGTAGATAGGTAGAATTATCTATATGAATAAATTATCCCTTTCATTATCCACATTAATTTTATTTTATAGTCTTATGATTTGTTATCCCGTTCACAGTAAGTACATTATAAGTTTAAAAGTAAAGAATACTTGATTTCATTTCTTTATTTACGATTTATAGAGGTATATTATGTGTATTTTGTGTGTACGGAACCTTGTGTGCACAAATCTTGATAAATACATTAATTCTGCATGTAAACAAAATAAATTTTACTTTACCAACTTTACCAACCAGTCGGTAGGTATGTACTACAAGCGAAAATGGGTCATACACGCAAGTAGTGATGGGTTTTATTAAAGGCACAGCCGAGTATTTGGAGACATGATAGTTCAATTACACTACATGTCCATGTTGTACAAAACAATGTCGTGCATAATATGGTCTGTAATAGCTGCATAATTTTGTTATTATTATCCGAAATAATCGTGATAAGGTCTCGATATAACCATAATTAGTTAAACTAGACATCTGCATCTAAAATATACGCCTGTTCAGTGTGTTTTGTTCTGGCCGTTGAGGATGAAGTAAACAAAGAATACATAGGATTCGTGTCACTTCTGAATTATTAGAATAATAAATCAGATTACTTTAATAAACAGGTTTTTAATCCAAATCAATAAGAAAAACTATTAAAACCTTAGAACAATAACTAAGCAATTAGAACCCTCCAATTTTTTTTAGATGACATTTCTTTTTCCACCACAGACTGACGAATGGCCGGTTCGGGTTACCACCTCAAAATTTGTTAATTTACAAATTTTTATTTCTCATGTTTAAAATTAATATTAAAATAATTAAAAATAAATGCTGCATTCTCTAAACGCTAACACTAGTTTATTTTTCTAACAATTTCATCATCATCATCATCAGCCTATAATGTTCCCACTGCTGGGACATGGCCTCCTCTCAATGAGAGGGAATGGGCTATATAATCCACCACGCGGGCCCAGTGCGGATTGGTAGATGTCACATGTCTTCGAATTTTTGGTTCTAGGACATGCCGGTTTCCTCACGATGTATTTCACCGTTTTGAGAGCAGTGGTGATGAAATTAAATGCATGAAGTAATGCGCCTGTCTGGGTTCGAACCCACGACTTACTGTTCGTAAGTCGAGGCCGCCACCACTGGGCCACCGCTGCTCTCTAGTCTAGTCTAATAATTTATTGTTTGTTTATTATTTTATTTATTTTAAACCAACTTCCAAAAGGAGGAGGTTCTCAATTCGATTGAATTTTTTTATGTATGTACACCGATTACGCTGACATTTATGATCCGATTTACGTGATTCTTTTTTAGTTTGATGCGAAATAGTTGCCATTTGGTCCCATAAAAAATTAACATAGTTTGGCCCAGTAGTCTAGTTTCGTAGTAGTAGTATATTAATAGACTTCAGTCGTGTGGTATAATTTCATGTATGTTCACCGATTTCTCCTCCAGTTGTGGAGCGATTCTCAAAATTCTTTATATCTTTGAATTTTTGGTTCTAGGACATGCCGGTTTCCTCACGATGTATTTCACCGTTTTGAGAGCAGTGGTGATGAAATAAATTGCATGAAGTAATGCGCCTGTCTGGGTTCGAACCCACGACTTACTGTTCGTAAGTCGAGGCCGCCACCACTGGGCCACCGCTGCTTTCTAGTCTAGTCTAATAATTTATTGTTTGTTTATTATTTTATTTATTTTTAACCAACTTCCAAAAGGGTCAATTTGATTGGATTTTTTTATTTTTTTTTTATGTATGTACACCGATTACGCTGACATTTATGATCCGATTTACGTGATTCTTTTTTTAGTTTGATGCGAAATAGTTGCCATTTGGTCCCATAAAAATTAACATAGTTTGGCCCAGTAGTCTAGTCTCGTAGTAGTAGTCTATTAATAGACTTCAGTCGTGTGGTATAATTTCATGTATGTTCACCGATTTCTCCTCCAGTTGTGGAGCGATTCTCAAAATTCTTTTTTTATTTGAAAGAGTATACTCCTGAAATGGTTTTATTTAAATTTGGTGAAGATCTGATGCTGATTTTCGGAGATATACAATGGAACTCTTCAAAACTAGATGGTAAATCGGTCGTGATTACTGCAATCGCTTGGGTGTTTATTGTTTATACAACATCATGACGTAACATCACGCCTGTATGCTCTCAGAGGTACGCAGATGTGTAAAATACACCCAAATTTCGATAGTTTAGGTATGTAAAGTTCCATTTATTGGGGATAAGCTTATTACCATGACATGTATTGTTATCAATGTAAAATAAATGCATAGCAAATATTTGTATAGGATATTACAACTAAAAATGGAAAAATAAAAAAACTTGTTTGCAAAAAAAAAATAAAACCGACTTAAAAAAACAGATCAGATCAGAGCTTCAGAAGTTGGTGACAAAAAAAACACTAAATGAATCAACAAAGGTCACCGACTTCTGAAGCTAAAGTTATTTTTCACATTATTGTTTTTTTAAGTCGGTTTTATTTTTTTTGCAATAAAGTTTTTTTATACAGATCTATTTCACATATTTAAGTACCTACCTATTCACCACCACCATTGACACAACATATAAAACTGCTTCACATCCGTAACCTCACTAATCCAGGTCCAGTTGAAAACCAGCGTCGGGCACTAGTTGTCCGGCATTTTGCTGAACTGGGCCAATTTTGGCGCAGCTGTGAGGCACACAGTGTCACATCGTTTTATTATTTGTTTAGTTTTAAGTTTTTATTCATTTATTTGGTTATTGTGTATTGAAATGAGTTCTGTTGGTATCCTGTCAAATCCTTGCAATTTTTTTTCGAAATATTTTTGATGTACAAAAATGATTTTTCTACAGATGTACAAAAACGATTTTTCTACAGATTTATTATATTTAATAGAATAGATAATACAAAAAAGCATATGATTCGCTGCAATAAACAAAACCAGAAAAAAATATCATATTATATGCTAGTATGATAGTGTTTTAAAAAACATAATACAACAAATTTTACTTGATACAAAAAAAACACGAAATAATTAAAAAAAAAAATTAACGAGTAAAAACAATACTAAATTACATGCGATAATTCTGATTTTTTGGCAAATAATTCTACAAGCAACGTATTAGCATGATAGTGTTTTATTTTTTTAGTCCAATCAATATTTTTTTTGTAAATCGCATAATACCACTCATTTCGCACTATTCACCCCGATTTTTCACCCCAAAAAAATTGTCGTTTCCCAGAAATATTTTTTGCGTAAAGTTACTTAGTTTGATGTACAGAATGCTTGGTTGACGGCTTCGTGATGAGGTATTTTACACCCTGTATATTGATTACCAAACTTCTTAAAATCAACAATTATGAAATCAATAGTAGACCATTGTGACACTATTGTAATAGCAGACTCGGCCTCCCGGTTCTGTCTGAAATTGAAAAACTTGCAAAAGTCCATCATCACTTGTCAAGGTGTAAATGTACAATCACGAGCACCAATATGTATACTCTTTACTAAATTACCTTTAATTTTAATTAATTAATTTTAATTTTTTACCCGTTCTTCCCCATAGAGATCTACGCTACGGAATGGGCAACTACAGTACTTTCACAGTTTTTATTTCTAATTGTAACTGGGACTGTAGCTACATTCAATTTTCATCTTTGTTTCGACAATTCAAAAGTGCCTTTAACTGGACTACTTGAAATAATTAATTAATTTTGATTTAAAAGCAATTTTCGCGAGAAATAACGGTTGTAACTTAGAGATGGGGTGTTTTTCATAAAAATATAAGTTCCAGAATACTATACTTACATTGTCACTTATGGGATATATCTTCCGTGGTTATTATTTGTTATAAGTTCCTGATATTAATCCAGGTTTGTCCCGGTAATGAGTTTTGTGATTGACATAATATGTTAATTTTTAAACCGTGAAAGCTTAAAACAGTGCCAGAATACTATTTATTTTATTTTGATTTATTTTATGTTCGTAACAACATGACATTTTAATCAGAACAGTAAGATAAAAACTCTTTTAAAAGTTATTATAGTCTACGCCAGATAAGTAGGAATTAAAGGTCATTGCTCTCTCCTTAATTTCTCTGCGTAGGCACCCCGACAATACATTATGAATCATTTTTTATTACTATAAAAAGTCAAGGATCACGATGAAGGTAGTTTTGGGACATGTTTATGTCATTATTTCTGTTTTCGGAATTATGTATTTGAATAAATGTATGCGGGTTAATGACCTTTATTTCCTACTTATCTTTACATATTAGTGCTTGTCACTACACCTTCCTTCCAGAAAGGTGTATTACCAAACATGAATGCTTACAAAATAATACAAGCTTTGTACTATATTTTACAATATGTACTTACCTATTACAATAATTTCGTCACTATTTACCACAATAATAATTACATAACAATAATAACCTCGGGGTATATGAAATTACTGACATAGAATAATCTGTCGTCATGGCCCTATTCTTTACAATTTATTTTAAATATTTTACAATGTCAGCCATTTTATCATAATCGGCTTATTGTTGTCAAAAGACTGTGATGATAAATACGATGTCTACACTTCTATGTTGGGTTGGTTATTTCCTTAAATATGCCCTGGCCTACGTAATAGTACAGAGTGTCACAGTTTGTCTATAAGAGTGCAGGAAATCAAGTTACCACAAATTATCCTCAAAATGATATCAAACCATGAAAATATTGATGGTATTTTATATGAAACGACTGCATATCCGACCTTTACAGCCCTGTTAGTACTGGGTAATACGATACCCCTTGGTAAGCCTGGCTGTTAACTCAGATTTTCGGGCCACTGACTACCTGTAACGACTGTCAAAGATCTAGAAATGACAACCGGGTCCAACTTACGGCTTAAAGTGCTTTCCGAGGCACGGATTATCTTAAATTCTTTATTAAATATTTTGGCAAGACATTATAAGTGTAAAAAAATGCCGTTAGACCTGAAAAGTCTCATTGTAGACATAATTTTCAATGATTTTGAAATTGGATGAATACAGCTGCAGTTTTTACGGGATTTAAGTGTTGATTCCATTGGAAAAGTCGTTTATAATGATGAGGTATCGGGTGTAACACCATTTTAGTGACATATGGTGAAGGAATTATGCAACTGTGACTGCGGGGCTTAAGAGTTATCCGAGTTTTCCATGAGAAGATTAAAAAAAACACGTTTTAAAACTCATTTTTTTATTTCGGATACATATGATATTAATTCTGTTGTTACCGTAATATATAAAGACCTGATTTTCACAACTTACCTAGGTACAGTCTACCGTACATCATTGTAAACACTTGCACTACAAAAATATTCTTAGGCTGTTCGCACTCGATTCTGGCTCGTCCGTGATCGAGCGGAGGCGGCAAGGCAAATATATTAGCGTTGCGTTGTGTCCTTGTGTCAGGCATCAAAAGATTTCATACAAACGAATGCGACGTGAGATCCGTTTTACCGTCCGACTGCGCGGGCGAGCGATGTCGTGTGTGAATCGCCTTACCGTCATGCCTTCAGGCGACTACAAGAGCTAAACGTGAGTTTTATAATGCAAAAAAAGCATATGATTCACTGCAACAAACAAAACCAGAAAAATATATGATATTCTTCAGGATATATGATAATAAGATAGTGTTTTGAAAACATAATACAACTAATTTTACTCGATAAAAAAAAATCACGAACTTATCTGTAAAAAAATCTTTTAACAAGTAAAAACCATACTAAAATACATGCGATCATTCTGATGTTTCGGCAAATAATTCTACAAGCAACATTTTAGCATCATAGTGTTTTACTTTTTTAGTCCAATCAATAGATTTTTTGTAAATCGCAAAAAACACTCATTTCGCACTATTCGGTCCGCAGTGACCGATGTAACAACCACTTTGTAGTGCAAGCTGATTAGAACTTTATTCTAAGAGTATTTGATTAATAGTATTTTTTAGAACCACCACAAATAGATTTGCTAATTTAGCTCATGTAGTCGCCTTAACATATGCCAAAAAAAATGTTTTTACCTGTGAAATTTGGTTGACTGTACAAGGAAAATGTAAAATTAACACAATTTGCATTTTGAATGCCACTAAAATGTTTGCGTCATAATCATAATATATTTTCTGTTGTCCAGTTTCTTATTTATTTTTTATAAATGTGTTTTGTTAACCTTTTAACAGCGAATCTTACTAAATCACCTTACTAACCTAACTAACAACCTAAATCAATCATAAATAATATCCATTTTATCTCGCCAGAAAAAACATGCATTGCATTTGGTTTTTGTTTGTCTTTTCCAGGGCTAAGAAAAAGTATTTAATAGACTCGCACAAAACAAAATAAAAAATTGATCGAATTAACAATAAAACAAAATTATATTAAAAATAAACATAAAAAAAAAGATAAAAAAAATTAAATTGAACTTAAATTAACTTATATGCTTAAAATGAGTATTATAACATTTGTATACCTTAAATATTACTTTAAGCAAGCAAGTTAAGCAAGTTTTTGCAAAAATACAACGGAGGTTAGCACGGCACAAAAGAGAGTAAACTCCTTATTGGAGAAAGGCATAAATTTGACAATGTTGATGATGAAGACACAAAAATGTCCAACATCACAAATCCTTCAAAACTCTTACAAAACTCAGTCTTTAATAACTATAAATCCTAGGATCATAACCTTTTCCAACGACTTTGTCATCTATCCAATCTCTTAGGACGGAGATATCCATGTAGACCCCAGGAGTACCATTTTCACCACAGCCTATACCCCAAGCTACAATACCACTTTGAACGTAGCGGTCTTTTTCATAGTCTATAGGACAGGATAAGGGAGCACCGCCGTCTCCCGTACAAGTGTCCTTGCCTGGCTCTCCACCTGCACACATGAAGGTGGAATGCAATATGAAATGCTTGCCAAGACGAGTTCTTCGTAGGGCAGCCTGACATTCATCACGGCTCACCACAGGCAGTTCCACCTTCTTCAACTTAACTTGGTACCGTCCTTCTTTGCCAAACTTGTCTTTACCCCAACCTGTGGCTATACATCTGGTGTTCTCACTTTGAGCAATTCGAGCGGGTGCTAAACAGGCGATTCCAACATTCGGAGCTAAATCCATAGGTTTGTCTAAGAAGAGGACTGCGATATCGTAGAATTCGTTGCCTTTATTGAAGTCTTTGTGTGTTTCGACTGAAACCACATCTCTTTCTTGGTGAGGAAAAGGCTCTGAGGTGACCTGTGTATCCCATTCTCCTGCCCTGACTTTAAGAGGGGTTGAACCGTCAACATAGTGAGCAACTGTTAGTACCACGCTTGGATGAATTAAGGAACCTCCTCCAACATAGATCATGAGTCTTCTGCCGTTTGGTTCATTATTTAAAGGTCCAACTTTGAGGACAGCAACAACCCATGGGAACTCACCGAAATTTGTATTTTCGTTTCCAGCGCTTGGGATTTGTGAACCAAGACCGTCAGGGTTAGCCCAGCCGCATCCCTCACGTAAACCAGATTTAGATACTGGTTTAGGAGGTTGATTAGGAGAATATTGATCAGATGTTTGACAGCAGACGTCGAGATACGAGTAGCAACTGCTGCTTGGGTTAGCCAAATCGATGAGTCCGCCATTTTGAGTGTTGAAATCACTGTCCCTGCATTGGTGGAAAGGAATACATTCTCCCGCCTGACCATTAGGCATCGTACACCCTGTGATATGTCCATCAGTGATTCCTGTCACAGTTTGGATGGGAGGAACGACAGGGTTCCTACCCAAAGGTTTTCCTTGACCATGATTATTCTCAACCAGTTGTTTAGGCCCGTACATATGAGCCAACGTTTGTACGTTAATAAGGTCTTGACTGGTTTGGCAATGGGCTAATGTCACCAGTAACAGTACAAGTAGTGTTTTCGTCATCTTAAAATCCAAGAATAGTCTTTAAATGCACTGTTATATCACAATATTTCACTAAAATCACTACGAATTGTTCACTGGCAGCAGGTTTTTTTGTATTTTTAAACTGATTATCCTCGTTTAACGAGTTTATGTGTCGCGATGGTCAACTCTCGTTGTAAACTGGATGCGATTCTCCGATGCTGTTGGAGCTTATATTATTAGCACTCTTTATTTTGCATAAATAATTAGTAGCTAAAGTTTTGCCTGTGGCTTTGCCCGCATGGAAGTCTGAAAATATCCCGCAGGAACGTACTACTAAGATAAAAAGTATCCTAAGTCCAATACTAAGTCTAGTCCACCTATTAGTCTTTAAATTAAGTAAATCAAAATACATTCAACAGCTTAAGACGGTATAAAGAAAAAAAAAGAGTTGAATTTAGCATAATTTGCTTGTTTTGTTAATATCAGTATGGATTTGCAACCTGCCCCTGCTTTGGAATGAAGAAATGTCAAACAAAAAAAAAACACAGTTGAATTTTGCATAATTTGCTTGTTTAATATCAGTATGGATTTGCAACGTGCCTTTGCTTTGCAATGGCGAATTATCAAACAATCAAAATTTCTGAAATATTCCCGTTTGAGCACCTACGGTGCGGTAGCTTTAGCTTTTAAAACTATTATACACCCCATCACTAAAAGCTACCGCACGTAGGTGCTCAAAAGGGAATAAAGTTAAATATTTTTTATTGTTCTCCATTGAGCACCAAGCTATTAAAACGGTTGGTACTCAAATGGGAATACCTTTTTTATCAAATAACTCCTCCCGCTCTGGGCGGAATAGGAGGGAGTGTCAGACTTGTACTGACTAAAACCTATCCATGTTCCTTCATCGCCCTTTGTGTTCCGGTGCCACGGTATTTGCTGCTTCGCAGAAGGAGGTGACAGCGTCCCATTCCGTCTCGAAATGGGAATACCTTCGGTGCTTAATGCATTAGTGCCCAAAAAATAGGTGCTCAAACGGGAATACTTCACATTTCTAAGCTTTATCAAAACTATGTATGAAAGCACTAGGTATACAAAAACTCTCCAGAATAAATCATTTGTTTTACCTCTACCAGTACAAAAAAATCGTAGAACTACCAAGCGATCCAGTAGTACCACGGGAAGACTTTTTTTACCCGTGTTAGGCCCCGTTTCCACTATTTCGTGACAACAAATGATCATGTAGTTGTAAGTGTCGTGGTTTGTGTATTTAAATGGAGGTGTTCATATATAGGATGACACGATTACTGTCGTTCACGAGTTTTGTCAACTAAAAACCAACAATAAATTAATCGTCACGATATATTGGGAACGGGGCTTTATACTCTTAGGCCCCATTCTCACCGTATCGTGACTGCATAGTTTTAATCGTGTAGTTTTAAGTGTCGTGGCTTGTGTATTTAAATGGAGGTGTTCGTATATAGGACGACGCGATGACCGTCGTTCACGAGTTTTGTCAACTAAAAACCAACAATAAATTAATCGTTATATTGGGAACGAGGCCGTATACTCTTAGGCCCCCGACGGGGCCTTAGTCGACATTTCACAGTTTGACACCTGTCACTTTGACACCTGTCTCTTTGACACCTGTCCCTATAACACATCTCACTTTGACTTTTGCAATATAGAAATTTCCCTAACTTAACACTAAGGTGTAAAGGCTCATAGTTACGATGGATGGTGTATCCTCAAAATGATAGTGAAAACCGCATCAAATCCATTCAGTAGTTTGAGAGGTGTAAGCGATCACACAGACAGACACTAAGACTGTGATATATTTTAAGTAACTGACGTTTGTGTAGTGCGCCGAAGCGACAGCAGAATTTGATTTTCAAGGTTAAATCGATGTTTGTCAATGTTTGGGTTTTTCCATCAGGTTTTTCTCAGTAGCAGCTCTGTGGTATTTATTAAATAACATGACATCACGCCTGTAATCACCGAAGGGTTAAGCAGAGGTGTACCTAATAGAAGCACTTTAGTAATGTCAGTTAAAATATACAATAAACTACCTGATGAAATTAAAAATGAACAAAAATTTAATATCTTTATAAAAAAATTAAAACAATTTCTAATCTGTAAATGTTATTATAATGTACATGAATATTTAAATGATAAATTTAATAAATAAACAATAATATCAAAAAAAAAAAAAAACGCAATAATAATTTATTTATAATTACCAATGATAATAATAATAAATATGTATAATTTAAATAAATATTAATGTATAAATCCAATATATGAGTGGTAAAAATTATATGTACACAACTAGTTATAAGTTATAAAATTGTTAACAAATATCTATAATAGCCCTCCTCCTAATTTTTATGTTGTTATGCCCGACAGGGCCCACAATGCTCCAAAACAAATGTATGTCTTTATGTACCTACCACCTAAGTTCACATTGTGGAATGCAATAAATGTATTGAGTATTGAGAACCAGTGTTGCCAACTCAGTGGATTTACCACTAGTTCTGGTGGTTTAGACTATCCTTTTAGCGAACAAATATTAGATTTAGTGGCTATTGGATTTTCTAGTGGCTTTGATTGCTTCAGTTAGTGGTAACTGGTAAGGTACCACAACAACCACCAACCACTGGTACGATTTACAAGAATACTAGTTAAAAATGATTGAAAAAGGGTACATTTTTTTGTTGTTAGTTCACCGTATCGTAAGAAACCGGATGAAGATAGAGCTTCTATCTTCAATTCTCACAATTCGTGCTGGCTTAGCACGTGAAGGCAAATGCTGCAATACCTACCTACATAATTACCAATTAGTGTATGTAGGTAGTGTAAAAAATTGAACTAAGGAACTTTATTCTTCATTATCTGAAAATGCAAATGAAAGCGACTCTACTGATGATGATCATCTATAACCAGTACAGATCTATTTTGTGATTGCAAAAATAAATCTTTAATTTCTATTTAAAATGTTGTTGTTTTATTTCCAAATAACATTTAGGGGTATAAACACTTAGCACAAAACCGGTTGTTGAATTAGTGGTTTTCTGGTGGTATGCGAGACCGACAGGTCTAGTGGTTTTCTGGTGGGCCACGAAGCCTGATTTGGTGGGTTCGTAAAAACAAAGTTGGCAACACTGAATAGAACACCCACATTTCGCCAGTTATTTTTAATCCCATGTAACAGGGGCGAGGCTATTACCATTAACTGGTAAATCTAGACTCCATGGCTGTCACATAATGTTCCATCTCAACATGAATGATGTAACCAAGATTTTGTAAAAATATTCTGATGTGAAGAGTGTCCATGGAGTTTCTTGCCCGTTCTTCTCCATAGAGATCTACGTTAGGGAATGGGCAACTACAGTACTTACTACAGTCAGTCAGTCAGTCTTGTGACTGGGACTGTAGCTACATTTAATTTTCATCATTCTTTCGACAATTCAAACGTGCCTGTAACTGGCCTACTACTACTACTACAACAGCCCATAACATCCACTGCTGGACATAAGCCTCTGGGAGAATTTGCCGTAATCTCCACGCTTGGCAGGCGGATTGGAGATCGCAGTGATGAAAGACTAACAGAAAACGCTGCTGCCCATTCTCAGGTCTACGGAGGCGCAAGGTGTTCTGCCTCAGACATTAGTCGCCTTATACGACACCCGTGAGTGTAATGGGTTAGTTCTATTCTACTCTGCCGGATACCACACAGTTAACTGGCCTACTTGAAATAAATACTTTGATTTTGATGATTTTGATTTTGTCTTAAATAAATTCCTGATAGAAAAACCCAATAACACAATGCCCGACTCGGGAATCAAACCCAGGACCTCATGCTCAGCAGTCGCGCAAGCGTCCATTAGACCAATGAGGCTAAATAAACTTATATTCGGTTCGATCTTAGGCAACACTTTGTACTAGTTATTTGATCTCCACTGCAGTCAAAACGAGAGGAAAACGGGATCGAAGAGCTAAAATTAGAGATAATGTGACATCTGCCCGGAATAGGCTCAACAGGGAAAGCGCACAAAATTTTCTTTTTTTTAACCGACTTCAAAAAGGAGGAGGTTCTCAATTCGATTGCGATTTTTAATGTAAATAAATGATAAATGATGTTTATTTTACAAGTAGGTTTTTACAAACATTTTACACGTAATTTTTTTTAAACTAGATGGGGCCGGTGTTCCGTACCTGACTACTCTGAGAAGAACCAGCCGAAACAAACTCAGAGGTCGTGTATGTACACCGATTACGCGGATTTACGTGATTCTTGTTTAGTATGATGCGGAATAGTTGCCATTTGGTCCCATCAAAATTTAACATAGTTTGGCCCAGTAGTTTTCATTTTAGGAACATTTTACTTCAGTTATGTGGTATAATTTTCATGTATGTTCACCGATTTCTCCTACATTTGTGGAGCGATTCTCAAAATTATTTTTTTATTTGAAATAATATACTCCTTGAGATGGTTTATTCAAATTTGGTGGAGATCTGATGCTGATCTTCGGAGATGAACGCGATCAATTGGCTTGATATTTTCGCGAACTAAATGTTTTTGTTTGGGGAACGATTCGTGTGTATGTAGGACATAGCCGCTGTGTTGCACAGCATCGTATTGAATTCGCGTGTTACCGCAAATTTCTTTAATAGATTTTCAACTATAACGCTAAAGCATTAGGTTCAAGGTTTATTAGGAAAATTTGGGTAGCTTATGTGCTGGCGTCTGTATTTGTATCTGGAAGAGGTATTATAATAAGGTAATTAATTAAAACTTAACCAGTTTTTATATGTTGAATTTATTTCCTGATTGTGGTATCAAATCTCAACAGATTTGCTTAAATAAATATCGCTGGACATTAACACACAGCGCCATCTAGTGCCACACTAAGCAACGAGGCTTGTGTCGTGGACAACAGATAGTTGATATATATACTACATAGATACTTTTTGTTTGTAAATATGTACTTATTATACATATAAACATCCATGATTCGGAAACAAATGACCATGCTCATCACAGAAAGATTTGCTCCAACCGGGATTCGAACCCGGGACCCTAAGAATGTAAGGTAGCCTCAAATGGCGCAGCGGTGTTGAGGCTGTGGTAGTTGTTTGGTGGCCAGTTAGAATCAGCCTTAACTCTTTGGATTTATATTAGACGAAACTATATCTTATTCTTTCAAACTTCTTAGGGGTCAACGCCCTCCCCCCCCCCTCTTTTCAGCTATATCCTCTTTTAAACAACTCACAGTTTTTAGATCGAGAAACAAACACAAATTGCATTTTTTAAATCAATTCTAATTCAGTTCTACAATTTATTATTATGTCATTTATTTCAGATCATTAAAATCAATAAAATACATTAAACTAAAATGAATTTGTACATTTATGACACAGTAAACATAAGTAAACAACATCGCAGTACATAGGACATTTATTTTATCAGAACAGCAAAACCGATGTTGGAAAACTGTTTTAACATAAATACCAAACGGCTTTTTCCAGTTCTGTTAACTGAAGACATACTTCGATACCCGCAATTACAGACACAATTAAAATAACAATGCACCGTGCCCAATCGGGCACGGCTGGGGACATAAGGGTTAAAACACTTTGTAGATGATTGGCATTTGTCTTGGCCCCTAGATTCCTTGTAAGTTTAAACACTGGTTCAGGTTATATAAATAAAAATAACCCGCGCGACTTCGTCTGCGTCGCATAGCGAGAGTGAGAACGAGAATGTGCGCGCGGTACTTGATCATTATTTTACTGCGGAGTTATTTTAAAACTGTGATATCCTATGAATTTACTTTATCTTGTCAGATTCTCGACAGCAAACGTCGATATACGACGGACAATCATCATCAGTTGTCGTAGTCTCACCTCCCTTGGTTTTGCAGTGGTAGTAAGCAATACATTTTCCTTTCGAACCATCTGGTAGAGTGCAAGGTTTGTTAGGCTCATCTTCTGCCTTTGTTACGATAGGCGGAGATTCATCTTTGTTTTGAGTAGCAGACGCACCGGTAGACGCACCGGCGCCGAAGACTTCATCTATTACTGAATCCAGGTCGTCTCCGCAATAGACTATTCCGACCAGTAGGAGGATGGGTAGTATTTTGAACATCTTACCGGCCTTTGTCTTCAATGTCAAACCTTGTTCGTAAATTTCACAATACTCTGCACAATAATAATGTTTTAAAGATTTAAATTTTTTATGTATTTTTGAATTTATTTTCCTTGTTATGCGTCTGTTGCCACGGTCAACTCTTGGCGTAAACTGGTTGGGACTCGGCAATGTGGATAGTTTTATAGTATTATTTTCCATAAAAAACTTGCTACGCTGCAGGATAATGGAAAGAAGTAAAAGATCCAACAAAAAAAATAAGGAAAATAGGTTTATATAGCAACAAGTTCACACAACATTAAACAAAAAATAACAAGAAAACTTAAATCTAAACAAAGATATTTTTTGTCTCACGGCTGCGTCAAATATTCCCAGTTCAGCAAAATGCCAAGCAGCTAGAATTCCTGACGCTGGTTTGACATAATGGACGCATAACAATACTACGCATAAGACTATAGAACTAAAAACCTGTTTCGCACATTGCCAGATTTACTGAAAACTAACTACTACAGAATTTTGTCAGATTCTGGACAGCAGACTTCGAGAAACGCAGGGCAATTCGTTTCATCGGTCACATCATTTCTGGATTTGCAGAGATAGTAGCTAATGCATTCTCCTTTAGAGCCATCGGTCAGAGTGCATGGTTTATATAGCATAACATAGTTCTCAGTCTTCGTGTCCACCGGCGCAGATTCACGTTTGTTCTGAGCGTGATTTATGGATGCCTCAGGCCCGAAGACTTCCTCCATTATTGGGTCCAGTTCGTCCTTGCAGTAGACTATTCCTACCAATAGGAGGATGGGTAGTATTTTGAACATGTTGCTGGTCATATTTTGTTTTCAAACGATGCACTAATATTTCACAACACTAATCACAGTAATAATTTTCTATTCGGAGTCAGTTTTACATGTGTTTCTGGTTTTATTTTTCTTGTTGATCTGTTGTGACGGTCAACTCTGAGAGTAAACTGGTTGGGGCGGACTGATGTTGTTAGTTATATAGTATTATTTTAAGTTTTAATTTAACTTCCTCGTTAGTCGCAAACTATTAATCATCAGGATGCTTAGTTGCGGATAAGGAAAAAAATCTTACTTTCCCAACTGGTTCCGAACTAAGAATAAAATTACTAATTCGCAACTGGTTGCGAATCGCAGTTGCGAAAACGGCCGGAGGGATTTTGCTGAGTACCTATTTCCTTGGTCAGGCAAAGTGTTTTTGAATTTTTTCATCGGGGGTTTCTCAGTAGCAGTTCGCAGTCTAGATTTGTGCTCAGTAGTCAATATGCCTGTTCCCTGTTTTATTGTACCTAATATAACTGCCGAAATATGGGTACAGTTCTGTCTAAAGCTTCAGGGATTACACGAGTGGTGTAATGTATGTTGAACATGTATATGTTACCGACGAAACAAGATTTCAGGCCTACTAGTTCGTCCTGTTACTTGTTTCGCTGTAGTGTTCATACATGTCATAAATAAGCATCAGATGGCCTGCTTATTGCCACTGTATATTTTTAATTCTGAGGGCCATGCTTTGTCAGAGCACCTTGGGTACCACTATTGTTACAGGAAAACGGTCTAAGATGACTATTCATAACTTCTTGAAATGTTTTGTTAGACATTCGCAGATTAAAAAAAAAAAAACAGCATCAAAAATTGTCAATTTTCTCAAAAGTGGTTTTTGATGCCAATCGATCCTGTTTTTTTAAGAACAGAAAAAAACTCTCTGCTATCAACTAAGGTTAGAGTATAGGAAAAGGCAGAAAGGTCGGAAAAAAAAAATCCCTTACATTTTATAGGAAATTGAAGCTCGACCTATCCTTTAGGTAAATTTATTGATAAGTTTGTTAGTTTAACCTAAGAATAAATAAACGAACGATTAAATTATTTTTTTCATAATCAGTTTTATTCAAATAAGATTAATTATGTTAGTAAACCAGTACAGATTTCTTCAAAAGTTCCTTTAGAACTGGTTCTTTGAAGGGCACGTCAAGGTAACATACCAGTTTATGCAGCGACTCAGGAGGAATGTAACTAGATACTGGACAGCAGACGTCGATCTACGAAGGTCAAGAATTATCATACCTATGTGCACACACACACACAGCTCTTCACAACTTCACTCACTGCTGTTGAACCCGTTCTTGTGACAACCTAATCAAGGATATTCCCGCGATGGCAACAATGTCGTCTGCCCAATTCAGTGATTGGTTGGACTGGTCTATCATTTATGAGCTCACATTAGAAGTAGCTGACGCATTCTCGTAACTAACCATCACGTTGGGTTTATGACTTTTCACCCTCTGATGTTCCTCTATTATTCGTAATTGCTCAGTAGCTGCTTGAGTCTTGTGAAACCATTATTCCAAAGGTCAAATCTAGTACTGAATATACCTCGTCTTCCAGGGTTACGTCTGATAGTGCAGTGTAGTGAACAGTTGAAGTTGTAGTATTGAGTTTCGTTATGTGTAGGTCCGAAGATATTATCCAATACTGAATCTCTTGTGGCTGTGGTTTACTGTACAGTAGAAGATGAACTTTTATCATGGTTTTGATTGAAGATTCGAAGCAGAATTTCATCCGATTATCATCGCAGAAAATTACAGCCACTAACAAGAGGATTGGTATTGTTTTGAACATCTTCACCTTCTTTCGTATCGATTGTGCGACAAATTGAAATTTCTTGGGCCCAGTGGTCACATTAATTGCGGCGTCTGTGACATTTTAGAACTGTCTTCAACCTCAAACGTTGCAGTACACACAAACAATTTCAATATGTTTTTTTTTTCTCATAAGATTTTACGGACTCACCCGTTTGAAGTAAAAATTGAGAAAGAATAATTACGTTCTTTTAGAGTTCTCTATAGGTGGTCCTGGTTAGTATTGGGTTAGGTTAATTCAACATTTTATCAGAATCTTCTCGAGAAATCTTGTCGGATACCAGACAACAGATCTCAACGGACTTAGGGCAAAACCCGATTGGGTTTTTGGTTTTTCCTTCGACATATTTGCAGAGGTGATAGGGTACACATTGTCTCTCTTGATCATCAACCAGCGCGCAGTCCTTGTCTTCTTTAGTTTCTCTTTTAGTTCTGACTGAAGCCTGAGTATTATCTTGGTCCTCAACTTCTAGACGAGGTCCTGTCAGTATTTCATCTAGATCTTGATCAGATGAAATCTCCTGTGTTCCATTGGCCGTATGATTTTCGAGCGATTCTAATATTGCATCAAGATCTTGGGAGTAAACTCCTCCCACCAACATAAGGATGCATAGTATTTTAAACATTTTCAAGTCTACGGATTTTGATTGACTTGTTTTGCACTTTAACACAGATAATCACAATATTATAGGTAATTAATTTGTACTTTATCCTTGTTCAAACTAGTTTGATTGCTGTTGGTTCTCGATGTATACTGAATGTGGCGCAGTGATGTCTTTTATTATGTAGCTGCTATTTTAAATATACTCGTAAATACATTATTATTGCATGAAACAAGTTTGCTTGACGCTCTCAATCCAAAAAGACGACATTTGTGGCAGCCTTCTACTTGCGTTGGACTCGCGTAGTAGGTAGAATTTGGCTCTCCGTTATTGTTTTATCTTTTTCTGTTTCCTTTTACATAATTTTGTTTAAAGGTTTAATCAATCTTTTTCTTTTTTTCTTGTTTCGTCTTGTGTGAGACTAATAAATATGTTTTCTTTGTTTCTTTCTTTCCATGCATAGAAGTTAAGCCCTATCATGAAGATCATTAAACACTGTTTTTGTTTTTAAGAGTCTAAAGTCTAAAAGTCTGAAACTGGTTCGAATAATTGAGAAATTGTGTTGGTAATTTTAGTTGTCATAACATAACATCACGCCTACGCCACGTAAGGTAGGTAGGTAGGGGTTTACCTAATAGTACACCCACATTTCGCCAATTATATTTAGGTCCCGTATAATAGGAGGGCAAGCCTATTGCCATCAATAATAATAATAATAAGTTCATTTATTTTCTCTCACAATGGGGCGCAAATTAGACTCCGTGGCTGCTACTAAGAAATTCCTGATGGAAAAATCCAAGAACACTTTAGCTGACCGGGGAAGCGACCGCTAGACGAACGAGGCAGTTCTATAGTCACCATAGTGTAGACTTATTATGCAAAGTAACTTATGAGTATGAATGTAGATGGTTACGCCGAACGGAGGCAGTTAGGAGAGACGCATTTTGAAAGATCAGCGGAAATGGTGGGTTAACTGTGTAAAAACTTGTACAGGTTATAAATGGGTTTAAACAGAGCCTCAGAGTAGACAGAGCAATCAGACTCATCACGAAGCCGTTAACCAAGCATTCTGTACATCAAACTAAGTAACCCCACGCAAAAATGATTGCTGGGAAATTACTTTTTTTTTGGGGTGAAAAATCACGTAACATTGTGCTGATGGATGGATTGTAATAGTGTGGGGTTTGCGGAGGTGTTTAAAGTAAAGTTTTTACATTAAAAACATGTATTTAAAAAAAAAAACTTTTGAAAGAGTTGGAACTTTAACCCCCAATATCTCCGTAACTAGAAGGTTCCCAGATATGGTCTGGAACAAAAAAATGATCGCAATAATGGGGAACAAGTGCATTTTGGCTTCGTTAAGAGTCTGTTTAAACCCTACAAATTGACAAAATATTGTAAATTTAAAAACAGTATTTGACATTCGGCACATTTATAGACTACGACCTGGGTTTGGACACAAGATACTCTTATCGCCTTAGCATTCGCACGAGTGCAGCCACAGGCAGAAGCTACCTCGAAATACATTCCATATTTTTACAGCATTAAAATGTAGTACACTTATAGAAAAATATACTGAAGATATTTCTCCTAAAATATTAGAAACGGCTTCTATAAAGATTTTTAATGGCGAAAATATTTTAAGGTTTAAGAAACTGAAAATACTTTTAAAAAGATTGCTTCCATTGAAATGCGATATGGCTTCGATATCAGTAAGTACTGGATGTTAGTGGTTACAATTTTTGCTCGATGTGCTCGATAAGTGGATTTAAAATGAGGGGATCAGCCGCATGGTTTGCTCGATCATAAGATTAAAGTACGATGGGCGATGTTGGTTCGTAAATGGGTTACCATCCACTATAAAGTCAAATTCAACCACAGATTTCAATTATGCCATTATCCTTTTAATGGCATTATTGAAATTAGTGGTTCCTTTCTGGAAGAAAGTTAGAGAGTGGAGCCTGTTACAGAAAAATTTAAAGGAAGTCTTGGTCTTGGTATGGACATGTAATGAGGAAAGATGAAAAGCATGTTACTAAAAGAGTGATGGACATGAATGTTGATGGATGGAGAGGGAAAGGAAGGTCAAAGAAAAGATGGATGGATTGTGTGAGGAATGATATGAAAGAAAAAGGAGTAAATGATGCCGTGACGTCTCACAGGGGAGAATGCAAGAAGAAAACGTGTTGCGCCAACCCCAAGTAGAATGAGACAAAGGCAGGGAGAAGAAAAGGCCTTTCTGAACGTCAAACTTACGTAATAAAAACATGTGTTTGCCTCGGAAAGCTGGTCCCGGCTGTCATTCCTAGATCTTTGACAGTTGTAACGGGTTTTCCCAAGTATGCTGGGGTCGGCTTATAGTCTTACCGAAGCTCATTGTTGATGAAGATGTTAATGTGTTATTTATTGTTATTAGCTTTTTTAGTTTGGATAATTACTCCTTCCTCCTTTGTTATTTGGTCCTGGGGTCGATTCGTAGGTAAGAAAAAAAATTTTTTGGTTTTTCCATCAGGAATTTCTCAGTAGCAGCCACGGGATCCAGATTTGCGCCCGGTTAAAGGGAATACTTCGCCTTCTATTACATAGGACTTAAACATAACTGGCGAAATGTGTACTATTAGGTACATAGGATTTTATGTTATGTTATAATTACTCATAATCGCGTTTCTTCCCCAGATGAACCACCAGAATCGATATTCGACTACCACTCGATGCCGGTGCTGTCAGAACTGGATGACTTCGACCTGTGCTTAAAAAATCCTGACGCCGTCTACTGCATAGTAGACTTGGTGCTTCTGGAAGATGACACGCCGCTGTATCAGTTTATAAAGGTATGGTAAAGAGCTGGCAGTCAAGGTCTTACCGTTAATATTCCGAACCAAACTACGCTAAGCACTGAGGTTTGTGAAACGGTCGCCGGCCTTAATGGGGAATTTTCCAGTGTTTTTTTATGAACGAACTAGATGGCGCTGATCACCCTTGGGAATAATAAAATGGCTCGTTTTTATGTCCACAAAGCTTTAACTGAAGTATGGAGGAATCTAAGCTTGACTCGACGCACCAGGAGTTTAGACGGAACGAAAAAACACTCAGAAGAACAATAGCAGAAACCATGCAAAAACTCGTAGTTCAGTTCAGTGATGCAAAAAAACAGTAGACTTTTTAGGTTAAAAATATTTGACAGAAAAATGGTTCTGTACACAGTTCTCACTTTATATACAACAATGAATAATAAATAAATTTTACTTTGCAATGAGTTTGGCAGAGAAGAGAGGTTTAGGAGAGTTTTTTTTGTCTTTTTTAAACTTTCACGATCAAACAAAAAAAAAAAAAAATTAAGTCTGAACATACAAACAAAAAAATTGAGATTGTACTGGTTTCATGTTCTTTACAAAAGACTCCTAGAATGTCTTACGAACCAACAAAAACGTGGATCTAGTTGCTATTTGTTTAACTGTGTACATATTCACTGTTTTAGACTTTCACGGTTTATCAATACACTTATGGAATAATATCCGTGATACTATCGTACACATACTACTGTACACATATTAATTTTTATTCGATTCCAAAACATCAGCTGAAATTTAAACAAACGTAACTACTTGTGCGAGTGTAACGATGCACCTGCCTAAATATGCAGCGGAAATTTTGACGTATTTTCACATACAAAACATTTAAGTATCTTTGAGACCATGAAACGTTGAGTCATCTCAAAAGCTGTAGTGTACTTTATCTTGACAATGCATATTATGAAACTAACTCATAAAAGTTATCAACCAACAAATCGAGCAAACAGATAAAATATAAACACAAGAATACCGTGTCAAGGCAATGTTTCTAAGCTTACTGAGCGATTGAAGCAACCTAGTCAAACAAATTAAGTGCCTACGTGTTGTGGTATTTGCGTTAAGCCTTAAAGTTTAACAGTCACTAAAGCGCTGATGATCATATCTCTATCAAACACAGAATAGTACAGAAGGATGGGTGGGATGGGATGGAACGAGTGAAAACGCACGCACACATTGACACGCTTCACGTACAACGAGTGCAAGTGCACTCGCGACCGTCAGTGTACGGGCTGAGTGCAATAGCGTCGGGCGGCGCGTTCTGCGGGGCGTCGAGCGGCCGACCGCGCGTTCAATTAGTGGCCATAGTGCATGCTCTGCGTTCGGGGTGGTTCGAGTGAATCCGCCGGCCGCGAGAAAAATACGAAAGCAGTTTTCAGACTACTGTTGGCAAAATAGAATTAATTAAAAACATTTTTCCTACGTATACCTAACCTTGCCTTGTTTAGGAACGTACTGTTAATAAATCGATATATTTACTTTTAATTCCCAGTTTTATTGCTAGTTCTCTCCACACTCTTGTTCTTACTTTTCTATTTTTGTATAAACAATAAGTAGATAACCATATTTCAAGTTTTATTTTGTATTCATATTATAATTCCTTCAAACGACAACGCGCGCACGCTCGTTTCGCCGCGCGCCACTCCGAAACAAACAGGTTTGAACTCGCTCGCGACGCAACGTCGGACGCCCCGCAAGACGCAAACACGCATGCTGCAGCCGCCGCGCGGCGGACGTCTACTCAGGCCACTCACATATAAATGCATGTGTTTGACATGAACGCTGCACGCGCCGCCCCGCTGCACACTCAATTCGAGCGGCCACTGTGTTCGTACACTCATTGTTTGAGATCGTCGTACGTACGCGTCTATGTGTGCGTGCGACAGGTTTCGTTCATTGCATCTAGCTGAACTTCTGTACTTTTTTGTATCAAGCTCTTGGCCGCAATTTAGTACAAAGAGCAAAGATTTTGTTGGTTTGGCATTTCTGATGTACATATTAAGTACACAAACGTTTTTATCAATATGCGATGAAAAGCTAATTTGACGTAGAAAAGCGAACTGAGGCAAAATATAATTTGTTTTCTTTGAGTCTCTGTTCTCTATTTTTATCATTTAGAAAACCTTGATTTGTTTATTAAGGTCATCATCTGCCTAGCCTTTTCCCAATTATGCTGGGGTCGGCTTGCGGATGCAGTGGACCAGTATTTTACATGGAGCGACTGCCTATCTGACCTCCACAACCCAGGAAACCTTTCTTTTCGATTAAAATGTGCATGGCAAAGACATCCTACAAATTGATCTGTCCACGCACTCTTTTCTAGCGCCAAGCACCGCCTTGATTCAGGCTTCGTGATGATTATCATAGCAAAAACAGTATTTGAACGAATGGGATACACCAATAGGTGTGCCGACGACTTGGTGAAGGTTGCGGGGATCCGCTGGATGCGAGTCGCACGGGACCAGTCAAAGTGGCGACTCTTGTGAGAGGCCTATGTCCAGCAGTGGACGTCTTTCGGCTGAAACGATGATGATGAATATACACCATATAAAATGAGTATTTTTTTCTGTCCAGAATTTCTCTTCACTATCCTACAAGAACTACGAGCATTCGAAGCTGCATCGAGGAGTATGTGGCTCCAAGCATTGTGGTATGAACATCAGCCATGCTGACGGTGGTGAGTCAACTGCCGAAGCTTTGAAGAACTGCCTGAACGCCAGCATACACCAAGGGTATGGATTGCAGGTAAGAAGTATCTCTAAGT
Organism: Xestia xanthographa; assembly: GCA_905147715.2. Taxonomy (NCBI): domain Eukaryota; kingdom Metazoa; phylum Arthropoda; class Insecta; order Lepidoptera; family Noctuidae; genus Xestia; species Xestia xanthographa. The sequence goes on along the minus strand of LR990666.1, from coordinate 20,979,375 downwards.
AGTCTTCAGATTGATGTGTTGCTGAGGAGTTTGTTTCGCCACTTCTCCTAGCTAAAAGACTAGGAAGTGGCATTTTTGAAGTTTAAAAAGATTACCAGTACAAAGCCCGGCCCCATCTAGTTTTAAAAAAATGACGTGTAAAAGTGTTTGTAAAAACCTACTTGCAAAATAAACATCATTTATCATTTAAAGTAGAAACCGTTATTTTCACTTTTGGATTTTGTGTTCACAAGTGTGTACATTTCATTTTTAATGCTTGCGACTGTACTCAAGTCCTGGAAATTACTTAAAATTAGGTGGTTTAAACTAAGATCACTATAAAAGCCAGTTTGAAAGGCCAGGGGGAATTACTGCTTAGATCTCCCTAGCCTTATCCCAACTATGTTGAGGTCAGCTAGCAGTCAAACCATAAGATCATTCCCACTAGTTCTACTACACAGTTCTACGGTAGAACTAGTGGGATTTTTTTTTCCCAATAGTCCTACGATTTGATGCAGCTGAATACCAGAATTTCACATGGAGCGACTGCCTATCTGACCTCCACAACCCAGTTAGTACTGGGTAATACGATAATACCCCTTGGTAAAACTGGTTGTCTGGCTTTTGACATTACTGCCCAGAATTACTAAAACTAAATTCCCATGAAAAATCAAAACAGAACCAAAAACGTTAGAAAAACAGTAAAAAACGCAGTAAAGTATATTACATTGTTTTATGTTCCTAGTTTCGGCAATTATTGGTTTAAATTACGACTAGCATCTGTTACTAATAGCGTTATACCGATTAAAAATCTTTTGGTTTAGAAATTCAGTATTTTCGGAAATGGAAAATGTTTCTTTGTATTTTGTTTTGAAGATTAATTTGAAAAGGGCATTTTTTTTTAAATACAATAGTAATATTGTCAATACTGAACTGCACTTCAACAGTCAGAATCAATGGAATTGATAATATTGACAGTTGGACAATTCAAGTTTTATTCATTCACATTGCTAAAGTGTTAAAATTGGAGCTGTATTAATAGCAACAAAAGCCTTATTTTGCTGCCTGTATTTTTTATGAATACTATAGAATGCATGGTATTAACAGCGGATGCCATTTTTTAAATAAAAGTATGGCATTAAAATATTATTTTTTTCCTATATAAAAAAAAAACTATTACTTAGTTTACAGTCTAGCCTAAGCCACGGAGAACTTTTACTAATTATATTTTTTGGAAAATTGATGTTATTTCTTCATTTGTGGCATGGATGGCGCTGTTTTTTTGTAATATGTTACTGTAATGCTTTTTGTAGTGCCGCTACAATATCGTAAATCGACGCAGTTTGGTTGCATCCTATTTGAAGGATTATTTAAATGAGGGACTGTCAGCAGACCCCGGACACGGAGTGATCTGCGTTCGCAAATTTACCGCACCATTTTTAATTTATTGACACCATTTTTGTGGTGCTACTGTGACGCAACTAAAACGCTACAAAGATCTCCTGCTAACTTTAAATCTTTTCTTTAAACCAGGTGGATTCTCTATCAGTTCGATACTGCAAGACCCAAGATGACTACATACCACCAGATGTTTTGGATTACGTCATCGGTGTTCTTCTGCTAGGATTACTGCTGGTCAACTTGGGTTGCTCGGCGTATTACTTTTTGTGGCCTGTGGAGAAAGGAGATGGTGAGTTTTGTAATTCTGATTAGTTTCTTTTTTAATACTAATGTCTGTAGAATGCATTAGGACCGATAGACCAGAGTCTTCACGCAGTGGGTGCCAAAAAATGGGCGTCGTTGCTGAGGAAGGCCTGGAAAACGCTGGCGTGGCAGCTTAGAAGCGTTTGTGACAGATTGACCAGAGAAAAAAAAACAAATACAGAAACTAAGGCTAAGAAAAAAAATATTACCGCAACTGGCCTGATGTGAACCGGGTTGCAGCCTAAGATAAAGCACGCTTGCCTAGAAGAAACCAACACACTCGAATTTTGAGTAGATCCAGATAGTAATGATCAGAAAACAAAAAACTGGCAGTGGTTCACATAATAAATTGAAATCACAGGACTTTGTTCGGGTTCGTGGAACTTCAACCGTATAACGGTGACACTTCGCCGTTTCTCTGCTCGTCCGATGATAGCTATACGTATAACTTTTTATTTTTAGCATTGTAGTGTAAGATGGGATGTCCCTAACTGGATGGATCGATTAGAGGTCATCGATCCATCCAGTTAGGGATAGATGGTCGGGACAGACTAGAAATGGGAGATGGGAACCCTGTTGTGACGTAGCTGTTACTACCCTGGGCAAATCACGTGGACTTAATGCGACTTCTATTGTTTTAAATTTTATATTAGCTTATGTACGTGGCTTTGCCCGCGTGGTACCTGAATAAAGAGTAGCATATCCATCCGAAATAATGTACCTTTCAAATGGTGACAGAATTTTTCAAATAAGTGGTGTGGTTCCGGTGTTCATCCTCTGAAAACATACAAAATCAAAAAGTATAAATAAGTCGTTAGGTCAAAAAATAAGGCCGCGTTTAGTACTGGTAGGCAAAGGTAATAATAAACTTTGAATCTTTCGTGAGAGGCGTAATAGTAATTCAAATCATGATATATCTAGATTCCGCCATTTTGAATTTCCTTTGACATAACAAGCCTACACTCAGGTTTAAGGAGCGATTCCATTAGGCAAGTCTTGCATGCATGTTTGGCGTCACATTTATATACAAGTTGCTTGCAATGGAAACACGTTTTCAAGAGTATGAAAATTAATGGAATCGTATTGTCAGGAAACATAAACAACACACAACTTAGCTTACTAATAAATAATTTTGTTACAGCTAATAAATTCATGCTGGCTTTCTGCGTACAAAAGAACTGGAAAGCTCTGAAGCATGGAGGCAGCTCTGAAGGTGGACTATTCAAGTGTTTCCAGGCGTTGAGGTGAGTCAATTATTTCTATCATCATCAACTACACTCTCCAGCCTTTATTCCTTGACTAGCACTTCGCTCGCGACTTCGTCCGTAAAAATTGTGATAGTTCGGCTATTATGCATACTATAAATATAATGTATAGTCTATCTATAGCACCCATGAATAATGTAGCTTTCTGCCAATTAAAGAATTTTTAGAATAGGGTTATTAGTTCCGGAGATTAAACTCTACATGCAAACTTACAAACAAAACATCTCTAGAATATTAGTATAGATTTATTGATGAACTTAAAGCTAGACCACCAACAGCTATACCCTACAATTACGGCAATGATGTTCTGACATGTCCGATTTGTGCTCGGAGTTTCTCGGCCAAAGTTGGATATGCTAGCCACTTGAGAGCATATGAAAGAGCAGCACACCAAAGCTCTCTACAACCACACTAGAAAGCCATCGAATGCAGTCGCTGTGGTCGAAATCGGCTAGATAGCATCATCATCATCATCATAGATTTATTTGTATTTGGCGCAGTCCATTCGTCATTTCTTTGGTCCTACATGACTCTTCTAGCCAATTATTCTACATTAAAGCAGAAGTATTCCTCGCGTCTTTGTACTCAGTTTTTCACATCGCATGTCCAGTGTCTATCTATACCTACCATAAGAACCGGTTTTCACACAATTTTTCAGTCACTGTTGCTACTTTCAGACTTTTTTTTTATCTATCCTCATTTCCGATTATTTTAATGTACCTATTTGATTTACTGTTACTGCCTGCCTGTGTCATACCACTGCTGGCCTCCCACCATTACCTCCAAATCTGTCCATCCATTGCCAATGTGGACCAGTGGTCGTCGTCACTACACTCCAAAACACAAATTAACGACGTTGCAAAAACCGCTAAGCTGAGATTGGGTTGGCCATTTTTGCCGTATGCCCGACGAGCTGTGGGCCATTATACAAGATGACATTTTTATAACTTTCCAAAAAAATGGGTGTAATAGGTGAACGGAGTAGAAGCAAATTGCATACTTAGTTTGTTTTTCTTTTAAAAAAAAAAAAAAAAAATTAAATAAAAAACTTTTTTTTTTTTTTTCATAATTCTTTGTTCTTATATGAAAAGTTTTGTAGCGTTTTTTGATGATGGATCAATTTTTTTCTAAGCTGTGGAAAAAAGAAAACAAAAACAATTAGCTTTTACTCCGATCACCTAATAAACCCATTTTTTGTTTAAGTGATAAAAAAGTCATGGGGTATAACCACGTTGTTGGAACCTTGACACACCCTGAAGGCGTCGCGGTAGACCTCGCAGGAGATAGCGAGAGAACCAATTAATTTAATCTACAGTATTTAAATAAAAACGAAGAAAAGAGGGATAGAAATACTTAAACAGTAAAATAAGCTTGACTGTCGGCACCACAGGTTCACCGTTTTGAGAGCAGCGGTGATGAAATCATTTACACATGCAAACTAGGCATAATATTTTCAGTACCTAACCTATTCGTACACTTAGAGTACTAACGGGATAATATCCGTGATTTTCGTTTTCGATGAGCTCCCGATATTTCGAGGCTGTTGCAAGCATCATGATCGCGGCAATACAAGCGCGCGAGCGCATGTGGGTGTATTCCCGCGATCAAGCCGCAAGCATCATGCTTGCAACAGCGTCGAAATATCGGGAGCTCATCGAAAACGAAAATCACGGATATTATCCCGTTAGTACTCTAAGTGTACGAATAGGTTAGGTACTGAAAATATTATGCCTATCGGGAAATATTATGAAATATCGGGAGCTCATAGAAAAATAAAATCACGGACATTATCCCGTGAGTACTTTATGTGTAGTAAAACACCGTGAAAGTCTAAAACAGTTACCCATTCGTGATAAACGTTATAATTATCAGTGATACATCGATTACCAGCAAAACCGCAGTAGCCGCAGTGCAATCATCTCGATTTTAATCGCGAGGGAATATTCGTCTCTGTTTCTTGCACGATTTTAATCACGGATGAGTCTGGTATCTGATTGAGGTGGCAAGAATCAGTTAAAAGTAGGCCGAGGTATAAACTCGGATAATTATTACTCGGATAGATTATTGTGAAAGTACTTTGCAAATGCAGGAAAGGCATAGCAGGCAATTATTACCATAGCAAGATATAATGATATGAGCAGTCGTGATTCAGTAAAAGCGGCCATCAGGCACGGTACTTGGTGCAATTCATCGCATATCCTGCCTACCTTTTTCCAAACAATGTTGATTTCGACTTCTAAAACTCAAACTCAAAGCATTTATTTCAATTAGACCATTACTGCACTTTTGAATGTCAAAAATGCAAAAAAAAAGAAAAAAAAAACACAAAGCTACAGTCCCAGTCACTGAGAAAGTACTGTAGTTGCCCATTCCCTAGCGTACATCTCTATGGAGAAGAACGGGCAAGAAACTCCAAGGACACTCTTTTAAATCAAAATATTGTTACAAAATCTTGGTACCATCATTCATGTTGAGATTGTACATATATGTGAGAACGATGTAGAAAGACGTGCACATTAAGAGCGTCCAGAGTAAAAGACTAAATCAACAATTTAAAAATAAAGTATTTAAAATGAACCGTGGCAGCTAAGAGATGACCAGTCCCAACTGATAGCGCCCGTACACGAACATGACGCATGTATCGGCGCCATTCAACTCAACCATACTGAAGGCAACTAAATGACCCGACACACCCGCCACCATCAGCGAGACATTTGAGTGAGCATGACATTCTCTCAGCCACCAAGGCATATTCAAGTCAAAGAAAGATAACAGAATGCAAATGCTTTACACTACATGGTACTTACATATGTGCTATGTAATTTTACAATACTAAGAGATGGAGTCTATACAAAGCAAGGATATTTCTACTAGTCCAACCAATCTCTAAACCAATTATAGGCCCAGGTTAGCCGCTGTAGATATACGTATAATCTGGCCAAATGGGGTATCCTCGATCCCTCTCTAACCTAACAGAATGTCATTGTGGAGCCCCTCTGTATAGGATATGCTCAATAGAAACTACGACACCCCTTGCTAAAACTGGTTGTCAGACTTTTCAACTTTCGGACTTTCAAAGATCTACAAACGACAGTAGCGAACGATTTACCGTGTTTTTTTCGGCACAGAGGGGTCTCTACTATTATATAATGGATGACCCATGCATCCATGGACCGACTTCTTCAAGGAACCCTGACGTAATATATTCCAACTTCTTAGCTCTCAAAACGGTGAAGAAAAACATCATGAGGAAACCGGCATGTCATCAAACCTGTGGTTTTTCTAACAATGAAATAGTACCAACGCCTATCGTTTCATGAGATTGAAGTAATAAGCTTCAAAATATAGAAATTTTAGACAAGCGTGTTGTGAAATCGTATTTGCACTGCAGTGATTGTGGTTATGTGCCGCTAGTATTCGATGCATGCTCAATACATGGCACAGAACGATAAATAGATACAAAAGATCAACTCCATACAACGAATGAAAACGCACGCACACATAGACATGCTTCACGTACAGCGAGTTCAAGCGGGGAACCGATCACTTTTCCGAATTTTGTTTGGCCGAATTTCAATTTTTCATAAACTATTGACCAACTCATTTTTTTGCATTAATGTATAAATGCATTATTTGACATATTAAGTTCATCGTGTCATAGGTATTATTTTACCAAACTACGTTTCGCCGATTTAGAAAATAAGTTTTTGTTACTGGCCTCTTTAGTACTTTATTCATTTGCCTAAATTTAACAATAACTATCATTCCCATAGAAGCTTATTAGGTTGAGGTTTTTTTATGTCCCATTGAAAAACATCATTTAATTTTAGGACTAGGTAATTACAACTGAGCGCATAGTGCATGTTTGGAAACATAATACTTCGAACAAATGTTATTTCGGTAAAAAGTTTTTCGACCAAATGAAACGTCGGAGTAACGAAAAAAATCGAATTGATAATAGGTTAACTGAAACAGTGGCAGACGTTACTTCGATGATGTGGAAAAAAAAACGAAACGATAGTAGTTGAAAAGTCGTAGGTGAAATGAAATTCGGTTAAATGAATTTCTAACTTATGATAGATACCAGTTCAAGCGCGCTCGCGACTATCATTTGTTTGGGATCGCCCTACGTACGCGTCTAGGTTGCATAAAGTCGACCTTCTATGCCAATCCATTTTGTGATAGTACGGCGGGTAGGAAAGTACTTCACGTTATACGTGGCTTACCATGCGCGAAAATGTACGGGAAAAATGGTTGAGTAATTGCAAATTGGGGTTACGGTTCCTGGCAATAAGGCTCTTGTGTTTTCAGACTGATTAAGGGCAATTAAAAATAATACATTTTTATAAAAGATTTTGATGTGAAATATCTATAGGCGCAAGTAAACCAAAAACACAAATGAAAAACTCGTAGCGAGTGTGGCGAGCATGGCGATCGAACCCGGCCCGAACAATCCCGAACATTACCGACCTATTGAAGCAGCATAAGATCTACATATTCACCACGATTATCAACAAGCCAGCTAGTCTCGGGGCACAGAGCGCTGGGTTGCAATCTCGTGACTTCAAGTTCGATTCCAGCATAAGGGTTTTCTTTTTGTGAATCGAGTCATTTTGTTTTTTTTTATGTTTGTTTTTTATATTATTTTTTTAAACATTATTACTTGTACAAAATAATTTCGATGTGTCACATATGCTAGGCGTCCCGCGACGTGTTACTTTTTTTTGTCGATTGATCTGATATTAATTTTTTTTTGTGATAGTTAACGTATCATAACACCAAATGCTTATTTCAAAAGTGATAGTTATTACTTTTATTCCCGTGTACTACGATACCCACTAGAACGTATTAACAGCGTATCATACCCGTTTATTATGGGTTTAGAACGGTCACCATACGCGGTTATAACGAGTTTAGAACGGTCACCATACGCGGTTATAACGAGTTTAGAACGATCATCATACGCGGTTATAACGAGTTTAGAACGATCATCATACGCGGTTATAACGGGCTTAGAACAGTCATCATACGCGGTTAAACCCTATAAATAAAGTAGAAAAATGTGCTTTTCCGCCACCGTCGCGTGCCATGCAAGGAGCCGATGCGATACGTGCACGGGACGAGGGCGGTCGGTGAAATACAATAGCAAAAGGTTTTGACGATTGTGTTTTGTTTCAGATTCTATACAATGGTGATGATTCTCGGTCTTCACTCAATGATCTTCATCGGCTATGGATACACGGCCAACCCCGAGTTTATTGAAAATGTAAGTAAATTGTTAACGTTTTATATTTCTAGTATATTTTATAGAATGAACATATGAGGGTCCCTTTGCTAAACCTCTTCTTTGAGAATGATGGCTCATTCTCAAAGAAGAGGTTTGGTTGCGGGTTGGTTTCCCAATACACTTTTAAAGCTATATTTAAATGACTAGTAAAGAAAAAAATTGCAGAAATTATGCAGGGTTTAAAGTAATCTAACACGAAGGGGATGGTGGAGTCTTAGTTCACTCGCTCTTGCATCCTAAATTATAAAGCTTAAGAAAACGATTATTTTAACAGAATATTTATTTATTTATCAAGCTTCATGTACAAGGGTGGTACGGTCGAACAAGCTTTGATTTACTTTTTACAATGTAATTTGTGGGTTAAAATGTAAACCAAATAGCTTGTTTTAGGTGGACTTAATGCCACAAGGCATTAAGTCTATGTATGAATATGTTAGCGGAAACTTAGTATTTTTTTCGGAAACTTAGTATTTTTTCGAAAACTTCGTGTTTTTTCGGAAACTTCGTATTTTTCGGAAACTTAATTATTATCTCGGAAACTAAGTATTTTAGTATATTTTTCACTGCTCCAAGGGGTAGCAGACCTGAGAATTTGATATAATAATTAGATCTTGATACCTCCACGCCTTTCTAATAACAAAGGGTCTTGACGGACCCGGGGTTGCGGGACTGTTCGAAAGATATACCGTGGCCCCGGAACACAAAGGGTGATGAAGGAACATGGATGGGTTTTAGTTAGTAAAAGTCTGACACTCCCTCCTGCTCCGCCCAGAGCGGGAGGAGTCATTTGATGATTTCCCATTCGAAAAAAAAAAGGGTCTTCACATAAAGACAGATGGACAACAAATTGATTCTATAAGGGTTCCGTTTTTGCTGACTGAGATAAGGAACCATAAAAATTAATCTCCTTTATTTTCAAAAATGTTGTCACTCTTTTCTCACAAAGCCACCATTTCCACAAAAAGCTTGTAAACTAACCGTTAATATTTAAATACATGTCACAGATCTTTGACATCGGAAACCGCGGAATGTCAACGATTTAACAAAACATTAATTGAATGAATCCGTATCGCATCCATTAATGAATGACTGATGATATTGTGACTAATGGAAACTCAATTGGTTTGCAATTCATTGAAGATTGTGATAAACAGTAATACCTATCTATTATTGAGCTGGTGGTCGTTCAACCATCATCATCTGCCCAGCCTTTTTCCCATCTATGTTGGGGTCGGCTTCCAGTCTAACCGGATGCAGCTGAATACCAGTATTTTATATGGAGCGACTGCCTATCTGACCTCCACAACCCAGTTAGTACTGGGTAATACGATACCCCTTGGTAAGAATGGTTGTCAGACTTCAGTCGTTACAGACAGTCGACGTTACAGGTAACGACTGTCAAAGATCTACAAAAGACAGCCGGGACCAACAGCTTAACGTGCTTTCCGAAGCACGGAGGAAACTCGGTATGGAAGGGTAGTCACCTATCCACAGACCAACCTAGGCAAGCACGGCTTAACCTAAAGATTGATCCGAGCGGCTGTTATTAACTGCTTTGCTGGCGGTTGTTATGGTGGTCGTTCAACCAAACGGAAAATAGTGCGTTGAATAGAGGCAATACGATTTTGTCTATGATACTGAGAGCTCCTTCATTACCATTCTCTTGCCTTTAACTCAATTCATTTGTGGTCGGCGAAGCATGTCTTCTTCTCCCACACTTCTCTATAACTCGTCATCTTATCAGATACTTCCTTTCTTGCCATATCATCCTTTACACAGTCCAACCATCGTTTTTTTTTTGTCTTCCTCAACTCTTGTACCGGATGACTTTTTTTATCACTTTCCCAAAAAATGGGTAGGTATATTAGGTGAACGGAGTAGAAGCTTGTGCCATACCTAGTTTCTTTTTTTTTTTTTTTCCACAGCTTAGAAAGAAATAGATCTATCATCAAAAAATGCTACAAATTTCAAGTAAACTTTTCTTATTAGAACAAAGAAAGAGATATTGTGAAAAAAAAAAACTGTAATATATCAAATTTCAAATCATACGCATAAATAAAGGGTGTAAAAAACCTCTTAACCACCTGGGAACCTTCTAATTACGGAGATACTGGGGGTCAAAGTTCCAAATTTAGAAAAGTTTTTCTTTTAAGTACAAGTTTTTGATGTAAGATTTTTACTTTAAACACCTCCACGACCCCCGTTCTGTTCAATCCATCCATCAGCATAATGTTTTGAGTGCATTACATTAAGTTCTACCACAAAACATGATTTTTCACCCCGAAAAAAAGTCGTTTCCTAGCAATAATTTTTGCGTAAACTTACATAATTTGATGTACAAAATGCTTGGTTGACGGCTTTGTGATGAGGTTGTTTACACCCCGTATTATTGAGCTGGTGGTCGTTCAACCAAACTGAAAATAGTGCGTTGAATGGAGGCAACACGGTTTTGTCTATGATACTGAGCGTCCTCATCATCATTCTTTTGCTATTTCAATTCATTTGTGTTCGGCGAAGTATGTCTTCTTCTCCCACACTTCTCTATTACTCATCATCTCATCAGACGTCTCCTTTCTTGCCATATCATCCTTTACACAGTCCAACCATCGTTTTTTTTTGTCTTCCTCAACTCTTATAACCTTTTTTTCGGATGGGAAATCATTAAATGACTCCTCCTGCTCTGTGCGAAGCAGGAGGCAGTGTCAGTATTTTACTGACTAAAACCCATCCATGTTCCTTCATCGCCCTTTGTGTTCCGGGGCCACGGTATCTCTTTCGAACAGTCCCGCAACCCCGGCAGGTATCGTCCCTTGCGGACCCCTTCCTTTTGCTGACTCTCTTTGAGGCGTGCGTGGAACACGAACGTGCCGTCGACACGGCCTGTCGTCATAAGACGGATGGACGGCGAGCTAGCCCATAGCTCACCGTCCACAGGCCCGCGCCTACGGTGGCGGCCGGGACGTGAGTTTGTCTTCCTCTCACGTTGCGCCATCTCCTACTCTAGCGTAACTGCTTCGCAGAAGGAGGTCACGGCGTCCCATTCCGTCTCGCTCCAGACCATGGATTGAACAAGCCGCCGCCGATTGCCGCTAACTCTTATACGCTTCCACACTCATACAAAACTTTCCTCATTACATTTTCCTCATTCCTATGCATCACATGCCCATACCACGACAACCAACTACCACATAACTTTTCAGTCACCGGCACCACCTGCAGACTACCACTGTACTGCTTTCCGAGACGCGAAGGAAGCTTGGTTTGTAATGGATGTGAGTCGCACGTGACCAGTCAATGTGGCGACACTTGCGGGAGGCCTATGTCCAGCAGTGGATTTCTTTCGGCTGATATAATGATGATGATAATGATGAACGGATGGTCACCTATCTACGGATCGACCTTGGCAGCCATGGCTTAACTTTGAAGATACTTATTACGTCACCACGAGCTCGTCAAGCTCCATGTACGTCCAAAACGACGGCGGATGTCTTAACTGAACCTGTGTCGGTAGAGAAACATAAGTATTTTGTTTTGGCTACCGATGTATGTTTACAAGATACGTATAGGGGGCAGTGATAGATGTTACAAATCTATAAGTTTAATATAAACTACATCTTCTCTACTGCTTGAGGTGTCCTAGCAATAGTAGTAACGTTGGTCTAAAAAAAAAATATGTTTCTGTTGCACTACAAATAAGTATTTTCTTCCTGCAACCGTATCCCATTCTCTAGTAATATGAGTATTAATTTAGATTCTGTTAGACAAGAATCAGGTTAATTTTGTAAAGACTTCGCAATAATACGAGATAAAACAAACTAAACCAAAGCTAAAGCACTTCACTAAACGTTTCACAACTAAAGTGCATTCACTGCGCTATACTAAAAATGCATTTAGTAATATTCCTCTCTATTAACTCGTTTGTGCAACTTAAAAGCCTTGTAATAAACATATAGAGTGAATGTCAAAGAGTGATTGTTGTACCGAACTTACATCGTTGGCGGCAAAGTCATTTAGTAATCGATGAGGTTTTAAACCACTATGCACTATAGTGTAGTTTTCTTAGATATTGATAAGTCGTTACAGGTATAGTCAGTGGCAAAAAGTCTGACAACCAGGTCTTATCAGGGGTTTATTATAACCCAGGACTAACTGGGTTGTGGAGGTCAGATAGGCAGTCGCTCTATGTAAAATGCTGGTATTTAGCTACATCCGGTTAGACTGGAAGCCGACCCTAACATAGTTGGGAAAAGGCTAGTCAAATGATGACTGATGAATAATAGCCTTTTTTCATAAAATAAAACTGGCTTGAAAGAACAACGAATAGTGAAAAATTTTGCGCACATAGTGTGTCTTAGTCTTCTTTTCGAATCGATGACATAGATTTTATCCAACCAGTAAGGTAAGTATGTAGCGACCTGGACAGTTCTGTCGTTTGCCTTATTCAAGTCCTAGAAGGTGCAATAGGCTAGTCTCCACCATCAATAAATTTGCAAATCCGTCAGTTACAGTATTGTAAAATAATGGACACGTATTTTTTGTTTTTGTATATCAATGAATATTGACAAAGATAAAACGCATCAAAACTCGAGAGTGGGGGCTCGTGACGTCACAACGCACTAAAAATCGGCTCGGCGTGACGTATTGAGAATTTTAAAAGCGTCGTATCTTCGTCAATTTTGGTTTACGTAACAAAGGAAAAAATACGTGTCAAATAGTTTTTGGTAATCTAACTGACGAACTAATTAGATTTTTTGAGTACACAAGCCTATTAATGTGCACGACGGGCAGGAGTGAAGGTGTTGCATGTCATGTTGGGATTCCACACTCGCATTATGTCCGAGATAGGTCGATGATCTATCTATATCTATATATCTATATTCTATATATTATATACATATAATAAAACAGTAAAAAAACTGTGTCTGTACATTGAATATATTAAAAAAGTAATAATTGAGGGGGGTTTAGAAACAGTAATTGAACACGAATCCAAAAAAAAAAAACTGTCTGTTTGTTTGTCTGTATGTCTGTTTGTCTGTGGGTCTGTTTGTTTGTACACGCTAATCTTCGAAACTACTGGACGGATTTGAATGATTTTTTTTTGTTGTATAGAAATTAAGTCTGGGCAAGATATAGGCTATAATTTATCTTGGAAACTTGAACACCTGATGCAGAACCGCAACATACAAGCTAAACTATAAGAGATACAAAAATGGTACCATAGCAAAATTTGTTCCACGTGATGAGAATTTTCTGCTGAGAGAATAAATTTGAAGATCTGGAACACCTGATGTGGAACTACAAGAGCCCAGCTACACTAACATATATATAGGAATGACGTTTTAGCAAAAGTTGTTCAATCTAAAGAGCACTCTCTGTTGACTAATAAAATCGAAGATCTGGAACACCTGATGTGGAACTCCAAGAGCCCAGCTACACTAACATATATATAGGATTGACGTATTAGCAAAAGTTGTTCAATCAGATGAGCACTCTCTGTTGATTTATAAAAATTGGAGATCTGGAACACCTGTTGTGGAACTCCGAGAGCCCAGCTACACCATAACACATATAGGAATGACGTCTTAGCAAAAGTTGTTCAATCTGATGAGCACTTTCTGTTGACTTATAAAAATCGGAACACCTGATGTGGAACTCCAAGAGCCCAGCTACACTAACATATATATAGGAATGACGTTTTAGCAAAAGTTGATGTTCAATCTGATGAGCACTCTTTGTTGATTTATAAAAATTGAAGATCTGGAACACCTGTTGTGGAACTCCGAGAGCCCAGCTACACCATAACACATATAGGAATGACGTCTTAGCAAAAGTTGTTTGGTCTGATGGGCATTTCCTGTTGACTTATAAAAATCGAAGATCATAAACATCTGATGTGGAAATCAAAGCTATCACTAATTTCAATGTATAATTATAAAATAACATAAGCTGGGAGTACTTCCACGCGGTAAAGATGGTAACAGTTTAGGACTGATTTTCGATGACGATGGTATATCATTGAAAATTTGACGCTACTGGCCAAAACTCCCTTTTAGTTTTTTAAATATGCCTTCCGGCTCATTTTATTTCAGTATTTAATTTCCTTATCCATTTATCTTCGTGACAAAGTACCCTACCCGGTAAAGCAGTGGAGCAGTCACTTAGATTTTAATAAAACTATAAGCCTAGAAAGAGGTCAGAAGAGACGAGAAGAGGTCAGAAGAGAGGAAACCTCTTCGGATCGCGAAGCACGCCTGCGTTCTCAGCGTATTTATGCATCTACATCCAGGTCTCTAGAGACCAGTGAAGAATATGATGCGCAACTGACCGCTGATCGTGAACGTCTGCATTGTCTCGCGAGTTGGAGACGTTCACGGAAAGAGAATTACGCTTGAGTTCTCAGCGTATCTACACATCGACTTCTAGGTATCTAGAGACAAGTGGGGAACGTGATGCACGACTGACTGCTCATCGTGAACGTGAGTCGGAGACGTTCACGGATAGAGAATTGCGCTTCGACATCAGACGTATCAGATCTTCGATTTTGACGACCCCGTTGTCGCTTGCATAAGCAACAGGTTCCGCGTACGAAGTCGCGGGCAGAAGCTAGTACCCAATAATAATAGTGAATCTGCAACACTTATTTAAAACCCGTTCCATCAAACCTAAGTAACATAGAATCGTGTAAACTATTCCAAACAGTTCGCTAAGTAAAACAGGTTATACCGCTCATATGCAACAGTTCAACGTACCATTTATACAATATTGCGTTAAACCGACAGGTCATCGACCGCCTGGTACTAGGTTTTCCTTTTACAAGGTGTTATTTTCTATACATGCGTGTATGTGCCACTTTGGTCTAATGAACGCAAGCGCAACTGTAAAGAATTAGGTCCTGTGTTTGATTCCCGGGCCGGGCAAAGAGTTATTGGGTTTTTTCATCAGGAATTTGTCAGTAGCACGAAGTCTGGATTTATCCCCAGTTGATGGCAATAGGCTCACCCCGTATTACATAGGACTGAAATGGGAGTACTATTCAACACACCTGCCTAACGCTTCGGAGATTACAACAGTTGTGGTACAGATAATTATTATGTATGTAATGGGTGGTCCCCCATCCACGCACCAATCTAGGCAAGCGCGTCTCAACCTTGAGATTGACCCGAGTGGCTGTTATTATTTAGCCATGATCTTAATGACATTCATAAACATTGAAATAGTAGGTTAAGTTACGAGCACCGATATGTATACACGTGCCTAAATATAAAAGCAATTTTTGCGAAAAATAACGATTTTAACTTGGATATAAGAACTTTTTCATAAAAATATGAGTTCCAGAATACTCAAAATGAAATCACTTTTAAAAGTTGTTAAGGCGACTACAGGAGCTAAATTAGCAACTCTATTTCTGGTGGTTCAAACTTCGTTTGAAACCCTGTTATAATAAAGTTCTGATCAGTTTGCACTACAAAGTGTTTGTTACGTCAGTCACTGCGGGCCGAATAGTGCGAAATGAGTGGTATTTTGCGATTTACAAAAAATCTATTGATTGGACTAAAAAAATAAAACACAAAAGACCTGCTTTATAGTTAGTTCAGTTAGTATGCAAAGTTTCATGATCTACTTTGAAGTACTTTTTGAATAACAGCGGTTTATTGTTCGATTTGTAGGTAACTTTGGATTTTTTTTTCTATCGAGAAAAGTTTATGGAATCGTGTCTTCTTCACACATAATACTTAGCATTAATCCCCATTTTTACCATATATTTATTTCAAAATGAATGCAGCAGTATTTTAGGCGTAACGGAGGACCATGCTAAGCCATTTGAGGTAGTATAAGCCCTTACAACAACAACAAAAACAGCCCATAACGTCCACTGCTGGACATAAGCCTCTCCCATGATGAGAGGAATTTGCCGTAATCTCCACGCTTGGTAGGCGGATTGGAGATCGCAGTGATGAAAGACTAACAGAAAACGCTGCTGCCTATTCTCTGGTCTACGGAGGCGCAAGGTGTTCTGCCTCAGACAATAGTCGCCTTATACGACACCCGTGAGTGTAATGGGTTGGTTCTATTCTCTCTGCCGGATACCACACGGATACTTAGTGGTTAAATATTGGTGCTTGCAATTGTACCAACGTACGTCGACGTGCCATGACCCATTTTACCACACAAATAAAAACCAAAACAAACAAACAAACTTACTTGTCATGCAACAAAACCGCGAAAACTGTTGACCTAGACAGACAAGTCAATGATCTCTTGCGTAACGAAACCGGTTTGAACCGAATTTGGGTTGAGTGTTTATTTTTGTTTGTCAAGTTGGCAACGTAACTAAACTTCTGAATCATTTATAACACGCTTTTATTTGCGTCACCTGTTACTATGTGAAAAAATCTTAGAAGTTTTTGACCCACTTCCTGGTTAGGTTTCCGATTGAGTTGAAATTTAGAATACCTACCTAATTATGTTATTACTAACTGTGGCGCAAGGAAATTTTGATTTGTTTGTGTGGGACTAAAAATGTCCTACGACTTATTCTTAGATCTACGAAATATACACAAAAAAAATCATAAAAAATCGGTCAAACCGTTTCGGAGAAGTTCGATAACAAACAATGTGACACAAGATTTTTATTCAGAAGAAGATGTTTCGATTGGCTGACATTGGTTTCGATTCTGTTGTGCACAAACTAAACTTAATTTAGGTTTTATTGCTATCTTTTACTAAAAGGCAGTGCGAATAAAGGACGGCTATAGCTATGAACTAAGTTAGAGATGTCAAACTAGTTTATGCCTTGCGCTTCACCGTGTTTTTAACCGACTTCCAAAAAGGAGGAGGTTCTCAATTCGATGGGTATTTTTTTTTTTTTTTTTTTTTTTTTTTATGTATGTACACCGATTACGCTGAGATTTATGTTCCGATTTACGTGATTCTTTTTTAGTTTGATGCGGAATAGTTGCCATTTGGTCCCATAAAAAACTTACATAGTTTGGCCCAGTAGTTTTCATTTTATGAACATTTTTGCTTCAGTCGTGTAGTATAATTTCATGTATGTTCACCGATTTCTCCTCCATTTGTAGAGTGATTTTCAAAATTATTTTTTTATTTGAAAGGGTATACTCCTGAGATGGTTGCATTTAAATTTGGTGAAGATCTGATGCTGGTCTTCGGAGATATACAATGGAACTCTTCAAAACTAGATGGTAAATCGGTCGTGATTTTTGCAATCGCTTGGATGTTTATTGTTTATACAACATCATGACGTAACATCACGCCTGTATACTCTGAGGGGTACGCAGGTGTGTACAATACACGCAAATTTCGACATGAATGTA
Organism: Xestia xanthographa; assembly: GCA_905147715.2. NCBI lineage: Eukaryota > Metazoa > Arthropoda > Insecta > Lepidoptera > Noctuidae > Xestia > Xestia xanthographa. The sequence continues at coordinate 20,961,802 of LR990666.1, read as the reverse complement.
GATATGTTAAGTTCCATTTATTGGGGATAAGCCTATTACCATGACATGTATTGTTAACAATGTAAAATAAATGCATATATCTAATATATTTGTAGAGGATATTACTTACAACTAAAAATGGAGAAATAAAAAAACTTTTTAACAAAAAATTAAAACCGACTTCAAAAAACACAAAAAAGTGAAAAATAACTTTAGCTTCAGAAGTCGGTGACAAAAAAAAAAACTAAATGAATCGAACAAGGGTCACCGACTTCTGAAGCTAAAGTTATTTTTCACTTTTTTGTGTTTTTTGAAGTCGGTTTTAATTTTTTGTTAGTTGACATGTTTTTACGTGCACCCTTCATTTGTATGGAAATATTAGTTCCAATTAAATTTGACAGTTTTAAATTACGTCCGTCTCTTTCTCGTTTTATTAGAAAGAAAAAGATAGCAGTAGCCTAAATTAAGTTTAGTTTGTGCACAACAGAATCGACACCAATACTTGGTAAGTTATGTGACGTTGTTCAAATGTTCTAGTACTAGTTATGTTTGATGAATAGCTGTATCAAAAAATGAAAGGATCTCAAATAAATTAAGGGGACTCGCGAATGGGGTCAGTAACTCAAAAGATTACCCCCTATATTCAAACATAAAGTTAAATCTCATTGTATACGTAATTATTAGTTAGTATCAATATAACCGCACAGATTTTCCCCAACGCACTGACTAACAAGCGCACGCGCAGAACGGAAGCAATCCAGTTTATTAAATGATTGCGATTTGCGGTTACTCGACCACTTTTACCTGGTGGTTACTTACATTAAGTTGTTAACGTTATTGATTGCAGTTAAGTTTAAGTATTTGTGGTATTGTGAATGGTAGTTACTTATTAAGTTTTGGCTTTTAATATAATAACATTACTTAACATCACGCATGTAATCCCCGAAGGGTTTGGCAGATGTGTACCTAATCATCATCATTATCAGCCTATTAATGTTCCCACTGCTGGGATACACACCTCCTCTCAATGAGAGGGAACCTAGAATAGTACACCCATATTTTGCCAGTTACGTTTAAGTTCCACGTATATACGCGTAGAACGCTGGCTACCGGCGCCGACCTGCAAGCGCTTATCGGAACCGGTACGTGCAGGTAGTCGGCGCAAGCAGTCTCTATACTTTGTGCCGAACCAGCCTGCGCCGATAAGCAGGTCGGAACTTATCGGCGACGTTCGGCGCTTATCGGCGCTGGCAGATCGGCGGCGGTTGCCAGCGTTCTACGTGTATACGCCGTAATATGGGGCGAGCTTACCAGCAACCGGTTACAAATCCAGACTCCGTGACTGCTATTGAGTTATTTCTAAAAAAGGTGAAAAACCCAATAACACTTGGTCCGACTCTGGAATAGAACCTAGGTCCTGAGCTCATCATCATTATTTCAGTTGAAAGACGTTCACTGCTGGACATAACTAAAGGGTGTAAAACACCTCTTAACGAAGCCGAAAGGCACTACTTGTTCTCTCTGTCATTGCGATATTTTTTTTGTTCTAGACCATACGTGGGAACCTTCTAGTTACGGAGATATTGGGGGTCAAAGTTTCTACTTTTTGACAAGCGTTTTTTAAATACAAGTTTTTAATGTAAAATTGTTACTTTAAACACCACCACGACCCCCGTACTATTCAATCTATCCATCAGCACACTGTTTTGAGTGCGTTACATTGAGTTCTACCAAAAAACATGATTTTTCACCCCCAAAACAAAGTCGTTTCCCAGCAATAATTTTTGCGTAGAGTTACATAGTTTGATGTACAGAATGCTTGGTTGATGGCTTCGTGATGAGGTTGTTTACACCCTGTAGGACTGCCCCAAGTGTCGCCACATTGACAGTCCGCTACCAACCTAGACTGAGTGATTTTACCAACAGACCTCTTGTGAAATAAAAAACGACCAAGTGATCATAATTCTTTGGTCCACCAAAAATATTGCAAATCGGCTAAAATAAGCAATTCAATGCATTATGACGTCACATTATTGCATAGCATCGCAATGTTCTTAGTAAAACCGTTAACCGTAAAGAAGGTTGACAAAATACCAGTTTTTTTTTTTGACACAAATCGGTTGATCGATTAGTTCGTATATTTCTTTTGCGTCATGTTTAGAGCATTATTGTAATACAGAGAACAAATATTGTGTTTGTACAATGTTTTATTGAGTAATCTGGCTACTTTGAATATAAATAATCTACTATAAGCTTATGTAAAAGTCAGTTGGTCAATGGATGTGTCAACCAACTGTTTTGCTAAATTCTAAGAATAGTATAGACATTTGCATAGATCCTGTTCGAGTTTAAATCGAACACTAAGCGAAAATGCATAATTGCATCGAACGCAAGTATGCACATTCGCTCGTTCACTAAAATGTGGGCCAGTTCGTGTTCAGATCTCTATAAAGACACCGCGTACTCAAAAACCATTACCATTACCAAAACCATTACCATTACCATTGTCTTGTAATTAAGTGTTGTAGTGATTTAATATATAGCTATTTCCCTTACAATTCGAGACTTTAACTTTAACCATAAACCATATCCTATTAATACGAGAAAGGAGTGTTAGGTCACCATAGCGCCAAGCACTACTTTTTACAGATCCATTTATCGAATCATCTCGAGCATCGAGTGTTTTTTCATTACCGCTAGCCTCCTGAACGCAATAGAAGTAATTTCAGAGGCTGAATTTGAGTGATGTAAACCTTTTTTAAAATATTACAAAGACTAGCTTTTGGTCGCGGCTTCGTTCCCATTAGGAACGGAAATTAACCCACAGGAACATTTTAAATATACCGTGTGACACTCAGAGATAGTATAGCTTCCCATTAGTGAAAGAGTTTTTGGAATCGGATCAGTAGTTCCGAAGATTACACTCTACATACAAACTTACAAACATTTTTTTTTAAATATTAGTCTAAATAAAATGACTTTACATAATTCTAGATGCTAGACTAGCTAGTTGGCTTCCAAGCTTCTTCTTCATCTTGTTGTATCGATGTTCAGTTTTGTGCCAGTAGCTGGCATGCCAAGCTAACCGTAAGCGACTAAACACCAGTACTTTAAATGGAGCAACTCCTTATCTGCATAGGTATTCACAACGCTTCGATTCGATTTTCGATTCGGAAAGTCGTATGTCCATCTCGCTCGATTTCGTAAAGTCAAAAAAAGATGGACATACTATACTTTCCGAATCGAAAATTGAATCGAAGCGTTGTGAATAAGGGGCCTGATCTCCACAACCCAGTACTGGCCAGCACGATACGCCTTGGAGCAAGCTCCTAATAAACAAATGACTAATTGTATACCTCTCTTTCAGTCTTACGATGACTTCTTCAAGTCCCTCCTCTTCAACGCTCGCGTGATAGTTCAGATCTTCTTCGTGATGGGAGGGTTCCTGATGGCCTACAAGATGCTGGTGTATGCTGAGACCCATCAGTTTACGTTGAAGACTGTCCCTATGGCGCTGGTGAATAGATGGCTTAGGTAAGTTACACAAATTAATACCAGAATTGTTTCTTTATTTTTGATCAAGACTATGATATTGCAACACGCGTATCATTTGAACGTGTACCTCGTTACTAAGCGGTAATATTTACCGTATTCGGGTTTCTCTGGGGGCCTTGAAGATCGGGGTATTCAGGGAATAAACAATTGTGACGGTAGATGCAAAAAAAAAAAACAAATGAAAAGACATTGCTTTGAGAAAAATATTTCCAGCGTAGGAAAAAACTGACGAACGCGTGTATCCCTTGACGCAGTTCTGGATCAAGGGCTTAATTCAGACAGCGGTACTTTTGGACACGGCACGTATTGTTAGAAGGTTCCTCTCTCAAGAGCCCTGACAACAGGTAGCTCGGACCCGATACTGGTGTGCTAGTGTTTTTAAAAGCTTTTTGTTGTTTTTTTAAGGAATATTTAACAACGTATAAAATTTCTAAAGAGATAAATTAAGGATGATAAATAAATTAATAGTAAGTGTCTTTCTTTCACAGATTAATGCCCGCAGTCCTAGTAGTGATGGGTCTGGCGATGACCTGGGTACCTCACTTGGGCTCTGGACCCATGTGGGATGCAGTGGTGAGGAGAGAACGAGACATGTGCCGCATGAACTGGTGGCAGCTGGTCATCCTGAGCCCCAATCTGTTCCCCTTTGAGAACCTGTGCTTGCCTCAGGCTTGGTGAGTTTTACTACAATATTATTCTCAGCCGTGTGGTATCCGGCAGAATAGAATAGAATCAACCTATTACACTCACGGGTGTCGTATAAGGCGACTAATGTCTTAGGCAGAACACCTTTTGCCTCCGTAGACTAGAGAATGGGCAGCAACGTTTTCTGTTAGTCTTAAATCACTGCGATCTCCAAGCCGCCTGCCAAGCGTGGAGATTACGGCAAATTCCTCACATCATGGGAGAGGCTTATGTCCAACAGTGGACGTTAAGAGCTGTTGTTGTTGTTGTTGAATGCTAATTGCATTGTGAAGGAAAACACCGTGAGGAAACTGGCATGTCGTAGGACCAAAAAATTCAAAGACATGTGACATCTACCAGTCCGCACTGGGCCCGCGTGGTGGATTATAGCCAATTCGCTCTCATAGAGAGGAGGCCTGTGTCCCAACAGTGGGAACATTAATAGGCTGATGATGATGATTATTCTTAATACCTCGTTGGTCCAGTGGTTACAATCGAAACTAGTGAGCATGAGGTCCTGGGTTTGCTTCCCAGGTCGGGCAAAGTGTTATTGGGTTTTTTGAATTTCTTAGAAGCCACGGAGTCTGGATTTATGCCCGGTTGGTGGCAATAGGCTCACTCCCTGTTACAATAGGACCTAAGCATAACTTGCAAAATGTGGGAGTTCTATATTTGGTTCACTTCTTCGGGGAGGTGTGAAATTGTGTTAAGCTTATTTTATATTAGTAAACTGTGGTAATAGGAAGGTTTGAGACTAAATAGTGCTAACCATGGTCAGTTTATCGATGGGAGACCAGTCAAGACCAGCAAAGCCAATTCTTACAGGATAAATGGATCTGAAAACCAGTCTTACCGACCGTCCAGGGGTAACGTTACCCACCCGTTGTGGAGGTCAAACAGGCAGTCACTCCATATCTTAAAAATACATACTCATATTATCTTGAAAAGGGTATCTTTGAATGAAAAGCAAAAGCCGGCCTACAAAGTTAAGCAGCCATAAAAACGTAGAATAAATTAAAAATTATCAAAACATAAACATCATTAAAAACGGTCATTGAACGCAACTTTACGCAACCATAACATAAGTAAGTAAGACACTCCCGCCTGACCACCACTAAGCAAATTTTTGCTTGCACTCACAACATAGAAACGCTCTCTAGCCCCGCCCCGTTGACTTTGTATAGAAATAATGAATGAAAACCGAATCGGCCGAGCGCATTGACGACGCGGGTTATTCACCAACTGGACACGAGAGACTGAACACACGTGTGTCCACTTGGTGAAACTCACAATTAGTATCACCTATTATTTCGTCATCTGGACACGCCAATATTTTTACGCGTGTCCACATAGTGAAACTTAAAATAAATCACTTTTATGTTTTCGCCAACTGGGCACACGTCCGCATTTTATCTGAATTCATGAGAAAGTACAGTCACGCAGATTGATTTTCTGTATCACAATTGTGCCGAACGGGCGTGATCCGCTGAAGGCGTGGATGTATAACGTGTACCTAGCGGTCTGCCTATACCCTTTCTACACCGGGCGCACGCATACACTATACTTCGCTCTCAGACGGCGCTGACGTCCTACACCTATTTAACTGTAGCCAATCTACGCAATCTCAGGCGTAAAACCTAACGAGGGAAGGGGGGGGGTTTACTGGGAAATAATACACTGATAAACTTTCATAACTATTCAGGAAGCGGTTGGGAGCTTCAGGACTTTTCGCGCACAACTTTTTCACTGTTTTTCTTCATAATATATTTGCCGTACTGATGACTACAATTCTTAGAAATGTTGTGTTTACTAAGTTACTCCAGAACTTTACTGTAACGAGAACCCTGACTCGCTTCCTGATTTTGGAAAATTTTAATGAAAATTTTGATTATCGATAGCAACATGCATCTTTTCGGAAAATTACAATTTTGTGCTTATATCTAAGTACATTATATACATGATATGGCTTCTACATAAAGTTATTTATGTACAAACATTAAAATCACAATAATCTTTATTGTAATTAGGAAATTATTTCCAAAAAACCAGACAACTTTTCCAACAGTGGCTGGTTGAAGGATCTTCCAGGCTGAATTACACGAAAACTGTTGCTGTCACTGTACGTAAGTATATAATTGCCATATACTAGGCGAATTCATGGCCTATCGAAAACTGTTACTTATTTTGTCGTGTCTGTATTTTTCAGCCTGTAACGATCCTTTAACTGTTATACTGTTAGACCAGATTTTCCTATCACTGACGAATATAGCTGCGCTAGATTGTCATACTCTCTTAAAAGTGGTTTTCCTGAAGGGCTAAGTTATTAAAAAAGACTATATGCAGGCCTAGGTCGCAACCTATATAGGCTACCTGGATCTTACAAAAATACTAAATTAAACTATAAACTCTACTTGCGAGTTTATATGAGTCTAGCGCTTATGTAAATTACTGTTTTTTACTATTCTTATCACTGAAGGCACTTATTATTTGTCACTATATTGCCCATACACTGACTCTACACTGTTTTACTATAACAAAAACACTATATGCTGATTAGGTGACGTTCGTCGCGAACAACAATCATGTTCGGCCAGATTCCACTGTTGGGAACAGGTGATTTTGTATGTCAATGTAAAATATTCACCATTTCTGATATATTTTTTTTATTCAGACATTGGCAAAATCACCGGTTCCCAGCAGTGGAACGTGGCCGAACATGATTGTGATACAGAATATCAATCTGCGTGACTGTACTTTCTCATGAATTCAGATAAAATACGAACGTGTGTCCAGTTGGCGAAAACATAAAAGTGATTTAATTTAAGTTTCACTATGTGGACACGCGTAAAAATTTTGGCGTGTCCAGATGACGAAATAATAAGTGATACTAATTGTGTTTCACCAACTGGACACACGCGTGTCCAGTCTTTCGTGTCCAGTTGGTGAATAACCCGACGACGCACGCCAAACGAGAGTTATTGTTACTTTGCGCGCCAAAGTTGACGCTTCCCTAATAGGCCCAAACTTTAAGGGGGCGTGTCCGGCGCCTCCGCAAGATTTAAGCGAAAAAAAATTAAAATGGTCAGGCGGAAAAGACCCCGATAGAACTTAGAACTTTAAACAAACATAAATGATAAATGATGTTTATTTATCATGCTTGTAATCCCAGAGCTGTTAGCCACTGGTGTACCTAATACAAAACTCGCAAGTCACCAGTTATATTATTTTAGTCTCGTGTCATAGAGAGAGGTCAATGTGGCGACACTTGGGAGTGGCCTAATTCCAGCAGTGGACTTCTTTCGGCTGAAATTATGATAGAAGGCGAGCCTATAACCATCAACCGGGCATAAACTCCGTGACATCAGACTCCGTGGCTATTACTGAGTAATTCCTGATGTAAAAATCCAATAACACACGCCCACCCGATTCTGCACTGCTCATTCATGCATTCCTTCCTCCAAAATGTTTCGGTAACCCAGGTACTCTCCGTGCGGGCCTGTGGACGGTGAGCTATAGGCTAGCTCGCCGTCCGTCCGTCTCATGACGACAGGCCGTGTCGACGGCGCATTCGGGTTCCACGCGCGCCTCAAAGAGAGTCAGCAAAAAGGAAGGGGTCCGTAAGGACCGATGCCTGCCGGGGTTGCGGGACAGTTCGAAAGAGATACCGCGGCCCCGGAACACAAAGGGCGATGAAGGAACATGGATGGGTTATAGTTAGTAAAAGTCTGACACTCCCTCCTGCTCCGCTCAGAACGGGAGGAGTCATTTGATGATTTCCCATCAGAAAAAAAAAAAGTACTCTCCGTGAGATTGTCAGCAACACCAGCGCGCTGCTGGTTTTTCTCGGGGAGTTGGGGTGGATCGAATAGAATTCTCGTCCGTACGCGAAATACTCGCTTTGGACGTGGAGTTGCGAACACCAGCACGTTTATACAATACAAACCCAGTAACACTTTGCCCGATCCAGGAATTTAACCCAGGACTTTATATTTAGTAGTCTAGTCTTTATATTTAGAAGAGCTCGTGGCTAAATAATAACAGCCGCTCGGGTCGATCGTTAGGTTAAGCCGTGCTTGCCTAGGTTGGTCTGTGGATGGGTGACCGCCCATTACATACCGAGTTTCCTCCGTGCCTCGGAAAGCATGTTTAGCCGTTGGTCCCGGCTCTTTGACAGTCGTTAGGTAGTCAGAGGCCCAAAAAGTCTGAAAACCAGTCTTACCAAGAGGTATCGTATTACCCGGTACTAACTGGGTTGTGGAGGTCAGATAGGCAGTCGCTCCATGTAAAATACAGGTATTCAGCTGCATCCGGTAAAACTGGAAGCTAACCCCAACAAAGTTGGGAAAAGGCTAGACAGATGAGTCGCGCTTGCGATGACTAAGCCAACTTTAAACAAACAATTAATTCTAGAGGAAAAAGGAAACGCTTATGTTAATCAGAGACGCGTAAACTGCAAATGTGGCAATTTCATTGCTGTGTCCATGAAATAGTTGGGTTTAATGCAATCGCAATGACGCATAACGGAGGGACTGTTCTTTTTAGCCCAATTACTTACTTTACGCCATACTAATTATAAAAAAAATGTAATTAATTTTTTGTTGGGGAGCTCGTTGCTAAATAATAATGATAAGCCGCGCTCGGCAATGTTGGTCCCTGGACGGGTGAATATACATTACAGACCGAGTGTTCCTTCATGCCTCAGAAAGCACAATAAGCTGTGGATCCCGGCTGGCATTTGCAGAAGATCAGAAGCCTTGTGGTCTGACAACCAGTGTTTTTAAGGGAAATCGTATCACCTAGTCCTGCAGACCTAACGTATCTCTGTTAACAGCTCGAAATGATAATAACTAGGCTCAGTGTCCATCAAATAACTGTCAAAAGGTTAGTTTCGTATTATGTATGACCACTCGCGATCAAATATGACGTCATCGGGGCCCATCGTGGCTGATAGTCACATGTAACTCATTTTGACTGACGCTTTCGTATCGATTCTTCTAATATGGCGATTATGTAGGCATAGTGGACATCAAATTGATGACAACTGAGTTTGAAGTGGCTTTCGTGAAAGACATTACACCGTACCCGGGCTGTTAGTCACCGTAAAGTGATATCCACTCTGTGTTTTACGTAATACCAATATATTGACATTCACGGTTGTCATCAAAGTTCGGTGTACAACCGAAGCTTGATAGACACAGGATATCAGAAAGATACGTGAAAGGCCTGCTTGTCTCCTAAATCCAGTTAAGGAGGTCGGAAAAGTGGTCGCTCCCCGCAAAATACTGGCATTTAACTGCAAATACCGAAAGTTTGAAGTCCCAATTAGAGGCTAATGGGCGGCATAAAAACTCTGACACCAGGGGTCTAAAATGGCCGCCTTATCAGAATCTGAATCACGTTAAAAATTTAAAATTCTTAAAATGGACTTTATGATTATGACACTTAAGAATTTAAATTTTTAACGTGATTCTTATTATGAATCTGCTAAAGCCTGCGGGCCTAAAATGGCTATTTTAGGCCCGCAGGTAAGGCACTAACCACACGATAAAGAAGATGATCGAAAATTAGGAAAAGGAGGAGAGAAACAAACAACAGAGATGTGTAAAAAAGGAGGAGAGAAACAAAAAAATTCAAATTCAAATTAATTTATTTCGTGAACACAGGGTACATACATACAGAAGATATTGTAATAAAATAGATTAGATCCGAGCTGTGTCCCGCCAAAAGGCATACAAAATATCAAAGGTCCTTTTTTAAAACAGATACATTTCAGCCATTAAAAGTAAAATCCCAATAATTTTAAATCATGTAAAAATTAGATAAAATGTCAAATTAAATAAAGTAAAAAACGATTAAAAAAAAAAAAAAAAAAACACACACACACAACAAAAACAACAGAGATGTGTAAAAAAGGAGGGGAGAAACAAACAACAGAGATGTTTAAAAAAGGAAGAGAGAGACAAACAACAGCCCGCGTAGCATGGCGACGTAGAAACGGGGAAAGACTCGACAAATCTTTTGTTCATTTGTCATTTTGTCGATATTGAATAGACAAAATGACAGATGAACAAAAGATTTGTCGAGTCTTTCACGTTTCTACGTCGCCATGCTACGCGGGCTGAGATGTGTAAATTACAAGTGTTGCAATTATTCGCTTTGTCCATGAAATTGTTGGGCTTCCTGCTATCGCAATTATTCGGAACAGAGGGATTGTTTACGTACATAAGTAACTTCAGGCCAAATTAATTAGAATAAAATGTTGTTGTTGAGGAGCCCGTCGAATCAGAAATGAAGACAAGAGAACCAGGGTCACCGACGTAGCCCAAAGATTGCCAAATTTAAGTGGCAGTGGGCAGGGCACATTGCTCGCAGAACGGATGGCCGATGGGGCCGAAAAGTTCTGGAGTGGCGACCGCGAACCGGAAGACATTGCGTTGTTAGACTTGCGTTGTAGACCGATGACTTGGTCAACGTTGCGGGAATCCGTTGAATGCGAGTCGCACGGGACCGGTCAATGTGGCGACACTTGTGGGAGGCCTATGTCCAGCAGTGGACATCTTGCGGCTGAAATGATGATGATGAATAGTGAGGAGCTCGTGGCTAAATAATAACAGCCACACCAGTCGATTCAAAGTTAAGCCGTTAGTCCCGGCTGTCAAATATAGATCTTTGACCGTCATTACAGGCAGCCAGTGGCCCGAAATTCTGACGACCAAGGGGTATCGTGTTGTTACAGGTTTGTGGAGGTTAGATTAGCAATCGCTCCATGTAAAATACTGATATTCAGCTGCTTACAGTAATCTGAAAGTTAGGAAAAGGGAGACAATCAACAGAGATGACTGTGTAAACTACAAATGTGGCATTATTCGCTGTGTCCATGAAATTGTTGGGTTGGCTTGCAAGCGCAATGATTTGAAACGGAGGGACTGGGTATTTTTAATCCAATTACTTAATAACTGTCTAAATTAATTTATATTTTACTTGTTTAATTAATGTTGAATTACAACAGTAAAAGATTTAATGTTATTAGTAACATCTTCAGTTTTATATGAATACTTAGGAAATGACTAAGTTAGTTTAATTACCGGAATTTAAGATGGTCAAGCGTCTTGAAACCTGCACATAGATTTTCGCTTCAAAGCATCTTTGACCATTCACAATGTTCGCGACCAACTTGTTCTAGCGTAGCTCAGTCATTGAAAATCACCAAACCCTTCCATTTTGCCTATCTTCAATTCATCCTTAAAAATTACCGCAACATGCATTTTAGCTATCTTCGATTCATCCTTGGTAATCACGACACCATACGTTTTGGCATCAAAATATTCATCCTTCAAAATCACACATAATTATATAAATTATGTGTGATTTTATTAATAATATTGGCATAAATTGATAATATTGGCTGAGCAAACAGCCAATATTATCAATTTATTGTTCACCATGCATTTTTGCTATCATCAATTCATCATCACACAAAAGATTTCTGTTTTCTTTATTACTATAAAAGGCTTTCAAGTTAATTAAATGATGTGATATGCCACATAGCTAGTTAACTACCTAATGTTTTGTGCAAGTGTGCTGCTAGTCTTTGCGTTGATGGATATGTTCCTTCCTGCCTAGCCGGCGATGCAACATGAATTATGCGTTCAGTTAGGTATATAGCTATATTGCTATGTGCTACCTACTCAATAGTGTGCATAGGTAGAAAAAATATTACTAGTCACTTGAAATCATGGAAAATGTTTTCATCAATCGAATCATTTTGTGGTTTATTAGATTGGTCTGTTGCTGGGTGACCTACCGAATTTCTGCCGTGCTTAGTAAAGCAAGTCTAGCCGGTGGTCCCGGTTGCATTTGTAGATCTTAGACAGTCGTTTCAAGTAGTCAGTGGCCCGAAAGTCTGACAACCAGTCTTACCAAGTGGTATCGTATTACCCAGCAATAACTGGGTTTTAAAGAGGAGAGGAGAGGAGCTCGTGGCTAAATAATAACAGCCGCTCGGGTCGATCTTTAGGTTAAGCCGTGCTTGCCTAGGTTGGTCTGTGGATGGGTGACCACCCATTACATACCGAGTTTCCTCCGTGCCTCGGAAAGCACGTTAAGCAGTTGGTCCCGGCCGTCATTTGTGATCTTTGACAGTCGTTACAGGTAGTCAGTGGCCCAAAAAAAAGTCTGACAACCAGTCTTACCAAGGGGTATCGTATTACCCAGTACTAACTGGGTTGTGGAGGTCAGATAGGCAGTCGCTCCACGTAAAATACTGGTATTCAGCTGCATCCGGTTAGACTGGAAGCCGACCCCAATAAACTTGGGAAAAGGCTAGGCAGATGATGAACTGGGTTTTAAAGGTCAGATAGTACAGAAAGATCACCCATCCACAGGCCAACCTAAGCAAGCGAAGCTTAACCTGAAAATTGATCCGACTGACTGTTATTATTTAGCCATAAGCTCCTCAAGTAACTAACTTATATCTTATTTTAAGGGGCTCTCCCATGCACACTAGCGCCACTTTAGTAAAAAAATCAGAACTCGTTAAATACAAAATTAATATAAAATCTGATTGACAAAATCAATGCTTTAGAGTTCTAGATTATTGACGTCTATTTAATTCATTCGTTAGAAAAATTGCTAAAAGCGGCCGTTTTTAGGGTTCCATAGTCAACTAGGAACCCTTATAGTTTCGCCATGTCTGTCCGTCCGTCCTCGCTTAATCTCTGTGACCGTTAGCACTAGAAAGCTGAAATTTGGTACAAAAATATGTATATCAATCACGCCGCTAAAGTGGTAAAATAAAAATTGGAAAAAAATGTTTTATTAGGGTAGCCCCCCTATATGTAAAGTGGGAAGTGATTTTTTTTTTAATTTCTACCCTAACGTGTGATATATTGTTGGAAAGGTATTTAAAAGTGAATAGGGGTTTTCTAAAATAATTTTTTGATAGTGTCAATCATTTCGGAAATAATCGCTCCAAAAGTAAAAAACAATGTGTCCCCCTCCTCTAACTTTTGAACCCTAAGTTTAGAAAATATGAAAAAAATCTGAAAAGTAGAACTTTATAAGGACTTTCTAGAAAAAACATTTTGAACTTGATGGAGACAACAGTTTTTGTACAAAAAAGACAAAAAGTTGTACAAAATAATTTCTGGACTAAGTTTGTAGTATATTCGTATATGCAAGCATTTTTACATAATGGACCCACCTTTAAACTCATAAGTGGGAACACTTATTGTGACGGACGGGAAACTACGGAACCCTAACCACTGAGCGTGGCCCGACAAGCTCTTGACCGGTTTTTTTTCTCATTTTGTATCTGTAACACAGCGAGCCATGTTTCAATGAGTTAAGCAGACGTAAATAATTTAGAAGATCAAAAGATTGATTTTGTCAATCAGATTTTATATTAATTGTGTATTTAACGAGTTCTGATTTTCTTACTAAAGTGGCGCTAGTGTGCATGAGGGAGCCCCTTAATTTATCACGAAAAATATGAGTAATTCCTTTTTCTCACCGTCGTCGTATTCTAACCGTCTATCAGCAATGCACCGACTCCTGCGTCGACTTGACTTTACGCAAAACAAAGACAAATAATGAACTAAGATTACTAGGCCATGTTTTATTTTCTTTACTTTTTACTATGACCAACACTTTGAAGGCTAATCCGCTTTCCATCAATAACTCGACCTCCAAACATTGCATCAAGCAACCGTTTTTCGTACAAATATTTTAAGTCACACACATAAAGTAAATAGGTGGTAAAACTCGCTCTTATTGTGTAAGCAACAAGGTTTATGTTATCATTGCGTAATTTAGGGTAAATATTGTCTTAGTACAAGCCTTGGTTTGGTTGCATTTGTAATTGCAGTTGAGAAATTTTAAGAAAGAGGGTATCTTGCGTCTTAATCGTGGTCTGTCGGGTAGGTAATAAAACTAATGACTTTTCCTTGACATAGTTGATGGTAAGCGGTGACAATAGTTTTAATATTACCTTAGACGGAGTAAATAAGTTGGAAATAGTTACTGTTTAAATAATAAAAGCTGCTCGGGTCAATCTTTAGGTTAAGCCGCACTTGCCTAGGTTGGTCCGTGGATAAATGATAAATGATGTTTATTTTAAGTCCAGACATAATCTTGCTCAATTCACATGAGGACTATGCAGATTAGTGCCTGAGATGGTCTTTTGAAGAAAGAACCATACAGATTTGAGTGGACCTGTCCAGTCAGTGCAAGCATTTGTCAGTTAACGTGTAGCTCGACTTATAACTCAAGGAGCTCAACGAAACGACGAACAATACCAAAGAAAGGACATTTGGGTAGGTCGCTTATAGTACTCAAACTGCCAGATAGTTGTGGGAAAAAAACAAGCAAAAAATAAAAATGTGACCCACATGGTCCCCACATTCACAATAATCAAATAAAATTAATAACAAGTTCTTTCCAAATGAATGTAAGTAAAAAAAAAAACACAAAAATCATTAAATGTCGGAATGATAATAAAATAAAAAAGTAAAATACTTAATAAAATAAGTATTCATGTCAAATCAGTAAATGTCACATAAAATAATGTAAAATAAAGTAAAAAATAATAAAATACATGTCAAAACATTCAATGTCAGAGTGTATAAAAGAAAGGAATCAATTATAAACAGGCGAAGTCCGAAATCTGACCGATGGGTGACCACACATTACATAGCGAGTTTCCTTCGGATCATTCCCACTAGTTCTACTACACAGTTCTACGGTAGAACAAGTAGGACTTTTTGTTCTCACTAATTCTACGATTTTGTACCACCTGAAATCGTAGGACTAGTGGGAAAATAGTACATTTTGATACAAGTGGAGAAAGTTTGTTATTGCATTCGAGGCGGAACTATAACACACGAGCCGTAGGCGAGGGTGTTTTTGAGCCGAGAATTGCAATAACAAATGTCCACGTGTATCAAACGACGTTTTTCAATACACTTTTGAAGAAATAAAATAAAATAACGAAAAATATTTTTGTCACGAACCATGAAACTATGATTTTCATTTTCTTTTTTTTTCGCGCTTTGGTTTCGGCAGTTTGAAGAAGAGGCAAAGGTATGAAGCCGTTAAACAGCCTAATATAAAAAATAGATTTATTTTATATTTTTGAATTAAGAACACAAATAAATGTTCATTTGTGTATAAAAGTAACTATTAGTTTTTAATAATCACGTTTATCTATGATATTCTATATAAAAACACAATTTGAATATTCAAAAAATATTTATGCCATAAAGACGCGTAGTGCTTTGCCGAAATTAAAAAAAAAACATTCACCTCAGACTATAGGCATTGAACCAATTTGGACTTAGTTATCTGTGGCAATTTTCATTCCCGCACACGTGCGGGAAAGTGGAGAAAATCGCACGCGTGTGAAATACATTGCATGTTGTACCTAATCGTAGTGCGTCATGGACCAGTTTTCGAGGAAGTGTATTGAAAAAAAAATTGTCCCACTAGTTCTACCGTAGAACTGTGTAGTAGAACTAGTGGGAATGATTCATTCCTTCATGCCTTGGAAAGCAATTGCAGCCGTTGGTCCCGGCTGTCATTTGTAGATCTTTGGCAGACGTTACAGGTAGTCAGTGGCCTGAAAGTCTGACAACCAGTCTTACCATGGGTTATCGTATTACCCAGTACTAACTGGGTTGTGGATATCAGAATTGCAGTCGCTTCATTGTAAAATGTATTTAGCTGCAAGTTTTAGACTGAAAGCCGACTCCAACACACAGGGTGTAAAAGACCTCATCACTAAGCCGCCAACCAAACATTCTGTACATCAAACTAAGTAACTTTACGCAAAAATTATTGCTGGGAAACGACTTTGTTTTTTGTGGTGAAAAATCATGTTTTGTGGTAGAACTCAATGTAACGCACTCAAAACATTATGCTGATGGATGGATTAAATAGTACGGGTTTTGTGGAGGTGTTTAGAGTAAAAAACTTACATTAAAAACTTGTTTAAAAAAAAAAACTTGTCAAAATGTGTGAACTTTGTCCCCCAATATCTCCGTAACTAGAAGGTTTCCAGTTATGGGACAGAACAAAAAAAGTTCGCAATGACGGGGAGAACAAGTGCCTTTCAGCTTCGTGAAGTGGTGTTTTACACCCTTTATACCTAGTTGGGAAAGGTTTACCAGATGATAAACTTATTTACATATGTATTTCTCCTTCCAGGTACCTCGGTACTGATACACAGCTCTTTCTCATGACCTTGGTAGTCCTACTCATCATCTGGAGATGGCCCAAGAGCGGGATCCCTGTGCTGACAGCTGTTATGATCATTAGTCTGCTCATACCGTTCCTGCAGAGCTACTTCATGAATCTACTGCCTATTAGGGTTAGCATATTCCCCGAGTAAGTATTCGTTGTACGATGCCTTTTTTAAACTCCAAGACGCGATTTGCAATATCCAGAACAGGCACAGATGGTAAAACGTCACATTTTTAAGGGCCTATATTGTCTCAAATGGCTTAGCATGATCATCCGTTACGCCTAAAATACTGCAGCATTAATTTTGAAATAAATATATGGTAAAGTTGAGGATTAACGCTAAGTACTATGTGTAATGAAAACACGACTCCATAAACTTTTCTCGATAGTAAAAAAATCCAAAGTTACCTCCAAATCGAACAATAAACCGCTGGTATTAAAAAAGTACTTCAAATTACATCATGAAACTTTGCATACTAGCTGAACTAACTATAAAGCAGGTCTTATGTGATTTTTTTGACGTGACAACGTCTTATAAATTGGTTTGCCGGGTGACACTTCAAGAAACTGCGTTACGCTCCCGCTCACGTTATGCGCTCACAATGAGAGCGAGTGAGAGCCCGCCTAAGAGCGAGAGAGAGACAGACATAAAAAGTTTATTTTACCACTCAAAGTCGTTGTCACGTAAAACTTTCGCCCGTATACCGACTTTACAGGCAACCAATTTTTTTAGTCCAATCAATAGATTTTTTGTAAATCGCAAAAAACCACACATTTCGCACTATTCGGCCGCAGTGACCGACGTTACAACCGCTTTGTAGTGCAAGCTGATTAGAACTTTATTTTAACAGTATTTCAAACAAAGTTTGAACCACCACAAATAGTAGCAACTCTATTTAGCTCATTTACTTAGCTAAAAGGGCCTTAATAATAGAAAAACAATGTTTTTATTTTAGTCTGTTCCGGTTGTGTGTCCGAAACGGCTAGACCGATTTTGACGGGACCTTTTACAGTCAAATAGCTGATATTATAAGGTCTAACTTAGACTAACTTTATTTTAGAAAAAGGATTAGGGTTCCCTGCAAAAAAATTAAAACTCTTAGAAGTTTGAATGTTGTTTATTTCAAGTAAGCCAGTTACAGCTACTTTTTAACTGTTCAAAAAAGTCGCGAGCAATAGCTAACAAAGTTACAAAATAAACAACATCAACCAAATCTTCAACGACTTCACGCACACTACAAGAAAGTGAATAAGCCTCACACTTCAAAAACAGGGTTCACACCAATATACTTACAGTACTTGAATCTCTGCTTATCCCATAATAGAAATCGTGACACACATTACTCTTGTACGTGACTCCGAACGATATCCAAAATTTTTCTCATAACTTGCCCCAAATCTCAAGCCAAAACATCGGAACCACCAATTTTTCTCCCATTCAATTTAAATCTGTGTTCTCTATAAGACATATTTTTGGGTACAATAACAGTTTTTACCATGCACACTTGCCCCAATCTCAAATCAAAAGATCGCATCAACTATTTTTTTTTCTCATGCAAATTTTCTTGGTATTTCCAGGTCTATAAGAGATATATTCGGGTACAATGACACGTTCTACCACGCGTATGTGTCCGCTCAGGGTAACTGGGCTGGTTATCATCTTGGAGTGCTGACTGCCTATTTCTATCACAAAGCCCAACAGAAGAAATGGGACCTAAGGGAATCTATCGTAAGTTTGATAATGTTTTTGAAAACTTTGTGGTCCAACATTCTGATCCATACAAGACAGCAAGTCTAACCATGTGTCGTGATTATTTGTAAATTCTTGCAATATTATAATAATTACCTATTCCATATCAGTAGCTATTTTGACTCTTAATTTTAACGGATAGGTACAAATAGTAAATCCTTGATTATTTTTAATAACTGATAGCTAATTCATACTGTGCATTTTAAATATATTAAATTATTAGTAAGCATTACGATTGTCAGACATTGTCAGATAGTTATTACTAAAATCATGTTTAGTTTAGTTGCTGTATTGATGTACGTAAAGTTGGAAGGGGACATCCCCTCCATATTGCCAATGGTGGGCCATGGCAGTGGCAATTGTTCGGTGACCGTGGAATGGTAAAATAAATATAAATATTGCTGGACATTAACACACAGCGCCATCTAGCGCCACACTAAGCAACGAGGCTTGTGTCGTGGACACCAGATAGTTGATATACTACACAGATACTTTTTGTTTGTAAATACATACTTATTATACATATAAACATCCATGACTTGGAAACAAATGTCCATGCCATTTCCACACAAACATTTGCTCCAACCGGGATTCGAACCCGGGACCCTAAGAACGTAAGGCAGCCTCACCACCACTGCGCCATTCGGGTCGTCTAATGGTGAAGTCGAAAATACCGCACGCGTTGCAAGATTAAAGTTAAATATTGCAGTGTTTAATGATGTATATGGTAGTAATTGGTGTCATTATATATGAAGTTTTATTTTACATGGTTTTATAAATCTTTCCCTTGAGTTTATGGGAAATGCCGGAATTGCATATTGTTCCCGGGACCCGCCCCCATTTCATCCATGCAGAGTTAATTCGCTTTGTACGAGTGAACCGTAAATTGTATTGACAAAACATGATGGCGTCGTTGGGACTGTTCGAAAGAGATACCGCGGACCTGGAACACAAAGGGCTAAGAAGGAACATGGACGGCTTTTAGTCGGTAACAGTCTGACACTCCCTCGGTTTTATTTTTTGCAAAAAAGTTTTTTTTTCCTTGTTTAGTTGTTTCCAAACAAATATTTGCCATGAATTTATTTGACATTGTTACCAATACATGTCATGGTAATAGGCGTATCCCCAATTTATGGAACTTAACATACCTTATTTAGCCGCGGCATGCATCGGACCTTGCGGACCCCTTCCTTTTGCTGACATCTCTTTGAGGCGCGCGCGTTACGTCATGATGTTGTATAAACAATAAAAATCCAAGCGATTGCAGCAATCACGGCAGATTAGCTGTCTATTTTTGAAGAGTTCCATTGTATATCTCTGAAGAACATCATCAAATGTTCACAAAATAAAATGTGAATGAGTAAATTTAAATGGTACCATACGGGAAGCGCCAGCTTTCAAATAAAAAAAGAATCATCAAAATCGGTTCACCCAGTCGAAAGCTCTGAGGTGACAAACACTAAAAAAAAACAGTCTAATTGAGAACCTCCTCTTTTTGGAAGTCGGTTGAAAAGTTGTTCCAATTCGGAACGCGTCAAAAGATCTGTGTACATTTTTCACTTAGCTATCAACCTATGGCAATTTTCCTCTTGTATATTGCTAAAAAGCAGAAGTTCAAAAGTGACCATAATCCACTTTTCAGGTGATGAAACTCCTCTTCCTGTCCTCAATTCCCATCGCAGCTGGAACAGTCCTGATGGGCTGGGATCTCCATCACCGTGAGGCTTCGGCCTTTGAATCAGCAGTCTTCAACGCTTTGAACCAGAACTTCTTTGCTCTAGCCATCTGTGTGTTCATCATTGGCTATTTCTACAAGTGTAACAGTAAGTATATCATCATCATCATTCATCATTACAGCCGAAAGACGTCCACTGCTGGGCATAGGCCTCCCCCAAAGGGGGTTTTGCCATAATCGCCACGCTTGGCAGGCGGGTTGGCGATCGCAGTGCGGTTGTTACAAAAGCACAGAGAACGCTGCTGCCCATTCTCTGGTAAGTCCCTTAGTCGCCTCTTACGACACGCACGGGGAGATATGGGATGGTGCTATTCTTTACGTCCGACACCATACAGAACCTAAAGTAAGTATATAGTAGTATGTTTTTAGGCTATAAGAGCGTTTATCCAAAAAGTTGGCAACGCCGCAAATATAGGTGTCAAATATTTACTTATTTTAATCATTATAGTTAGCCATTTTTCTTATTTCCATACAGTGATAGGGAATATATGCATGAAATACAAAACTCTTTTTTTTTTTAATAAAAATGCCTTGTTTAAGTTGCTAATACATCACTTATTTTACAATTTACTGTTGTATGTAGCATGTTTTTGGTGAAACAGAACGCACTCTCAAAACGTTTCGTCCTCGATAACGCCGGTAGTGACGTCAAAGTCTATGTGACAAAAAAAACGTGTTTAAAGTTTCACTAATATTTTATTACAATTTTTACAAACTAGAACACATACAATTAGTAAAATTATTCTATTAAGGGCAAAAAAATTGATGTAAACAAGGCAGATTGTGGTAAATGACGTCACATCATGGCCGCGACAGCTACGGACGTTTGAACTGTCATAGAAAATTGCAGGAGTTTCATATTATTTTTAAGCGACAAGCAGTAGTTGAACTTTAACTTTGAATACTTTTGTTGGGTTGATAGTACTGTATTTTATTGATTTAAGTGAAGAAAAAATAACGTGCATATTCCCTATTCTTATTCTTTATTGCACAACAACAACAACAATATCAGCCCATAACGTCCACTGCTGGACATAAGCCTCTCCCACGATGGGAGGAATTTGCCGTAATCTCCACGCTTGGCAGGTGGATTGGAGATCGCAGTGATGAAAGACTAACAGAAAACGCTGCTGCCCATTTTCTGGTCTACGGAGGCGCAAGGTGTTCTGCCTCAGACATTAGTCGCCTTTCCACATCGGATACCACACGGCTCTACTGCACACAAAATTAAAATATATAGATTATGTACAACGGCGAGCTTATTATTGCCAAATCAATCAAAACAGTGAAATATTTGATACCTATATGCGACGTTGCCTACTTTCTGTGTAAACGCTCATTACGACTGAACGAATTTCGATACAATTTTTCTTGCTGGAAGACCATGACCCAAGTTAGGACATGTCTAGTAACTAAAAAACCAGAAATTATCACTTTGTTATCCCGATGATGTCCAGAAATTGTCTACCCGTTATCTTGGTAAAATTCTAGAGCTTGGCAATTCGCTATCTTGGTGATAGCCAGAAACGAATTGAAAAATACAGTGTCCAGGGAGTTTCTTGCCCGTTCTTCTCCATAGAGATCTACGCTAGGGAATGGGCAACTACAGTACTTTCACAGTTTTGATGTCTTGTGACTGGGACTGTACATTTAATTTTCATCTTTGTTTCGACAATTCAAAAGTGCCTGTAACTGGCCTACTTGTAATCAAATCAAATCAAAATCAAATCATAATTTATTTTTTAACATAGTTAAAAAAGTACAGATCTTATGTTTGATGAACAGAGCGCTATGTTATGCCAGGAGGCGTACAAATATGGTTTGCAAATCTAGCTGATGATTACAATTATTACTAAAACATTTTAAAATCATGCATTATGGTATGGTAAAAACTGTCAGAATAATTAAAATGTCAAAGTTATTTAATGTCAATATTAATATTTACCTCAAACCTAGAAACAAATGCAAAAAATGCACAAATTTTGATTTTGATAAATACTTTTCTAGTACACTTAT
Organism: Xestia xanthographa; assembly: GCA_905147715.2. Lineage (NCBI taxonomy): Eukaryota > Metazoa > Arthropoda > Insecta > Lepidoptera > Noctuidae > Xestia > Xestia xanthographa. Next base: position 20,939,846 of record LR990666.1, on the reverse strand, counting down.
GGTACTTACGGGATAATGTCCGTGATTTTCTTTTGTTTTTATGAGCTCCCGATATTTCGACGCTGTTAAAACCGTGAAAGCCTAAAAAGCAGTTTTCTAATAATTTAATATTAATTTTCCTACAGGAATCTATGTGGGCTCAGTGGAATGGGGTCCTCTGCAGCCACTTGGCAGGATGTCTTACTGCGCCATGTTGCTCCATGCCACAATCTTGAGGACCTATGGAGGACAGATGAGGAGATCCTTCTATGCTACTGATTATACTGCTGTGAGTATCAAACCTTAGTAAACACAAACATAACTACTATCGAAGACTCTCCCACCTTATCACCATTAGGCTAATTTTTGCTTGCACTTACAACATAGAAACGATCTCTAGCCCCGCACCGTTGACTTCGTATAGAAATAATGAATGAAAAGATACCGATCGGTCGAGCGCGCTGACGACGCACGCCAAACGAGAGTTATTGTTATTTTTCGCGCCGAAGTTAACGCTTTTAGAACAGGCCTAAACTTAAGGGGACGTGGCACGGAGCCTATGCATGATTTAAGCGAAAAAAAAGAAATTACCACGACTGTACCTTGTAGTACACCCATATTTCCGTTTGTATCGCATGTAATAGGGGGCAAGCCTGTTGCCATTAATCGAGCCCTGAGGCTGCTATTGAAAAATACCTGATGGAAAAATTCAATAACACTTTTCCTGTCCTTGGAATCGAACTTAAGACCCCTCAGAGAGACTCAGCAGTCGCAATATCGACCACTAGACTAACGAAACAGTCACCTATGTTTATCTATATTTAAATTGACCCTTATGTGCCTTGTAGTATTACAAATTTTCGTTTGAGTGTTTTAAGAGTCTAGCACTCAAATACAACAAAAGAAACGATTTTTTATTTTGAGCGCTCCAAACTTCCTCGTGCATATTTTTTTTAAATTTTGTGTTCATATCTAAACCAAAATCACACATCGAAAATCTCAGTTTAGATGTGTGATTATGGTTTAGATATGGCCACAAAATTAAAAAAAAATATTGCCCGAGAAAGTTTCATCATTTCTGTTGAGCGCTCAAAATCAAAATTTTTACTTATATTTGAGTGTTAGACTCTTAAAACACTCAAATACAAGAAAAATTGTGATAGCCATCTTAAGCCGTTGGTTGCGGCTGTTCCCTAAACCTCTTGGTAAGACTGCTTGTCAGTCAAACTTTCGGGTTACTGACTGACTACCTGTAACGATTTTCAAAGATCTACAAATGATAATGGTGTCGATTCTGTTGTGCACAAACTAAAATTAATGTAGGCTATCAATTAGCTTGTTAATTTATGTTTGTTTTATCTATTTCTCTCTAATAAAACGAGAAAGAGACGGACGTAATTTAGAGCTGTCGAATTTAGTTGGAACTAATATTTCTATACAAATGAAGGGTGCACTTAAAAACATGTCAAATTCATTTATTGGTGTGATTTTTGGTACATGTTACATGAGATCTTAATAATAAATAATTAGTTCCTCAAAAATCTACCTTAGAGGTGTACACTTTTTCACATACTAAATCAGTCATTATTATAAAAAAAATATATAATCAACATATTAAAATAAAATGATAATTAGGTACAATAAAACACAAAATAACTTAGGACAGAAAAAACAAGCAAAACATTAAAAATTGAATATACATAATTAGAAACATTGAATGGAAATAAAGATAAAAATACAATGTCAATAATATAATGTAATAGAATAAAATTTACAATGTCATTATATCAATAAAAAAAATAATCTATCAATGTCAATATAATATCAATGTCAAATAAGTTACCCAAATTCTTTCTCAGTAAGAAAGTCACTGACAGTATAGTACGCTCTAAGGGTTAAAAAGCTTCGGAGCCTGCTTTTAAATAAAGATAGCGGCAATTCTCTCCACTGCTTAGGTAACTTATTATAAATGACCGAAGCCATGCAGTAGACACTCTTGCGCATTAGTGCCGTTTTGGCGGGGTGGGAACATACTAGATTATTGTCGCGTCTGTTACGTGGAACTACGTCAGCCAGGCGTTTAAAACGATTTGGGTTCGACTTCACAAACACAGCTACTTCCATTATGTACAGACAAGGTAGTGTTAATATTTTATGCTGTTTAAAGTATGGCATGCAACTATCAGTGGATTTAAGCTTAAACATCGCCCGTAGACATCTTTTCTGGGCTTTAAAAACTGTTTCTCTTTCGGTTGAATTTCCCCAGAATATTATACCGTAACGTTAGTGTGATTCTACTATGCCATAATAAGCAGTAAGAAGTGCATCCATGTATATTATTAGTTATAGTGAATGTAGAGCGTATGCGGACTTACTAATTCTCTTACATAGAGTATCAGTATGTGCTTTCAAATTTAGGCTTTTATCTATTATGAGTCCCAGAAATTTTGTACTTTCTACTTCTTCTACTTCTTCATTGTTGTAGTGTATATTAGGGCTAATTCTAGGAATCCGCTGACTAAAATGTACAACTTTTGTTTTTTCCAAGTTTATTTTTAAATTATTTGCCTATAACCAATTAACAACATTTTTTAAACAATTATTAATGTCCCTTTCATATGTCTCCTCACTTTCAAATGGTATTGTCACAGTACTCGAGTACTCGTATGTCGACTAAAAACACGGTGAAACACAAGGCGTAAACTAGTTTGACATCTCTAACTTAGTTCATAGCTATAGCCGTTCTTTTCTCGCACTGCCTTTTAGTAAAAGATAGCAATAGCCTAAATTAAGTTAAGTTTTTGCACAACAGAATCGACACCATTGACATCTCATCTTATATCTAATCATAATAAGCTCTTGCTTGTGACGAACAATGTGATGCGGAGCAATGTGGAAAATTGTGAGGAAAGTTTTGAGTATGAATGTGGATGGGTATAAGAGTAGTGGATGACTGAAGAAACAATTGATGGACTGTGTGTTAAGGATGATATGGCAAGAAAGGAGGTGTCTGATGACGAGTAACGAGTATTGAAGATGAAAACATGCTGCGCCGACTACAAATACATTGGGAAAAGAACAGAAGAATGTTACTCACTAATTTATTCATTTTGATTGAACATGAAATCATCATCATCATCATTGATTTTGTTCATCATCGTCTTTGCTTTTGTTTTTTTTTTTTTCGTTTTTTTTGTTTTTGTTAGAATTTTCTAACTATACTTAATTTTTCAGATAATGTTGTACGCCGGTATCGTAAGCACTACGTATCTCTTCGCACTACCTCTATACCTCTTCGTGGAAGCCCCGGCTTGTCAGCTCCAAAAACTTCTCCTAGGCCCGAAGAGGAGGTCTGAAGAAAGGAAAGAGAAGGAAGATGCTAACGCCAACCATGTCAAGCCTGGGATCTCTAATATTTCTGTGAATACTGTTTCTACTCATATTTAGATGTGAACATTGTACAGATTTCAGGATATCAAGCTTCTACAATCTATCTTATAGGTCTCGATTACCAACGCTAATTGGACCGCTTTCACCCGATCTCCTTTCTTTGATAGATTTTCAACATTATTGCTGAAGCATTGGGTTCAAGATTGATCGGGAAAATTTTACAGTGACGGGTAGTTTGATGTGTTTGGTGTCTGTCATTTTCTTCTGTATTATAATATTATTTTTATGGATGAAAGAGGATAAACTTGAGATTTTAGCAAGTAATATAAGAAAATATTGGCATTGCGATTTTTCCCTGGTGTTATAAACAAACAGTAAACAAAATAACTGAATATCAGTACTAAATAAAATTAACAAATAGATTTGCTCAATTTTAAATCTAAGTCGTATTTGCCTCTAAATAAAATTCAGTTTACCTAACTGACAAATAATTTCATTTAAATTCAAATGCGTTATACTATCCTCGGTTAAATTCTTTAAGCTTTTCTGGTATCATAAGGCCACAGCTTGTGTCCCATACATCACACTTCATGGGTAATAGCTTGGCGTTAGAGCCCGAACACACTAAAAACCTACTCGGCTCATTTTTCACATCATATAAAAAATCTTCTTGCGGGCTCGGCCGACCTGAAACCGATGTCAAACGCTTCACATTTTGTTAATTTTTGCTTTTCATTTGACATGTTTACTATAAGTGAAAAGTTTACACACAAAATTTGTTAATAATGAAAAAAAAAAAATATTTAGAAAGCGATACTCTTGGACATGACTTCCTTTTGCTGAGCTCTGAACGCCAATAGCTTGGACCCTGTTCCCAATACCGGTGGGCTACAGTTTTGTATGTTTTAAAATGTTCTTTATAGTATTTTCAAGGAATATGTAAATCATTAGTGTACTGATTCAACGATGTTAGATTTCGTCACTCCGCAGGTAATTAAGGAATCAAAAAACAAACGAGAGAAGCATATTTACGTTCATTTCTGATTCCAATTGTCAGTCTTAGAGCGAACATGAAATGAAATAAAAATTAATAAACTTCGAAGTGAACTGTTCACTTGAGTGAACTGACACTTGTTACTGACATTTGTTTAATCAGTGTGTTTTCGCCCTTATCATGGTGACAGATGTTTGTCATCCTGTACATATACGAATATTGGTGTTTTCTAGCATAAATGTTAAGGAAATGTATTACAGTTAAAAGATAAAACAAGACTTTGTACATAGTGTTAAGTTTTAGGATAACGTGATGTATTTTTTTAATAAATGTTTTTATATAAAGGTTATTTTACTCAAACACAAGAAAAATGCTCAATGTCAATTTCCTATTAACTCTCTTAGGGGATGGGGATTTAGAAATTCTGAGTATGGATAAGTTTTAAAGACGACAGACATTTAAATAGATCTTTGACAGACGTTATGGGTAGTCATAAACTCGAAAGTGTGATAACCAGTGTTACCAAGGGTATAGCAGTCAACTTTTAGTTGGCAGTGCTCCACGTAAAATACTGGTACTCAGTGCACCCGGTTAGGCTGAAAACCGACTCAGTTGGGAAAAACTCAGTGACTTTTTTTGTTCCATAGTCTTTTTTGCCACCGACTTCCGAAAGTAAAGTCATTTCCTCTTTTTAGTGTTTTCTTTTGAATGCTGGTTATTTTTAACAAAATATAGTAGTATTATTGTAGGGGACGTGACTAGGTGGTACTTGTTGGGAATCGCTACGCTACTCAGTTAAACACTCAAATAACTTTAACGGGTTTATTGAGGTAACTAGACTAAGTTATTGCTAAAATGATGGAAACGAATGCACCCGGTTGCTGTCCGTTATGCACTGAGCTCGCGGGGCACATAGTGCGGCCACATCGTATTGCTAGGTCAGCAAAACGTGGTCGATTGCAATGATTGCATCGAACATGCTCCCGACGCCGACGGGAAGAGATGAGATAATGAGATAAGCTTATACAAAAATAAAGAGTTACGTGAGTGTGAGCTTAAATGCTAAAGAGTTAAAACAATATTAGATGAGAAATGATTGACAAGGTGATGGAACAATCATATCATGATCTTATAGCTAGACATAGATGCTCAAACGGTTGAGTCATTTATCGAGAACACTGATTGCCTTTTGGATAAGGGAGACGTCGACATGTCTCGCCTCTTTGAACGCAAACTAGACCACCGTTTAGCAAAACTAGATACGCGCGCACTATCACTGACACTTGGCCTCTGTTCGGACAGGGGTTGATTTCGCGCACTTACACTAGAGCCTTGCTCTTGCTCAGATTGGTTTATACACACACTCACACTCGCTGGTACGCTCTCGATTCGCCCTTGGGCGGGCGGACCACTGGCCCGCCGACACCTCCTCCTCAGGAACCACAGGACCGCTGCGATAGCTGCTGCTAATAGGCCATACAACAACGCATACTGATGTATGTAATGTGTCGTTAAAACTTCTGTCTGTTCAGCTGATTTTTTCATCGATTCAATTTGTTCACCGAGTTGCTTTAAAGAAACGTGAATCGGTGTGGTATCTTCGTCGACCTTATCGTCTTGGAAATTTTGGGTAGGTAGCGTAAGATTACTGATGATACGATTTATGGGAGTTAATTTTATCTCGAGTATATTTGGCTTAAGATTAAGCGTATTCTCTAATTGCTGATGAGAATAAAGTGTTATGTCATGACCCTTCACAATGCATTGCTTAGATAGTTGAATAAGTCCAGCCTTGCTGACTTCGCTCGCTTGTAGGTCGTCGTCGCATATTACTCTCAAAGAGTATGAGTCACAACAGAAATACAAATAGGTAGAAAAGTCGTGTAATGGAACCCATTTGTTTTCACAGCTAGATTTGATGATCCTGCAGGTGGATAGCTTCTCCTTTTCACAGAATTGTTCATCGGGACCTAAACTCTGGATTGGCCCTCGAAGACGACAAAGATAATTTTCCGCTTGATGTTCACAACCTTGAAGATCGCTGACGCTGGCTGTTAAGTATGAATCTCTTCTTAAGTTAATCGCTACGTATTCTGACGCTGGCTTGATGCTGATCATACTTTTATTAATTTGAACCGGAACTGGTATCAAATTGTATAGCTGGAACGTATCTCTGCTAATTAACGGTAAGTTAATTTCAAATATGAAATATTCGTCCGTCATCCTTGCCTTAACTTGTAACAATTTGTAGATCTCATACAGGTTGAACTGAATGTCATCTATTGGTAATGCTAGCTCTTTCGATATTTGACTAGATACAATCTGTAACTCCGCACGGAGTTGTTGTGGAGTCAAGAGATGCAGATTGATCTGACCATGATAGATCTCAGTCATAGTATCAAGAAAAGTGTCCTGAATCCGCTTTAAATTCTGAATCATATTTATGGTCGCTAACGCAGCTAAAGAGAAATCTTGCTGAATAGACATTAGGTCGATCTCCTGCTGCAATGTGTTGGTGCCGCTGTTTAAATGATTCAAATGTTTATTAATTATCTTATGCTGCTTTTCAATAGTCTCTTCTGTTCGCTTTAAGATATTATACTCCGCTTCTATGATCGATGTCTGATTCCTGTACAACTGACTAAGGTGGTTTATATTCCCGTGTACAAGTTCAATTTCACACTTGTATTTTTCTGCGAATTCCTGATCCAGTACTCCGAACAATGAATTAGCTATGGAGCCGACAGCGTTGATAAGCCCGCGTCGAGTTCGCGAGCGTGCTCCAAAGTGCTGATTGAGCAACAGCTGATTATAGTATTGTAGTTCATCGTACTCGTGTTGTATTTGTAGGATGATAATTTTACAATGGCTCTGCTTTTGAATCTTCTCGCATGTTTGCTCGAGATATTGAGAAAATTGTGTGACCGCTTTGTCTCCTTGCCAGTAAGGAGACATATTATAATAAGTTACGATTCTCCACTGATCACGAATAAGATGCATTTGTCCTAATGGGTCAAAATACAATGTTTGATTGCTATCGAATGCTATTAATTTGTATGATGCTTGAGTGGTCATTATAAGGCTCATAAAAAATAACAATGATAACGCTATCCTATAGATTTTAGGACCATTACTGGACTGCTTTCTCGCTTTCTCTTCCGCTTTTGCTTCATTGCTTAGCTGCTTTTTTGCTTTCTCTTCCGCTTTTGCTTCATTGCTTAGCTGCTTTTTTGCTTTCTCTTCCGCTTTTGCTTTATTGCTTGGTTGGTGCTGCTTTTTTGCTTCGTTTTCTGCTATAGGTAAGATAGAAAGCTTGATAATGGGCCGCTTAATGAAACCGTTTTTTGTTTTTAAGGTCACCACCCGGACAGCTCCATCTTTTCCTGGGTGGATCTCAACCACCCTACCAACAGGCCATCTCCCCGGTGGTAGGTTATCATCATGAATGGTTACCAAATCTCCTATCTCTATATTCTTCTGTGCCTTTAGCCACTTGCTGCGTATCGACAATTGGCTAAGATACTCCGCTTTCCACCGCTTCCATATATCTTGGAACGTTTTATTCACTAAATACCATCTTGTCCTCGCATCTTGTGCCGTGTCTATGACAGTAAGACCGGCACGAGTAGTTAAGAAATGCGCTGGAGTGAGAAAATCGATGTCATCGATATCCTCGGATATTGGGCACAGTGGTCTTGAGTTTAGGCTCGCTTCAATTTGTGCCAAGATCGTGCTATATTCTTCGAATGTAAGAGCTTGTTCTCCTATTACTCTTTTCAGATGTTGTTTTAGACTCCGAATAGATCGCTCCCAGATCCCTCCAGCACTCGGCCAAGAAGGGCAGTTCCAATGCCATTCTATGCTCATCTCCACTATTTCTCTGTAAAATGTGTCGCTAAAAATTAGCTCAAACTGTTGCTGTTCCTCCTGAAGGATCTTGTTAGCACCTACAAAGTTTGTTCCATTGTCCAAATAGACGTGCTTTGGAGTCCCTCGTCGTGCCGCCATGCGACGTAACGCTGCTAAGAATGACGAACTGCTTAGGTCGGAGACCAGCTCTATATGGACCGCTTTTGTGACCATGCAAATAAACAAGGCGATATACCCCTTGGTTGTTTTAATGCCTTTCCCTTTATTTGCTTTTACTCGAATAAACCCCGTATAATCTATTCCAGTATGATAAAATGGAGGCGCTGGATTAGATCGACATTCAGGCAGATCTCCCATTATTTGATGTAGCTTTCTAGGTTCTTGTTTTTTACAGGTCACACATTTACGAAGCTGTTTTTTGGTAGCTCTATTTCCTTGAATTATCCAATATTGCTGTCTCAGTAAAGACAAGGTAAGTCGAGCTCCGCCATGGAAGGTGTGTTCATGTGCTTGCTGGATAAGAAGTTCCGTTAATCTCCCGCTATATGGGATTATTATTGGATGTATCATATTAGAGCTAATGTTGGCATTTTTAAGACGTCCCCCGACTCTCAACATGCCGCTTTCATCTAAAAATGGCTGTAGATTTAATAATTTGCTATTTGAACTGAGCTTACTGTACATTAAACTCTCGATATCCGATGTAAATTCTCTGCGCTGTATGCATTTAATTATAATTAATTTTGCTTTCCTTAGCTCTTGTAATGTGAGATACGGCGGCTTTTGTTTACTTGTCCGTGGAAGTGCACGTAATAACCATGCTACTATGCGATTTATTTTATCGAATGAGCTGTGACGATTCAATAAATCTTCAATTACGCTGTCTTCCGGATTGCTATTTTGGACGGTTATAACTTGCTTCCGGACCTCCTCTTCCGTTGAATACTCTGCTTGCTCTCGCTTTGGCTTAAAGTCGGGTGTCGATAGCCAAGCTGGGCCTCGCCACCACAACGCATGCTCTATTAATTGTGTAAAGGATTGTCCTCTACTCGCTGAATCGGCTGGATTTTCTTTAGTTGATACGTAATGCCAAACGTCAGGTGATGCCACGGTAATAATTTTCTTCACTCTATTCGCTACGAACGGCTTCCAACGTTCCGGGTATCCTTTTATCCAGCTAAGGACGATCTTGGAGTCGCTCCAAGCATAGATTCCGTAATCCATGCTACTCATGCTAGTGACTACTTTTGTTAATAGTCTGGTTAATAGTTCCGCTGCACATAATTCCAATCTTGGAAGCGAAACGCTCTTGCTGTTTGGTACTAATCTTGTTTTAGCTGCAACTAGTACTACCGATACTCCATTTTTTGATACGATTCTGGCATATACGACACATGCGTACGCTTTAAGAGACGCATCACAAAATCCGTGAAACTGAATATGGTCGTCTCGTTTGCTTTGCAACCATCGTGGGATTTTGAATTTGCTAATACATCCCAGATCTTTAGTTAATTTGACCCACTCATCGTTGATCTCGGCTGAAACTTCATCACTCCATTGAATTTCATCTAGCCAAACCTTTTGAAACAATAATTTGAATTTTGTAGTTAGCGGCGCTAGCCAACCTAGAGGATCAAATAACCTAGATATTTCCGATAGAAGCAATCTTTTTGTAAGCTTTGGAGTCTTCGCTGTTGAAGTATATTGGAAACTGAATTCATCCGTTTCTGGATCCCATCTCAAGCCCAGAGTTTTTGGTGTGTTTTCAGTTTTGAAAATGAATGATGGTGCTTGCTTATTTTGCTGCGATGAATTTATATCTTCCAATAGCCTTTTCTCATTTGCTGACCACTTTCTCAGCAAAAATTTGCCGCTGCTTAGGCACGAATTAAGTTCCGCTATGCTGCTTTTCCCTTCATCGATAGTATGAGCCCCCGATACTAGATCATCCATGTAGAAATCTTCTAGCATTATTCTTGCTGCTGTAGGAAAGTTATGCTTCTCGTCCGCTGCTAATTTTCGAAGGGTCATCATCGCTAAAAAAGGAGCTGAATTCGTCCCATACGTAACCGTCGTTAACTGGTATGTTTTAATAGGTTGTCCAGTTTGAGCTCTCCAAAAGATTTTCTGGAGTTTTTGATCCGCTTCGTTTACTAATATCTGCCGATACATTTTTTCGATATCGGCAGTAAATACGTATCGATATTGTCTCCACTTAAGTAACAGTGCCTGAAGATCTTGCTGCAAGTTAGGTCCTTGATGCATGACATCATTGAGACTTAGTCCCGAAGAAGTTTTTGCGGACGCATTAAATACGACACGTAACTTTGTAGTGGAGGATTCCGCTCGCTGAACCCCATGATGAGGTAAAAAACACTCTATTTCATCGCTGCTAAAGGTCGCTAATTTCATATGCCCCAATTCTTCATATTCGCTTAGAAATTGCTTATATTGCTGAGCTAAAGCTTCTTGCTTGTTAAGCTTTTTCTCTAGATTCCTAAATTGCGCTAGTGCTATTTCCTTTGACGATCCCAGCTTTTCGTTCGCTTGCTGCTTTATCGGCAACCTAACTTCGTAACGACCGCTCTCAAGACGCTTTGTCGTTGATAGGTAATACTCGACGCATTGCTGATCTTCCGCTGATATTTCATTTTGCTCGTGAATATCCTCAATTTGCCAAAATTTATGAATATCCGCTGTATTATTCGCGATGACGTTACAATGGAATTGTGGCTTTACAGTTCCGCATATTACCCATCCTAGTTGGGTTTGCTGAGCTAAGGGCGAAGACGGATCAGGACCTCTTATCAAACCGTCTAGCATAATAAGAGCATAGGCGTCTGCCCCGAGTAACAAGTCAACCGGACGACTTGTATTAAACTCTGGATCCGCTAAATTAATATGTTCCAAATGCGACCACGAAGGCTTTTCGAACGATCGGTTTGGTAAGTTTTTGATTAGACTTTTCATAATCAAAACATCCGTGTGGAATTTAAAGCTGGTATACATAGACTGGCATGTAATGCTTAGCTTGCCCGTACAGTTAGATTCCTTTTCTCCTATGCCGCAAACTGCTCCATCAAATTGCTGTCGTTTTAAACCCAACTGCTGAGCTGCTTTCTCCGTAATCAACGATACCTGTGAGCCCTGATCGATGAGAGCTCTCAGGACCAGCTGCGTGCTATCTGCTGCTGTCACCCTCATTAACGCTGTAGCTAAGAGAATCTGAGTGAGGTTTTGCTGAGATGCGTGAACACCATTGCCGCTGCTTTGCTTTGAATTCTCTCCTTGCTTGAGATCTTCGTCATTACTATTATTTTGTTTGCCCTCAGCAAAACAATCATGTAATAAAGTATGATGCCTGCCCGAACACGTGAGGCAGCGTTTCTTGGAATGGCATTTATTTCCATTATGATTAAAAACGCAATTAATACAACATTTCAGTTGTTTGACGGTTTTAAGTTTCATTTCCATCGGCATTTGCAGAAACCTTTCGCAATTGTGTAATTTATGCTCAGCAAAACAATGAGGACATTTGATTTCCTGCACGTGCATTGCTTTTGAGTTCTTCGAATTATAATCGTTCGATTTATAATTATTGTTAAATTTGCGGCTGTTTGGTAATGATTTTGATGAACTCGCTTGCTGTTGAGATTGTGCCGACTTTTGCATGGTGTCTTGTCGTCGACGAGATGTTTCTAGGCTAGTGAATTTATTTTCCAAAAAATCTAAAAAGTCTTGTAGGATTGGTAGTTCTCTAGGGCTCTTTAACGACTCTATGTACTCGGAATAAGATTCACTATCCAGCTTTTGCGATAAGATATGTACTATTAGAGGGTCCCACGTGCTAATATCTGCACCTAGGTTTTTGATGGCGTGAAGACTCTCTAACGTGACGTCATGCAATTTTTTAAAGGCTGAAAATGATTGCTGCTGTATATTTGGAACATTAAGGAACACATTGGCATGCGCTGTAAATATGATCCTCTTGTTATCAAATCGATGATTTAAAATCTGCCAACAAACGTTATAGTTATCAGCACTGATTGGGAGGTGCTGAATCAAATGCTCTGCTTCACCTTTTAACTTGCCTTTCAGGTACTGCATTTTTTGGGCGTTTGACAATGCGTTGTTCTTGTGGATTGCCTCGCTAAATAGATCTTTAAAAGGCATCCACTGCTGGTAATGGCCTGTAAATACAGGAATATCCATTTGAGGAGTGGATTTCTCGCGATATGATGTTGACCACATCTTGGAGTTAATAGCTTTTTTCAAACTATTGAAAGTACGCTCGTGCTTGCTAAAGGAATACTCATAGTCTTCTGCTAGATCTTCCCCTGATTCACTAATAATCTCCCAATGAAGGTTATCAATAGTAGTCCACCGATTGTGCAGGGTTCGAAGGGCGTCTTCGAACTCCCACTTGTCAACGATAGTTTCGACATCAATATTGTTGACTGCTCTAAGAAACGCTTTAAAATTGACCGACTGCTTATGAAGCATATCGTCAAGCTTGCTGTTGGACCCTCTTGACTCGAAGGTCGGAGTTGCTGTTGCTGGCGGGTCCGGCTGACTCGAAGTTCCGGGCGCCATTAGCTGTGCTGTTTGAGGAAGACACGGTGCCTTCTGAGCTTGCTGCATCAACTGCTCTTTACATTGACTGATAAGTTCTTTTGCTGTTAAGTAAAGCTGATTCGTGCTCTCAAATTCAGACTTGATAAAATATTTATGATTTGTCTGCTCAAAAGGAAGGGTCTTTTCATGATTCACTTGGAAGTCCTCCCAGTACTTCTCAAGTAACTCGAGTCTACGCTTACAGTAATCTAAAGTTTTACGCTCTACACTATCCTTTTTAAAATTGACGATGAGTTTTCTAATGCTCTCCGCAATCTCAGATTGAATAAAATAAAGGCTCTCCATCTCGCTGCTGGAGTAAGAAAAATTGAACGATCTTACTTGGAAAAATCCTTTGCCGCTGCTAATCTGATGGGGTTTGTCTCCCACACCAGTGATCCGCTATTGCCGCTAATGTGAGCTATGACCTCACTGCTGCTGGACGGGCACTTCCCGAGTACCGCTTTTGCTGCTACCGCTAAGAGAATATATTGGGCACTCCAACTCAATATACTCCACTAAAGTCTCGCTAAGGTTACCACCACTGTCACTGCTAAGCTTTAAACCGCTGCAATACAAAGTGTCACTAGTTCTGTTTAAGTTCACTTCACGATAGCCTTCAAAAATGTAGGGGACGTGACTAGGTGGTACTTGTTGGGAATCGCTACGCTACTCAGTTAAACACTCAAATAACTTTAACGGGTTTATTGAGGTAATTAAGCTAAGTTATTGCTAAAATGATGGAAACGAATGCACCCGGTTGCTGTCCGTTATGCACTGAGCTCGCGGGGCACATAGTGCGGCCACATCGTATTGCTAGGTCAGCAAAACGTGGTCGATTGCAATGATTGCATCGAACAATTATGTACATTTGACTGGCAACACTGTTAAGGGTTGGCAACATCATACCCCTCCCACTAACCGAAGTGCTGACGAGACAGCTAAGACTCGACCATTCAATCGCTGATAGCCGACCGGAGAAGTTCTTACCAAAAAAACCTCTGCCTGATTGACCGTTGGTCGTTTAAATTAAACCCATATGTTCGACCACTTCCTAAAGTCACTAATCCCACTCTTCTCAGTCACTTTCGTCCAATTTCCATCCTTCCCTTTTTATCCAAAGTACTCGAGGCCTGTGTACATAAACAATTTTCCAACTTTATTCACAAAAACTCCTTCATCAGTCCATTCCAATCCGGGTTCAGGTCCGGGCACAGTACCGTTTCTGCTCTCCTTAAAGTGACTGACGATGTAAGGCGAGGAATGGAAGACACCAAAGTTACGGTCTTAGTGTTGATCGATTTCTCAAATGCTTTCAATACCGTCAGTCACGAAGTCCTTTTATCCATCCTCTCCTATCTCATGGTCTCTCCCGAGGTTCTGGAATGGTTTTCTTCCTATCTTCGGGGGCGTCAGCAATCAGTTCTTGCTGGTGACTCTAAGTCTAACTGGTGTGATCTTGAAACTGGCGTCCCTCAAGGCGGCATTTTATCTCCACTTTTGTTATCTATCTTTATATATATCATAACTACCGAACTTCAGTGTGCGTATCATCTTTACGCTGATGACTTACAGCTTTACTGTCAGGCGGGTGTTGACAGCTTATCCAGTGCGGTCGAGGAGCTAAATCGGGATTTACGAATCGTCAAAAATTGGTGTGACCGTTTCGGGGTGGCCGTTAACCCAGCCAAGTGTCAAGCTATCATTATAGGGAGCCCCCATAGCTTGAGGAGGCTGAATGGTTTAACGGTGCCACCGAATACCTTTGATGGCACAGTGATTCCGTTTAGCTCTGACGTCAAGGATCTGGGTTTGCATGTTGACACTTGCCTTGACTGGCGTAAGCAGGTCGCGATTGTGAGCAGGATTGTCACTGGGACGTTGCGGTCGCTCTATCGTTTGAAAAATATTCTCCCATCACACATTAAGGCAATGCTTGTACAATCCCTAATCTTCCCCATAATTGACTATGGTGATGTGTGCTACTATGACCTGAATGCAGATCTCCTCAACAAACTTGACCGACTTCTTAATAGCTGCATTCGATTCGTATTCAATCTCCGAAAGTATGATCATGTATCTGCGCATCGATCGCTTTTAAAGTGGTTAACAATCCGGCAGCGCCTACTTCTCCTTCTTATCTAACTTCTCTTTGTCAATATTTATGCTCTGCACATAGCAAGAATCTTCGGTCTGAGAATAATCGTCTACTTCGTTGTCCTTCTCATCGCTCTGGATTTATAAAATAATCTTTTTTGTCCAGGCGGTCTTCCTTTGGAATGCGCTCCCTCAGAACACCAGGACGGTAACCAATCGGTTCACATTTAAAGTGAAAGCTCGAGAACACATACACAAGAAGTTAGCAGATTCGTCTCATAACTAAGTTTTTGTAGTTTGTTTTTTGATTATCTTTCATTAATTACTTTATTTTGTATATATATATTTTGTTTTATGTATGTATATAAGTATTTATTCTTGTATTTTAGTCATAAATATTTTCATAAAGTTATTTTCTGTTATTGCACCTACTGTGTATTGTCTCTGCCTACCCTAAGGTAGACTGGTAGAAAATGCCTATGGCATTAAGTCCGCCTTTGTACAGTCTTTACTTGTGCATAAAGTTTTAATAAATAAATAAATAAATTATGTGTTGGGTACCGAAATATTGTGATGAAACCGATTTGATTGTGATTTTGTTTAGGTTGATAAAGTGATTAATAAAAGTATATTATCCTAAAGCTTGCCGTTTTTCTTAGTTGTCGAACACAAAGAAGAAAAATGCTTATTACTCACCCCCTCCAATCATCTACAAGGGTAAATAAAAAAAACACTTTACAATTAAATGTACTTCATTAATTTACTTTACTGATGTTGATTAAGTTCCACTACCAACGCGCGTCGTGGATAACGGCCCAATTCCTCTCACAAAGAACAGGTCTGTGTCCTAGCAGAGGAACTTTACAGGCTGATATTATGATTCACTTCATATACTCCAGCAGCCAATCTCGATACTTCTCTACATCTGTGAAGATTGTGTACTGATAGGGATCGCAGATAAATGCATCGGATCTCCTGACAGCAATAGACACTATGCCACGGACGTACCACCCGCCTCGCGCCGTGTTAGTGTCACTTGGCGAGTCTGGCACAAAGATCATGAAACCACCTCCGCTGTCACCGTTGCAGACTGAGGTTCCTGAAACAAGATCGTTCCTTATGAGAATCATCCTACTGGAAATGAGTTGCTTTTGTTAACGTGGAAGTCTCAAATCAAACAAGCGACTGAACTTAGCGACGTACATTTGAAGCATGTGGTCGATTGTGTCGCCCAGTAGGCTAGAATGGTTGAAATCACCTCGAAAGTTTATTTAAATCCACAGAGAGCCAACTTTTACAAATCATGCTTACCGTTAGCAAATCCGGCACAAAACTTGTTGTCGTCCAGTTTTTGAGAAAAGAATGTTGGGTTACTCTTCACACAGGTCAACTCTGGTACGATAGGAATGGTTGTTTTCTGCAGAGTGAGGGACAGAGAGTCATTGAGATTGAATCCCCAACCTACGACCTGTAAAATGAATTCATCATTATATTGACGCCTGATATCACCGAAGGGTTAGGCAGAGGACATTTCGCCAGTTATGATTAAATCCCATGTAATAGAGGGCGAGCCTGTTGCCGTAGTTTGTTAGGTTTTCAGTCTTCGGTTACCCGAAATAACCCGGTAATTATGGTCTCGGTACAAACAAAATGGGTGGTCACTTAGTCACAAACCGACCTCGGTAACCATGGTGTAGAACTATGCGGACACCCCGAATAAGAGAAAAAAGGTATTGGTAAGCAAGTTATATTACATACCGTTCCAAAAATGGACTGGCTATCAGGAAGCTTGTTAGTGACCTTCTTATTCCACAAGCAGGCTGGTTGAACATGATCAGTAAAAACGGCTTCAGATTTCAGTTTCAGTAAAGCTATGTCATTATCCAGTGTAAATCCATCGAAATTAGGATGGATAATTACTTGGAACACCTAGAAAAAGAAAAGCAGTATTAATTATTACGTGATAAAGGACTTTTTACAGAAACAAAATAAAATTGCTTCATATGCTTTAAATTCTGACTAAAATCGACTGAAATTAAAAACCATAAGACTTGATATTTATTTTTATTTTTTTGAGGAGCTCGTGGCTAAACAATAACAGCCACTCGGGGTCGATCTTTAGGTTAAGCCGTGCTTGCCTAGTTTGGTCTGTGGATGGGTGACCATCCTTACATACCAAGTTTCCTCCGTGCCTCGGAAAACACGTTAAGCTGTTGGTCCCGGCTGTCATTTATAGATCTTTGACAGTCGTTACAGGTAGTCAGTGGCCCAAAAAGTCTGACAACCAGTCTTACCAATGGGGTATCGTATTACCCAGTACTAACTGGGTTGTGGAGGTCAGATAGGCAGTCGCTCCATGTAAATCTCTGGTATTCAGTTGCATCTGGTTAGACTGGAAGCCGACCCCAACATAGTTGGGAAAAGGCTAGGCAGATGATGATGATGAAAACTTGATATTTATGGAATGATTTCTGAATTTCAGGGCATTAGAAATTAATAGTCTTTGGGGGAACCCCTAGAAAACGCGTCTTTCTTTAAACAGGTGGCGTAAATGGGTAGGCTCAACGGAGCTTCGGTAAAAATGCCAGAGTGTAAGACCTGAATGAGTACGAGATCCAACTAAGCCAAGACGCAATCACAATGTGGAACAAGTTCCGCGAGTTCAGCATTCAGAAGGAATCTACAATATACCAAGACTTCGCAAACGGACTCCAGAGAGAACACAAGAAAGAAGAACGACCAAATACTAAAACGCCCAGAGGTCCAGGAAAAGATCATCATGATGAGGAAATGTTAAAAAGGAAGCCAAATGTGCAGTGGCGCAGGTCAGATCCAAAAACATGGAGAATTTATACGCTAATCTAGAAAATGCCACTAACGATAAGTCATAAGTCAATTATTCATTTGTTTAACATAGGTACAATAATATTGGTATCAAGGCAATAAGGAGTGCGCTATGTTATGCCAAAGAGCGTACAAATGTAAAAAATAAAAACAATTATAAAGAATCGCATACTAAAATTAATTAATAAAGAATAACAATAAAATAAAAAAATAAAAAAATCTAAATAATACCAAAATACAAATGTCAATAAAATGTCAAGACAGATACTACAAGAACGAAACAGAGCATGAACGATATAGAACAGGCTATGTAAAATTGCCAAATAAAGACATTGAGATTCTTTTTCGGTCAAAGAACATACTGTGCGCCACTCAAATTGTTTAATAATCCTGTTCAATTTCAATATCTAGCCTTTTTTTGGAACAGCTAGCACGACAGAATTGTATATTTAGTTGTCCCAAAACGTTGCCACCTCCGCGGTACCAGTGGCAGCACAGATAACACTTTGGCTACAGGTTTTGTGGCCCAAAGGGCAGGATAGATGTCGTTGTTTTTTCGAGGTAGCCATAATTAACGAGGTTAGAGTTACATCTTCCCACTTGGGTCTATGGACCAAACCGTATAATATGTCTCGCCATTTCACTTTTCTGCGATTTACTATTTTTAGCGTAAACTGAATGGTGAAAGAAAGAAAACATATTTATTTGGCATATGCCGCAAGTGCACAAAACAGAATAAAACTAAGAAAAAAATGATAAAAAAATTGGAAGTATTGCAAGGTGAGAAATCATAAGGCTGTCTTTTGATCTGCCAGTGTTGTTTTTCAACCGACTTCCAAAAAGAGGAGGTTCTCAATTCGAGTGTATTTTTTTTTTTTTGTGTTTGTTACCTCAGAACTTTCGACTGGGTGAACCGATTTTGATGATTTTTTTTTTATTTGAAAGCTAGTGCTTCCCGTGTGGTCCCATTTTAATTTTGTGAACATCTGATGCTGATCTTCGGATATATACAATGGAACTCTTCAAAAATAGACGGAAAATGTGCCGTGAATGTTGCAATCGGTTGGATGTTTATTGTTTATACAACATCATGACGTAACATCACGCCTGTATGCTCTGAGGGGGTACACAGATGTGTACAATACACCCAGATTTCGACAGTTAGGTATATTAAGTTGGCGCGATCGTGTTCCGCGTGCGCCTCAAATGATGTAACATCACGCCTGTATACTCTGAGGGGGGACGCAGATGTGTACAATACATCCAGATTTCGACAGTTCGTTCCTGTTCCGCGCGCGCCTCAAAGAGATGTCAGCAAAAGGGACTGTTAAAGAGATACTGCGGCCCTGGATAAAAAAGGGCTAAGAAGGAACATGGATTGGTTTTAGTCAGTAAAAGTCTGACACTCTGAGGGGGGGGGGGATAATTTGATGATATCCCATCCGAAAAAAAAGATATGTTAAGTTCCATATATTGGGGATACTCCTATTCATCATCAGCCTATTAATGTTCCCACTGCTGGGACACAGGCTTTCTCTCTATGAGAGGGAATGTGCTATAATCCACAACGCGGGCCCAGTGCGGGTTGGTAGATGTCACATGTCTTCGAATTTTTTGGTTCTGGGACATGCCGGTTTCCTCACGATGATTTCTTTTACCGTTTTGAGAGCAATGGTGATGAAATAAATTATACAAAGTAATGCGCCTGCCTGGGTTCGAACCCACAACTTAGTGTTCGTAAGTCGGGGCCGCCACCACTGGGCCACCGCTGCTCACATCTATTATCATGACATGTATTTGTAACAATGTCATATAAATTCATGGCAAATATTTGTTTTGGAACAACTAAAAATGGATAAATAAAAAACTTTTTTGCAAAAAATAAAACCGACTTCAAAAAACACAAAAAAGTGAAAAATAACTTCAGCTTCAGAAGTCGGTGAAAAAAAAAAAACAATCAAACAAAAGTCACCGACTTCAGAAGCTGAAGTTATTTTTCACTTTTTTGTGTTTTTTGAAGTCGGTTTTATTTTTTGTTCTGTTTAATTTATTTATTTAACACTTTAAGCACAAAGTACAGAGGCGGACTTAATGCCATGGGCATTTTCTACCAGTCAACCTTTAGGTGATGCAGAGACAAGCAGTGGTAGGTGCCACTTCTGAAAATGAGAGAATAATTTCATTTAATACTACTGTAGCGGAATATTCCACCTCACAGATTTAATACAGCACGTAGGGTATTTTGACAATATTGTGTTCAAACTAAATTTTATATGTACCCACTATGCATTGATTTTTGTTATCAGATTTTGTATATTATAAGGGACCATTTTTTCGAAATAAATTCATTCCATTATTCAACCTCACCACGAGTCTCATTTTCAAAACCTGCGTATCTAACAGTGGTGACCCCGACTGAACAAACTCCAAGAAGCAAAAATGAACCCGAGTACTACGAAAACGAGCGATGGAAGCGAAACAACATCACTGCAAAAAGAATCTCACGAACTGTCAGCCGTCTCGTACAACCAACGGATACCGCCTCTATGGAGAAACAGAATCAAGCTTTGGTTCCTGCAATTTGAAGCGATCGTGTCTGCTGGAAAACTAACCGACAAGGAACTGTCAGAGCTGCTCATCCGCCAACTTGCTCTACAAGATCTAGACGAAATTCAAGACATCATGTTCGATACTAGAAATGCAGCAGAAAACAACAGATACGCCACCATGAAGATGAGGCTCATCCAAACCTACGACGAGAGCGACCACACTAAACTCGAACGGCTGCTGTCCAACGTGAAAAAATTTGAAAAAATAATGCATAGTCGTTTAATCTAAATATATAAAAGAAGAAACTGACTGACTGACTGACTGACTGACTGACTGACTGACTGACTCATCTATCAACGCACAGCCCAAACCGCTGGGTCTACAGATTCCAAATTTGGCAAGTAGGTTCCTTATGTGGTCTAGGGGTGCACTAAGAAAGGATTTTTCAAAATTCACCCCCTAAGGGGGTTAAACGGGGCTCCAAAGTTTGTATGGGGTAACAAGATTAGTTAGACTATTTTATTTGAAACTTCACAGGAGTGCTCCTATTGATAAATGAGTAGAAACGGATTTCAGGGTTTTTCAGAATTCAACCCCTAAGAGGGGGAAATGGGGTGGCAAAGTATAAAAATCAATGCACAGCCCAAACCGCTGAGTCTAGAGATTCCAAATTTGGCAAATAGGTTCCTTATGTAGTTTAAGGTTGCACTAAGAAAGGATTTTTCAAAATTCACCCCCTATGGGGGTTAAACAGGTTTCCAAAGTTTGTATGGGGAAACAAGATTAGTTAAGACTATTTTATTCGAAACTTCACAGGAGTGCTCCTATTGATAAATGAGTAGAAACGGGTTTCAGGTTTTTTCAGAATTCAACCTCTAAGAGGGGGAAATGGGGTGGCAAAGTATAAAAATCAATGCACAGCCCAAACCGCTGAGTCTAGAGATTCCAAATTTGGCACAAAGGTTCTTTATTAAGTTTTGGGGTGCATTAAGAAAGGATTTTTCAAAATTAACCCCCTTAGGGGTTGGAACGGGAGTCCAAAGATTACATGGGGAAATAAGATTAGTTAGACTACTTTATTCGAAACTTAACAGGAGTACTCCTATCGATAAATGAGTTAACGTTTGTGTTTCAGGTTTTTTCAGAATTCAACCCCTAAAGGGGGAAATGGGGTAACAAAGCCTGAAATTCAACATATGTATTGTTTGTATGGTGAATTGGGTTGGGTGTATTATAAAAACAACGATTTTAAAATTTAATGTGGCGGCCCTAAAATAACATCATTCCCTGTTGGGGTGCGATGGGGTTGAAATGTCTAAAAATCAATATGGGTGTCGATACCGAGATTATCAGATGTGCTGATTACGAAAATGGCATTTATTTTGAGATCCAGAAGATGGCAGATTCGACTTCTATACAGGGTTATTGTTGATTTATTGTGATGATTGTGATAACGATGATAATGATTGTGATTACTATGATGATGATTGTAATAATGATTGTGATGATGATGATATTTATTACGATGATAATGTATGTTTTACGATGATTATGATTGTGATAACGATGATGGTGATTGTGGTAGTGATTTTGATGGTGATTGCGATGGTGATTGTGATGGTGATTGTGATAGCAACGGTGATAATGATGAAGATGATTGTGATTACGATGTGATGAGGAGGATAGTGATTGCGAGAATGATTGTGATGGTGATTGTTTTAACTTGATTTTGTGATAGTGACGGCGATTGTGATCATGATGATTGTGATTGCGATGATAATGATTGTTATTACGATGATAATGATTGTAATTACGACGATAATGATTGTGAAAACGATGATGGTGATTGTGATAGTGATTTTGATGGTGATTGTGATGGTGATTGTGATAGTGACGGTGATTGTGATGGTGATAGTGATGGTGATTGTGATTGTGATTGTGACAGAGATGGTGATTGTGATAATGACGAAGATGATTGTGATTAAGATGATAATGATTGTGATGAATGAGTGATAGTGATAGTGAGAGTGATAGTGATAGTGATAGTGATAGTGATAGTGATAGTGATAGTGATAATGATAGTGATAGTGATAGTGATAGTGATAGTGATAGTGATAGTGATAGTGATAGTGATAGTGATATAGTGATAGTGATATAGTGATAGTGATAGTGATAGTGATATAGCGATTGTGATAGATATAGTGATAGATATAGTGATTGTGATGGTGATGGTGATGGTGATGGTGATGGTGATGGTGATGGTGATGGTGATGGTGATGGTGATGGTGATGGTGATGGTGATGGTGATGGTGATGGTGATGGTGATGGTGATGGTGATTGTGATTGTGATTGTGATTGTGATTGTGATTGTGATTGTGATTGTGATTGTGATTGTGATTGTGATTGTGATTGTGATTGTGATTGTGATTGTGATTGTGATGGTGATGGTGATGGTGATGGTGATGGTGATGGTGATGGTGATGGTGATTGTGATTGTGATTGTGATGGTGATGAAATTTGGCACATACATAGTTTATAACCTGGATTTGATGTTTTATCCCTTTAATATGATTCAGTGGGACAGTTACCGAACTGCACGCGGGCGAAGCCGCGGGCAACAGCTAGTTCAATTTATAAACAAGCATACAATTATTAATCAAGAACAAAATGGGTTTAAAAAAGGTAAGTCAACCACTTTGGCAGCATTCTCTCTAGTAAGGTCCATAACAGATAACATAGATAAAAAACGTTCTGTTTCTGTAATCTTCCTTGATATGAGCAAGGCTTTTGATCTCGTTAATCATGATACACTTCTTGATAAGTGTGAGCGCTATGGAATTAGAGGTCCTGCACTAGAATGGTTAAAAAGTTACCTGAGCAATAGACAACAGTGTGTTGAAGTAAACCGTATCAGCGATAAATTTGTTGCAATGCCATACAGATCCTTATTTCGTCACAATGGGTCAGGAGTGCCTCAAGGAAGTATCCTTGGGCCTCTGCTCTTCCTCTTATATATAAACGATTTACCAAATATTACAAAACATAAATGCGTACTATTTGCCGATGATGTGTCGGTAATAATACCTGAGAGTGACAAAACTCTACACCAACAAGAAGTAAAAGACACCATTACCAATATAATAAACTGGCTAGATGGAAATAACCTAAAAGTTAACCTTTCTAAAACAAAATTCATTCAATTTGCGAACCATAAACAGAACCCACCAAAAATTAGTTTAGAACACAGTAATGAAATAATTAATAGAGTAAATAACATAAAATTTCTAGGGTTAACATTAGATCAAAATTGTAATTGGGGAATCCATATTGACAACCTATGTAAAAAAATAAACAGATTTGTATATGCGCTAAAAGAGCTACGCAAAACAGCGAATGAAGAGGCCGCACTCAACGCCTACCATGGCTATGTAGCGTCTGTACTGAGATACGGCTTACTCTTATGGGGTAACTCGACTCATGTCCAAAGAGCATTAATAGCGCAAAAAAAATGTTTGAGAGCAATCACTGGGACACCTCCATATGAGAGTTGCAGACCAGTTTTTAAAAAGTTAAAGGTTTTAACTCTAGCTTGTACATACATCTTAGAAATAGGTATATTTGTTAAAAAAAATGCACACTTCTTCTCCACAGTAGCCGAAAATAACAGATTCACAAAAAGGGACCCCACTAAACTAAAAAATCAACTTTGCAATAGTACTCTTCACTATAAAAACAGTTACCTAATGTCCATTAAAATCTACAACCACATCCCGAAAGCTATAAGAGAGTCACCACTGCATTTCTTCAAAAAGAAGTTGAAATTGTGGTTACTTCAAAAGGCTTTTTACTCAGTAAAAGAATTTCTTGAAGATGTTAAATATTTAAAATAGGTACATAATAATTGGCATGGTAATTGGCTTGGCACGCGACGATGGCAAGAGACCGGACGGCATGTCTTTGTTTCCTTGGAAGATGGGTAGGCCCTTAGTATGGGACGCAACTTGCGTCGATACTCTTGCGCCTTCTCATCTTCCAAGTTCGTCGTGCTGTGCTGGCGCTGCTGCTGCGGCTGCAGAGAACCTCAAACGGCGTAAATATAGAAACCTTTGTGGTAACTATATTTTCGAGCCGTTTGGGGTTGAAACTCTAGGGCAGTGGGGTCCGAGTGCCCATAGCCTGTTCAAAGAACTTTCAAAACGCCTAGTTGACGCTTCCCGTGACCCAAGAGCTGGCTTTTACCTTGGTCAGAGGCTAAGTGTTGCCATACAACGTGGCAACGCCGCCAGTCTCTTGGGCACATTACCAGCTGACAGCGTTGAGGAGGAGTTTTTCGATGCCCTTTTATAGTTTGTTGTTAGTTTATTTATTTTAGTTTATTTAATACTTAGTTTTTAATTAATTATGTAAAAATTTTTTGTTATTGTTAAAATAGGTACCAGATATTATTATACAAGTTTTCATGTTAATTTTTTATACTTATGGTTAATGTTGTGTTTTATATTACTTTTATTAGAATATAGAGTTTTACACGTTTTAGTTTTGTTTTTTGATTTTATATTTTATTCGAATGTAAGTAGGTAAGCTAAGTTAGATAAATGTGCGTAAAAAGTTAAAATGTTAAATTATTACACTTATGTGCTTTAAGTATTTTAGTGTTAAGTGTAACCATGTAAATATTCGTATGCCGCGTCTGGCGGCGGATATGTCCTGTCCTGCTATTTTTATTTAACAACTGTGTGCCTACCATATCCGACGAATAAATATCTTTGTCTTTGTCTTTGTCTTTGTCTTTGTCTTTGTCTTTGTCTTTGTCTTTGTCTTTGTCTTTGTCTTTGTGGAACTAGGAGATTTGATGCCATCGCAACTACTACGCCGCATGCAAAATTTAGCCGGTAACAACATCGCTGACAACACGCTGCGTGTTATATGGACGAAACACCTACCGCCATCGGTACGCGCCATTCTAGCTGTGAGCGAAACTATAGCCAAGAAAACCGAACTAAATGAGTTAGCAATAATGGCCGACAAAATGCTGGAACAACTGCACCACCAAATATCAGCAGTACACAACACGTCGTCACCGTCAACACCATCCACTCCACCTGTGGCTACAAATCATGAAAACGCATTACTTCACGCGAAGATCGATATGTTGGCGAAAGAAATAGCGGAATTAAAAACACACCACAGCCGCTACGGAAGGCAGCGCGGGCGCAACTGGCGAGGCGCGCGTCATCGATCACGCAGTTCATACAGATCGCCGCATGGTAACCGCCGGTCGGACTCAAATCAACAACGGACCGAGTACAACGACAATTCCGTTTGTTATTATCATCGAAAGTTCGGCGGGCAAGCGCATAAATGTACTAGACCATGTACTTATGAAGATAAGCCCCTTTCAAGCTCGGGAAACTAAAACAGGTGTTAGCAGAGACGGAAACTAGCACCTGGGAAAAATCACACCGTCTATTTCTGAAAGACAAGAAGACAAATCTAAGCTTTCTCATCGACACTGGTGCAAACATATCCGTCATTCCTCGAAGACGCTGCGAAATCCTGAAGCTGACCGCATTCAAACTATATGCAGCAAACAACACAGAAATAGCTACCTTCGGTGAAAAAACATTAGACCTAGATTTCAACCTGAGACGACCATTCAGATGGAACTCCAAGGATGAACTACAAGGATATATAAATACTATATATATATATCAAACACTATAAATATATATATATATATATATATCAATTAATACAAATATATATTAAAATAGATGTAAATAGACATTTACATGGTTAAACTAAAATAAAAAAATAAAAAAACCATGAAGAAAACATTACCGTTGTGACGAAGCTGCCAGCTTCTTCCGAATGTACTCGAGAACTTTAATTTTAAAAGATAAATGATTGGTTGCCATCCTGATTTCCTGGGGGAGCGCATTCCACAGAGAAATAGGCTGGACGAAGAATGATCGATGAATGTAGTCAGTGTGGTGAGAATGACAGTGAAGAACACGGTTTTGATAAGAAAGCAGGCTCCTACTATGGTTGGCACAAATGTATTGAAAGTGGGGAGACAGATAACTAGGGGAATTGGGAGAGACAAGAAAAGAAAACAAGGTGGTTAGCGCCCTTTGCTCCCTATGCTGTTTTGTCCCGCGGCTGGGCATAAGTGTCCCTTTTAGCTTTCCATTCTTACTTCTGCACAGTTTCCTCCGGCTAATCATCCAGGAAACGCGACGTGAGTGAGTGTTTTCCAGGCTTGCCTCAGCGACGACGCCCATCTTATGGCACCCAATACGTGACAATTGTGGCCTATTTGTCTTAATGCGGTCTACAGGCATGGCCCGCCCAATTATAGAAAAATAACTTGTTTATAATTGTGAACTTGCCTGCCTTTCCTGTGCTCCTATATCTCCACCAATAAGATGGTGTTTGCCAAGATGAACACTCAAAATGTCTGGTATAACAGTATTACCCCGTGTAGATGCACAATGGGCAGCTGGAAGGAGTAAAAGAGAGTATTAAGCAGAAGAAAAAACAGTTTTGTGTTTAAATAATGCAAATACCTCACTTTTAATGACACGTTTCGCCAAAACACTTTGAAAAGATCTAAAACTAGTTTTAAGCATGCTTATTTATATTATATAGGGTTATTGGTAATTGGGTGCATTCCTTGAAATGAGTGATACTAGACCTAATTTGAAACAATTTTGACCCAGATGCCAGTACAGTTTTTGTAATTTTCTGTTGCACCAGACAATAAAATACTCAGTGCTGGTTCCAATTCTGCTTCAACTACGTCGTTGAAACAGAAGAAAATTACTGCTTTGTCTGTCTGATAGGATAAGTTGAAATATACCAGATAGACACAGATCTTACCTGATCTGATCGACCAGGATCCGGCGCATTAAGTCAAACAGCCAAAATCACATAGTGGTATTTAAAAAATTTGCGAAAAAGACTTCCTGGAAGTTACGTGCATCTGAAATCACACTAGCCAGTTTTAATAAAATACTACCTTGTCAGGCTTTCTGGTCATTTGCTTGCTTAAAGTGAGTACTGTTGGCACCATTTTAGAAATCTCATGAAACAAGAAAGCTGTTCCTGTAATTTGCACGACAAGTGTTTTACATTATTTTTGAGAAAATGCCTCGAAAAACAAGGGAAGTTTTGAGAAAGTTTCGGAACATGAACTTTATGGTGCTTAATTTGACGTATTGACCCGCTTTAACGACATCTGAGGTATTCCACATACGGCACCTATCAATATTTTTCGGAGGTGCCATTAGTGGAATAGTTTATTATTTCAAATTTTATTCCACGAATGGCACCTACGGATCAGTAGGTACTACTAGTGTTGGGACGTTTACTTTTTAAAGGACGTTAAAATTAAAAATTCTATTAAAAATCAGTAGATTTTAATAACATGATACAAATATAACTCCTCTAAGTCTGTAATCATTTTAATCAGTCACATGTATTGCAAAATCAGCCTTGAGTTACAATAGAATTTAAAAACAAATGCTTTTAGGTTATTTTCGATTATTTCTCTTCTTGATTAACTTTGTAATTTTTGTGTATTTTTTTATATGACCCACAATCAATAATTGGTAGTTCTATTGTAAATTTAGTCTTGAGTTATTTGTTGAGTTATTTCTTATCTATCTATATTCTATATATAATTATATTCTATATATATTATATATGTATATATATTTATATAGAAGAAGATAAAATTCCCAATACCAATATTAATATACCAATTATTGATTGTGGGTAAAAAATATTATTATAAATCTGTAGAAAATCGTTTCTGTACATCGAAAATATTTCGAATCAAAAATGCCAGGGTGTGAAAGACTAACCAACAGAACTCATTTCCAGCATTTTTGGAATTTTCTGTGTAGATAATATGTAAATGTCTGTTTGTCTGTTTCGATGATCAAGCATCACGTAAAGTTTATGCAACCAATGTAGATAACTTTTATATATAAAAATTGTGTGTATCCTGAGGTATTATTTAGTTTTTGTTTCATCGTGATTGGTTAATTCTATCAAAAGATATATGAATTTAAAGTGTTCAAGAAGAACTAATCATGAAATTTAAGATGTAACGACAGCTATTGTACTAATATGATTTGGTACTAATGACTAAAAATGTGCTCACCAGGTAACTTTTAAATCAGCTGACCGGCTTTAAAAAAAGTTATAACAGCTTAGGGTACCTCTAGATTAGTCTGCATGATGCTACTTTGAAAATTTACACAGCATGATTTCTGTACATTATATTTTAGCAGTTTAACATGTTGGTCGATACATAGCGTTGTTCATTGCACTCCATTTTCTGAATCGCGGTGTTAAGATTTTCCATGAAAGAATGACCTTCGCCCGTGTCAGCTGCCTCAACTTTGGTTTTTTAACCGACGAAACAAAAAGGAGGAAGTTCTCAATTCGACGCATATATATTTTTTACGTATGACCACGCACAACTTTTTACAGAGAAGCCCGACATGCAAGGTCCTTTTTTTGTGAAAAGCGAAGGCAAAGCTCAAAGTTGATCCCACTTAAAATTGAAAAATCGTGTAATTAGGCTAATTTCCTGCACCTTTGATGAGAACTTTCGACCTAGCTGGAGTATGACTCTTATCGTGCGTTTATGGATGAAGATGTAAGGCTGTCGAGGCAAGCCCTTTTTTGGAGAAACATAGGTAGATTATTTTAGCAATTAATTTATCTATATAAATAAAAACAAAAGGCCTGACTGACTGACTGACTGACTGACTGACTCATCAACGCCCAGCCCAAACCCTTAGACCTAGAAAGTTGAAATTTTGCAGTGGTTTCCTTTAAAACAGACAAGGAATAAGGAAGGATTTTTCGAAATTCAACCCCTAAGGGAGTTAAATAGGGGATGAAAGTTTGTATGAAAGTCCGTCAGTTTTAAAGTTAGGATCTTCAAATTTTGTTGTCTCTAGGTTCGATAAAATTTAATAAGAACATTGAGAGAAAAGGAAATGATACGCCAGAGATACAAAACTTATAAAAACCCAATGGATGAACTCGAACTGAAGCTGCTGAGTAAACGGTGCTCGGTTATGGCAGCTTCCTGTTACAATAAATATGTTAGCGACCTAGAGGCTGCAATAACTAAGGATCCGAAGCGATTTTGGACTTATATCAAGGAAAAGCGCGGTGGTACTAGTTCGTATCCCCTAACAATGACTGATGGCATCGCATCGTCTTCGGGTGGCATCAATATCTCAGAAATGTTTGCTGCTCATTTTTCTTCCATGTACAGTCAACATAATGTGACTCATCATTCATTTTCCTCAGACTACATGCAGGACATGTTAGCTTATAGTTTACCTTTGACAACACCAACGATTGAGATTGATGCCATGCTCAGTAAATTGAAATCTCTGGATCACCGTAAAGGCGCTGGACCAGATGGAATCCCTCCTTATTTTATCTCCATGTGTGCTTCGGCTCTGGCTGCTCCTTTAGCACGAATATTTAATCAATCACTTTCCTCAGGTATATTCCCAAAGCTTTGGAAGGTAGCAAAGGTTGTACCAATTCATAAATGCAGTGATCGTAATAATGTAGATAACTATAGACCGATTTCAATTTTGTCCACCTTTGCCAAAGTTTATTTATCCTTGATTTGTCCCTACATCCAGTCTCATTTGAAGCTTTACCTTAGTGATACCCAGCATGGCTTTGTGGGTTCCAGATCTACGTCCACAAACCTAGTGACTTACATGGAGACCCTAACGAGTGCTATTGACTCTGGGAAACCAGTTGACGTGATATATACCGATTGCAGCAGGGCCTTTGATCGCATCCCGCATAATATACTTCTACATAAGTTAGCTGCTTACGGCGTTACTGGCTCCCTCCTTAATTGGTTTAATTCTTATCTCAACGCGGTCGTTCCTTCTTTTTTGCCCTCAATGGCAACCAATTAAGCTCCTACAAGGTTACATCTGGCGTCCCACAAGGATCACATGGTGGCCCAATATTATTTAACCTATTTGGTAATGATCTCGTCAATGAGTTGAAATTTTCTGAGTGTTACATGTATGCCGACGATTTAAAATTTTGCAGAGTAATTGAATCAGACCTGATGTTAAGTTGCTTCGGAAAGACATTAACATGTTAGCAAAGTGGGGTGATAAAAATGGTATGAGCTTAAATATTAACAAGTGCTACCATGTTAAGTACCAACTACTACTACTACTACCAAAACTAAGTTAACACGGTCTGCTTATTACATTAATGGTAACCTAGTGCAGGAGGTGGAACAGATAAGAGACTTGGGAGTTCTGTTTGATAAGCAGTTAAAATTTGTACCCCACATTGAAAATGTAGTTAAAAAAGCCTTAAGAATGCTTGGGTTTGTCATAAGAAATGTTACCGGTTTTCGACGCTATAAAACTAAAATTCTGCTTTATAATTGTCTAGTCCGCAGCTCGTTAGAATACTGTATGGAGACCTCACTATGCCACCCACTCACTAAGATTGTAAATGGATCAAAAACGTTTTCTGTGGCACTTAGCATACTCTTCCGGGATGGCTAGAAAGAAACCATCGTATAAAGAGAGACTCTTTCATTTCAAGATGATATCCCTACAGAAGAGGAGAGATTTACTGGATTCAGCATTTTTTTTTTAAATTTTGAGAAACAAAATTGACTGTCCCCAATTATTGAGCATGATCAAATTTCGTGTGCCCACGAAAAGCCAACGAGCTCCTATAACGCCCTTACGTCCTCCTCCTCGCAGAACCGTGCTTGGTGCTAATTCACCTATGCCTTTGCAAATTATTAAACAGCTGCAGTGATCTCGTAGATGTGTACTGATTCACTTAGTAAGTTCAGAACTATTATTTACGAAAACTTGTAAAATCATCATTAATATGTTTAAGGCATGTATACTTATTTAATGTTTTTAAATTTTGATTTGAATTTAAATCTTGATTGTAATTTGATTTGAATTTTATTTTTGATTTGAATTTGAATTTAAATTTTGATTTTGATTTCAATTCTGATTTCGATTTTAATTTTGGTTTTAATTTTGATTTTAATTTTAATTGTGACTTTAATTGTAATTTTGATTTTAATTTTGATTTTGATTATGGTTGTAATTTGATTTTAATTTTGATCTTAATTTGACTGTAATTTTAATTTTGAAATTGATTTTTTTGTATTGATTTATTTGTATTTAAGGGCGCGTTTGCATATCAGGCAAAATTATGCTGTTTTTCGGTACATTTTATGGCATAACCAAACAAAATCCAATATAACTAATAACTACCTCGTATAGATTGGTTCTTCATCTTCAAATGCTAGGTACTAGATCATCGAAAATTTTAGTTTTTATAATGTAAAATCGATCTGTCGTTGCCATTTTTCACAAAATTAACGATACCGGGTTGAGTTTAGGTACATTTTTTGTGCTATTATTAACATATTTTACTGTTTCTAAAAATGCCATTTGTTGGCAAACATATTCAATTCCTAATGCTAGGATTTTTTTTAAATCTAAATGCTTTATATAGTCGCAGAAAAAATGAAAACTGAAACTTATTTTTTCACATTTTTTGCTCTTCTGGATAAATCTTAATCGATTGCGTTAGGGGTTATTTTATTTTTGATACCCGTCTTGATTTATTGCAAAGTATTTTGAATGAAACTAGTCCGCGCGCGACCTCCGTCGAGAGTGGACACGTATCGCCTGTTTGGAGCGCCTCGAGTTGAAAAAGATCGCTGTACAAACACAAAATATTCGATAAACCAAATTTGATACTTCACAAGGATGATTTTTATTCTATTTTATTTCGCTATAAAAAGTATGTAAGTAGGGTTTCTAAAAGCCAATTCGTCCTGGACTTGGAGTGACCTGAAGGTGTACTTCGATGACTGCTACTGGAACTCCTTGACGTGTTATACTAGGTGAGCCGAGTTTGGGCTCGTTTTGTTAGTTATGATGAGACCTTACCTCCGGACTTGATGAAGTGACCTGCAGGTGTACTTCGGTGACTGCTACTGGATCTCCTTGACGTGTTGTACTAGGTGAGCCGAGTTTGGGCTTGTTTTGTTAGTTATGATGAGACCTTACCTCCGGACTTGATGAAGTGACCTGCAGGTGTACTTCGGTGACTGCTACTGGATCTCCTTGACGTGATGTACTAGGTGAGCCGAGTTTGGGCTCGTTTTGTTAGTTATGATGAGACCTTACCTCCGGACTTGATGAAGTGACCTGCAGGTGTACTTCAGTGACTGCTACTGGATCTCCTTGACGTGTTGTACTAGGTGAGCCGAGTTTGGGCTCGTTTTGTTAGTTATGATGAGACCTTACCCCCGGACTTGATGAAGTGACCTGCAGGTGTACTTCGGTGACTGCTACTGGATCTCCTTGACGTGATGTACTAGGTGAGCCGAGTTTGGGCTTGTTTTGTTAGTTATGATGAGACCTTACCTCCGGACTTGATGAAGTGACCTGCAGGTGTACTTCAGTGACTGCTACTGGATCTCCTTGACGTGTTGTACTAGGTGAGCCGAGTTTGGGCTCGTTTTGTTAGTTATGATGAGACTTTACCTCCGGACTTGATGAAGCGACCTGCAGGTGTACTTCGGTGACTGCTACTAGAACTCCTTGACGTGTTGTACTAGTTGAGCCGAGTTTGGGCTCGTTTTGTTATTATGATGAGTCCTTACCTCCGGACCTGATAGAGTGACCTGAATGTGTACTTCGGTGAGGTACTGGAACTCCTTGACGAATTGATTTGAATAAAAAATTGATAACGTTTTTTCATAATCACGAAAGTACCTACACTTTTAGGTCACTCCATCAAGTCCGGAGCCAAGGTCTCATCATAACTAACAAAACGAACCAAAACTCGGCTCACCTAGTACAACACGTCAAGGAGTTCCAGAAGCAGTCACCGAAGTGCACCTTGAGGTCACTCCATCAGGTCCAAAGGTAAGGGCTCATCATAACTAACAAAATGAGCCCAAACTCGGCTCACCTGGTACAACACGTCAAGGAGTTCCAGTAGCAGTCACCGAAGTACACCTTCAGGTCACTCCATCAAGTCCGGAGCCAAGGTCTCATCATAACTAACAAAACGAACCAAAACTCGGCTCACCTGGTACAACACGTCAAGGAGTTCCAGTAGCAGTCACCGAAGTACACCTTCAGGTCACTCCATTAGGTCCGGAGGTAAGGTCTCACCATAACTAACAAAACGAGCCCAAACTCGGCTCACCTAGTACAACACGTCATGGAGATCTAGTAGCAGTCACCGAAGTACACCTGCAGGTCACTCCATCAGGTCCGGAGGTAAGGTCTCATCATAACTAACAAAACGAGCCCAAACTCGGCCCACCAAATACAACACGTCAAGGAGTTCTAGTAGCAGTCACCGAAGTACACCTGTAGGTCACTCCATCAGGTCCGGAGGTAAGGACTCAGCATAATAACAAAACGAGCCCAAACTCGGCACACCTAGTACAACACGTCGAGGAGTTCCAGTAGCTCACTGAAGTACACCTTCAGGTCACTCCATCAGGTTCGGAGGTAAGGTCTCATCATAATAACAAAACGAGCCCAAACTCGGCTCACCTAGCACAACACGTCAAAGAGTTCCAGTAGCAGTCGCCGAAGTACACATTCAGGTCACTCCATCAAGTCCGGAAGTAAGGTTTCATCATAACTAACAAAACGAGCCCAAACTCTCCTCACCTAGTACAACACGTCGAGAAATTCCAGTAGCAGTCACTGAAGCACACCTTCAGGTCACTCCATCAAGTCCGGATGTCATCATCATCATCATCTTCCTGCCCTTATCCCATGTTACTTGGGGTCGGCGCAACATGTTTTTTTCTTCCATTCTCCCCTGTCAACCGTCACACAGTCATTTACACCTTCCATCAAGTCCGGATGTAATTCGTAAAAATATAAACAGCCAAAAAAATTATTTTTGTAGGTACCTAGTACCTACCATAATTTTATTACAAAGAAATACGTAAAAAAAAATAATCATTCAAAGTATCAAAATACGTTCACTTGACTACTATTCTCGCAGTTAGTCGTGCGTACACTTGTGTCATGTGTGTATGACCCGTGTCAATGTAGTAGTTCGATTCTGTACCTATCAATTTTGCAAACGCGTCCTTAACTATATATTTTAAAACCAAAGCTGAGTGTGGTGAGTACTTAGGTGCTCATCTGATTTTAAGAAGACACTCACGACAAATAAGTAGTGCATGATGTGCGTACCTGTAAGAGGTTGATACACTTGTCTGTGTGTGTAATTTAATGTATCTTGTATATTTGAGGCAGTGTATTCAATTGTTGGTGAGCCAAATAAAAAAAATAAAAAATAAAAAACCCATTGTTTACCTGTCAAAACCAAGGTCTTTGTCAATAATGTCCCCCCACAAATATATTTGAGGACAAACTTCTCCAACCTTAATATAGCCACATGCCAGGGCCAGTCTCCAGGCCCAGTTGATTGTCCATGAACTATTAGTTGCGTATGTGTAACTTTGCGTCTACCGCAAGATCGGTCCACAACATGGCTGAATCTTTCTTCATATGTTTCACTGACGTCATCGTTGAAATAACTCTGAAATGCATAAATTTCATTGTACAGTATTTTCATGGTTTCATTTTGTTTCTCACAGCCAGCTTAACATTACGTTAGTTTAGCCATAACTCCTTGGCAAAGGATGGTAAATATTTTTGTTAGGGTTCCGAACCCAAAGGGTAAAAACGGGACCCTATTACTAAGACTCCACTGTCTGTCAGTCTGTCACCAAGCTGTATCTCATGAACCGTGATAGCTAGACAGTTGAAATATTCACAGATGATGTATTTCTGTTGCCGCTATAACAACAAATAACAAAAACAGAAAAAAAATAATATTTAAGGGGGCCATAAAACTAAAGTGTTTTTTTTTGCCGTTTTGTCTAATGTTGTATAGTGTTAGGTTTCCGGATTTTACTAGTCAATTTCCTATGTTTTCAGAAAGAATTTTGTTTATAATGTAAAATATTAAATGCTTTATATTTTATTATGTAAACTGGTAACATTGATTCCGTAAGAATGGCAATATTTCTATCATTTGATTTGTAAAATGTTTGGCGCGAGAATGAAGCGGTTCTCTGATTGGATCACGAGACTGACGTGGCGTAAAGTCGTGAGCCAATCAGGGCGCTGGATTTTCCCTCCAACGGCAGGAGTCTTGGTCAGGAGCCCGAGCGGGCAAGTAGGGCATTCTGATGCTGAACGTCGAAGACAATTGACAATTATTAAGAAGTCTTAAAACTGTACCCGAATCATTGTGCCCAGTGTTAATGTGTCAAAGTGTAATGTGAAGTAATTTGTTAGACTCAATGTATCTGTTTGAAAAGAGTAACCATGGAGTTTCTTGCCGGTTCTTCTCCATGGAAACTACCATGCCGAACCGAGCAATGTGCAATGTGAAATAAAATAGTGTATCGCATCCAGTATGTTTTCATAGCACGAAAACCCGTCTTCTGCCCACATAAGCTCGAGCCTAGCTAATAACCAAATACAGCTACACATCAGAAGTGACAAGAACAATTAAAACGTAAGTACACGCCCAACATTTTATGCTTCTTTTTTTTGTTTGTAATTCGGTTCGAAGCCAGTTTAGAATCTTAACGTTTTAGTTAACGATATTACCCGTGGTTTCAAGTAAATCTACCGGTTACATATCGAATTTAAAGCCGTCAATTATTTTAATTAATTCCGTTTTATTATTTAATATTGCCCTTTGTACTCATATTTTTGGTTGGAGGGTAGATCTATTTTTTCGCAAGGCTGAATAAACTCTCGTAAATTCAATTTATTTATTGGTAATGCTAGTTATGTAGTACAAGGGCCCGTTTAACACAGAAATAAAATAAATGTTTTACACAATGCTACGCGGTCATTGTTCTTAAGAATTAATATATTTTTGAAAATAAGAACTACTCAATCGTATCCTAGTCAGCGGCTGGACGGTTTGGTTGGATTAGAAATAATAAAAAGAACTGACGCATCAACAATTGTGAGTTAATAACATTTTCTCAGTGCACATGCATATTGTTTCTTTGGTTTTAACTGGGAACGCATTTAAGTGTCATAACTAAATACTCTAGTATTTCTTTTCCCATTAATACCTATAAACTCCCTGAGGTTTCCTGTATATAAACCCTATTGTGATACTTTTTTTTTAGTTAATTTTGTTGAGCCACGTCGGTTATAATGAATAATATTAAAAAGGTTCACGTAATTTATATTTCATGATTATATTTTTAGGGGTGACATACCTTTTGAATGTCTTGACTTTAATAACATTTCAATTTCTATCGTGTTTTGTGTATTCAACTCGACTTCCCAATGCGTTAGACTTTTAAAAACTTAGATTCTCAAACTCGTGGACGTGAGATTTCAGACGATATCGCAGCCTCCGGGCTGACGAAGGCTCGCAACACCGAGTCGAAGGGGTATCCACTCTGCCACCCCGAACCGAAGTCGCCTTTGAAGTCGGAGCCCCAGCCGTAGTAGGCCGGAACCGGATATCGAGCTGCGACGTGAGCGACTACGGATGCTGGAGGTGAAAGTTCGGCGGGAACGTTGTCACGTGCGCGCCGCAGAAGATCTGCGCGACGCATTGCGACGCATCAGTGAGCCACGGGCGAACAGTCGACGACAGAGCACCTCCAAGGCAGCGAGGCGTCGGGATGCTGGGCTGCGGGCGGAGCGACAGGTTGAGCGTGGACAACGGCACGAACGGATTGACAGGTCACGTAGCCCTTATTTATATAAAAGATATATATTCGATTTGTTTAAATTGAGGGATGGTCTTGCATTACCCCCGGTAAACAACGGTTGCAGAAAACTATGAGAATCGATTTTATAAATGAAGACGCGAGCGTACATAACCCCGGAGCAAAATTTTTAAAAGAAATAAATCCAAGCGTTTGTAGATTTCGGAAGCGACGTTACTCTCATTAAAGAACTCTTTTAGGAATGGTGTAGTTTAGTCGTTAGGCAACTTGAGTATTGACATGATCGTTGATGGGGTAGAGGCTAGAGTGACACGCAAAGTCGTAAATAATCACTTGCTAGAGGTCCCTGTGCTTATGGGGCAGACTTTCACGGAGCAGTCACATATATTGGTTTATAAGGACAAGATTACAGTTTTTTGATATCGTGAAAGAATTGTCTAGTTCAGAACACGCCGATGATGGTGATGCCTTAGTGAAGTTTTCTCCTGCCAGATCAGTTGTAGTTTATGGTCCAGCTTCCGTTAAAGTGAAGGCTCAGTCTCCTTTCAGTGGTGATGTCCTTCTGAGATCATCACCGGCGGGCTACATCACTCGATCAACGGTGAAATCAAGATAATGGTCTTGCCTTGTTCTGAATCTTGCCGCATTTCATCTAAACAGGTTCTCTGCCGTGCTGAAATAGTTGATGTGATGAATGTGAATGTGTGTGAATGTGATGTGTGTGAATGTTGTTGTTGATGAGCGATCTATAGGGATTGTAGATAGTCGGAGGTTTGATGAAACTAAGGTCCGCGTGGGTGAGGGGGTCCCTGCAGAGATCAGGAAAGACTTAATAAACATGTTGCAGAAATATCAGCATTGCTTTGCTTCTTCGTTGTAGGAGGTAGTATGTAGTGTTACAGAGATGAAGATTGATCTCAATAGTCAACGTCCAGTTGTTTATCGTCCATACAGGTTGTCGCATTACGAACGGGAGAAGTTACGTTCGATGGTCGGAGATATGTTGGATGCCGGTGTGATACGAGAATCTGTTTCAGATTACTCTAGTCCCATTTTACTCGTACGAAAGAAAGATGGTTCCTCAAGGTTGTGCGTAGACTATCGTATGCTGAATTCAATGACGATTAAGGAAAGGTATCCCATGCCTATTATCTAGGATGAAGTATCACGACTTTCTAGTCAGTTCTGTTTCATAACTCTCGATCTTGCTTCTGGCTACTACCAAGTGCTAGTCTCTGAGCAAAGCAAACACTTGACATCTTTTGTTACGCAGGACAGTCAATACGAATACAACCGTATGCCGTTCGACTTAGCAAATGCGCCTGCCGTTTTTCAACGGATGATCAATAACATACTGGGATCGGCACGATTTAATAAGGCAACCACGTACATCACTGATGTTCTTATTTATGGTAAAGACCCTCGGCAGTGTCTTGAACGTCTTGAAGAGGTGTTACAGATGCTAGAAAAGGCGAACCTTACTCAGAACCTATTAAAGTGCAAGTTCCTGCGTGATAAGGTAGACTATTTAGGCTACAAAATTAGCGCTAGTGGTATCAGGCCCGGTGAAAACAAGATATCCAGCGTTGTCAATTTTACCCGACCTCAAAACGTACACAATGTCCGGCAGTTTTTGGGTTTGACCAGTTATTTTCGTAAATTTATAGAAAATTTTGCGCAAATATCGTTTCCTATCTTTTAGTTACTAGGCCGGTTCTACTTATATATGACCCTAATGCAGAGTTGGAGCTGCACACGGATGCAAGTAGGTTAGGAATTTGAGGGATTATTTTACAGCGAACGCAGGGCTCTGATAACTTCCATCCTGTGGCGTTTTACAGCCGATAAAATTCCCCGGAAAAAAACACTCTTACGAGCTCGAAACCCTAGCGGTGGTTTACTCCCTTTGTAAGTTTAGGGTTCATTTGTTAGGGAAGGAATCCAAGAATTATCACCGACTGCAGCGCTTTGCGTTCTATGTTTTCAAAATGGGACCTGATTCCAAGAATAGCACGGTGGTGGCTGACGTTATAGGAATTCGATTGCACTATAGAGTACAGGGCAGGGGTTAAAATGAGCCATGTCAACGCATTGTCGCGGAATCCTGTCGAATAGTCGGAATGTCTCGACGATCAGTTTCCAGCCATAATGTCTATCAGTAGTAAGAAGTATGTAGGTGCTTACATTGAGTGTGCATATGCAAAGATCAATTCCAGCACTCGCGAAGGCTACTATATCCTATCGTAAAGTTGGAGATTCCTTTCCACACAGTTCACGTGGATCACCTTGGACATTTCGTGAAATCGACTAGGGGTTTTTACTCATTTACTCGTAGTTGTTGACGGTTTCACCAAATTCTGTTTCCTCAGGCCTGTTGAAAACATGAATACCCAAAACGCAATTAGGGCTCTAGAACATACTTTCTGTATATGTATAAACCCTGACCGACTCATAAGCGACCGTGGCACTTGTTTTGAAAAAAAAAAATGAAAAATGAAAAATGTTTATTTGTCCCAAAATAGTTACATAGATTATAAATGAGACATCCCCAGTAAGTAATTGGTAATACTACTGTTTTACTTCGCATTCATTCAAACGGTTCTGCTTAGATAAGGGAATCAAACATGTCCTAAATGCGGTTTCTAGCCCTAAGTCCAACGGACTTTCTCTATTCCCTCAAGGCACTGAGCATTAAACATTGTTAAAAGCGGGGCTGGGACAGTCATCTTAGGCAAGTTCAATAGGAACTCAATAACACTATACAGAAAACTATGGGCAGAACACCAGCAGCGGTGATGTTTGGAACTTGTATGAATAGCGAATTTAACCCCATGCTTAATGAAACTACTGCAGGCACTTGTAAAGATGATGACTTGACAGAGATCCGCGAAAGTGTTAAGGCTCGGATAGATCTAGGGTAGGTCAAGCAAAAGGAGAGGTATAACATAGGTAGAAAACCTTCCCGTTCCTATAGTGTAGGGGACCTTGTTAAAATAACAAAGACTTATTTTAATAATAATGGACAAAGCAAAAAATTAATGTCTGCCTTCATAGGTCCATATCGGGTTAGCAAGGTCTTAGTCAGGGACCGTTATATTGTAGCCCCGATATCAGGCCTTGTTTATACACAGAACACGGTCGACAACCGTGGCCGCGGATCGCATTAAGTCGTGGATTCATGTGACTGCCTTAGAAGTAAATGATAATGATATCGATGAGAGTTCAATAATGATGATAATGGCATAGATGATTCTGGCAGTATATTGAGTTAAAATAAAAACCTTACTTTAATTGCATGGAATGTGCGAACAATTACTTACACAGATATTATTCGTTGTTACAGATCAAGTACGCGAGAATCGATCGGATCGCGGCTTGGTGCAACGAAGGCAAGACCTACGGCAGCCACTATGAGCATTTATCGATCGGCTCGTACTGGCGTCGATAGGCATCCTGAATTAATCGATCGTTCAGGCGGTTAGGGCACCCTGATTAATTGATCGTCAGGGAATAATAGTGTTCTGAATTAATCGATCGTTCAGAGTACTCGTATGCATATTTTGTCACGACTTAATCGATCGGTTGTGACTTTGGTTAGGCATCCTGAATTAATCGATCGTTCAGGAGGTTAGGGCACCCTGATTAATTGATCATCAGGGAATAATACCAATTATTGAATACTATTGTATTCAGGACATATTGAGGCCTGTTGCCACTGATATTCGGGACGTATTGGGGCCCGTTGCCAGGGGTATTCAGGACATATTGGGGCCTGTTGCCACTGGTATTCGGGACGTATTAGGGCCCGTTGCCAGGGGTATTCAAGACATATTGGGGCCTGTTGCCACTGGTATTCGGGACGTATTGGGGCCCGTTGCCAGGGGTATTCAGGACATATTGGGGCCTGTTGCCACTGGTATTCGGGACGTATTGGGGCCCGTTGCCAGGGGTATTCAGGACATATTGGGGTCTGTTGCCACTGGTATTCGGGACGTATTGGGGCCCGTTGCCAGGGGTATTCAGAACGTATTAGAACCTGTTGTCACTGGTATTCAGGACGTATTGGGGCCTGTTGCCAGGCGTATTCAGGACATTATTTGATAAAAATGATTTATATAAAATAAATAGTATAATTTAATATGAATAATAGTATTCTGAATTAATTGATCGTTCAGAATACTCGTATGCATATTTTGTCACGACTTAATCGATCGGTTGTGACTTTGTTTTTTTTTGTCTCAATTAAACGATCGTTTGGGTTCACTATATTTAGTACCAGCAAATCGATTGCTGACGAATTTAACATCTTGTTACTTGTAATGTTATTAAAGTTGTTATTGTTAATTATCAGACGTTATTATGCTACTGGCCAAGATACCTGATTGTTAGGTTACCACTTACCACCCCTGGTGTCGTGTGCAGGGATGCACACGATGTCAGGACGGACGATTGTTAGGTTTCCGGATTTTACTAGTCAATTTCCTATGTTTTCAGAAAGAATTTTGTTTATAATGTAAAATATTAAATGCTTTATATTTTATTATGTAAACTGGTAACATTGATTCCGTAAGAATGGCAATATTTCTATCATTTGATTTGTAAAATGTTTGGCGCGAGAATGAGGCGGTTCTCTGATTGGATCACGAGACTGACGTGGCGTAAAGTCGTGAGCCAATCAGGGCGCTGGATTTTCCCTCCAACGGCAGGAGTCTTGGTCAGGAGCCCGAGCGGGCAAGTAGGGCATTCTGATGCTGAACGTCGAAGACAATTGACAATTATTAAGAAGTCCTAAAACTGTACCCGAATCATTGTGCCCAGTGTTAATGTGTCAAAGTGTAATGTGAAGTAATTTGTTAGACTCAATGTATCTGTTTGAAAAGAGTAACCATGGAGTTTCTTGCCGGTTCTTCTCCATGGAAACTACCATGCCGAACCGAGCAATGTGCAATGTGAAATAAAATAGTGTATCGCATCCAGTATGTTTTCATAGCACGAAAACCCGTCTTCTGCCCACATAAGCTCGAGCCTAGCTAATAACCAAATACAGCTACAATATATAATGATACGGAACCCTTCGTGCGCGAGTCCGACTCGCACTTGGCCGGTTTTTTTTAATTACTTCAGTTTCAATTATGCAAATGATAAAAAAAATTCGGTGTGGACAGTTGGTTTACTGTACTTACTGCTGAAGGATCTTTACAAAGCTCGTAGTAATCTCGAAGAATGCTTTCAACATATGGTACGGTGCCAGAAGCAGGTCCAAAGACTTCAACACCAAAATGAAAAACGTCATGATCACCGATAAAGGTGAAACGGTAACTATTTCTCGGTATATCGAGTTTCTCTACATTAATTTCCGCTTCACTTGGATAATCCTGAAATAAAAAAGATTAAGGACTGGATCAGAATCATTATCATTTGCCTTCGATCAACAATTAGCAAATTGTTGATGTGATGAGGGGTTAAAAATCACGTTTTACGGTAAAACTCAATATACCGCACTCAAAAAATTGTGCTGGTGGATGGATTGAATAGTACGGGTTTCGTGAAAGTGTTTCAAGTAAAAATCTTAAATTAAAAACCAGTATTAAAAAAATGTGGAAAAGTTGGAACTTTTACCCCCAATATCTCCGTAACTAGACGGTTCCCAGGTGTAGTCTAGAACATACAAATATCGAAAAGACGGGGAAAATAAGTGCTTTTCGGCTTCATTAAGATTCTTTTTACACCCTTTATATTGAATGGTTTGATAGTAAATATCAGTATTGTACATCAATTTATCTACGCAATTACACCTACCCGTACACTAAATAAAAGTCTGCACTTGCCTACATTCTTTTACAATGTGTAGGATTATAACAGACAGCACAGTGAATTGTCACAAATCAAAGGAAACTTACACGTAACCGCAACTCCAGTGTCACTGCTGAATCGAATTTCAACAACAAATTTTTAGTCTCAGCTAGTATTGGTATTTCCAGAGTATATTGATTTTGTATTTCTAGTGGATCTTTAAACCCAACGCCAATTACTTGACTGGTTGGCGCCCAGTGAGTGCCACAAATAAAATAAAATGTTCTATTCCAAGACGATTGAGATTTGGATATATTATAACTACTACTTTCTGAAATAAAATTTACACCCATTTCCAATAGTAATCCACCAGGTATAAAAATGATTAGAAGCAGCCATATCATTTTCTATGTTGCTATTGAACTCTGGAAAGAAAGACAAATATTATTGACTAGCTTTTACCAGGCGGCTTCGCTTGCGTTAGTTTAGAATTCGACAATCCATTCGGTTTGTACTCTGCTCGTATTACAAGCAAAGTACTATTTAACTATGATTCAAAAAACATGGGTTCGATTCTGTTGTGCACAAACTAAACTTAATTTAGGCTATTGCTGTCTTTTTCTCACTAATAAAACGAGAAAGAGACAGACGTAATTTAGAGCTGTCAAATTTAGTTGGAACTAATATTTTTATATTTTATTTGACTAAAAACACGGTGAAGCGCAAGGCATAAACTAGTTTGACATCTCTATCTTAGTTCATAGCTATAGCCGTCCTTTTATCGCACTGCCTTTTAGTAAAAGATAGCAATAGCCTAAATTAAGTAGAAGAAGCTACTTAGTCGCTCCAACTGTCCCAGTTAAATCTGTTTTTGCCAAGAGGCAGTATGCAAGACAATCTTCCCACTTATACAACCTGTTAAACAAAGAGCTTCTCATCCATCCACTGAAACTCCGTGACTGTAAATTAGCTGTGACTGACTGGCTCATGAATAAATTCTACGACGACATCGAGGCTATGATATCGTCGCTTCCATAACTTGTACAATAAGTTAATAATTATGACTGCGGTCATGGAATCGTTAGTGGAGGAAGCCGTGCCTGGCTTCTTCCGATCCCAAGACATTGTCGCAGGGCTAACCTAAACCTAAACCATAACCTAAACTTAAACAAGAACTTAAAAACTAAACGTATAAAACTCATATAAATGTAATACACAATACACATGTACTCACACACATACACACACACATTAACCCACTCACATACATCTCACAAATGCACTCCTCTTTAACTTTTTAATACTTTAAT
Source organism: Xestia xanthographa (assembly GCA_905147715.2). NCBI lineage: Eukaryota > Metazoa > Arthropoda > Insecta > Lepidoptera > Noctuidae > Xestia > Xestia xanthographa. The sequence continues at coordinate 20,895,598 of LR990666.1, read as the reverse complement.
TTAAAAAAATTAACATCAATCTTTGATTTTTTTGGGTTCCGTACTCAAAGGGTAAAAACGGAACCCTATTACTAAGACTTCGCTGTCTGTCCGTCTGTCCGTCCGTCTGTCCGTCTGTCCGTCTGTCCGTCTGTCTGTCACCAGGCTGTATCTCATGAACCGTGACAGCTAGACAGTTGAAATTTTCACAGATGATTTATTTCTGTTGCCGCTATAACAACAAATACTAAACATAGTCAATGGTACGGAACCCTTCGTGATCTCCAAAGCCGGTTTCTTTAAGCCTTATAAGTGATTGATATAAACATTTTTTTTTTATTTAACATCGTTACCATAAGAAGAAGAATAGATGGTTGTCCATCTATAGACCAACGTTAGCATGCGCCGCTTGACCATAAAGGTCACCCGTGCGGCTGTCACTATTCAGCCACGAGATGCTCTATTCAATTATTCAATCAAACTTATCGTCTACTAAAATACAGGTTATAAGAGGAAAATCCTAATACGCCGAGACAAAAATAGTTTCGAAATTTTTGTTACAGTTTGCGAAATGTAACAAAAATTCTCGATGTTTCGCGGTGGCGTAGGAGAAAAGTATCTCGAAGGATATGGGGGAGGTCTTTGCCCAACAGTGGGGTACTACATACAAGGTTATTAAAAAAAGGAAACTTATAAAAATCACTCACTCACCGTTGTGAAATCTAAATTAATTAGAAAGCAGTCGGATATTTCAATCATATACACGATGGCAACACTATTTTGATGTTTTATATTTTGATGTATTAAACTAGTATTAAAACCGTGAAAGTTCTAAACAACATGACACTTCTAAGCAAAGTTCAAGACTGGTTTTAGTCGAGTGTCATCAGTTGGATGACAGCGGGGTGCGGAATGGTGGCGGAAGGGAACGTATTAAACTCAAAACATGTTTATAATGGCCATGATTTAATAATTTATTAAAGCTAAGTCTCGATCCGCCGATTAGCCGTGTGGTATCCGGCAGAGTAGAATAGAACCAACCCATTACACTCACGGGTATCGTATAAGGCGACTAATGTCTGAGGCAGAACACCTTGCGCCTCCGTAGACCAGAGAATGGGCAGCAGCGTTTTCTGTTAGTCTTTCATTACTGCGATCTCCAATCCACCTGCACAGGCGTGGAGATTACGGCAAATTCCTCCCATCATGGGAGAGGCTTATGTCCAGCAGTGGACGTTATAGGCTGTTGTAGTAGTAGTGTAGTAGGTCTCGATCAACTTCAAAATGTTTTATGTCAGCAAGTATTTCGACCCGTGGGAGACGACGATCCAAAGTCCCCTCTGTGCCTCGGATAGTACACTACGTAACAAGCTGTTGGTCCCGGCTATCATTTGGTGTAAACAGACTCTTTACGCAGCCGTCAACCAAGTATTCTGTAGGTACATCAGAAAAAAAAAGACCGACTGCGTAAAAAAATAACTAATAACTTTAAATTAAAACTGAAAAGAACAAAACAAGTACAGAAGACAGGACATAATATTGACTGCAATTAACTAAAGTAACTTAGATACAATATCTCCGTAACTAGAAGGTTCCCAGGTTGGTGTCGGTAGAGCAAAAAAATAATTGCAATGACGAGGAGAACAAGTGCCATTCAGCTTCGTTAAGAGGTCTTTTACACCTTTTATACCATTTTAAAATCCTCATGATGAGCCTATTATCGAGCCGTTCAGGCTGCAGAGCGTGCCAAACATTTGAATTTGGCGCCAAAAATCCGCCATTTTGTTTTTTATTTTTATTTTGATATACCCAGTGTCACTCTCACAGTAAATACGAATATAACGACACCTCCCAAGCTAAAATCCATGGAGCCGTTCAGGCTGCAGAGCGTGCCAAACATTTGAATTTGGCGCCAGAAATCGGCCATTTTGTTTTTTATTTTATTTTGATATACCCAGTGTCACTGTCACAGTAAATACAAATCTAACGACACCTCTCAAGCTAAAATCCATCGAGCCGTTCAGGCCACAGTGCGTGGCTTACATACATACTCTCGAAAAACATAACCCTCCTACTGGCGCAGTCGGGTAATTAAGTGACTCTTCGCAAAAATTATGGACAAAAGACTTTTATTTTGGTGAATGTTCATCGTCTGCCTAGCTTTTCGTGTGCGCATCGATGTCCTTTTCACTCCGGAACACTTATCACAAGAGCTAGAATGTAAACTAATCTCACTTACAACCCTGTTTACATTCCTGGACAATACTTATCTAACTTGCACATCACCGTAATATCAACCTTCACTTTATAGGTCCAAGGTTGAATGTCCAACGGCAAAGTATCAGTATCAGGGCTAAACCTGAACACTAGATATCGATTATCGGGACGGCGATTAAGTATGTCACTTGCATAGGATTTGCCTAATTCATTGTGCATGTGTCGACGCGTCAGTCTGTGGAGTGGTGTGTGATATGGGATGCTTTTACACTGGAGCGTAATGGTAATCTTTTTCGATATTTAAAGCGAACAAGAAATAATTAAATGTATAAAAACACCCGACTACAAATTGTAGTATGTACCTTTACATAACGCCAAAAATCCGCCATTTTGTTTTTTTAAACACCCATCTAAGGTCACTTTGGTTTTCGAGACGAATCTAATGATACCTTAATTTTCAAAATCTATCCAGCCATTTGGAAGATACGAGGTTATAAAGAAATTTACAAAGAAACATCATCATCATCATCATCATATCAGCCCGGAATCACCCACTGCTGGGTATAGGCCTCCCCTTTTTTCTGCCACATTTCCCGGTTCTGTGCGTCAAAGAAACATACAAAACGAAAATTTAACCCTTCCTTGTCAGTCGGGTAAAATAAAAAGGTACCCAATTTTGCAATCTGCAGCTGCCAAATTCGTTAGACAATCACTTAAAACTGTTTTTATCAAACTGTTTCGCAGTTTTGCAGGTCTGTCAGGTTTTTAGTCTTTATAATTACTTATTTTCATGTGTTGTAGTTACCTTTTAACAAATTTTGTTGATTACTGTGGCGGTCACTCGTACACTAGTTAGGGTTTAGAGTGAAACCACCGTACATCAGTGTGGTGTCTTTGTTCAGGGTTGTACAATAAAACACTGTTTCCAATATTACTGCGCTAGGCGTGCTGTCGCTACGACTGTTCAGACTAGACTGAGAGTGCGGCGCATCGCCCCGCACTTCCTCCACCACGCATTCCTCACCACAGCACGTATAACTCATTTATTAAACACCACAATTACTATCACCTGTATCAGCTTGCACATTTCTTTTGGTTTCTTACACTCCTGCTTTCTTGTTACACTCCGGTGTGACAGTCATCCTCTATAACCCCACAACATTGTACCAGCGACAATCAATCGATCACAGCTGTTGCTACTATATTATCGAGAAGATCCCGTCGCGTGGCAGCTTACATATCACAATGATCTTTATTTAAATAACAGTGAAGTTGCAATTAGATTGCTGCAGCTTACAGGGTTAGATTTCAGCCATGTTAATCGACTTATCGAATCTTAGATGGACACCAGGCTTAGATTGAGAGGTGAAATTTAGAACCACAGCACATTTGTAAGACCGGTTGTTAGAATTTCGGTCATTAACTATGCACCATCATCTGCCTAGCCTTTTCCCAACTATGTTGGGGTCGGCTTCCAGTCTAACCGGATGCAGCTGAATACCTGTATTTAACAAGGAGTGGCTGCCTATCTAACCTCCATAACCCAATTAGTAATACGATTACCCCTTGGTAAGACCGGTTGTCAGACTTTTTGAGCCACTGACTACCTGTAACGACTGTCAAGGATCTGCAAATGACCAACGGCTTAACGTGCTTTCCGAGGCACGGAAGAAACTTGGTATATAATGGGTGATCACCCATCCACAGATCAACCTAGGCAAGCACGGCTTAACCTAAAGATCGACCCGAGTGGCTGTTATTATTTAGCCACGAGCTCCTCTCTCTCATAGGCCACGGGCTTTTAACTAGGTATGCGTAGCGACTGTTAAAGATATAAAACAATTGACAGCCAACACCAATAACTCAACGTGCTTTCTGATGCACAGAAGGAACTTGGCATGTAATGGATGGTCACCCTTCGACGGTGTGATCTCGGCAAGACTTGCTGTACCTTGAAAGTTGAGTGCTGTTCAGTGTTCAGCCATGTTAATCGAGTTATAGCTGTTCTTAGCTGGATACAAGCTTAGTTTAACTGCGGAATTCAGAACCACAGCACATTTGAAATAATGGTTATCAATATTTCAGGCTTCCAACTATGCATACCGACTGTTAAAGATATAATACAATTAACAGCTGGTGTTGAATCCCCGAAGGTTTGGGCAGAGGTGTTCCTATTGGTACAACCACATTTGTCAGTTATATTTCATCATTATCATCATCATTTCAGCCAAAAGACGTCCACTGCTGGACATAAACCTCCCCCAAGTGTCACCACATTGACCGGTCCCGTGCGACTCGCATCCAGTGGATTCCCGCAACCTTCACCAGGTCGGTCCAGGTGGACCGATGACCTGTTGAAGGACCGGAAGACGTAGCACTGGAAGGCCTCCCACTAGGTAATGGGAGGCCTTCCAATGCAACGTCTTCCGGTTCGCAGTCGCCACTCCAGAACTTATCAGCCCCATCGGCCATCCTTTCTGCGAGCAATGTGCCCTGCCTACTGCCACTTAATCGGCAATTCTTCGGGCTACGTCGTCGGTGACTTTGGTTCTCTTGCGGATGTCTTCATTTCTGATTCGATCGCGCAAGGAAACTCCGAGCATTGTATGTGTCTTATGTAATAGGAGGCTAGGGCACAAATCCAGACTTCGTGCTTCAAAATTCCTGATGGAAACGCCCAATAACACTTTACCCGACCGGGGAATTGAACCCAGAACCTCACGCTCAGCAGTCTTGCAACCACTAGACCAGCGAGGCAGTTTACGTTTTAATAAATACAGGAAAATTAAATCTAAACGTCATAGAATGACGTAGGTATTAATAAAAAACAAATAAACAACGTGCGTCATTGAGGAATCACCAAGATGCTGATTGACCAGTTACAAATGAACATTCTAAGTAACGTGTTGTTTAATAATATAGCTAACAAAAGTAATAAAACAAATTTAATTCAGTATTTATAAGTAATTAGACAAACCATGTTAATAATTGAATAATCTTGAGGCCTCTCTTTGAAGAGATTATATCATATGTTGTGTCTTATTTGAAATAATTGGGTGTAGATGTTAAAACGGTGAGTAATGCGAGCTATGATATTTTTCTTACTTACATAATGTTTTATATTTTTGATCGTTTTTCCTGTTATTACTTGCATTTTCGATGTGATTCCTAAGTTAAGGGGACTACAGGAGCTAAACGCGAGTTTTATAATGCCTGAAAGCATATGAATCACTGCAATAAACAACATCGGAAAAATATTAATGATTTCTTCAGGATATAAGCTAGTTAGATATTGAAGACATAATACAACTAATTTTACTCGATAAAAAAATCACGATCTTATCTCTAAACTTTTCTTTTAGCGAGTAAAAACCATATACGCGATCATTCTTATTTTTTGGCAATTTTTTTAGTCCAATCAATAGATTTTTTGTAAATCGATTGAAACCACTCATTTCGCACTATTCGGCCCGCAATGAGTGACGTAACAACCACTTTGTAGTGCCAGCTGATTTAAACTTTATTCTAACAGTATTTCAAACAAAGTTTGAACCACCACAAATAAAGTTGCTAATTTAGCTCCTGTAGTCCCCCTAATGCGTTTTGAAAGAAGCCAACCTGTATCTCTTGATTGGATAGTAACTGTACGTAGTGGAAGGGAAACTGTTGCGCAAACGGCAACCGCGTATTCCGTACATCATTCAGAGCCCTTCCCCACACAGAAAGTTTCCATCGGTTACATAAAAACATAAAACCGGCCAACTGCGAGTTAAAATAAAATAAATATAATTTAAAAAAAAAAAATTTACACCTTCAAGTAAAAATGTTCTGTCACAATTTATTAGGCCTTTTTTTTTCGGATGGTAAATTAGACTTTTACTGACTAAAACTCATCCATGTTCCTTCACCGCCCTTTGTGTTCCGGGGCCACGGTATCTCTTTCGAACAGTCCCGCAACCCCGGACTTATTAGGCCATGGTATATTTACAATCGTATGTTTAAGTTTTAGCCAATACCTAAGCTAAGACAACTTAATGTTTACACAGATAGTTTCCATCGGTTACATAAAAACATAAAACTGGCCAACTGCGAGTTAAAATAAAATAAAATAAAAATTGTTTATTTACACTTTCAAGTAAAAATGTTGTTCTTCACAATCGTATGTTTAAGTTTCAGCCAATACCTAAGCTAAGACCACTTAAAAATAAAATAAAATAAAATGAAAAAAGACAACTTAATAAATAATAATAATAAATAAATATTGCTGGACATTACACACAGCGCCATCTAGTGCCACACTAAGCAACGAGGCTTGTGTCGTGGACACCAGATAGTTGATATACTACTTAGATACTTTTTGTTTGTAAATACATACTTATTATACATATAAACATCCATGACTCGGAAATAAATGTCCATGCTCATCACACAAACATTTGCTCCAACCGGGATTCGAAACCGGGACCCTAAGAACGTAAGGCAGCCTCACTACCGCTGCGCCAATCGGGTCGTCAATAAAGTTTTAAGTCAGTTAAATTAATGTCTTGTAATTATAGGTATCAGCGCCCACCCACGATATAATAGCCAATCCCAATTGTGCCCAGTTTTTTCCAATTTATAAACAAACAATAAAACAAAAATAAAATTGTAGAGTTGCACTCGCACACCAAGGGTTCAATATAAACTTGTAGGTATTTGGTTATTAAGAGCCTATACTACCTCAAATTAGCAACTCTATTTGTGGTGGTTTAAACTTCGTTTCAAATACTGTTGGAATAACGTTCTACTCAGCTTGCACTACAATGTGATTGTTACGTCAGTCACTGCATGCCAAATAGTGCGAAATGAGTGGATTTTATTCTTTATAAAATCAAATTTTCTTCTTTTGGAAAAAATAAAAAAACATCAGACCTGCTATAAACTTAGTTCAGTTAGTATGCAAAGTTTCATGATCTAATTTGAAGTACTTTTTGAAAACCAGCGGTTTATTGTTCGATTTGGAGGTAACTTTAGTATTTTTTTCTATCGAGAAAATTTTACGGAATCGTGTTTTCGCCAAACATGAGACCTAACATTAATCCTCAACTTTAATATATATTTATTTCAAAATTAATGCTGCAGAATTTTTGGCTTATGCTAAGCCATTTGAGGTAGTATAGGCCCTTAAGCTACATAATTACGGTTTCCAGATTTTTTCCTTTACATGTAATGTGTGGCATTGCTTTTTGCCTAGTTCTAGGCCAACGGGAAGTACTCGATGAATTTTGATTCCCTTGAGAGTTTCGAAATTTACGTTTTTTGCAACATAAACACCCGTATCTTTTTTTTACTTTAATTTAGAAGGCTGATTTTTTCACAGCTTTAGGGGACTGTAGATTTGAGTATATGGTTTGAATTTCAACACGATACCTTTACGTATTCCCGAGATAAAGGGTCTTGACAGACAGACAGACTGACGGACGGATGGACAACAAAGTGATCCTATAAGGGTTCCGTTTTTTTCTTTTTAAGGTACGGAACCCCTAAAAAAACAGCTTTTCCATACATTGCATTTTTGTAAGAAACCGTTTATTTTCTAAATGATAGTGTCATTTAGAAAATTAATTCGAAAGGTCATTATGGTCGGATTTGAAAAAAACATTTTTATATTTCGTAGCCCAGTTTTGGAGGAAGCTATTTAACATCACGCCACGAGCTTTATGAGCCGAGAAAAATAAGAAAGAGACTGCTAAAAAAAACGAACCATATTTTTTTTTTTTATAACTTACATTTTTTTTTCTAACCTGTTTTTTCCCACTCCTGGGCAAAGGTCTCCCTCCACACTTTCCATTTCTCACGAGCTCACGCCTCTTTCTTCCAGTTCGGACGGTCCTGTCCAGTTCGTTTCACCATCTCCTTCGTGGCCTGTCGCGACCCTGCCTCACTGTGTCAGGACACCAGCTTCCTGCTATTTTGGCCCACAGTTTGTGTATCCAAAAAATATGATGAGGCGTGTAAATAGCCTGCACCTTTTCGTAGGTTGTTTTTAGGAACTAACCTAATTTGAATAAAGAATATAAGTAATGGCAGACCTCAAATTTCCCTATTGATGAATCCTCGTGAAACCATCTCATCATCTGCCTAGCCTTTCCCCAACTATGTTGGGGTCGGCTTCCAGTCTAACCGGATGCAGCTGAATACCAGTATTTTACATGGAGCGACTGCCTATCTGACCTCCACAACCCAGTTAGTACCGGGTAATACGATACCCCTTGGTAAGACTGGTTGTCAGACTTTTTGGGCCTCTGACTACCTAACGACTGTCAAAGATCTACATATGACAGTCGGGACCAACGGCTTAACGTGCTTTCCGAGGCACGGAGGAAACTCGGTATGTATGGGTGGTCACCCATCCACAGACCAACCTAGGCAAGCACAGCTTAACCTAACGATCGACCCGAGCGGCTGTTATTATTTAGCCACGAGCTCCTCCTCGAATCCTCGTGAAACCAATATGAAAGAATTAATAGCAGCAAAACTTGCCCACGTACCTTGACAATCCAGAGATCCAGTCAGACCCAGGCAGATGACTCGTTCATGTGCGCGTGATGGCTTGTGGGTATGGGCAGACATGTCCTGCCCAGTCCCATTTGAGTTGGGCAGCTTTTTGAGCCATGTCAGCTATATTTGTTTTGGAGCGCATTTGTATTGTGTTTTAAACACGATCTGTTAATTTAACTGACTTACAATTTTTATTTTTCAGAATACCGATCACTACAGAAACAATGATTTGGCTACTTCTACTCCTGTACGCTCCTGATTGGTCAAATCAAGTTGGGTTAGTAGGATACCCTCTAGCCCATAACCCCCTTTGCAGTGCTCAAAGAAATATGTCACCTGATTTTGAATCAAAAATATTACTCAGTGAAGAGAATCAGTGTAATTTGAATATTGCAGAAAATAATCTGACTCATTCCCAGATAAATTTGAGATCTGATTCGAATTCTACTGCTCTTTTGGTAAGTAACTTTTTAACCGACTAAAGGAGGAGGTTCCTAATTCGGTTGTATTTTTTGAAATTGTACCTCATAACTCCGTCATTATGAATCGATTTGAAAAAAAAAATATTTGAAAGGATACTTTTAATTGGCCCCATAGTAATTTCATCAAAATTGGTTGTTTTTATTTTTTTTGCAGTTTTTTTTTTTACTTTCTATTGGAAATTATAGAAAAAAATAATTTACACATATGCGCAAAATGACGCCTGTAACCCTCGAAGATTTGCAGGGGTGTTATATGGTGTAAACGGATTCTTCACGAAGTTGTCAACCATGCATTCTGTACATCAAACTAAGTGAGCCTACGCAAAAATTATTGTTGGGAAATAACCTTTTTTGTGGTGAAAAATCACGTTTACGGTAGAACTCAATACAACGCACTCAAAACACGTGCTGGTAGTAGCATTGAATAGTAAATGGGTCATAGTGGGATTTTAAGTAAATTTATAACCTTAAAAAAATGCCTATTTAAAACTTGCAAAAAAGTTGGACTCCCAATGTCTTCGTAACTAGAAGGTTACCAGGTATGGTACAGAACAAAAAAATATCGTAATGACGGGTAGAACAAGTGCCTTTCGGCTTCGTTATTACTTAAGTCATACTATAATAAATTACTATAGTACTAAACTATCACACCTATAATAAATAAAAATATATATAATTAATTCATTTATTTCAGGTAATTATGCAACCATTGCCTTTAACATTGTTACCATTTAACCATATAACATTGTTACCCATTATGATTCAATAAAATAAAAAATAAATTTAAATATTTATATATTTACCATCCAACGTGGCAATGCTGCCAGCCTTCTGGGCACTTTTCCTGTTAACAGCGATGTGGACAAATTTTTCGACGCCCTGTAACCCTTTTTGATACTTGTAAATATTTTTATTTCTATTATAGATTTAGTATGTAAATAAAATAAAATAAGATAATACACATTTTACCAGTTATATTCAATTCCCATGCACGTAAATTTTGCGCTAAACCATAATCACACGTCTCAACTGAGAGTTTTTATGTGTGATTATGGTTTAGATATGGCCACAAAATAAAAATAAAATATGCGCGAGAAAGTTTGATTATTTCTCTTATAAGCGCTCAAAATAAAAATCAAAATTTTTCTTGTATCGAGTGCTAGACTCTTAAAACACTCAAACACAAGAAAAATTGTAATAGCCTTCCTAACGATCTTTTTACCAATTATATTTTTTTCTGCCTCGTCTGCGACTGCCTCGTTGGTCGAGTGGCCGCAAGCGCGACTGCTGAGCATGAGGTCCTGGGTTCGATTCCCAAGTCGGGCAAAGTGTTATTGGGTTTTTCCATCAGGAATTTCTCAGTAGCAGCCACGGAGTCTGGATTTGCAACCGGTTGATGGTAATAGGCTCCCTCCGTATTTCATGGGATTTAAACATAATTGGGGAATGTGGGTGTATTATTAGATACACCTCTGCCTAACCCTTCGCGGATTACAAGCGTGATATTATTTATATTTTCTTTCTTTTTTCAAATACAGGAACTAGGATGGGGTTTCAGCCACCGAGACGGTTTATCATCAACACTACAGCAAACAACCATTCTTATGGCACCAGAAGTGACCATCTTGGATATTAACCTTTTATTCTTAAATCAGAAACTGCACACTGAAAATTTTGGTTAGTATTGCCTGATAAACATATTATTAACTACATAAACCAACAGCTCCATACGCGTGGAAGTCGACAAAATATCCGGAAATCTCTAAACCAATTGCGGGCCCAGAGGCCCAACTCTCTAACGTTTCGTCCGTTTAGTCGGATCTATCCGTTTCTCTTCACCTCAGCCGAAACACGTCCACTGCTGGACGTAGGTCAAAGGAGGGGTAATGCCATAATCGCCACGCTTGGCAGGCGGGTTGGCGATCGCAGTACAGTTGTTACAAAAGCACAGAGAACGCTGCTGCCCATTCTCTGGTAAGTCCCTTAGTCGCCTCTTACGGACACCCACGGGAAGATACACTGTCCGGCCGTGTCCGTTTCTCTCACTCGCACTCAACTGCAGACGTGCGCGAGAGAGAGGGATATATCCGAATATACGGACGAAACGGTTTAGAGTAGGTCCCCAGGTTGGCAGCTGTAAATATAATCTAGCAAAATTGATGATTGTATCCTCGATCCATCCCAACAACAACAGCCCCCAACGTCCACTGCTGGACATAAGCGTCTCCCATGATGGGAGGAATTTGCCGTAATCTCCACGCTTGACAGGCGGAATGGAGATCGCAGTGATGAAAGACTAACAGAAAACGCTGCTGCCCATTCTCAGGTCTACGGAGACGCAAAGTGTTCTGCCTCAGACATTAGTCGCCTTATACGACACCCGTGAGTGTAATGGGTTGGTTCTATTCTACTCCATCCCAAACAGAATGATATTATGGGGGCCCTTTGCAGGATATGCCCCGCCTCCGGTTCTGCCTATCCTGCACAACCACCTACACCTCTCAGGATTTGATCGAAACAGCGAGCTGTGCTGGTGGCTATATACTGGTCTAACATAATTCGTGTTTCATAGACACGTAATGAAGAAAATAGTATAACCGAATTCAACTGAATACCTACATTTGTTGCATGGTTGAACATGAAGCAACTGCCTATTTGACCTCCACAATCAATGATATTCTAATAAACAGATATGTTCTGAGCGCGCAATCGTGAAGACTCGAAAATGGGCCAATTGACTCCTTTTTCCTTTATTCTGCGTCACTGCGTGTATGTGAGCTGGCTCTGCCCCGCGGCACACTTTTTTCGGTGGTTTTGTAGGTGTATAACATATCTGTTTATTAGAATATCATTGTCCACAACCTAGTTAGTAGTGGGTAATACGATAACCTTTGGTAAGACTGGTTGTCAGACTTTTGGGCCACTGGGGTGATTTTGTCGGAGCTGTGGGACTGTTCGAAAGAGATACCGCGGCCCCGGAACACAAAGGGCTAAGAAGGAACATGCATGGGTTTTAGTCAGTTAAAGGCTGACACTCCAGAACCCAGCCAGTCGGGCCCAGAGAAGAAGGGGTCATTTGATGGTTACCCATCCGAAAAAGAAGGGGTGAAGAGTTGTGTTAAGTCAAATCTTTTTATTTTACAGAAAAAATAAACTGCCACGGTGACAGTGGAGGTGTGCTATCTGGCTGGGGTATTGCGAATACCACAAAGGTCAGAAAATGCCATTGGCCAGCTTTCTGGCTCGTCGTTTGTCCATGGTATGGTATGCACCACTGTCAGTCCAGGCCCAGTGCGGGTTGGTCATGAAATGTATTCGAATTTTTGGTTGTAGGACATGTCGGTTTCCTCCACCGATTTGAGACCAGGGGTTGTGAAATTAACTACACAAATTAATGTATCTGAATGGGTTCGAACCCTTGATCTATTATAACTTGTAAGTCGGGACCGTTAACCTACCACTGAGCCACCATCGCTTTATACAACAACAAAAAAGACTTAAAAAAAACATTAAAAAGTGGAAAATAACTTTACATCTGGAAGTTGGTGACTTTTGTTTATGTCATTGACGGTTTTTTCTACCGTTTTCCACTTTTTGGATTCGGAAGTCTTTTTTTTTAATAAACATTTTATTTCCTATCAGGGTCCTAACAGGCCATGGAACATTGTTTAATAAATTGACAATCAACTTGAAACTATCATAACACCGTATGCTCACTAAATCAGAGATCGCTATGAAATGCCTGTGACCATTACCACGGCAAATTGACGCAGAACAACAATCTGCTAGCAATAATACTTCACTGACTCAGGAAATTGTCAGTTCGGCAACGGTGAAGGTTATCATCATGAGGACATCGGCATGTCCTAGAACCAAACATTTGCAGACATTGACCCTGTGATGCAGAGGAATGAGGAAAATGTAGGAAGTAAACATGTTGACTATGAATGTAGATATGAGTAGATGAAGACCAAATAAACGATGGATGGACTGTGTGAAAGATGATATGGCACGAAAGGAGATGACTGCTGAGGTAACGAGTGGTAGAAAAGTATGGAAGAAGAAGATAATAATATGCTGCGCCGACCACAAATAAACTGGAATAAGTGCAGGCGAGAGCAGTGGAGGCACAGTGGTGGCGGCCCCAACTTACGAACAGTAGTCGTGGGTCCGAACCCAGACAGGCGCATTACTTCTTGCGATTTTATTTCATCACCAGGAACCGGTAAAGGAAAACATCGTGAGGAAACCAGCATGTCTTAGGACCAAAAATTCGAAGACATGTGACATCTACCAATTCGCACTGGGCTCGCGTGGTGGATTATAATAGCCCATTCCCTCTCATTGACAGAAGGCCTTTGTCCCAGCAGTGGGAACTTTATAGGCTGATGAGTGTGATGAAGAGCAAGAGAATGATGATGTGATATCTATCAATCCGGACTGGGCCTGCGTGGGACCTGTATAGGACCCAAATTATATAATGATATCTGAAATAAATTACAGATGCAAAAAATGAGTTTTCTTTCATTATAACATAGAGGTCTACTTAACAAGCACACCCACATTTCAACAGTTATGCAGTTTAAGTCCCATGTAATTGGGGGAGAGCCTATTGCCATCAACCGGGCAGAAATTTAGATTGAGAAATTCCTGATGGAAAATCCCAATAAAACATGCTCAGCAGTCAGCATTAGTGGCGCTTACAACCACTAGACCAACAAAACTGTCGTAATTAGTTCTTTTTTTGAAAATTCATTTCATCTGAAAAAAAAATCATTTCATCTGAAAATTAGTTAATTTCATCTGAAAAAAAAACATTTCATCTGAAAATTTGTTCATTTCATCTGAAAATTAGTTCATTTCATCTGAAAATTAGTTCATTTCATCTGAAAATTAATTCATTTCATTTTCCTCATTCTGACGCACAGGTGCACAGGTGCACAGTAGATATAAACCTTTCTCTTGAATCACTCTATCTATTGCTGAAAACTGCATTAAAATCCGTTGAGTAGTTTAAAAGATCTAAGTGTACAAACAGCGGGATCTACAACTACTACAACAGCCCATAACGTCCACTGCTGGACATAAGCCTCTCTCATGATGGGAGGAATTTGCCGTAATCTCCACGCTTGGCAGGCGGATTGGAGATCGCTGTGATGAAAGACTAACAGAAAATGCTGCTGCCCATTCTCAGGTCTACGGAGGCGCAAGGTGTTCTGCCTCAGACATTACGAGCCTTATACGACACCCGTGAGTGTAATGGGTTGGTTCTATTCTACTCTGCCGGATACCAGACGGCTTAACAGTGGGACGACTATGTTTTATACTATGTAAAGATTACACACAAAATAAAATAAAGATATACATACAAATTGCAATAGTAAAGCTTAAGTACAATGGCGACCCTAAAATTAGCAACTCTATTTGTGGTGGTTCAAACTTTGTTTGAATTACTGTTAGAAAAAAGTTCTAATCAGCTTTCACTACAAAGCGGTTGTTACGTCAGTCACTGCGGCCGAATAGTGCGAAATTATTGGTTTTGCGATTTACAAAAAATCTATTGATTTGACTAAAAAAATCAAACACATAAGACCTGCTTTATAGTTAGTTCAGTTAGTATGCAAAGTTTCATGATCTAATTTGATGTACTTTTTGAATACCAGCGGTTTATTGTTTGATTTGGAGGTAACTTTGGATTTTTTTTCTATCCAGAAAAGTTTATGGAATCGTGTTTTCGACACACATAGTACTTAAGCATTAATCCTCAACTTTACCATATATTTATTTCAAAATTAATGCTGCAGTATTTTAGGCGTAACGGAGGATCACGCTATGCCATTTGAGGGGGTAAAGGTCCTTGACCCAAAATTGGGTTATCTAACAGCAAAAAAAAGGAGGCATAAGGAAAAAGAATAGGAATAAATTAAATTATCGCCATTTAGAATCATACTTCAAGATTAATCACGACTATGGCACGACCGTAGACCTGTCTCCCCCGTCGCCCACCATCCCGCACCCCGCTGCCATCCAGCTGATCACACTTGACCACTAAGAGCAGTCTTCAATTGATCTAGAAGTGTGATGTTGTTTTAGAACATTCACGTTTTAAAAAAAATATACAAATATAACTCTTGATGTCAATAAGACAGTGTTGCTATTGTATTGGACGTGTGTATACAAAAGGTTTCTAATTAATTTAGAATTTGCAACGGTAAGTGAGTGATGTGTTTATGTTTCCTTTTTTAGGGTTCCGTAGTCAACTAGGAACCCTTATAGATTCGCCATGTCTGTCCGTCCGTCCATCCGTCTGTCCGTCCTCGCTTAATCTCTGTGACCGTTAGCACTAGAAAGCTGAAATTTGGTACCAATATGTATATTAATCACGCCGACAAAGTGGTAAAATAAAAATTGGTAAGAAATGTTTTATTAGGGTAGCCCCCCTATATGTAAAGTGGGAAGTGATTTTTTTTTTATTTCAACCCTAACGTGTGATATATTGTTGGAAAGGTATTTAAAAATGAATAGGGGTTTCCTAAAATTATTTTTTGATAATGTCAATAATTTCGGAAATAATCGCTCCAAAAGTAAAAAACAATGTGTCCCCCTCAAACTTTTGAACCATAAGTTTAGAAAATATGAAAAAAATCTGAAAAGTAGAACTTTATAAGGACTTTCTAGGAAAATCATTTTGAACTTGATGGAAACAACAGTTTTTGTACAAAAAACACAAAAAGTTGTACAAAATAATTTCTGGACTAAGTTTGTAGTATATTCGTATATGCAAGCATTTTTACATAATGGATCCCACCTTTAAACTCATAAGTGGGAACACTTATTGCGACGGACGGGAAACTACGGAACCCTACACTGAGCGTGGCCCGACACGCTCTTGGCCGGTTTTTTTTTGTATTAGTAAAGCTCAATTGAATGTGAAGTCATCATTAATATTCATTTTATCTTCCAGAGTTCGATAACAACGTAGAAAATGATATGGCTACTTCTAATCCTTTATATACCTAGTGGTTTAAATCAAAATAATATGTCCAGACCCAGTTACAGCTACTTTAGTCCTTGTGACAATCCTTATCATATTGGACTTTTATATGAAACACCACTACAACAAAACAAAACTACTGGAAAAGGAAATAATCAATATTCTCTGAATATAGTAATACCAGCTAAGACTGTTACTCTGCAATTGAAATTCACTTCAGAAGTTACACTTGAGTTAAATGTAAGTTTATG
This sequence comes from Xestia xanthographa, assembly GCA_905147715.2. Taxonomy (NCBI): domain Eukaryota; kingdom Metazoa; phylum Arthropoda; class Insecta; order Lepidoptera; family Noctuidae; genus Xestia; species Xestia xanthographa. The sequence goes on along the minus strand of LR990666.1, from coordinate 20,879,135 downwards.
TAACCTTTTACATCATCATTCTCTTGCCCTTATCCCAATTCATTTGGGGTCGGCGCAGCATGTAACTTTTTACTTGTAGGAATTATTTGGGCTGCTAAAATAGACTATACTTTAGCTTTTTTTTTTTCAAAAAATAAAACCGACTTCAAGAACACAAAAAAGAGAACAATAACTTTAGCTTCAGAAGTCGGTGACAAAAAACTAAATCAACGAAACAAAAGAGACCGACTTTTTTTTGGTTTAGTAGTTGGTTTTATTTTTTTCCAAAAAAAGTTTTAATTTTTCTATTTTTATTTGTAATATCCTTTAAAATATTAGCCGTAAATTTGATGAATTGATAACCTCCTCCTTTTGGATCTCGGTTAAAATAGAAAAGTAACGGCAGACTTTGATTTAGTTCAAACAATGCCCTTTGTCTGTACTGCTATTCTAAACTACTAATATTATAAAAACAGGTTTATAAGTAAATTTTAAAATCAAATTGAACTGCTTTCTTTCTCCAAATTCTTAATACATAATTTCAATTACTACTCCACCCACATGTATGGGTAAGCTGATTATAAAGTTGTTCAGTTTGATGGTCAAAACCTGTTCACCCCTGAACTTGATCACAACCCTGCCTTTATCCCGATTTATTTGTGGTCGGCGCAGCGTGTCTTCTTCTTTCAAACTTCTCTATTACTCGTCATCTCAGCAGACACGTCCTTTCTAGCTATATCATCCTTCACACAGTCCATCCATCGTTTCTTTGGTCTTCCTCTACTCTTATAGCCATCTACATTCATACTCAATATTTTCCTCACTACAGTTTCCTCATCCTTCCGCATCACATAGTAGTAAACAATAATATTGGAAATAAAAATATAAGGAACACACATTATATGAAACATTTTCTGCGAAACAAAAATCTATGAAACTTCTTTCTGCGAAATAGGGTGACTGACACCTTTTAGAAATTTGCGAAACCATTTTAGCCTCAGCGTACTGAAGGATTTTCCTCTTAAAACCTGTTTTTTGTATTTACTAATACAAAAAACAGGTTTTAAGAGGAAAATCCTAACCTAGCTTTACTAAGCTCAATTGAATGTGAAGTCATCATTAACATTCATTTTATCTTTCAGAGTTCGTTAACAACGTAGAAAATGTTATGGCTACTTCTAATCCTTTATATACCTGGTGGTTTAAATCAAAATAATATGTCCAGACCCAGTTACAGCTACTTTAGTCCTTGTGACAATCCTTACCACACAACTTTTTAATCACCAGTGCCACTATCAGACTTCATCTTATGTACTCATTCCTTATTTTGTTATATACCTGATCACAACATTCTGATAAAAAATTAAAACTGTCAGACATCGATTTAATTTCACGATTAAAATTCTTTTCTTATCTGATCCAACCTTTATCAATTTTTTTTCAGCCTCACTACTCATATAAAATGGTAGATTCTGTACAGAAACTTGATACATCTAAAAATAGTTATGGTTTAATATTTTCCGGAAATTTCGATGAGTTTACTGTTATACTTCAAGTCTCTGGATTTGATTCTGGTGCCATACCTTATGTTGTAAGCGTACTCCGGGATTACCACGAGATTTGTACAAATCCGAAAATTGTAAGTACTCTTAACCTTATTCTCTAAGCCGAAAAGCTTTTGGATCTAAATTATACAGGGTGGAATTTTTCGATGCCACCTGGAGGGAAAGTACTCGAAATACTGGAGAGAGCAAATTTTACTCAAATGAAACATTCCTTTATTTTTAAAAGGAAACAAATCTGCATTCACAGATTTTCGAAAATTCGCTTGCCACACTCGGGAATCGAACCGACTAAAGTTCCAAAAAATAACATCCTGTACTTTTTTACATCAATCGATACGTGCAATCATATGGATCAAATCTCTTTAACAAACATGATAAATTCAATAAGATAAAGCACTTTTATTCATGGTTTTCCTTTCATTTAATTTATCATGTTTGTTAGAGAGATTTGATCAATATGATTGACCCTATCAATTGATTGCAGAAAGGTACAGAATGTTATTTTTTCGAAATTTAGTCAATCCATCCCGGGATCGATGCCCGAGTGTGGCAAAAAAAAATCGAAAATCTGTGAATGCAGATTTGTTTCTTTAAAAAAAATAAAGGAATGTTTCCTTTGAGTCAAATTTGCTATCTCCAGTATTTAGAGTACTTTCCCTCCAGGTGGCATAGAAAAATTCCACCCTGTAACATAAACTTAAGATTAGCCAGCTAAACTTAGTTTTAGCTTTGACAAGTTATTCTTTACATAGTATAAAACAAAGTTGCTCCCGCTGTCAGTACGCTGAGATCTTCTAAACTACGCAACGGATTTTAATGCTAATAGTTTTCGTTAAACTTATCTTTAGCCGTATCAGACACTAGCGGATGTCACGCGGTTTCATCCACATAGTTCCCGTTCCCGTGGGAATACATGGATAAAATTTAATATAGCCTATGTTACTCAAGGTGAATGTAGCTTTCTAATGGTGAAAGAATTTTTGAAAGGCGCTTGAGTTTTCGAGTTTATTCATTACAAACATACAAAAAATACAAATCTTTCCTCTTTATAATATTAGTATAGAAGTATAGATAAACTTCCAAAACTCTCGTTAAACGCAAAAAAATGAAATCATGAATTAATACTTGTACACTATGTAGAACACTGTATGCATTTCAGGGCTATTTGGACAAATACATCAAAGTTGAAGAGGAAGAAAGATACAGCCCTAGTGTGAGTGAATCTTGCGGTAGACGCAAAGTTACACATACGCAACTAATAGTCCATGGAGAATCAACCGAGCCTGGAGACTGGCCCTGGCATGTGGCTATATTAAGAGTGGAAAAGTCTTCCCCCAAGTATATTTGTGGAGGGACATTGCTGACAAAGACTTTCGTTCTGACTGGTAAACTATGGGGTTTTGTTATCGACATCGGCGTATAAACTTTTACCACGAATTTAACGCGTAGTTCTGAACGCGGTATAAGCATACTCAAAAGTACTTCTAGTTATTTTCAACGTGTCTCATTAAAAGTGAAGCATTTTTATTATTTTATCACAAAACTGTATTTTCTTCAACTTAATCATTTCTTTTACTCTCTTTCAGCTGCCCATTGTGCTTCCATAAGGGGTAATGCAGTCGTACCAGACGTTTTAAGTGTTCATCTTGGCAAGCACAATCTTATTGGAGGAGACATAGGAGCACAGGAAAGGGAGGCAAGTCTATAATTGTCAATAAGTATTTTTCTACAACTGGGCGGCCTATGTCTGTAGAATGAACAAATACACGGAGGAAACTGCGCAGAAGAAAGAACGGAAAGCTAAGAGATGCACGTATGCCCCGCCCCAGGACAAAAGAGACATAAAAAGGACAAAACCAACACTAGCAACTAAAAAGACAGCCTCATTTCTCACCTTGCAATACTTTCCAGGACGTGATTTATAAACCCTACTTTGCACTAGCATTGCCACCACTATTCATTTTACGCTCATAGTACTAAATCGCAGCAGGTCATATGGCGAGACCTACACCACATACGGTTTGCTGAACGTTCCATATACCCAAGTTGGAAGATGTAACACCAACCTCGTTAATTATGACTACCTTGGCGGAACAACGACAGCTATCCTGCCCTTTGAACGACGACACCGCGGAGGTAGCAAAGTTTTAGGACAGTAAAATATAAAAGGACAAGGGACGCACAGAACCGGGAAGTGTGACATAAAAAAAGGGAGGCCTATACCCAGCAGTGGGCGATTCTGGGCTGATATGGTGATGATGAAATATAAAATACTGTCGTACCAGCTGTACCAAAAAAGATTACCTTATTATGAAAAACGAACATTTGCCTGGCGCACAGTACGTTTTTTGACCGAAAGAATCTCGATGCCTTTGTTTGGCAATTTTACACAGCTGTTTATCGTTAGTGGCATTCTCTAGCTTAGAGTAAATTTATTCTCCATGTTTCTCGCTCAGAGCTGCGCCACCGCACGTTTGGCTGCCTTTTTTGCATCTCGGTATATGCTGATGATCTTCTCTTGGAGATCCGGGTCCCATAGTACTGGACCCTTGTTCCCTCTTGGTAGTCCGTTTGAGATGCCTTGGTGCCTTGTGGCGTTCTGAGTCCTGAATTCGTACCACATTGTGTTTGCGTCTTTGCTTAGTTGGATCTCGTGGAAGTACTCATTCAGGTCTTACACTTCGGCACTTCTACCAAGGCACCGATGAGCTATCGCTTTCCCGCCACTTGAAGAAGTGAAGACACGTCCTTTACGGGTAGGCTCCCCCCGACGATTATGTCTAATGACCTGAAAATCAAAAATTATTTCACTAAATATATCAAGTCTAAGGTTCTTCATTTTAGTCAAATTTTATCAGAATTTAAAGCATAGTGAAGTAATTTTGTTTTGTCGCTGTAAAAAGCAATGACATGTTATAAACAGTGTTTTTTTTTAGGTGTTCCGAGTAATTATCCATCGTAACTTCGATGGATTTACACTGGATAATGACATAGCTTTACTGAAACTGAAGTCTGAAGCCGTTATTACTGATTATGTTCAACCAGCCTGCTTGTGGTATAAGAAGGCTAGTAACAAGCTTCCTGATAGGCAGTCCATTTTTGGAACGGTATGTTATATAATTTGCTTACCTATACTTTTTTGTTCTTACTCGGGGTGTCCACGTAGTTCAATCGAATGTTAAGCCACTGCGGTGCACGCTGTGCATGGGCACAGTACACACTACAAGCCCACGACTATATACGGTCGACCAAGCTATTTGGTTTACGTTTTACAATGTAATTTGCATGTTAAAATTGTAAACCAAATAGCTTGGTCGACCGTACAACAGTAGGATGCGTGGCCCGCGGCATAGTCCTGGGTAAAAATTCGTGTATAGCGTGTACCAAATGCGCAGCGTGCATAGAGTTGACAGCGTTGAGCTACGTAATGACAAAAAAGTCATGCATAACTTGGCCGTGGTTTGCAGTGGACACAATCACATACATTTTCTTGCAAAGCGAAGCAGCACACGTGCGTAGCCTCTCCGCGTGCAGCGGTGGGTATGAGGCTGTACACCATGGTTACCGAGGTGGGTTTGTGACTAAGTGACCACCTATTTCGTGTGCACCGAGACCACACTCACTCTCGGTTGTATTTCAGCTTAAAACCTTGTCAAAATATAATTTAGCGGTACAAAATATACTAATGTGATTTGTATGAAACCCAAAATGCTGACAAGTTCTTGAAATTCTCGATTTAGGAATTGGGTCTAAATCGAATACACAATACAAATACGAATTTGTAGATGTTTGGAAGTCTTTTCGGGTGGTTACCTGAAAAACCGTAAACCGTTTGATGGAACGTTTGTTTCCGGCACGGAGTTTGTATTTATGCCCGGTTGATGGGAACAGGCTCACCCCCTACTACATGGTATTAAAACGTAACTGGCGAAATGCCCTCTGCCTAACCCTTCGGTGATATTGGACGTGAATGTAATGATGAATTTGTTTTACAGGTCGCAGGTTGGGGTTTCAATAATAAAGACTCTCTTTCCTCCACTCTGCAGAAAACAACCATTCCTATCGTACCAGAGTTGACCTGTTTGAAGAGTCATCCAACATTCTTTCATCAAAGACTGAACGACAACAAGTTTTGTGCTGGATTTGCAAACGGTATACATGCGTTATAAAAGGTCGTTCTCTGAGCGTTTAAATTGCTTCGCGTATCAGTTTGTGGTGTAAACTATCGAGGTGATTTTGGCAATTCTAGCCTCTGTACTGGTCGACGCAATTGGTGGCCCTACTACAGCACTAAGTGCTTCAAACCTACGTCGATAAGATCAGTCGCTTGTTTGATTTGATTCAAAGCGGCTTGAGCAATGGAACCTCTCGCTGCCTCTGGTGCTGAATACTTTTGTGATTGCGTGATATACCAAAACCCAAACGATTCATCTCTATGGCAGGACCCAGGAAAACTATAAATATGGTTATCGTCGTAAAAAATTAAACAAAATACATGGACTGACTTTTACAGCACTCCTCTCCTGAATTTGAAGTGGTATTCGCCAGCATGTTCGTAAAAGATTATCTCTGAAAATACGGCACCAAATACAAAAAAACCGGCCAAGTGCGAGTCGGACTCGCGCACGAAGGGTTCCGTACCATTATCTATACATTAGACAAAACGGCAAAAAATCACGTTTGTTGTATGGGAGCCCCCCTTAAATATTAATTTTATTCTGTTTTTAGTATTTGTTGTTATAGCGGCAACAGAAATACATCATCTGTGAAAATTTCAACTGTCTAGCTGTCACGGTTCATGAGATACAGCCTGGTGACAGACAGACGGACAGACGGACAGACGGACAGACAGCGAAGTCTTAGTAATAGGGTTCCGTTTTTACCCTTTGGGTACGGAACCCAAAAAACCGGCAAAGTGCGAGTCGGACTCGCGCACGAAGGGTTCCGTACCAATTATTATAAAAAAATCACGTTTGTTGTATGGGAGCCCCCCTTAAATATTAATTTTATTCTGTTTTTAGTATTTGTTGTTATAGCGGCAACAGAAATACATCATCTGTGAAAATTTCAACTGTCTAGCTGTCATGGTTCATGAGATACAGCCTGGTGACAGACAGACGGACAGACGGACAGACAGACGGACAGACAGCGAAGTCTTAGTAATAGGGTTCCGTTTTTACCCTTTGGGTACGGAACCCTAAAAAAACACTTTAGGTCCTTAGATACATCGCTCCATGGTGTGATAATTCCATTCACATACAACTCTTGTCCATAAATCATTACAACAGAATTGCCTTGGTTCGACCAACCTGTATGGTCTGATAAAAGACTTCCACTTTAGTGAAAGAAACTCATTTCCAGTAGGATGATTCTCATTAGGAACGATCTTGTTTCAGGAACCTCAGTCTGCAACGGTGACAGCGGAGGTGGTCTCATGATCTTTGTGCCAGACTCTCCAGGTGACACTAACACGGCGTCAGGCGGGTGGTATGTCCGTGGCATAGTATCTATTGCTCTCAAGAGATCTGATGCACCTATTTGCGATCCCTATCAGTACACAATCTTCACAGATGTAGAGAAGTATCGAGATTGGCTGCTGGAGTATATGGAGTGAATTATAATATCGGCCTTTAAAGTTCCACTGCTAGGACACAGAACTGCTCTCTGTGAGAAGAAGTGCGCCGTTATCCACCACGCGCGTCTAGTGTTGGTTTGCGGTGGAACTAAATCTAGAGCAGTTGTAATAAAAATTTACATTATATGTTATTAAAAAGTGTTTTTTTTTATGTCGTCATATTCCTACTTTTGTGACACTGTTGCCACTTGTTCAACTACTAATATGGGCGACTGTAGACCTACCGCTCCGTCCCCCTACCATTCCGCACCCCGCTGCCATCCAGCTGATGACACTTGATCACTAAGACCAGTCTTGATTTGACCTAAAAGTGTTAATTTGTTTGGAATATTCACGTTTTAAATAAAAATACAATATTAATAAAACTTTGATTTGAATAAAATAGTGTTGGCCGTGTGTGATTAAAATCTGACTGGTTTATAATTCATATTTAATTTACGACGGTGAGTGATGTTTTAATGTTTTCTTGTAAATTGTAATGTAACAAAAAACTCGTAACGTTTTTTGGCTCATATTTTTAAAGTATTTTACTCTGTTAACCTGTATTTTTGGTAGATTGCAAGTTTGATTGAATCTCGTGACTCAATTATGAAAGCTGCACGCGTCGACCTTAAAGGTCAAGCAACCCTTGCCAAGGTTGGGCTGTGGATGGATAACCATCCGTCAAATACCGAGTTTCCTTCGTGCATTCGTTACGTACCAAGTTTCCTTCATGCATCGGATGACACGTTAAGGTGGTGGTCCTAGCTGTCATTTGTAAATATTTAAGTCGTTAGGGCTGGTCAGAAGCGCGAAAATCTGACAGACAATCTTGCAAACGGATACCGTTTTATCCTGTTATAGAGTTGTGGAGATCAGATATGCGGTCCCTCTATGAAATATACTGGTAGCTACCTCCGGTTAAACTGGAAACACATTACACGAAGCCATCGTCGTTTTATTTTTGAAGCACACTATTGATCAATGTTTTCCTCTTATAACCTGTTATTTGTATATTAATAAAGGTCAATAGAATGTTAAGTCTTCCTTACTAACATCATAAATGTGGAAGTAAGATTGTTTGTGTATTTTGCATATATATTGTCCGTTGTAAAAAAACGGAAAGAGGATCCCTTTCATCCCGCAAAATAGTACTATTCCTGAAGAAACTAACAGTAACGTTATTTTATAAATGTTAAGTCATCCTTACTAACATCATAAAATAATGTGGAAGTAAGTTTGTTTGTGTATTTGGCATATATATTGTCCGTTGTAAAAAAACGGAAAGAGGATCCCTTTCATCCCGCAAAATAGTACTATTCCCGAAGAAACTAACAGTAACGTTCTTTTATAAATGTTAAGTCATCCTTACTAACGTCATAAATGTGGAAGTAAGTTTGTTTGTGTATTTTGCATATATATTGTCCGTTGTAAAAAAACGGAAAGAGGATACCTTTCATCCCGCAAAATAGTACTATTCCCGAAGAAAATAGCAGTAACGTTTTTTAAATAATAAATGGCACCAACTGTCTTCCGAATCATAATTAAATGTTGCCTTTTTTTGCTTGTATTACAAGCAGAGTACAACGCGGATTGTTTGTCAAATTCTAAATTGACGTAAACGAAGCCGCCAGCAAAAGCAATAATACTTGTAAGCATTAATACTTGTTTTTTTTTTCCAGAGTTTGATAACAACATAGAAAATGATATGGCTGCTTCTAATCCTTTTTATACCTGGTGGATTACTGTTGGGTCCAGATTCAGTTACTAATATCGGAACCGCTGCCATCCTTATGCCTATCTGTGAAGGTTCTGCAATTAGAGTTTATTACGAAACTCCACTAGAAATACAAAATCAATATACTCTGTATATACAAATACTAGCTAAGACTCAAAATTTGATTTTGAAATTCGATTCAGAAGTTAGACTGGAAATGCATGTACGTATAAGTTTCCTTTGATTTGTGACAATTCACTGTGCTGTCTATTATAATGCTACACATTGTAAAAGAATGTAGGTAAGTACAGACTTTTATTTTGTGTAGAGATAGGTGTAATTGAGTAGACGAACTGATTTGTGATACTGATCAGCAAACCATTCAATATGCACCGTGACTTTTTATTCGCCTTACAACGGCAGCCCACTTCATGTATTCAATGACAAGAAAGCTTTCATAAAAAAAAATGGTACCGAGATTCGAATTATTAAAAAAAAAAAATAGCTTACCATGACGCATGACGCAGTTGAAACACCCTATCGCGAGCGATAAGATTATCGCTCGCGACAGGGTGTTTCTGCTGTGAGTCGAGTAGATACTCGACTCGTATGATGGGTAGGTATGTTGTACCTTTTGATACGTAAAAATTATTAAGAGGATGTCTTGATAATTATATTTTCATTTAATTTTCCTTTGTACCTATTATTTATTTATTTATTAAAACTTTATGCAATTATAGTACAAAGGCGGACTTAATGCCCTGGGCATTTTTTTTATCTTAATTAATGGTAAAAATAGCCCGCCTAGAGGTATTTTTTGTCGAATATATTAAGTGGACCACCTTTGTAAGACGACTAACAAGTCACTGTGTATATATAGACTTACGCTAATTACACATACAGGCATACGTATTGTTCTGTGACAGCAGTGACACCCCAACTACATTAGTTCAAACAGAACCTTTTGTCTATCCTTGTATACTATTAATGCTTATTAATAACAGGTAAGTTTGTTTGAACTACTGATTTCAAGCATTCTTTCACTATTGGAAAGCGACATTATTCTCGATTCTCGAGTGTGAAACGCTATATTTGAAACGTTCCTATTGGTCAATTTCCGACAATAGTGCGTGCGAAAAAACTAGTTTCGATCATCAAATTGAACTGCTTTCTCTATGGCACCAACATCTTAATACAAACAATACCTACCACCGAAATGTATGAGACAGTTGATTAATATTTCGTGATAACAGGCTATGCACCCCAAACAACCATGATCATACAATTCTGATAAAAAATCATATAAATAAGCAGTCCTCGATTTAAAGGTTACGTTTAAATACCATCCGGAATGAAGAGATCTGACAGAGAGCTAGAGTTTTCGACAAAGCTCACAGAATAAGTAAGCTAACATGACCGTTGGGACAGCTGTGCTTGTGTGGAGACCGCGAATCGGCAAGTGTAAGGTGGGACGTCCTCAGGCTCGGTGGAACGACGCTCATCGCAGGGTGGCTGGTAGCAACTGGACGAGCGTTGCCGAGAATCGAGTTGAGTGGTATGCAATAGAGGAGGCCTATGTCCAGCAGTAAACTGCTGTAAGCAAATGATAATGATTCTGATCCATTCCTTAATCTTTTTTTTATTTCAGGATCCAATTAAAACGGATACCGATGTAGAGAAACTCGCTAGACCGAGAAATAGTTACCGTTTCACCTTTGGCGGACACGACGATTTGGATCTTAGACTTCAAATCTTTGGACCTGCTTCTGGCACCGTACCATATGTTGAAAGCGTACTCCGGGATTACTACGAGATTTGTAGAAATCCACAATTTGTAAGTACACTTTAAGACTACTGTCCGCAGCAAAAAGTTTTCGATCTAATTATCATTTGCAAATAATTGAAACTGAAGTAATTTAATAAAGGCATTCTCCATTCTTGGCCAAGGTGTTGTGGCTTCACCTATGTTAAGCCAGCTACTGTTATGTTTAGTTTCACATCACTCTTTAGCCGTCATAGATAATAATTATAAACTTCTGGAACTTTCTTTATCTATACATAATTATAATAAATCTGTAGAAAAATCGTTTTTGTACATCGAAAATATTTTGAAAAAAAAAATTGCCAGGGTGTTAAAGGATAACCAACAGAACCCATTTCCAGCATTTTTGGAATTTTTGTCTGTTTCGATGATCAAGCATCACGTAAAATATACGAAACCAATATAGATAATTTTATACATACAAATTGTGCGTATCTTGAGGTATAATTTAGTTTTTGTTTTATCGCAATCGGTTAATTCTATCAAAAGATACACGGATCTAAAGTGTTCAAGAAGAACTAATCATCAAATGTAAGATGCAACGACATCTATTGCACTAAAATGGTACTACTGACTAAAAATGTGCTCACCAGATAACTTTTAAATCGACTTACCGGCTTCAAAAAAGTTATTATAGCCTAAGGTACTCTAGATTAGTCTACATGACGCTGGTTTGAAGATTTACATAGCATTTCCGTGCATTATATTTTAGCAGCTTAATATCTTGGTCGATAGATGGCGTTGTTCATTTCACTCCATTTTCTAAATCGCGGTGTTCAGATTTCAGAGTTCAGAGTGTGTGTGTGTGTTCAGATTTTCCTTGAAAGAATGACCCCTCGCACGTGTCAGTTGCCCCAACTCCTCAAGATTGGTTTTTTAGCCGACAAAACAACAAGAGGAAGTTCTCAATTCGACCCGTATATTTTTATGTACCTATGACCATGAGAGAAATCCGTTAAGCATGATCCTTTTTTTTTTAAAAGCGTCAGTAATAGGTATATCTCAAAGTTGGTCCCATTTAAAATTAAAAATTGTGTTTGGGCTCATTTCCTGCACCTTTGAATGAGAACTTTAAACCCAGCTAGAGTATGACTGTCATCGAAGGTCTAACGGTGGAGACAGACGGTAGTTGCAAGAGTTCCGCAACCGTTTACAGCAGCTTTACCGTGACCCTGCTTATTTCATGCACCTTTTGGAGAACTTTCGACTTAGCTGGAGTATGACTGTCATCGAGTGTCTAAGGATGAAGACGTAAGGCTGCCGAGGCAAGCCCTTATTTGGAAAAACATAAGTAGATTATTTAAGCAATTAATAAAAATATATCGGAGATATAAAATTGTTACAGACTTGAATCTATACTAATATAATGAAGCTCAAGAGTTTGTTTGTTTGTTTGTTTGTTTGGTTGGTTGAATGTGCTAATTTTAGAAACTATTGATTCGAATTAAAAAAACTTTTAGTGTTGGATAGTTCATTTATCGAGGAAGGCTCTAAGGTTATCTAACATCACGCTACAACTAATAGGAGCGAAGCATCAATAAACGACGGTCCCTACGTACATAAAGACATGTCAAAAATGGCATTTTTTTTTATTGCACAATTGGCTTTATATTTTCCATATGCACATACCTGTATTTTTTTTATATTTTTATATTACGTATTTAACGTCATTTACAAATCGTATAAGAGAACAAGTATTATAATTACAACGAATAAGTGTCGTAGATGCGGATATCTATACGTATCGTTTCGTACGGTTTCATATTGCAGTAGAATATCAGTGTAAAAGCGGTCATATCAGACATGTCTGCTTATACTATGATAAAGTTATTAAAATACCATTATTTCACAAATAATTATAAAGTTACATGCTTGTTTAAAATATGATTTCCTAAATAATTATTACAAAGATAAAAAAGTTTTTATTGGTTTCGAAGTATATGAAATCATTCATGTCCTACATGTTTGTATATTCGTGTTACTTTTAAATTTATATATGGATTTATGAAGAATCTTCGGTTTCAACACCAATGCCAAGTCCTAATGAAGAATCTTCGGTTTCAACACCAATGCCAAGTCCTTACATGACGTTTGGGGATACTGTAAATGAATGTAACTATTTTAGCGAAAGTTATGTTTTCTTATCTGATGAAAACTTAAGATCAAGCCCATTAGGATCGAGCGAAATGCCTGGTTCATCAACACCGCACAAACGAAAAAAAAGCGCTACATACAATGATATTCTAATAAACAGATATGATATACACCTACAAAACCACCGAAAAAAGTGTTCCGCGGGGGAGAGCCAGCTCACATACACGCAGTGACGCAGAATAAAGGAAAAACGGGCCAATTGGCCAGTTTTCGAGTCTTCACAATTGCGCGCTCACAACATATCTGTATAATAGAATATCATTGGCTACATATTAAAAAGTGGATAACATGTACATATTCAAAAAGAAAATTTCTTGGAATATGATAAGAAAAGTAAAAGTGCAAAGGAATAATCCAGATGTTATTTAATTAAAGTACGATTTTTTTTTGAAGAAAAAGATTGAAAACTAATCTGTGGCAATAATTTGAAACTGGCTAGAGGTAGAAAAAAGAAGAAGAAAAAATAAAACTAGAGAAGGTGTACAATAATCCTATTCCTATCACTGAAGTGAAATATACAGACTTGATTAGTTTATACCATAGGTTTATACGATACGATGATTATCCCAAAAAAGTATCATACATTCTATAATAACCTTAAGCATAGTAAGGAAGGACAAGGTAATGACAAAGAAGTTTGTTAAATTTATTTTTACCGTCTTTTTTCTATAAATTTTATTTTTTTATTTAACTATTGTGAAAACTTTAATAGTAATAAAATGATGATTCACCATTTTTTTTATCTAATAATGATCACAACTTTATTCAGACTGATGTCTGAATAAAGCTGTAAATATTAAATATTACCAATTACGTAGATAGATGAGACATACTTTTAATAATGCTGTGAACATGATTAAATATTACCAAAGGTAGATAGATGAGACACATACTTTAACCAATGCTGTGAACATTATTAAATAATATAACCAATTAGGTAGATAGATGAGACACATACTTAAATAATGCTGTGGATGTGTGGATGTGTGTGTGTATTAAATATTACTCAAGTTAGTAAGTTAAATAAATGGGCTGAGGCTCATGCTTAAATAAATAAAAAAATCTTAGAAAACCTTGATTGTTAAATTTTCGTTACTGCTTCAATGAGGCTACAAGTACCCATTGGTTAGATGCTAAGAAGATTGTTAATAAACAATAAATAATTTTCAATTATAACCTTGTTTAATTATTAAAACACAGTCCCGATAATTTTATATAATGACATGTCTTTATGTCTTCATTGATGTATTTTTTATATCCATGGGTGGCGATTTTAGGATGTTTAACATATCCTTTTGAAAACAATAACATAATTCTACGTTTTCATAAAACATTTTATTTAAATTCTATTTTATTAACTGATTTCTTCTTTCCTGCGTATAAAAAGGTATCTTAGACATGTCTGACATGCTTTTATTTTAATATCAGCGTAAAAACAGTTATCTATCAGTTTTTCTAAGAAAATCTAAGAAAATAAAATATGTTTATATACCATTTTATAGTTCCTAAAGCTAATAAAAGATTATAGAAAAAAAAAAAATATAATTGTACATATAATTATTTCTAGAGCGGATTGAACATAAATAACGCTCTCCTGTAAACCTCGGTTTTTGACATGTCGTTATGTACGTAGGGACCGTCGTAAATGTTGCAAAAATGGGGAAAATTTATTTCTTTTGAGAGCGTCCGTTGCGCGAGCGATGTATAAACGGTTAAAGTTACGCAACAATCAGGTATGATGGAATTGTCTGGAATCGTCTGGAATCGTCTTATAAAGTTAAAAAAAAAAATCCGCGATAGCATAATGTCTATCTTTTAAGGTTGAGTCATACTCTCTCTAACCCTCTCTCTCATGTGAAGCAGACGAAGTTGCACGGGTCAGCTAGTTGAGAATAAAAATGGAACCATGAAAACAGGTACTGTACGCTGTAGAAAATGTATTGTAGTGTAATTTCAGGGCTTTTTGGACAGATACGTCGAGGGAGAAGAGGAAGACAGATTCAGCTCTATTGTGAATGAATCTTGCGGTAGACGCAAAGTTATACAAACGGAACTAATAGTCCATGGAGAATCAACCGAGCCTGGAGACTGGCCCTGGCATGTGGCTATATTAAGAGTGGAAAAGTCGTTCTTCAAATATATTTGTGGGGGGACTTTACTTACAAAGACTCTAGTTCTGACAGGTAAACTATTTATTTATTTATTTATGTACACAAAATACTTGAGTACTATGAGTTTTTTATCGACATCAACGCGTAAACAGACTGTTACCACGTATTTAACACGAAGGTAAATAAATAAGACTGCCCCGTTGGTCTCATGGTTGCTAGCGTTACTGCTGAGCGTAGGGGTTTAATTCTCGGGTCGGACTAAAAGTACTATTGGATTTTTAGAGTTCCGTAGTCGTGACAAGGAACCCTTATAGGTTCGTCATGTCCGTCCGTCTGTCTGCCCGTCTGTCCGAGGTTCTGCTAAGAAAGCATTAGTACTAGAAAGTATTTTGTAGGGGTGTGTATATCAATTACGTCGATAAAGTGGTAAAATAAAATTTTGAAAAATATTTTTTGTAGCGTAACTCCCCTACATGTGAAGTGGGGATGAATTTTGTTATCGTCGTCTACCCACCTTGTGGGGTATCGTTGAATAGGTATTTTAAAATAAGTTAGGGTTGGTACTATTTTTCGATACGCTCCATTTACAAAATATTTAATTTTAAAGTGCAAATTGTTCGAGTATGCCCCCCCCCCTCAAAAAGTTAAACTGCGGGCTTGAAAAATCTGGATAAATATATAGTGTATTTAATAAACTCTAAAGGAAAATTATAGCGGTTAAGCTAACTTTAGCAGTTCAGCAGTAATAGTCGTTGAATTTTGGGTTTTGGATAATATTGTACCAAATACAAAAACCTTAGAATAAATCCCATAAAGTAACTAAGATGAAATAGTTGCTTGTTTATAACGAGTAAAGGCTTGCATTGAAAAACAAAATTAAAAATATAACGGGCTTCTACGGCTAAGTGAGTGTCGGGCCACCCTCAGTATCCCTATACTGCGCGTGGCCCGACACTCACTTAGCCGGTTTTTTTATTGGAAATTCTCAGTAGCAACCCGGATTTTCGTGGTATGATACCCCCGTGTCACGGAAAGTAAGTTAAACCATTGGTCCTGTGCCTAATTTCTCTTCGGTCGTGTCAGATTGCCGTGCCATCGGACTATGAGAGTAAAATAACAGAGAGTGCATCTATGCCTGCGCACAAACTTGTGCACTATAATATCTCCCGCACCAATGGCTAATCGTCGTTGAGATCTGCCGCCGTATCCGAAAATATTCATTCCTTGAAATAGGTGATACTAGACCTAATTTGCAAACATTTTGATCCGATCACTTTATTTCTAAACTGGGTTGTTATTGAACTTTTAATGGTTTTTGGAAATGTTTTACTTCTCTACCATGAACTGTTGATTGTGGGTAATCTACGCCGTTCATGATATTAAATGTATACTTTTCTGGTAGCTCGTGAAAGAACCAATCCTTCGAAAATCAATTTGTCAAAAAAGTACATCTGCCTACGGAAAATAAGCGCCTTAGAAGTCATGTTCTGAAATTTTCTTGAAACTTTCACAACAACTCTCATGTTTCATTAGCTTTCTAAAACGATGCCACAGTATTCACTTTTAGGAAGTAAATTACCAGAAAGCAACGTATGTTCCTGACAAAGTAGTATTTTAATAAAACGGGGTAGTGCAATTTCACTTTGCACGTCGTCCTTTTTGCAAATTTTGTTAATACTACTATGTGATGTTGGATGTTTGACATAATCCTTGGTGGATATCAGCTAAGATCTATCTCTATGTGGTGTATCAACTTATCCTATCAGACAGTCAAAGCAGTAATTTTCTTCTTATTTAAACGACGTAGTTGAAGCAGTATTTAGACGACGTTCACTGAGCATTTTATGGTCTGGTGCAACAAACAATTACAAAAACTGACTGCCATCAAGGTCTAAATTGTTTCAAATTAGGTCTAGTATCACATATTTCAAAGAATGCAGTCAATTACTAATCACCCTGTATAATATAAATAAGCAAGCTCAAAAATATTCTTAAGTTCTTTTAAAGTGTTTTGGCGAATTTTATTTTTAAAAGTGAGGTATTTGCATTATTTAATCACAAAACCGTATTTTTTACTTCTAAATACCTACTCTCTTTTGCTCCTTTCAGCTGCGCATTGTGCTTCTTTAAGGGGTAATGCTGTTATACCAGAAATTTTGAGTGTTCATCTTGGCAAGCACCATCTTATTGGTGGAGACATAGGAGCACAGGAAAGGCAGGCAAGTTTATATTCTTGTAATTAAGTATTTCTTATACAATTGCGCGGCCAATGCAGTTGTCACGCAGTGGGTAGCAGAAGACGGGCATCGTCACCGAGGGAGGCCTGGAAAACACTCGCGTAAGGACTAAGAGGCGTTTCAGGACGATTCCCCGGAGAAAACTGCGCAGAAGAGAGAATGGAAAGCTAAGAGGGACACTTAAGTTCAGCCGCGGGACAAAAACAAGACTGGCAGATCAAAAGACAGCCTCATGATTTCTCACCTTGCAGTACTTTCTTTATAACGTGTTTGATAAACCTTACATTGCACTAGCATTGCCACCATTATTCAGTTTACGCTTAAAGTACTTAATTGCAACAGATCCGTACGGTCCATATACCCAGGTGGGAAGATGTAACTCCAACCTCGTTAATTATGGCTATCTCGTATACATAACAACAGCAGCTGATCAAAAATTTTAGTCAAAGCGACATCTATGCTGCCACCGACATCGCGGAGGTGGCAAAGTTTTGGGTTATCAAAATAAACAATTCTCTCGTGTCAGCTCTATCAAAAAAAATGCAAAATATGGAAATTGAACAGGATTCTAGAATAGTGCACAGTATATTCTTTGACCGAAAAAGAATTTCGAAGCTTTTGTTTGGCAATTTTACACAGCCTGCTGTTTATTGTTAGTGGGCATTCTCAAGCTTAGCGTAAATATTCTCCATGTTCCAGGCTCTGACCTGTGCCACAGCACGTTTGGCTTCCTTTTTGCACTTCCTAATCCTGATGATCTTTTCCTGGACCTCCGGGCCCCTTAGTATTAGGTTCTTGTTATGTCGGAAGTCCGTTCGTGATGCCTGGGTATATTGTGGATTCCTTCTGAATGCTGAACTCGTGGAACTCGTCCCACATTGTGATTGCGTCTTCCCTTCCTCAGGTGTAATACCTGAATAAGTACATACTTATTCAGGTATTACGCCTGAGGAAGGGAAGATGAGTCTTCTAGGGGTTCCCCCAAATATTATGTTTAATGACCTGAAAGTCAGAAATCATGTCATAAATCTCAAGTCAGAATTTAAAGCATGGGAAATAATTTTGCTTTGTTGCTATAAACAGCAATGTCCTTCATCACGTTATAAATACTGATTTCTTTTTTTAGGTGTTCCAAGTAATTACCCATCCTAACTTCAATGGATCTACACTGGATAATGACATAGCTTTACTGAAATTGAAGTCTGAAGCCGTTATAACTGATTATGTTCAACCAGCCTGCTTGTGGTATAAGAAGGCTACTAATAAGCTTCCTGATAGCCAGTCCATTTTTGGAACGGTATGTAATATAATTTGCTTACCTATACTTTTTTGCTCTTAATCGGGGGTCCGCATAGTTTCACACCATGTTTACCGAGGTCAGTTAGTGACCACCCATTTCATAAGTTTCGAGATCATATTCACTGTCTGTTTCTGAATTGAGTATTTTAACTTGAAAACTTGTTAAAATATACTTTAGCAATACAATGCTCAACGCGCTCGTGGAGACCAACCCTGGATTAGACTTTTTTGCTGATGAATGGAAGACAATAATGTTAGAATGTTTGTGGTTCTGTGAGAAGACCGAGTAAAAGCCTCGTACGGGACCAATTTCGTTTCCTTTTTTTTTTTGTCTCTATGTTTAAATCTTATTAGATGTGTGTTTTGTCCTGTGCGTGCTAATAAATGCTTTTTCTTTCTTTATTTATTTTTAAAAGGATTATTTAATTTAGTCTTCTTCTTCGCCGTATCCATGTTTTTTTTTTTTTTTAATTAAATTAGTTTCGACCAGAACTTTGGGAAAGTTATGGTCGAAAATAATTTAATTTTTGACCAGAACTTCCCGAAAAAAAAACCCCTCGACGGCGTTAGGGGTGGCCTCGAACAGGTCCTTCACAGTGTAGGTGGAACCGCACATAGTGCAGAACAGGAGGTGAGCCATAGTTTGCGTTGAGGCACCGCAGTCTTACATGGCTTCATCGGAATTCTCCTACTGGACCAGGTTGTATCTGCAGCGGCCCACCTGGCTTCGCAAACGGTTAGGATCTTCTGGGTGGGCCATGGCAGGTGTTTCGGTGGGAGCTTTTCTGCAATTTTAACATAATGTGTCGGAGAGGGATGTTTGAGTAGCCACAACTTTTTTTTTGCTTCAATAGGCCTGTTGTTGTCGACTAATGAATTAGTCGACCTGAGAAAGCTCTTCAGACTCTTCAGCCTGCATCCCCATATTATTTATAGTAGCTAATGGAGTTAGTATGAGGTTGCCGTGATTATTCGGCATGTATCGTTTAGGGCTACATCTTCTTCTCGGGAATGAGCAGATCGATGCCACAGTGGGCATGCAAATTCGCCAGTCAAGAAGCAAACAGCCAAGCCAGAAGTCCGGAGAATATGTGCAGAGGCACCCCAGGCGGTGAATGTTAGCCGGCGTAATAGGTTGTTGCGAGCGCCGACCTTAAGCTTGGTCTTAATGCAGTGGTGTTTGTAAGTGAGTGAGCAATCCAGTGTGACTCCCAAGTAAACGGCGTTACTGTTGTTAAATAAAATGAGAGCTAGGACACTGCCTTGAGGTAAGCCATTTTTAAGGATGCGCCGTCTACTTTTCTCCGACTATGAACCGTCGGTTGCGTAACATTTCACCCAGGATCCGCATGAAAATTTAATCGCCTGTTAGAGCTGTATGTTTGGCTGGCAATCGCTTAGCGCTGACCGTGTCGTAAGCTGCTGATAAGTCGATTAAGACATTTCCAGTTATTTGGTTAGCTTATCTAAGCCATCCCCGCTTATGTGTTTATGAATTATGCTGTACTAAATATAAAATAATAAATAAATAAATACAAATGGAAATGGAGCTCGTGCCTAAATAATAACACACGCTCAGGTCGATCTTTAGGATAAACCGTGCTTGCCTAAGTTGGTCTGTGGATGGGTGACCACCCATTACATACCGAGTTTCTTTCGTGCCTCGGAAAGCATGTTAAGCAGTTAATTGCGGCTGCCATTTGTAGATCTTTGACAGTCATTACAGTCAGAGGCCCAAAAAGTCTGGCAACCAGTCTTACCAAGAGGTACCGTATTACCCAGTACTAACTGGGTTAAGAAGGTCAGACAGGTACTCGTTCAATGTAAAATACTGGTATTCAGCTTCATCCGGTTACTCTGGAAGCCAACCCCAACATAGTTGGGAAAAGACTAGGCAGATAAAGAAATAAATAAATACACATACTAAGGTGATTCCTTCGAAATTCAAAATACATAGAGTTTAACAAGTTTTCAACTTGAGATTTTCGATTTAGGAACCAGCATAGCTATTCACAACCCTTCGATTCGATTTTCGATTCGGAAAGTCATATGTCTATCTCGCTCAAATTCGTAATGTCAAAAAAAGATAGACATACGACTTTTTGAATCGAAAATCGAATCGAAGCGTTGTGAATAAGGGGCCTGGTCGTTTCGCGTAACCGGAAGATAAGAAAGTCTCTGGATTTGTGCCCGGTTAGTGGTAACAGGCTCGCCCTAACTGAAACATTACTGGCTAAACGTCGTCTGCCTAACCCTTTGGTGATATCAGGCGTGATATAATGATGAATTCATTTTACAGGTCGCAGGTTGGGGATTCAATCATACAAACTCTCTGGCCTCCACTCTGCAGAAAACAACCATTCCTATCGTACCAGAGTTGACCTGCTTGAAGAGTAAGTCTACATTATTTCATGATAGACTGAACGACAACAAGTTTTGTGCTGGATTTGCTAACGGTATGATACATTATAAAAATGCGGGCTCTGAGCGTTTAAATTGCTTCGCGTATCAGTTTTAGGTGTAAACTTTCGAGATGATTTAGTCCATTCTAGCTTCTGTACTGGTCGTCGCAACCGATGGCCCTACTACAGCACCAAGTGCTTCAAAATCTACGTCGCTAAGTTCAGTCGCTTTTTTTATTTGATACAAATCGGCTTAAGCAATGGAACCTCTCACTGCCTCTGGTGCTGAATACTTTTTGATTGCGCTGTATTACCAAAAAACAAATGTTTTATCTCTAATTAAGGCAGTCTCTTACTATGACTTTTAAAAATGGTTTTCATCGTGAAATATCAAACAAAATAAAATGAACTGACTTTTACAGCACTCCTCTCCTGATGACGCAGCATGTTTGTAAAAGATTATTTGTAGAAATACTGCTCCAAATACAAAAAAAATATATAATTTAGGTCACAATACGCATCGCTCCATGGTGTGTTAATCCATTCACATACAATTGCGTTTCAACTCCTTTTTCATAAATCTCTACTGGAGCAGGTTTGCCTTGCTTCGACCAACTGTGTCTGGGGTCTGATAAAAGACTTCCACGTTAGCGAAAGCAACTCATTTCCAGTTGGATGATTCTCAGTAGGAACGATCTTGTTTCAGGAACCTCAGTCTGCAACGGTGACAGCGGAGGTGGTCTCATGATCTTTGTGCCAGACTCCCCAGGTGACACTAACACGGTGTCAGGCGGGTGGTATGTCCGTGGCATAGTGTCCGTTGCTCTCAGGAGAACTGATGCATCTATCTGCGATCCCTATCAGTACGCAATCTTCACAGATGTAGAAAAGTATCGAGATTGGCTGCTGAAGTATATGAAGTGAATCATAATTTCAGCCTATAAAGTTCTATTGCTAGGACACAGGACTGCTCTCTGTGAGAGGAAGTAAGCCGTTATCCACCACACGCGTATAGTGTTGGTTGGCGGTGGAACTAAATCAACAGCAGTTGTAATAATAAATATACTTAATACTTATTATTATAATTTGTGTTTTACTGTCGTCTAATTCCTACTTTTGTGACAAAGGCGTCACTTGTTCAACTACAATCAAGACTGCCACAATATGGCCCGCTAACAGTGTTCAAATGACGAGTCTTTCGATCGAAAAAAAATTGTTTCTCCTTATGAATCTCTTCCCCTTCTCAGTAAGCCAACATCTAACTGTACATGGATGGACGTTTTTTTAATGTTACAGCACCATGCTGATACCTGTACGGAGCCTTTTGGGCTTGTACAGGACTAATTTCGTTTTTTTTTTTTTTTATCTATGTTTAATTTGTATTAGTTTAAACTGATAATTTCACCATTTTATTTTATGTGTATTGTCCTGTGCGGGCTAATAAATGGTTTTTATTTTTACATTTCAAAAATCACATTTTTTTACTAAAATTATATTTATAGCCACAAAAGTCGTCAGAAATTATTTAAAAAAGTTACTAAAGGTAAGTTTTATATATTAGATGGCCCGCCGGGGCGCCGCCGCCGCCGGTTGAAACGGAGCAAAATGTTGGCTTGCCTTCAAAGTAAGTTCAGCTGCCTTGTTGTACTACATACTAATATGGGCGACTGTATACCTACCGCTCCGTCCCCCTACCATTCCGCACCCCGCTGCCATCCAGCTGATTACACTTGATCACTTAAGACCAGTTTTGATTTGACTTAGAAGTGATAGGCTGTTTGGAATATTTACGTTTCTAAATAAAAATAGTACAACAATATAATAATGATTAAAACTTTGATTTGAATTGTGTTGTGTTAGTTGGCAGTGTGTGATTAAAATCTGACTGTTTTATAATTATTTATATTATAACTATACTCTTTGGTTTTCTAATTAATTTTGATTTTACGACGGTAAGTAATGTATTTATGTCTTTTTCTTAATTATAACAAACAATCCGTAACGTTTTTTGTCTCAGCGTATTGAAGGATTTTCCTCATAAACCCGGTTTTTTTTAGACGAATAGTTAGATTGAATAGAGCATCTCATGGCTGAATAATGACAGCTGCACGGCTCGTACTTAAACGTCAATCAGCGTTTGCCAAGGTTGTGCTGTGGATGGATAACCATTCGTTACATACCGAGTTTCTTTCGTGCATTGGAAGCTGGTAGTCCTAGCTATTATTTGTAGATCTTTAACAGTCGTTACGGCTGTTCACAAGCCTGAAAGTCTGACAGACAGTCTTACAAACGGATATTGTTTTATCTTGTAATAGAGTTGTGGGGGTTATTTAGGCATTCGCTCCATGTTCAATATTCATAGCTACATCCAGGGGGTCTGAAATGGCCGCCTTAGCAGAATCGTAATATGAATCACGTTAAAAATATAAAATTCTTAAAATGGACTTCATGTTCATAACAGTAAAGTCCATTTTAAGAATTATACATTTTTAACGTGATTCATACTGAGATTCTGCGTGGATTCAGCTAAAGTGGCCATTTTAGACCCCCGGTTAGACTGGAAACACAGTACGCGAAGCCATCGTCATGTTATTTTTAGGGTTCCGTACAAAAAAATTAAAAAAACGGAATCCTTATAGGATCACTCGTGTGTGCGCCTGTCTGTCTATACGTCTGTCTCTACTCGACCAAATCAGGTAAAATTTGGTACGATGGTGTAATCCTATGTGAATCCTATGACAGACGTGCTAAGTAAATAAATATTTTTTTAAATAAAGGTCATTTTGGGGTGACAAATTAGGAAATAAAAAAAGTTTTGCAAACCCTACTGTGTCACATATCAATTAAAAGGGCTCGTTATGGGGATCTCAAATATAGTTTTGTTATTATTGTAAAATAAATAGTTTTAATTTTATTCATGAAAGAAGACAAAAATTGGCCATTCCCTCCCCGATCTCCGAAACTACTGAGCCTGAAAAAAAAAATACAAAATATAGTTCATTGCTTGTACATTACAGAAAAACCTATAAGATTTCTATCAATTGAAAATAAAGTGGTAAACTCAATATAATACGTTCACTTACAGAAAAAATGACTTTGGCATTGTACGGAACCCTTTCCACGCGTGTTCAACTCGCACTTGGCTGGTTTTTTTTAAACACACTATTGATAATATTTTTCCTGCTAAAACCTGTTACTTGTATATAATTAAAGGTCTATTGAATATGAAGTCATCCTAACGAACACTATAGATGCGAAATTAAGTTTGTTTGTTTGTTACCTTTTTACGCCTAAACCACATAACCAATCATCCTGAAATTTTACATATTACGTTGTCAGATTTAAACGGACAGAAGGTAACTTTCATCCCGAAAACATGAAATTGTAAAACCTAAATTCAGATTAACAAAACTAGCAAGTCTTTTCTTAGTCTTTTTTTTAGTTCATAAAAAACAGTATACGCTTAGGCGAACCGTGCACTTTTTTTGACGTTTTATAAGCGCCCATCTAGACCCATGAGAAATAAAATATTTGGATTTTTATTTTGAAATAAAGTACTGTAAATAAATAATAAATAAAATTAAAATAAAAACTATTTATTTCAGATTTACGGAATCCATAGAACGTTAGTACAGTAAGAAAAACTTAAACAACTAGTGTTAGTAACTAAAATGAAAGAATACAAGACATAAATAGAAGAACCATTATTTTATAACATGGGCCCTGACCCAGTATTGGACGTACCGCGTGTCCAACCGATCTGCTATAACGGCCAGGATGCTATTCCCGAGGAAAATAACAATAACATTTTTATCATGGCGTCAAGTGTCTTTCGAACACACTTTCGAATTATCAATAACTAGCGGACGTCCCGCGGTTTCACCCGCGTAGTTCCCGTTCCCGTGGGAGTATATGGATAAAATATAGCCTATGTTACTCAGGGTGAATGTAGCTTTCTAATAGTGAAAGAATTTTTGAAATCGGTCCAGTAGTTTTTGAGCCTATTCATTACAAACAAACAAACAAACAAACAAAGTTTTCCTCTTTATAATATTAGTATAGATAATCAACTCGAATGTATTGTCAAATTCTAAATTAACGCAAGCAAAGCCGCAGGCAAACGCTAGTCATTAATATTTGTATTTTTTTCCAGAGTTCGATAAACAACATAGAAAATGATATGGCTACTTCTAATCCTTTTTATACCTGGTGGATTCCTGATGGATCTCCGTCTAGGTACTAATAGTGTCGGAACGGCTTACCGCTATATGCCTATTTGTCAAAGCCATGAAATTGGCGTTGCTTATGAAGCACCACTAGAATTACAAAATCAATATACTCTGAATATAAAAATACTAGCTGAGACTCAAAATTTGATTTTGAAATTCGATTCAGCAGTTACACTGGAGTTGCTGGAGTCGCGTGTACGTATAAGTTTCCTTTGATTTGTGACAATTCACTGTGCTGTTTGTTATAATCCTAGGGTGTGACCAGACCTGCGAACGCGCTGCGAATGCGCCGCTCGCGAGCCGCTTGTGAACTGCGCACGTTTTGCTTGCGTATTGCCTACGTTTGGTGCGCCGCTCTAGTGCAACTTCGTCAAGGCGCGCGCTCAGCTCGTGCGCACATAGCTTCTTTCGCGTTGAACTACGAGCCTCAGTTGTGAATTTGCTTCTGAAGATGTCGGACCATACGACTGCCGTTAGCATAATTGCTGCAGGCTAGTCTATAGTCTATGGTCTCCGCCAGATAAGTAAGAATTAAAGGTCATTAACCCGCATACATTTATTCAAATACATAATTCTGAAAACAGAAATAATGACATAAACTTGTCCCGAAACGACCTTTATCGTGATTCTTGACTTTGTAATAAAAAACGATTCTTAATGTATTGTTGGGGTACCTACGCAGAGAAATTAAGGAAAGAGCAATGACCTTTAACTCTTACTTATCTCGCCGGGACTACAGTCTCCGGCATTTAGAAACAAACTGAGAACCATGTTGGTGACGAGACGTGGGTGGGGCGAGGGAGGTGCACCGCGGGCCGCACGCGTGCTACTACTGCGCCTCTCGAGTACGGAACGTAGATTGCGCACGAGTGGCGCGCGGTGCGTGGACAGCGCAGGGACTGCGTACGAACATGAAATTCACGCGTGCAGTTCGCAAGCGGCCCATTCGCCAGGTTTGGACACACTCCTACACATTGCAAAAGAATGTAGGTTAAGGCGGTTCCCCGAGCAAATGACCTTGAGCGAGCAGTTTTTCGGAGCCTACTCCTCTTTATCCAAAAGAAATACCAACTAATAAAAAATACATTAAATTACTACATATCCTTGACTCCAAAATTGTCGTTTCATATTTTTTTTTTAAGTTGCTTAATGTTTAATAAATCCCCTCACAACGAAACCATAGAAATGAGAAATAATGATATATAAAATGCTACTCCTCGTAAAGTAACCATTATTTTGATTTGCTACTTACATTAATGGATAGGCAATTTAATAATGAACATAAATGTCGTTTTATTTTTTCCAAAAGACGTAAGTTTGTTTTTATAAAGAATAAAAACCACTCATTTCGCACAATTCGGCCTGCAGTGACTGACGTAACGACCAATTCGTAGTGCAAGCTGATTAGAACTTTATTCTAACAGTATTTCAAGCGAAGTTTGAACCACCACAAATAGAGTTGCTAATTTTGCCTTAAGTGCAGACTTTTATTTAGTGTAGGGATATGTGTAATAGAATAGACGAATTGATTTATAATTCTGATATTGATTAGCAAACCAAATACACAGGGTGTAAAGGACCTCATCACGAAGCCCTCAACCAAGCATCAAACTAAGTAACTTTACGCAACAATTATTGCTGGGAAACGACTTTTTTTTTGGGGTGAAAAATCATGAGTGTTGTGGTAGAACTCAATGTAACGCACTCAAAACATTGTGCTGATGGATGGATTGAATAGTACGGGGATCGTGGAGGTGTTTACAGTAAAAATCTTACATTAAAAACTTGTCAAAAAGTTGGAACTTTGACCCCCAATTTCTCCGTAACTAGGAGGGGTAAACCGTAACCGTAACTACCTGGGAACAGGTATGGCGTAGAACAAACAAATGATCACAACAACGAGGAGACCAAGTGTGATTCGGCTTCGTTAAGAGGTGTTTTACACCCTTTATAGACTTAGGCTACTTAAACATACAGTCATAGTTCTATGACACCCCACTATACCTTGTATACTACTAATGATTATTATTAATAGGTAAGTTTGTATGAACTACTGATTCGATATCGATCATTCTTTCACTACTGGAAAGCGACATTATTCTTGAGTGTCAAAGGCTATATTTGAAATGTCCTATTAGTCAATTTCCGACAATAGTGCGAGTAAAAAAGCTAGTTCAAACCATCAAACTGAACTGCTTTCTCTATGGGACCAACATCTTAATACAAACAATACCTACTCCACCTAAATGTATGTGACAGCTGATTATGTTTTCGCGATTACAGGCTGTGTACCCCAAACAATAATGATCATACTATTCTGATAAAAAAACTTATAAACTAGGCTGACATGACCGTTGGGATAGATATGCTTGTGTGGGGACCGCCAATCGGCAAGTGTAAGGTGGGACGCTCTCAGGCTCGGTGGAGCGACGCTCTTCGCAGGGTGGCTGGTATAGCAACTGGACGAGAGTTGCTGAGAATCGAGTTGAGTGGCGTGCGATAGAAGAGACCTATGTCCAGCAGTAAACTGCTATAGGCAAATGATAATCCTTAATATTTTTTATTGCAGAATTATCCAAGAGAAACGAAAATTAATGTAGAGAAACTCGCCATACCGAGAAATAGTTACCGTTTCACCTTTGTCGGAGATATCGATTTTACTTTTGGTGTTCAAGTCTTTGGACCTGCTTCTGGCACCGTACCATATGTTGAAAGCGTTCTTCGGGATTACTACGAGATTTGTAGAAATCCGACAGCAGTAAGTACACTTAAGCCTACTGTCCACGGCGAATTTTTTTTCGATCTTATTATCATTTTGCAAATCAAGTAATTTTAAAAAGCATTCTCTATTAACCAAGGAGTTACGGCAGAACATATGTCACGTTAAGCCGGCTACTCGGAGGTTTATTTTCACACCCATCTTCAGTCGTCACAGATAATATACACTCCTGGGACTCTCTGTAGTGAGAAAAAAAAAATTGAACCATATAAATATTATACTGTACAATATGCAGAAAACACTGGTCAAAAAAAAAAAAATTTCGTCGTGCCACACGAACTTAGTATAGTATAGTAGTTCTACTATTTTATGTGGTGAGGAAAAATGAAATACAAAGAAAATATTAAAAGTTCTCCAAAGTATGTGAATAATGTGGTTTGTAAAGGAAAGGTCCATGATTTTGGCTTTCGGATGTCCCTTTTGAACGTCCAGCAGTAATCAGCCAACATGCATGGACTCCATCTACCCTGGTAACGCTTCTCCATATTTGAAATGTCCCGATGGAAACTTTCTCCATGCTCACACGGCCCCTAAAGTCTTTGGAAAAAATCCAGATGTGAGTCTAGAAAATGAATTTTAAGCGACGTATTGCAACCAAAAGCTTCATATGTCATTAGAAGCTCGTTTATCACTTCTTTATGGTTCTCACTCTTATGGTTATTCAAAAACATTGCAACCATATTTTTAAAACACTGCAATGCTGACTTTTCTAAAACAGTCAATTTTTCTTTGAATTTTGGATCTTTATTAATTGCCTGATTTGAGATCTTATGAAAATGCCCTCTTTGATTTAAGAATCGCTTATTATGCGAAGTTTCTCTTTTAAATACAAAAATCTATTTCGATTACGATTCATCGCCTTTACAACATTTTTCATAAAGCCTAATTTGATATGGAGTAGCGGATGAAACACATCAGCCGGCTTTACAAGTGGTGAATGCTTTACAAGTGGTGAATGCTTCAGAAAAAAGATTCAAAAACTCGTACTTCAAAATAATTTCAGAAAATGTTTGTCTTCGATTTTTGAAAGTCACTTCTGCCCAAATATAACAAAAAGAGTCAGGATCGTTAACACACTTTCTTGGCATATTCGCAGAAGCAGGGAAGTTAATTATATCCAAAACGCTTTTTGCATCCATACATATCGTTTGTCACTAAAACCGAAAATGAACTTTACCTCATCACTAAAAAGTTGAGAGTGATGGAAACAAAACAAGTGCGTTTTCGTAATGAGAGTAGGTAGTCGAAACACGATCACTCATCAGAGTTCGTGTGGCATGACCAGTGTTGACCATTGAAATTTATGTATTTCAGGGTTATTTTGACGATGACGTCGATACAACATATGAAGAAAGATTCAGCCATGTTGTGGACCGATCTTGCGGTAGACGCAAAGTTACACATACGCAACTAATAGTCCATGGACAATCAACCGGACCTGGAGACTGGCCCTGGCATGTGGCTATATTAAGGGTAGAAAAGTCTTCCCCCAAATATATTTGTGGCGGGACATTGCTGACAAAGACTCTAGTTCTGACAGGTAAACTATGGGTTTTTATCGACATCGACGCATACGCATTTTTGTATTTTGTTACGTCTTTACCATGAACTAATCATTGTGAGTTCTACGACGTTCAGGATGTTAAATGGATACTTTTCTGATAGCTCATGAACGAATAAAACCGAAAATCAATGTGTCAAAACAGTACATCTGCCTATAGAAATTAAGCACCACAAAGGTTATGTTCTGAAATTTTCTCGAAACTTCCCTTGTTTTCCAAGGCAGTTTCTCAAAATAAATGAATGACACTTGTCGAGCAAATTACAGGAACGACTTCCTTGTTTCATTAGCTTTCTATAATTGTACCACAGTACTCACTATTAGCAAGCAAATGACCAAGGGTGTTCTTAACAAGGTGAAATTTTAATAATACTGGGTAGTATAGTTTTTTCTATGCACGCCTTCCTTTTAGCAATTTGTTTTGTTCCCAATATAATGATGTTGGCTGTTTGAATTAACGCACCGGGACCTGGTAGATCAGATCTGGTAAGATCTGTCTCTATCTGTTGTATTTCAACCTATCCTATCAGACAGTCAAGCCTGGTCAAGCCAGTATTTTTTTTCTGTTTACACGACGTATGTAGTTGAAGCAGAATTCAGAACGGCACGTTCACTGAGTATTTTATGGTCAGATGCAACAGAAAATTACAAAATTGTACTGGCATCTGGGCCAAAATTGTTTCAAATTAAATCTAGTATCACCCATTTCAAGGAATGCTCCCAATAACCAATCACCCTATATAATATAAATGAGCAGATGATCAAAAGTACTCTTTAGTTATTTTGGCGAAACGTCTCATTATTTGCATTATTTTATCACAAAACTGTATTTTTTTGTCAATATTTTCTTTTACATCTTTCAGCTGCCCATTGCGCTTCTATAAGAGGTAATGCAGTTTTACCAGACATTTTGAGTATTCATCTTGGCCAGCATCATCTTATTGAAGGAGACATTGGAGCACAGGAAAGGGAGGCAAGTTTATAATTTGTACGGATTACCGGAAGGAAGCTGCGCGGAAGAAATAATGAAAAGCTAAAAGGGACTAAAAGGACATAAATAACACTAGCAGATCAAAAGACAGCCTTATAATATCTCACCTTGCAATATTTTCTTGGACGTAATTGATACATTTTACTTTGCACTAGCATTGCCACCACTATTCAGTTTACGCTCAAAGTACTAAATCGCAGCAGATGTTATAGCGAGAGATACGCCGCATACGGACATCCAAATATAAAATACTGTCGTGTCAGCCGTATCAAAAAAAAGGCTATACTTATGGAAATATACTCAATAGTGTAAATATTCTCCATCTTTCTGGCTCTGACCTACGCCACTGGACGTTTGGCTTCCTTTTTTTGCATTTCCTTGTCTTGATGATCTTTTCCTGGACCTCCGGGCCCCTTAGTATTAGGTGCTTGTTCTGTCTCGGGAGTCCGTTTGTGATGTCTAGGTATATTGCGGATTCCTTCTGAATGCTGAACTCGTGGAACTCGGATAGGTTTCAGTAAGTAAAAGTCTGACACTTCCGTCAGACTTTCACTGACTGAAACCCATCCATGTTGTTTCTTAGGCCTTTGTGTTCCAGGGCCACGGTATCTCTTTCGAACAGTCCCGCAGCCCCGGCCGGAGGCCATCGGCCCTTGCGGACTCCTTCCTTTTTTTGAAATCTATTTGAGGCGCGCGTGGAACACGAACGCGCCGTCCACACTGTCGTCATAAGAAGGACGGACGGCCAGCTATGCCATATCCGCCAAATAAGGAAAGGAAGACACGTCTTCTAGGGGTCTTTTAAGGGTTCCCCCGAAGATATTATAATGTCTAATGACTTAAAAGTCAGAAATCATTTCATAAATATCAAGCAAGTCTAAGGTTCCTAATTTCAGTCGAGTTTAGTCAGAATTTAAAGCATATAAAGTAATTTTCTATTTTTGTTGTAGAAAGTCCTTTAACACGTAATAAATACTGCTTTTCTTTTTCTAGGTGTTCCAAGTAATTATTCATCCTAACTTCGATGGATTTACACTGGATAATGACATATCTTTACTGAAACTGAAGTCTGAAGCCGTTATTACTGATTATGTTCAACCAGCCTGCTTGTGGAATAAGGAGGCCACTAACAAGCTTCCTGATAGCCAGTCCATTTTTGGAACGGTATGTAATATAATTTGCTTACTTAAATTTCTATGTTCTTAATCTTAAATTAAGTATAATTTTAAGTATAATTTGCATACTAATACCTTTTTGCTCTTATTCGGGGTGTCCGCATAGTTCTACACCATGGTTACCGAGGTCGGTTTGTGACTAGGTGACCATCCATTTTATTTGTAACGAGACCATACTCACCGGGTCGTTTCGGGTAAACGGAAGACCGAAAAGCCTGACAAACGAAAAAGTTTTACCA
This sequence comes from Xestia xanthographa, assembly GCA_905147715.2. Classification (NCBI taxonomy): domain Eukaryota; kingdom Metazoa; phylum Arthropoda; class Insecta; order Lepidoptera; family Noctuidae; genus Xestia; species Xestia xanthographa. The sequence goes on along the minus strand of LR990666.1, from coordinate 20,847,261 downwards.
GTAGCAAGGAGTTTGCAATTGTGCCCGGTTGATGGCAACAGGCTCGTGCCATTACATGGGATTTAAATATAACCAGCGAAATGTCTTTCTGCCTAACCCTTCGGTGATATAAGACATGAATGTAATGATGAATTCATTTTACAGGTCGTAGGTTGGGGATTCAATCATCATGACTCTCTGTCCTCCACTCTGCAGAAAACAACTATTCCTATTGTACAAGAGTTGACCTGTTTGAAGAGTAACCCAACATTCTTTCATCAAAGACTGAACGACAACAAATTTTGTGCTGGATTTGCTAACGGTATGCACGCGTTATAAAATTGGGTCTCTGAGGGTTTAAATTGCTTCGCGTAACAGGTGGTGTTGTTAAGTTTCGAGGTGATTTCGGTCATTCTAGCCTCTGTACTGGTTGACGCAATCGATGGCCCTACTACAGCAACAAATGCTTCAAATGTACGTCGCTAAGTTCAGTCCCTTTTTTGATTTGAATCTTCCAAAAAAGTTGCTTTTGTTAACGCAAAAGCAACTTTTTTCCAGTAGGATGATTCTCAGTAGGAACGGTCTTGTTTCAGGAACGTCAGTCTGCAACGGTGACAGCGGTGGTGGTTTCATGGTCTTTGTGCCAGACTCGTCAGAATATGACACTGACATGGCGCGAGGCGGGTGGTATGTCCGTGGAATAGTGTCCATTGCTCCCAGGAGATCTGATGCACTTATATGCGATCCCTATGAGTACACAATTTTCACAGATGTAGAGAAGTATCGAGATTGGTTGCTGGAGTATATGGAGTGAAACATAATATCGGCCTATAAAGTTCTACTGCTGGGACACAGGCCTGCTCTCTGTGAGAAGAAGTGGGCCGCAATTCACGACGCGCGTTGGTAGTGGAACTGAATCAACATCAGGTGTAATAAAGTACATTTAATTGTAAAATGATTTTTTAAATTGAATTTTCATGTAACCTCGTAGAGACGTAGATGATTGCGGGAGCGGTTGGACAAGACCAGCGACCAGTGGTTCACATTGGCCTTGGATCGAATCGACTGGAAATCATGAGGGAAGGCCTATGCCCAGCAGTTGGATGACGCAAGTTATCAGTATCAGTGTTTTAATTTAAAAATTATAATAACATGTTTACTTTTCTTGGCTTCATGAGCCTATACAAAGGGTAATGAGAGGTTTTCTTTTTGAGTATTAAAAAAAAAACATAGTTTCCGAGAACTCTGTAGATTTCGTTGAATTGACTACGTTAATAAGTGCCAAAGCCAAACGCTTGGGAAAAAAAACATGCGTCACGTCACATACGCTCGTGGAATTACACTTTCGTTTGCTTAAGGTGAACGCAGACTTAGCCGCACCGCAGTCGCTGCATTACAATTATTTGTATAAAGTTCTATGCAATCTGTGTCTATGTCTGTTTGCGAGATTGCATAGAAAAATTAGAATGCGGTGACTGCGGTGCGGCTTAGTCTGCGTTCACCTTTAGGCTTCCAAATATAACCATTACATCAAAGTGAAATGATGTGACGTTCCGTTCCTTGCAGTAACGTACCAATTCAGCGTCATCTATCCAGCGACTAGGGAAGAGTTGAAAAAGAAAATCCCTCACAGGGTTAAGGGCCTTATTACTTGAATGTAAAGAAATGAAAATGTGATTTAATGATGGATGAGTGTGTGTGTGGTGAGAAGTCAGACTAAAATAAAATTGGTATTAAGAGGTACGGCAAAGTCAAAGGTGTATAGAACTGACATAAGCTACCAAAATACTTATGTCAACCCTGTTGGCGGTCGCTTTGTCTCTCGTACTTCAGACCGAGTGGCTAGCCCAGTTACTGAGTACTATGGATTTCAGACTATCTGTAACGATGGTGGAAGATTAGCGATTAACAGCAGGCAAAGACAGCCAGGCCATTTTTGCGACTGGCTCCCTAGCAACGATATACCTAGATAACGCAAAAGCACCTACTTCACGTGACTGGCTTCATTTTATGCTTAATGTAGATATTGGTACAGAAAGCTAATTTGTTAAAAAAAACGTTACAACTCAAGAACTTGATTCTAGAAATTCAAAAAACGAAAACGTAGTCTATTTTGAATAGCAAATAAATAATGCCTAAAGGTGTGTCATAGTAGGTAGTCAAGAAATGGCACGTCTAATTTTCATACGGATTGAAATCTGCTACAACAACAACAACAACAGCCCATAACGTCCACTACTCCTACTGGACATAAGCCTCTCCCATGATGGGAGGAATTTACCGTAATCTCCACGCTTGGTAGGTGGATTGGAGATCGCAGTGATGAAAGACTATGAAACAGAAAACGCTGCTGCTCATTCTCTGGTCTACAGAAGTGCAAGGTGTTACGCCTCAGATATAAGTCACCTTATACGACACGCGTGAGTGTAATGGGTTGGTTCTATTCTACTCTGCCGGATACCACATTGCTCTCGAAATCTGCCTAATCTACGTTTATCTATATAAATGTATCTGTTAGGAAGCACAGACCTTAGCTGGAACAATGCTAATATTTGTAAAGAAGGCGCTTTCATACTGTACCAAACCGATGGTGGTAGGTACATTGGAGGGCAAGCTCAGTTTTCGTGGCGGTATTTTAGTTGAATAAGATTAACTGTGCTTGCTCGCGGGGAGATCGTTAGACCTTCCAAGCATAACAAGTAGTTAGTAAGTAGTTAGTAAGCAAGTGCGTCACTCACCTGATAGCCTCCTGTGGCTTTTCGAGGGAATCTTGTCCTGATGTGGCACGTGGCTGGCGTTGCACGGCGACCGGCCGGTCTGATGAGCCACTCACAAGTTGGTGCACCAAAGTCTGTACTGCACTGTATGAGCCTTCAGGAATCAAACAAGTCCAGATAGGAGCCGTTCACCGACGATTAACCCTCATGCAAGGATTTTAACCGGGAGCGCGCACTTAGGCAATTGCATTTGCTGCCATCTTGGATTCGACTCGTTTCTCATTCGTTCGCAAGCACAGTGCTCGCATAGATAAAAAATGTATACGGAACACATACATTATACATTAAGTCCATTACGATCGTTCACAACAGTTTACTATAATAATTTAAGCAGGCGTTTATCAATATTTAATGTTTACATATTGTTTAAACAGTTCTGTATGGCTCACTCTCTATTAATGTAATAACTAATCAAATTATTGTTTTGTAAGGCTCTTTACTTTACATCCTCTTGTTGCTGTATTTTGTTGAATTGAATTGATGACATTGAACGGTCTCGTGACCGTTCAATGTGGCGACACTTGGGGGAGGCCTATGTCCAGCAGTGGACGTCTTTCCACTTTTCAGTGTGTTTGTCTATCGGTTACCGACATTTTAAGTTCATTCCTGTTATTATTTCAGTCGACAAATACACTATTATACGATCGACCGACCGCTCCTGTACCATCTCCTAGCCTCGTACAGGATTAATTTAGTCTAATTAATGCCTTTTCTTTTCTTAATTTGGTTTATTCTTAATTTGCAAGACTAATAAATGTACTTTTTACCCGACTACAGTGAAGCCAAACGTAAATCACAACCCTTCCTGGGTTATGATTTTCGTCAGCATAAGGAAGGAGTCCGCAAGGGCCGATGCCTGCCGGGGCTGCGGGACTGTTCGAAAGAGATACCGCGGCCCTGGTAAACAAAGGGCTAAGAAGGAACATGGATATGGGTTTTAGTCAATATAAGTCTGACACTTCCTCCTGCTCCGCCCAGAGCGGAAGGAGTCATTTGATGATTTCCCATCCGAAAAAAAAAGGTTATGATTTTAACAGTCCATGTATATTAGTATATTTGTATTTTTGTATGTTCCTCCGTAGCGCCTAAACTATTCATCCGATTTTGATGAATAGTGTCAATGAGGGATTTTCTTTTTAGCTCTTCCCTAGTCGCTGGATAGATGGCGCTAGGAGTAAGTATGATAATGCAAGGAACGGAACTTAAAAAATCTAATTTGCACAAAGCGCGAGAAATGTAGGTTATATTCGGAAGGTTAAGCAAATGAAAGTGTCAGTCAACGAGAGTATGTGACGTGACACAATGTATTTTTTTTAAGCGTTTTGGCTTTGGCACCAACTATCATAGTAAGTTCAACGCCATAGATCTATAGAGTTCTTGGAAACTAAGTTTTTTTTTAAACCTCAAAAGGAAAACCTCTCATTGATTTGTTATTACGCCCGTAACATAGCATCGGCTTCATTTTAGCCAACAATAGGAAGAGTCGGTTTTACTTTGTAAACCCCGAACTTAATTAGAGCGAGATTTTTCAGTAGGTAGTCGGGTTTTTTAGTTGTTGTATACCACATATTCTTGGTCTTTATTTCTTTCATAGGACTAACTTCGTAATTGCGAATAAATAAAAATGCCCTTGCATTTGGGCCGAGAACGTTTTAAGATTTTGTATGGGAAAGGATTATTTTTTGCGATAATTATCTACATCTACACTACCTACACTAATATTATAAAGAGTGTTCAGCGTATTAAGGTTCACTTTAGGTTGGCACTGAAACTAGAATGATGAAGACGGGTGTTTGCTTCAAATCTTTATTTCTTACTACTTAGGCTATGAGGACGTGCATCTTGTTAAATGATTGCCGTTAACATCACATATAAATATACAGGTATAATACTTCATAACATACCGCCTACTAAAAGATCTTTAAGTTCTTTTAAATAAATCGAAAATGAAATTGTAACATTGAATTAATTTACACATTGCAAATAACAATCAATACTAGAAACAAAATGGTAGATAGTCATATCTATGACCAATTGTAAACGAATGAATTTAAATCTCAGTAAATTAATCTTACTTCTGTACATACGACAATTTATTAAGCCTACACGGTATGCATATTAAATTAAACCTTGGTGTCTATAGGTAGAAGACATAATTTACCAATTGATCGCTTAACTATGTGGTTACCGGTTTTCACACTATACACTCTAGTAACGGCATCTTGGCCTGGCTGTTTTTCTACTATGCGTCCAAGTGGCCATCTCCCTGGAACAGCATTTTCCGTTTTTACGAGCACTATTTGACCAATGTCTAAGTCTGGAACAGTCTTTAACCACTTCGGGCGTTGCTGTATTCTTGCCAAGTACTCATGCTGCCAACGCTGCCAAAAGTCATTCAGTAGCTTTTGAATATGCTGCCAGCGAGATAGCTTGCTTACAGATACGTCTTTCAAGCTTGGTGAAGGTACGGCGATTGGTAGGTACTTCCCCGATCAGGATGTGTCCTGGAGTGGGTACCTCCATGTCATCCTTGTCTGAATCATCGATGGGGCACAACGGTCGTGAATTTAGACAAGCCTCGATTTGGCACAAAAGTGTAGTCATCTCTTCAAACGTCAGGTGACTATTCAAGACTCGTTTCAGGTGATATTTGGTGAATTTTTTTATTCCGGCTTCCCATAACCCACCGAAATTCAGACTGTATCCCGGAATAAAATGCCATTGCGTCCCATCCTTGGCCGAAGTATCTGCGCGCTCGAGGCTTCAACAAGGTCTTAGTTGGCTCCGACAAAGTTTCGGCCCTGGTCACTCCACATTGATTGCATCTTCCTCTACGTGACACAAATTTTCTGAACGCACCGATAAATGCTTCAGATGTCAGGTCGCCAACAAGTTCTAAATGTATGGCTTTAGTTGCCATACATATAAACAAAGAAATATACCCTTTGTTCGTTTTAGCGCCTCTTCCTTTAGACGTTAAGATTTGATACGGGCCAGCAAAGTCAACACCGCAGCGCAAGAATGCTCGGGCCGGAGTCACTCGTTCTTTGGGTAAGTATCCCATCAGCTATGTTCTGATTTGAGCCCTTTGTTTTGCACAGATTAAACATCTATGCACGGCCGCCTTGATTAAACCCTTTCCTCTCACAATCCAGTATTTAGATCGAATGTAATTGTACATTAACTGTACACTTCCATGCAAAGTTACCATATGTGCATCGGCCACAATCAGTCTTGTCAAATAGGATTTATTATCTAAGATGATGGGGTGTTTTCTGTCCTTGTCTATATTGGCGTGTTGAATTCTACCGCCCACCCTGAGAATATAATTTTGATCTAAATACGGATTGAGTGACTTCAATACACTCCTACTCTTAACTTTACCCTTGTCTTTCAGGTCTTTAATTTCTTCTTCAAAACATTCCATTTGTGTTATTTGTATACATTTTTGTAATGATCTTTCTAATTCTTCAGTATTTATACTTATCTGTGATTTATTTCTTTTCAGGTTCAAGAATTGTCTACAGTATGCCACTGCTTGCAATAACTCCGTCAGTGTATCACAAACCTCGAAGCGGGTTGACCATTTATGTCTTCGACAGATTGTTGTTCAGTTACTACGTTTACATTTATGATCTTTCTCATTTCTAGGTCCGTCGAAGTGCTTATGCTTGTAAATATTATTTCCTTTCGTTTCAGCCATTCCGGTCCTTCCCAATCGACAATTCTTCAACTCCGACAGCAGCATGCCCCTGGATACAACATCTGCTGGGTTTTCCTTTGATAGTACGTGAAACCACTTGTCACCGATATTATTGATTATCGTCACGACTCTGTTCCTCACAAAGGTTTGCCATCTTGAAAGATCTCCTTGCAACCAAGATAAAAAGATTTTCGAGTCCGTCCATGAAAATATTTGATTAGTAGGAATATGCATGGCCTTGCTTATTTGCTTTAATAATTTTGAAAGTAATAATGCACCACATAGCTCCAGTCGTGGTAGTGACATTGCTTTTACAGGCGCAACTCTGGATTTGGCAGCAATTATGGTCGTTTTGTATTGGTGGTCTTCTCCAAGCACCCTCAGGTAAGCTACAGCTCCATATGCTTTTTCAGAAGCATCACAGTAACCGTATACAGAATCGCCTTTCATGTTTTCACTTGTGCATTGTAACCATCGCTGCAGTTCAACTACTTTCAAATGTGATAAAGCTTTCTCTTATACTAATCCATCCTTTTTTTGTTTCAGGGTCTACTTCGTCATCCCAGGCAGTGTGCTTCAGCCACAAACGTTGGATTAACATTTTTGCAGGAACTATAGCCGGAGCCAGCCATCCCAGCGGATCAAATAGCTGGTGAACGTCAGCCAAAATCTTTCTTTTGGTCACGCCTCCAGTCATGAGGGCGTAATCAAGATGATAATGATTGGTGTCCTCGCCCATGTTCCAGGATAAACCTAGTATTCTGACAGTACCATGCAACTTCATGTCTATTTTAACTTGCTTACTGTGCTGTTCGGCTTTAAATTGCTTCAGAAATTTGCTACTGTTAGATGCCCACTTTTGCAGCGTGAAACCTCCTTTTTAACCGACTTCCAAAAGGAGGAGGTTCTCAATTCGGTTGTTGTAGGATATGACTAATATTCTTAGCTACTTCTATAGCCTGTTCTACTGTATCCTGTCCTGACATTATATCGTCCATAAAAAAGTCATGTTTGATGGTTTCAGCGGCTATGGGATAGTCTTTACCTTCATCTTCCGCTAGTTGTTGCAGCGTTTTCACAGCAAGGTAAGGGGCAGAAGCAGTACCGAATGTGACTCGTAGCAGACGATAATCTTTAATGGATTCTGTTTCATGCTGACGCCAAAGAATACGCTGGTAGTCTGCGTCTTCCTGTGTCACCAATATCTGTCTATCCATTTTTTCTATGTCAGACACAAAACAGACAGGCTTCATTATCCACCTCATGACTAGAGACCTCATGTCTTCCTGTAGCTGAGGTCCTATCAGTAGTTCATCATTCAGAGATATATTATTGCAACCCTTGGACGAAGCATTAAAGACAACTCTAACCTTCGTTGTTTCACTCGTTTCTTTCAGGACTGGATGGTGTGGTAAATATACTGCTGAATGATCTATCTCGTTTATTGGAACTATTTCCATGTGTGTTCAGATCAATATACTCTTTCATTACTTTTATGTATTCCGTCCTCAACTCTGAAGCGTTTTTCAAGTTGCATGTATCTTTTCAATGCTATAACTCTAGTTTTACCTTCACTTGACTTTGGTTTTTTCGTTTTAAGTGGCAATTTTACCACATATCTTCCTTCGACATTTCGCTTGTATGTTTCTTTGTATATTTTCTCACAAGTTTTTTTCTTCTGCTGCTAGTTTCTTCTTACTGTCATCTTCTACTTCCCAAAAAGATTTCAACATAATTTTCCATGTCAATATGTTGATGAATGACGGTAATTTATCTTCCGTAGAAATGTTTTCTTCCACCCTTCCAAAAATAATCCATACTAGGCGTGTATCTAGTGCACTTGGAGAGCCTAGTGGACCTTTAACTATACCGCCCTTCAGAATGATGTCATAGATTTGAACACCTAATAAAAGGTCCACTCGCCCTGGTTGATTATAACTTGGGTCTGCCATGGTGAGGCTTTGTAAATGCGGCCAGTCAGCGATTTTGTGGGTGAAATGTCTTGGTGGTAAGTTGGAGGTTAGGTTCTTGGGTATGACGTATGCCTTCAGAGAAATCTTGAAATCTTCACACCGAGATAATAGATTAAATTCTACGATGTGATGGATGTTTGTCTGTTTCCCTCCAATTGTTGTGAGTGTTCCTCTGCTTGATTTGCGTTTTATCTTTAGTCTTTGTGCTGCTGTCTCACTGATAAAACTTTCATGTGATCCCTGATCAATTAAGGCGTGCAATACTGTTGTTAGTCCGTTATCATCCTTAACATACACTAGTGCTGTTGCCAGCAAAGCTGTGGACTTCTTCGTGGTGAAGTGAGATGCTATTGCAACGTCTTCTTTTGTGTCTTCTTTATTATGTTCCTTTCCTTCGATATGACTGTGTGGAGTTTGTGAATTGTCTGACTGCTTGTTGTTACTTCTCTGCTGATGCAACAGTGAGTGATGTCGACGATTGCATCGACGGCAGAACACAGGTACGCGACATTTCCAGGCTGAATGCCCTGGTGCCAGACAATTGTAGCACCAGTAGCTGAACCAGTACCATGTGTCACCAACTCCAATGTACGGAACTTAGACTCCAAAAATGGATAAAAATCTTTCAAGGTGGGTAACTTGTTAAACTCCTGAGTGTATGTATGCTTCTCCCAATCCTTGTGGGTCTCAGGGTCTAATTTCTGAACCACTAAAAATATATTTAGAGGGTCCTAGTTGTCAATAGATAAATCCTGATTTTGTAGACTATTCAAACACTCAGTTGTAGTGTCTAGCAAGGCTTTTATCTGATTTGCAGTTGGTGTCTTGATCGCCTTTTGTCCGGTAAGTCGTTTGAACAAAGTATTTACAATCACTCGTTTATTGCCGAAGCGATTTTTCAATAAATTCCACGCTTGTTTATAGTTATTGTCCGTGACCTTTATATGTTTCAGCAAGGCTTCAGCTTCACCGGTGATACTTAATTTCAGATATTGCAACTTCTGTACCAAACTTAGCGACGTATTGTCATGGACGAGTGATGTAAACAGATCATGATAAGTGGGCCAGTCATCGTCATTACCATTAAACTCAGGCAGCTGGATTCTCGGCAATTTAACTTGTGTTTGGTTAATCGTCGCGGTGTTGCTACATACTTCTGCTGTTGATGTCAACGAAGAAATCATGTCCTTTAAATCTCCTTGTAAACACAAGAACAAGTCTTCAACAACGTAATAATCTTCGTTAACAAAGTACGGGATGATCCTACGGTATTCTTTCGGTATACACTTAACGAGTTCTTCATGTGTGAGCACTGCCAATATTCTTCTATGCATTGTAATCTTACTTGCATGTAACCCTTTGTTAATCGTGCCCGAGGACATTTTTTCAAATTAACTTGGGCTTTCTGCATTTTACTAGCTGTTTCTTCGAGAAGATTGAGTAATTGACTGCTTGAAGTACTCATTTTTGAAAAAAAAAGAAAACTGGCCAAGTGCGAGTCGGACTCGCGCACGAAGAGTTGCGTACCATTATCTATACATTAGACAAAACGGCAAAAAAATCACGTTTGTTGTATGGGAGCCCCCCTTAAATATTAATTTTATTCTGTTTTTAGTATTTGTTGTTATAGCGGCAACAGAAATACATCATCTGTGAAAATTTCAACAGACTGTCTAGCTGTCACGGTTCATGAGATACAGCCTGGTGACAGACAGACGGACAGACGGACAGACAGCGAAGTCTTAGTAATAGGGTTCGTTTTTACCCTTTGGGTACGGAACCCTAAAAAGGGGCTATTTCCTTTGATTTTAACCCAAATTCAACTAAATACACCAAATTATGGCGGTGTAAGAACTTGTAATTTTATAAAGTCTTCATTAATGAGCTTGTTATTCACTCTTATCGCTGAGGAATGTGCGATTCTTTTGTATTCAATCGGCCGTACAGTTTTTATAACTTTTAAAAAATAACACTTATGAATCCGGTTCGTTTGGACCATATGTTCAGTGTATTAAGGTTCACTTTAGGTTGGCACAGAAACTAGAATGATGAAGACGGGTGTTTGCTTCAAATCTTTATTTCTTACTACCTACTTAGGCTATGAGACATGCATCTTGTTAAATGATCGCCGTAAACATCACATATAAATATACAGGTATAATACTTCCTAACAAAGAGGAAAGATTTGTATTTTTGTGTGTATGTTTGTAATGAATAAACTCAAAAACTAGTACGCTGATTTCAAAAATTATTTCACCATTCATCATCTGCCTAGCCTTTTCCCAACTATGTTGGGGTCGGCTTCCAGTTTTACCGGATGCAGCTGAATACCAGTATTTTACATGGAGCGACTGCCTATCTGACCTCCACAACCCAGTTAGTACCGGGTAATACGATACCCCTTGGTAAGACTGGTTGTCAGACTTTTTGGGCCTCTGACTACCTAACGACTGTCAAAGATCTACAAATGACAGCCGGGACCAACGGCTTAACGTGCTTTCCGAGGCACGGAGGAAACTCGGTATGTAATGGGCGGTCACCCATCCACAGGCCAACCTAGGCAAGCACGGCTTAACCTAACGATCGACCCGAGCGGCTGTTATTATTTAGCCACGAGCTTCTCTAAAAATTATTTCACCATTACAAAGCTATATTCACTCTGAGTAACATTGGCTATATTTTATCCCCGTACTCCAACGGGAACGGGAACTACGCGGGTGAAACCGCGTGACGTCCGCTAGTTATATCGAAGTTTTATGGAGAATATGACCACAGCCTTCTAATAATACCTATTATATACGCAGTTTTTGCTGGCTGTTATTCGTCAATCTTCGACTACGCTACTTTAATCATAGAATTACAGTTTCTATAGGTCCTCTGAAAGTCGAATAATGCTTATTACGATTATTCATCATCATTTGCGTAACCGTTTTTAACAATCTTCGACTTCCAGTCTAACCGGATGCACCTGAATACTAGTATTTTACATAGAGCGACTGCTTATCTGACCTCTACAACTCAGTTAGTACTGAGTAATACGATACCCTTTGGTAAGAACTGGTTGTCAGACTTTCGGGCCACTGAGTACCTGTTACGACTGTCAAAGATCTAGAAATTACATTCGGAACCAACGGCTTAACGTGCTTTCCGAGGCACGAAGGACACCCATCCACAGACCAACCTAGGCAAGCACGGCTTGACCTGAAGATCGATCTGAGTGGCTGTTATTATCTAGCTACGAGCTGTTCACCATCTATCTCTAGATTATTACGATAATTATGATTTTTAAATAAAAATGCTTTGAAAAACACTATAATAATTTTATTGATACATTATTTCATTATGACTGATGTTAATGCAGTTCCACCACCAACCCGCACTAGACGCGTGTGTTGGATTACGGCCCACTCTCACAGAAAGCAGGCCTGGGTCCTAGCAGTAGAACTTTATAGGCTGATATTATGATTCACTCCATATACTCCAGCAGCCAATCTTGATACTTCTCTAGATCAGTGAAGATTGTGTACTCATAGGGATCGCAGATAGGTGCATCAGTTCTACTGGGAGCTAGAGACACTATGCCACGGACGTGCCACGCGCCTGTGGCTGTACCTGGTGCGTCTGGCACGAAGATCATGAAACCACCACCGCTGTCACCGTTGCAGACTGAGGTTCCTGAAATCAGAAAACAAAATAAAAAACTTCTTCTGACCCATCTGAAGACCTACCACCTAAAAAAAAACTCAATAAAGTATAAAAATTTACATTTCTCCCAAACTTCTAAACTACTTTAGCTAGGCGAAATAAGGTTCCATAATTAGAAAATGACCACCTCTATATGCGAATTTGCTATTGCAGCTGGATCCGCCATAACAAATTCGCATAAAGAGGACGTCATTTAGGAAGGAGGAAGGATGACTGGATCTGGAACCAGTCACCTGTATATCAAGGGTTCGTGGACGGCTTAGACCTCAGTTACGTGTGCGGAACCTGACATCTGTACGCATAGTGACTTTATGACTGCATCAGTGTGCCGAGTGCGTAGCTGTGCTTTGGATATTTTAGCTTTTTACAATCAATACTCTAAAGTATGGAACTATCAAAAAGGCTGTTTCATGTACTTTTATTCTATGATCAGTGTCCGTTCTATGGTATAATATTTTTCACATGTTACCGTTAGCATATCCACCACAAAACTTATTGTGGTTGAGTTTCTTGTGAAAGAATGTTGGGTTACTCTTCAAACAGTCCAGCTCTGACACTATAGGGATGGTTAATTGCCGCAGAGTGGAGGTCACCATGTCTTGGTGATCGAATCCCCAACCAGCTATCTGAAAAAATTAATTCGAACGAAGTGACTCCATGGTAAAATCAAATTATATGGTGACTTATAAGCACGAAACGACCTCGGAAAGGGTAAGGAAGGTTATTCTTAGACTGATTTGAGCAGCCAGCTTGAGTAAGAACAAAGCAGTATTGATAAGGTAATTTGTATGTTTGTGTACAAAATGTGTACAATATTAACAAAATGAATAAAGAAATAAATCATTGTCTGGATGTGTGACAAATATGACGATGTATTGATATTTGTACAATATTATATATGTTTTTATTTTTCAGTTAGATAATAATGTAATTCATTACATACCGTTCCAAAAATTAACTGTATAGGAAACTTTAAATTAGCCTGCTCACGCCACAAGCAGGCTGGTCGAACATAATTAGTTATAACGGCTTCAGACTTCAGTTTCAGTAAAGCTATGTCATTATCCAGTGTAAATCCATCGAATTTAGGATGGACAATTACTCGAAACACCTAGGAAAATAAATACAATTTTATAACGTGTCAAAGGATATTGCTCTCCATCATACTCGTTAATCGTTAGACAGGAAGCAATTTAGCAAGCCTTGGGGCAATGGTTTGTTTAGTACATCTGCAGCAAAAGTCCTGAACAAGCCAAGCACACTTGATAGTCCAGCAGGCAAAGAACAACTGTACAGGCTTACGACAGCTAAAAATAGAAAATTCTAAATCACTCTATCACTCAAAATAATCATGCAACGACTGCTGGAAGAATCTGTTATAATATTAGACAAATCGTGTGTGAGGTGATTGAGGGAAATGAGCGTTTCATGAACCTTTAAAATCACTAATTTTAGGTTTTACACCTGGCCGCGGAACGATGGAAGCAATTTTTGCTATCCGCCAACTATGTGAGAAATAGAGAGATGCGCATAAAAACTTGCGAATGGTGCTCATGAACCTCGAAAAGTCCTGCGACCGGGTACCTCGTGAGGTGTGGTGGTGTACCCTTAACGAGAAAGTTGAGCCACGGAAATGCAGGCAGTTGATCCGAAAGATGAACAGTCTGACATTGTGCTTGTTGCCAACCGTGGCTTAGAGAAGTCTTATGCAAGTTGGAGACATTTCCAAACCGGTGCTAAAGTAAGTAAAGACTTGAGAATGTTAGCCTGAAATTGGGTAAAGGAGTAATGACTACAAATGCTGATGGATGGGGATTTCAAAGAACACATGAATGGATTGTGTGAGGGACGAAATGAAATGAAAAGGGGTAAAAAGAATAGCGCGCAGCACCGATCACAAGTAACATAATGATACTTGAAGCAACTTTATACTTGCCTCCCTTTCCTGTGCTGCTATATCTCCGCTAAATAGATCGATCTTCCCAAGATGAACTTTTAAAGCGTCCGGTACAACTGGACTACCCCTTATAGAAGCACAATGAGCGGCTGAAAAACAGAAAGGAAAATATTCAGTAAAATATCAGTTTTTTTTAACATTCAAAACCCTCCGCTTCTCAGGACACCCAGATTTTTTACAGACGTTCAGAGCAGATTAGGAGATCCAATCGACTTTTGATGTAAGTGGGCCGGTTAGACGACAAACGTCGGCCGCCATGGCTTACGTACGTTACTTGTAAGAAAACCGAGAACAAAGAAAACCACGGGCCACGCGCAGTGTAGGGTTCCGTAGTAGCTCGTTATCACAATATAGAACGAACCCGTTGGTATAGCGCCTTCTAGCGGCAGCTTTGTGAAACTTATGATAATTTATTCTATTTTCAGTTTTTATTTTTATTTTATAAATTGTTTTTCAATGCAAGTCTTTACCCGTTATAAACAAGCAACTACTTCATCTTAGTCACTTTACACACTTGGGGTAGACGACAAAAAAAAAATACACCACCAGTTCACATTTAGGGAGCTACCCTAAAAAAACATTTTCCAAAATTTTATTTTACCACTTTGCCGGCGCATTACTGATATTATTATACACACCTCTACAAAATTACAGCTTTCTAGTACTAACGGTCTCTTAGCAAAACCTCGGACAGAAGAATATAGAATAGTTGGTTCATAAATAAATTCGGGGGAAACTTCTCAAAGTCTGGATTTCTAAATAAGCCTAAATAGAAATTTAATTTAAATTAATTCAGACACGATTTCTTGTTTGCTCATAATTGTTTCTAAAACATTTTTTCTGGCAGTAGGTATGGATCGGATTAAAGCTATGCTATTGCTAACTGCCATAAGTATAACTGTTTAAGGAAAGAATCTTGGGTTTATATTTGCATGTCTTTGTTTTCTTATCGCAAAGGAAAAGATCGCTTACCTGATAAAACCAAAGTTTTAGACAGCAAGGTTCCACCACAGATATACTCTAGGGAATGTTGTTCAATCCTAAATATAGCGGCATGCCAGGGCCACTGTCCAGAGTTGGCAGATTGTCCATGTACTATCAGCTCTGTATGTACCACTTTTTGTTTTCCACAAGATTCGTATAGAGTAAATTCTTTTGAGTGTGATACATTGGGCGTAAAAGAAAAAACCGCATTTGACATCATAAAAGAAACGATGTTAGGTACTACTGTACTATTTTGTGTTCTTAAATTGTTGAAGTACCCCTGAAATGCATAAGTTTTTTTTAATAAAAATGCGGTTAAGCCGAAAAAAACATTAAAAATACATTATACTTTGACTGATACTTCAGTACGTTACTTACAGATTGAGAACATTTTAACATTAGAACATGAAATCAGGTTAAAATTGAGTTTATGTGTACTTACAGTTTTTGGATGTTCACAAATATGGACATTATTCAGGCGTATGCTGTTGACATAGGGTATAATACCCTTCTGTATCAAGATTTTACATTTCACTACATTTTCAAAACCCCTGTAAATCTTTATATGAATAATTTTGTTATCATAAAAGTCATTGACGATATTAATATTTTTCTTGTTTTGCTAAAACAAAAATGATTAAGGGCTGACTTCCTTTAGTCAGATAACATAATATTTTCTTGCAATATTTTATACGACTGCCAAGAAAGTGTTATGTTTTTCGCGCGTATCTTGTATTTTTTTTTGTAAATTTCTTTATAATCTCGTATCTTTGAAATGGCTGGATGGATTTCGACGGTTAAAGTATCATTAGATTTGTCTCAAAAATTCAAGTGTACAATCGGCATATCTATTTGGTTTAAATCATTTTGTCCAAGTCCAAAACTGTAAAACCTATATATATATATATACGTTTACATACCTATATTACCAACCTATATTAATATATAAATAAATACGTGTTACATGTGTGCGTGAAGTCATCGTTATGCACACAAACACTAAATAATTTGAGCAGCGAGCTCTGCTTTTGTTAGTGTGCGTATGGCCAACAATGCTCTCACATGTATTCTACATAATTATATGGTTAGAGATAAAATAAACGGGTTCTCAATTAACCTTTAGATACCCACAATTACAGACACAATTAAAATAACAATGCGCCGTTCCCCTTCGGAAACGGCTGGGGACATAATTATGGACGGCCCAATATTTTAAACTATAGTACGTAACGTAGTAACCGTGGCTGATTGGTGTAAGCGCCTGCGATAGCAATTTGAACTAACCTCAACGACGTGAGTTCTATAAAAGCGTAAATAAAGCGTTTAGAAACTGTAAAATATGCACAATTAACAACACTAGTTATCTCGCCAACGTACCACCGCACAGGCCGACAATCTGACAACGACTGCCCGCCCCACCACTCGGACCGGTACTTAAAACCGAACGACGTGCGCGCCCGAGGCAACGTCACAATACTGTTACCGGTTTGTAGTGCTATATATATTGATATTTACAACAGAAACTTTCCGAATGCCTTTTCTATACCTAAAGCTGTTACAACATCAAATTTAGTGTTTTAATTGCAATTCACTATTAATATTCTAGTTCATTAGTTAGCCACAGCTATTTGCGACGTTGCCATCTTTTTGGGTGCGCGTTCTTATGATGTCATGGTAGGGTACACCACCAGACCGGATTGGTTAGGCCTTACTTACCTCAATCTCAAGGGTTGTTTTCGTATTGAATCTCAAAATCAGATCAAAATCATGAATACCTATAGGTATTATCAATTTATAATAATCAGGATAATTTGGATTCGGTGATTTCATAACAGCTGTAATATTGGTATATACAGCACAAGGGTGGGCGGTTATGTAAGGTGTATTATCTGTTGAGATATTTTGATTTAATCCACCAGGTATAAAAGAGATCAGAAGCAGCCAAATCATTGTTTAAGAGGCAGTGGAAATCTGGAAATGAAGAAAAGAAAGATGAATAACTTCCATTCTATGAAGGATTTTCTTTTTAAACTCTTTCCTAGTCGCTGAATAGATGGCGCTAAACTTGGTAAGTTAATGCAAGGAACGGAATGTCACATCATTTCACTTGGATGTAATGGTTATATTTGGAAGCCTTAGCAAACGAAAGTGTCAGTCAACGAGCGCATGTCACGTGACGCAATGTTTTTTTTTCCAAGCGTTTTGGCTTTGGCACCTAGTAACGTAGTTAGTTCAACGCCATCTACTGAGTTCTTGGAAACTATTTTTTTTTAATACTCAAAAAGAAAACCCCTCATTGACGTAAAATACAAATAAAAAATTAGGGGGTGAGGGTGCGCCCGCGCCGCACCCTATGCCCCGGCTGCGCTCGGATCGCGCACGTATCGTAGTAGTTCATAGACTAAAGTGTAGGTACAAGTTCCCGGCACGTAAGTTGGCAAGGTTTTGGCGTAGTGGGGGCAAGTTCGCGCATCGTGCACTTAGTAGAACAAAAAACTGGTCACTTTTATTGATTGTCATTATGGTTATTGCCATCATTTATTTTTAATCATGTAGTTAAACAAAGCAGAGGAATTCGTGACATTTAATAAGTGTTATAAATAAATATAATATGCATTTTTTTTAATTAAGAAAAAAAAAGTATTATTATTAAAAATTATAGGTTCTCGTCATCTCTATCGGTTAATCATACTGTTACCCCTGGCATCAAATTAGAACTACCACTTGAGCTGGCATATTATGTAATAAACATAACAAAAACGAAATTTAAAACAATAACAACTCGTAATAAAAACTAAATTTAAAACAATAACAATAACTCGTAACAAAAACTTAATTTAAAACTAAAACTGAACTCGTAACTAAAAGTCAACAAAAACAAAGGTACAACTTTCGTGCACGCAAATGTAATCGGGAGCGAACGGAATGTAGACGCAGTGCGGGAGGCAGGGGTCGACTGACGCACCAATCGCATGCTTGGATCGGCGCTACGTCATACCCCGCGTCCCGCTTGACCACCAAAGAGACCTAAAAAACGACTTCTGCGCATCTAACGACTCTTGCCAAGTTACGTGCCGGGGACTGTACGTATATATAATATGCTGTATTATGTAGGTACTGATTAGTAATGTCTTGTGGCAACAAGTTGCCGTGTCTGGCATATCACTGTTAAAACCACGATGGTTTGTTTGGTATGTTTAAGTAGTGTAAAATATTTGTAAACAGTGTTTATTGATTAATAAAAGTTATAAAAAAAATAGTAAAAAGGAACAATATCAGCACGTTACAAAACCGGCTATTGGCTACGGCTTGTTTTGCGTTTAACGTTGGCGATAAATGTTTTTACTGTTTATTATTTTATTTTTTTATTTAAAGGTCGTATGCAGTCATTCTTTTGCCCTTGTCTCAATTTAATTCCATTAATTTCTTGTCTCTCGTCATCTCAGCAGTCACCTCCTTTGTAGCCATATCACCCTTCACACAGTCCATCCATTGTTTCTTTGGTCTTCCTCTACTCTTATATCCTCCGTTACTCTAATCAACATTCATACTCAAAACTTTCCTCACAACTTGTCACTCACTTGCGCCACATTCAGACTACCTCTGACGTACTCATCTACATCTACACTAATATTATAAAGAGGAAACATTTTTAGTTTTGTGTGTGTGTGTTGCGCCGATTTCAAAAAATTCTTTCACCATTAGTAAGCTACATTCACTCTGAGTTACATAAGCTACATTTTATCCCCGTACTCCCACGGGAACGGGAACTACGCCGGTAAAACCGCATGACGTCCGCTAGTTTCTTATAATTCACTATCTATAAAAAAATATTGTTATTTTCCTCGGGAATAGTACTATAATTCAAAATAAAAATAAAAATATTTTATTTTACATGGGTCTAGATGGGCACTTATAAAACGTCAAAAAAGTGCACGGTTCCCGTAAGCGTACCTATACGGTTGTTTAGAATTACGTTCACTCTTTTTAATCTTCATACATTTCCCACTTCATCATATTTACCTTCAAGACCTCCGAACCAATCAAAACGCTTAAACATCACGCGATACAAGAAATATGGCTCTGGCATTGGCTAATGATTGTTCCCTTACCCCACTCTCCTCGATCTATGTAACCATTTTTTAACTTTAATACACACGCCACTATGGTTTTCAACGTCGAAGCATTTTGATTTATTCTACTCCCGAAATTTACCTCAAAAAGGCCCAGAAACCAGGCCACAGATTCGCCAAAATCCTGTACCGGGGCGCCTCAATCCGGTACAACGGTTTTTAATTAACAAAAAAAAAGAGTAAGAAAAGACTTGCTAGTTTTTGTTAATCTGAATTTAGGTATTACAGTTTCATGTTTTCGTGATGAAAGTTACCCTCTGTCCGTTTAAATCTGACAACGTAATATGTAAAATTTCTGGATAATTGGTTAAGTGGTTTAGGCGTGAAAAGATAACAAACAAACAAACTTACTTTCGCATCTATAGTGTTAGTTAGGATGACTTCATATTTAATAGACCTTTAATTATATACAAGCAACAGGTTTTAGGAGGAAAAAAAATATCAATAGTGTGTTTAAAAAAAACCAGCCAAGTGCGAGTTGAACACGCGTGGAAAGGGTTCCGTACAATGCCAAAGTCAATTTTTCCGTAAGTGAACGTATTATATTGAGTTTACCACTTTATTTTCAACTAGCTGACGTCCCGCGGTTTCACCCGCGTAGTTCCCGTTCCCGTAAGAGTACGGGAATAAAATATAGCCTATACGGATTCGGAAGAATCCCTCTAAGTAATGGTAAAAGAAATTTTGAAATCGGTCCAGTAGTTTTTGAGCCTATTCAATACAAACATACAAAAATACAAAGGTTTCCTCTTTATAATATTAGTATAGATTGATAGAATTCTTATAGGTTTTTCTGTAATGTACAAGCAATGAACTATACTTTGTATTTTTATTTTTAGGCACAGTAGTTTCGGAGATCAGGGGGGAATGGTCAATTTTTGTCTTCTTTCATGAATAAAATTGAAACCATTTATTTTACAATAATAACAAAGCTATATTTGAGATCCTCATAACGAGCCCTTTTATTTGATATGTGTTAAAGTAAGGTTTGCAAAACATTTTTTTATTTCCTAATTTGTCCCCCCCAAATGACCCCTAATTAAAAATATTTATTTACTTAGCACATCTGTAGTAGGATTCATAGGATTACACCATCGTACCAAATTTTACCTGATTTGGTCGAGTAGATTCGCAGCAAATTGGCTGTGACAGACGGACGTATAGACAGACAGGCGCACACACGAGTGATCGTATAAGGATTCCGTTGTTTTAATTTTTTGTACGGAATCCTAAAAATAACAAGACGATGGCTTCGCGTACTGGGTTTCCAGTCTAACTGGGGGTCTAAAATGGCCGCTTTAGCTGAATCCACGCAGAATCTTAATATGAATCATGTTAAAAATTTAAAATTCTTAAAATGGACTTTACAGCTATGAAGTTCATTTTAAGAATTTTATATTTTTAATGTGATTCATATTACGATTCTGCTAAAGCGGCCATTTTAGACCCCCTGGATGTAGCTATGAATATTTAACATAGAGCGAATGCTTAAATAACCCCCACAACTCTATTACAAGATAAAACAATATCCGTTTGTAAGACTGTCTGTCAGACTTTCAGGCTTGTGAACAGCCGTAACGACTGTTAAAGATCTACAAATAATAGCTAGGACTACCAGCTTCCGATGCACGAAAGAAACTCGGTATGTAACGAATGGTTATCCATCCACAGCACAACCTTGGCAAACGCTGCTTGACGTTTAAGTTCGAGCCGTGCAGCTGTCATTATTCAGCCATGAGATGCTCTATTCAATCTAAGTATTCGTCTAAAAAAAAACCGGCTTTATGAGGAAAATCGCTACGACAAAACGCTACGACAAAAAACGTTACGGATTGTTTGTTATAATTAAGAAAAAGACATAAATACATTACTTACCGTCGTAAAATCAAAATTAATTAGAAAACCAAAGAGAACCCAATCACACACTGCTAACTAACACAATACAATTCAAATCAAAGTTTTAATCATTATTATATTGTAACTATTTTTATTTAGAAACGTAAATATTCCAAACAGCATAACACTTCTAAGTCAAATCAGAACTGGTCTTAAGTGATCAAGTGTAATCAGCTGGATGGCAGCGGGGTGCGGAATGGTAGGGGGACGGAGCGGTAGTCGCCCATATTAGTATGTATAGTAACTACAACAAGGCAGCTGAACTTACTTTGAAGGCAAGCCAACATTTTGCTCCGTTTCAACCGGCGGCGGCAGCGCCCATCCTTAACATACCTTTAGTAACTTTTTTAAATAATTTCTGACGACTTTTGTGGCTATAAATATATATATAGTAAAAAAAGTGATTTTTGTTATGTAAAAAATAAAAACAGAAAAACCATTTATTAGCCCGCACAGGACAATACACATAAAATAAAATGGTGAAATTATCAGTTTAAACTAATAAAAATTAAACATATAGACAAAAAAAAAACAAAAAGAAACGAAATTAGTCCTGTACAAGCCCAAAAGGCTCCGTACAGGTATCAGCATGGTGCTGTAACATTAAAAAAACGTCCATCCATGTACAGTTAGATGTTGGCTTACTGAGAAGGGGAAGAGGTTCATAAGGAGAAACAATTTTTTTTCGATCGAAAGACTCGTCAGTTGAACACTATTGGCGAGCCATATTGTGGCAGTCTTGATTGTAGTTGAACAAGTGACGCCTTTGTCACAAAAGTAGGAATTAGACGACAGTAAAAAACAAATTATAATAATAAGTATTAAGTATATTTCCTTTATTCATTTATAAACAAATTTGTTACATTTTTAAATATTAATTAAAAATATATAAAAAACATTTAAAAATATAGAAAATTGTAGCCCACCGGTATCGGGAACAGGGTCCAAGCTACCGGCGGTCAGGTCAGGTAAGTATATTTATTATTACAACTGCTGTTGATTTAGTTCCACCGCCAACCAACACTATACGCGTATGGTGGATAACGGCTCACTTCCTCTCACAGAGAGCAGTCCTGTGTCCTAGCAGTGGAACTTTATAGCCTGATATTATGATTCACTCCATATACTTCAGCACCCAATCTCGATACTTTTCTACATCTGTGAAGATTGCGTACTGATAGGGATCGCAGATAAATGTATCACATCTACTGAGAGCAATGGACACTATGCCACGGACATACCACCCGCCTGACGCCGTGTTAGTGTCACTTGCCGAGTCTGGCACAAAGATCATGAGACCACCTCCGCTGTCACCGTTGCAGACTGAGGTTCCTGAAACAAGATCGTTCCTACTGAGAATCTTCTTACTGTAAATGAGTTGCTTTCGCTAACGTGGAAGTCTTTTATCAGACCCCAGACACAGGTTGGTCAATGCAAGGCAAACCTGCTACAGTAGTGATTTATGGAAAGGAGTTGAAACGCAATTGTATGTGAATGGAATTAAAACACCATGGAGCGATGCGTATAGTGACCTAAATTATATATTTTTTTTGTATTTGGAGCAGTATTATTACAAATAATCTTTTACAAACATGCTGCGTCATCAGGAGAGGAGTGCTGTAAAAGTCAGTTCATTTTATTTTGTTTGATATTTCACGATGAAAACTATTTTTAGGGTTCCGTACCCAAAGGGTTAAAACGGAACCCTATTACTAAGACTTCGCTGTCTGTCCGTCTGTCCGTCTGTCTGTCACCAGGCTGTATCTCATGAACCGTTACAGCTAGACAGTTGAAATTTTCACAGATGATGTATTTCTGTTGCCGCTATAACAACAAATACTAAAAACAGAATAAAATTAATATTTAAGGGGGGCTCCCATACAACAAACGTGTTTTTTTTTTGCCGTTTTTTGATAATAATGGTACGGAACCCTTCGTGCGCGAGTCCGACTCGCACTTGGCCGGTTTTTTAAAAGTCATAGTTGGAGACTGTCATAGTTAGAGATAAAATATTTGTTTTTTAGTAATACAGCGCAATCAAAAAGTATTCAGCACCAGAGGCAGTGAGAGGTTCCATTGCTTAAGCCGATTTGTATCAAATAAAAAAAGCGACTGAACTTAGCGACGTAGATTTTGAAGCACTTGGTGCTGTAGTAGGTCCATCCGTTGCGACGACCAGTACAGAAGCTAGAATGGACTAAATCATCTCGAAAGCAAATTAAACACTCAGAGCCCGCATTTTTATAATGTATCATACCGTTAGCAAATCCAGCACAAAACTTGTTGTCGTTCAGTCTATCATGAAATAATGTAGACTTACTCTTCAAGCAGGTCAACTCTGGTACGATAGGAATGGTTGTTTTCTGCAGAGTGGAGGCCAGAGAGTTTGTATGATTGAATCCCTAACCTGCGACCTGTAAAATGAATTCATTATTACATCACGGCTGATATCACCAAAGGGATAGCAGAGGACATTTAGCCAGTAAAGTTTCAGTTAGGGCGAGCCTGTTATCACTAACCGAACACAAATCCAGAGACTTTCCAATCTTCTGGTTACGCGAAACGACCTGGTTTCTAAATCGAAAATCTCAAGTTGAAAACTTGTCAAACTCTAAGCATTTTGAATTTCGAAGGAATCTCCTTAGTATGCGTATTTATTTATTTCATCATCTCCTTTGTCTTTTCCCAACTATGTTGGGTTTGGCTTCCAGACTAACCGGATGCAGCTGAATACCAGTACTTTGGAACGTCGTGGAACGACTACTTATCTGACCTTCTTAACCCAGTTAGTACTGGGTAATACGGTACCTCTTGGTAAGACTGGTTTCCAGACTTTTTGGGCCTCTGACATCGTGTTAGTAAGCAAAACAAAATAACTTATTTCTAGTGTTAGTAGCTGAGATACAATAGAGAAGACAGAGTAAATAGTATTGTGAAAAGGACATCCCCAGATTAATGTTCAGTGATTGTCCTTCTCACAAAACTTTTAATAATCGGAGAGTCAATACATGCCGCTATAGTTTTTAGGATGCTGTTGCCACTCGCCCGCAACCTCAACAGCGACGCGGTTTTCTTACGAATGACGGCGTGGAAGCCGTCAGTTTGGTTTTGCGCAAACATAGCAGATGCGTTGCACCATCGCGGTAGTCCCAACAGCATCCTAAAAATATTATTATATTGTACGCGTAGGTCATCCAACGTTCTTTTAGTATAGTTGACCCAAAGATTCCCCGTGTAAAAACACTGGCAATATGCCTAAACAGTGTTACTTTTACCAAACTGCTACACCGAGCGAATCTTCGGGCCAACATGTTACCTCGGACCGCCAGTGCCCTACCCCTTTACGTCCTTAAGGTCGTCAGTGAGAAGATGGCCTAGATATTTAAATGTTGTCACTCTTTTGACGTTCAAGCCGTTTAGGGTAATGTCAGGTATTGTATCTGGGCATTCACCGCCGGCCTTAAAGACAATGTATTCACACTTCTTAACGTTATACACTAGTCCGTGTGAGGCAGCATACGCCTGACAGACCCGAAGCATTACATTTATAGCTCCTGCCGTCGGCGCCAGCAGCGCCATGTCATCAGCGTAGCTGATACTGTTTATTTTAACACCATGGACGCTGCATCCCACCCGCATATTGCTGAGGTTTACGATGTGCTAAAAAGCCTTGGAGATGTCAGACCACCCTGCCTCACACCGCATTCTAACCTGTATGTATCAGAGAGTGCATTGGACCACCTTACAACATTTTCTTGATTCCCATACCAATACTGTAGGATCCTGAGCACTCCTGCTGGTACACCCCTATCCTCAAGCTCTCTCCAGAGTACATCATAATTTACCAAATCGAAGGCTCTGGAGAGATCCAGAAAACAGGCGTATACTGGCGTTTTCCGATCAGTGTAATACTGGACCGTATGTTTGAGACTTACTATGGCACTTTCCGTTGACAGTCCAGGTTGAAACCTGAACTGTGAGTCGTGCACGGATAGAGATTCCTTCAAAGTGGAATCAATCATACCATCCAGCACTTTTGCCAATGTGGTTGCGAGAGATATAGGTCGATAGTTTGTCTTATCTGATATGTCACCCGTCCTATTCTTAATTATGGGAACCACCAGTGTTTTCATCAGTCCCGCCGGCAAGTAAGAGTGGCTAAGGCACATGGTATAAAACACCAACAAAACCCTTGGCAGATGCACCTCAGCAAACTTGAAATGCTCAATACTGAGCCCGTCATGACCGGGAGACTTACCTCTGCTCATATTATATAATAAAATAAAAAAGCCTTTTATTTCTTGCAGTACAAAAGAATTAATAAAAATTTGTAATGCATGCAATCATAAAATCGTATTATACAATTCAATTCACTTGTGTGGTTTTGTTGAGAACATTGAAATTGTTATAATTTATTAGGAATTAATTTATTATGAATTGTGAATTACGATTAAAATTAGAATAATTGTGAGATAAAATTGATAAGAAATATGATTGTAAATTGTAATTTTTGCAAGAACCCCTCTTAGTAGAAGGTGAAGGCCTCCTCCAGAGATGACCAGCGATCTCTATCTTTAGCTATTCGCATCCAGCTAGTACCAGCGATCTGTACAATGTCATCTGCCCAGCGTGCTATAGGTCTTCCTCTTTTTCTTTGGCCTGATGGGCCTGGCCATGACGTCACCCTTGTAGTCCAGCGGTCGTCGTTAAGTCTGGCTATATGTCCAGCCCATCGCCATTTCAGCTTATGCGAGTAGTGGAGAGCGTCTATGACTTTTGTTTTAAGTCTTATACGAGTATGTGGTATCTTTTGTATTTTACGTATCTTCATGACAATTCTTTCCAAGCTCCTTTGGCATGACCTTATTTTGCTTTTTACTCTCCGGGTAAATTTCCATGTCTGGCACGCATATGTTAGTGAGGGGAGTAGGCAGGTATCCATAACTCTTTTCTTTGTTTTTAGGGGCATATCACTTTTGAGTATTTCTTTAAGACTCCAAAACTTTTTCCACGTGTTTTTAACTCTTCTGTCGACTCCAGTCTAGTTTGCCAATGATTGACTCTAGCACCGCTATGAAGATGGTGGGAGATAGAAGATCCCCTTGTCTGACTCCTCGCTTTATATGTATAGGTGGTCCTGAGGTTTCCAGTTTTATTCTACTCGTAGAGTTGTCATAAAGGCATTTCAAAACTCTAATGTATTCCATTTCTAATTTCTGAGAGTGCAGAGCTTCCCATATCGCTGAGTGAAGTATGGTATCGAAAGCTTTTTGGTAGTCAATGAACACTATGTATAACGGTTTTTGGAATTCTTGATACTTCTCAATCAGCATTTCTAGTGAGTGGATGTGGTCCACAGTAGAGAAACCTCTTCTAAAACCTGCCTGCTCAATTCATTGATGTTTTTCAATGGATTTTCTTATCCTTTTTTCCATAATAGATGAGAATAGTTTGTATAATGAGGGCAACAGGCTTATTGGTCTGTAATTGCTAATGTTACTTGGGTCACCTTTTTCGTAGAACAAGATTATGTCCGACTCTGACCACTGTCTGGGAGTGCTTGCCGAATTCAGTACCATGTTAAATAGTCGTGTCAGTGGTGTTATTAGCTGTTTACATCCTAGCTTAATAGCTTCGTTTGAAATCTTATCAGGACCGCGACTCTTCTCTTCTTTTAGTGAATTTATTCCTCTGATCATTTCCACTTCGTCTATTGCGCTTATCACTACCTCAACTATTGGTACTTGTGAGTCGACTAGGTTGCTCTGTTGGTTTTGTCGACTATACAATTTTTTGTAGAAATCTGTTGCTATTCGTAATATTTCCGACCTATTATGTGTAGTGTTTGTTGTCCCTTGAAGTCCTTCAATCCATGTTTTGTGTGATCTTAGTTCTCTGTACGCTCTCTTGATGCTGCCCGTTACATTTAAGTGTCTTTCAATAGTTTTTATGCGATAGGCCTTGTAGTCGTTTTTAATTTATTTACTTACAAGTTTGTACAAAGCTTTCAGTTCATTTTTCATAGATCGTGTCTTTGGCTTGGTTGTTTGTAATATTTGTCTTCGGTGGATCAACTTTTTCGTGTGAGCTGACATAATACTTCTTTTCTCCGTGTGTGCATGAGGTCTATGATCTTCTTTCAGGCTACTGTCAATGGCACTTATTACTTTATCGTAGCATTCTTGAACAGTATCAGTATCTTGCCAGTTGTGTAGTAGGTTTTCTGAGTAGTTGTTTAGTGTTTCTCTATATCTTGTTATATCTTTTTCATTTTTAAGTATATCTTTTGCTAATTTTCCAAAGTGTTTTCGACTTTTCGTATTTGTCTGCACTAGTAGTGTGGCTCTGATAAGTCTATGATCTGAGGGGTAGGTTACATTTAAAACTTGCATGTTTTGGATACTTCTGTGATTGGTAGTTAAAATGTAATCTATTTCGTTTTTTGTTGCGCCATCAGGAGATCTCCAAGTCCATCTTTGATTGGTTTTCTTTTTGAAAAAGGTGTTCATTATAGCTAAGTTGTTTTCACAAGCAAATTCAATGAGTCTATCGCCTCTACTGTTTCTGTTGCCATAGCCGTGACTTTTCGTGATAAGATTTTCTTCAGACTTCGATTGACCAATTTTCGCGTTAAAATCGCCCATGACTATTGTGTTTCTTCCTGATAGTTTTAAAGCTCTATCGACAGTGTCATAGAAGAATTCTATTTCATCTTCACTTGCAGTCTCAGTGGGAGAGTAGACTTGTATTATGATTATTTCAGAGTTGTTGAATTTTACCTTTAACAGCGCTACTCTCTCAGACAATCCTGTGAAACTTTCAATATTATTCTTCAGGCGCTTTTTAACTATGAATCCTACACCGTATAGTCCTGGTGTTTCCCCTATGTAGTAAAGGACGAAGTCTTCGTATTCTTCAATTGAGTTTCCAAGTCTTCTGATTTCAGAGAGACCTATAATGTCGTATTTTATATTTTTCAGTGTTTCCGATAGTTCTAATAAACGACTAAAAGTCGACAAAGTTCTAACATTGTATGTTGCAATGTACAAAACATTGTTTTCAGTTGTTGTTGTAGAGTTACTTGTAGGGAAAAGTTTCTTCTCTGGAGGGTTTTGGTCTACAACTCCCGCGGGGACCAGCCGTGTTGGGAGTGAAGAGGGGTTGGCTAGTTGCTAATCTGTGTTTTGTAATCTAATTTTTTTTTTGGTTGGTAGAACTTTCTTTGGGATAAGTGAACGCTGGTTTTTTTATAATAAATTTGTCCATATTATTGGTTTTGTTTATCTTCGTGGGTTGTTTTGTGATTTGTTTAACATTTTGGCTAGAGCTTGGTATTGCTTCCGGTGATTCTGACAAGTTTCTTTTATTGTTAATAGCTTTTTTCGGTATCGTATTTTGTTTACTGTTACTTAATATTATAATTTTGTCGTATTTTATAATTGCTTTTCTTCCTTGTTCTCTTTCTTTCGCTACTTCTAGTTGGAGTATTTTTCGTTTGTTTAATACTTCTAAGGGGAAGTCCTCTTTTATGTAGTATGGTCTTGTTTCTAGTTTTTTCTTATTTTTCTGTATTTGAATTTTTAGCCCCATAGTATTTATAGCCCGTTATATTTTAGATTTTGTTTTTCGATGCAAGTCTTAACCCGTTATAAACAAGCAACTATTTCATCTTAGTTACTTTATGGGATTTATTCTAAGGATTTTGTATTTGGTACAAAATTATCCAATACCCAAAATTCAACGACCATTACTGCTAGACTGATTGAGTTAGCTTAACCGCTATAATTTTCCTTTAGAGTTCATTAAATGCACTATCGTCACAAATTTATCCAGATTTTTCAAGCCCGCAGTTTAGCTTTTTGAAGGGGGGACGCCATACTGGAACAATTTGCACTTTAAATTTAATATTAAATAAATGGAGCGTATCGAAAAATAGTACCAACCCTAACTTATTTTAAAATACCTATTTAACGATACCCCACAAGATGGGTAGACGACGATAAAAAAAATCATCCCCACTTCACATGTAGGGGAGCTACCCTACACCAAACCTTATTTGCAAAAATATTGACCTCGTAAACTTGGTGTCCAAACACAAAAAGTTTTTTAAAGATTTCAAGAAAGGGATTGGAAGGTTTTTGTACGAGGCGTGTATGATCTAAGGATATATTATTCATTCATGAGCTATCAGAAAAGTATCAGTTTAACATCCTGCACGGTGTAGATTTCACACAATCGGTAGTTTCTGGAGAAGAGGTAGAAAATTAAAAAAAAACGTAAAGGTTCAATTTCTCAGAAACAACCTAGTTTGGGCACCAAGTTATCCGGGTCAAAATTGTTGCAAATAAGGTCTATCACCCACTTTAGGGAATGCACAAAATTTACCAAACATGCTGTATTTTTTTGGCGTGATGTCCTTCCTCTTATTCTGTCAGTGTGCTTTAATAAAATAACTAAAATAATCGGCCAATTTTATTGGTAAAGCTCAAATAGCAATTAACCGTCTACAGTGAGATTCCCAAGCAAATTCATTCAGCTCATGAGTGTGATATATAAATGTAATTATTACGAGTATGTGTCTAATATTTAAAAATAAATACTTGATTTACCTATAAATGTAATTATTATCTGTTTAATATCTTATTCTCAATTGTTAAAATTAAATAATGAATTTACTAAACGATTTTCACAGCAAACTTATTTTGCTAGAAGTCAAACACTGATTTGAATCAACTGTCACTTTATGTTAACGGGTATAAAAGAGCGGAGCCACAGTGGAGCGGTTCAGTTGCTCTTCGGTTTTCAAGGCGTTAACATCTAAGGTATGATAATATTATTCTATCGTTGTATATATTGTTGATTATTTGTTGTGTATTGTATATTTATGGTTCATTTATGAATTATGTAATGTTATGTTATTACGATGACTGATGTGTTTTAAATACGGGTCGTTATGACCTATTGTTAATTATGGTTGGTATATTGTTGTATCGTAACGTTATGTTATATACACCACTACGATAGTTATTATAAACTAAATATATAAATATAATGTTATTATGAATTGAATCCTATTGTTTATATTTTCCCTTTAAAACCTAATAATTAACGAATATTAAATATTTACATGACATCTAGTTACATATCTACATATATACACAATTAATAACATCAGAAGTGGGATTGACTTCACCCTATTGACACGTTTTTTTTATAAGTTTCAGAATGGATCCTACTGTCTTGGAAGGTCTTCTGAAAGCAATCAGCGATGCTGTTTCCGGTCGTCGCCATGCTGATGACGACGTGGCACTCCCGGTTTTCGACCCAGCAACTAGTGACAGCGGTGCGGAAGGCTGGTGTAAAAGCATCGAGGAGTTGTCAAAAGAATTTGGATGGAGCAGCATTACAACAGTTGCAAGAGCCGGTAAGGCTTTAAAAAGTTCTGCTTTGTTATGGTTTGAGTCTTGAGTACCATCTGAATGCCGGACTTGGGAAAATTTCCGTACAGACCTCACAGACTTGTATCCAGAAAAATGGAACCTGTCTGAAAAACTATCCAAGGCCGTGTTATACAATTCTGATTCTGCAGATTCCTATTGCGAATACGCTAGGGAAAAGGTTAGACTTCTACGTAATACGAAAATATCATTTACGGAAAATCAATTAATCGAATTGATCTGTGGTAGCGTAACCGATGTGAACGTTAGAATGGCTGCTTTCAACAGTAATGTTAAAACTACTTCGCAATTAATATCCTTGTTCTCCAGTTACATAAAACCTAAGAAACGACCAGTAGAACAAAATGATTCTGACAGTATAACGGGACAAAGTAAAGCCAAACGCCCAAAGTTAGAGATCCGAAATAATATTTCCGATGAAAAAAAATGTTACTTGTGTGGAAAAATAGGTCACATAAAATTCCACTGCAATAAATACCGAAATCCGCCAGTGGAAACAGGGACCAGTTCTCTAGTAAATAAGGTCCCTGATAGGGTTACTTGTACCTTTTGTAAAAAAATCGGCCACAATGACTCAGTGTGCTGGTATAAAGCACGTTCTGATTTAGAGAAAACCAACACTACTAAAAATGAGGTTAATTTTTTAGGCAAAGCGACTTAAAGCTTACAGCTGTATCTATTCACGATATTCCAATTGAATCGCTTATAGACACAGGTGCCAATTGTAGCGTAATCAAACAATCCATTGCTAAACGACTTAAAAGTAATATACTACCTTGTTTCAAATACCTTACAGGAATAGGTAATGCTAAATTAGAGGTCTCTGGTAAAATAACAGTGCCAGTAAGATTCGATGATATATATATTGAACTTGATTTATTTGTTGTTAATGATCAAACAATTAATTATAATATTTTAATTGGTAGAAATGCTGTTGAATACCCTGATATTGAGATTATTACAGATTGTGAAGGAAGTAGGATTCGGAGAAAAACTAACAATGTAGACTTACAAGTGAATACCTTGCTCCAGTTAGATTATTGTAAAATCCAAATGGCAGAGTTAAAATCAAGATTAATTCACTTAGAAGAAAAATTGCAAAATCAAATTATATCTATTTTTGAGAGACATATTGCTATATTAAATAAAACTGGGTCAGTCACAACAGGAGAATTAAGGATAAGGTTAAAAAGTGACAAAGTAGTAAATTATCGCCCCTATCGTTTGGCACCTTGTGAAAGAGATAAAGTAAAACTCATTATCCAGGATTTGATAGATAGCGATATAATTCGTGAAAGTGAATCACCGTTTGCAAGTCCCGTGATTTTTGTAAGAAAAAAAGATGGCAGTGATAGACTTTGCGTCGATTATAGGTCCTTAAATAAAATAATTGAAAGAGACACATATCCTCTCCCTCTTATTGAGGATCAAATTGACAAATTAGGAAAGGCCAAGTTTTATATCTCCATAGATATGAAAAACGGTTTTTATCAAATTCCAGTATCTGAGGACTCTTCTAAATATACAGCTTTCTCAACCCCTGACGGACATTTTGAATTTATAAAAATGCCATTTGGCATTTGTAATGGGCCATCCGTATTTCAACGGGCAATTTGCAAAGCCGTTTCACATTTAGGTTTTCTACTTGTCTATATGGATGACATTCTTATCCCATTTTCAACTATTGAAGAAGGTTTAAAATACCTAGAACTAACAGTATCAGCTCTTACTACTTCTGGTTTTAAAATTAACCCTAAAAAGTGTCAATTCTTTGTTAATAGTATCGAGTATTTAGGTAGACAAATATCTCAAGAAGGTGTCAGGCCCAGTACATCTAAAGTTTCTGCCCTAATAAATTCACCAATTCCTCGTAACATTAAACAAGTACGACAATTTATGGGTCTGGCCTCTTATTTTAGAAAATTTATCCCAAATTTTGCAACACGTACTGCTAGTATAAGTAAATTAACACAGAAAAACCAAACATGGGATTGGGGTACTGAACAGGACATTGCGAGGAATTATGTGCTAAATTACTTAGTGTCTAGTCCACTGTTGTCAATCTTTGATCCTGCTTTAAAAACCGAGTTATATACTGATGCTAGTGCTATTGGATATGGTGCTATTTTAACCCAGAAATACGATAGTGATTCTAAAGTCATCGCTTATTTTAGTAAAAGAACTACACCTGCAGAGTCAAAGTATAGTTCTTATGATTTAGAAACTTTAGCTATTTACAACGCCTTAAAACACTTTAGAGTCTATTTACTAGGAATTAACTTTAAAATCATCACAGATTGTAACGCTATTAAATCAACTATGATTAAAAAAGATTTGTCACCACGTGTAGCTCGCTGGTGGACATATATGCAGGATTTCCAATTTGAAATTACTTACAAGAAAGGACAATATATAAGCCATGTCGATTTCCTCAGTCGCAATCCTGTTGAGGTCCCCATGACTGTTGATAGCACAATTAATGTAATAAATGACCCGCAATCTTGGTTAGAACTTGCACAGCAAAGAGACCCTGAAACACTATCAATTATTCATGGAGTACAGACGGGAGAGTATGATTCAAATCAATATGTAGTCCGTAATAATTTATTATATTACAAAGTTAAACCAAACGGGGAATTAAAATTATATATTCCAAAGGGTACAAGATTGAGTATTTTGCGTCTGTACCACGATGAAAATTGTCACGTTGGCTTTGAAAAAACTATCGCTAAAATACGTGAGCATTTCTGGTTTCCTGCTATGACAAGTTTTGTAAAAAAATATCTATCTCATTGTTTAGTTTGCATCAAACGCAAGGGTCACCATGGCCCTAAGCAAGGCTTCCTACACCCAATTAAAAAAATCGCACTACCTTTCCATACAATACACTTGGACTGTACAGGGCCTTTTACCCAATCAAATGAAGGTTTTAAACATATTTTATTAATAGTAGATGGGTTTACCAAGTTCTGTTTGCTTAAACCACTCAAAACCCTTAATGCCCAAGAGTTAGTACCAGTTTTACGAGATGTCGTCACCTTATTTGGAACCCCTTCTATAGTCATTTCGGATAGAGGAACTAATTTTAGCAGTGGTCCGATAAGGTCATTTTTTGATGAACTAAATATAGAACATCATTTGATTTCCACGGGTACTCCCAGAAGTAATGGTCAAGTCGAACGTTACGTGTCTACTGTTACTGATATGCTCAACACTATGTGCAATGAACAGTCAGATTGGCCGAACGTTCTGTGGAAAGTACAACAATCAATTAACACAACGGTACAAAAATCCACAGGCTTTACCCCTTTACGATTACTTATCGGCGCAGACGCAAATATTCCGTCAGTCCAAGCTCGTTTAGACGACGTACTTGACGAAAATGATAGACAAAATCCGAATAATTTAGAGGTTGACCGAGAAATAGCTAGATTACGCCTAGTACAAATAGCAGAAAAATTCAAAAAGCGCTTCGACGCCATTCGTCGTAATAATGTGAATTTTAACGTAGGAGATGTAGTGTATTTCTCGCAGAATCATAGGCGTAATGATAAATTAGCACCTAAATTTAAAGGGCCTTACGAAGTATCTTCTATCCTTCCTAATGATCGTTTTGCTCTACAAGGTCTAGGCAATCTACGAAATATTTCAGTAGCCAAAGAAAAAATAAGATTCTGGCCAGGTGAATTAATTGATGAAAATGTAAATGTTGAAAATGATTTGGCACATTAACTCCTTAAGATATCACAATAACTTTACCTAATTACGTATACATTACTGTACTGTTGATTGTATAGATATTATAACAATTACTTTAAGTATAATTATTGTACTGTTGATTGTCGACATTATATTATAATAAATATTTTACCTAATTATGTGCAAATTTTATTTCAAAAAAATAAAAAGGGAAGTAAAAATCCGCTGGGCGATCGTTTACTTGGTGCTTGTCTATCTCACCAGCAGCGGGTGAATGGGACTTGCATGACGAGGTAATCGATAAAATTTGTTTCCGCTGGTCGGTCATTTGCTTGGTGCAAGTCTATCCCACTAGCAGCGGGTGGAGGGGACTTGACACGTCTAGGCAGTTGGCAAAACAAAAGTTAATTACAATTGTAGAAAAAGGGTATATAATGTACTTCGAGAGCGAAGTACTTGTCAGTATGGCCGTGATATATAAATGTAATTATTACGAGTATGTGTCTAATATTTAAAAATAAATACTTGATTTACCTATAAATGTAATTATTATCTGTTTAATATCTTATTCTCAATTGTTAAAATTAAATAATGAATTTACTAAACGATTTTCACAGCAAACTTATTTTGCTAGAAGTCAAACACTGATTTGAATCAACTGTCACTTTATGTTAACGGGTATAAAAGAGCGGAGCCACAGTGGAGCAGTTCACCCCTCCGTTAGAGTCTAAACTCGAGGTATCCATCTGTCGGCTCGGCATGACCGGTCATCCGCCGATCACCATCATATCGGCTTATATCCCTCCCGGCGGCACGTCCGAGGAGCACTCGTTACTCACCAAGGACCTTACTGTCCTCTTCGGCTTGAGCGATTCCGTTATTATAGCGGGCGACCTCAATGCCAAACACCCCGCCTGGAACAGCACGCTGACCTCTCCCAGAGGAAGATTCGTGTATGACTTAGGAGTCTCCCTTAACTTTGACCCTATCGCTCCTATGGAGCACACTCATTATCCCCATGACCCGAGCAAAAGCTCTGACGTACTAGATATCGCGCTTCTCAAAAATGTCAACCTTAAGTTGCATTTGATTGAGACTCTTCACGAGCTCAACTCCGACCATCGCCCTGTGTTTATGCACTTGCTCCCCCGCTCTGGTCCTTCCGACCCCGATCAGCCCCCGCCTTCCCAAGTGATTACCGACTGGAGGAAAGTCAGCGATAAGCTGAATTCTCTCTCGTCGCCGCACCTGGATGCCATCCCCGACCATATTGTCACAGTCGCAGACACGACAGCCGCCATCAACTCCTTTACAGAGCACA
This sequence comes from Xestia xanthographa, assembly GCA_905147715.2. Taxonomy (NCBI): domain Eukaryota; kingdom Metazoa; phylum Arthropoda; class Insecta; order Lepidoptera; family Noctuidae; genus Xestia; species Xestia xanthographa. Next base: position 20,811,676 of record LR990666.1, on the reverse strand, counting down.
TTCAATCCGTACTGACGGATTGTTCACGGGAAGTCCCAGCCCTGAGCGATCAGCGCTGGAATCTACCCGATGACGTACGTGATCTGATAAACGAGAAGAACGCTGCTATCCGTGCCTACAGCTCTTTTCCCTGTGACTCGAACAAAACTCACATGCGCTACTTACAGCGTGCTGTAAAGAAGCGCACCAGTGAGTTTCGTTCGAATCAATGGGACAAGATGCTCAGCGAACTCGAGCCCACTCGTCTAGCTTTCTGGCAACTTCAACGGAAGTTACGTGCCACCGAAGAGGCTTCGATGCCTCCTCTCACTCGTCCGGACAAGAGCCTCGCGTTCGAAGACTCTGAAAAGGCCGAATGCCTTGCCGACAGTTTAGAATCTCAGTGCACTCCCAGCATGCAACCGGTAGATAGCAAACACCTCGACATGGTAAACGCGGAAGTCGAACGTAGGGCCTCCCTTCCCCCCTTTGAAGACCCCGATGATCCTATACCTGTAGTCACCCCAGACGAAGTGTACGACATCATTAAAGGGCTTAAACCACGTAAAGCACCCGGCTCCGACGGAATCACTAACAAGGTGCTCAAACTTCTCCCCGGTCAGTTAATAGTCTTATTGGCAGCCATCTTCAATGGCGCCCTAAGTAACAACTTCTTCCCCCAAGTATGGAAAGAGGCCACTGTTATCGGAATTCCCAAACCCGGTAAACCCAAGACGGACCCCGCGAGCTACCGTCCTATCAGTCTCCTGAAAGCACTCGGAAAAATCTATGAGAGACTTATTTACAAGCGCCTCAAAGATTTCGCCGAAGCTAAGAGCCTCATTCCCAACGAACAGTTCGGCTTCAGGACCGAACACTCTTGTATTCAACAAACCCATCGCATCGTCGAACACCTGAGCGCTGGCTTCCAGCGTTCGTCGATGACGGGTGCGTTGTTCTTCGACATAGCGAAAGCTTTCGACAAAGTCTGGCACAACGGCTTATTATATAAGTTGTATCAACTGGGAGTGCCGGACCGTCTCGTGCTCATCTTGCGAGACTTTTTGTCGAATCGCACGTTCCGATACCGCATTGGAAAATCGCTCTCTGCTCCTCACCCTATTCGCGCTGGAGTCCCCCAGGGCTCCGTCATCTCTCCGCTCGCATTCACGTTGTTCACTAGTGACATTCCCAAGAGCAAAAAAGCTCAGTTAGCCCTGTTCGCGGACGACACGGCCATCTACTACACCGGTCGCTGTAAAAACGCAATCGCCAAAACCCTCCAAACCTCAGCCAACGTCTTAGGCGCTTGGTTTAGAAAATGGAGAATCGAGGTTAACCCCGATAAGAGTCAGGCCGTTCTTTTTTCAAGATCGCGTACTAATGTCACTACCCCCAATCCGATCACTATGTACGGCAAGCCAATCCCCTGGGAGAAGCAAGCCAAATACTTAGGAGTGATTCTCGACAACCATCTGACCTTCGGGCCACATATCAAAGCAGCTCGCGACCGAGCTGCTTTCGCGATGGGTAGACTCCATTACTTACTTACGGAAAAGAGCAAATTGTCTCTCAGGTGCAAATTGCGTCTCTATACCGCCGTGATCCGTCCCATCATGACTTACGCTTGTGTCGTGTACGCCCACGCCAAGCCTAGATATCTCCATAGGATGCAGGTCCTTCAGAACCGATTCTTACGTAAAGTCACGGGAGCCCCCTATTACGTCCGTAATGACCGTTTACATTTAGATCTTAAAATCCCCACGTTAGCTCAGTTCATGAAGCGCCTATCCAAGCGCTTCTTCGATTTTGCTATTAAACACCGTAACCCTCTGATCGCAGCGGCCGCCCGTTACGAACCCTCGCGAATTAGTCAGATCCGCCGCCCAAGGCATACTTTAGTCGATCCCGATGACGCTATTACCCTCCTCCAGGAGAGCAGGAAGGAAACTAGCACGCTTAGAAAGCACAGACGCAAACAGCCGTCATTCCGTCCTCGCCGTCGAGGCCCGTCGCGACGCCCCGATACGAACCCTCCCCGTCCCTTGCTCGTGCCAGCCCGCGTTGCTGCACCTGTTGTTCAAAATCAGTCCCTAATTAATGACACCACTCAGATCCAGCCTGTCCCCTTGCTGTCCTCTCCCAGCGACGCCCTAAGCCGAGGCCCGTACCCCGCAGGGGGTGCCCTTAGCGTGTAGTCGTTTAGTTTGTAAATTTTATGCCCTGGCTGGAGGCCTTACACTTAAGGTACCCACAGGATTGTCCGGTTAAGCAGACGACAACCTCTCTAGGTTGAACTGCGAGATGCAATTTCGAAAAAAAAAAAAAAAAAAAAATGGAGCAGTTCAGTTGCTCTTCGGTTTTCAAGGCGTTAACATCTAAGGTATGATAATATTATTCTATTATTGTTGATTATTTGTTGTGTATTGTATATTTATGGTTCATTTATGAATTATGTAATGTAATGTTATTACGATGACTGATGTGTTTTAAATACGGGTCGTTATGACCTATTGTTAATTATGGTTGGTATATTGTTGTATCGTAACGTTATGTTATATACACCACTACGATAGTTATTATAAACTAAATATATAAATATAATGTTATTATGAATTGAATCCTATTGTTTATATTTTCCCTTTAAAACCTAATAATTAACGAATATTAAATATTTACATGACATCTAGTTACATATCTACATATATACACAATTAATAACAAGTGCATTCCAAATAATTTAAATGGGAAAGAGAAAAGTGTTGTTATCATCAGGATGGCAGTAAGTATTACAAACATGTGCTTTATAGAAATTGAACCAGCTTGTGGCGTTGAAAGCAGTAAAAATAATTAATTAATTATTATGAATTGGCAATTCATTATCTTAAAAAAGAAGTGTTTTTAACTCTAGTGTATTTCCCCTCCAGACAAATTTCACAAGTGCCTAAAATGATAATGTGGAACTAGTGGTAAAAAATTCAACGTTAGTTCAATTATTTTCAGATTCTTTCAAAATGGAACTAGTGATTAACAAAAACAACAGTAGTTTGATCATGGAACTGTTAATCTTACTAGTGGAACTAGTGATAAAAAAAAACAATAATAGTTCCATTATTTTCAGATTCTTTCAAAATGCAACTAGTGATTATAAAAAACAAAACTAGTTCCATCATGGAACTGTTAATCTTCCTAGTGGAACTAATGTTGAAAAAAAAACAACAATAGTTCCATCATTTTCAGATTTTTTCAAAATGGAACTAGTGATTATAAAAAACAACACTAGTTCCATCATGGAACTGTTAATGGTACTAGTGACAAATGAAGGGATTTTTCAGTAGGTAGTCGGGTTTTTTAGTTGTTGTATACCACATATATTCTTGGTCTTTATTTCTTTCATGGGACTAACTTCGTAATTGCGAATAAATAAAAATGCCCCTTGCATTTGGGCCGAGAACGTTTTAAGATTTTGTATGGGAAAGGATTATTTTTTGCGATAATTATCTATATCTACACTACCTACACTAATATTATAAAGAGTGTTCAGTGTATTAAGGTTCACTTTAGGTTGGCACAGAAACTAGAATGATGAAGACGGGTGTTTGCTTCAAATCTTTATTTCTTACTACTTAGGCTATGATACATGCATCTTGTTAAATGATCGCCGTAAACATCACATATAAATATACAGGTATAATACTTCCTAACAAAGAGGAAAGATTTGTATTTTTGTGTGTATGTTTGTAATGAATAAACTCAAAAGCTACTGCGCTGATTTCAAAAATTCTTTCACCATTACAAAGCTATATTCACTCTGAGTAACATAGGCTATATTTTATCCCCGTACTCCTACGGGAACGGGAACTACGCGGGTGAAACCGCGTGGCGTCCGCTAGTTGTATCGAGAGCTAACCCTTAAATCATATGACCACAGCCTTCTAATACATACCTATTATATACGCAGTTTTTGCTGGCTGTTATTCGTCAATCTTCGACTACGCTACTTTAATCATAGAATTACAGTTTGTATAGGCTCTCTGAAAGTCAAATAAAGCTTATTACGATTATTCATCATCATCTGCGTAACCTTTTTTTAACAATGTTCGACTTCCAGTCTAACCGGATGCACCTGAATACCAGTATTTTTCATAGAGCGACTGCCTCTCAGCCTATCAGCCGTGTGGTAGCCGGCAGAGTAGAATAGAACCAACCCATTACACTACACCACGCAACTAATGTCTGAGGCAGAACACCTTGCGCCTTCGTAGACCAGAGAATGGGCAGTAGTGTTTTCTTTTAGTCTTTCATAACTGCGATCTCCAATCCGCCTGTCAAGCGTGGAGTTTACGACAAATTCCTCCCCTCATGGGACAGGCTTATGTCCAGCAGTGGACGTTATGGGCTGTTGTTGTTGTTGTTGTTGACTGCCTCACTGACCTCTACAACCCAGTTAGTACTGAGTAATACGATACCTCTTGGTAAGAACTGGTTGTCAGACTTTCGGGCCACTGAGTACCTGTTACGACTGTCAAAGATCTAGAAATGACAGCCGGAACCAACGGCTTAACGTGCTTTCCAAAGCAAGAAACTCGGTATGTAATGGGTGGTCACCCATCCACAGACCAACCTAGGCAAGCGCGGCTTGACCTGAAGATCGATCTGAGTGGCTGTTATTATCTAGCTACGAGCTGTTCACCATATATCTCTAGCTTATTACGAAAATTATCATTTTTAAATAAAATGCTTTGAAAAACACTATATAATTTTATTGATACATTATTTCATTATGACTGATGTTGATGCAGTTCCACCGCCAACCCGCACTAGATGCGTGTGTTGGATTACAGCCCACTTCCACTTACAGAAAGCAGGTCTGTGTCCCAGTAGTGGAACTTTATATGCTGAATAATTATTATGATTCACTCCATATACTCCAGTAGCCAATCTTGATACTTCTGTAGATCAGTGAAGATTGTGTATTCATAGGGATCACAAATAAGTGCATCAGTTCTACTGGGAGCTAGAGACACTATGCCACGGACGTGCCACGCGCCTGTCGCTGTACCTGGTACGTCTGGCACAAAAATCATAAAACCACCACCGCTGTCACCGTTGCAGACTGAGGTTCCTGAAATCAGAAAACAAAATAAAAATCTTCTGCTGACCCATCTGAAGACCTTCCACCCGGACACGCGTTACCATGGTCGACTTGGCACTTTCTTAATTGACTTCGAACTTAAATCGATCCGAGCAAAGACAATCTCTATACATAAATTGCGTGACTGAATCTGGACCGGCCATAGCAAGTTCGCATATAGCATTCTGCAGATATTCTGCAAATATAGCATTCTGCAGAGAAAGCTTTTTAACAATATTTTGAGGGAAGTTCCGAGGTATTTTAATTACCAATATTTAAGACAAGCAACAAATATTAAAAAAGCTACTAAAATAATGCAAAAATTAAAAAATAAATATTGACATTTCTCCCAAACTATAAAACTTTAGCTAGGGAAAGTAAGGTTCAATAATTATTGTTTAATTTTTCTGCTATCTGTACGGAAATAAACAATATGGCGGATTTTCCTTCATGAAAATAGATTTATGGCGAGTTTACACATACTTTTTTTCGTGGCGAATTAACTTTGTGACGAATGTACAATAACCCTAGAAAATGACCACTTCTCGACCCGCCATATCAAATTCGAATATAGAGGTGGTCATTTAGGAAGGAGGAAGGATGACTGGATCTGGAACCAGTCACCTGTATATCAAGGGTTCGTGGACGGCTTAGACCTCAATGAGCGCTATCGTGCATAGTGCTATTGCACGGTTCGGGTCGGTAGTTTCCATGGAGAAGAACCGGCAAGAAACTCCATGGTTACTCTTTTCAAACAGATACACTGAGTTTAACAAATAACTTGACATTACACTTTCACACCTTAACACTAGGCACAATGAATCGGGTACAGTTTCAAGACGTCTTAACTCCGCTGCGATCAGACATAGAATGTCCGCCTCGCCGCGAGGTGTCAACATCAGGACTCTGTAAAAGCCGCCATGGTGGGGTGGACCGGTAAGTAGGTCGCGCGATGTCACCACTGGCGCGCTTTTGATCCATTCGCCCGTCCGTACTCATGACCGGATCCGACATAATATCTATTGTGTTATACGTAATAAAAAAAACTTTTTTATGAAGTTATTGGTACTATAGTATGAAATAGAATTATTGACAGGACCTTACTCGACAGTGGCGCCATCTGGTGAGCTAAAAATGATAGCCCTCATTGCGTGTGCGGAACGTGACATTGTACACATAGTGACTTTATGACTGCATCAGTGTGCCGAGTTCGCGTACTTGTACTTTGGATCAAACAATTTTAACTTTTCACAATCAATACTCTAAAGTATGGAACCATCAAAAAGTCTGTTTCATGTACTTTTTGTCTATGTTCAGTGTTCGTTCTATGGTATAATATTTTTCGCATGTTTACCGTTAGCAAATCCACCACAAAACTTATTGTGGTTGAGTTTCTTGTGAAAGAATGTTGGGTTACTCTTCAAACAGTCCAGCTCTGGTACTATAGGGATGGTTATTTGCCGCAGAGTGGAGGTCACCAAGTCTTGGTGATCGAATCCCCAACCAGCTATCTGAAAAAAAATAATCGAACGAAGTGACTCCATGGATCTTATTAATCCCGAGACTGACTGAGTATGGGCTTGGTAAAATCAAAATATTTAGTGACTTATAAGCACGAATCGACCTCGGCAAAAGTAAGGAAGGTTATTCTTAGACTGATTTGAGCAGCCAGAACAAAACAGTATTCATAAGGTAATTTGTATGTTTGTGTACAAAATGTGTACAATATTAAGAAAATGAATAAAGAAATAAATCGTTGACTGGATGTGTGACAAAATGTGACGATGTATTTATATTTTTACAATATTATGTATGTTTTTTTTTTTCATTTAGATAAAAATGTAATTAATTACATACCGTTCCAAAAATTAACTGTATAGGAAACTTTAAATTAGCCTGCTCATACCACAAGCAGGCTGGTCGAACATAATTAGTTATAGCGGCTTCAGACTTCAGTTTCAGTAAAGCTATGTCATTATCCAGTGTAAATCCATCGAATTTAGTATGGACAATTACTCGAAACACCTAGGAAAATAAATCCAATATTATTACGTGTCAAAGGATATTGTTCTTCATCATACGCTGTAATCGGTAAACAGGAAGCAATTGAGCAAGCCTTGGAGCAATGGTTTGCTTAATACATCTACAGCAAAAGTCCTGAACAAGCCAAGGCCACTTGATAGACCAGCAGGCAAATAACAACTGTACGACAGCTAGAGAGAGAAAAGTCTAAATCACTCTACTCAAAACAATTATTGCAACGACTGCTGTAAAGCTGTAATAATATTAGACAAATTGTGTGTGAGGTGATTGAATGAAATTAGCGTTTCATGAACCCAATTATGTTTAACACCTGGCCGCGGAACGATGACAGCAATTTTTTCTATCCGCCAACTATTTGAGAAATAGAGAGGTGCGCATAAAAACTTGCAAATGGTGCTCATGAATCTCGAAAAGTCTTGCGACCGGGTACCTCGTGCGGTGTGGTGGTGTACCCTTAAAGAGAAAGTCGGGCCTGGGAAGTGTAGGCAGTTGATCCGAGAGATGAACAATCAGACATTGTGCTTGTTGCCAACCGTGGCTTAGAGAAGTCTAAAGCAAGTTGGAGACACCTCCAACCTGTGCTAAAGTAGGTAAATATTTGAGAATGTTAGCCTGAAATTGGGTAGAAGAAAATAAAGAAAAAATATTATTTGACGTCAGCACATTAAGCACACACACAATAAAATGTAAAAAAGTTACAAAAAAGAAAAAATACATAGTATGTACTGTGTGCCTCACGGCTGTGCCAAAAAGGTCCATTTCAGCATTCATGCCAGACAGGTGATGCTGTCCGACACTGGTCTTCCAATGAACCTTGAGGGGGTAATTGACAGACAGAAAACAGTTTCAAACATAATATATAAATAAATTATTACATTAAATAGATATCGAGTGAATTAATTAAATGTGTATGTACGAGTTCGGATTAAGAAAAATGTAAGTAACCAGTATTAGAAGCACTCTTGCTGGAACGTTTATGTCGATCTGTTCCAATATTAGGTACCTTGGGACGCTCCTCCACCAAAAATTCGAAGTAGACCGAGACGTAACGGAATACTCAATAGTGAAGAAGACAAATGAAAAAATTCTGCATGAAACGAAGGTGAGAACGCTAAGATTTGTGTGTAGAGTGACTCATGGAAAAGGTAAGAAATGAGTGTGAAGTTTGAAATTGGCGCCTGGTTTAGAAAAGTTGAAAGGGAGTCGTCTATGTTGGTACGGAAATGTGATTAGGACGAGTAAAACGCATGACTGTGGCTAAAGGAGTGATGAATACAAATGCTGATGGATGGGAATTCCAAAGAAAATATGGATGGATTTTGTTGGGGACGAAATGAAATGAAAAGGCGTTAAAATTAAAGCGTGATGGTTGAAAGAAGAGAATGGAAGGAAATACATGTAGCACCAACCACAAGTAACATGGGTAAACGGCAGGAAAATGATGAAATTTGAAGCAACTTTATACTTGCCTCCCTGACCTGTGCTGTTAAATCTTCACCAAAAAGATTAATCTTCCCAAGATGAACTCTTAAAGCGTCCGGTACAACTGGACTACCCCTTATAGAAGCACAATGAGCGGCTGAAATACAGAAAGGAAAATATTCAGTAAAACATCAGTTTCGTTTAATATGCAAAACCCTCCGCTTCTCAGAACATCGAGATCTTTTACAGTCGTACTGAGCAGACTAGGGAATCTAATCGACTTCTAGTGGAGGTGGGCCGATTAAACGACAAACTATGGCTTACATAATGGTTCATTAAGAAAAAGTGCGGATACCAAACCCATTAACGTAGTCATAGAACAACTTTGAAACCCTCAACTTTGAATCTGATGATTCGCTTAAAGAATAAAGAATAGTTGGGGAAAACATCTAAAAGTTTGGGTTTCTAATTACGCCTAAATAGAAATTTAATTTAAATTAATTCAGTAAATACGTACAATTTCTTATTTGCTCATAATATTATGTTTCTAAAACTTTTTTTCTGGAAGTAGGTACGTATCGGATTAAAGCTATGTTATTGCTAATTGCCATAAGTATAAGGAAAGAGTCTTGGGCTGATATTTGCATGACTTTGTTTTTTTTACGCAAAGGAAAAGATCGCTTACCTGTTAAAACCAAAGTTTTAGACAGCAAGGTTCCACCACAGATATACCGTAGGGAATGTTGTTCAATCCTAAATATAGCCGCATGCCAGGGCCACTGTCCAGAGTTGGCAGATTGTCCATGTACTATCAGCTCTGTATGAACCACTTTTTGTTTTCCACAAGATTCGTATAGACTAAATTCTTTTGAGTGTGAAACATTGGGCGTAGAAGAAAAAACTGCATTTGACATCATAAAAGAAACGATGTTAGGTGCATCAGCTTGTTCTTTTGATGCATTTGACATCGTAGAAGATACGATGTAAGATGCATCAGTTTTTCCTTCTGATGCATTTGACATCGTAGAAGATCCGATGTAAAGTGCATCAGTTTTATCTTTTGATGCATTTGACATCACAGATGATACAATGTCAGGTACAACTGTACTATTTTGTGTTCTTAAATTGTTGAAGTACCCCTGAAATGCATAAGTTTTTTTTTATAAAAATGCGGTTAAGCCGAAAAAAACATTAAAAATACATTATACTTTGACTGATATTTCAGTACGTTTTACTTACAGATTGAGAACATTTTAACATTAGAACATGAAATCAGGTTAAAATTGAGTTTATGTGTACTTACAGTTTTCGGATGTTCACAAATATGGACATTATTCAGGCGTATGCTGTTGACATAGGGTATAATACCCTTCTGTATCAAGATTTTACATTTCACTACATTTTCAAAACCCTTGTAAATCTTTATATGAATAACTTTGTTATCATAAAAGTCATTGACGATATAAATATTTTTCTTGTTTGGCTAAAACAAAAATGATTAAGGGCTGACTTAGTTTAGTCAGATAACAATATATTTTCTTGCAATATTTTATACGACTGCCAAGAAAGTGTTATGTTTTTCGCGCGTATCTTGTATTTTTTTTTGTAAATTTCTTTATAATCTCGTATCTTTGAAATGGCTGGATGGATTTCGATGGATAAAGTATCATTAGATTTGTCTCAAAAATTCAAGTGTACAGTCGGCATATCTATTTGGTTTACATAATTTTGTCCAAGTCCAAAACTGTAAAACCTATTATATATACGTATACATACCTATGTTACCAACCTATATTAATATATAAATAAATACGTGTTACATGTGTGCGTGAAGTCATCGTTATGCACACAAACACTAAATAATTTTAGCGGCGAGCTCTGCTTTTATTAGTGTGCGTGTGGCCAACAATGCTCTCACAGCCGCTCATTACTCTTGTGTGCATATACGTATTCTACATAATGATACGGCTAGAGATAAAATAAACGGGTTCTCAATTAACCTTTAGATACCCACAATTACAGACACAATTAAAATAACAATGCGCCGTTCCCCTTCGGAAACTGCTGGGGACATATGGACGGCCCAATATTTTAAACTATAGTACGTAACGTGGTAACCGTGGCTGATTGGTGTAAGCGCCTGCGATAGCAATTTGAACTAACCTCAACGACGTGAGTTCTATAAAAGCGTAAATAAAGCGTTTGGAAACTGTAAAATATGAACAATTAACAACACTAGTTATATCGCCAACGTACCACCGCACAGGCCGACAATCTGACAACGACTGCCCGCCCCACCACTCGGACCGGTACTTAAAACCGAGCAACGTGCGCGCCCGAGGCAACGTCACAATACTGTTATCGGTTTGTAGTGCTACATATATTGATATCTACAAAAGAAACTTTCCAAATGCCTTTTCTACACCTAAAATGGTTACAACATCAAATTTAGTGTTTTAATTGCAATTCACTATTAATATTCTAGTTCATTAGTTAGCCACAGCTATTTGCAACGTTGCCAACTTTTTGGGTGCACGTTCTTATAATAACTATTATCAGGCAACTAAGGCCCATAGATAAAATACACAAAATACATTTAACAACAATAATAAACTAATACATATTTTAAACCTTATGAGACTATAACTATTCACGCAAAGTTGTCGGCGTCGTATTTCGCTGCGTGGTGTCGCGTAATCGCCCTCGGAAACGACGATATACGACACCCTTCGGCCAAAATTCCTCCTTCATGCAGGTCTCTAGATGGTCTCTTATGACGTCATGGTAGGGTAGCCCACAGACCGGATTGGTTAGGCCTTACTTACCTCAATCTCAAGGGTTATTTTCGTAGTGAATGTCAAAATCAAATCAAAATGATGTAAACCTATAGGTATTATCAATTTATAATGATCAGGATAATATGGATTCGGTGATTTCATAACAGCTGTAATATTGGTATCAGCACAAGGGTGGGCGATTATGTAAGGTGTATTATCTGTTGAGATATTTTGATTTAATCCACCAGGTATAAAAAAGATCAGAAGCAGCCAAATCATTGTTTAAGAGGCAGTGGAAATCTGGAAATGAAGAAAAGAAAGATAAATAACTTCCATTCTATGAGAGATTTTCTTTTTAAACTCTTCCCTAGTCGCTGAATAGATGGCGCTAAACTTGGTAAGTTAATGCAAGGAACGGAATGTCACATCATTTCACTTGGATGTAATGGTTATATTTGGAAGCTTAAGCAAACGAAAGTGTCAGTCAACGAGCGCATGTGATGTGACGCAATGTTTTTTTTTTTTGGCTTTGGCACCTAGTAACGTAGTTAGTTCAACGCCATCTACTGAGTTCTTGGAAACTATTTTTTTTTAATACTCAAAAAGAAAACTCCTCATTGACGTAAAATACAAATAAAAAATTAGGGGGTGAGGGTGCGCCCGCGCCGCACCCTATGCCCCGGCTGCGCTCGGATCGCGCACGTACCGTAGTAGTTCATAGACTAAAGCGTAGGTACAAGTTCCCGGCACGTAAGTTGGCACTTAGTGGAACAAAAAACTGGTCACTTTTATTGATTGTCATTATGGTTATTGCCATCATTTATTTTTAATCATGTAGTTAAACAAAGCAGAGGAATTCGTGACATTTAATAAGTGTTATAAATAAAATATAATATATATGCATTTTTTTTAATTAAGAAAAAAAAGTATTATTATTAAAAATTATAGGTTCTCATCGTCACTATCAGTTAATAATACTGTTAGGTACCCCTTTTTTTTTTTTTTTTTTTCGGATGGGAAATCATCAAATAACTCCTCCCGCTCTGGGCGCAGCAGGAGGGTGTCAGACTTTTACTGACTAAAACCCATCCATGTTTCTTCATCGCCCTTTGTGTTCCGGGGCCACGGTATCTCTTTCAAACAGTCCCGCAACCCCGGCAGGCATCGGTCCTTACGAACCCCTTCCTATACTGTTACCCCTGGCATCAAATTAGAACTACCACTGACTTGAGCTGGCATATTATGTAATAAACGTAACAAAAACTAAATTTAAAACAATAACAACAACTCGTAATAAAAACTAAATTTAAAACAATAACAATAACTCGTAACAAAAACTTAATTTAAAACTAAAACTGAACTCGTAACTAAAAGTCAACAAAAACAAAGGGTACAACTTTCGTGCACGCAAGTGTAATTGGGAGCTAAGGGAATGTAGACGCGGTGCGGGAGGCAGGGGTCGACTGACGCACCAATCGCGCGCTTGGATCGGCGCTACGTCATAACCCGCGTCCCGCTTGACCACCAAAGAGACCTAAAAAATGACTTCTGCGCATCTAACGACTCTTGCCAAGTTACGTGCCGGGGACTGTACGTATATATAATATGCTGTATTATGTAGGTACTGATTAGTAATGTCTTGTGGCACCAAGTTGCCGTGTCTGGCATATCACTGTTAAACCCACGATGGTTTGTTTGGTATGTTTAAGTAGTGTAAAATATTTGTAAACAGTGTTTATTGATTAATAAAGTTAAAAAAAAAAACTAATAAGGAACAATATCAGCACGTTACAAAACCGGCTATTGGCTACGGCTTGTTTTGCGTTTAACGTTGGCGATAAATGTTTTTACTGTTTTTCATTTTATTTTTTTATTTAAAGGTCGTATGCAGTCATTCTTTTGCCCTTGTCTCAATTTAATTCCATTAATTTCTTGTCTCTCGTCATCTCAGCAGTCACCTCCTTTGTAGCCATATGACCCTTCACACAGTCCATCCATCGTTTCTTTGGTCTTCCTCTACTCTTATATCCTCCGTTACTCTAATCAACATTCATACTCAAAACTTTCCTCACAACTTTTCACTCACCTGCGCCACATTCAGACTACCTCTGACGTACGTATCTACATCTACACTAATATTATAAAGAGGAAACATTTTTAGTTTTGTGTGTGTGTGTTGCGCCGATTTCAAAAAATTCTTTCACCATTAGTAAGCTACATTCACTCTGAGTTACATAAGCTACATTTTATCCCCGTACTCCCACGGGAACGGGAACTACGCCGGTGAAACCGCAAGACGTCCGCTAGTTTCTTATAATTCACTATCTATAAAAAAATATAGTTATTTTCCTCGGGAATAGTACTACCTATAATTCAAAATAAAAATATTTTATTTTACATGGGTCTAGATGGGCACTTATAAAACGTCAAAAAAGTGCACGGTTCGCGTAAGCGTACCTATACGGTTGTTTAGGATTACGTTCACTCTTTTTAATCTTCATACATTTCCCACTTCATCATATTTACCTTCAAGACCTCTGAACCAATCAAAACGCTTAAATATCACGCGATACAAGAAATACGGCTCTGGCATTGGCTAATGATTGTTCCCTTACCCCACTCTCCTCGATCTATGTAACCATTTTTTAACTTTAATACACACGCCACTATGGTTTTCAACGTCGAAGCATTTTGATTTATTCTACTCCCGAAATTTACCTCAAAAAAGCCCAGAAACCAGGCCACAGATACGCCAAAATCCTGTACCGGCGCCTCAATCCGGTACAACGGTTTTTAATGAACTAAAAAAAAGAGTAAGAAAAGATTTGCTAGTTTTTGTTAATCTGAATTTAGGTATTACAGTTTCATGTTTTCGGGATGAAAGTTACCCTCTGATCGTTTAAATCTGACAACGTAATATGTAAAATTTCAGGATGATTGGTTTAGTGGTTTAGGCGTGAAAAGATAACAAACAAACTTACTTTCGCATCTATAGTGTTAGTTAGGATGACTTCATATTTAATAGACCTTTAATTATATACAAGCAACAGGTTTTAAGAGGAAAAAAATCAATAGTGTGTTTAAAAAAAACAGCCAAGTGTGAGTTGAACACGCGTGGAAAGGGTTGCGTACAATGCCAAAGTCAATATTTCCGTAATCAATTGATATAATTCTTATTGGTTTCTCTGTAATGTACAAGCAATTAACTATACTTTGTATTTTTTTTTTAGGCTCAGTAGTTTCGGAGATCAGGGGAGGAATGGTCAATTTTTGTCTTCTTTCATGAATAAAATTAAAACTATTTATTTTACAATAGTAACAAAACTATATTTGAGATCCTCATAACGAGCCCTTTTAATTGATATGTGACACAGTAAGGTTTGCTAAACTTTTTTAATTTCCTAATTTGTCCCCCCAAAATGACCCTTATTTAAAAAATATTTATTTACTTAGCACATCTGTCATAGGATTCACATAGGATTACACCATCGTACCAAATTTTACCTGATTTGGTCGAGTAGAGACAGACGTATAGACAGACAGGCGCACACACGAGTGATCCTATAAGGATTCAGTTTTTTTTTAATTTTTTGTACGGAACCCTAAAAATAACATGACGATGGCTTCGCGTACTGTGTTTCCAGTCTAACCGGGGGTCTAAAATGGCCGCTTTAGCTGAATCCACGCTGAATCTCAGTATGAATCACGTTAAAAATGTATAATTCTTAAAATGGACTTTACAGTTATGAACATGAAGTCCATTTTAAGAATTTTATATTTTTAACGTGATTCATATTACGATTCTGCTAAAGCGGCCATTTCAGACCCCCTGGATGTAGCTATGAATATTTAACATAGAGCGAATGCCTAAATAACCCCCACAACTCTATTACAAGATAAAACAATATCCGTTTGTAAGACTGTCTGTCAGACTTTCAGGCTTGTGAACAGCCGTAACGACTGTTAAAGATATACAAATAATAGCTAGGACTACCAGCTTCCGATGCACGAAAGAAACTCGGTATGTAACGAATGGTTATCCATCCACAGCACAACCTTGGCAAACGCTGCTTGACGTTTAAGTTCGAGCCGTGCAGCTGTCATTATTCAGCCATGAGATGCTCTATTCAATCTAAGTATTCGTCTAAAAAAAAACCGGCTTTATGAGGAAAATCGCTACGACAAAACGCTACGACAAAAAACGTTACGGATTGTTTGTTATAATTAAGAAAAAGACATAAATACATTACTTACCGTCGTAAAATCAAAATTAATTAGAAAACCAAAGAGAACCCAATCACACACTGCCAACTAACACAACACAATTCAAATCAAAGTTTTAATAATTATTATATTGTAACTATTTTTATTTAGAAACGTAAATATTCCAAACAGCATAACACTTCTAAGTCAAATCAAAACTGGTCTTAAGTGATCAAGTGTAATCAGCCGGATGGCAGCGGGGTGCGGAATGGTAGGGGGACGGAGCGGTAGGTCTACAGTCGCCCATATTAGTATAAATAAATAAATATTGCTGGACATTACACACAGCGCCATCTAGTGCCACACTAAGCAACGCTTGTGTCGTGGACACCAGATAGTTGATATACTACATAGATACTTTTTGTTTTGTAAATACATACTTAATATACATACAAACATCCATGACTCGGAAACAAATATCCGTGCTCATCACACAAACATTTGCTCCGACCGGGATTCGAACCCGGGACCCTAAGAACGTAAGACAGCCTCACTACCGCTGCGCCAATCAGGTCGTCAAGTATGTAGTAACTACAACAAGGCAGATGAACTTACTTTGAAGGCAAGCCAACATTTTGCTCCGTTTCAACCGGTGGCGCCCCGGCGGGCCATCTAATATATAAAACTTACCTTTAGTAACTATAATTTCTGACGACTTTTGTGGCTATAAATATAATTATAGTAAAACAAAGTGATTTTTGAAATGTAAAAAAGAAAAACAGAAAAACCATTTATTAGCCCGCACAGGACAATACACATAAAATAAAATGGTGAAATTATCAGTTTAAACTAATAAAAATTAAACATATAGACAAAAAAAAAAACAAAAAGAAACGAAATTAGTCCTGTACAAGCCCAAAAGGCTCCGTACAGGTATCAGCATGGTGCTGTAACATTAAAAAAACGTCCTTCCATGTACAGGTTAGATGTTGGCTTAAAGAGAAGGGGAAGAGGTTCATAAGGAGAAACAATTTTTTTTCGATCGAAAGACTCATCAGTTGAACACTGTTGGCGGGCCATATTGTGGCAGTCTTGATTGTAGTTGAACAAGTGACGCCTTTGTCACAAAAGTAGGAATTAGACGACAGTAAAAAACAAATTAAAATCATAAGTATTAAGTATATTTATTATTACAACTGCTGTTGATTTAGTTCCACCGCCAACCAACACTATACGCGTATGGTGGATAACGGCTCACTTCCTCTCACAGAGAGCAGTCCTGTGTCCTAGCAGTGGAACTTTATAGCCTGATATTATGATTCACTCCATATACTTCAGCACCCAATCTCGATACTTTTCTACATCTGTGAAGATTGCGTACTGATAGGGATCGCAGATAAATGTATCACATCTACTGAGAGCAATGGACACTATGCCACGGACATACCACCCGCCTGACGCCGTGTTAGTGTCACCTGCCGAGTCTGGCACAAAGATCATGAGACCACCTCCGCTGTCACCGTTGCAGACCGAGGTTCCTGACACAAGATCGTTCCTACTGAGAATCATCCAACTGGAAATGAGTTGCTTTCGCTAACGTGGAAGTCTTTTATCAGACCCCAGACACAGGTTGGTCGAAGCAAGGCAAACCTGCTCCAGTAGGAATTTATGAAAAAGGAGTTGAAATGCAATCGTATGTGAATGGAATTAACACACCATGGAGCGATGCGTATAGTGACCTAAATTATATATTTTTTTGTATTTGGAGCAGTATTTTTACAATTAATAATCTTTTACAAACATGCTGTGTCATCAGGAGAGGAGTGCTGTAAAAGTCAGTTCATTTTATTTTGTTTTATATTTTACGATGAAAACCTATTTTTTAAAAGTCATTGTTAGAGACTGCCATAGTTAGAGATAAAACATTTGTTTTTTGGTAATATAGCGCAATCAAAAAGTATTCAGCACCAGAGGCAGTGAGAGGTTCCATTGCTTAAGCCGATTTGTATCAAATAAAAAAAGCGACTGAACTTAGCGACGTAGATTTTGAAGCACTTGGTGCTGTAGTAGGGCCATCGGTTGCGACGACCAGGGCCCCAAGTCTGCTATTTTTATAAAATTCGTCATTCCTACACGACGCCATTGTCATTTTGGTAAAAGTTCATAGTCTGCTAAGTTCATAATGATAGATCACTGGTCGGTCAATGGTCTCGTAATAGAATTGTGTTGGAATGATATTGTTGTATTGCCATTTTTAAAACCCGGTGGTAGAAATGATTTTCGAAAAACTACTATTAAAATTGAACATTTATTCATGCCAGATTTCATTTTATATATTTTTACATATTATTAGTGTTTTAAGCCATCTGAATTAATACGAAGTTCGTAAATAGGAAAAAACATTAAAATGTTCAACGCGGATTAATGTAAAACTTAATATTTTATCTGTATAAATGTCAAAGTCAAATGTGACATTATAGTTTACTCTCGTGTATCTGTTTTTGTTTCTAGCGGCCGGTGTTTTGTTATTGTATTTATTTTCATTTGAGTGTTCTAGTTAGATTTTTGTTTGTATATTTTAACCCTTATGTGGAGGAGCTCGTGGCTAAGTAATAACAGCCGCTCGGGTCAATCTTTAGGTTAAGCCGTGCTTGCCTAAGTTGGTCTGTGGATGGGTGACCACCCTTACACACCGAGTTTCCTCCGTGCCTCGGAAAGCACGTTAAGCTGTTGGTCCCAGCTGTCATTTGTAGATCTTTGACAGTCGTTACAGGTAGGTAGTCAGTGGCCCATATAGTCTGACAACCAGTCTTACCAAGGGGTATCGTATTTCCCAGTACTAACTGGGTTGTGGAGGTCAGTTAAGCAGTCGCTCCTTGTAAAATACTGGTGTTAGCGCTTCGAGCTTTTTGGAAAACCTTTAAACGCTAACATGGGGGATGCGGGGAATTTACCATGAAATGGTAGAACTGTCTAAACAGCTCTTTCCAGGCTTCTAAAAGCCTGGAGCGGTGATTCAAAGCTTTGCTATGAGAATCGGCGGTTTTGTGGACTGTAATAAACTTTATGTGGCAGCATACATTGATTTTGAAGGAGGCTATTTTTTGGTAAGGAGAAATAGGAACAATAGAAGGACACAGGATGCAGCGTCTTACCTTTTTGCAGAAGTCTGGAGTCGCCTTCCTGGTGTAAGGGCTTTGCACGTCCTCGATGTACAGGTTAACCACGCGGCGGCCAGCGTGGTTCCACAGATAAAAGGTTCCTTCCCTTTTGCAGCACTTCAAATCACTGTAGCTTAATATTTAGGTGGATCTAATTTGAAATATAGACCCGAAACCCTGGATTTATCACGAAATCTAGATTTATTGCGGTAAAGCCTTGGAGAGGTGCTTTCGCGGCGGCGGAGTAGACGAATCTTATTTCAATATGGCTGCGGCTACGTTCCATCTTCTTCCAGCCTTGTATTGCTGTTTCGCTCTGACCTATGGTAGACGCTGCAGGAATGAATAGGAAGGAAGGAAATGATGGGAAACTACCGCCACATTCTAATAAAGTTAAAACATTTACCCTTCTTTTGGGTTAGTCGGGTAAAAAGATTTAAAGTATGTAGGTTTGAATAAGGCGATGTCTATGGCGACAACATTCTCCCGACCTTAAAGGGTTGCCTTTAACGAAGTATACCCTAAGATTTACAAATATACTATTTATTTAACTAAGCGATAAGATCTGATCCAGACAGAGTCAGTTTTAATAATTTATTCGCGGGATTGTCTGCTCTAAAAGAGTCAGAGAATTTAACATAAATTTACCTATTTCTAATAAACCTATCTCTAAGCTAACCTAAGGTATGAGAGTTGCACTCTCACTGGCTCGGTAAAAGGCACACACGGACCACTGGGCGGACCAGGCTACCTTTAGACGTTCTAACGGTAAGAGACCGCGTTGTGCCATCCTTCGAGGTGTGAACAGCCTCCACCACACCTAGAGGCCAAGCAAATGGTGGAGCATTATCGACCATCAATATAACTACTGATCCCAGTGGAATTGGAGTTGATGGAGTATTCCACTTGGATCTAGATTGCAATTGATACAAATATTCTACCCGCCATCGCTGCCAGAAAGACTGTACCATCTTCTGCAAGAGAGAATGTCTGTCCAGCAAACTAACGTTCTCTACTTGGGGAGCTGGCAGAGAGCAGAGGGGCGCAGTATTAAGAAAATGAGCTGGCGTGAGAGCCGATGGCTCTGAAGGGTCACGACTCATAGCGGTCAGCGGACGCGAATTTACAAGTGCCTCGATTTGCGTTAAAACCGTCAACAGCTCTTCATAAGATAAGATTTGTTGACCGATAATCTTGAACAAATGTGATTTTACCACCTTGACCATGCTCTCCCAGCAACCTCCCATATGAGGCGATTGGGGTATTATGCGTTTCATCTCTATGCGACTTTCTGAAAGCTCATATTCAAGATGCGCGCGATGCTTATCGAGGAACCTGTAAAGATCGCGAAGATAAGAACTACATCCGACAAAATTAGTACCATTGTCAGTGTAAATACACTGCACAGGGCCGCGACGCGCTAGGAATCGCTTCAGAGCAGCAAGGAAATTGGCGGTACTTAACTCTGAAGCGATTTCTATATGCAAACACCTGGTTGTCAGACACGTAAAAATACAGAGCCAAGCCTTGCGGCTTCTAATACCTCTTCCACGAACCGGTGTATACTGGAGAGGGCCAGCATAATCACATCCAGTATGCGTGAATGGCTTGTCAACTTGAGTGACGCGGAACTCGGGCAGATCTGACATGATTGGAAAAGATGGGCGTGGTTTTGCTCTGAAGCACGTATTGCACTTATGGATACGATGACGAATGACACGTCGCGCTGCCAGTATCCAATACTGATTCCTAAGTATGGACATGAGCAATTCGGGGCCGGCGTGTAAATGCTTTCGATGGTAATAATCGATTAAGATATCAATCACGTGATCGTGCCTAGGTAATACATAGGGATGTTTCTGTGCGTAATTGATTTTTGCGTAAGTCAACCGACCGCCGACGCGGATAACACCGTTTGCGTCTAAAAACGGTTTAAGTCTTTGCATAGCGGGAGAACAGTTCTTACTGTTTTTTAATTTATTTATATCGTCAATAAAGTGAACTTGTTGTAATGCGGATATTATTTTAGTTTCAGCAAAATCTAAATCATATTTGTTTATGTAAGATCTGCGCGATAATAATTTTGAAAAGCGGTACATATAGACAATTATGCGGAGTAACTTCGACCATGAAGAAACACGTTGAGCGAGTTCATAAATAGGCGATGTTGATTCACCTACTGTTGTAGCGTGCGCAGAAGCCTTCAGCTCCGGCACTTCACTGACGTCTTCGCGATCGAATTCAGAAATAGGCCACTCTGATGGATGCCTAGATGCCCATGGGGGTCCGGTAAACCACAGAGGGTGATTGACAAGTAGCGCGGGTGATAAACCTCGCGATAAACAATCAGCAGGGTTTTCAATGCCTGCCACGTGATGAAAACAACTAGCGGGAATATTATCGTCAACTTTTGCGACGCGATTTGCCACAAAAGTTTGCCAGCGGTGCGGAGAAG
The DNA here is from genome assembly GCA_905147715.2 of Xestia xanthographa. NCBI lineage: Eukaryota > Metazoa > Arthropoda > Insecta > Lepidoptera > Noctuidae > Xestia > Xestia xanthographa. The sequence goes on along the minus strand of LR990666.1, from coordinate 20,790,502 downwards.
AGTTGATCCAACAAAGAACGACTTTAGAGTCGGTAAACGCGAAGATATTTGAAATTTTCAACAGGTTTTAAGAGGAAAAAAATCAATAGTGTGTTTAAAAAAAACAGCCAAGTGTGAGTTGAACACGCGTGGAAAGGGTTGCGTACAATGCCAAAGTCAATATTTCCGTAATCAATTGATATAATTCTTATTGGTTTCTCTGTAATGTACAAGCAATTAACTATACTTTGTATTTTTTTTTTAGGCTCAGTAGTTTCGGAGATCAGGGGAGGAATGGTCAATTTTTGTCTTCTTTCATGAATAAAATTAAAACTATTTATTTTACAATAGTAACAAAACTATATTTGAGATCCTCATAACGAGCCCTTTTAATTGATATGTGACACAGTAAGGTTTGCTAAACTTTTTTAATTTCCTAATTTGTCCCCCCAAAATGACCCTTATTTAAAAAATATTTATTTACTTAGCACATCTGTCATAGGATTCACATAGGATTACACCATCGTACCAAATTTTACCTGATTTGGTCGAGTAGAGACAGACGTATAGACAGACAGGCGCACACACGAGTGATCCTATAAGGATTCAGTTTTTTTTTAATTTTTTGTACGGAACCCTAAAAATAACATGACGATGGCTTCGCGTACTGTGTTTCCAGTCTAACCGGGGGTCTAAAATGGCCGCTTTAGCTGAATCCACGCTGAATCTCAGTATGAATCACGTTAAAAATGTATAATTCTTAAAATGGACTTTACAGTTATGAACATGAAGTCCATTTTAAGAATTTTATATTTTTAACGTGATTCATATTACGATTCTGCTAAAGCGGCCATTTCAGACCCCCTGGATGTAGCTATGAATATTTAACATAGAGCGAATGCCTAAATAACCCCCACAACTCTATTACAAGATAAAACAATATCCGTTTGTAAGACTGTCTGTCAGACTTTCAGGCTTGTGAACAGCCGTAACGACTGTTAAAGATATACAAATAATAGCTAGGACTACCAGCTTCCGATGCACGAAAGAAACTCGGTATGTAACGAATGGTTATCCATCCACAGCACAACCTTGGCAAACGCTGCTTGACGTTTAAGTTCGAGCCGTGCAGCTGTCATTATTCAGCCATGAGATGCTCTATTCAATCTAAGTATTCGTCTAAAAAAAAACCGGCTTTATGAGGAAAATCGCTACGACAAAACGCTACGACAAAAAACGTTACGGATTGTTTGTTATAATTAAGAAAAAGACATAAATACATTACTTACCGTCGTAAAATCAAAATTAATTAGAAAACCAAAGAGAACCCAATCACACACTGCCAACTAACACAACACAATTCAAATCAAAGTTTTAATAATTATTATATTGTAACTATTTTTATTTAGAAACGTAAATATTCCAAACAGCATAACACTTCTAAGTCAAATCAAAACTGGTCTTAAGTGATCAAGTGTAATCAGCCGGATGGCAGCGGGGTGCGGAATGGTAGGGGGACGGAGCGGTAGGTCTACAGTCGCCCATATTAGTATAAATAAATAAATATTGCTGGACATTACACACAGCGCCATCTAGTGCCACACTAAGAAACGCTTGTGTCGTGGACACCAGATAGTTGATATACTACATAGATACTTTTTGTTTTGTAAATACATACTTAATATACATACAAACATCCATGACTCGGAAACAAATATCCGTGCTCATCACACAAACATTTGCTCCGACCGGGATTCGAACCCGGGACCCTAAGAACGTAAGACAGCCTCACTACCGCTGCGCCAATCAGGTCGTCAAGTATGTAGTATGTAGTATGTATGTACAACAAGGCAGATGAACTTACTTTGAAGGCAAGCCAACATTTTGCTCCGTTTCAACCGGTGGCGCCCCGGCGGGCCATCTAATATATAAAACTTACCTTTAGTAACTATAATTTCTGACGACTTTTGTGGCTATAAATATAATTATAGTAAAAAAAAGTGATTTTTGAAATGTAAAAAAGAAAAACAGAAAAACCATTTATTAGCCCGCACAGGACAATACACATAAAATAAAATGGTGAAATTATCAGTTTAAACTAATAAAAATTAAACATATAGACAAAAAAAAAAACAAAAAGAAACGAAATTAGTCCTGTACAAGCCCAAAAGGCTCCGTACAGGTATCAGCATGGTGCTGTAACATTAAAAAAACGTCCTTCCATGTACAGGTTAGATGTTGGCTTAAAGAGAAGGGGAAGAGGTTCATAAGGAGAAACAATTTTTTTTCGATCGAAAGACTCATCAGTTGAACACTGTTGGCGGGCCATATTGTGGCAGTCTTGATTGTAGTTGAACAAGTGACGCCTTTGTCACAAAAGTAGGAATTAGACGACAGTAAAAAACAAATTAAAATCATAAGTATTAAGTATATTTATTATTACAACTGCTGTTGATTTAGTTCCACCGCCAACCAACACTATACGCGTATGGTGGATAACGGCTCACTTCCTCTCACAGAGAGCAGTCCTGTGTCCTAGCAGTGGAACTTTATAGCCTGATATTATGATTCACTCCATATACTTCAGCACCCAATCTCGATACTTTTCTACATCTGTGAAGATTGCGTACTGATAGGGATCGCAGATAAATGTATCACATCTACTGAGAGCAATGGACACTATGCCACGGACATACCACCCGCCTGACGCCGTGTTAGTGTCACCTGCCGAGTCTGGCACAAAGATCATGAGACCACCTCCGCTGTCACCGTTGCAGACCGAGGTTCCTGACACAAGATCGTTCCTACTGAGAATCATCCAACTGGAAATGAGTTGCTTTCGCTAACGTGGAAGTCTTTTATCAGACCCCAGACACAGGTTGGTCGAAGCAAGGCAAACCTGCTCCAGTAGGAATTTATGAAAAAGGAGTTGAAATGCAATCGTATGTGAATGGAATTAACACACCATGGAGCGATGCGTATAGTGACCTAAATTATATATTTTTTTGTATTTGGAGCAGTATTTTTACAATTAATAATCTTTTACAAACATGCTGTGTCATCAGGAGAGGAGTGCTGTAAAAGTCAGTTCATTTTATTTTGTTTTATATTTTACGATGAAAACCTATTTTTTAAAAGTCATTGTTAGAGACTGCCATAGTTAGAGATAAAACATTTGTTTTTTGGTAATATAGCGCAATCAAAAAGTATTCAGCACCAGAGGCAGTGAGAGGTTCCATTGCTTAAGCCGATTTGTATCAAATAAAAAAAGCGACTGAACTTAGCGACGTAGATTTTGAAGCACTTGGTGCTGTAGTAGGGCCATCGGTTGCGACGACCAGGGCCCCAAGTCTGCTATTTTTATAAAATTCGTCATTCCTACACGACGCCATTGTCATTTTGGTAAAAGTTCATAGTCTGCTAAGTTCATAATGATAGATCACTGGTCGGTCAATGGTCTCGTAATAGAATTGTGTTGGAATGATATTGTTGTATTGCCATTTTTAAAACCCGGTGGTAGAAATGATTTTCGAAAAACTACTATTAAAATTGAACATTTATTCATGCCAGATTTCATTTTATATATTTTTACATATTATTTATTAGTGTTTTAAGCCATCTGAATTAATACGAAGTTCGTAAATAGGAAAAAACATTAAAATGTTCAACGCGGATTAATGTAAAACTTAATATTTTATCTGTATAAATGTCAAAGTCAAATGTGACATTATAGTTTACTCTCGTGTATCTGTTTTTGTTTCTAGCGGCCGGTGTTTTGTTATTGTATTTATTTTCATTTGAGTGTTCTAGTTAGATTTTTGTTTGTATATTTTAACCCTTATGTGGAGGAGCTCGTGGCTAAGTAATAACAGCCGCTCGGGTCAATCTTTAGGTTAAGCCGTGCTTGCCTAAGTTGGTCTGTGGATGGGTGACCACCCTTACACACCGAGTTTCCTCCGTGCCTCGGAAAGCACGTTAAGCTGTTGGTCCCAGCTGTCATTTGTAGATCTTTGACAGTCGTTACAGGTAGGTAGTCAGTGGCCCATATAGTCTGACAACCAGTCTTACCAAGGGGTATCGTATTTCCCAGTACTAACTGGGTTGTGGAGGTCAGTTAAGCAGTCGCTCCTTGTAAAATACTGGTGTTAGCGCTTCGAGCTTTTTGGAAAACCTTTAAACGCTAACATGGGGGATGCGGGGAATTTACCATGAAATGGTAGAACTGTCTAAACAGCTCTTTCCAGGCTTCTAAAAGCCTGGAGCGGTGATTCAAAGCTTTGCTATGAGAATCGGCGGTTTTGTGGACTGTAATAAACTTTATGTGGCAGCATACATTGATTTTGAAGGAGGCTATTTTTTGGTAAGGAGAAATAGGAACAATAGAAGGACACAGGATGCAGCGTCTTACCTTTTTGCAGAAGTCTGGAGTCGCCTTCCTGGTGTAAGGGCTTTGCACGTCCTCGATGTACAGGTTAACCACGCGGCGGCCAGCGTGGTTCCACAGATAAAAGGTTCCTTCCCTTTTGCAGCACTTCAAATCACTGTAGCTTAATATTTAGGTGGATCTAATTTGAAATATAGACCCGAAACCCTGGATTTATCACGAAATCTAGATTTATTGCGGTAAAGCCTTGGAGAGGTGCTTTCGCGGCGGCGGAGTAGACGAATCTTATTTCAATATGGCTGCGGCTACGTTCCATCTTCTTCCAGCCTTGTATTGCTGTTTCGCTCTGACCTATGGTAGACGCTGCAGGAATGAATAGGAAGGAAGGAAATGATGGGAAACTACCGCCACATTCTAATAAAGTTAAAACATTTACCCTTCTTTTGGGTTAGTCGGGTAAAAAGATTTAAAGTATGTAGGTTTGAATAAGGCGATGTCTATGGCGACAACATTCTCCCGACCTTAAAGGGTTGCCTTTAACGAAGTATACCCTAAGATTTACAAATATACTATTTATTTAACTAAGCGATAAGATCTGATCCAGACAGAGTCAGTTTTAATAATTTATTCGCGGGATTGTCTGCTCTAAAAGAGTCAGAGAATTTAACATAAATTTACCTATTTCTAATAAACCTATCTCTAAGCTAACCTAAGGTATGAGAGTTGCACTCTCACTGGCTCGGTAAAAGGCACACACGGACCACTGGGCGGACCAGGCTACCTTTAGACGTTCTAACGGTAAGAGACCGCGTTGTGCCATCCTTCGAGGTGTGAACAGCCTCCACCACACCTAGAGGCCAAGCAAATGGTGGAGCATTATCGACCATCAATATAACTACTGATCCCAGTGGAATTGGAGTTGATGGAGTATTCCACTTGGATCTAGATTGCAATTGATACAAATATTCTACCCGCCATCGCTGCCAGAAAGACTGTACCATCTTCTGCAAGAGAGAATGTCTGTCCAGCAAACTAACGTTCTCTACTTGGGGAGCTGGCAGAGAGCAGAGGGGCGCAGTATTAAGAAAATGAGCTGGCGTGAGAGCCGATGGCTCTGAAGGGTCACGACTCATAGCGGTCAGCGGACGCGAATTTACAAGTGCCTCGATTTGCGTTAAAACCGTCAACAGCTCTTCATAAGATAAGATTTGTTGACCGATAATCTTGAACAAATGTGATTTTACCACCTTGACCATGCTCTCCCAGCAACCTCCCATATGAGGCGATTGGGGTATTATGCGTTTCATCTCTATGCGACTTTCTGAAAGCTCATATTCAAGATGCGCGCGATGCTTATCGAGGAACCTGTAAAGATCGCGAAGATAAGAACTACATCCGACAAAATTAGTACCATTGTCAGTGTAAATACACTGCACAGGGCCGCGACGCGCTAGGAATCGCTTCAGAGCAGCAAGGAAATTGGCGGTACTTAACTCTGAAGCGATTTCTATATGCAAACACCTGGTTGTCAGACACGTAAAAATACAGAGCCAAGCCTTGCGGCTTCTAATACCTCTTCCACGAACCGGTGTATACTGGAGAGGGCCAGCATAATCACATCCAGTATGCGTGAATGGCTTGTCAACTTGAGTGACGCGGAACTCGGGCAGATCTGACATGATTGGAAAAGATGGGCGTGGTTTTGCTCTGAAGCACGTATTGCACTTATGGATACGATGACGAATGACACGTCGCGCTGCCAGTATCCAATACTGATTCCTAAGTATGGACATGAGCAATTCGGGGCCGGCGTGTAAATGCTTTCGATGGTAATAATCGATTAAGATATCAATCACGTGATCGTGCCTAGGTAATACATAGGGATGTTTCTGTGCGTAATTGATTTTTGCGTAAGTCAACCGACCGCCGACGCGGATAACACCGTTTGCGTCTAAAAACGGTTTAAGTCTTTGCATAGCGGGAGAACAGTTCTTACTGTTTTTTAATTTATTTATATCGTCAATAAAGTGAACTTGTTGTAATGCGGATATTATTTTAGTTTCAGCAAAATCTAAATCATATTTGTTTATGTAAGATCTGCGCGATAATAATTTTGAAAAGCGGTACATATAGACAATTATGCGGAGTAACTTCGACCATGAAGAAACACGTTGAGCGAGTTCATAAATAGGCGATGTTGATTCACCTACTGTTGTAGCGTGCGCAGAAGCCTTCAGCTCCGGCACTTCACTGACGTCTTCGCGATCGAATTCAGAAATAGGCCACTCTGATGGATGCCTAGATGCCCATGGGGGTCCGGTAAACCACAGAGGGTGATTGACAAGTAGCGCGGGTGATAAACCTCGCGATAAACAATCAGCAGGGTTTTCAATGCCTGCCACGTGATGAAAACAACTAGCGGGAATATTATCGTCAACTTTTGCGACGCGATTTGCCACAAAAGTTTGCCAGCGGTGCGGAGAAGAGTTGATCCAACAAAGAACGACTTTAGAGTCGGTAAACGCGAAGATATTTGAAATTTTGTACCTTGGGTCAAAATTGTTTAACACATTACGCATAAGCGTAGATAATAAGACTGTAGCACACAATTCTAAGCGAGCAATTGAAATAGTTTTAAGCGGCGAAACTTTCGATTTTGAACACACAAGCCTAACGGTCGTATTGGCGTTATCTTTGACATGCAAGTACACAACGGCGCCGTAAGCACGCTCACTTGCATCAGCGAATCCTAAGAGGTTTGCTACACAACCCTGCACTACCCCGAGATGCCGCGGAACGCGTATCTCGTTGAGCGCGGGAAGTTCGCTACAGAACTGCCTCCAGAGGTTTACGATGCGTTGCGGGGGGGCATCGTCCCAGTCGCACTTCAATAACCATAGTTCCTGAATCAGGCATCTTGGCATAAAGAATGACGGGGGCCACCAGCCCTAGATTGTCCCATAAGCGTGCTACGACGGACAAGATACTACGCTTAGTACAGCTTGAGCCTGGGTTTGCAACCTTGAATTTGAAAACGTCATCGGATTTGTCCCAATGTGTACCTAGAACCTTGTCAGGTACATCTTTATCAACCTCGAGATCTGACGAAGCTCGATGCGAGGCGGGAATAGCGCGAAGGACAGCGTCCGAGTTACTCGTCCATTTCACGAGGTCGAACTGACCGCATTTAAATAATTGTATAAGTTCGATACATGAATTGATTGCGACGTTCTCGTCTTCCTGCGCTGAATCATTTGACATAATGCTGTAGCAGACGTCATCCATGTACGTGGAAACCAATGCTATGGCAGCTGCAGTTGGGAATCTCTGACCTTCATCAGCAATCAGCTGACGAACAACGCGGATTGCGTGAAATACGGACGACTTCATACCGAACGCAACACGTGCCAGTTCAAAAACCGTCAATTTATCTTCCGGATGGAAGTGATAAATGAATCTTTGATATTTGCGGTCTCGCTCTAACATTCCCAATTGAAGAAACATTTGTCTACAATCTGCTGAAACAGCGATTTTGAATAACCGAAAAGTCAATAGAATGTTATTCAAGTCACCCTGTAAATTAGGGCCTGAATGAAGAACATCATTCAAGGACAAACCTGTGCTAGTTTTACAACTAGCGTCTAAAACCATGCGGACCTTTGTGGATGTCTTATCTAGACGCTGAACACAATGATGTGGTACAAAGTAGGAAGCGGCGTGGGTGGATATTACATCATTACTGTCAATGGGCCCTACTTCGGTTGCATAACCCTTCTCAATGTATTCACGTATGATATTGTCATAGGCAGTGCGTAGAAAGCTTGATGACTCCAACTTCTTTTCTAAGCACAAAAAACGTCGACGCGCTGTGGAGAAAGAATCTCCCAATTTATAAACATCGTCGCGAAATGGAAACGCAACGGTGTACCTACCACTAGAATCACGCGTAGTAGTAGTGCGGAAATGAATTTCACATTCAATATCATCTTGGCTGGTGGGGGTTGGAGCGGAAATTTCCTCGAGTTCCCAAAAACGCTTGAGAAGGTGGTCTAAATCGCCTTCTCCGATAGCGCAACATGAGGCGGTAGACTTAGAGAAAAGCAGTGCGGGCGCGGAACCCATTATAATATAGCCCAACACTGTTTGTATGGCGGGCGGTATTCCATGCATGCTGCTATGTACCGTATCCGGCATCAACAGGTGCGGAAAAATAGATGCCCCGAGCAAAACATCAACAGCGGTGGGAGTGGCGAACGTACTGTCCGCGAGCGGCAATGATACGATGTGGGTAAAAGCAGCTTCGTCCACGGGAACTGTGGGCAGGTTATCCGTGATGCGATCTACGACAAATCCCGATACATCGAAAGAAACGTTTTTGTCAAAACGAGAAAATATTTTAAAGTCAGTGGAACCTTTGATAGGCTTTTCTGATCCACCAAACCCTCGAACAATCATTTGAGTATTTTTATTATAATTCAAACCTAACCGGTTACAGCATTCTGTACTTATAAAATTACTCTGCGATCCAGAATCTAAAAGGCATTTTACAATATGGCTCTGTCCGTTACGGTCGCGAATAACAACTTGAGCGGTCGATAGTAATATCGTTGTGGGACGAATACATCGCGCAGCGCGGTCGCCTTCATTAGTATTTAACTGCAAAGGCGCAGCAATGGATGTGTGCAAGGACGATACTCTCGGCTCGCTCGCAGCAGGCGCCGGTACCGGTGTGGAGGGCGGCGCATGCGGCGCAGTGGCGCACTCGCTAGGTATCGCGGGTTCGAATCTGGACACCGGCACCGATCCACTGTTTGTGGCGGTTTGATTAGGAACCTTATTGAAATGTAATAAGGAGTGGTGTTTTTGATGACAGTTGCGGCATTTGAGCGTTGAATTACAATCGCGAGACTTATGTTTAATGCTTAAACAATTAATACATGCACCGTTATCTTTCACGCATTTAAAACGTGCGGACGGTGACATCTCAGTGAATTTTTGACACTTGAAAAAGTGATCGTGCACAATATTGTCACATAGGCATTTTTTGCTAGCAGGCGCGATGGCTACATAACTCTGCGGGTTCGGTACATTATTGCGAGATTTAACTGAACTACGCTTGGAAACACCAGCTGTGCTAGGCTGTGTGTTTTGATAAATCCTATGTTCACTCCTAATAAACTCGGTCAGCTGACTAAAAGTCGGCAACGAAACTTCACGATATTGCGACTCGAAAGCACGTATCGTTTCTCCGTCTAATTTTTTGAGTGCTATGTGCAAAAATACAAAATCTGCCAAGTCATCTATTCCTAGAATTTTAATTGCGTTTGCCGCAGTGACATACTGGTCCATAAAAGTTTGCATATTAGATGCAGAAGCGGGGCCATTTATTTTAAGATTAATCATTTGATCTAGATACGTAGAAGCGAGTGTGCGTTTATCTTGATACCTATCCACTAGACACTTCACGATTACTTGATAGTTTTCAGGACACGGCGATATGCCTGAAAATACCGCTTGCGCTTTAGTAGAAAGCTTTCCTATCAAATAGTACAGTCTCTCAGCGTCTGTCAACGATGGGTTTTCGTGTATTGTAGACTTGTAGCTTTCATAGAATAAAGGCCAATTGCGAATGTCACCGTCGAATGATACAATTTCGATTGGCGCTAAATAAGGCCGTTTAGACCTAATGACCTTGTGATCATCATGCTGACCAGAAGGGTCAGCGTTCACCCGCGAAGGCACTGGCTCAACCTGCTTCAATACACGTTTGATACGGCAAAAAAGATCATCAAAGGAAATCAATGGTTGATAGTTAGGCTTCGCGGATGGATTAATTTCTAAAAGTAGCCTATTTTGCTCGCTGACGAGATCCCTAAATTCAGATCGAGTTTCATCTATAGTCTCGACTGAATCCAGAAAACTCTCCACCATTTCACTATTAACGCGGGCCTTTTGTGCCTTTTCGAACACGATTTGAATTGTTTCGAAAAGGGCATTTCGTTTAGCTTCTACAAGAATGAGTTCTGAATTTAAATGCGATGAGGCGGATTGATCAGTTTTACAAAACTGATCAATCCGCCTCATCGCATTTAAATTAAATCCTTATCATCAGCGGCAGGTCGAGGCATCTTGATTTATTACAATGAAGTAGGTAGGTTATAAAACAGCTGTTCAAGTAAGTAGTTCGGAACGCACAGTGTGCTCTCAAACTAGCGTAAACAACCTATATTCAATAACAATAATGCGCGCGCGGTAACAAGCAGCTAATGTAGTGAACTGATAATATTAAAACCGGTTCTTTATACAGGAATGCGTAGGTACTTTGTGCTAAAATACAATGCAACTGTGAATGTATACGTAATTACGTATGGCTGTAAATTAGTAAGATACAACAATGAAACGTATTTATCAAATGTATTTTTATAACTAATTTATGGTTTTTATTAGATGAATTTAATGACACGAATGTAATTAATCAGTCGAATCTGAAAGAATTCAGATCCGAGTGCGGGGTTCCCTAGGGAATGAAATGAAGCTCGTCTAATACTGTATTGAAAATAGAAATAAATCCGTCTCGGGGGACCAAAATGTTAGCGCTTCGAGCTTTTTGGAAAACCTTTAAACGCTAACATGGGGGATGCGGGGAATTTACCATGAAATGGTAGAACTGTGTAAACAGCTCTTTCCAGGCTTCTAAAAGCCTGGAGCGGTGATTCAAAGCTTTGCTATGAGAATCGGCGGTTTTGTGGACTGTAATAAACTTTATGTGGCAGCATACATTGATTTTGAAGGAGGCTATTTTTTGGTAAGGAGAAATAGGAACAATAGAAGGACACAGGATGCAGCGTCTTACCTTTTTGCAGAAGTCTGGAGTCGCCTTCCTGGTGTAAGGGCTTTGCACGTCCTCGATGTACAGGTTAACCACGCGGCGGCCAGCGTGGTTCCACAGATAAAAGGTTCCTACCCTTTTGCAGCACTTCAAATCACTGTAGCTTAATATTTAGGTGGATCTAATTTGAATTATAGACCCGAAACCCTGGATTTATCACGAAATCTAGATTTATTGCGGTAAAGCCTTGGAGAGGTGCTTTCGCGGCGGCGGAGTAGACGAATCTTATTTCAATATGGCTGCGGCTACGTTCCATCTTCTTCCAGCCTTGTATTGCTGTTTCGCTCTGACCTATGGTAGACGCTGCAGGAATGAATAGGAAGGAAGGAAATGATGGGAAACTACCGCCACATTCTAATAAAGTTAAAACATTTACCCTTCTTTTGGGTTAGTCGGGTAAAAAGATTTAAAGTATGTAGGTTTGAATAAGGCGATGTCTATGGCGACAACAACTGGTATTCAGCTGAATCCGGTTAGACTGGAAGCCGACCCCAACATAGTTGGGAAAAGGCTAGGCAGGCAGATGATGATTTTAACCCATAGGTAACATGCATTTACAATCTTGCCTGCAGTTGTTGAACTCTAAAGGCTGCTATAAGCCGGGGCAACGCTATGCGATATTGCAGCATGCCACATGGCCGCATGCTCCAATATTTTAAAATGTTGCATATTGTGGCAAGAATCGTGTGGCTTGGCAACACCTTGCGTCATGCTGCTAAAGTTACTTCATCAGCCATAATCTACGGTGTCTTGTCCCCTCGATCAATCAAGTTGGTAGACCAAAACACTCCAATAAAATATACAGCATGATACTTTGAAAAAGGCACGATGTTGCCTCGGCGTAAAATACGCTGCCGCATACCGCAATTGCTGCATTGTATCGTTATTTGTAGCACACCATAATACGACGCACGCCACAACATGTAGCATGCTGCAATGCCGCACAGTGTTGCCCCCAATGATATTCTAAAGGTAGCTTTACGCCGGGGGCATCACTGTGCGGCATTGCAGCGAGCTACATATTGTGGCGTGCGTCATCTTTTGGTATGATGCAATTAACCACGGTGAGCGGCAATTGCGGTATGCCGCAGACTATATTACACCGAGGCAACATCGTGCCTAGATAATTTTCAAAGCATCCCAAACATAACCTATAAACTGTATGACGCACCAAGATTGTGGCATGGAATCCATAGTGTTTGGATAGAAGCTGTGACAGTCTGATATATGACGCAAGTGGCTGCAATGCCGCACAATGTGCAACATTTTAAATTATTGAAGCATGCGCCTTTGTGGCATGCCAATGCCGCACAGTGTTGCCCCGGTGTAAAGTATAAACTAGCCATGTTATACAGATATGTTATTACACCTACAAAACCACGAAAAAAAGTGTGCCGCGGGGCAGAGCCAGCTCACATACACGCAGTAACGCAGAATAAAGGCAAAACAGGCCAATTGGCACGTTTTTGACTCTTCACGATTGCGCGCTCACAACATATCTGTTTAATAGAATATCGTTGGTTGCCCCGGTGTAAAGCAGCCCTATGTAAAGCATGTGTGCTGCAAACACCTGCAAAAAATCAATTTACTTTTTTACCTAGCTGCATTTGGCATTTGGCTGCATTGGGACGACCCGATTGGCGCAGTGGTAGTCAGGCTGCTTTACGTTCTTAGGGTTCCGGGTTCGAATCCCGGTCGGAGCAAATGTTTGTGTGATGAGCATGGACATTTGTTTCCGAGTCATGGATGTTTATATGTATAATAAGTATGTATTTACAAACAAAAAGTATCTATGTAGTATATTAACTATCTGGTGTCCACGATACAAGCCTCGTTGCTTAGTGTGGCACTAGATGGCGCTGTGTGTAATGTCGAGCAATATTTAATATTTATTTATTTAGGTAAACGTAGATTAACTTATATTTAATTACTGTTCTTGACATAAACAAGAAATAGAGCATCTAAATTTATAAAGTAAGAAATTAATTCTATTTTCTATTTTTTATTCTAATAATCACTCATCATGAGTATTTAGAACAATTGCTTAGAATAATGCTCTTTATATAACGCTCTTCGTCAGTCCAACACGATCCTATTGTCATTTTGGTAAAAGTTCGTAGTCTGCTAAATTCATAGTGATCGATCATTGTCCGGACAATGGTCTCGTGTTGTAATGACTTTGTTGTATTGCCATTAATATAAGACCCGTTAGTAGAAATGATTTTCGAAAAACTACTATTACATTTGAACATTTATTCATGCCAGATTTCATTTATTTATTTATTTACATATTATTTATTAGTGTTTTAAGCCATCTGAATTAATAAAAAGTTCGTAAATAGGAAAAAACATTAAAATTTTCAACGCGGATTAATGTAAATTTAATATTTTATCTGTTTATATGTCAAAGTCAAATGTGGCATTACTGTTTACTGACGTTTATTTGTTTTTGTATCTAGCGACCGGTGTTTTGTTATTGTATTTATTTTCATTTGATTGTCTAGTTAGATTTTTGTTTGTATATTTTTACCCCTAAGACGACCCACTGACCGAGAAGCCTATATTTATTGATTTTATAAAAAATGGTGATAATTGAGCAAATTTCGGCTCCACTTGATTATTTGGAAAACCACCAATGAAGGGCGAAGTTTATCGAAGGTAACTAAGGTAAGGTATCTTGCAATTATTTGTTTTGACCATTAACGCCCCACTTTATGGGCAAAGTATGTCGCCCGATGTTACAAAATATATATTTTTTTATAGAAACAGACCATGTACCCTCTCGAAGTTGCTCAATCAAGGCTGGATGCTATTGAAGCCAGGAACGAGGCGACTTTAAAACATGCTCGGGCAGGCCATCAACAACTCAGCTGCTGCATTGATGGACAGCTCCACCACAGAAAAAATGGTGAACCATAGAGGCCACTGTGTGCCAAAAAAGGTAATTACTAATTACTGTTGATTTATAGGTAAGTCATTCACCTTTAGGTAATGGTTTCACCCAAAATCGGAACTTCTACTCATTGTGTGTGCTACCAACATACCCACAATAAGTATTATGGAGCATTGAAAACAAAACAATAAAAATTATAATAATTAATATGACCCCTCCATCTAAGCTTATAAGCTTGTGTTAGGTTTAGGCTCAATCAGTAGTAGTACATTGGCCAGAATCTGACATCTTGATTGTAACTCTGATACTAAGCGCTAGGTTACACAACATGCTATAAAAGAAGTTGCAACTTTTGTATTAAACTTAATTTTGTTTTCACACAAACTCTGCAGAATTATAATGTCATGACAAAATGATTAAATGAAACAGTGTTTATAAAAAGAGTATTAATTCATTTTAACCTATAAGTATACCCGTAATTACAGGAATAACAATGTTCTGTTCCCGGGCTTGAAACGTTAAATCATATTTTGTCAATACTGTGGTCACTGTGGATCTGTAACAAAGAGTTAAATCATTTTATTAATACTTAGAGCATTTTCGTACTTCATTAGAACATTAAGGTAGGTTTACAGTACATACCTGCTAATTTAATTTATGCATTTCTCCACAGTCTGTCAAGAAGAGCCTGCTGCAGTGCCCGACCTTCAAGAAGATCCCGATACACCCTTTGATGGTTTTGATAATTAGGTGCTGCATTATTATTTTCCTCCTAAATTAAAAGACAGATTAGTGATTAATGAAATAATGACATGACTGTTATTATTTTTATTAAAAGGTAATATTTGTGATTTGTTATTCAAATGATGATTAAAATTAAAATATTGAAGATCTTTTTGATTTGTATGAAGACTGATTTTGATTTGTTATTATTATTTCATTAGATATTGTAACTTGTCTTTTGTTTTATGTAGTACTTATATTTACATTTCAGGTTTTTCAATTGACTTGAAATTCAAGTTTTTAAAATATTAAATAAATATTTAGTTTATGAGAAATAAAGATTATTTTAAATGTTGATTTTTAACATAGCAGTATTATTTTAAATTCCATCTTCATTCTAAGTGAAATGTGGAATGTAAATCACCTATTGCAAGCCAAGTACTTCTAGATAAACTTCATCAGGTGGCAACGGTGCTCTTGCCATGTATGGAATGTTGTGCAATATGTAACATGCATTCACAATCTTGCCTGCAGTTGTTCGACTATAATGTAAAGCATGAACTGCAACCTGAAAAAATCAATTTACTTTTATAAGTACAACCGCAGGTAACTTAACTTTTATTTAATTAATACTGTTCTTGACATAAACTATTGCATCTAATCATTGTTATTGAGTATCTAAAACAATAAATTGCTTATAATAATGGGTCTTTACCTGAATCATGCTTCTAATACGCTGCAATGGGGAATGAGTTCTTCAATTTATTAACCTCCATATGAGTTCTTTCCAAGGCGAAACGACTTTACAAATTCCGCCTAGGGAATATCTTAAAAGGGTTCAAATAATCCCTTTAGGCTCAAAACGTCTACTCTCCCAAAACATCCACTCTCCCAAAACGTCCATCATTCGCATCAAGCGAAGGGCACGACGACGTCTTCTGCATTCCGCCCATCTTCTTTCTCTAGCATCCACTGCGTTGGCTAGCTCGAGAACATTTTGTTCGTAGTGAATTCATTGTCTCCATTCAATATTCCACAAACACGATCGAAATAAAAGCAATGATTGCACAATGACGTTCCACTGATAGGTTAGTGATCAAAAGAACTGTCAAAACTTTAGGAGATTACCGCTCTATGTTAGTCATTGTGTACGAGATTACCATTCTAAAACAGTGGTTGTTCATTGGAAAGCCATAATGACGCCATTATATTAGTAGATTACCAAACTTGTCAAAATCAACAAATAGAAGATCAACGATAGATCATTCTGACACTATTGTAATAGCAGACTTGATTTGCGTTGGCTGGCTCGAGAATATTTTGTTCGTAGTGAATTCATTGTCTCCATTCAATAATCCACAACCACGATCGAATTAAAATCCATGACCGCACAATGACGTTTCAATGATAAGTCAATGATCCAAAGGAACTGTCAAAATTTTAGCAGATTACCGCTTATGTCAGTCATTCATTTGTCATTGTGTACGAGATTACCATTCTATGCCATTTCTTTCAATGGAGTGTCAGTGGTTGTTCATTGGAAAGCCATAATGACGCCACTAAATTAGTAGATTACCAAACTTGTCAAAATCGACAATTATGAGATCAATGAACGACTATTCTGACACTATTGTAATAGCAGACTTGAGGCCCAGTACAGAAGCTAGAATGGACTAAATCATCTCGAAAGTTCACACCTAAAACTGATACGCGAAGCAATTTAAACGCTCAGAGCCCGCATTTTTATAATGTATCATACCGTTAGCAAATCCAGCACAAAACTTGTTGTCGTTCAGTCTATCATGAAATAATGTAGACTTACTCTTCAAGGAGGTCAACTCTGGTACGATAGGAATGGTTATTTTCTGCAGAGTGGAGGCCAGAGAGTTTGTATGATTGAATCCCTAACCTGCGACCTGTAAAATGAATTCATTATTACATCACGGCTGATATCACCAAAGGGATAGCAGAGGACATTTAGCCAGTAAAGTTTCAGTTAGGGCGAGCCTGTTATCACTAACCGAACACAAATCCAGAGACTTTCCAATCTTCTGGTTACGCAAAACGACCTGGTTTCTAAATCGAAAATCTCAAGTTGAAAACTTGTCAAACTCTAAGCATTTTGAATTTCGAAGGAATCTCCTTAGTATGCGTATTTATTTATTTCATCATCTCCTTTGTCTTTTCCCAACTATGTTGGGTTTGGCTTCCAGACTAACCGGATGCAGCTGAATACCAGTACTTTACATGGAACGACTACTTATCTGACCTTCTTAACCCAGTTAGTACTGGGTAATACGGTACCTCTTGGTAAGACTGGTTGCCAGACTTTTTGGGCCTCTGACATCGTGTTAGTAAGCAAAACAAAATAACTTATTTCTAGTGTTAGTAGCTGAGATACAATAGAGAAGACAGAGTAAATAGTATTGTGAAAAGGACATCCCCAGATTAATGTTCAGTGATTGTCCTTCTCACAAAACTTTTAATAATCGGAGAGTCAATACTCTCCGCTATAGTTTTTAGGATGCTGACCTCAACAGCGACGCGGTTTTCTTACGAATGACGGCGTGGAAGCCGTCAGTTCGGTTTTGCGCAAACATAGCAGATGCGCTGCACCATCGCGGTAGTCCCAACAGCATCCTAAAAATATTATTATATTGTACGCGTAGGTCATCCAACGTTCTTTTAGTATAGTTGACCCAAAGATTCCCCGTGTAAAAACACTGGCAATATGCCTAAACAGTGTTACTTTTACTAAACTGCTACACCGAGCGAATCTTCGGGCCAACATGTTACCTCGGACCGCCAGTGCCCTACGCCTTTACGTCCTTAAGGTCGTCAGTGAGAAGAAGGCCTAGATATTTAAATGTTGTCACTCTTTTGACGTTCAAGCCGTTTAGGGTAATGTCAGGTATTGTATCTGGGCATTCACCGCCGGCCTTAAAGACAATATATTCACACTTCTTAACGTTATACACTAGTCCGTGTGAGGCAGCATACGCCTGACAGACCCGAAGCATTACATTTATAGCTCCTGCCGTCGGCGCCAGCAGCGCCATGTTATCAGCGTAGCTGATACTGTTTATTTTAACACCATGGACGCTGCATCCCACCCGCATATTGCTGAGGTTTACGATGTGCTAAAAAGCCTTGGAGATGTCAGACCACCCTGCCTCACACCGCATTCTAACCTGTATGTATCAGAGAGTGCATTGGACCACCTTACAACATTTTCTTGATTCCCATACCAATACTGTAGGATCCTGAGCACTCCTGCTGGTACACCCCTATCCTCAAGCTCTCTCCAGAGTACATCATAATTTACCAAATCGAAGGCTCTGGAGAGATCCAGAAAACAGGCGTATACCGGCGTTTTCCGATCAGTGTCATACTGAACGGTATGTTTGAGACTTACTATGGCACTTTCCGTTGACAGTCCAGGTTGAAACCTGAACTGTGAGTCGTGCACGGATAGAGATTCCTTCAAAGTGGAATCAATCATACCATCCAGCACTTTTGCCAATGTGGTTGCGAGAGATATAGGTCGATAGTTTGTCTTATCTGATATGTCACCCGTCCTATTCTTAATTATGGGAACCACCAGTGTTTTCATCAGTCCCGCCGGCCAGTAAGAGTGGCTAAGGCACATGGTATAAAACACCAACAAAACCCTTGGCAGATGCACCCCAGCAAACTTGAAATGCTCAATACTGAGCCCGTCATGACCGGGAGACTTACCTCTGCTCATATTATATAATAAAATAAAAAAGCCTTTTATTTCTTGCAGTACAAAAGAATTAATAAAAATTTGTAATGCATGCAATCATAAAATCGTATTATACAATTCAATTCACTTGTGTGGTTTTGTTGAGAACATTGAAATTGTTATAATTTATTAGGAATTAATTTATTATGAATTGTGAATTACGATTAAAATTAGAATAATAAAATTGTGAGATAAAATTAATAAGAAATATGATTGTAAATTGTAATTTTTGCAAGAACCCCTCTTAGTAGAAGGTGAAGGCCTCCTCCAGAGATGACCAGCGATCTCTATCTTTAGCTATTCGCATCCAGCTAGTACCAGCGATCTGTACAATGTCATCTGCCCAGCGTGCTATAGGTCTTCCTCTTTTTCTTTGGCCTGATGGGCCTGGCCATGACGTCACCCTTGTCCAGCCTTCGTCGTTAAGTCTGGCTATATGTCCAGCCCATCGCCATTTCAGCTTATGCGAGTAGTGGAGAGCGTCTATGACTTTTGTTTTAAGTCTTATACGAGTATGTGGTCTTTTGTATTTTACGTATCTTCATGACAATCCTTTCCAAGCTCCTTTGGCATGACCTTATTTTGCTTTTTAATCTCCGGGTAAATTTCCATGTCTGGCACGCATATGTTAGTAAGGGGAGTAGGCAGGTATCCATAACTCTTTTCTTTGTTTTTAGGGGCATATCACTTTTGAGTATTTCTTTAAGACTCCAAAACTTTTTCCACGTGTTTTTAACTCTTCTGTCGACTCCAGTCTAGTTTGCCAATGATTGACTCTAGCACCGCTATGAAGATGGTGGGAGATAGAAGATCCCCTTGTCTGACTCCTCGCTTTATATGTATAGGTGGTCCTGAGGTTTCCAGTTTTATTCTACTCGTAGAGTTGTCATAAAGGCATTTCAAAACTTTAATGTATTCCATTTCTAATTTCTGAGAGTGCAGAGCTTCCCATATCGTTGAGTGAAGTATGGTATCGAAAGCTTTTTGGTAGTCAATGAACACTATGTATAACGGTTTTTGGAATTCTTGATACTTCTCAATCAGCATTTCTAGTGAGTGGATGTGGTCCACAGTAGAGAAACCTCTTCTAAAACCTGCCTGCTCAATTCATTGATGTTTTTCAATGGATTTTCTTATCCTTTTTTCCATAATAGATGAGAATAGTTTGTATAATGAGGGCAACAGGCTTATTGGTCTGTAGTTGCTAATGTTGCTTGGGTCACCTTTTTTGTAGAGCAAGATTATGTCCGACTCTGACCACTGTCTGGGAGTGCTTGCCGAATTCAGTACCATGTTAAATAGTCGTGTCAGTGGTGTTATTAGCTGTTTACATCCTAGCTTAATAGCTTCGTTTGAAATCTTGTCAGGACCGGGACTCTTCTCTTCTTTTAGTGAATTTATTCCTCTGATCATTTCCACTTCGTCTATTGCGCTTATCTCTACCTCAACTATTGGTACTTGTGAGTCGACTAGGTTGCTCTGTTGGTTTTGTGGACTATACAATTTTTTGTAGAAATCTGTTGCTATTCGTAATATTTCCGACCTATTATGTGTAGTGTTTGTTGTCCCTTGAAGTCCTTCAATCCATGTTTTGTGTGATCTTAGTTCTCTGTACGCTCTCTTGATTCTGCCCGTTACATTTAAGTGTCTTTCAATAGTTTTTATGCGATAGGCCTTGTAGTCGTTTTTAATATATTTACTTACAAGTTTGTACAAAGCTTTCAGTTCATTTTTCATAGATCGTGTCTTTGGCTTGGTTGTTTGTAATATTCGTCTTCGGTGGATCAACTTTTTCGTGTGAGCTGACAGAATACTTCTTTTCTCCGTGTGTGCATGAGGTCTATGATCTTCTTTCAGGCTACTGTCTATGGCACTTATTATTTTATCGTAGCATTCTTGAACAGTATCAGTATCTTGCCAGTTGTGTAGTAGGTTTTCTGAGTAGCTGTTTTGTGTTTCTCTATATCTTGTTATATCTTCTTCATTTTTAAGTATATCTTTTGCTAATTTTCCAAAGTGTTTTCGACTTTTCGTATTTGTCTGCACTAGTAGTGTGGCTCTGATAAGTCTATGATCTGAGGGGTAGGTTACATTTAAAACTTGCATGTTTTGGATACTTCTGTGATTGTTAGTTAAAATGTAATCTATTTCGTTTTTTGTTGCGCCATCAGGAGATCTCCAAGTCCATCTTTGATTGGTTTTCTTTTTGAAAAAGGTGTTCATTATAGCTAAGTTGTTTTCACAAGCAAATTCAATGAGTCTATCGCCTCTACTGTTTCTGTTGCCATAGCCGTGACTTTTCGTGATAAGATTTTCTTCAGACTTCGATTGACCAATTTTCGCGTTAAAATCGCCCATGACTATTGTGTTTCTTCCTGATAGTTTTAAAGCTCTATCGACAGTGTCATAGAAGAATTCTATTTCATCTTCACTTGCAGTCTCAGTGGGAGAGTAGACTTGTATTATGCTTATTTCAGAGTTGTTGAATTTTACCTTTAACAGCGCTACTCTCTCAGACAATCCTGTGAAACTTTCAATATTATTCTTCAGGCGCTTTTTAACTATGAATCCTACACCGTATAGTCCTGGTGTTTCCCCTATGTAGTAAAGGACGAAGTCTTCGTATTCTTCAATTGAGTTTCCAAGTCTTCTGATTTCAGAGAGACCTATAATGTCGTATTTTATATTTTTCAGTGTTTCCGATAGTTCTAATAAACGACTAAAAGTCGACAAAGTTCTAACATTGTATGTTGCAATGTACAAAACATTGTTTTCAGTTGTTGTTGTAGAGTTACTTGTAGGGAAAAGTTTCTTCTCTGGAGGGTTTTGGTCTACAACTCCCGCGGGGACCAGCCGTGTTGGGAGTGAAGAGGGGTTGGCTAGTTGCTAATCTGTGTTTTGGTTGGTAGAACTTTCTTTGGGATAAGTGAACGCTGGTTTTTTTATAATACATTTGTCCATATTATTGGTTTTGTTTATCTTCGTGGGTTGTTTTGTGATTTGTTTAACATTTTGGCTAGAGCTTGGTATTGCTTCCGGTGATTCTGACAAGTTTCTTTTATTGTTAATAGCTTTTTTCGGTATCGTATTTTGTTTACTGTTACTTAATATTATAATTTTGTCGTATTTTATAATTGCTTTTCTTCCTTGTTCTCTTTCTTTCGCTACTTCTAGTTGGAGTATTTTTCGTTTGTTTAATACTTCTAAGGGGAAGTCCTCTTTTATGTAGTATGGTGTTGTTTCTAGTTTTTTCCTATTTTTCTGTATTTGAATTTTTAGCCCCATAGTATTTATAGCCCGTTATATTTTAGATTTTGTTTTTAGATGCAAGTCTTACCCCTTATAAACAAGCAACTATTTCATCTTAGTTACTTTATGGGATTTATTCTAAGGATTTTGTATTTGGTACAAAATTATCCAATACCCAAAATTCAACGACCATTACTGCTAAACTGATTAAGTTAGCTTAACCGCTATAATTTGCTTTAGAGTTCATTAAATGCACTATCATCACAAATTTATTCAGATTTTTCAAGCCCGCAGTTTAGCTTTTTGTAGGGGGGGACGCCATACTGGAACAATTTGCACTTTAAATTTAATATTTCGTAAATGGAGCGTATCGAAAAATAGTACCAACCCTAACTTATTTTAACCCGTATGCTCCCGGCCGTGCCTCCAGAGGCACAGTGCATTGTTATTTTAATTGTGTCTGTAATTGCGGGTATTGAAGTGTTAAAATACCTATTCAAAGATACCCCACAAGATGGGTAGACGACGATAAAAAAATTCATCCCCACTTCACATGTAGGGGAGCTACCCTACACCAAACCTTATTTAGCCTTTTCAATATTGACCTCGTAAACTTGGTGTCCAAACCCAAAAAGTTTTTTAAAGATTTCAAGAAAGGGATTGGAAGGTTTTTGTACGAGGCGTGTTTGATCTAAGGATATATTCATTCATGAGCTATCAGAAAAATATCAGTTTAACATCCTACACGGTGTAGATTTCACACAATCGGTAGTTTCTGGAGAAGAGGTGGAAAATTAAAAAAAAAAACGTAAAGGTTCAATTTCTCAGAAACAACCTAGTTTGGGCACCAAATTATCCGGGTCAAAATTGTTGCAAATAAGGTCTATCACCCACTTTAGGGAATGCACAAAATTTACCAAACATGCTGTATTTTTTTGGCGTGATGTCCTTCCTTTTATTCTGTCAGTGTGCTTTAATAAAATAACTAAAATAATCGGCCAATTTTATTGGTAAAGCTCAAATAGCAATTAACCGTCCACAGTGAGATTCCCAAGCAAATTCATTCAGCTAATGAGTACATTCCAAATAATTGAAATGGGAAAGAGAAAAGTGTTGTTATCATCAGGATGGCAGTAAGTATTACAAACATGTGCTTTATAGAAATTGAACCAGCTTGTGCCGTTGCAAGCAGTAAAAATAATTAATTAATTATTATGAATTGGCAATTCATTATCTTAAAAAAGAAGTGTTTTTACGTCTAGTGTATTTCCACTCCAGACAAATTTCACAAGTGCCTAAAATGATAATGTGGAACTAGTGGTAAAAAAATTCAACGTTAGTTCAATTATTTTCAGATTCTTTCAAAATGGAACTAGTGATTAACAAAAACAACAGTAGTTTCATCATGGAACTGTTAATCTTACTAGTGGAACTAGTGATAAAAAAAAACAACAATAGTTCCATTATTTTCTGATTCTTTCAAAATGCAACTAGTGATTATAAAAAACAAGACTAGTTCCAGTGGCGAGACTTTCATAGAAGCTGAGAAGCCAGGCTTGCCCTACAATCAAACTATCTCTACTAATAAGAAAAATAAATACTCCTTACAAAAACAAAAGTTATGTCAAACAATATTTAACTCAACGTAAATAATTATAACATCCAATTTCGTGTGCCACGGTGCCACGCGCCAAACGCAACGTAATTTAATGCGACGTTGCCAGGTGTACTACACACTCACTGAACTGTATCATTCATAATCAAAAATTATTTTAGATTCGCGCGCATTTCTCACGAAACGCGAAGTTGCCAAAATGTTTCTGATATCTTCGATGCCGGCCGCGACACTCTGGCTCACTCTAACACTGTACAAATGAAGAGTTCAAGTATAATGCACTCACACTTTCTCGCTCACACTTGCTGGCTTGCACATTTGGCTTCTCTGACCTCTCAGTTTTGCTAACAAAATGGTCTCGGTTTTTGATAACATTATTAGGTACTTATTGGAAATTTGTATTGAATTTAAAGCTGGGCTTTTTTTTGAATGTGTGCGTGTAAGTTCGTGTAAGTTAGAGAGAGAATGTGTGTTCGCGACGAGAATGCGCCAACCAGCTACGTATTGCGCGAATTTTGATAGAAACGAACTATTTCAAATTAGTCTACATGATTTGTTTTGAGCGATTACTGGTGCATTTATTTTTTGTGATTGTATTTTTTCGATTTCTTGTGGTTTAAAGTTTTGCAAGTAATTTTTGCTGTAATTAACGTTGTTTATAAGTGTGTGGTGTGAGTGTTGTTCCTTGTAATGTAAAGGATTAAAGTGTGTGAAATCGGTGCTAGGCAAGTTAAATACTTTTAGTTTAAAATATAGGTACTTACGAGTTATGAGAATCTCGTTACTTCACCACCTAAACCTATGCCGTGTGCTTCATTCGTTGGTTGTCATCTGTCCGTGTTAAAGAAGCGAAGAATAGAGAGATAAGGCTGTTTACATTGTCAGTAACAATTTCAACAATGCGTATTTAGAAACCAATTTATTATTTGTGTAGTAAAGCGAGGGAAATAATTACGAAGTGACTCGAAGGGTTCAGTTGATTGTCCATAAATCATTTACTTGAAACTGACAACTTGATATTGAATGAATTGGAATTTTGGTACTTGTATCTAATATTTAGGCATATTTAATAGGAAAATAAAAACGGCGTTATTAAAAACCAAACTCAGAACGGAAACCGAAACTTTTTTTTCCAACAAATATCGTCAGTTGTTTACTTGGGCTTGTCATCATTTTCAGTTCAGTCACGCCGCTGACTAGTTCCATCATGGAACTGTTAATCTTCCTAGTGGAACTAATGTTGAAAAAAAAACAACAATAGTTCCATCATTTTCAGATTTTTTCAAAATGGAACTAGTGATTATAAAAAACAACACTAGTTCCATCATGGAACTGTTAATGGTACTAGTGACAAATGAAGGGATTTTTCAGTAGGTAGTCGGGTTTTTTAGTTGTTGTATACCACATCTAAATATATAAAAGAAGAAACTGACTGACTGACTGACTGACTGACTGACTGACTGACTGACTGACTGACTCATCTATCAACGCACAGCCCAAACCGCTGGGTTTACAGATTCCAAATTTGGCAAGTAGGTTCCTTATGTGGTCTAGGGGTGCACTAAGAAAGGATTTTTCAAAATTCACCCCCTAAGGGGGTTAAACGGGGCTCCAAAGTTTGTATGGGGAAACAAGATTACTTAGACTATTTTATTCGAAACTTCACAGGAGTGCTCCTATTGATAAATGAGTAGAAACGGGTTTCAGGTTTTTTCAGAATTCAACCCCTAAGAGGGAAAAATGGGGTGGCAAAGTATAAAAATCAATGCACAGCCCAAACCGCTGAGTCTAGAGATTCCAAATTTGGCACATTAGTTCATTATGTGGTCAAAAGTTGCACTAAGAAAGGATTTTTCAAAATTCAACCCCTAAGGGGGTTAAACGGGAATCCAAAGTTTGTATGGGTAAAACAAGATTAGTTAGAGTATTTTATTCGAAACTTCACAGGAGTGCTCCTATTGATAAATGAGTAGAACGGGTTTCAGGTTTTTTCAGAATTCAACCCCTAAGAGGGGGAAATGGGGTGGCAAAGTATAAAAATCAATGCACAGCCCAAACCGCTGAGTCTAGAGATTCCAAATTTGGCACAAAGGTTCTTTATGAGGTTTAGGGGTGCATTAAGAAAGGATTTTTCAAAATTCACCCCCTTAGGGGTTGGAACGGGAGTCCAAAGATTACGTGGGGAAATAAGATTAGTTAGACTACTTTATTCGAAACTTAACAGGAGTACTCCTATCGATAAATGAGTAAACGTTTGTGTTTCAGTTTTTTTTTCAGAATTCAACCCCTAAAGAGAGAAATGGGGAAACAAAGCCTGAAATTCAACATAGGTATTGTTTTTATGGTGAATTGGGTCGGGTGTATTACAAAAACAACGATTTTAAGATTTAATGTGGCAGACCTGAAATACTACCATTCCCTGTTGGGGTGCGATGGGGTTGAAATGTCTAAAAATCGATACGGGTGTCGATACCGAGATTATCAGGGGTGCTGATTACGAAAATGGCATTTATTTTGAGATCCAGATGATAATGATTGTGATTACGATGATGTTGATTGTGATAATGATGACGATGATTGTGATGATGATGATTTTGATTACGATGATAATGATTGTGATTACAATGATAATAAGTGTGATAACGATGATGGTGATTGTGATAGTGATTGTGATTGTAATGGTGATTGTGACAGTGACAGTGATTGTGATAGTGTCGGTGATTGTGATGGTGATAGCGATGGTTGTGATAACGAGGACGGAGATTGTGATGATGATGATTGTGATTAAGATGATAATGATTGTGATTACGATGATAATGATTGTGATAACGATGATGGTGATTGTGATAGTGATTTTGATGGTGATTGTGATGGTGATGGTGATGGTGATTGTGATAGTGATTGTGATTGTGATTGTGACAGTGATGGTGATTGTAATAATGATGTAGATTATTGTGATTACTATGATAATGATTGTGATAACGAGGGTAGTGATTGTGATGGTGATGGTGATTGTAATGGTGATGGTGATTGTGATGGTGATGGTGATTGTGATTTTGATTGTGATAGTGTTGGTAGTTGTGATAATGATGGTGATTATGATAATGATTGTGAATGAGATAGTGATGGCGATTGTGATCATGATGATTGTGATTAAGATGATAGTGATTGTGATTAAGATGATTACGATTGTGATTACGATTATAATGATTGTGATGACGAGAATGGAGATTGTGATGATGATGATTGTGAATATGATGATAATGGTTGTGATTACGATGATAGTGATTGTGATAATGATGATAGCGATTTTGATTACAATGATAATGATTGTGATTACGATGATGGTGTTTGTGATACTGATTATGATGGTGATTGTGATGGTGATGATGATTGTGATAGTTATTCTGAGAGTGGTGGTGATTTTGATGGTGATAGCGATGGTGATTGTGATGGTGATTGTGATGGTGATTGTGATGGTGATTGTAATGTTGATTATGATGGTGATTGTGATGGTGATTGTGATGGTGATTGTGATTATGATGGTGATTGTGATGGTGATTGTGATTGTGATGGTGATTGTGATGGTGATTGTGATGGTGATTGTGATTGTGATTGTGATGGTGATTGTGATGGTGATGGTGATTGTGATGGTGATTGTGATGGTGATTGTGATGGTGATTGTGATGGTGATTGTGACGGTGATTGTGATGATGATTGTGATGGTGGTTGTGATGGTGATTGTGATGGTGATTGTGATGGTGATTGTGATGGTGATTGTGATGGTGATTGTGATGGTGATTGTGATGGTGATTGTGATGGTGATTGTGATGGTGATTGTGTTGGTGATTGTGATGGTGACGGTGATTGGGATGGTGATTGTGATGGTGATTGTTATGGTGATTGTGATGGTGATTGTGATGGTGATTGTGGTAATTATGGTGGTTGTGTTAATGATGATAATTAGTGATTGTGATGGTGATTGTGATGGTGATTGTGATGGTGATTGTGATGGTGATTGTGATGGTGATTGTGATGGTGATTGTGATGGTGATTGTGATTATGATGGTGATTGTGATGGTGATTGTGATTGTAATGGTGATTGTGATGGGGATTGTGATGGTAATTGTGATGATGACGGTGATTGTGATGGTGATTGTGATGGTGATTGTGATGGTGATTGTGATGGTGATTGTGATGGTGATTGTGATGGTGATTGTGATGGTGATGGTGATTGTGATGGTGATGGTGATTGTGATGGTGATTGTGATGGTGATTGTGATGGTGATGGTGATTGTGATGGTGATTGTGATGGTGATTGTGATTGTTATGGTGATTGTGATGGTGATTGTGATGGTGATTGTGATGGTGATCGTGATGGTGATTGTGACGGTGATTGTGATGGTGATTGAGATAGTGATGGTGATGGTGATGGTGATTGTGATGGTGATTGTGATGGTGATTGTGATAGTGATGGTGATGGTGAGTGTGATAATGACTGTGATTACGATGATAATTATTGTGATAACGATAATGGTGATTGTGATAGTTATTTTGATGGTGATTGTGATAGCGATAGTGATGGGGATTGTGATGGTGTTTGTGACTGTGACAGTAATGGTGTTGGGGATTGTGATGGTTATTGTGATTGTGATAGTGATAGTGATGGTGATTGTGATAATGATGGCGGTTGTGATAGTGATGGTGATTGTGCTAATAATAATTGTGATGATTATGAAATGTGGCACATAGATAGTTTATAACCTGGAATAACATGGAGGACACTATATCTCTTTAGTATGATCCAGTGGGACAGTTACCGAACTTCACGCGGGCGAAGCCGCGGGCAACAGCTAGTATTATTATATTCTTGGTCTTTATTTCTTTCAACTTCGTAATTGCGAATAAATAAAAATGCCCCTTGCATTTGGGCCGAGAACGTTTTAAGATTTTGTATGGGAAAGGATTATTTTTTGCGATAATTATCTATATCTACACTACCTACACTAATATTATAAAGAGTGTTCAGCGCATTAAGGTTCACTTTAAGTTGGCACAGAAACTAGAATGATGAAGACGGGTGTTTGCTTCAAATCTTTATTTCTTACTACTTAGGCTATGAGACATGCATCTTGTTAAATGATCGCCGTAAACATCACATATAAATATACAGGTATAATACTTCCTAACAAAGAGGAAAGATTTGTATTTTTTTTATGTTTGTAATGAATAAACTCAAAAGCTACTGCGCTGATTTCAAAAATTCTTTCACCATTACAAAGCTATATTCACTCTGAGTAACATAGGCTATATTTTATCCCCGTACTCCTACGGGAACGGGAACTACGCGGGTTAAACCGCGTGACGTCCGCTAGTTGTATCGAGAGCTAACCCTTAAATCATATGACCACAGCCTTCTAATACATACCTATTATATACGCAGTTTTTGCTGGCTGTTATTCGTCAATCTTTGACTACGCTACTTTAATCATAGAATTACAGTTTGTATAGGCTCTCTGAAAGTCGAATAATGCTTATTACGATTATTCATCATCATCTGCGTAACCTTTTTTTAACAATGTTCGACTTCCAGTCTAACCGGATGCACCTGAATACCAGTATTTTGCATAGAGCGACTGCCTCTCAGCCTATCAGCCGTGTGGTATCCGGCAGAGTAGAATAGAACCAACCCATTACACTACACCACGCAACTAATGTCTGAGGCAGAACACCTTTCTTTTTTTTTTTTTTTTTTCGGATGGGAAATCATCAAAATAATAACTCCTCCCGCTCTGGGCGGAGCAGGAGGGAGTGTCAGACTTTTACTGACTAAAACCCATCCATGTTCCTTCATCGCCCTTTGTGTTCCGGGGCCGCGGTATCTCTTTCGAACTGTCCCGCAACCCCGGCAGGCATCGGTCCTCACGGACTCCTTCCTTTTTGCTGACTCTCTTTGAGGTGCGCGTGGAACACGAACGCGCCGTCGACACGGCCTGTCGTCATGAGACGTACGGACGGCAAGCTAGCCCATAGCCCACCGTCCACAGGCCCGCGCCTACGGTGGCCGGGGGCCACGTGGTGGTGGCCCCCGACGCCCGGAGCGTCTCCCGCGGCGGCCGGGACGTTGAGAGGTTCTCTCCCTCTCACGTTCCGCCACCTCCTTCTCTAGCATTACTGCTTCGCAGAAGGAGGGGACGGCGTCCCATTCCGTCTCGCTCCGGATCATGGCTTGCACCAGGGCCGGACGCGAGAGGTCGCCGCTGTCGATCGCCGCTTCGAGGACATGGCGGTGCTCCGCCCACGCGGGACACACCTCCACCGTGTGTTCCACCGTGTCCTCCGGTCGATCCTCGCAATGGAAGCACCCGGGCGTTTCCTCCCGCCCGATTCGGTGCAGGAACCTCCCGAACACTCCGTGTCCGGTAAGGACCTGCGTCAGGCGGAAGGTGAGGACGCCGTGGCGTCTCTCAAGCCACTCCTCAAAGAGGGGACTTATCGCCACTATCGTGGCGTGCCCTGAGGCAGAACACCTTGCGCTTTCGTAGACCAGAGAATGGGCAGCAGCGTTTTCTCTTAGTCTTTCATAACTGCGATCTCCAATCCGCCTGCCAAGCGTGGAGATTACGGCAAATTCCTCCCCTCATGGGACAGGCTTATGTCCAGCAGTGGACGTTATGGGCTGTTGTTGTTGTTGACTGCCTCTCTGACCTCTACAACCCAGTTAGTACTGAGTAATACGATACCTCTTGGTAAGACCTGGTTGTCAGACTTTCGGGCCACTGACTACCTGTTACGACTGTCAAAGATCTAGAAATGACAGCCGGAACCAACGGCTTAACGTGCTTTTCAAAGCACGGAAGAAACTCGGTATGTAATGGGTGGTCACCTATCCACAGACCAACCTAGGCAAGCGCGGCTTGACCTGAAGATCGATCTGAGTGGCTGTTATTATCTAGCTACGAGCTGTTCACCATCTATATCTAGCTTATTACGAAAATTATCATTTTTAAATAAAATGCTTTGAAAAACACTATATAATTTTATTGATACATTATTTCATTATGACTGATGTTGATGCAGTTCCACCGCCAACCCGCACTAGATGCGTGTGTTGGATTACAGCCCACTTCCACTTACAGAAAGCAGGTCTGTGTCCCAGTAGTGGAACTTTATATGCTGAATAATTATTATGATTCACTCCATATACTCCAGTAGCCAATCTTGATACTTCTGTAGATCAGTGAAGATTGTGTATTCATAGGGATCACAAATAAGTGCATCAGTTCTACTGGGAGCTAGAGACACTATGCCACGGACGTGCCACGCGCCTGTCGCTGTACCTGGTACGTCTGGCACAAAAATCATAAAACCACCACCGCTGTCACCGTTGCAGACTGAGGTTCCTGAAATCAGAAAACAAAATAAAAATCTTCTGCTGACCCATCTGAAGACCTTCCACCCGGACACGCGTTACCATGGCCAACTTGGCGCTTTCTTAATGAGGGATTTTCTTTTTAGCTCTTCCCTAGTCGCTGGATAGATGGCGCTAGGAGTAAGTATGATAATGCAAGGAACGGAACCTAAAAAAAACTGATTTTAACAAAGCGCGAGAAATGTAATTTATATTCGGAAGGTTAAGCAAATGAAAGTGTCAGTCAACGAGAGTATGTGACGTGACACAATGTTTTTTTTTTCAAGCGTTTTGGCTTTGGCACCAACTATCCTAGTAAGTTCAACGCCATCTATAGAGTTCTTGGAAACTAAGTTTTTTTTTAAAACCTCAAAAGGAAAACCTCTCATTGACTTCGAACTTAAATTGATCCGAGCAAAGACAATCTCTATACATAAATTGCGTGACTGAATCTGGACCTGCCATAGCAAGTTCGCATGTAGAAGTCATTTGCTAATTATTAGACTCTACTTTAGACTTTTTTTTAAAAAGCTTTCTTATTTTTAACACTATTTTGAGAGAAGTTCCGAAGTATTTTAATTGCCAATATTTAAGACTACCAACAAATATTACAAAAAACTACTAAAATAATGCAAAAAATAAAAAAAGTATAAATATTTACATTTCTCCCAAAATATAAAACTTTAGCAAGGGAAAGTAAGGTTCAATAATTAGAAAATGACCACCTCTCGACCCGCCATATCAAATTCGAATATAGAGGTGGTCATTTAGGAAGGAGGAAGGATGACTGGATCTGGAACCAGTCACCTGTATATCAAGGGTTCGTGGACGGCTTAGACCTCAATGAGCGCTACCGTGCATGAATTCACCGCTAGAGGCGTTCGTGTAGACTAACATGATCTGCCTAGCCTTTTCCCAACTGTGTTGGGGTCGGCTCCCAGTTTTACCGGATGCAGCTGAATACCAGTATTTTACATGTAGCGACTGCCTATCTGACTTCCACAACCCAGTTAGTACCGGGTAATACGATACCCCTTGGTAAGACTGGTTGTCATAATTTTCGGGCCTCTGACTACCTAACGACTGTCAAAGATCTACAAATGACAGCCGGGACCAACGGCTTAACGTGCTTTCCGAGGCACGGAGGAAACTCGATATGCAATGGGCGGTCACCCATCCACAGACCAACCTAGGCAAGCACGGTTTTATCTAACGATCGACCCGAGCGGCTGTTATTATTTAGCCACGAGCTCCGCGTTCTTGTAGACTAACGTCTTCCAAAATGTCAGATGACTCACTCTGTTCGCGCGTTGCGTGCTTTTTTATCACGTATTTATACTAATACTCTAGATTGTGTTCTAGACTGAGCCATTCCTGATTAATTATGACTTGAAGATTTTAAGTAACAACTTCGGATCTTATTTATTAGACTTATTTGTTACTTGGAGGTAGAATGATTTTTAAATGTTTCATGCTTGCTAATTTTAGGGAGAATATTTTAAGTATGTATCTATTATGTTATAAGTAATAAAAAAAACTTTTTTATGAAGTTATTGGTACGGTATGAAATAGAATTATTGACAGGACCTTACTCGACAGTGGCGCCATCTGGTGAGCTCAAAAACGATAGCCCTCATTGCGTGTGCGGAACGTGATATTGTACACATAGTGACTTTATGACTGCATCAGTGTGCCGAGTTCGCGTACTTGTACTTTGGATCAAACAATACCTTTTCACAATCAATACTCTAAAGTATGGAACAGTCTGTTTCATGTACTTTTTGACTATGTTCAGTGTTCGTTCTATGGTATAATATTTTTCGCATGTTTACCGTTAGCAAATCCACCACAAAACTTATTGTGGTCGAGTTTCTTGTGAAAGAATGTTGGGTTACTCTTCAAACAGTCCAGCTCTGGTACTATAGGGATGGTTATTTGCCGCAGAGTGGAGGTCACCAAGTCTTGGTGATCGAATCCCCAACCAGCTATCTGAAAAAAAATTATCGAATGAAGTGACTCCATGGATCTTATTAATCCCGAGACTGACTGAGTATGGGCTTGGTAAAATCAAAATATTTAGTGACTTGTAAGCACGAATCGACCTCGGCAAAGGTAAGGAAGGTTATCCTTAGACTGATTTGAGCAGCCAGAACAAAACAGTATTGATAAGGTAATTTGTATGTTTGTGTACAAAATGTGTACAATATTAAAAAAATGAATAAAGAAATAAATCGTTGACTGGATGTGTGACAAATGTGACGATGTATTTATATTTTTACAATATTATGTATGTTTTTTTTCATTTAGATAAAAATGTAATTAATTACATACCGTTCCAAAAATTAACTGTATAGGAAACTTTAAATTAGCCTGCTCATACCACAAGCAGGCTGGTCGAACATAATTAGTTATAGCGGCTTCAGACTTCAGTTTCAGTAAAGCTATGTCATTATCCAGTGTAAATCCATCGAATTTAGGATGGACAATTACTCGAAACACCTAGGAAAATAAATCCAATTTTATTACGTGTCAAAGGATATTGTTCTTCATCATACGCTGTAATCGGTAGACAGAAAGCAATTGAGCAAGCAATGGTTTGCTTAATACATCTGCAGCAAAAGTCCTGAACAAGCCAAGCCCACTTGATAGTCCAGCAGGCAAATAACAACTGTACAGGCTTACGACAGCTAGAGAGAGAAAATTCTAAATCACTCTATCACTCAAAACAATCATTGCAACGAGTGCTGTAAAGCTGTAATAATATTAGACAAATTGTGTGTGAGGTGATTGAAGGAAATTAGCGTTTCATGAACCCAATTAGGTTTTTCTATCCGCCAACTATTTGAGAAACAGAGAGGTGCGCATAAAAACTTGCAAATGGTGAATGTGTGAATGCATGAAACGAAGGTGAGAACGCTAAGATTTGTGTGTAGAGTGACTCATGGAAAAGGTAAGAAATGAGTGTGATGTTTGAAATTGGCGCCTGGTTTAGAAAAGTTGAAAGGGAGTCGTCTATGTTGGTACGGAAATGTGATTAGGACGAGTAAAACGCATGACTGTGGCTAAAGGAGTGATGAATACAAATGCTGATGGATGGGAATTCCAAAGAAAATATGGATGGATTTTGTTGGGGACGAAATGAAATGAAAAGGCGTTAAAATTAAAGCGTGATGGTTGAAAGAAGAGAATGGAAGGAAATAGATGTAGCACCAACCACAAGTAACATGGGTAAACGGCAGGAAAATAATGAAATTTGAAGCAACTTTATACTTGCCTCCCTGACCTGTGCTGTTAAATCTTCACCAAAAAGATTAATCTTCCCAAGATGAACTTTTAAAGCGTCCGGTACAACTGGACTACCCCTTATAGAAGCACAATGAGCGGCTGAAATACAGAAAGGAAAATATTCAGTAAAACATCAGTTTCGTTTAATATGCAAAACCCTGCGCTTCTCAGAACATCGAGATCTTTTACAGTCGTACTGAGCAGACTAGGGAATCTAATCGACTTCTAGTGGAGGTGGGCCGGTTAAACGACAAACTATGGCTTACATAATGGTTCATTAAGAAAAAGTGCGGATACCAAACCCATTAACGTAGTCGTAGAACAACGTTGAAACCCTCCACTTTGAATCTGATGATTCGCTTAAAAAATAGAGAATAGTTGGGGAAAAGATCTAAAAGTTTGTGTTTCTAATTACGCCTAAATAGAAATTTAATTTAAATTAATTCAGTAAATACGTACAATTTCTTATTTGCTCATAATATTATGTTTCTAAAACTTTTTTTCTGGAAGTAGGTACGTATCGGATTAAAGCTATGTTATTGCTAATTGCCATAAGTATAAGGAAAGAGTCTTGGGCTGATATTTGGATGACTTTGTTTTTTTAACGCAAAGGAAAGATCGCTTACCTGTTAAAACCAAAGTTTTAGACAGCAAGGTTCCACCACAGATATACCGTAGGGAATGTTGTTCAATCCTAAATATAGCCGCATGCCAGGGCCACTGTCCAGAGTTGGCAGATTGTCCATGTACTATCAGCTCTGTATGTACCACTTTTTGTTTTCCACAAGATTCGTATAGACTATATTCTTTTGAGAGTGAAACATTGGGCGTAAAAGAAAAAACTGCATTAGACATCATAGAAGAAACGATGTTAGGTGCTTGTTCTTCTGATGCATTCGACATCGTAGAAGATACGATGTAAGATGCATCAGTTTTCTCTTCTGATGCATTTGACATCACAGATGATTCAATGTCAGGTACAACTGTACTATTTTGTGTTCTTAAATTGTTGAAGTACCCCTGAAATGCATAAGTTTTTTTTTTAATAAAAATGCGGTTAATCCGAAAAAAACATATTTCAGATATTTCAGTACGTTACTTTCAGATTGAGAAAATTTTAACATTATAAACATGAAATCAGGTTTTAATTGAGTTTATGTGTACTTACAGTTTTCGGATGTTCACAAATATCATGGACTTTATTCAGGCGTATGCTTTGGATATAGGGTATAATACCGTCCGCTATCAGGATTTTACATTTCACTACATTTTCAAAGCCGCTGTAAATATGTATATGAATAGCGTTGATATCATATAAGTCATGGACGAAATACATATTTTTCGTTTTTGGCTAAAACAAAAATGATTAAGAGCTGACTTCCCTTATTCAGATAACATAACATTTTCTTACAATATTTTATAAGACTGCCAAGAAAGTGTTATGTTGTAGGTGCGTATCTTGTATTTTTCTTTGTACATTTCTTTATAACCTCATATCTTTGAGATGACTAGATGGATTTCAACGATTAAAGTATCATTAGATTTGTCTCAAAAACTCAAGTGTACAGTCGGCCCATCTATTTGGTTTACATAATTTTGTCCAAGTCCAAGACTGTAAAACCTATTACATACCTAAATGTAAAAAATGTACACAGAAGCTGCTCATTATCTTGAAACATCAATTCTCGACCGACCATCTAATCGATTTTTTCGCTGCCGATGATTCGAGCTTATAGTTATTCGAGATTTTGATGCATCGAGGTAGTGAACTGTCGAGCTCATAATTTATCAATTTCAAGTACTATCGAGTTAACGTTTTCGAGCAAGTGTTATTCGATCTAACCTCATTCGATTTAAAGTAAGGGGGTTCTACATATACGGTTAGAGCTGATAAAATAAACGGGTTCTCAATTAAGGCCCAATATTTTAAACTATAGTAACGCGGTAACCGTGGCTGATTGGTGTAAGCGCCTGTGATAGCAATTTGAACTAACCTCGACGACGACGTGAGTTCTATCCCTACTGAGAAATTTTGTTTTGCTGTTAGTTTTTGTTTTCTGTTAAATTAATTTTGTAGCAAATGAAATCACTGATGCAAAAAAAGAAGAAAGTTAATTAATAAATAAACAAATAAAAAATAAAACATTTCTTTTTAATATGACAAGCATTGGTATGGATTGGAATGACGACGCTTCGGTTATTAGCAAATAATTCGTCTCTTTTTTTCCAATAAGTTGTTTTAAGGTTCAATTTGGTGTAGGCTGTATGTTAGCAAAAAAAGCTTGTGTAGCGGATACAATGATTGAATGCAAAATGGTTTTATACATTATACAAATAGCTATCCTAGACGTATCTTATCCTAGACCTATCATACTAGACGTTCGAATGAGTAAAACATTGTAGTTTACCTGTATTGTGGTTTTTTGTCCGTAAGGATGGTCGTAAATACATTTTTAAAGTAGAGCCTGTATTTATGTTGAATCAAAGTAAACTTAGAGGTGAAGTGAATAAACATGTTACAAAGTATGAAATTATGACAACTTCAAACCGCAAAACAATACCATCACTTCACCAGACTTTCAATAATACGAGTTGTAGTTTAAAAAAGGGGATAACGGCAACATGGTTTACCTACCAAGTTATTGCTAAGGTTTGTATTTGTTCACATTCAATTAACTAATATTAACATTATTTACATATAATTATGATTCATAATCATCTACTCATTAAAATAAATTCGATTAATAATGAGTCGGCAAACCATCGTTTTCTATTACTTCTTGTTACCTTCTGCTCATGCTGTTACTCTTAGCAGGCTAATCAGCCAGCAAAACAGATATTTATTTATTTAGCACATTATTTCGAACGGTCATCTGCCTAGCCTTTTCCCAACTTTGTTAGGGAGCGACTGCCTATCTGACCTCCAAAACCCAGTTAGTACTGGGTAATACGATACCCCTTGGTAAGACTGGTTGTCAGACTTTTCGGGCCTCTAACTACCTAACCACTATCAAAGATCTACAAATGACAGCCGGGACCAACGGCTTAACGTGCTTTCCGAGGCACGGAGGAAACTCAGTATGTAATGGGCGGTCACCCATCCACAGACCAACATAGGCAAGCACGGCTTAACCTAACGATCGACCCGAGCGGCTGTTATTATTTAGCCACGAGCTCCTCTGTAGTCCTCCTCCACAGTATTTTGAACCATTAACACTAAATTAAAAACCTAATCCTTTTACTCGGGCTTCTCGCAGCACCACAATCATTACAACAATATCGTCTTCCATTCATCAGCAAACAAGTCCAATCCAGTATTGGTCTCCAAGGAAACGCCCGGGTGTTTCCACTGCGAGGATCGACCGGAGGACACGGTGGAGCACACGGTGGAGGTGTGCCCCGCGTGAGCGGAGCACCGCCGTGTCCTCAAAGCGGCGATTGGCGGCGGCGACCGCTCGCGTCCAGCCCTGGTGCAAGCCATGGTCAGGAGCGAGACGGAATGGGACGCCGTCACCTGCTTCTGCGAAGCAGTAATGCTAAAGAAGGAGGTGGCGGAACGTGAGAGGGAGAGAACCTCACAGCGTCCCTGCCGCCGAAGGAGACGCCCCGGGCGTCGGGGGCCACCACGTGGCCCCCGGCCACCGTAGGCGCGGGCCTGTGGACGGTGGGCTATGGGCTAGCTCGCCGTTCGTCCGTCTCATGACAACAAGCCGTGTCGACGGCGAGTTCGTGTTCCACGCGCGCCTCAAAGAGAGTCAGCAGAAAGGAAGGGGTCCGTAAAGACCGATGGCCGGGGTTGCGGGACTGTTTGAAAGAGATACCGTGGGTTTTAGTCAGTAAAAGTCTGACACTCCCTCCTGCTCCGCCCAGAGCGGCAGGAGTCATTTAATGATTTTCCAGCGGAAAAAAAAAGGGTTAGTCTCCACGAGAGCGTTGAGGTTCGTAAGCATACGCGGTACAGGGGAAGTAGATCGAGCTACAGTGCGACTAAATGGGACATAAAACAATTTATGTTTCCTAGAGCGAATATAATTATTTGGAACAAATAATTGACACAGCTCCGCATGTAATTCCGAGACTTTGGTATAACCATGTATAATTTTATACGCAAATTGTTAGTTGGCCAACAGCACGCCCGACTTTAAGGGAATTAAAATCCAAACATCCTAAAAGAAACTTAAAGGGATACATAAATATGGATAATATCCAAATACATGTTTGTAGAGGTAGGTACCTGAGAAAAGCTTTTTGCACTTTTGTATGGAAATATTAGTTCCAATAAATTTTAGAGCTCTAAATTACGTCCGTCTCTTTCTCGTTTTATTATAGAGAATAAATTGAAGTTAGTTTGTGCACAACAGAATCGATACTAATAGCTCTTAAAATAAATGGTTTTAAGTCAATATTTTGATATCGTTTTGTAGGTTAAATCAAATACCTTTATTAACACAGCCTTAATAAATAATTTAACATAAAACCTATGCATAAAACCATACACTTCATTTCGGGGCTAATTTTTTACTTGAGTAGAAAATGTAAAAAGTATAAGTATTTTTAGGTAAACTTCGTAATATCTTTTTTTTTAGGCTCTTACTGCTTATTTCCCAGGATTATTTATTTAATAATTTGATAGCCTGGTCGTTTACCCTTGCAATAAGATCATTTGCATATCTTTAGGTCTCTTACATTCAAAGATATTAGCATCTCATTGAACATACCTTAGATCAGCCGGTTTAAAAAACAAAATGGCTGCCATTCGCGGAGTGTGGGGTTAGGAGTATTTATAAACGTATTTTAGTATAATTATGTGTAATATGCCCTTAACGTATCGGTAACCAGTAGCCAAACACACTGTATAATCTACAGTACTTTCACAAGTTATGCCTTTTGACTGGGACTGGAGCTTCATCCTTTTATTTTGGTCTTCAAATGTGCCTGTAACGGTTTAATTAAAATAAATGCTTTGAGGATAAGTTTTACCAAAACACGGACGTGTGACGTAAACAAATGAGTTTTGAACATAGGATTTACTTCATCCGTCAAATTATAAAATGAAAAGAAAATATTTTTCCTACTGAATGTACGGTTTGCATATTATAGTATTTTATAGTATTTTTTGCTAGCTGGGATGTCTCCGGTTTAACCGATGTTAAACCGGAGACATAAACACTAAATCAATAAAACAAAGGTCACCGACTTCTAAACCTTGACCTTTGTTTGATTGATTTGGTGTTTTTGTCACCGGCTTCTGAAGTTAAAGTTATTTTTCACTTTTTTGTGTTTTTTTTTTATTTTGAAGTCGGTTTTATTTTTTGCAATTTTTTTTTTACAAAAATGGCAGATCTGGAACGTCTCGAAACGTCTCGCGTATCCCGTTGATTTACCGTCCCCGGGCTCTTAGAATTCGACATCAGACGTTTCAGATTCGATTTTGACGGCCCCGTTATCGCTGGCATAAGCAACAGGATCCACGAACGAAGTCGCGGGCAGAAGCTATTAAGAAATAAATGGCTAACTAGAGAACTTAAATATTCATTACTAGCGGACGTCATTTCACAGCAGCCATCTCGCCAGTGGCGACATCTGCGCTGAGCTTTGCGCGGGGATTCCCACCCCTTATATCCCCAGCCGTGCCCGATCGGGCACGGTGCATTGTTATTTTTCTGTAATTGCGGTTATGTAAGTGCTACCAACACTAGTTAACTCGCCAACGCACCACCGCACAGGCCGACAAGCTGAGAACGACTTTCCCACCCCACCACTCGGACGAGGTACTTATAACCGAGCGACGTGCGCACCTGAGGCGATGTTACAATACTGTTATCGGTTTGTAGTGCTATATATATTGATATTGTTACGAGCTGGGTACGGGATAAATTAATTACTACCGATTGAACACTTGGATAACTTTAATTAATCACAAAACACTTAAAACACAATCACTTATACAGTACTGATCACTATTCACTTAGATATCGCACTGCTAGATCACTTCGATTCGCTCCGTACTGTAGCCAAAATAATACTGCCGCTCCCGCGAACAGGTCCGCTATTTATACTGTGACCAACCCTTCTAGAAACATCCACAAGTTACTTGAATTTCTAGACAATTACAGTCGGTCATTGGCCTTTGTACAAAATAAAGAAGTAGGAACTTTATGCCCTCGGCGTACGGTCGAAATTACAATGACAATTCCTATACCTACATTATTCGATACTCGTCCTACGTACCTACCTACTGCTATCTACCTACCTACTTTTAATTGTAGGTACGAGTACGACGTAACAATATCTACATACACAACAGAAACTTTCCGAATGCCTTTTCTACATCTAAAACGGTTACAACATCAAATTCAGTGTTTTAATTGCAATTCACTACTACTATAATTATTCTAGTTTACTACTTAGCCACAGCTATTTGCAACGTTTCCAACTTTTTGGATGCGCGCTCGTCATGGTAGGTTATGCCACCGGATTGGTTAGGCCTTACTTACCTCAATCTCAATGGTTGTTTTCATATTGAAAGTCAAAATCAAATCAAAATCATGAATATCTATAGGTATTATCATTTTATAATAATCAGGATAATATGGATTCGGTGATTTCATAACAGCTGAAATATTGGTACCATCACAGGGGTGGGCGATTATGTAAGGCATATTATCTGTTGAGATATTTTGATTTAATCCACCAGGTACAAAAAATATCAGAAGCAGCCAAATCATTGTTTAAGAGGCGGTGGAAATCTGGAAATGAAGATAAGTATAATGATAACTTCACATTCTATGAGGGATTTTCTTTTTAAACTCTTCCCTAGTCGCTAAATAGATGGCGCTGAACTTGGTAAGTTAATGCAAGAAACGGAACGTCACATCATTTCACTTGGGAGTAATGGTTATATTTAGAAGCTTAAGCAAACGAAAGTGTCAGTCAACGAGCGCATGTGACGTGACGCAATGTTTTTTTTTTTCAAGCGGTTTGGCTTTGGCAGCTAGTAACGTAGTTAGTTCAACGCCATCTACTGAGTTCTTGGAAACTATTTTTTTTAATACTCAAAAAGGAAACCCCTCATCGATGTAAAATACAAATAACAAATTAGGGGGTGAGGGTGTGTAGTTCATAGACTAAAGCGTAGGTACGTATATATAATATGCTGTATTATGTAGGTACTGATTAGTAATGTGTTGTGGCACCGAGTTGCCGTGTTTGGCTTGTGTTTAAG
This sequence comes from Xestia xanthographa, assembly GCA_905147715.2. NCBI lineage: Eukaryota > Metazoa > Arthropoda > Insecta > Lepidoptera > Noctuidae > Xestia > Xestia xanthographa. The sequence continues at coordinate 20,749,083 of LR990666.1, read as the reverse complement.
TTGTGTAAACTATTTGTTAACAATGGTGTCGATTCTATTGTGCACAAACTAAACTTAATTTAGGCTATTGCTATCTTTTTCTCTCTAATAAAACGAGATAGAGACGGACGTAATTTAGAGCTGTCAAATTTAACTGAAACTAATATTTCCATACAAATGAAGGGTGCACGTAAAAACATGTCGACTAAAAACACGATGAAGCGCAAGGCATAAACTAGTTTGACATCTCTAACTTACTTCACAGCTATAGCCGTCCTTTTCTCGCACTGCCTTTTAGTTAAAGACAGCGATATCTTAAATTAAGTTTAGTTTGTGCACAACAGAATCAAAACCAGTGTTTATAGATTAGTAAAATTAAAAAAAAAAAAAACTAAAAAGGAACAATATCAGCACGATAAAAACTGGCTATGTGGGAGTTGGCGATAAATGTTTTTACTGTTTTTTTTTTTTTTAATTTAAAGGTCGTATGCAATCATTCTTTTGCCCTTGTCTCAATTTAATTCCATTAATTTCTTGTCTCTCGTCATCTCAGCAGTCACCTCCTTTGTAGCCATCTGTCCCTTCACACAGTCCATCCATTCTTTCTTTGGTCTTCCTCTACTCTTATATCCTCCGTTACTCTAATCAACATTCATACTCAAAACTTTCCTCACAACTTTTCACTCACCTGCGCCACATTCAGACTACCTCTGACGTACTCATCTACATCTACACTAATATTATAAAGCGGAAAGTTTTGTATTTTTGTGTGTATGTGTGTGTATGTTTGTAATGAATAAACTCAATAACTGCTGCGCCGATTTCAAAAATTCTTTCACCATTAGTAAGCTACATTCACTTTGAGTTACATAGGCTATATTTTATCCCCGTACTCCCACGGGAACGGGAACTACGCCGGTGAAACCGCATGACGTCCGCTAGTTTCTTATAATTCACTATCTTTCGCCCGCGGCTTCACTTGCGTTATGGTCCGAATTATCATCAGGGAATTTTTTACACATAGCTAATAACACTTGGGTATAATGAAGCTGTAGGTAATGTAGTGAAAGAATTTTTGGAACTGGATCAGTAGTGCCCTACATCTAAACTTACAAAATTATCTTTACTATATATTATAATTTATAATAATATTATAAAGAGGAAAACTTTGTTTGTTTGTTTGTAATGAATAGGCTCAAAAACTACTGGACCGATTTAAAAAATTCTTTCACCATTCGAAAGCTACACACATCAACACGGTCTAGGGATATTTCATACTCAATTAAATAACTCGAAAAGTACTGGCCGCATTGGAATCTTTTATACACCGATTTGTTTGTAATTTATCTCAGACTAATACCAAATTCAAATTTTTGAAAATTCTTTTGTTTCGGTGGCATAAAAATGTCTTGATGTATAGGAGAGGGAATTTTCATTTTTGCGAAATTTAGAAAACAACACGAATTACGTTTAGTTACAGTTTTTTTTCATTTTTAAACGAAAGATAAAGTTAAAATTGAGGTATTGTAGCCATGCAACACCGACATTTGACGAGGGCGGAGATGTTACGAGCTGTGGGAATGCTGGAAGCTGGATCTGTTCAGCGTAATGTTGCTGAGGCCATAGGGACCCATCAAAATGTAATTTCAAGATTGTGGACACGCTATCGTGCCACAGGTGAAGTAGCGGAGAGGCACCGGGGGCCAAGTCGCATCACTAGACAAGACAAGACAAGACAAGACCGATTTTTGCAAATTACTGCGCGAGCACAACCAAATGCAACGGCGACTCAATTGGTCCAAAGGCTGCGAGTGGAACACCAAGTGCTTGTGAGTGACCAAACTGTAAGAAGGCGACTGCATGAAAGCAATCTACGCTCTCGTAGACCACTCCGGGTCCCACTTTTACGGAGAGGCAATCGTGGACGACGATTAGAATGGGTTCGGAACCACGTGGACTGGGGCCGTGACCAATGGTCCAATGTGCTGTTCACGGATGAATCCAGGTTCGGCTTCCATCCAGATTCACGAAGGACGCGTTTGGCGAGTTCCTGGACGATGGAGCCGTCTCCAGAACCCTCAGGAAGTTCACCCATACCAAGGAGGAACAATTATGGTTTGGGCAGGAATTCGTCTTGGAGGACGGACGGATCTCGTTTGGGTGCGGGGCAATATGACGGCAGAACGATACGTCCAACAGGTGCTGGGGCCCGTAATCTTGCCCCACAGAACACAAATGGGGCAAGATTTCCTGCTCATGCACGACAATGCCCGGGCACACACGGCGAGAACGGTAGCAGCTTGGTTACATACACATAATGTTAGGGCCTTAGACTGGCCTGCTCAATCGCCAGATCTAAATCCCATTGAGCGTGCGTGGGATATGCTGCAAAGAAGAGCTCTGACGGAAGTTCCTGAAAATCTAGCTACAGAAGATCAACTTTTTGCGCACCTCAGAAGGACTTGGGACAATATTCCGCAGCAAGATTTGATTGACAACCTTGTTCTGAGCATGCCGAATCGTTGCCGATGTGTTATGAACATCATGGGCGCTTTCTCAGACTACTAACTTCAAGTTTATAAACACAAATTAAATGATTTTTCTATTTTTTTCAGTTTTTGCTCACAAATTAAAAGTTCATTCATATACGGTTTCCGTCTATGCTTCATTTTTTTTCCATAAAATCCTGAAATTTTAATCTATACCTTAACCATTATTAAAAAATGGTAGAATATAAAATAACGTATCTTTTAAATATATACATGTCATATAAATAATTAACACATTGATAGTAATTCGCTTTTTTTAAAAATATCCCTAGACCGTGTTGATGTGTGTATTACTTGCATGGTATAAATTTAATTTATAGCACCCACGAATATCTCATAATCGATACAAAATACCAAAAATACAGGTTTTAAGAGGAAAACTATTTAAAATCCTGAGAAACAAATTGTGTTTTTTATTGTGACTTTAGTAGTAAACAAAGCATTTCACTCACCGTTGTTAAAACTAAATGAATTAGAAATCAATCGGATATTTCAATCACACAGGCAGTTCACTATTTTATTGACATCTTTTATAAAAACTGTATTCAATTTATGTTCTCTAAAATGTGAATATTTTACAAACAATATAACACTTCTAAGTCAATTCACGACTGGTTTTAGCGGACAAAGTGTGATTAGTTGGATGACGGCGGGGTGCGGAATGGTGGGGGACGAGGTTGCATCTAAACGTCTTCGTTTTACATATACCTGTACCATGATTGTTCCATCTTGATATAAATTTGATTTCCTGGGGATATTACATGCAGCTTCAACGTCCAGGTGTTTGCCAAAAACATATTATTATTTGTGTATCTCAACCTGAGCAGCGGTGGCCCAGTGGTGGCGGCCCCGACTTAGGAACAGTAAGTCGTGGGTTCGAACCCAGACAGGTGCATTACTTCTATTATTTTATCACCAATGCTCTCAAAACAGCGAAGGAAAACATCGTGAGGAAACCGGCATGCCCTGGAACCAAAACATTCGAAGACATGTGACATCTACCAATTCGCACTGGGCCCGCGTGGTAGATTATAGCCCATTCCCTCTCATAGAGAGGATGCCTGTGTCCCAGCATTGGGAACATTAATAAGCTGATGATGATGATGATCTGAATGGAAGCCGAACCAGTATTCATTTGAGTATAACAACCTAGACTATTAGCGATAATTACAAGCTAAATTTTCTGTTGCCTATTCTAATCTTATTAATAAAGTGGCCGGAAGAAACTGGATAGCCATGACACAAAACCGACAAAAATGGGGAGATTTGCAAGAGACCTACACTCAGCATTGGGTGGCCAAGGGTTGAAGAAGAAGAAGAAGATTCTAATCTTTGTCCGCGATTGCATCATCGTAGCGCGGGAATCTGACGTGTTGTACGAGCATGAAGGAAGACTCCTTGGAGTCTCCTCCTGCAAGTTTGGTCGTTATGGACTTGGTGATCTGACTGTAAGACTAACTGCCCAGGTTAAGCGTTTTGTTGTCTTCTTGCCGTCATCATCTGCTTAGCCTTTTCCCAACTATGTTGGAGTCAGCTTCCAGTCTAACCAGATGTAGCTGGATACCAATATTTTACATGAAGCGACTGCTTATGTGACCTCCACAACTCAATTAGTACTGGATGAAACGGTACAAAGTACTCTTCTCGCCATGATTTGTAAAAATCGGTCTGGTCTGGCGGTGGTTACCTGAATATTCCGGTAGCTAGAGGCTTTTTAAATGAAAATGCTTAAGAAAATAATTTTATAATTTTATTTATACATTATTTTATTACGACTGATGTTGATGCAGTTCCCACAACCCATACAAGATGCGCGTGGTGAATAAACTTAAAGGCCCACTTCTTCGCAGAGAGAGCAGGTCTGTGTCCTAGCAGTGGAACTTTATAGGCTGAACTATTATGATTCACTCCATGTACTCCAGCAGCCAATCTCGATACTTCTCTACATCTGTGAAGATTGTGTACTGATAGGGATCGCAGATACGTGCATCAGTTCTGCTGACAGCAATAGAAACTATGCCACGGACATACCACCCGCCTGACGCCGTGTTAGTGTCACCTGGCGAGTCTGGTACAAAGATCATGAGACCACCTCCGCTGTCACCGTTGCAGACTGAGGTTCCTGAAACAAGATCGTTCCTACTGAGAATCATTCTACTGGAAATGAGTTGCTTTTTTTAACGTGGAAGTCTCTTATCAGACCTACCAACCTGTGTCTGGCACAGGTTGGTAGAAGCAAAATAAACCTGCTCCAGTAGAGATTTATGGACAAGAGTTGAAACGCAATAGGGTATATGCATGATTGTTATCACTCTAAACAAAGCGTATTAACTAATTTGAATAGGCTTTGTTAAAAAAAATAATTTCACTTTGTTATTTCATTAGAAATATAATAATAATTATTATTTTTTTATCTATAAAAAATACTAAGTTATAAGCATTTGAAACTGCTGATTAGACAGAGAGATCGATACAGCGAATGACGTCATTTGCTGCCTCGACGTACAAAATCCATACAATATTCCGTTTACCTAGAAAGAGATAGAAACAAAAGTTTAAATGGTTATAAATTTTGTGTTGTTTGGCCGATTTATGTCTTGTTTTCGCTTTTTTACATTATTTTACAATACTTTAACATTTTGCATCGAAATAAAAAATAGGAAATTTATGCATGTTCCCTACTGTATGTGAATGGAATTAACACACTATGGAGCGATAAGTATTTGGTTTGTTTTTTGTATTTGGTGCAGTATTTTCAGAAATAATATTTTAAGAAGGCGAATACCACTATAAATTCAGGAGAGGAGTGCCGTAAAAGTCAGTCCATTTATTTAGTTTGATATTTCACGATGAAAACCATTTTGAAAACCATTGCACAAGCCGGTTTGCATCAAATCAAACAAGCGACTGATCTTATCGACGTAGGTTTAAAGCATTTGGTGCTGTAGTAGGGCCACCGCTTGGGTCGACCAGTACAGAGGCTAAATTGCCGAAATCACCTCGAAGGCTTACACCACAAACAGATACGCGAAGTAATTTAAATCCTTAGAGAGCCAACTTTTACAATTCATGCTTACCGTTAGCATATCCTGCACAACGCGGACACTGTTAGTGTAGTGTGCTGTCCTAGTGTGAACCGGCCCTAATTAACATTTATGAAGATCAAGTGAGGGTAGTTGAATAAACACCTTCGCTTTGCTGTGGCGGTACCTCCAATACTTCAGTCTTCCCGCGACCACGGCTGGTGCAATCCGGTCGAAACGTCGGGCAAATATTAAAAGGTAAAAATTCGCGAAAATACCCGTTTATATGTGTTTTATAATATCCTGCACAAAATTTGTTGTCGTCCAGTTTTTGATGAAAGAATGTTGGGTTACTCTTGTAACAGGTCAACTCTGGTACGATAGGGATAGTCGTCTTCTGAAGAGTGAGGGACAGAGAGTCATTATGATTGAATCCCCAACCTGCGACCTGTAAAACGAGTTCATCATTACAATCACTCTTCATGTCATCGAAGGGCCTAACCCAGAGGACATTTCTCCAGTTTTATTTCAGTTGCCTTCAACTGGGCACTCATCTGGACTCCGTGCTACTGGTAAAACTATTTATCAGACTTTCCGGTCTTCTCATTACCCAAAACGACTTCCAAAGATCTACAAGTATGAGACTGAGACCCGGTTCCTAAACCGAGAATTTCAAGTTTCGAACTTCAAACTTATAAAAAGCATTTCCAAGGAATCACCTAAGTTGTACTCCCTAAAGTATAATATTTTGACAAGTTTTCAAGTTTAAATACTCAATTCAGAAACTGACAGTGAGTGAGCCACCAGATTAAGAACATAGAAATGTAAGTAAGCAAATTATATTACATACCGTTCCAAAAATGAACTGGCTATCAGGAAGCTTGTTGTTAGCATTCTTATACCATAAGCAGGCTGGTTGAACATAATCAGTAATACTGACTTCAGCTTTCAGTTTCAGTAAAGCAATGTCATTATCGAGTGTAATTCCATCGAATTTAGGATGGGTAATTACTCGGAACACCTAGGAAAAGAAAAGCAGTATTTATAACGTGTTAATTGCTTCCAAATTTCTTCATAATTATGCTTTAAATTCTGACTAAATTTGATAGGAATGAAGAACCTTAGATTTGAAATTAATGAAAAGATTTTCTTGTCATTGAACATAATCTTCGGAGTTGTCAATAATATAATTTTCTGCCATTGTTTGTTCTGTTTTGTCCAGCGGCTGAGCAAAGGTTCGACTCTCCGTTAGCTTTATATCCTTTCTTCAGCGCAGTTTCCTTCAACCAATCGTCCAGAAACGCCTCTTAGTCCTTACGCGAGTGTTTTCCCAGGCATCCCTCGACGACGATGCCTGTCTTCTGGCACCCACTGCGTGACATCAGTGGCCTATTTGTTTTGATGCATTCTACAGACATGGCCGGCTCAATTGCACAAAAAATACTTATTTACAAATTATAAACTAGCCTCCCTTTCCTGTGCTGCGATGTCTCCACCAATAAGATTGTGCTTGCCAAGATGAACACTCAAAATTTCTGGTACGACTGCATGACCCCTTATAGAAGCACAATGGGCAGCTGAAACGAGAAAAAGAAAGAAAATAATACAGTTTTGTGCTAAAATAATGTAAATAATGAGACGATTCGCCAAAATAACTAAAGAGTACTTTTGAGTATCTGCTCATTTATATTATACAGGGTATGGAGGATGGAAGCTACTAGATCAAATACATATATTTCAAACAAATTATAATACACATGTAAACGGGTATTTATCGCGAATTTTACCTTTAATAAAAGCCCGACATTTCAACTGGATTGCACCAGCCGTGGTGGCGGGAAGACTGAAGTATTGGAAGTACCGCCACAGCAAAGCGAAGGTGTTTATTCAACTACCCTCACTAATTGATCTTCACAAATGTTAATAAGGGCCGGTTCATAGGACAGCACACTACACTAACAGTTACAGTGTCCGCATACTTAGTGAAGTGTGCTGTCCTAGTGTGAACCGGCCCTAATTAACATTTATGAAGATCAAGTGAGGGTAGTTGAATAAACACCTTCGCTTTACTGTTTAATAATACACGTAACAGTTAGCAGTCGATAACAAAACCCATAGTTTACCTGTCAGAACTAGAGTCTTCGACAGCAAAGTCCCCCCACAAATATAATTGGTGGAAAACTTTTCCAATCTTAATATAGCCACATGCCAGGGCCACTCTCCAGGCTCCGTTGTCTGTCCATGGACTATTAGTTGCGTATGTGTAACTTTTCGTCTACCGCAAGATTCGTCTACAGCAGGGCCGAATCCATGTGTCGCTCCTTCTTTGATGTAATTGTCCAAATATCCCTGAAATGCATAATTTTTTGTTATGTTATTTTAAATATAGAACAATAAATTCATGATTTTTTTTTTCTGTCTAAAAAGAGTTTCAGAAGTGTATTATCTACTAGCTGCGCCCCGCGGTTTCACTTGCGTAAGTTTCGATTCCGTGGGATCTCTATTTTTTTTAAATACATTTTAGCCTATATGTTGCTTCCTGATGATTTAGATCTCTATTGGTGAAAAAAAAAATTGTTATAATCGGTCGTTTTGGAGCTTATTCAGTACAAACAAATAAAAAAAAATCTCTTTATAATAATTATAGAAGATGAGGACAGAAAAATGGAGAATGCCTTAATGAAATTACTTCCGTTTCAATTATAATTGCTTATGATGACTAGCTTTTGCTCGCGGAATTTGTACGCGTGAAATTATTATAAAAATATTACTTCCCGATATGAATCGGGTTTTGATAACAATTTCAAGGGTTACTGTTTTGCACGGAACCCTAATCCTTTTTCTAAAAAGATACTCTTTACAATATCTGCCTGTAAAAGTACCGTTGAAATCGGTCCAGCCGTTTCGAAGGTTAGCTAGAACCAACAGATAGACAGCAAAACTGTTTTATTGTTAGAATTATCTTAGAGACTTTAATAATTATACATTCAATTGAAGTGTTTGTTTGTAATTTAAAAATAACAGCTTATGTTATTTTTAAATTACAAACAAACACTTCAATTTTATTTATTTGTAAAGATTAGATTAGATTTTGTTTAGATTTAGATCAAAAACTTTTTCGCCATATACAAATGTAGGCTTATACAGGGTGTAAAAGACCTCATCACGAAACCGTCAAACAAGCATTCTGTACATCAAACTAAGTAACTTTACGCAAAAATTATTGCTGGAAAACGACTTTTTTTTTGGGGTGAAAAATCATGTTTTGTGGTAGAACTCAATGTAACGCACACAAAACATTGTGCTGATGGATGGATTGAATAGTACGGAGTCGTGGTGGTGTTAAAAGTAAAAATCTTACATTAAAAACTTGTATTTAAAAAAATACTTGTCAAAAAGTTGGAACTTTGACCCCCAATATCTCCGTAACTAGAAGGTTCCCAGGTATGGTGTAGAACAAAAAAATGATCGCAATAACGGGGAGAACAAGTGCCTTTCGGCTTCGTTAAGAGGTTTTTTACACCCTTTTTAGGTACTTACAGTTTGCAGATTTTTACAAAGTTCGTTATAATCCCGGAGTACGCTTTCAACATAAGGTATGGTGCCAGAATCAGGTCCAGAGACTTGAAGTATGAGATCAAAAGCATCAAATTTTCCGGAAAATATTAAACCGTAACTATTTTTCGGTCTAGGAAGTTTCTGTACAGAAATTCTCGTGTCATTTGGATGGTCCTGAAATAAAAAGATTAAGGGCTGGATCAGATAAGAATGGTATCTTAACGAAAAAGTTAAATCGACGTGTGATAGTTTATTTTTTTCGTAATTAGGTTCTCAGATATCTTCCAGAACAAAAATAAAATATTACTACAACGACGCTGATGGGGAAGAACGATCCTTTCGACTTCGTTAAGGGTCTAAAGCCGAAAAGCCGTGTAGTATCCGGCAGAGTAAAATAGAACCAACCCATTACACTCACGGGTGTCGTATAAGGCGACTAATGTCTGAGGCAGAACACATTGCGCCTCCGTAGACCAGAGAACGGGCAGCAGCGTTTTCTGTTAGTCTTTCATCACTGCGATCTCCAATCCACCTGCCAAGCGTGGAGATTACGGCAAATTCCTGCCTTCATGGGAGAGGCTTATGTCCAGCAGTGGACGTTATGGGCTGTTGTAGTGTAGTAGTAAGGGTCTATAGACTCTTTATGTATGTAAGTACTTATTTTTAATCTTAATTTTATTATTACTATTTTAGATCTTGATTTATTATTATTTTAATTATTATTTATTTATTTAATTTTTGATTTGTGTGATAAAATGATCTCGTTTGCGGGGCAAACATGGCCAGATATTGCACAGGACAGAGAGGTTGGGAAGGAGAAATGGCCTTTGCCCAACAGTGGGACACTCAAACAGGCTAAAAAAATAAAAAAATAAAATGTAGTTCGTATAAAGGGTAAAAATTTTCAGCGGGGCAGTAAGGTGAACTAATTTTAACATTGCAGCTACACGAAAACGGTCTTAAGAAACTATCCATAATTTTTCGTAATATCTTGATCAACGTTCACAGATTTTCAACAAAAAAAAAAAAATGGCGTTATGATTTAATTTTGTGGATTCGTATGGTTTATATATATTATATTTGTTTATACATATATTTTATATTTATTTGTATTCGTATTTAATAAAATCTTGCTGTTTATTGCATGATATGTAAAAGTTTTTTTGCGTTTTTTGTTAAAAAATGGCCATTTTCTTGCCAACTGTATTTTTTTTAATCTGTGAGCCCCATTCATAGAGTTTCAACGAAATGAAGATTTCACAAAAAAAAAAAAAAAAAGTGTATGTATAGACTAAGAGTGTGAAAATGAGAGCACAAAATTGTATTGTCTGCCAATAAACTGCTGCGCAGTTTGGCAGAGTGTTACTAATGTAAATTTTGTATAATTTATGAATAAATCATTTACATACCTACATACGATAAATTATGAATAGTCTCCTATGACCACTTTAGTGAAGCTGCAATGGTTAAGGTAGTTCCTCTTACTTCCCCGCTAAAAGTTTCCAGCCCGTAACAGTAATGAGCTAGTAAGTTAGAACTAGTAACAAATCAAAGGTAACTTATACGTACATGTAACTGAAGTGTAGCTTCTGAAGAGAATTTTAATTGCAAAGTAACAGTGTTAGGCGCTATTGGTACATGCAGAGTATATTGATTATTTGGTTTTCTCGCAGATCCAATTTGTTGTGATGATGTTTCATAGAAAACTCCAATTTCATCATCACATAGACGCCAGACGCTGTATACATCGGGTATGTTTATAAAATATAGATTTAAACACTCAGGTATAAAAAGGATAAAAAGCAGCCATAACATTTTCTTTTTTGTTATTGAACTCTGGAAATAAAGATGAATAAATATTAATGATGACTTCACAATCAATTGGCCTATACTAATATTCAAATAACAGGTTTTAAGAGGAAAAAACAGATCAATATTGTGTGCTTCAAAACAAAAATGATGCGTTCATGTACCTAATGTGTTTCCGGATGGAGCTATCAATATTTTAAGAGAAGCGACTGCCTATCTGACCTCCATCGCTGTTACCTGATAATACGATATTCGTTGATAAGACTGGCCGTCAGACTTTCAGCTATTGACCAGCCGTAGTGACTAATAAAGAGGACCATAAGCTTAACGTGTTTTCTGATGCACGAAGGAAACTCAGTATATAATCCATAGCGCAACCTTGGTAAGCACTGCTTGACCTTTAAGGTCGACCCAGGCAGCTGTCATTATTTAGCCACGAAATGATCTATTCAATCAAACTTACCGTCTACCCAAAATACAGGTTATAAGAGGAAAATCATTCAACACGCCGAGACAAAAATAGTTTCGGAATTTTTGTTACAATGAGGAGTGTAACACAAATCCTCGATGCTTAGAGGTGGCGCAGAAGAAAAGTACATCGAAGGATATGACGGAAGCCTTTGCCTATCAGTGAGACATACAAGGCTATTAAAAACTAAACACGTCACTCACTCACCGTTGCAAAATCAAAAATAATTAGAAAGCACTCGGATATTTCAATCACATACAAACACTTACACGCTGGCAACTTTAAATTTTATTTTATTTTAGTGATGTACTAAATGTATATTATTATTTATTTATTATATAAAAACGTGAATGTTCTGAACAACATCACACGTCTAACTCAATACAAGACTGGTTTTAGTCGAGCGTCATCAGTTGGATGACAGCGGGGTGCGGAATGGGAGGGTCGGGGGATGTATTAAACTGGAAACATGTTTGGCTAAGATTTTTTACGGAAAGCATCGGTAATAACGCAAACATCTTTAAATACGTTTAGTTCTGTGTTAAGACTGTTTTTTGAGGACGTGCGATAATTATCTTACCATTTGTATGGATATTGTTATCAAGCTGTTTGCTAAAGCGTATTTCAAAAATTCTTGATTGAAATTGAGTCTTACCGTGAAAGGGTATTTCTCATCAAATTTCAAAATTTGATTCCCGAGTCATTGATGCCGAGTCTTATGCATTAACTACCAATGTAAGTATTTTTTTAATTCAATGCATGCTGTCTGTACTACTATTATAATTGTTTAAAAAGAAAACGTATTACCGTTTAATAAAAATAATAATAAGTCTTTCCCTCATTAGCCGTGTGGTATTCGGCAGAGTAGAATAGAACCAACCCTTTACACTCACGGGTGTCGTATAAGGCGACTAATGTCTGAGGCAGAACACCTTGCGCCTCCGTAGACCAGAGAATGGGCAGCAGCGTTTTCTGTTAGTCTTTCATCACTGCGATCTCCAATCCACCTGCCAAGCGTGGAGATTACGGCAAATTCCTCCCGCCATGGGAGAGGCTTATGTCCAGCAGTGGACGTTATGGGCTGATGTAGTAGTAGTAGTATTCTCTCATTCTGTTAATCATTCCCTCATTATTTTTTTTCTCATTTTTTATAGATTATAATTATACAAAAAAATGGAAGACCAAATACTCCTACATAGATCTTTTAAAGCTACTTTTTGGATTTCTACAGAAAAAAATACCTAGCATACAAAAAAACGAAATTTCACTAGTAGCTCAAATTTCGAAATTAGATGAGAAATACTCAAAAATGTAATTTTTCACCTCACTAAAAAGTCGTTACCCAGTAATATTTTTTACGTATAGTTATTGGATGCTACTAAGTTTGATGTGCAGAATAGCGCGGAGCTAGTCGTCGTTATAACCACATAAGTTCAAAAATCTACAATGAATTAAACAATACCTTAAACATCTACCCATTAACCAAGATCAAATGCAAAATGAAACTTGACTCCTGGCTGAAATCACAAAATTATGATGACACAGAGAAACTCGTGAAAGAGTACAACACTCATCACTCTCTTATACACCCCAACAAAACCTCACACACCCCTCGCACACCTCATTAACACACCCACTTCACCCCCTCACTACACTAGCTCAACGTCAAAATACATCACAATTCATAATTATTGTCCTGTACTGTATAAAATCTCTTCTTTTTTTAACTTTTTTTTTGTTTTTATTATTAATTAAGTAAACCTAAATTAACAATAAGCACTTTTTGTATGGAACATCATTCCATTCTAATCTGGAGAAGGGCGTTGGTAGCTTCGCTACAGTTTACACTTTTGCCTCTACCATCGTTTTACCTGTTTACATTGCCTTCTATTTTTTCCGAAATGAACTTTTACTATTTATAATTTTCAGACTACCTTCAATACTTAAACAATGATGTGGCTGCTTCTGATCCTGTTGGTACCTGGCGGGCTAAATTATATATACGCAACAGACATCCTGTACAAAGACTTCAAACCGTGTGATGATACCAACATTACAGCTCGTATTTATCAGAATCAATTATCAGGAGAACAAAAACATCAATACAATTTGCTTATACCAATCCCAGCTGAAGCCGGACATATGATTTTGAAGTTCACGTCGCCAGTAACCATTAAATTGATAAAGGTAAGTGTCATGATACGGAATAATGAGGAAAATGTCGTGAGGAAACTTTTGAGGATGAATGTGGATGGTTATAAGGAAGAAGAGAGGAAGACCAAAGAAACGATGGATGGACTGTAAAGGATGATATGGTAAGGAAGGAGGTGTCTGATGACATGACGAGTAATAGAGAAATTATGGAAGGAGAAGACATTTTATTTTTTATTTATTTTTATTTATTTATCACAAACACTACTAACATTACAGGGAAATCCTAATGCGTTAGCGTGGTCCTTAATTAAGCTATCTTCTATATAACTATTTTTAAAAACATAACACATACAACATTGTTTTTGTGAATTCATTCAGAGAGCAGTCTGCTTAATGCGAGTTTGTTTTTTTTTCGTTCATCGCATTCGAGCGCGTTAACGATTACGCAAATTTGTATGGCGCTGGGTAAGTGCCATCTAGCGTAATATGTCAGAACTACTTAGTGCGAGTGCCGCATCGACAATCGTTAACTTGCGAGTGTGAGATCCTTGAACACATTCATTCGTTTCGCGTTAATTCATAGTGACGGACGAGTGTTGCGTACATTATAAACACACACATAATGATGATGATGATGATGATGGTACATGTATAACCGGCCAAAATAAACTAAAAAATAAACACTACCTATATATGTTAAACAAATAAAATTGATTATATTTGTGTAAATTAAAAGAAAATTTTTTTTTTTTTTCACTAGACCACTGAGGCAATCAACTAAGTCAGCTTCTTTTATTTTTTGTTTCAGCCAGGCAGGAAAATTCATTTATCGCGTTTTCCTTTTACTGATTCTTTTTATAGTATTAATTTTCTGAGAGAACCCAGCGGTACAATATTGAATTGTACGGTTCTTGGACAAAAACCAGAAACCATACCTCAAGTCCGAAGCATTTTATTGGATGACCACGAGCTTTGTACAAATCCGAAAACTGTAAGTACATTACACTTTGTACCTATCCGAGTGAGGAGCTTGTGCCTAAATAATAACAGCCGGACGGGTCGATCTTCAAGGATAAAAGTCGTAGCACACGTATCAACTCGGAAAGGGATCGTCACCGTATCAACTCGAGCCGTTCAGTATTATTTGCATGAAACTCCCTACTGCAACGCACACTAATCGGAATCGTAACGTAATAGCCTCGCCTCGGGACAAGCTCACGAACCGCGGTACGGTGCGTGGTGGACTTGCAGTTCCCGCGCTTACGGATCTCCGTACCCTAGCTTACGTCTCTTCGTTCTACACTTCAAAACAATTGAACTAGTGTGATCCGCTTACGTTACGTAGACGCCTGTTTAACGCCAAGGGGAAAGGCGAGGCGGTGACGATCCCTTTCCGAGTTGATAAATGTGCTACGACCTTAAGCCGCGCTGGCCACTGTCGTCCGTTGATGAGTTGACTGATCATCCATTACAAAGGTACCAAGTTTCCTCCGTGCCTTGGAAAGCACTTTAAACTGTTGGTCCTGGCTGTCATTTGTAGATCTTTTAACAGTCGTTACAGTTAGTCAGTGGGCTGAAAGTCCAACCAGTCTTACCAAAGAGTATCGTTTTATCCAGTACTAACAATAAAGGCTGATTTACATTGATCCAATAGCTGGATCCAGCTTCACTAGATTCCAGCGCTGGATCGGAATAGACCACGTTCCTATTTTTCAATCCAGTGTCCTCCCCCCGTACACCGCGCAGCACATGCCAGTGGCACTGGCTCCGTGTAAACGCAAAGGCCAGTCGTCGCCGCGTAATGTACCTCAACAAAGTAAGACTGTCTACTGGACTGAATGTAAACGGCCTGATCCAGTTTCAATGCCAATCCTTCGCTGGAATCCAGTGAAGCTAGATCCAGCTACTGGATCAATGTAAATCAGCCTTTACTGAGTAATTCTACAGCAGCGTATGGCTGGTTGTCAGACTTTCAGGCTTCTAACTACACGTAATGATAACTCATTCCATGTGACTGAAGAATAATTTACTGCAATATCAGTCAAAGTCCCCCATTCTGCAACCGGTCCAGAGCTCGGTCCGATCTGATTGACCGCGTGTTTCTGCTTCTTTAACCACCATGGGCCAACCAAGGCTGAGTGTAGTCTCTTCCAAATGCCTCCACTTTTGGCGGTTTTGTGTCATAGCTATCCGGTCTCTTTAATTCACACAGAACTTAATATGCATTTCAGAGCTACTTCGACGAATCTACCGAAATAATTAGAGCAGCTGACATTTATTTAACGAAACCAAATAAAACAGAAGAAGAAAATTATGCACCTAACAACGCGCTTTTCACGATGCCTAGTACAACAATTTCAAATCGGCCTTTTCTTTCTTTACAATCAAATGTTTCACAAACAGAAGAATTAAGGCCTAGTCAAGAACAAACTTGTGGAAGACGAAAAGTGTTGCAAACTGCGCTGATAGTCCACGGTCAATCTACCAAGTCTGGACACTGGCCCTGGCATGTGGCTATATTTAGGATAGAAAAGTCTTCCCTGAAGTATATCTGTGGGGGGACTTTGCTCTCGAAGACTTTGGTTCTAACAGGTACACGACGTTGTTTTTTTTTGTGATCAGAAATCAGAAATGACAAGGAATTACCTTCCGCCGACTACTTTATCCTTACCTATTTGGGGTCGGCGCTGTTGTAACATCACTATTTTGTAAGTAATTAGTGTGTCACGAAACTCTAGCGCTGACCGTTATTGCGCAGAAGTAAAATAAGAATGTCTTGGGGCGTGCGTTGCGCCGATTGGCTCTCCAGTCGTATAACATCCGCAGCTATCCCCTCCACGTTTCGTTCAGCGCTAGAGTTACGTGGCGCGACCTGTACACCACTAGATATTTTCTATCGTTCCGGTTTATACCTGTCACTCCAGCTAGGAAGCACTGCTATGTCTGATCCCGTCTGTGATACTACTACTAAACTGTCTCTGTATTAAAATGTGTTCCTCGTGTTATTATCAAGTCAACTTAACAATATCTTTCATTCCAACAAACATAACAATCGCAACACGTTTTCTTGTTCCACTCTTCTTTTTCAGACGTCACGGCATCATTTACTTATTTATCTTTCATAACATTCCGCACACGATCTATCCATCTTTTCTTTGACCTGCCTTTCCCTCTCCATTCATAAAAAAAAAAACTAAATTTAAATATTTTATTTCATATAGGCCTAGAGTTTGGGTTGATCGTTTCCATGGAGGAGAACCAGCAAGAAACTCCATGGTTACTCTTTTCAAATCATTTGGTTTTACAATTGTGATGATAACTTAAGTACTAATATTTAAGTAGGGGGGGACAGCGTAGGCCCAACAATTCGTCGTTGCTTACTATACATCATTACCATCATCATCAGCCTGTTAATGTTCCCACTGCTGGGACACAGGCCTCCTCTCTAAGAGAGGGATTGGGCTATATAATCCACCACGCGGGCCCAGTGCAGATTTGTAGATGTCACATGTCTCCGAATTTTTTGGTTCTATTACATGCCGGTTTCCTCACGATGTTTTCCTTCACCGTTTTGAGAGCAGTGGTGACGAAATAAATTACACAAAGTAATGCGCCTACCTGGGTTCGAACCCACGACTTACTGTTCGTAAGTCGGGGCCGCCACCACTGGACCACCGCTGCTTACTATACAAAAAACGTAAAACACGATAAATAATGGCTTATGTTTAACGAACCACCAGATTTAGTCAAATGTAACGGCAAAAAAATCACTTTTGATTGCCAAAAATAGTAAATGATCACCAAAATTAATCCCCATTTTAGCGTGAAATGAGAACCAAAAATAGTTAAAAGTTAGTTAATGATCACCAGAAATTGAACTGTTATGCTCTTGCATCCGAGTCGAGGGAGACCCGGTCGACGGAGTCCCGCTTCGCGGGGCTCCTACTTCTGAATGGTTTATAAAAAAATAACCACGAAGGGTATGGCGGGGTCTATCCGCTCGCTTCGCTCGCTCATTCGACCCCGCCATACCCTTCTAACCTAATCTATCCGTGTCGGGGTGCCCCAAGTCGGCCTAGGCAAAACTAGTTTGTCATCAACCACCTCATTAAAATTTGGTGTTCAATTTACAAAATTTGGTGATCAATTGATATTTTAGGTGATAGATGTTAGTGGTCACAAAGTTATTTTTGGTGGTCATTATACTTTCCCCCATAAATAATTAGCAGCAGTTAACATTCAATTCATCCAAATTCAGGTTCATCGCTTTTTTATTCACATGCGTTTCATCCCCCCTCATTACATGCGCCCGACTTCACGCGTGTATTTAAAATCATATGAAACTTAGCAATAGTGTAGTTTTCCATCAGTGAAAGGTTGTTTGTAATAGGAGCCAACTAACTTGTGAAGAAAGAATTTTAACTGGACGGGACTTTTTTTTGCTTTTTTTTTTCGTATAATTTAAATCTTTCTGTCTTCCATGTATTATACGAAACTCCATTTTTTCTTTATATTTTTTCTTTTAGCCGCTCATTGTGCTACGATAAGGGGTAATGCAGTTGTGCCCGAAGCTTTGAGAGTTCATCTTGGGAAGTTTAATCTTTTTGGTGGAGATGTAGGATCACAGGAAAGAGATGCAAGTATATCTTTGGTTCAAGCAATAGTTTAAAAATAGGTATGAAGAGACCCCTAATGATGCCAAATGGCACTTGTTCTCCAAGTCATTAAGTACGATATTTTTGTATTTGTGAATCTACAAAGATATTAATGGAGATCAAAAATAACAACAGCCCATAACGTCCACTGCTGAACATAAGCCTTTCCCATGATGGGAGGAATTTGCCGTAATCTCCACGCTTGGCAGGCGGATTGACAGGTCTACGGAGGCGCAAGGTGTACTGCCTCAGACATTAGTCGCCTTATACGACACCCGTGAGTGTAATGGGTTGGTTCTATTCTACTCTGCTAGATACCACACGGCTACGAATGGAGATCATAGTTCTGACTTTTTTAAGATTTTTTTATAGAAAGTTTTTTTATTAAGATTTTTTATTGTTATAACTTTAATAACAATAATGTTCAATTTATTTCAGGTAACAAAGACCCATACATAAATACCTTAACCTAAAAATACATACTAATAACAATTTTTGTTAGTATAAGCAACTTAAAACTATGTTAGTGGTACTTCACTTGCACGATTTTTTGTGCGTTCTTGTGAACTTTACTTGAGATACCTCCATGTTCTACTCAATACACCCATCAGGACAATGTTTTGAATGCGTCACATTGAGTCCTACCTTAAAACGTAATCTATCACCCAAAAAGTCGTTTCCCAGAAATTCAGCATGCTTGGTTGACGACTTTGGTTCTATTTACACCTTGGATTTCTAATTACTCATTTTGATCGCTACATATAATAAGATCCCTTACAAAACGCCCTTCACCGTTAATGGATGAAAAGTATTTTATATCAAACTCTGACGTCCCGCGGTTTCAACCGCGTAGTTCTCGTTCCCGTAGGAGTACAGGAATAAAATATAGCCTATAGCACTCAGGAATAATGTAGCTTTTTACCAGTAAAACAATTTTTTAAATTGGTTCATTACTTCCGGAGATTACCTCCTACACACAAACTTACAAACATACAAACTTACAAACAAATGTTACCTCTTTATAATATTAGTATAGATTAAATATGTCAATAAATATATTTCAAATAGGTTGACTAAAAAATTTCAGTCCAGAATAATGATTAATTAGCAATTTAAAAATTATATATTTTTTTTTTTTACATTTCTCTGGTTTGATTAATAGACAAATTCCATACCAATTGAAAGTATGAAGCCAATAGAATATGCAAAAGTTATGAAGTCTATAGAACATGGAAACGTTTTAGTCGACCCATTTGCAATATATTTTTTGACATAATATATTTAATTTCATATAAAATACTTTTTATCCATTAACCAGCTCGGTGAAGATCGTTCTACACGGGATCCTATACTATAACTGCATTTGTTTTTCTAGGTGTTTCAAGTAATTATCCATCCTAACTTCGATGGATTTACACTGGATAATGACATAGCTTTACTGAAACTGAAGTCTGAAGCTGTTATTACTGATTATGTTAGACCAGCCTGCTTGTGGTATGAGCAGGCTAAAATGAAGCTTCCTAATCAGTCCATTTTTGGAACGGTAAGTAGTAAATTTGCCTACCTATACTGATTTATTGTTACTAGCTCGCCGTCCGTCCGTCTCAATATGACGACAGGCCACAGTGGGCTGGATTTTGAGTTTCATAGAACTTCGTTTGCTTTTTTCGAAAGTCGGGTTTTTTTACTGGAAATGGATTCCTTGACTATTATTATACTTATTTATGAAATATGGGATCATAGGAGTCAGTGTATCTATTTTTAAAACACAAAAGTTTAAAAAAATGTATGGAGCTAGGGTAAAAATATCAAATATCTCCGGAACCGCACGTTTAACCGTAATATCACACGGTAATACCTCTATTTATTTGAAATTTTTTGGCATACTTCATATATTGGGCACAAGTGCGGTTTTTTTTTTTTTTAAATCGGGGAATATTTTAATTTTATATGTTGCATTTTTCGTATGGATTCTTGGAGTAAGTGCGTAGTGCTGGTCTTAAAAACTGAAAAACTTAATAAAATATACTTTTCAAGACCGCTAACAACAAAAACAAGAATGTCGCATAAAGAATTTGACTCAAAATATGTCGAAATGAAAATGACGTCGAATTATTAATGAGCTGAGATCTGACATGAACGGACATGTAGATCCCAGGTTTCATGCACGCATTAGTTAATTTGTGTACTCATTAGTTATTTCAAGTACCTATTGGTTAACTCATGTACTCAATAGTTAACAATGAAAACACAATACTGTCCGATAATGCTAATTTGTGTCATTAAGTAATGAGACAAAGATAGAGTAGTTAGGTAGGGGTTGGGGTTGGGGGGGGGTGGGGGTTGGGGGGTTGGGTAGTGTGTTTAGATAGGGTAGTTAGCAACCATTAGTTAATTACTGTGAAAAAAGTTAAATATAAATAGTGCTCCAGTAATAAAATATTTTAGTTCATCTAGAGCTACCTTCCTGACCACAATAATTTTAATAGATAAAACTATGGAGAGTTTAGCAACTAACTTAGATTTATTTGTTATTTTAAGAAGTGGTAACAATAAAAGTGATCATTTATTTCAAGAGTTGGTGTCACGATTAGACTCCACTTTTTCTGAATTAACTAATGGTTGCTAACTACCTCTAAAATATCATTATACCTAATTTACTAATATTTTAGAAGAACAGGAACTAATTATTGCTAAACAAATCATCTATAGGTGTTGATCGTTAGCTAATTAATTTAGAACCATAGTAAATTATATTTCTCAAAAATTTTGAAAAACACTAGGAGTTTCTATACTCATTACATAATGACACAAATTAGCATTATCGGACAGTATTGTGTTTGTATATGAGTTAACCAATAGGTACTTGAAATAACTAATGAGTACACAAATTAACTTATGCGTGCATGAAACCTGGGATCTACATGTCCGTTCATGTCAGATCTCAGCTCATTAATAATTCGACGTCATTTTCATTTCGACAATTTTTGATCCACCCGAGTGGCTTGTTCCACAGCTCCTGTTATGACTTTAATAATTAACTTTTCAGCTGCATTCGGTTAGACTGGAAGCCGACCCCAACATAGTTGGGAAAAGGCTAGGCAGATGATGATGAATTTACTTTTTAGGTGGTAGGTTGGGGTTTTAACGAGCAAGACTCTTTGTCCTCCACTCTGCAGCAGGCAACCATGCCTATAGTATCAGAGCTGACATGTTTGAAGAGTAACCCAACATTCTTTCATCAGAAACTAAACAACAATAATTTTTGTGCTGGATTTGGTAATGGTAAGCATGCATTATTAAAATATCTGAACTTACTTTAACGGGACTACAGGAGCTAAACGCGAGTTTTATAATGCAAAAAAGCATAATATATTAATATATTATGATATTCTTCAGGATATATGCCAGTTTCGAAAACATTATTATACTACTAATTTCACTCCTTAAAATCACTAACTTATCTCTAAAAAATTCTTTTAACGAGTAAAAAGCATACTAAAATACATGCGATCATTCTGATTTTTGGTAAATA
Source organism: Xestia xanthographa (assembly GCA_905147715.2). Classification (NCBI taxonomy): domain Eukaryota; kingdom Metazoa; phylum Arthropoda; class Insecta; order Lepidoptera; family Noctuidae; genus Xestia; species Xestia xanthographa. Next base: position 20,727,352 of record LR990666.1, on the reverse strand, counting down.
ATTCTACAAGCAACATATTGGCATGATACTGTTTTATTTTTTTAGTCTAATCAATAGATTTTTTGTAAATCGCAGAAAAACACTCGTTTCGCACTATTCGGCACGCAGTGACTGACGTAACAACCACTTTGTAGTGCAAACTGATTAGAACTTTATTCTAACAGGATTTCAAACGAAGTTTGAACTACCCCAAATAGAGTTGCTAATTTAGCTCCTGTAGTCGCCTTAACAGCACACAACACCCACAGCAACACCAAATATAATTAATTTTTAGGGTTCCGTATCTAAATGGCTCTTACAGAACCCTTATGTAATAGATTCGCCCTGTCCGACTAACTGTCTGTTTGTCCGTCCGAATGTCTCAATAATTTGACTCCGAGACTGCTAGCACCACACAGATGAAACTTGTAGAGTAGGAGTTAGGTGCAAGAACAACAAATTTCCCCAAACAACAAACAAACCAACAAAAATCAACAAATTTATCCTAGTAATATAATATAATGGATATATTTTGAGAATAATTCAGTAATTTTATATGCCTACAAATGATTTTCATAAATAAATGGTTTAAAAACACAATAATTAAAACTAATCTCGTTAGATTTATCTTCGAGGGATTTTCTGGGACCTTATTTATAAATTGAACGTGGATTTTTTTGGATTGCCTCGATGGTACAGTGGTCGCAAGCGCATGCTTAGCATGTGGTCCTGGGTTCGATTCCCAGGGTGGGCAAAGTTTAATTGAGTTGTTCCATCAAGAATTTCTCAGTAGCAGCCAATCAATCAATCAATCAATCAGTTTATTTGTGAAACATAGGTGTTTACATAAATAAGAGGTGCGCTATGTTTTGTCACAATTAAGACATACTTTATAAGTGACCCATTAGGTGTCATTACATTATGTCACCAGACAAAGAAAAGAAACATCAATTACAATAAAATTTATAAATAGTCATAGTACTTCTTAACAAAAGGTAAAAAAAATGCATTATTCTAATAATTGGTCATTCAAAAATTCGGTTGAATTATAATAACATTTGTCAATTAATAATTTGATAAGAGCTTTTTTAAACTTATTTAACGTCATGTTTTTAATGGCATTAGGAATTTTATCAAACACTTTAGGTACCATACCAAAAAAACTTTTTCGCATCAATGCGGTCTTACATTTTAGATGACACAGTTTATTTACATATTGGGCACGCAATGGAGTTTTTTTAGTCATCATCATCATCATCATCAGCCTATTAATGTTCCCACTACTGGGACACAGGCCTCCTCTCTATGAGAGGGAATGGGCTATAATCCACCACGCGGGCCCAGTGCGGATTGATAGATGTCACATGTCTTCGAATTTTTTGGTTCTAGGACATGCGGTAGAGCAGCGGTGGCCCAGTGGTGGCGGCCCCGACTTACGAACAGTAAGTCGTGGGTTCGAACCCAGCCAGGCGCATTATTTTGTGTAATTTATTTCATTACCACTGCTCTCAAAAACGGTGAAGGAAAACATCGTGAGGAAACCGGCATGTTTTTTTAGTGGAAGATATTTTTTCAAATAATTGTGTGTTTCTTTTAACAAACAACGCAGTTTCCAATATGTATAATGCTGGAAGAAATAGTATTTTTAAAGACAAGCCAAGGATTCTGGATTTCTTGCATGGGATTTAAACATAATGGCGATATATGGGTGTACTATTAGGAGCAGTGGTGGCCCAGTGGTGGCGGCCCCGACTTACGAACAGTAAGTCGTGGGCAGACCACAGACCCAGACAGGCGCAATACTTTGTGTAATTTATTTCATCACCACTGCTCTCAAAATGGTGAAGGAAAACATTGTGAGGAAACCGGCATGTCCTAGAACCAAAAAATTCGAAGACATGTGACATCTATCAATCCGCCCTGGGCAAGCGTGGTGGATTATAGGCCATTCCCTCTCATAGAGAGGAGGCCTGTGTCCCAGCAGTGGGAACATTAATAGGCTGATGATGATGATGATGGTTAGGAACCTCTGCCTAACCCTTCGGATTATAAGGATGATGTAATGTTATAATTTTCTTATTTCAGGAACCTCAGTCTGCAACGGTGACAGCGGTGGTGGTCTCATGATCTTCGTGACAGACACGCCAGGCGGCACATCGTCTGGCGCGTGGTATGTCCGTGGCATAGTGTCCATTGCTCCCAGGAGATCTGATGCACTTATCTGCGATCCCTATGAGTACACGATCTTCACAGATGTAGAGAAGTATCGGGACTGGGTGCTGCGGTATTTAAATTGATCCTACTTATATGTACAGTTGTTAAATGTACATTTTTGTAATACTTTTTTTAAAAATAAATTATTCTTATTCTTATTCTTATTCTTATTCTTATTCTTATTCTTATTCTTATTCTTGTTCTTGTTCTTGTTCTTATTCTTATTCTTATTCTTATTCTTATTCTTATTCTTATTCTTATTCTTATTCTTATTCTTATTCTTATTCTTATTCTTATTCTTATTCTTATTCTTATTCTTATTCTTATTCTTATTCTTATTCTTATTCTTATTCTTATTCTTATTCTTATTCTTATTCTTATTCTTATTCTTATTCTTATTCTTATTCTTATTCTTATTCTTATTCTTACATTAAAATAACCTAAAACTTAGAAAAAATACGTCAAAAACTCTTCCTCAACGCTGTCAACTGGTAATGTCCCCAAGAGACTGGCGGCGTTGCCACGTTGTATGGCACTTGGGTCACGGGAAGTGTGACTCACACTTCCTTCGAGCACGTGGATCCCACCGTCCTAGAGTTGGAACCCCAAACGGTTCAAAAATATAGTTAAAATTATAAGGTTACGTTATTTTTTAAGTTTATTGCTAAGTTAGTTAATTAAATAATTAATTATCCATTGTTTTTATTACTCGTCTTTGTTTGGGGCCGTATGATGAAAAGTGTCGGCGAAAAGGCTGACAGTTTATACATTATACAAAGTGTAAACGAACCTTTCACAAAGCCGTCAGCTAAGCCATCTTCGTCGAATATTTCGTTCGCTGACGTAACTTATCTCTGTAGTCCGCGGTGTCAAAGTATGAGAAGAGGTGAAACGACACTCGCCCGGCTCGCTCGCTCGCTTGCTAGCAGGTGGTGTGGCTTGCTCTTATAACATAACTGGCCAAATGGTGTGGGTGTACAATGTAAAAAAATCAAATTAAAAATACAAATATATATTTAATATCAAGGACACCACTAAGCTAATTTTTACTTGCACTTACAACATAGAAACGCTCTCTAACGGGGGCCCCGTTGATTTTGTATAGAAATAAAGAATGAAAAGATACCGATCGGTCGAGCGCACTGACGACGCACGCCAAACGAGATTTATTGTTATTTTGCGCGCCAAAGTTGACGCTTTCCTAATAGGCCTAAACTTTAACGGGGTGTGGCTCGGCGCCTCCACATGATTTAAACGATTTTTTTTTTTAACTAATCAGGCGGAAATGACCATGACGTACGTCCCTGCCTAATACCTCGCGGATTACAGGTCGTGATGTTATTTTACGTATTTGACGGCGCCTCTGCAAGGCGTCGTCTATGGTTAACATTGCGAACTACACAAACGAGGGAGAATGCTTGCTGGTATTCTCTCCGGCGGAACTTCATGGCGTTGCGGGCAGCCAAATTGACGTGTACCCGTATCAAAATGATGCTCCTATGTTGACATGGGTGGTTGTCAATAATGGCGGGTGACTGGCATTGACGGATCGCCGACGCCTGTTTTCTAAGGGCCTGCGCAGACGACAGAATTTTTGTGTGGATGATTCTGTGGCGCACAAAATGTTTGCATCACATACAAAGAGTCCGTCGCGGATTTTACGCAGACTCAACGCACACGACGCACATCTTCGATCATTCTATTAGAGTGCAGATTGCATACTAAAAGTGTGCGCCGTCTGCGTTTGCACGCGTTGAAGCAAACGTTTTATTTTTTTCACGCACTTTTGCGGCGCCGCGCGGCGTGATCTGCCAGAATGACACGGAATATTTGGCCACTGGACTTTTTGCGCGTCGTATGCGTTACTGCATATAATTGCTTAGGTTCTATTTTCAAAGACTAAAAAGTGCCTCACGGTGCGTCAGTCTGTCGTCTGCGCAGGCGATAAATCTAATTATATCTACCTCAATGTTGTATCAACGCAACATTTTAATGTTGAATTACGTTATAAGTGCTTAATTGCTGACCGTTGACTCACTATGATCTGCCGTTTAAATTTAAGCGACTTCTGGTTCCTCTGAAAGTTTGCTTTGCCATGACAATAAATAAGTCACAAGGCCAAATTCTGAATTCCGCGGGAATCGACTTGCGGTCTGGTTATTTAGGCTACATGCACTAAAATGGTTAAGAGTGTTGTTTATAAAGAAATTTGTTATATAGACAGAGACCAGACCTTCTAGACCTCTAGACTTCTAGACCCAGCAGTTTCAGCTTTGCGTTGATCGATTAGTCAATGAATCAAACAGTCAGCCATGGTCTTGAGTGATTGGTTTGTATCCTTTACGATGTCTGATGTTGGCTACCACGCCGACGAAATCGCGGGCCACAGCTAGTGTCATATAATATTTTTGACTTTCGATTTTGACACAAGAATGCTACCTGACTGACAAGTGAGCGTATGATACTATACCATTGACTTGAGAAGTAAATGGACTGGAAATACCTACAAAAAAAAGGTGCCACAAAATTTCTCATAAAATGGCTGCCAATGATAGGGATGTACCAATTATGGAATATAGTGTTACTATAACAAGTATCGATACTAATACTACATAATAGTTTTACGAGTCTTAATATATATCACGTTGGAATCATATTTATAATTTACTAAGCACTTCGAGTCTTACTAGATATCACGTTGGAATCATATTTATAATTTACTAAGCACTTCGCCCGCGAAAATTGTGATAGCTCGGCTAATTTGCATGGCATCAATATAATTTATATCCTATGTTACTCGGTAAAAATGTAGCTTTATAATGGTACTTAAAATATTTTTTAACAGTAGTTCTTGAGTTAAATCGTAACAAACACACAAACAAAAAAGCAAATCTTTCCTCTATATTATTATACCATAGATTCTTACAGTCTGTTGTAACAAAAAAATGAGTAAGTTTAATGCTCCTCTGATATCTGACCGTTAATAATTAATGTAGTGTTTTTTCTGCACAGAATTTATAAACAATTTTAGTCGCATCACTTTTGCGCTTTCGCTTATTTTATATCTGGTCTGTAGCTTCTAGTAGGTATGCGGACTAGGTTTGCCAGATACAGTAATTTCATTTCCTGGCCAATTCGAAGGATACTAATTTGGTGGGTACGAAAATAGTTATTGGTCTTTGTAAATTGCATTTCTTGTAATCTATACTAATATTATAAAGAGGTAACATTTGTTTGTAAGTTTGTATGTAGGGGTAATCTCCGGAAGTAATGAACCGATTTTAATAATTGTTTCACTGGTAGAAAGCTACATTATTCGTGAGTGCTATAGGCTATATTTTATTCCCGTACTCCCACGAGAACGGGAACTACGCGGGTGAAACCGCGGGATGTCAGCTAGTATTTTACAAACATACCAATACACCTAGGTATGTCAAAAATCAACTGTTGGTGAGCAAATGGACTGTAATGGACTGAATATTTGTGCTTGTGTGTAGGTGATGGAAACACTGTAAAATATTATTAATTGATATTTAATAACAAAAAGCGATAAAATTATGTACAAGGCAAAGGACTGACACTTGACAACTGAACATTCTTCTAACCAAAAGTCATTATATAAAAAATATATTTCTTAAAGAAAAGGCATACCAGCCAGTCGCCAACATACCGGACCCCCAGTGGAACACTAACAACCGGTGGCTACTGGCTGGGAAGCAGCTTCCATTAAAACGAGCTTACGGGCCGGTCGGCGCAGAATGCCGCCCCTAGTGCGGACGTCTGCCACGCGGACCGCTCCGTCTGGCCCTGGGTAGATCGACACTATTCTTCCTAACGGCCATAAGCCACGAGGAAGGGTAGGGTCGGCGATCAGCACCACGTCTCCCTCACTGAAACTGAATGTGTTGGTGGAGGCTCTTCTTGCTCGGAGCGTGGGCAGGTATTCGCGCAGCCATCTTGCCCAAAACTGATCCGCCAGACGTAAGCTTCGACGCCAGTCACACCTTCTGTCCAAGTCTGCGTCTGTAAGCGTGTTGGTCCAAGGTACAACTGAAGAGGATCCCAAGATGAAATGGAAAGGAGTGATCGCTTCTGGTGAGTCGGTTGAAGATGGCACATACGTGAGAGGTCTCGAATTTATTATGGCCTCTGCCTCAAGGAGTAGTGTGGATAGTACGTCTTCTTTTAATACTTTTTCGGCGAGGCAGGCTCTCAGGGCTGTCTTAACGGTTCTTACCAATCTTTCCCATGCTCCGCCCATGAACGGTGATGCCGGTGGGATGAAACGCCATTCGATTTTGTGGTTTGTGGCGTATTCTTGCACTGCGTCGTCTTGTAACGAGCGTAGCTCTCGGGAGGCTCCGACAAAGTTGGTGCCATTATCTGAAAATATTGTTGAGGGCGATCCTCGGCGAGCAATAAAACGTCGTAGGCTCATAATGGCAGCATCGGATGAAAGTGAGGTGACAAGTTCTAAGTGAATGGCTCTCGTTACTAGGCATGTGTACAGCGCAACGTAGCGTTTTTCGTGGCGTCGGAATATTGTGACAGTGATAGCACCGAAATAATCTAGGCCTACGTGCGTGAACGGCCTCTTGTGATGGTCGAGTCGCTCTTCCGGTAGATTGCCGATTTGAGGTCGAGCAGGTTGGCCCTTCCACCTTCTGCATTGAAGACAGGCTTTGGCTACGCTACGGATGCTGTCTCTTGCTTTGAGTATCCAAAACTTCTGCCTGAGCTCATTAAGGACAAGTTCGTTAAAACAATGTGCGGCGTGAATATGTTCGTGAAGGATGAGGAGTCGTGTGACGTGATGGCGACCATCTAGAATTGCAGGCGATATGGCTCTCTCACTCACTCCTGGCGCATACTTTGTCCGTGAGTCCAGTCGCAGCAAGCCATCCTGGCCAAGAGTTAGCGCGAGTTTTGCTATTCGGCTGTTTTTGGGCACCGGCTGTGATGATTCAACTGCTTTCAGCTCATCGGGGAAGCTGTCTCTCTGAGCTCGTTGGAGTATCATCTTCTCAGCTGTTATGATGTCCGCCGCATGAAGTTGTGAATTGGCCGAGACAGTTTAAGCCGGAACAATCGAGGACCACCCCACCAGCTCCGATTTGAACTCGAGGTCTGGTAGAGTCTCCTCGATGTCAGCAACTCGCTCGGTCGGCCAAGCGTATGGCGGCTGTAACAGAAACGGAGGACCTGTAAACCATCGATGAGACTGTGTGAGGTTTAATTTTTTAGGTTTTGTGGCATCGTCGGCGACGTTAAAAGCGGTAGGGATCCACCTCCAGTCGGACGGGTTGGTGGTTTCTAATATCTCTCCCAACCTGTGCGCCACGAATGGTTTAAACGCCCGAGCATCACTCCGAATCCATTTAAGGACGGTGGTTGAGTCTGTCCAAAAAATGATCTCGGAGGGCTTAATTCGATGAGCTTGCAAAATTGTTTGCGCGAAACGAGAGGCTATAAGCGCAGCTTGTAGTTCAATGCGTGGAATTGAGACCGGCCTTAAGGGCGACACGCGTGCTTTACTGCCGATTAGAGTTGTAGACACGGAGTTGTCATCGTAACTAAAACGCCAATAGGCAGCACATGCATAAGCTTGTTCGCCACCATCGGCTACTACATGCAGTTGGGTATCCACTACCTCTGTCCTAGTCATATACCAACGAGGTATTTTTATGTTGGACGCGACCTGCAATTGTAAAAACCAGTCTTCACATTAATTTACGTACGTGTTGGGAAGCGGTGAATCCCAGCCGACCCCTGCCCTCCATAGTTTCTGTATCAGAATGCGGCCCCAGATGATGACCGGCATTAATAAGCCGAGGGGGTCATAGACCTTCATGACGTTTGACAAGAGACTACGTTTGGTTAAGGTGTCGGCCGGTAACTGCGAAACTGTTCGGAAACCCAGCGAATCTTGACGTGGGGTCCACTTAACACCCAATACGCCAACCTCGCTACTAGGCGGTAAATAGACGTCGGAGGTTGCGTCGCTTCGAAGTTCTTTTGGGATAAGCGAAAGTGCCTCCGGATCGTTTGACGTCCACGCGCGCATCTCGAAACTACAGGCTTTGTGAACTGTGACTATGTCGGCGGCCAGCTGCGCCGCGTCGGCGACACTGGAGTGGCTACCTAAATAGTCATCCATATAGTGGTCGTCAATTATTGCCTTACAGGCGGCGGGGTAATCGGCTTGGAGTGTTTTTGCATTTTTGTTTTTAATGTAGAGTGCGATGAATGGACTCGAAACCGCGCCAAAAATCATAGAGGACATACGATACTCTTTCAATTCGCCTTCCTTGTTACGCCAAAGGAAGCGTTGGGCGTCTCTGTCTTTTGGAGCGATTTTTATTTGAGGAAAAATTTCTTTTATGTCACCGTTTAGAGCCACGACGCCTTCTCTAAAGCGGAACAAGATATCCAGTAAAGAACAAAGCAAGTCCGGACCTTGTAGGAGCAGACTGTTTAAACTTACACCCTTCGTCACCGCGGCGGCGTCGTGGACCGCTCTAAGCTTCTTCTTTTGGGGGTGAAAAACGCCGAAAATAGGCAGGTACCAGCGAATACCAGCTTCTACGTCAACGCAGGAACCATTTGGTGGTTTTCGTTGGTGATAGGTGATCGGTTCGCACTCCTCAGCGTAGCCTTTTGCGATGACGTCGTCTATGAATTTGTTAAAGGCTGTGGCAAACGATTCATCTTTTGCCATCTGGCGTTCGAGGGCCTTGAAGCGCGATAATGCCTGCGGGTAACTATCAGGTATAGTCTTCGGCAGTTCTTTCTTCCAGGGTAGGCCAACTTCAAAATGTCCGTCATCAAGTTGGCGCGCCGATGATTCGATAATGTCCACGGCTCGCTTATCGTCATCGTTTGGGCGAGGGGCGCTTTTCGTTATGCCTAAGGCATCGATGTCATATTGACTTTTGATGAGTATGTCTAAATGATCCGATACGTGGTTCACAAATTCGAGTGGCTTAGACGAAACGGAAAGCGCGCCGTGAATTACCCAACCTAACAAAGTTCTCGAGGCGACAGGGTCACTCTTCTTGCCGCATCGCACTTCGCGACTTAAAGACAGGTGCCAATCAGGCGCACCAATGAGGACAGTAGGGGTGACGTCAGTGTATGAAAGTTCGTTGGATAAGTCTACCAAGTGATCGTAGTCTGAGATGATAATTTTGCCTGGGTGTTGCGCACGCAAACCCAAAGGTTTGATCGCCCGCGCGTGTTTTACTAAATAACGATCAGGCAAATTTCGACCTCGGATGTAAAAGTTTACGTAACTTACGTCAACTTCTTTTGTCATACCACTGACGCCTTCGATGCGCAGCCGCTCCTGACAGGTGGGTTTCGCGCCGATGCGCGCAGCAACCTCGCCGTCTATGAGAGTCGCAGTACTGCCCTCATCGAGTAACGCCGTCGTGTGGAACTCGCCGTCAGGACCCTCGAGTACTATTGGGACTACCTTCAGCAGCCCGCGAGGGCGATCGGTTGACCGCGAAGTCCCTGTGACATTAATTAAAGTATCAGATGTATTTCCAATTTTAACAGATGGTTCAGATTCGTTGGTTAAATTGTCCACGTTGACAAGAGTGGGCGGTTCAGCTAACAAAGTTTGAGTATTGTTGCATTGGCTGCTGGATGCTACGCTAGGTTTGGAGTTCGCTGTCATTGTGCCATGAAGGAGCGCGTTGTGACGTCTCGGACATCCGTCTACTCCGCAACGTTTGGCGCGACAAAAATTCCAAGTGTGTGGGCTAGACTTCAAACACCGGTAGCATATTTTTGTCTCACGGACCCAACGCCATCTGTCGTCTATTGAGAGCGCTAAAAAGGCTTTACATGTTTTTATGTTGTGAGGTCCTTGTTTACAATAGGTACAACGCTCGGGCACTTTGTCGTTAGGTACGGTGGCATGAATTGTTTCCTTCTTCAATTGGAATCTAGTAGGATGCGTTGTGTTCTGTGCCTTAACCGTACTGTCGGCAACAAAGTTATATTTTAACTGTTTATCAGCCTCTACTAAAAGAAAGCGGGACAAAATATCCAATTTTGTGAAGTTTGGTTGGTCGGGTGCATAAACGGAAGCAAAGTCCGTGAAACGAGCGCGCGTGTGCTCGCTCAACTTCATCAATATGCACCGAAAGAGCTCTGGTGACCATAAGTACTCGCTCTGATTAAGTAGCTTAAGCGTTGTCACGAAGTTGCGTAATTTAATTGCTAAACGGTTTAAATCTTCGGGAGAGCTTAGCTTAGGACTGTTGCGCAGCTCGGCGACCTCGCGGGCGACGAGAAGTTCCGGGCGCGCGTACGTCTGCTCTAGGGCGGCCACGATGTCGTCCGGTTCCCCGGAAGTCCACAGGAGAGACGCCACGGACTGGTACGCCGGACCGCGCACAGCGTTGTTTAAACGATCTAAGTTATCTGACGGAGAAAAATTAGATTTAGTTCGTTCGTAACTACTCTTGAATGCCATCCACTGACTAACTTCGCCCGAGAACGTGACGAGTTCGGGTCTCTTTGGTCTGTTGGAAAGGGCGTTTATAGCTTGGGTAAGCTGAGTTACGGGGTCTGAGATAGGGCGTTCAGACGTATTTAATTGTTGTGTTGCATCGTTGTGGTAGTTGTTACCGGCAGCACGTGTAACTGACGACGGAGCTGCATGTTTGACATTCGGTACGTAGGATCAAAATGTTGGTGAGCAAATGGACTGTAATGGACTGAATATTTGTGCTTGTGTGTAGGTGATGGAAACACTGTAAAATATTATTAATTGATATTTAATAACAAAAAGCGATAAAATTATGTACAAGGCAAAGGACTGACACTTGACAACTGAACATTCTTCTAACCAAAAGTCATTATATAAAAAATATATTTCTTAAAGAAAAGGCATACCAGCCAGTCGCCAACATCAACTTACCAGCTTTAATTGCTCATACTATGCAGATTATTTTTAAATATGAAAACACAAACATTAATTGAGTATCGCACCTCGTTTTTAGTTATTCATTAAATAAAACTTCGGTAAAAATCAACATGTGTTTTATTTATTCAATAAACATTTGGTATGAAAACAACAATATGCATATCAACTACCTATTCATTTCTAAACAATGTTAGTTTGTTCAAAAACTGCTTTCCGAGCCACGCAGGAAACTCGGTATGTAATGGGTGGTCACCCATCCACAGTCCAACCTAGGCAAACACGCACACTTTGCAAGAAGGCCAGGGAATCGTAAAACGGTCGACTTCTAAGTAGGTGGATACATACCTCTTTGAGTGAGCATTGTTTCCACAATTAGATGGGGTAGCTGCAATGGAGGCATTACAGTAGATGTACAAGAAACATCCGATTTTTTAACGTTGCTCGTCTCACAGAAAACATATGGCTCTTGATGTTGTTTTTTGATGGATGCCTGAAAAAAATAGGAATTTCGTTATGCAATATTTGTTTTGTATTGTGTAACGGGCTGGTGTCCGTAACTCCACGTCAAATTCGTCAGTCAAAACGCGTACCTAATTTGCGTGCGAACAATAATAATCATATTTTTTCGAACCGATTAGCACACGTATGTACTATACCGATATCGTACCAGCACAGCGAAGGAACTAGTATCGGAAAATATTACAGCAACGGTACTACACTATTCCACCATGACATGTTATTGTAAACAAACGAATGAAATTATGAAATTAAAAAAAGGTCTGTTGGACGAAAATAAGCCCAAATATGAACACTACAGCCATAAATTCACGATCCCTTAGCATTTTTTTCCTCAAAAGTGTATTACTATGTGTAATAATTCATGAAAACCGGCTACTAACCTGTGCAAAGATAATTGAGGTTGATTTTCCTTCTTTCTTGCACCACACTTCATAACACAACACGCAGGCATGTTGAATAGCTATTTTCCACCATATACGTGCAATTTTAAAGATAAACTCTTCGTAATTTTCTCACAAATCTAAATAAATGCAAAAGTAAACACTCATTTGACAGCAGAACTACCACAAAACTCGTCGCATAATATGGCGGATACGGCACTTACCTACAACTGTAACTACGTCACAAGAAAATGTTGTCATTATGAGCAACAGCTGAAATATTGTTGTCTCTTTTATCAAATACGATTACCACATTAGATAGAATGAAGCAAAACGATATTTCACATTCTGTTTCGTATTTCACTCACATTTGTCTATGCAAATGTAGGTATAGAATATCGGGGCCCCTCCATATTTCTTTCTATCTCTATGTACTATACAGAATGATTTGTTACGTAGTAACAAGTATTTAGATTACGATTTTCTTCGTCTTGTCCCGCCTCATCATCTGCCTAGCCTTTTCCCAACTATGTTGGGGTCGGCTTCCAGTCTAACCGGATGCAGCTGAATACCAGTATTTTACATGGAGCGACTGCCTATCTGACCTCCACAACCCAGTTAGTAAGTACTGGGTAATACGATACCCCTTCGTCTTGTCCTATTGCTTGTAAATCTTTGAATACTTTGATCATGAGCAAAGACGTTCAAATATTCACCTAATTCTTTTAAATCTCTTATATCATGGGTGATTCTGATGAGGGCGGGCAAGAGCCTTAATAGTTATAAACAACAATAACAGTCCAAAACGTCCTCTGCTGGACATAAGCTTCTCCCATGATGAGAGGAATTTTCCGTAATCTCCACGCTTGGCAGGCGGATTGGAGATCGCAGTGATGAAAGACTAACAGAAAACGCTGCTGCCCATTCTCAGGTCTACGGAGGCGCAAGGTGTTCTGCCTCAGACATTAGTCGCCTTATACGACACCCGTGAGTGTAATGGGTTGGTTCTATTCTACTCTGCCGGATACCACACGGTGATAGTAGTTATATTAATTTACTATAATGAACAAAGAGCCTTCTTTTCCTATTAATACTCTTCCCTGCTCACCCCAAATTTCCTCGAACCTAACTTTTTGAAAAACCCCTGCTACACCCCGCTCATCCCTTGACAAAGTGCGGGACATAAAACTGGGGCATAACGACTGTACTGTCAAGAGCAAGGGGGCAATTTATATTTTTTTTCACCCCTCGCGGGTTGTCCTGAGAAAAATTACGGCCTCTCTTTATTAGATGTGAGTAATTTTTGACGTTGTAATGTCACCAAGTGAGATATTTGTTGGAGAATTAATTGGCTGTGTGAATGTTTTTTTTTATTGAGGTTGGATGAAGTGAAGTTTTTCTTTTCTGGGGAAGCAAGGGGTGTTAGAGCCGCACGGGTCGTACAAAGGAAAAGCTATGCCTGCCGAGGTCGGTCTGTCGATGACTGATCATCATCATCGGCCTATTAATGTTCCCACTGCTGGGACACAGGCCTCCTCTCCCTATGAGAGGGAATGGGCTAGAATCCACCACGCGGGCCCAGTGCGGATTGGTAGATGTCACATGTCTTCGAATTTGTTGATTCTAGGACATGCCAGTTTCCTCACGATGTTTTCCTTCACCGTTTTGAGAGCAGTGATGAGTCATCATCCATTTCATATCGAGACCCTCCCTGCCTAAGAGACAAAATGTACTAGACGTTTTTGTAGTCCTTGACACAAGCCTTGTTGCTTAGTGTGACACTAGATTGCGGTGTGTGTAATAGAATGTCCAGCGATATTTATATTTATTTGTTTATTCAATTGCCTATCGGAAGAGCTCGTGGCTAAACCCACTCGGGTCGATCGTTAGGTTAAGCCGTGCTTGCCTAGGTTGGTCTGTGGATGGGTGACCACCCTTACATACCGAGTTTCCTTCGTGCCTCGGAAAGCACGTTAAGTCGTTGGTCCCAGCTGCCATTTGTAAATCTTTATCAGTCGTCAAGAGTAGTTGAAAAACCGACTTGAAAACCACAAAAAAGTGAAAAATTACAATATTAGCTTGTGAAGTCGGTGACTTTTGTTTGTTTGATTCAGTTATTTTATCACCGACTTCTGAAGGAGTATAAGGCTTTCGAATAAAAAATAATTTTGAAAATCGAAAATTTCAACTCTCGGACTCCATACACCTGAAATCTCTTTCCTCATCCGAAACCTATAAGTATTTGGGTATGTCGGAAGCGTTAGGCATTAATGTAACTGACATGAAGCAATCATTGAGGGAGCGCTTCTTCGGTCGCCTGAGAAAGGTATTAAATAGCCTTCTTTCAGGTGGGAACAAGGTGCGCGCCTTCAATGGTTGGGTCATGCCAGTTTTAATGTACTCTTTCGGCATACTCAAATGGACTCAGACCGAACTCGATGCCCTGGATAGAAGAGTTCGTACACTGCTGACCGAAAGCCGGATGCATCACCCACGATCATCGGTTATGAGACTGTACATCCCGCGGAAGTGCGGAGGTCGAGGCTTTTTAAACGCGAAGACCCTCCACAACCACGAGGTGTGCAGGCTCAGAGAATATTTTTTAAAAGCCGAGGTGGGTATGCACCGAGATGTGGTCGCAGTGGACAAGGGACTCACCCCGCTGTCCATGGCTAAAGAGAACTGGCACAGACCTGAGGTACTTACCACCGATGACCGCAAGGAAGTATGGCAAGGCAAAGAGCTTCACGGGCGCTTTTACCGGGCTCTTCATGGGCCCGATGTAGATTGTCTAGCGTCCGTGTCCTGGTTACGTTTCGGCGACCTCTTTGGGGAAACTGAAGGTTTTGTCTGTGCGATTATGGACGAAGTTATGATGACTTACAACTACCGGAAATATATTATGAGGGACGGGACGGTTGACGTGTGTCGGGCATGCCACCTTCCGGGTGAGTCCATCAGACATATTATTTCTGGTTGTGCTCGTCTGGCTAACGGCGAGTACTTGCACAGGCATAACCAAGTAGCCAGGATTATACACCAGCAACTTGCCTTGAAATATAAACTTGTGGAATCTGAGGTACCGTACTACAAGTAGTTCTCGAAAATGACCATGTCACGCTGTACTGGGATCGGTCCATCATTACTGACAGGACTATTGTCGCCAATAAGCCTGACATAGTGATGATGGACCGATCAGCGCGCCGCGTAATGATAATCGATGTTACCATTCCGCATGATGAGAACCTCGTGAAAGCTGAGAAAGAGAAACAAATAAAATATCTCGACTTGGCTCACGAGGTTCGTGGCATGTGGAATATGAACTTGGTTATCATTGTGCCGATTGTCGTAACGGCCAATGGCCTTATAGCCAAGAGCTTCGATGACCATCTATCGAAGCTCTCTTTAGGCGGTTGGATCAAGGGCTTGATTCAGAAGGCAGTACTCCTCGATACGGCTCGCATTGTGAGGAGGTTCCTGTCTCTGCGGCCCTAACCACCGGTGGCTTGGACCCTGCTCCCGACACCGGCGGACTACTATTTTTTTATATTTTTAAGTGTTTTTTTTGTATCGTTTTATTTAAAGAAATACTTAAAAATATAAATAGATAAGGATGTAAATGAATAAACAAAATAATAATATTATTATTTATTTATCCGAAATAAAACACACAGACACAGTCTAAAAACAAGGTGGCAAAAATACAATAGTAAGCATAATAATAGTTTTGTGCACAGAGGATCTAAGTCTACAATAAAAAAGAAGTCTATGCATACAAAAATAATAATGCACTCTGTCTCTTAAACTATGAGACCTGTATCTTAAGAGACAGTGATAGAATAGAACGGTTATTTTAGACAATATGTCACAGAAGTAAGTAGCTCGTCGGTGTCAGCGACCGGCCTGTGAACAGTGGTGTACGAATTCGAGCCTCTCCTAGAACATTCTCTTTTTGTATTTATTTAGACTTTTTCAATGCTGTAAGATTTCAAAAGTATTAACCATGGGTCGCAAGTCTGATCCTAAGCGGTTTCCACCTTTTGTAAATAGATGTTTGGATTTTTTTTTAGATTTAAGATTTCCAAATCATTACAAAATAGTTTTAAACAAACTTTAAGTGGGCGTGGCTCGGTGCCTCCGCATGATTTAAGCGAAAAAAAATTAAACTGGTCAGGCGGAAAAGACCCCGATAGTACATACTTTTAGTTTGTTTTAACCATTAGAACGATCAAATTCAAACGATGTAGTCGGTACTCATGCTCCGGGTATTTTTTTGGTAAAACATCACCATGCAAACTATAAAACCAATGTGGGTAGATTCAATGCACAAATGTTTTGCATAGTGAAGGTTTTAGTGTACCTATTAAGTGCTCTATTAAAAGATACGTCATGAACTTTTCATCATTTATGTAATATACTTGCAATTACATCTATTATAATCAAAATGGTACTTTTTACAAAGAAGTCCGACTTGCATGATTCTTTTTTTTAATGAAAAGCGTATAAGCCAAAGTTGGTCACTTTTAAAATGAAAAAAATCGTGTTTGGGCTTATTCAATACACCTTGATGAGAACTTTAGACCTGCCTGGAGTATGACTGTCATCGAAGGTCTGACAATGGAGACGGAAGGCAATCGCAAGAGGTCCGCAACAGTTTACAGCAGCTTTACCGTGTTTGGGCTTATTTCATGTGTTAAGATTTGGGTAGGTGGTTGATTAAATAAGATTGTATTAATCTGAACACTGTTTATTAAGAAAGCTTAGACATTTACATTTGTAGTTTTTAGCAAAAAAATCAATCATTATCATGTACGGAGGTCGGAGAGCGAGAGAACCACAGATAACATATATTCTATACTTTAGTGATGTGCCAGGTAACAATTAGTGATGTGTTTAATGTTTCTCAACACTCCTCCTCAAATTTAACTCAAAACAACTTATTAAATTTGCAAAACAAAACAGTAACAAATACTACATCATCATAAGATTATTAGAACATAAACTGGTTTACAAAGTTAACAAATTTTTCTTTACACAGACTCTTGGTCATAAGATCTGCTAGATTATTATTAGAATTTACATATTGAATAGAAATTATATCTTTACTTATAACATCCTATATAAAATGATATTTAATATCAATATGTTTAGCCCTTTTGGAATTCTCAAAACTTTTGGAGATTAAGATGGCACTTTGATTATCAAAAAAAAGTTTCACATTAGATAAACAGTTTAGGTTATTTGCAACTCCTTTAAGATTCAGGACTTCTTGTGTAGTAGTAGCAGCCGCCACATACTCTGCCTCCGCCTTTGAGAGTGCCACACATCTTTGTTTCTTTGAAAACCATGCGATTGGATTACTTCCATGTAGTATTATTCCTCCACTCACACTTTTTCTGTCCTTGTTATCTCCTGCCCAGTTTGCATCCGAGTACATTGTTTCATATTGATTTTTTTTTCAGTTAAAATCCACGTGCTACTAGTCGTGCTTTCTTTGTTCCATCATCTTTTTCTTGAAATATCCATTTAGAATCTATTGTTTTCTTGTTTGCTGGTAATTGTACTTCTTTCCATGTTTCTAAATTTTCTAATGCTTTCAATTCTTTGTGTACAGCTTCTTTCCATTCTGTATTTTCCATTGCTTCTTCATAAGAGCTAGGTGTATTTGCACTCAGACAAATAACTATATTTGTCTCATACTCATCAAGATGTGCAGGTGGTTTTACTATTCTTCCTGATCTTGTAGTTTTCTCTTCTCTTGTTTCGTCTTGAATATATCTTTTTTCCTTGTTTTCTTCATTTTTATATACTGTATCACTTTCATTGAATCTCACATCTCTTGACATTATTATTGAATTATCTTCTGGATCCCACAATCTGTATCCTACTGTATTATAGCCAACCATTCTTGTCTCTTTTCCTCTTTTATTCAGTTTGTCTAGTTTAGGTATAATAGTGGCCCACGCCCTTGCTCCAAAAACTCTCAGTCTTGATAGATCACAGGTTCCATTTTTCATGAAACAGGTTGTTTTATAATTTATTGCTGAAGAAGGTGACCTGTTCAGCTGATAGGCAGCACATTGAATAGCTTGACACCATAAAGTTTTTGGCAAATTAGTCTCTGCAAATAAAGTTCTTACTTTATCACACAAGCTACGATTTAATCTTTCCACTACTCCGTTGGACTGTTTTGTGTAGGGTAAGGTATATTCTACACTTATTCCTTTTTTCTTACAAAAATCTTTTAATTTGTTGGCTGTATATTCCCCACCATTGTCACACCTGATTCGCTGAACTGTATTTCCAGTTTCATTTTCTAACCTTCTTATATAGTTGATAAATTTTTCTGTTGCTTCAGATTTGTTTACTAAAGGGAACACCACACAGAAATGTGAATAGTCATCTAATACTGTCATGAAATATTTCTCACCATTTAGTCCACACTCCTTCACAGGTCCCGCTATGTCTGTGTGCAACATTTCTGTTACTCTCTTGGATCTCGGTCTTGGTACCTGCTTAAATGGTGCTCTAGTCGCCTTTCCCTCCATACATGGGCTGCAAGCTTCATTACTTATTGGTAAGCGCATTATACCTAAACATTTTCTATTTAAATGGCCCAGACGTTTGTGCCAAAGAGCATCATCACATTTGTTTTTACCTGTACTAATATTACAGACTTCATAACATACATTAACGTTTAATTTGTACAATTTTCCTTCAGAATTACCAGTAACAAATGAATTGTTTCCTGTTATAACAACTTTATTCATATCAAACTTTACATAGAATCCGGCCTCAGTAATCTTTTTAACTGAAAGTAAGCTAGAGGTTATGTTTTCTACAATTAAGGCATCAACATTTATTTTTATGTTTTTGTATTTTATTTTTAATTTACCTTTTTTATTAGTATAGGTATATATACTGGCTGGACTATTAGTATATATATATATTGTATTTGAATGTCTGTCATGAATTTTTCAAATTGGTCACTTACAAGATGTTGTGTGCATCCAGAGTCCACAATAAAGGTGATATCATAGTCTTTGTCCACACTTTTAGCATAAGTGCTAAAAGTGTGGACAAAGACTATGATCGGAGGTCTGTTCTGACCTCCGATTCACTCACTAGTGAAGTAGCACCTTGTCCTGGGGCTCCTCGGCTTCGGAATGCTCGTCCTTGAAATCTGCCTCTTCCTCTGCGATTGGGACCATAACCTCGACCTTGGCCTTGGCTCCGTCCTCCTCTGTATTTTCCAGGTTCCTTATTACCAGTACTACACTCATAAGACTTGTGCCATGGTTTTCCGCATGTGTAACAGGTCATCGTAAATGCGTTCTCCTGGTTCACTGTGTCGGTGCTGATCTTAGTTTCGGCATCTAACAGCCTGGCCTTGACAAAATCAAAACTTAACTTCTTTTCTGAGGCCATTGTTTCTATTGATGTAATTGCAGGGTCATACTCTTTCGGCAGTGATGAGAGTAGGTAGCAAATTTGATCCTCTTCATCTACTTTAACGTCGATCACTCCCAGGTCGCTGATAATCGAACTGAACTTTATTAGATATTGTTGCAGCGGCTCATTGCATCTCAGAGAGATTAGTTTCCGTTTTAAGTGAAATCTGTTAAAAACACTCTTTCGTTCAAAGATATTTTCAAGTAGGCTCATCATTTCTTTAGCAGTTCTACCATTCTTTATGATTTCTATGTATTTGTCGGACACGCTTTGTGCTATTATCGACTTAGCTTTAGCGTCGTCTTTCTTCGACTTATCTTCAGTAATATCACTTTCCCATAGTACGTGTTCCACTTGCTTTTCTTGCAAAATTAGTTTTAATCGGAATTTCCAAGTACTGAAATTCGATTTTTCATCCAAACACGGCAAATTAGACACCGCAGCGCCCGCCATTTTTTCTTCACTTTTTTAACTTGGATCGCAACCCAATTTTAACTTCACAATCAACATCAACCACGCTCTGCTACCATGTTAAGATTTGGGTAGGTGGTTGATTAAATAATAATAATAATAATAATAAAAACAACTCAAAAATATATTCGAGAGTAGCGAGAACCTCGTTGATACACACTCGATCCTGTTCTGTGGGGCTGTTGCGGCATGTCGCGTAGCTAATGTCAAGTTCCCAAATTGTGACGTAGCTACTCGACCAAAACCAGCTGTACCAGCCTGGCAGCACAGGATCGAGCGCCGTATCGACGGGGCCAGGGTACTCATCGGCAAACTATACTGCTTCAGGGAGGGCAATACACGACCACGAGTGATGCGCTTTGTGAGGCGGGCATTCTCGGGGACTGAAATCAGTCCTCAAGAATACATGTCCCGTGTCACAGAGCGCATCGACTTCCTGAAGCAGAAAGTTTATGCATGGGCGAACCGTATTCGGAGGTATAAGCGGCGGGTTGATCGGTATTCACAGAATCGCATGTTCCAGAGCGATGAGAGGTGGGTATACAGAGCTTGGGAGCGACCCGAACAAAATATGACAGACTTGTGCCGCCCGGATGATGCCGCCACGAGTTCTTTCTGGCGCAGCATCTGGTCGGTACCCGTTTGTCATACTGAGGCTGACTGGATGCGTGATGTCGAGCGAGCGTGTGAACCTATCCCTGAAATGGAGCCAATTTTTATAACACCTTTAGATGTAGCCAGGGCAGTTCGTCCGTTACCGAATTGGAAATCACCGGGACCGGACGGACTGCACAACTTCTGGCTCAAATGGTTTAGTAGTTCACACACTTGCCTGGCATCGCAATTCCAGTCATCCTTAGAGTCCGGGTCCCTACCACAGTTTTTAACAACAGGCGTTACCCACCTGCTCCATAAGTCAGGTAGTCTCGCGGAACCCAAGAATTATAGACCGATCACGTGTTTGTCCACGATCTATAAGCTTCTTACATCCATTTTGAGAGTGAAAATTAATACACACATTGACAAAAACTCCATCATGTCTGCCTCTCAGAATGGATGTAGGAATGGGTCCCGCGGTACTAAGGAGCTACTCCTCATTGACATGGCCATTAGCCAACAGGTTCGTCGATCCCGCAAAGATCTGTCGACATGTTGGATAGATTATAAGAAGGCCTATGACTCGGTACCACATACGTGGCTCATGAGGGTGCTAGAGTTGTACAAAATAGATGCAACTCTACGCGCCTTCCTTGAGTCATGTATGGGGCAATGGAAGACGGTCCTTCGATATCCAGGATGTCGACAGATCCAGGGGAGCGATGAGCCTGTATGGATTAAGCGGGGAATATTCCAGGGCGACAGTCTGAGTCCACTTTGGTTCTGTTTAGCCCTGAATCCTCTAAGCACATTGCTGGAGAATTCAGGCCTAGGCTGCCGGTTGAGGAAGGATGGTCAGGTTATATCTCACCTGCTTTACATGGATGATCTGAAACTCTTTGCCCCCAACAAATTGCGACTGATGGAGCTACTGAAAATAACTGAAAGTTTTAGTAGCGCCATCAGGATGGAATTTGGTGTGGACAAATGTGCAGTCATGTATGTAAAGCGAGGGGAGATTATGGAATCCGAGGGAACTCAACTCTCGGATTCCATGCACCTTAGATCCCTCTCCTCAACAGAAACCTACAAGTATTTGGGTATGTCGGAAGCGTTAGGCATTAACGTAACTGACATGAAGCAATCGTTGAGGGAGCGCTTCTTCGGCCGCCTGAGGAAGGTATTAAATAGCCTTCTTTCAGGCGGGAACAAGGTGCGCGCCTTCAATGGTTGGGTCATGCCGGTTTTAATGTACTCTTTCGGCATACTCAAATGGACTCAGACCGAACTCGACGCCCTGGATAGAAGAGTTCGTACACTGCTGACCGAAAGCCGGATGCATCACCCACGATCATCGGTGATGAGGCTGTACATCCCGCGGAAGTGCGGAGGTCGAGGCTTTTTAAACGCGAAGACCCTCCACAACCGTGAGGTGTGCAGTCTCAGAGAATATTTTTTAAAAGCCGCGGTGGGTATGCACCGAGATGTGGTCGCAGTGGACAAGGGACTCACCCCGCTGTCCATGGCTAAAGAGAACTGGCGCAAACCTTTGGTACTTACTACCAATGACCGCAAGGAAGTATGGCAAGGCAAAGAGCTTCACGGGCGCTTCTACCGGGCTCTTCATGGGCCCGATGTAGATTTTCTAGCGTCCGTGTCCTGGTTACGTTTCGGCGACCTCTTTGGGGAAACTGAAGGTTTTGTCTGTGCGATTATGGACGAAGTTATGTTGACGAACAACTACCGGAAATATATTATGAAGGACGGGACGGTTGACGTGTGTCGGGCATGCCACCTTCCGGGTGAGTCCATCAGACATATTATTTCTGGTTGTTCTCGTCTGGCTAACGGCGAGTACTTGCACAGGCACAACCAAGTAGCCAGGATTATACACCAGCAACTTGCCTTGAAATATAAACTTGTGGAATCTGAGGTACCGTACTACAAGTATGTGCCCGACCCAGTTCTCGAAAAAGACCATGTCACGCTGTACTGGGATCGGTCTATCATTACTGACAGGACTATTGTCGCCAATAAGCCTGACATAGTGATGATAGACCGATCAGCGCGCCGCGTAATGATAATCGATGTTACCATTCCGCATGACGAGAACCTCGTGAAAGCTGAGAAAGAGAAACAAATAAAGTATCTCGACTTGGCTCACGAGGTTCGTGACATGTGGAATATGAACTCGGTTATCATTATGCCGATTGTCGTGACGGCCAATGGCCTTATAGCCAAGAGCTTCGATGACCATCTATCGAAGCTCTCTTTAGGCGGTTGGATCAAGGGCCTGATTCAGAAGGCAGTACTCCTCGATACGGCTCGCATTGTGAGGAGGTTCCTGTCTCTGCAGCCCTAACCACCGGTGGCTTGGACCCTGCTCCCGACACCGGTGGACCTCTATTTTTTTATATTTTTAAGTGTTTTTTTTTTTTTTTTATATCGTTTTATTTTAAGAAATACTTAAAAATGTAATAAGATAAGAATTTAAATGAATAAACGAAATAATAATAATAATAATAAATAATCATTTTATTAGGACCAAACATTTTGTACATTTTATGCACCCACCAAACTGCGTAACAGTTTGTCGGCGGGATTAGCGCTTGTTTTAATAATTTTTAGGTTCAAATTGCAATGGCACATAATAATTAATAGAGGTACTTAGTAAATTATGCTAGTAAATAAAAGTAGCAGATGTTGTGGCGGTGCGGCGGTGGGCCGGGCCGTCATGATCATTCAGAATTACAAAAAAAAAAACAAAGTTACAATAGAAACAGATATAAACTCCTGACTTATGAGTCACTGACTCAGTGATAACTATGAGTACATACACACATCAATAAAAGTTTGCGATCACTAGCATGAGCTGATATATTTTTTAAATTGAACTTTATCAAGAAAAAATCTTTGTTGCATGTTGTGTTTGTTTTTTTTTTTTTTTTTAATATTCATTCTAAATTCTATATTTTTAAATACAGAATCTAAAAAGAAGAAGAAATCATAATATAATCTACCGCAACAAAAAAACGATTTCGATTTTTCAAAGTGATCGCAAACCCTTTCCGATGCGTGTTTAACCAATCATTATAACGTTTAACTTTACACACAACAGTTACCTATATTATAACAAAAATAACAAAATTTACTAGTGGGTATTTTCACATCTTGCGACCACTTCTTTGAGGAAATCAGTCTTTAACTTATATTTTAGTGTTCGTTTACTAATTTTATTATTATCCTTTCTCAGCCAATCGAAACTATTAAAAAGTGTAGGGGTCAAGTACTTGTTGGTTCTTTTGCCATAGTAATTTTTTGCTGGTGGCCGCACAAGTTTACGCTCTCTGACGCTTCTAGTGTTGTACCTATTTTTCACATGTATTTTGAATTGGTCGTTATAGAACTGTTCTAGAACCAGCAGGTACTTGACCTTCTCATGTACAGGAAGCACCTTACATGCAACAAAAAGCCTTTCATAGTCTTCTTTACAAGCAAGTTTTGTTTGTGGGTTGACAAGGTATTTCATGAAACGAATTTGCAGCGATTTAATACTGTTAAGGTAGGTTTTAAACGTACGGCCATAGGTATTCAATCCATAGGATAGCAATGACTCGGCAAGAGCAAAATAAATGACACGCAGCGTTTTCCTATTCAGCGGCGCCTTCAGTATATAAAACTTACTCAACACTGCCCTAAGCTTTGTGCACACTGTGTCAACCTGTGTTTTCCAATTGAAATTGCGGTCTACCCACAGACCTAAATACTTAAATTTGTTGACAAACTCAAGCTGTTCACAGACACAATTGACATTTTTAACGTGCATGCACTCATACGTGTGACCAACGATACCTATATCCCTGCCCTTGACACTCTTCGCTACCAAGTTGTGCGGTGAGTGCAGATGCATTACTTTCGTCTTATCCAGGTTAAGTATGATTCCATTATCGTGCGCCCATCGGGTAATATTATCGAAGTCTGCCTGCAGCACAGCCCTGATCTCCTGTATGTTCTTAGAGGAGTACATAAGGCACATGTCGTCCGCGTACATATACACCCGACATTTACCTACCACATTACTGACACTATTGACATGCATAACATAGCCAACCGGACCGTACACTGAACCAGTTGGAACGCCAAGCTGTACCGCCGCTTCCTTACCAGCAACACCAGAAATGCAGGTCTGTAAGGTTCTGCCACTCAAATAACTCCTGAACCACCTGTTTGTGGGGCCCCTGATTCCGCACTCATCCATGGCCTGCAACAGCACCTCGTGATCCAAGGTATCGAACGCTTTTTTATAATCAATGAATAGCGCCATGACCTGGTGACCCTGGTCGAGACTACTGTTCATATCTTCGGAAAACTGTGATAGTGCTGTTACGGTGCTACGACCCTGCCTAAAACCGTGCTGTGCATCCGCTAATATATTATTTTGCTCTAAGAATTCGCTAACCTGGCCAACTACTATCTTTTCCACTATTTTATTAATAGCTGATAAGACAGCAATCGGCCTATAGTTAGCGTAAACTGAATGCGGTCCCTGCTTGTAGATGGGTCTAATTAAAGCCCTTTTGAGTGGGCTAGGATATTCTCCTTTCAACAAATACAGGTTGACAAAGTGCGACAAGACCGGTGAGATTTTATTCTTGATTAATTTTAAGTCTGTAACTCGAATGCCGTCCATGCCTGGCGCCTTATCACTGCTCAGCTGATCAATAACTTTACACACTGTGTCACAAGTTGCAGGTTTAAAGCGAAACGTTACATCACTTGCCCTAACATATTTACTTCTGTCTAATAATTTAATACTACAATGATGTTTAATAGCAATAACTTCATTAGTGAATGTATCTGCAAATTGACTACATATATTATACATTGTGTCTTTATCTCCAAAGTATCTTTTAACAATATCATCTATATTTGCTTTTTTCCTACCTGTCCAGCTATTAATTTTGTCCCAGATTTTTTTTGGGTCTCCGTTACACCTCTTAATTTCTTCCTGCCGAAACCTATTTCTTGCTTTAAATATTAATTTGTTCACCTTATTTCTAAATCGTGTGTATTCTAGTCTTTTCGTGTTACTGTTTGGTGCCTCTTTCCAATCCCTAAATAACCTATCCCTACGCATCAACATTTCATTCAAATCTCTGCCTATCCACGGTTGTTTAACCCGTTTTTTAATTGTTGGCATTAAAGTCTTACTACTTTTATAAATATCAGTAAAAACATTTTGTAACTTACAATACAAAGTTAACGGACAATCTATAAATAACAGTTGAGACCAATCGTAATCAGTTATCTGCTTAGCTACTAACTTATTATTAATCACATACCGAGTGTCCGAGTTGCCACTGTCAGTGCAGTGTTGCGTCACATCTAACGGTAACGAGACTCCAACCACGTGATGATCCGACATAAAACACTCGATAACAAACGAGTGGCAGTCTCGCAGCTGTTTTGCTCGCACCCACACATGATCGATACACGACACTTCTATTACACCCGCGACGATAGCCGCTCGTGTCACCTCCGTAATTGGTATTACGCACTGTAGGCCTAGTCCACACAGGCAGTCCTTATATTTTGACACTAGTTGACTTTCACACTCTTCCAAAAGATTTATATTGATGTCACCTAACACGATGAGATAAGATTATATTTTATTATTAAGAGATAAGATTGTATTAATCTGAACACTGTTTATTAAGAAAGCTTAGACATTTACATTTGTAGTTTTTAGCAAAAAAATCAATCATTATCATGTACGGAGGTCGGAGAGCGAGAGAACCACAGATAACATATATTCTATACTTTAGTGATGTGCCAGGTAACAATTAGTGATGTGTTTAATGTTTCTCAACATCATGCACCTTGATGAGACCTTTAGACCTGCCTTGAGTATGAGTGTCATTGAAGGTCTGATGATTGAATCAGAACGCAGTTAAAAAAAAAGGCTGAATAAAATTCCGCGATAGCATATGTCTATCTTTTAAGGTTGACTCAAATTTGTTCTAAAATAATGCATTATTTGCGAAGGCGTTTTTGTAAACATAGTATTTTAATCCTTATCCAAACAAATACGTCATTAAAGTCTTTAAATTTTGAACAAAATTGTCCTTATTTTCCTTCTGTACATCATTTGATTTCAGTGAATATCTTAAGAGATAAAATATAGCTTTGAAGTAAAATAATGATCAAGTACCACGCGCGCATTTTCATTATGCGGAATGATGTGTGTGATGTGCGCCTTTAGAATAGGCTAGTTTCCACCATCAATAAATTGCAAATCTATTTAGTCCGTCAGTTAGAGTATTGGAAAATAATGGACACCTTTTTTGTTTTTGTAAATCAATGAACATTGACAAAGATAAAACGCATCAAAACTCGGGAGTGGGGTTCGTAACGTCACAACGCACTAAAAATTATAGCACGGCGTGACGTATTGAGAATTTTAAAGCATCGTATCTTCGTCAATTTTGGTAGTACAAAAGAAAAAGTACGTGTCAAATATTTTTTGATAATCTAACTGATGGACTAAATAGATTTTTTCAGGACATAAGCCTATTGTATTATAGGTGCCTACGACCCACTCTCTCTAACCCTCTCTCTCTCTTATGTGACCCAGACGAAGTTGCGGGGGTCAGCTAGTCGTAGTCGTAGTATAAAATCATCGCCAACGCAAGAACATCATTTTGTTTACCGTTATGCATCATCATCTGCCTAGCCTTTTCCCAACTATGTTGGGGTCGGCTTCCAGTCTAACCGGATGCAGCTGAGTATTAGTATTTTACATGGAGCGATGCATGCCTATCTGACCTCCACAACCCAGTTCATACTGGGTAATACGATACCACGTTGGTAAGACTGGTTGTCAGACTTTCTTGGTCACTGACTACCTGTAACGACTGTCAAAGATGGACATATGACAGCCGGGACCAACAGCTTAACGTGCTTTCCGAGGCACGGAGGAAACTCGGTATGTACAGTGTCGACCAAAAGTCGATAGGCAATCTCACAAAGCAATAGCTTGACGTTTAGTTTGACTTACGACCTTCTACTTTCAAGAAAATAGACATTGTCATCTACAAGTAAATGTAATCCAAAATTTCAACATGGAAATATAAGTCAAGATGGCCTAGTGGTTAGGCGCGTCCACATCTAAGAGTGAATCAGTAAGTCGTGAGTTCAAATCTCACGATGTTACTTTTAGACTTTTCATTTTGTAGATGTAATTAATATATTTAGCTTGAAAAAGATATTTACCGGTTTGTTTAAATTTTTTATTATTTTTTTAAGGTTTAAATTTTTTTTATTATAATTTTATTTTTTTAGTATAAATTAATAGAAACAAATTTCTTTCTTAAGTTTTTAAAACAAATGCTTCTGTTTACTCGATTGGAAGTAATGGGACAGAAAAATATTCTCGCTTTGTTCACACATTTCATAGGTCTAAAAAACTGGCGGTGTAAAATCAGCGAAATTAAAAAAAAAAAACACCGAAATTTGTTGCTTTTTTGTTGCTAATTAGTTACTAAAAAAAAATGTTTTTGCTCCAACCGATCGCGAAAAATCGGCAATAACGCTAACTTTTCATTAAGATAGCGTGGAAATCACTGGATGTGGAATGATCGATTAAGCGAATAGGGGTCAATTTGTTGCTAATTTGTTGCTGAAAGATGCTAAAGAGAAAAAATAAAATTTGTTTTTTTTTATTACTCCAAAACAAATAATGTCCACGCCAACTTAACTCTCGTGTTTTCCGTGAAAAAGCTGAATGAAAATTTGTTGCTGCTTCTACTACATCTTGTCCGAGTACAGAGAGTCAGCAACAAAATTAAAAGTCGGATTACTTTGGAGATCTGTTTACGAAAAAACCGGCCACGCCAGCTTAACTCTCGACTCTGCGGTAGATAATGCCAAATAAAGATTTGTTGCTGTTCATACTGCAGCTAGTCTGAGTACAGAGAGTCAGCAACAAAATACAAACCGGAAGTCAAGAGAAGTTGGAGATGGGTTTACGAAAAAACCGGCCACGCCAGCTTAACTCTCGACTTTTCTGTGGAAAAACTATAGTGAAAATTTGTTGCTGCTCATACTGCAGCTATTCTGAGTATAGAGAGTCAGCGACAAAATAGAAACCGGAAGTCAAGAGAAGTTGGAGATTGGTTTACGAGAAAACCGGCCACGCCAGCTTAACTCTCGACTTTTCTGTAGAACAAATATTGTAAAAATTTGTTGCTGTCCATACTGAAGCTAGTCTGAGTACAGAGAGTCAGCAACAAAATAGAAACCGGAAGTCAAGAGAAGTTGGAGATCGGTTTACGAAAAAACCGGCCACGCCAGCTTAACTCTCGACTTTTCTGTGGAAAAACTATACTGAAAATTTGTTGCTGCTCATACTGCAGCTAGTCTGAGTATAAAGAGCCAGCAACAAAATAAAAATTGAAAGTCGGATTAGTTTGGAGATCGGTTTCTATTCTGTCGTTGACTCTCTATACTTAGACTTCACCATAGTTTTTCCACAGAAAATTCGAGAGTTTAACTGGCGTGGGCAGTTTTTTCGTAAACCGATCTCCAACTTCTCTTGACTTCCGGTTTCTATTTTGTTGCTGACTCTCTGTACTCAGATTTACTTCAGTATGAACAGCAACGAATCTTTATTTAGCATTATCTACGGCAAAGTTGAGAGTTAAGCTGCCGTGGCCGGTTTTTTCCTAAACCGATCTCCAAACTAATCCGACTTTTATTTTTTATTTTGTTGCTGGCTCTTTGTACTCAAGACTAGCTGCAGTATGAGCAGCAACAAATTTTTACTATAGTTTTTCCACAGAAAATTCGAGAGTTTAGCTGGCGTGGCCGGTTTTTTTGTAAACCGATATCCAACTTCTCTTGACTTCCGGTTTCTATTTTGTTGCTGACTCTTTGTACTCAGACTAGCTGCATTATAAGCAGCAACAATTTTTCACTATAGTTTTTCCACGGAAAAGTCAAGATTAACCTGGCGTGGCCGGTTTTTTCGTAAACCGATCTCTCAACTTTCTTGACTTCCATTTTCTATTTTGTTGCCGACTCTTTGTAATCAGACTAGATGCAGTATGAGCAGAAACAAATGTTTACTATTGTTTTTTTATGGAAAAGTCGAGCGTTAAGCTAGCGTGGCCGGTTTTTTCGTAAACCGATCTCCAAACGAATCCGACTTTTAATTTGTATTTTGTTGCTGGCTTTTTGTACTCAAGACTGGCTGCAGTATGAGCAGCAACAAATTTTTATTATAGTTTTTCTACGGAAAAGTCGAGAGTTAAGCTGGCGTGACCGGTTTTTTCGTAAACCGATCTCCAACTGCTCTTGACTTCCGGTTTTTATTTTGTTGCTGACTCTCTGTACTCAGACTAGCTGCAGTATAAGCATCAACAAATTTTCAGTATAGTTTTGCCACAGAAAAGTCGAGAGTTAAGCTGGCGTGGCCGGTTTTTTCGTAAACCGATCTCCAACTTCTCCTGACTTCCGGTTTCCATTTTGTTGCTGACTCTCTGTACTCGGACAAGATGTAGTAGAAGCAGCAACAAATTTTCATTCAGCTTTTTCACGGAAAACTCGAGTGTTAAGTTGGCGTGGACATTATTTATTTTGCCGTAATAAAAAAAAACAAATTTTATTTTTTCTCTTTAGCATCTTTCAGCAACAAATTAGCAACAAATTGACCCCTATTCGCTTGATCGATCATTCCACATCCAGTGATTTCCATGCTATCTTAATGAAAAGTTAGCGTTATTACCGATTTTTCGCGATCGGTTGGAGCAAAAAAAAAATGTTTGTAGCAACTAATTAGCAACAAAAAAGGAACAAATTTCGGTGTTTTTTATTTTAAAATTCGCTGATTTTACACCGCCAGTTTTTTAGACCTCATTTCATAAAGTTAGAAGAAGGTAGATCATAGAAAAATAAGTCAAGAATTTATATTTCTGTGAGGTAAACCTGAGTTTTATGAATATTTTACTTGATCGAAATGAACGTTGTCGTTTGGTTATGTTAAATTTGGTTAGTGACGTGTGGTTTAATAGATAGCGGTATTGTTGTTGGTATTTCTCAAAATGCAGGCAAATATTGATATTGAGGCGAGGGCGACTAATATTATCGTGCTGCATAAAAGTGGTCTTAATAGAACACAAATATCTGAAGAAACCGGACTAATGTGAGTATTATATTTATGAATTATTGTAACAAAGTTTTATTAAAAATTAAAGCCTACTTTGTTATTGTTTATTTATTTGGTGACTTAGGGATTAATAAATTGATTTTAAATCCATCATGAGGCATAAAAGATAAATAATTAGTGTAAATTATTGGATTTATAAACGCAGAGTGAATGATAACTTCAGTATTTTATTATAGCTGCCTAACATAATTTTTTTGTTTTTTTGTTTTAGAGGAATACTGTGAAGTGGAAAGCCGTCGCTTATTATCGATGCGCAGCGACGACATAATACATGGTTGGCGAATAAGAAACAAATGGTTTCACACATACGAGACACTTTGTGGAATTATTTGACACCTCATCGCAAACTGTTCGCCGTGCCCTCCACGCTGAAGGCTTGTATCACGAAGACCAGCTAAGAAGCCCTTCTTGACAGAAAGAGTTATAAAGGAACGATTACGTTTCGCACGGGATTATTTAGATTTTTACTAGAATACAACCATGAGAAGACTCAAAAAACTGACTTTTTAAATAAAGTCAAAAGGGTAGGCTTCATTTATGGCGCAAGAATAACAAGATGTGTAACAAAATATTTAGTGAATATTAATTTATTCGTAATTATATTAATGATCTTAAGTTGAGGTTTAGTTTCAATCTTCTTTTCTTCGGGAAAATGAACAGTTAAACTATAACCTCAATACTAGTTACATTTATTGTGACGTCACAAACTGTGGAGCCAACTGGCTCCAACCGGGATTCGAAACCGGGACCCGAGAACGTAAGGCAGCCTCACCACCGCTGCGCCATTCGGGTCGTCGAATTATTAATATTAGTTTTCAATAAACTCTGCTGATTACCGATACCTATAATAAGTGGGTATCAACTATATGTTATATTTGTGTCATTAGAATATCCTTTCCTTGTTACTTAAGTATGTTATTATGAATTGAAAGTAAGTGGGTATACCGCATACAATAAAAAATCTTATGATCGGTTACAAGAGAACTTTTTTACATCTAGGTAGGAATGTGACGTTACAATTATTATCATGAAAGTTTGTTAATTTTATAAATAAATAAAACGAATAAACATTTTTGTTATCATTCACCACGACTTTTTTATTTCCACCTTCCAACACCGAACAGCTAAAATAATAAATAAATAGTTGAATAATAATACTATGTTTTTTTTTACTAATATTTAACTTATTCTTATAAAAAATAAATAATGAACCAATAACTAATGTTACCAAGAAACAAAAACCGGCCAAGTGCGAGTCGGACTCGCACACGAAGGGTTCTGTACCATTGACTATATTTAGTATTTGTTGTTATAGTGGCAACAGAAATACATCATCTGTGAAAATTTCAACTGTCTAGCTGTCACGGTTCATGAGATATAGCCTGGTGACAGACAGACGGACAGACGGACAGACGGACGGACAGACGGACAGACGGACAGACGGACAGACGGACGGACAGACGGACAGACGGACAGACAACGAAGTCTTAGTAATAGGGTTCCGTTTTTACCCTTTGGGTACGGAACCCTAAAAACCCCACACGTTGTTAACAGGATTTGAACTCGGATCTCTTTGATCGTGAATCCTACTGATTACCCCAACAGCTATCAACACATGGTCAATAGATGTCAATTTTAACTATCCAATGGTAAGAACAGGTCGCTACACAAATAAGGTTTGCTGCGTGTATAATAAAAGAAACGGCAATATATTCTTATGTTTCGTGGAGTGTGACGCGCGACATGCGATTGGGCGAACTCTGTGGCTGTGGTGTGCGTACTGTATTGAGACCACTTACACATATAGACGCACGGACGCTCGACCGTGCGTTCACAGCAATACAATCCTTAGCGTACCTCAGCACTTATAAACGCTTACTGTACCTAGGGTGGTCACCCATCCACAAACCAACCTAGGCAAGCACAGCTTAACCGAAAGATCGACCCGAGCGGCTGTTATTATTTAGCCACGAGCTCCTCTTATTTTGTTTACCGTTATTAAAAAGTTTAATTTAAAATAAAACGAACACTGACGTTTAATATACTGTTTTTCAGTGCAGTTTGTTTATTTTTAATTTAAACCTTAAAATATAGGAAGGGTCCTCATTTTACGTTGTCTGTTTATTTTTAACTTTATGATTATAATTTGAATGGGTTTTGAATTAAAAGAAAACATGAGGGTTTTGTTAGCTTGTTATGTGTGTTCGGCCATGGTTATTATCTACTACTAAATTTTCTTCCGGTTTTTCTCGCGTCGCAGAATTAAAAACGGTTTCTTTTCACGCCAAATGCGAGTCAGACTTGCGTATGAAGGGTTATGTACCATCAAAACACGGGATACTTTAAAACAATTGGGGCAGTCTTTGGATAGAAGTGAAAACAAAAAGTACACAGGCCCTCCCCAGTCGTAGCACTGGTTATGCCCCACGCATACCTATGTGGTGCTATGCCGTAGCGGATCGCCTACGAGTGCTTCGAAGCGTGACCGCACGTGACGTCAAGTGACGATGAGTTCAATGTTTTTCCTTCACCCAAAAAGTGCTCAACGCGCCTAAAGAAGTTTTCAAATGTTTACAAATGGTAAACATGGTAATCCCGTTTTCAGTGTTAATCATAATGTTAGAGATAATGCCAGATTAAAAACTTATATTCAAGGTGTAGTTTTGCATCCTAGTCATAATTCAGGAGCTTGTCACAAAATACATAAATAATCAATTTAAATTACGATACCCGGTTAATAATTAATGAAGCTGCTATTTTAAAATGTTTGAATTTGTCAGTATTACAGAATAACACGAAAGTAATAGAAGAATCATCGAATCATCAAGATTAATCGCGCGACATGCCTTTATGTGCGTGTATTTGTGTGTTTGAAGGCGCGGTTATAAGACCAGTTACAGACGGGCTGCGTTTTAATACGGGTGGTTTGCACTTACCGATTTCCGTAAATAATAAAAAGAAAAAAAACCTACCCATTATAGTATCGATTCGGGTCGAGAATCATTAGCATAGATACCTTATTGAATTTGACACCTTGTGTTGTTGACTGCATTTCAAATAAACAAATAATAAAATGTATTCTACAAATAAGCATGTCTTTCCCATACGACCGTATAAATACTCCTACTCAGATAAAAACGTGAGAACCTAGCATGTGTAGTACAGACACTTAACTCTAATGCTCCTGTTCGAGCCATTAACTCTTCACCTGTTACTTGAATCTAAGGTACTGGATCGGCCACCTTTCTCTGAACATTTGCTCGAAGTCTTGAAAGATATACGAATCGTAGGACTAAGCTAATCTGAATCGGTATCATTCAAACTCAAAAGCATTTATTTAAATTAGACCATAACCAACCGTCAAAAGTCCACATTTGGGGTCTGTCAGCGAGCAATGGAGCGCAGTATCCTTGGAGCAAAACTTACTGATCGTGTAAAGAACTCGATACTGCGTTCCAAAACTCAAATTGCCGATGTAGGTCACACGGCTGCCAAGCTCAAATGGAACTGGGCTGGCCACATCTGTCGCATGCCGGAGGAGCTATGGGCTAAAGCTACCGCAAAATGGGTCCCAAACAGCAGCAAACGGTAATGCGGCAGGCCCAGAAGGAGATGGCGGAACGAACTCGACTCCTTCCACAAGGATTGGCGCATAACAGCACTGGATAGGAATAAGTGGAAGGTGGGAAGGGAGGTCTTTGCCTTGCAGTGAGACATAAATGGCTGATAATAAATAAGACCATAACAGAAACTTTTGAAAGTCAGAAAAACAAAGAAAGCGAAGCTACAGTCAGACACAAGGCATAATTACTTTAAGTACTGTAGTTACCCATTCCAAAGCGTAGATCTCTATGGAGAAGAATGGGCAAGAATGTCATGAACTCTCTTTTTCATCAAAATGACCCCGTCAACCAAGCGTTCTTCTACATAAAACTAATTAACTCTACTCAAAAATCGTTGGTGAAAAACAACTTTTTTTTGAGGTGAAAAATCACGTTTTACGGTCGGACTCAATGTAATGCACTCAAAACACTGTGCTAATGGATGAATTGAATAGAGCAGGGGTTGTGGAGGTATTAAAAGTAAAGTAAGAACAATAAAAACTTGCAAAACAATTGGAACAACAGTTGGAACTTTGACACCAATATCTCCGTAAAAATGATCGTAAAGACGGGGAGAATAAGTGCCTTTCGGTTTCGTTAAGAGTCTGTTTACATCCTTTATATGATAACATGCACTTCGAATTCCAAGCAATTAACTGCCTGCAAAATCTGTGAAAACTGTTTATTGTTTTACTCCAGTGAATTCCCACAGGCACAACCTTTCAATACCTCGACAATTATGAAATTACACGGCCCTATTCACAAATGAAATCTTTGACAAATTCAATCTCTTCCTACAAAATACTTTGAAAAATTCACGGAAATTACGTCAACCATCCCATTTGTTATTTTGTTGGACAATTCCGGAAGGGTGCTGATTTCTTTCGGAAAGCCCCTCGGAAAAATTTTGGTAATGATCTGCCAAATTTTATTCGTGAAAAGTTTTTTTTCCTTTTGCGAAGAATTGAACGGTGTGTCGGGTTTTTTTTTTCATATTAAAGTAAATATCGAAGATGTTAATAAAGTCTAAAGTCGTAACTAAGTTTATTCCGATTTTAACAGTGATTGGCACGTTTGATGTGGGTTACTATAATGGGTGTGAACATACACTTTAAGAAGCCGAAAGGCACTTGTTCTCCTTGTCACTGCGATAACTTTTTTGTTGTACACCATACCTGGGAACCTTCTATTTACTGAGATATTGGGGGTCAAAGTTTTTCACTTGTTTTTAATGCTGCCTAGTCTTTTCTCAACTATGTTAGGGTCGGCTACAAGTCTTACCAGATGCAGCTGAATATCTGTATTTTACATGGAGCGACTGCCTATCTGACCTCAACAACCCAGTTAGTACTGGGTAATACGATACCCTTTGGTAAGACTTGTTGTCAGACTTTTTGAGTAGCTGACTACCTGTAAAAACTAGTAGTGACTGTAGTTTTTAATGCTTTAACTTTACAGAAATACCTCCACGACCCCCGTCCCGACCCCTCGCCACGCCGTAACCTCGACCGCTGCCGTAGTCGAGAGTAGACGGGCTGCCGGGCACTAGGGGCCATTTTTGTAATGCGGTTTCCATTTTTGGAGGTTTTGCTATAATCGCCACGCTTGGCAGGTGGGTTGGCGATCGCAGTACAGCACCCCTAGCCAAGTTGACAATCTACAATCGTTAACGCTAGTAGAAAACTATTCAAATGAATGGGAATGACATCATCTCAACGTTAAATCACGTGATCAACACAAACGAATAGAAAATTCGTAGACAAGTTTACATCGTTCAAAATGATAGAATATAATGTTATAGTTTCTACAATATTGATCGCTAAACTTTTTGGTAGGAACGCTCACTACAGACTAAAGTGTTGGTTTTTTCTACAGACATAAGAGAACGAGCGATCGACTCAGTCGTGTCAACTTGGCTACCAATTTAGCGCTTTCTACAATCGCTTACGCCGAGGCGTTAACGATAGTAGAAAGAGAATCGATACGAAACGTTTGTAACTTGGCTAGGGGTGTGCTTCTTTCAAAAGACACAGAGGGCGCTGCTGCCCATTCTCTGGTAAGTCCCTTAGTCGCCTCATACAACACCCACGGGAAGATATGGGATGGTGCTATTCTTTACGTCCGACACCAAACAGACTACCACCCGTGGACCGTAGTCGTTTTCTTGACGTCTAGACGTCTTTTAGACACTAAAACTTGGTGACCCGTGGTCTCCAATTTAAGCTAGTGTCAAAAATACCTTTTCCAGTACATCTAAATCCTTGTGCAAGTCTAGTCGCTATCTTCTCATTACTACGGTATAAAATCAGACTGCTACAAAACGGGGTACTTTCGAATCTCTTAATTCCTTTTTCTTAGAGCTCCTTGCGACTGTTAAAGAGTTTTAATCTTGCTTTAATTCCTTTATTAGTTCTAGATTCTCTTATTTAGTTTCTTAAAAAAAACTGTTTTATTTTTCATTTGTAATGTTGGTCGGTTAGGGTGTTTGATGAGAAAATATAGGTACTATCGAGGACACTCCCGCCTGGCCACCACTAAGCTCATTTTTGCTTGCACTCGCCGAGCGCACTGACGACGCACGCCCAACGAGAGATATTGTTATTTTGCGCGCCAAAGTTGGCGCTTTCCTAATAGGCCCAAACTTTAAGGGGGCGTGGCTCGGCGCCTCCGCATGATTTAAGCGAATAATTTTTAAACTGGTCAGGCGGAAAAGACCCCGATAGTACCTACAAGTGAATTTATTTTTAAATTTCAAAATGAACTACAGAACATACTATAAATAACATAATATCACGCCTGTAATCCCCGAAGGAATAGGCAGAGATGTATCTAATAGTAAACCAACATTTTGCCAGTTATATTTAAGTCCCATGTAATAGGAGACTCCGTGGTTGCTACTGAGAATTCCTGATGAAAAAACCCAATAACACTTTGCCCAAACTGGGAATCAAACTCAGGACTTCATGCTCAGTAGTCGCGCTTGCAACCACTAGACCAATGAGGCTGTCAAGGAGTACTAAAATAAAGGGTGTAAAACACCTCTTAACGAAGCCGAAAGGCACTTGTTCTCCTTGTTTTTGCGATATTTTTTTTGTTCTACACCATACCTGGGAACCTTCTAGTTACGGAGATATTCGGGGTCAAAGTTCCGACTTTTTCACAAACAAAACGCACCATACCTTGTAACAAATCTACTTGATCCTATTTAAAATAAATGGATAAGCAGACTTGTTCAATTAAATTTTAATAGAGGGGAAAGATAAAAAATACAGCTAGTTATAAAAAAACTACCTAGCACGCACTCAGTTTTAAAGTTTATGCACTTAGATGGACAATAATGAGTTTACCACACTGTAAGAACGGGATCAGGCGTCAGGGTAGCAGGTCGATACCGGAGTAACCTTGAAGTTGAGCTCTGAAGCAGTAGAAACGGCGGCAGCGCAGATCTCAGAGTTCACTAGGACAGCTCAGCAGCAAGACAGTGCAGAACTCAGGGCCAGACGTAGGACAGCCCTGCGAGACCAGTAGACGGACAGGCACGTAGTTAGCCTCCGAACATCGGAAGTAGAAGTCCCAGGAGAAACTTTCGTTGGATCCCCTGGACAGTTTAAGAATCTCACCGCCAAAACCAAGCTGCTCTCTGATACTCCTCAAATCAGATTTCAGAGTAGACTTTTCAGCCGTCCGTCAGCTCGTTTCTCCCAAAGTAGTCTTCCTTTTTCCAAATCTTCCTTTTCTTAGTGTGGCCATCATCTCAACTGACAAGTGTAGTCGGCCAGGACATATTTATTATCCATAAGTGCGTAAAGAATTTTATAATATAATTTAATATTAAGTTATTTAGTACACAATCGTAATAATCTACAAAATATAATGGCTAAACACATTTTGATAAAAATAATTTAAATTATACAAACCAAAAAGAGAAATCATAGAGCTAGACCATAGACTGAGCAGAAAGAGAATTAAAAAAACTAACTGACATTTTGACAATTTGACGCTTGACGTAAATATCACAACATGAAAATTATAATAATATTTTATTTCAGCTATTTCCAAGCTAAAGAATCGTATTTAAATCGATTTGCTGAGTGTAAATATATAAACAAATAAAATGCATGATAAATAGTATTATGAATGGTGAATATGAAGCGTGAGTATAGCATAATACTATAACCTGGGAGTGGGAACCTTCTATTGACGGTGATATTGGGGGGGTCAAAGTTCCAACTTTTTCACAAGTAAAACGCTTGCATTCAGCTCCAACTCAAAAAGAACCTTGACCGACATTCCGAACCAACCATATTAAAATATTCTTACCCTGAATGATACCACTTCAACCTCTACCGATATCTCAGACCACAATCGGTTCATACAATAGAGCAACCAACCCATAGCTCCATGCGACGGATCCCATTGACTATAATAGTTCGGTAAAAGGGTTTCCTATCCGAACGGAATTCCGGTTCTCAATGGGAATTAAATCAAATAGTTTGGTGAATCGGGTAAAGTGGTAGATCCGGTTTGTGGAGTGAAGGATTCTTTTTTCTTCATTCACTCATATATACCTATATTTTGTTGGTACTAATCACAATACGCTTCTGACCGAATTTCTACATCGACAAAAAGAGAGATTATGTGTCATATACTACGAGTATGATCCAGAACAAAAAAAAAGGAAAAAAAGGTCTCAATGGTGGGAGAAAGAATTGCCTTTCGATCTTTTTTCAGCCGTGATATGTGTTTAAATAACAAAATTAAACAAAATAATAAAAATCTTATATGTGTCGGATCAGGTCATGAGTACGGACGGGTGAATTTATCGAAAACGCGCCAGTGGTGACATCACGTGACCTACTTACCAGTCTACCCCACCATGGCGGCTTCTACAGAGTCCTGATGTTAACAACACGCGGCGAGGCGGACATTCTATGTCTGATCGCAGCGGAGTTAAGAAGTCTTGAAACTGTACCCGAATCATTGTGCCCAGTGTTAATGTGTCAAAGTGTAATGTCAAGTAATTTGTTAGACTCAGTGTATCTGTTTGAAAAGAGTAACCATGGAGTTTCTTGCTGGTTCTTCTCCATGGAAACTACCACGCCGAACCGTGCAATGTGAAATAAAATAGTGTATCGCACCCAGTGTGTTTTCATAGCACGAAACCCGTCTTCTGCCCACATAAGGTCGAGCCTAGCGAAATAAAATCCTGACAACCCGACATATGCATTTGCATGTTTGCATAGGCAAATGCATATAATTCTATTTTTATAGCGTTATTGCATATAAAGGGTGTAAAACACCTCTTAACGAAGCCGAAAGGCAGTCTTGTTTTCCTCGTCATTGCGATATTTTTTTGTTCTACACTATGCCTGGGAACATTCTAGTTACGGAGATATTGGGGTCAAAGTTTCAACTTTTTTACAAGATATTTTTAAAATTCAAGTTTTAAATGTAAGATTTTTACTATAAACACCTTTATGACCCTCGTACTATTCAATCCATCCATCAGCACTATGTTATGAGTGTGTTACATTGAGTTCTACCACAAAGCATGATTTTTCACCCAAAATCGTTTCCCAGCAATAATCTTAGTTTGATGTACAGAATGCTTGGTTGACGGCTCCGTGATGAGGTTGTTTACACCTTGTATTTTGTTGGACTTATCACAATACGCTTCTGACCGAATTTCTAAATCGACAGAAAGTGAGATTATGACGTGTCATAAACATGTCAAAAGTGTTTGACAGTGTGCTTAACGCTCAACTTAGCAGTCATATACGTGTTCACGATAACCAATTTGGTTTCAGTTCTGGATTATCCACTGACAGCGCTATTTTGAGTGTGAAGTACTACACGGATCGCCACACTCCAGTTTACGCATGTTTCCTTGACTTGAGTAAGGCTTTTGACTTGGTTTCCTACGACATTTTATGGAGGAAGATGGAAGAGGTAAATTTGCCGCCAGAGGTGACAAATACTCTAAAATACTGGTATGGAAACCAAGTCAATAGTGTGAAATGGGCTGGTGCCCTGTCTAGGCCGTATGGGTTGGAGTGCGGGGTGAGGCAGGGGGGGTTGTGCTCCCCTACGCTTTTCAACCTATACGTGAATGATCTGATTGGCACGCTTAGCAGCATGCGTGTCGGGTGTCATATTGATGGCGTGTGTTGTAATAACATTAGCTACGCCGGCGACATGGTGCTGCTGAGCGCGTCAATCTGCGGGCTAAGGACACTCGTAGCCACTTGCGAGCAATTTGCCAGACTGCTTGGTCTGGCATACAATGTCAAGAAAAGTGTAGTCATGGTCTTTGGGGCCAGAGGTAAATACCCAGAAGCAGTACCTTCAGTGAAGCTAAGCGGTATACCCCTTGTAAGGGTAGACCAATTTAAATATCTGGGTCACTTATTGACCACTGGCCTCAAAGATGATGAGGATATTGATAGGGAGCGGAGGGCGCTGTGTGTGAGAGCAAACATGATTGCCTGCAGATTCAGGCGTGCCTCTAAAGAGGTCAAGCGCACTATATTTAGTGCTTACTGCACGTCATTCTACACTTGCAGTCTGTGGGGTCATTATACTCAAAAATCATACAGCGCCCTTCGCGTCCAATACAATAACGCATTCAGGGTGTTGATGGGGTTGCCTCGATACTGCAGCGCATCAGGGATGTTTGCTGAAGCTCACGTAGACTGTTTCTACACGGTGATGCGGAAACGGTGCGCATCCCTGGTCCGTAGGGTGCGGGGCAGCGCCAACAGCATCCTGTCTATGATTGCGAGTAGGCATGATTGTGTGTTTGTGAACCACTGTTGTAAGGTTTCAGCTGCGCCTGTCACCTTGCAGCAATGAGGTCACAATCTGTTTTATGTTTTATTTTGTTTGTAAATGTATTACTAACATAGTTAGTAAGTATATTGTTACTAACACTATGAGTCTTGTTGCTCGAAATAAATAAATTATTATTATTATTATAAACTACGAGAATGATCCAAAACCAAAAAAAGGTCACAATGGCGGGTGGAAGAGTATTGTCTTTCAGTCTTTTTATACCCATGCTAAGTGTTTAAAT
Source organism: Xestia xanthographa (assembly GCA_905147715.2). Taxonomy (NCBI): domain Eukaryota; kingdom Metazoa; phylum Arthropoda; class Insecta; order Lepidoptera; family Noctuidae; genus Xestia; species Xestia xanthographa. The sequence continues at coordinate 20,685,903 of LR990666.1, read as the reverse complement.
AATAAAAATAATACTAAATAATAAAAATCCTTTATTAATAAAATATGTACTGTTATAATATACTAGCTTCTATAGCGTTCTGTATGGTGTCGGACGTAAGTTCTGTATGGTGTCGAAAAAATAGCACCATCCCATATTCTTCCCGTGGGTGTCGTAAGAGGCGACTAAGGGACTTACCAGAGAATGGGCAGCAGCGTTCTCTGTGCTTTTGTTACAACCGCACTGCGATCGCCAACCCGCCTGCCAAGCGTGGTGATTATGGCAAAAACCCCCTTTGGGGGAGGCCCATGTCCAGCAGTGGACGTCTTTCGGCGACATTGACCGGTCCCGTGTGACTCGCATCCAGCGGATTCCCGCAACCTAAATCGATAGAGAGAGGGAGATAATAGTGTCGATTTTGTTGTGAACAAACTAAACATATTTTATCCATCCATCCATCCGTCACGTCAGAAACTTTTGCATTTATAATAGTAGTAAGATTACCCATCCACCTTTACAAAGAAAATTCTCAGCGACAGAACTGCCAGTACCAAGAAAACTTGGTTGGACCTTTTATAGATCTGTGAAGCGAAAATCAAACGGTTGAGTACACCTGAACTGGTAAGAGAATCTGTTGAAAATCTAACTAAGCAAGTGGATGGAATGGTCGGGCGAACTGTGAAATTTTCTTTCAAGATTTCCAAGCTGTTGGAGCGCAACAATCTTTCGGATGACTGTACATTTGTACAATAGTTTGCAGTGAGTTCTTTGGTTATTTGAATGGGGAATAAGTTTAAGTTTAAAGGTTATAAAGGGTTTTGGTAAGAAAGGGATTTGCGCAAGGTATAAAAGCATATAATAGCATACGGCGGACTCTCAAAAGATGGCAGACTAGCTATTTTTAATGCATTCCCATGATATGAGTGTCGCAGCCAATTCGTATAACACACCGTATTACATAATGGCGCGCCGGATTGAAAAACGTCACCCTTATGTAACGCGGCGTCCTCACGTTCAGCCGGATTGTGGTGGCGATACGTTCGACAATGTGGCGTCCAACGTTTAGCCGTATTGTCGGCAAGAAGAAACGACCGAATAAAATACTGATCATTCGGCAAATAAGGCGTAGTCGACGTAGCTCCGCTACGCGGGGATCCGTTTTCTGTCTGCAAGGTTTAAAGTAACCTAACCAAACCTAACGTCGGATGCCCTAAGTACCGAGCTCGCTACTCGTGTCGACAATGCACCCGTTTGCGTTTAGGCGCCACGTTGACGCCGCTTTGACGACCGCGTAGTGCTCATTCAATGTGGCGTACTTTATTTCAACCGAATTGTAATCCGGCTGAACGTGTAGACGCTGCATTACATAACAGCGACGTTTTGCAATCCGGCGCGCCTTTATGTAATACGGCGTGTTCTACGATATGCCTGTGACATGGGCATCAAATTGAAGGGTTTACTGAGAAGAATACGAGATACAAAATGACGTCACTCTAAAAGATATTTTTAGATTTTTTAAACTACATTAATTATTTTATTATTCCAATTCCAATAGTTAAATCCCGTAGGTCAATCTTTGACCTCCACGCTGGCGATGTCACGTGCATAAGCTAGTAACCCCATAAATATCCATACGGGACCCGTCTAAGTTATATGAGTTGGAAAATTAACTTACTCCTTAGTTATAGTCAATCAAAACTATATTTTATGGCTCTGTCGTGCTACCTGAGTGTTTGTGTTAATTAATTTACTATTTTAAGTACTAGTCAAGTGCCTCGGCTTTGCCTGGGTTGAATGATCATTGTTTTAATGATCAGCTTCAGAATTGAGACGTTGAAAACTTGTCAAACTATAGTTTTTGAAAAGGGTTAAGCATAATCAGCTTTTGTCGTTCCCACGGCTGGGACACAGGCCTCCTCTCTGTAAGAGAATCGCGGCAATATTTTCGTTTAAAAATACGTTGCATCGCCGTGATTCTCTCGCTCGTGGAGACGGCCCAAAAGAGAGTGTATAGAAAAACGTGGCACTGGCAAGGACGATAATATCGCTGCGATTCTATCGCTCGTGGAGGGGGCCCCTGAGAGAAAGTGGGGGGGGGCACGCGCCAAGACTGTTATCAACCAGTGCGGGTTGATGACAGTCTTTGAGGCCCTGCCGGTTTGAGCGCACGACTTATGAACAACTCGTTTGTTGAAGTTGTAACCAATGTGCCATCTCAAAAATGTGCTTACTTTTTTTTTCAATCAGCCATCATAGAAAATATTAGCTAGACTATGAAAAACAAAACAGCTAATATAGCCCTTCACTAAACTGTAAATAATCAGAAAAAATATCAGAATTAATTTAGAAAAAAAAAAGTTGTACTATACTGACTAATGTATCTGTATTGTGATGCCCTGGCTGGAGGCCTTACACTTAAGGTACCCACAGGATTTTCCGGTTAAGCAGACGACAACCTCGCTAGGTTGAACTGCGAGACGCCATTTCAAAATAAAAATAAAAAACTGTATTGTGACAACGGGATCGCACTCTTTATGTCAAGGTAGGGTAATTAAGCATAATGCCTTTGTGAAATCTTTGGGAGTACCCACCATAGATATAAAGAAGGAGATATGCCCGCAAGACGAAAATGTATCGGAACCCTGTGTCTTCACTTTGCCCCTACCACGCGGCAACTACTACACACGCAGTTCAGTAAAAGTAATAGATACGCAGTCGCGCACACACCCGCATTTCTTAAAACTGAACGTACTACACAAGCAATTATAAACCTTATGACATCAAACACAGCGTGTATTTACCATGCACCGTACAACTTACCCACACAAAAACATCACACGCTATCGTTGTGTTTTGCAAAAGCATAAGTACGCTAGTGATTGACTAAATCAGAAAGTTATCGAATCTTTCTTTGTACATTTTTTTGGGGTCCTGAAAATAATTAAATAATAATAATGTCAGGAATATAATATTATAATAAAAATGAACAATATGTTGCTAAAAAATATATTATGAAGTAAATTAAAACAATAAAATATCCGGTTACGTTGATTTAGGCTGTCATGGCATATTGAAACAGTAGTTAGTAGCACGAGGATAAGGCATAATATACGATAATTCAAAGCCAAAAACACTCCACCGATTAAACCTGAAATTTAATTAACTTACTTTACGAAAGTTGGTTACGCATTTCTCTACTATGCTGTAAAATAATCAAAATACATAAAAAACATTATTTGACATCGATTTTCCAACCGGGTTAAAACGGTTGACAAATTGAAAAATAAAACTAATGTAGTAATATTTAATTCGTCAATCGACATTGTCGATAGCCTACATTAGTGGATCTGCACAAGCAAATCATTAACTCGTCGCGAGAAGGTTCGGCCGTACTACGTTATTCATCCGCTTAGTGAAATATCGTTTTGTGACTTTTACATTGCTTGTTCAGTCACTTAGCAACAAACTTAGGTAGTGGTTAAGGAGTAATGTATTTATTGCAAAAATAGTACACTCGCTGTGATATTTGAAAACAAACATAACATAGTAAAAGCAACAAATATTTTACGATTTGTTGTTTTTCTTGATTTTAAAGACAAATATAGTAAAATACTTGTACTTATATATGATAAGTAATTCCGTGATCAACAAATTTTAGATTTATGCTTCGGTTTTTACAAAAAACCCCTGAACAACACGGAATTGCTATAATTTGTCACGATCGCGGTCGAAAGTACACTAGTTCGCGGAGACGGCCATTTGCCTATGACATGGCCGACTGGATATGTCGCGCGGACACCGACACGCCCCCTTACCACTTCTCCTCATTTTTAGATTTCTGTGGTACCCACAAACATAAATAATATATGTAATTTGCAATAATTTTACATCAAGTTAATTTGTAAGTCCGAGTGTCGAAGGGCAATGATTAGTTTATACTTTGTTTAATATATGTTCTCATGTACCTAAGTGAAATGTAAATTTATTTATGAGAAATAAATGTCTTTAACCAGAAATAAACATTAATATAGTCTCTGAATTCCTAGCGTTAATTATTTCGTCATACATGAGTTAGTTGACATAGGTAACGTCTGTCCCGAAGGATCTCATTATTTTCTAAATTATAACCTTCGCGTGTTTCTATTTACATCATACGGCTGTGGATATTTAATTATTTGTTTGTAATAGTATACGCTCCAAAACAAATATAGCTGACGTGGATCAAAAAGCTGTCCAACTCAAATGGATTTGAGCAGGACATGTCTGCCGACAAACTGTGGGCTATTATAAATAAATACCTAATAATAATAAATAATCGCTGGACATTATCCTGTTGCTTTTGCCAGCGACAACGGGGTCGTCAAAATCGAAGATCTGAAACGTCTGATGTCGAATTTTAAGAGCCCGGGGACGGGAATATAACGGGGTGTGCGATACGATTCGAGACGTTCCAGATCTTTCATTTTTGTAAGTCAACAGGAAATGCCCATCCGACTAAACATTTTTATAAGTCAACAGGAAATGCCCATCAGACCAAACGACACTTGCTAAGACGTCATTCCTATGTGTTATGGTGTAGCTGGGCTCTTGGAGTTCCACAACAGGTGTTCCAGATCTTCGATTTTTATAAGTCAACAGAGAGTGCTCATCATATTGAACAACTTTTACTTTTTTTTATAATTTAGCTGGTCTGTTGCGGTTCTGCATCAGGTGTTCAAGTTTCCAAAATAAATTATAGCCTATTACAAACAAACAGACACACAGACAAACAGACAGTTTTTTTTTTTTGGATTCGTGCTCTATTACTGTTTCTAAACCCCCCTCAATTATTTCTTTTTTAATATACTCAATGTACAGACACAGTTTTTTTTATTGTTTTATTATAATGTATTATAGATGTATAGATGATAGTGTTTTATTTAGATTTTTGTAAATCGCAAAAAACTACTCATTTCGCACTATTCGGCCCGCAGTGACTGACGTAACAACCACTTTGTAGTGCAAGCTGATTAGAACTTTATTCTAACAGTATTTCAAACAAAGTTTGGACCACCAAAAATAGAGTTGGTTGCTAATTTAGCTCCTGTAGTTACTGGCCAACAAGACATCCTTTAGTAAGACTGGTCGTCAGACATGTGACTGTCACAGGTCTCCGCAATCAACGGTTTAACGTGCTTTCGTGTCGATTTCGTTTTATCGTTCTTTTTCGTAATGAACGGTCACCCATCCGCGGAGTGACCTCGGGAAGCGTCACTTAACCTTGGAGATAGTTCCGTGTGGCTGTTACATCACGGTTACAATTACAAACCCTTCGGTTGGAGCCTGTTAATACATAATTATTATACATTAAAAATATACAGCCATCTTGAAAATAAATATCTTGAAAATAAATCATTTCTCCAAAATCCAACAAGAAAAGATACGAACATCTGATATAATATAATGTTACTTTTTCTTTTATTACTAAATCAACGTGGATAGAAATATCTGTAAATAAATTGGCACAATAAAATTTTACGATACATACTACTCATAATAAACGGGTAGTAGGGATGGGAAATCGAAAATATTATTTTGGGATCACGTTTCTTTAAGACTAGCTTCACTCGCGACTTCGTCCGTAAAAATTGTGATTCCTCGGCTAGTATGCATAATATAAGAGGAGATTTCCCCCAATAAACAAACCTACTAACTATCAAACTTTTACCTTTTTATAATATTAGTAGGTATACAGGCTGTAAACAACCTCATCACGAAGCCGTCGCCCCAAGCATTCTGTACATCAAACTAAGTAACTTTACGCAAAAATAATTGCTGGGAAACGACTTTTTTTTGGGGTGAAAAATCATGTTTTGTGGTAGAACTCAATGTAAAGCACTCAAAACATTGTACTGATGGATGAATTGAATAGTGCGTTGGTCGTGGAGGTGTTAAAAGTAAAAATCTTACAATAAAAACTTGTATTAAAAAAAAAAATGTCAAAAAGTTGGAACTTTGACCCCCAATATCTCCGTAACTAGAAGGTTCGCCCGTGTGGTGTAGAACAAAAAAAATATCGCAATGATAGGAAGAACAAGTTCCTTTCGGCTTCGTTAAGAGGTATTTTACACCTTTTAGATATAGAAACGAAAAAGAAACGATGGATAGACTGTGTGAAGGTTGATATGGGTAGAAAGGAGTTGTTTGATGAGATGACGAGTAATAGAGAAGTGTGAAAGGAGGAGACTGCTGAGATGACGAGTAATAGAGAAGTGTGAAAGGAGGAGACTGCTGAGATGACGAGTAATAGAAAAGTGTGAAAAGAGGAGACTGCTGAGATGACGAGTAATAGAAAAGTGTGAAAGGAGGAGACTGCTGAGATGACGAGTAATAGAAAAGTGTGAAAAGAGGAGACTGCTGAGATGACGAGTAATAGAAAAGTGTGAAAGGAGGAGACTGCTGAGATGACGAGTAATAGAAAAGTGTGAAAAGAGGAGACTGCTGAGATGACGAGTAATAGAAAAGTGTGAAAGGAGGAGACTGCTGAGATGACGAGTAATAGAAAAGTGTGAAAAGAGGAGACTGCTGAGATGACGAGTAATAGAAAAGTGTGAAAGGAGGAGACTGCTGAGATGACGAGTAATAGAGAAGTGTGAAAGGAGGAGACTGCTGAGATGACGAGTAATAGAGAAGTGTGAAAGGAGGAGACTGCTGAGATGACGAGTAATAGAGAAGTGTGAAAGGAGGAGACTGCTGAGATGACGAGTAATAGAGAAGTGTGAAAGGAGGAGACTGCTGAGATGACGAGTAATAGAGAAGTGTGAAAGGAGGAGACTGCTGAGATGACGAGTAATAGAGAAGTGTGAAAGGAGGAGACTGCTGAGATGACGAGTAATAGAAAAGTGTGAAAGGAGGAGACTGCTGAGATGACGAGTAATAGAAAAGTGTGAAAGGAGGAGACTGCTGAGATGACGAGTAATAGAGAAGTGTGAAAGGAGGAGACTGCTGAGATGACGAGTAATAGAGAAGTGTGAAAGGAGGAGACTGCTGAGATGACGAGTAATAGAGAAGTGTGAAAGGAGGAGACTGCTGAGATGACGAGTAATAGAGAAGTATGAAAGGAGGAGACTGCTGAGATGACGAGTAATAGAGAAGTGTGAAAGGAGGAGACTGCTGAGATGACGAGTAATAGAGAAGTGTGAAAGGAGGAGACTGCTGAGATGACGAGTAATAGAAAAGTGTGAAAGGAGGAGACTGCTGAGATGACGAGTAATAGAGAAGTGTGAAAGGAGGAGACTGCTGAGATGACGAGTAATAGAGAAGTGTGAAAGGAGGAGACTGCTGAGATGACGAGTAATAGAGAAGTGTGAAAGGAGGAGACTGCTGAGATGACGAGTAATAGAGAAGTGTGAAAGGAGGAGACTGCTGAGATGACGAGTAATAGAGAAGTGTGAAAGGAGGAGACTGCTGAGATGACGAGTAATAGAAAAGTGTGAAAGGAGGAGACTGCTGAGATGACGAGTAATAGAAAAGTGTGAAAGGAGGAGACTGCTGAGATGACGAGTAATAGAGAAGTGTGAAAGGAGGAGACTGCTGAGATGACGAGTAATAGAGAAGTGTGAAAGGAGGAGACTGCTGAGATGACGAGTAATAGAGAAGTGTGAAAGGAGGAGACTGCTGAGATGACGAGTAATAGAGAAGTATGAAAGGAGGAGACTGCTGAGATGACGAGTAATAGAGAAGTGTGAAAGGAGGAGACTGCTGAGATGACGAGTAATAGAGAAGTGTGAAAGGAGGAGACTGCTGAGATGACGAGTAATAGAAAAGTGTGAAAGGAGGAGACTGCTGAGATGACGAGTAATAGAGAAGTGTGAAAGGAGGAGACTGCTGAGATGACGAGTAATAGAGAAGTGTGAAAGGAGGAGACTGCTGAGATGACGAGTAATAGAAAAGTGTGAAAGGAGGAGACTGCTGAGATGACGAGTAATAGAGAAGTGTGAAAGGAGGAGACTGCTGAGATGACGAGTAATAGAGAAGTGTGAAAGGAGGAGACTGCTGAGATGACGAGTAATAGAGAAGTGTGAAAGGAGGAGACTGCTGAGATGACGAGTAATAGAGAAGTGTGAAAGGAGGAGACTGCTGAGATGACGAGTAATAGAGAAGTGTGAAAGGAGGAGACTGCTGAGATGACGAGTAATAGAAAAGTGTGAAAGGAGGAGACTGCTGAGATGACGAGTAATAGAGAAGTGTGAAAGGAGGAGACTGCTGAGATGACGAGTAATAGAGAAGTGTGAAAGGAGGAGACTGCTGAGATGACGAGTAATAGAAAAGTGTGAAAGGAGGAGACTGCTGAGATGACGAGTAATAGAGAAGTGTGAAAGGAGGAGACTGCTGAGATGACGAGTAATAGAGAAGTGTGAAAGGAGGAGACTGCTGAGATGACGAGTAATAGAGAAGTGTGAAAGGAGGAGACTGCTGAGATGACGAGTAATAGAGAAGTGTGAAAGGAGGAGACTGCTGAGATGACGAGTAATAGAAAAGTGTGAAAGGAGGAGACTGCTGAGATGACGAGTAATAGAGAAGTGTGAAAGGAGGAGACTGCTGAGATGACGAGTAATAGAGAAGTGTGAAAGGAGGAGACTGCTGAGATGACGAGTAATAGAGAAGTGTGAAAGGAGGAGACTGCTGAGATGACGAGTAATAGAGAAGTGTGAAAGGAGGAGACTGCTGAGATGACGAGTAATAGAGAAGTGTGAAAGGAGGAGACTGCTGAGATGACGAGTAATAGAGAAGTGTGAAAGGAGGAGACTGCTGAGATGACGAGTAATAGAAAAGTGTGAAAGGAGGAGACTGCTGAGATGACGAGTAATAGAAAAGTGTGAAAGGAGGAGACTGCTGAGATGACGAGTAATAGAGAAGTGTGAAAGGAGGAGACTGCTGAGATGACGAGTAATAGAGAAGTGTGAAAGGAGGAGACTGCTGAGATGACGAGTAATAGAGAAGTATGAAAGGAGGAGACTGCTGAGATGACGAGTAATAGAGAAGTGTGAAAGGAGGAGACTGCTGAGATGACGAGTAATAGAGAAGTGTGAAAGGAGGAGACTGCTGAGATGACGAGTAATAGAAAAGTGTGAAAGGAGGAGACTGCTGAGATGACGAGTAATAGAGAAGTGTGAAAGGAGGAGACTGCTGAGATGACGAGTAATAGAAAAGTGTGAAAGGAGGAGACTGCTGAGATGACGAGTAATAGAGAAGTGTGAAAGGAGGAGACTGCTGAGATGACGAGTAATAGAGAAGTGTGAAAGGAGGAGACTGCTGAGATGACGAGTAATAGAGAAGTGTGAAAGGAGGAGACTGCTGAGATGACGAGTAATAGAGAAGTGTGAAAGGAGGAGACTGCTGAGATGACGAGTAATAGAAAAGTGTGAAAGGAGGAGACTGCTGAGATGACGAGTAATAGAGAAGTGTGAAAGGAGGAGACTGCTGAGATGACGAGTAATAGAGAAGTGTGAAAGGAGGAGACTGCTGAGATGACGAGTAATAGAGAAGTGTGAAAGGAGGAGACTGCTGAGATGACGAGTAATAGAGAAGTGTGAAAGGAGGAGACTGCTGAGATGACGAGTAATAGAAAAGTGTGAAAGGAGGAGACTGCTGAGATGACGAGTAATAGAAAAGTGTGAAAGGAGGAGACTGCTGAGATGACGAGTAATAGAGAAGTGTGAAAGGAGGAGACTGCTGAGATGACGAGTAATAGAGAAGTGTGAAAGGAGGAGACTGCTGAGATGACGAGTAATAGAGAAGTATGAAAGGAGGAGACTGCTGAGATGACGAGTAATAGAGAAGTGTGAAAGGAGGAGACTGCTGAGATGACGAGTAATAGAGAAGTGTGAAAGGAGGAGACTGCTGAGATGACGAGTAATAGAAAAGTGTGAAAGGAGGAGACTGCTGAGATGACGAGTAATAGAGAAGTGTGAAAGGAGGAGACTGCTGAGATGACGAGTAATAGAGAAGTGTGAAAGGAGGAGACTGCTGAGATGACGAGTAATAGAAAAGTGTGAAAGGAGGAGACTGCTGAGATGACGAGTAATAGAGAAGTGTGAAAGGAGGAGACTGCTGAGATGACGAGTAATAGAGAAGTGTGAAAGGAGGAGACTGCTGAGATGACGAGTAATAGAGAAGTGTGAAAGGAGGAGACTGCTGAGATGACGAGTAATAGAGAAGTGTGAAAGGAGGAGACTGCTGAGATGACGAGTAATAGAGAAGTGTGAAAGGAGGAGACTGCTGAGATGACGAGTAATAGAGAAGTGTGAAAGGAGGAGACTGCTGAGATGACGAGTAATAGAGAAGTATGAAAGGAGGAGACTGCTGAGATGACGAGTAATAGAGAAGTGTGAAAGGAGGAGACTGCTGAGATGACGAGTAATAGAAAAGTGTGAAAGGAGGAGACTGCTGAGATGACGAGTAATAGAGAAGTGTGAAAGGAGGAGACTGCTGAGATGACGAGTAATAGAGAAGTGTGAAAGGAGGAGACTGCTGAGATGACGAGTAATAGAGAAGTGTGAAAGGAGGAGACTGCTGAGATGACGAGTAATAGAGAAGTGTGAAAGGAGGAGACTGCTGAGATGACGAGTAATAGAGAAGTGTGAAAGGAGGAGACTGCTGAGATGACGAGTAATAGAAAAGTGTGAAAGGAGGAGACTGCTGAGATGACGAGTAATAGAGAAGTGTGAAAGGAGGAGACTGCTGAGATGACGAGTAATAGAAAAGTGTGAAAGGAGGAGACTGCTGAGATGACGAGTAATAGAAAAGTGTGAAAGGAGGAGACTGCTGAGATGACGAGTAATAGAGAAGTGTGAAAGGAGGAGACTGCTGAGATGACGAGTAATAGAAAAGTGTGAAAGGAGGAGACTGCTGAGATGACGAGTAATAGAGAAGTGTGAAAGGAGGAGACTGCTGAGATGACAAGTAATAGAGAAGTGTGAAAGGAGGAGACTGCTGAGATGACGAGTAATAGAGAAGTGTGAAAGGAGGAGACATGCTGCAACGACCACAAATAATTTGGTATAAACGTTTTTTTTTCGGGCTCGTGATTCATAACACCCGTATGAGTTAATCAAAGGCTAAGCAACATGACGGCGCGTTCGTGTTCCACGCGCGCCTCAAAGAGAGTCAACAAAAAGGAAGAGGTCCATAAGGACCGATGCCTGCCGGGGTTGTGGGACTGTTCGAAAGAGATACCGTTTCCCCGGAACACAAAGGGCGATGAAGGAACATGGATGGGTTTTAGTCAGTAAAAGCCTGACACTCCCTCCTGCTCCGCCCAAAGCGGGAGGAGTCATTTTATGATTTCCCATCCGAAAAAAAAAAAGGTTCAGCAACATTTGCGTAGAACAGTTGATGAATTAATGAACATCCATTTCAGTTTTCAGAATCAAACCCATGATCTTAATCTCAGCAGTAGCGCTAGTGACCACTAGACCAACAAGGCATTATAATAATAACAATAATAACAGCAGTACTCCTCGATACGGCCCGCATTGTGAGGAGGTTCCTGTCTCTGCAGCCCTTACCACCGGTGGCTTGGACCCTGCTCCCGACACCGGCGGACTACTATTTTTAATATTTTTAAATGTTTTTATAAGGTTTTCTTAAGAAATATTTAAAAATGTAAATATAAAGGCAATAATAATAATAAAATTTATTTCAGACTTGGCCCATCAATTTGTTAGTAACAATGTTCTAGTGTTAGTAACAATACAAATCTAAAAGCCAAAAAAATTGCGGTCGCAGAGAAAATTGACAACTCTAAAAATGTAAGTAAAGAAGTTTGGAATGTAATTAATGACCGCACAAACAGATTTAAAAAAGTGCAACAGGAACCACTCTTATTAAAACTTAATGATCAAATCCTAGACTCGCCAACTGCCGTGGCTAACATGTTAGCAAAACAATTCAACCATAATTGTGATTCAGCTGAAATTAAGATGGAAGAAGCTTTATTGCTTCTTCAACATAGTTGTGAAAGGGTTACAAATGATATGTCATTCACGCCTACTACACCCAAAGAAATAACACAAATAATTAAAACTATGAAAAACAAGCACTCCAGTGGATATGACGAAATTCCTATTGTTATTCTCAAAGAACACATAAAAATATTGGCTGGGCCACTGTCCACATTCATTAACAACTGCCTTGAGCAGGGTATTTTTTCGGAACAATTAAAAATTGCAAAGGTTGTGCCAGTGTATAAAAAGGGTTCAAAAACGGACCCTAAAAATTACAGGCCCATTTCGCTTCTATCGACAATTTCAAAAATGTTTGAAAAAATTTTGAAATCTCTGCTATTGACTCATCTTCATATAAATAAAGTTCTACATGATAGACAGTTCGGTTACCAGAAAGGAATTGGCACTGGAGATGCCTTTTACAAACTTTTAGATGATGTGACTTGCAAAATAAATAATAAATTAAGGGTAGCTGGTATTTCTCTGGATTTATCTTCCGCATTTGATACGATAGATCACAACCTACTTATTGCCAAACTAAATTCTTATGGTGTCAGAGGCAGAGCCCTTCAATTATTTACATCGTATTTAAGAAATAGGAAAATGTATGTAGAAACCAGCTCTATAGAACAAAATGGACAACGGAAAACTACTACACTACTAACTATACTGCATTAGCAGCATTTCAGTTTTGGTTCAATACAAATAGATTAATAATAAATATTAAAAAAACGAACATCATGTTGTTTCGGACCACTGCAGGCAATAAGGATAATATGGACATAACCCTCAACAATGAAAAGATTGAATTAGTGAAAGACATCAAATTTCTGGGTATCCATTTAGATGATTTGCTGAACTGGAAAAAGGAGCTAGCACACATAGACTCCACTATAACATCTGCGTGTTATGCGTTGAGGAAATTGAGAGACGAAATAAATACAGAACAGTTAAAGATGGTATATTATGCTCTTGTCGAATCCAGACATCGATACAGTATACAGTTCTGGGGGAAAAGCTACGGTTATAATCCTCAACGAGCCTTCATTCTCCAAAAAATAGCAATACGTACAATTGTCAGAATTTCACAAAGAGAAAGCTGTCGATCTCATTTTAAGCGTTTAAATATTCTAACAGTGCTCAGCTTATACATACTTGTTCTGTTAGTTAATTTAAAAAAATATGCCCATGAATTCGAGTCTGAGGAAGAAAGAACAGTCAGGGAAAACACTTGTAGGAAGGATTTTAAAAATAAACTAGTACCTAATTTCAACATTGTCAAACATAGCCCTCATTACCAAGCTGTACAAATATTTAATAGACTGCCAGCGGACTTAAAAATCTTGTTTTACACTAGCTCTTTTAAGGCTAAGCTAAAAGCATTTCTGTTGGATAAAAATGTGTACTCAGTAGACGAACTTTAATTTATAATTCCAATTTTCTATAAAAAAAAATGCTATTTATTGTTTTTGGTAATCACGTATTTTTTTTTGTTTAATCTTGTATGTTTTGTTTTTAATTTTTTGCTGCATGCCACTTTAGAATTAATATATTATTATTATTAATTATGATGTATCAAACACAATTTAAATTGTTCCTGATAAATAAATAAATAAAGTGGTTAGTACCGTGGAATGGGGTGTCATTGATCAATTTAAAAATTCAAATGGCCGTATTTTCTAAAATACAAACGTACCGAAGACGAAAAAAAAATTGGAATATCGGTTTTTACTATACAATCGATACAATGAATTAGATTCTTTTTTAAACAAATAATATGTCGATGAAAAATATAAATGTGAGTGGTCAATGTTAAACCGTACGTGGGGTTACTTTGATACCCCTTAATATTTTCACGGCAAATGAAAGTAACCCCTTTAAACGTTATTATTTCGAAAGAACAAAAAAAATCGCCTGCCAGGGTTCGAACCCACGACTTACTATTCGTAAGTCGGGGCCGCGACCACTGGGCCACCGTTCCTCACTGTGTACACCTGCAGCTCTGACTTGAGATGGACCCGATTCAACCAATGCTTGAATTTCCATTTCTTGATGATCGGTATCTGAGGCGTTCTGTTCATTACTTTGCTGATTTTCAGATTGGGACGCTTCCTCTCATGTTGTTGTTGAGATTGATCAATGACCAAAGTGAGCCCATGCCTGTGATCAATGACACCCCGTATAGAAAATAAACTGCCACTGAATGAAATTTTTGAGGTTAGAATACAAAAACAACTTCTTTATCAAGCTAATTAAACACATAACAACATAAACTATCATTTTTTTCTAGCAACTTTCATATCCAATCTGTTACCCTGGAAGTTATTTTAGCCCCTAAAATACTTTAAACACAATACTCACAGTTTTTTATAAAAATCTCCGGTAGCGATCTGTTTGTACGTGCAGCGCTTGGGCAATGTCAAAGAGTGACATTCAGTGCTGCCAACGCAAAAGGCGAAATTTTTCGGTTGCGTTCAGAAATTAAACAATTCTTGTTTTAAAAAAATATAAAGTTTTTATCAATGTTACCCCGTGAATCAAACTAACCCCATTCCACGGTAACATCGTTCTTAGCCTAGTGTTAGTAAAGGTACAAAGTACTTAGTCAGGTGCTTGGTCTCGCGTGAAGGCTCATCCAAAGCGCCATCAGTACCGAGTCCCAGCGGCTGGCACACACGGCCAGAATGGCGCTGGGGCTACCGCGCACCCGCGCCAGCATCGATGCGCAGCGCTTACGCATGATGGCATGGAAGCCGTCCACGTGCGCTTCTGCGAACATGCCACTCGCGCTACAGTAGCGGGGCAGTAACGGGGCAGCCCCATCAACACCCTGAACGCGTTATTATACTGTACACGCACGCACACACACACGTATTTTGAAAACTCTACATTTAACAAAAATGCTACGTTTTTAGGGTTCTGTACAAAAAATGAAAAAAACGGAACCCATAAAGGATCACTCGTCTGTCTGTCTGTACGTCTGTCTGTCACAGCCACTTTGCTCCGAATCTACTAAACCAAATCAGGTGAAATTTGGTAGGATGGTGTAATTCTATGATCCAAACACAGATGCAAAGTAAATAAACGGAAACGGTACGGCAAACACTGAAACGGAAACGGTACGGTAATATCGGAAACTCAAAATAAATAGCAGTCACGAAAGGTATCCCGTAAGTGACAATATAAGTTTAAGTAAATACATTTTTTTTAAATTATATATATTATTTTCGGAGGACAAATTAGGAAATTAAACAAATTAGTTTTGCAAACCTTACTGTGTCTTATATCAAATGAAAGGGGTTGATAAGAGAATCTCAGATATATTTTTTTTATTATTGTAAAATAAATAGTTTTGATTTTATTCATGAAAGAAGACGAAATTTCACCATTCCCTCCCCAAAAAAATTACAAAATAAAGTTCATTGCTTGTAGATTACAAGAAAACCTATAAGAATTCTATCAATTGAAAATAAAGTGGTAAATTCAATATACATTGGCATTGTACGAAACCCTCTCCACGCGAGTTCAACTCTCACTTGGCCGGTTTTTTTCAAATTAAAATTCGTTCTTATATTTTTCTCATAAAACAAGAAACCTGCTTCCTCGTTAGCGAATACATAGAAACTTCTCCAAGAAAGATACTAGTACCCATTACAGCCACTTTAAAAATGAATAAAAACCCGGGAACTTTATCATCCCGTGCCACCCGGAACATTCAAATCCCGCGCCGGGATTACGTGCAGCCCAACTCTAGTTTCATTGCTATAATAAATAAGAATCGGACTGCTGAATTTCAGTGTATTTTTTACAGTTACGGCTTTACAACCCTGGGTCTTGTGAACGAGATTTTTATGTTGTAAATATGAAAGAAATATTGAGGATAACTCATGGTTTTTTTCGTGACACGTGAAAGTAGATATAAAAAAGAAAATTATTGAGTTTTACTTGTAACATATTTGAAATGTGTTTGAAGTTGATGGAAAAAAAACTTTATCTTTTGCTTTTTGGTTAAAAATATATATCCCAATTTACTAGTGTCCCTTAATGTTCCAAAATATATGGCATAGCAATCTATCTAGTCGTGGTGTCGTTATGGTCTACGTTCAGTACTCAATTGATTTTAACATTTAAGAATGTCAATATTGTCATTCAAAACGAAAGGTAAACAAAATAAATACTTATTCTAATAAATACCTATAGTTTACTTATACAGGGTATAAAAGACCTCATCACGAAGCCATCAACCAAGCATTCTGTACATCAAACTAAGTATCTTTACGCAAAAATTATTGCTGGGAAACGACTTTTTTTTTGGGGTAAAAAATCATGTTTTGTGGTAGAACTTAATGTAACGCACTCAAGACATTGTGCTGATGGATGGATTGAATAGTACGGAGGTCGTGGAGGTGTTTAAAGTAAAAATCTTGCATTAAAAAAGTGTATAAAAAAACTTGTCAAAAAGTTGGAACTATATATAACAATATCTCCGTAACTGGAAGGTTCCCAGATATGGTGAATATGGTGGTAGAAATGATCGCAATGACGAGAAGAACAAGTGCCTTTCGGCTTCGTTAAGAGGTGTTTTACACCCTTTATTTATACCCGATCTGTTCCAACTCGTCATCGAAAAACAAATCACGACTCACAACTTTTTTTTAAAAATGTTCATCAATTTGGTTTTCGCTCTCCTGAAAAGTAAGATTTTTGTACAACACAAATAAGCATCTGATGTCGAGAGTTATCCATGCACTAATAAGGTCTAAACCCAAATATTGCCAGTATTATATAAATAAACCCGTCTATTTCACAGGCCAAAACACTTCTCAACTAACCTCAATAGATGTACGACCATAATTTCGAATTTGAATAACGTTCCGTTCTAAATTTGAATTCGCCAGTCAGACGTGCCTCAAATATCTCGTTAGTGCGTATTGTTGGCCTCAGACCACGTGGGGCGGCCAATAGCCACCATTTTGTAAGGCCAGGGCTGATTCAAATCGCTAGGATATTTAGATTGTGTTAGTGCAATCAATTCTGATCACGTACGCCAAAAAGCAGTATCTTAAATATTTTTCTTTATCTGCAGGCTTGACACATTGACCAAGTCACATATTTTCACTTATGGTGTAGAGTTTGTGAAGTTAGTTAAGTTAGACCTTGTAGAGTTAGGGCGTGTAGAAGCTTGGCTCTACATGAGATCTGATAACTTTTGACAGTGCCAGTCAAGTCAAGTAACAAATGAATTGAAATATGTTGTATATTAACTGAAAACTACAGATCTGATTAGACTGTAAAGATACAGATATTTACTGAAATATTAAAAAAAAAACCTACGGCTGATCTTTGTGCTGAATAAAAGAAATCCATTTTCATATTTTTTTTCCTTTTTCTCGAAACTTAGATTTGTTGAGTTACCGCTTTTTGGCTTACAGGAGTAAAATTTTAAGCCACTATTTTTTTAAGCTTGGTTTTTGGAAATCATTTTTTAAAATTGTGTGGCCTGGCCATTTTGTTTTTTTTTTTTCCTGTGCAATAAAAATTAAATAACTAGATGCCTTAGACCTTGACGTCAAACGGATGCAAATCAATTTTATTTTCAAAAAGCGACTCGTTCTTGCATCGCATATTTATTGTAAGCTAGCGGACGTCACGTGGTTTCACCCACGTAGTTCCCGTGCCCGTTGGAGTACAGGGATAAAATATAGCCTATGTTATTCGCTGATGATGTAGCTATCCATTGCAGAAATAGTTTTTAAAATCGGTCTGGTAGTTTTTAAGTTTATATAACATACAAAAATATAAAAATACAAATCTTTCCTCTTTTTAATATTAGTTTAGAAAAAACTACGTACAGTCACTACATTAAAATAAATTATTATTTATGAGATTTAAGCGGTTACACACTACACACAAAAACACAAATTTAGTTATTAAAGAAATCTCCAAAGCAACGCAAACTTTTTATAAATCTGACAATTGGATATAACAGTAAAGCCAGACTGTTCCAATGATTCCTTAGTATACAGTTTGGATCGGAAAATTAAAATTGTGTCAGTCTTACCAAAGAGTTTCGTATTACCCAGTACTAACTGGGTTGTAGAAGTCACTTATGCAGTCATTCCATGTAAAATACTGGTATTCAGCTGCATCCGAATTGACTTTAAGTCGACCCCAACATAGTTGGGAAAAGGCTATGCAGATGATAAGCAACGGTAAATCGAAGTCCAAAAGCAATTGTAAGTACCTTTGAGGTAAATTAATGAAGCTGCTGATGCTGCTACTAGACTGAGGAGAAGTCTGCAAAACAGAACTTAAATTGTCTATGGTTTTGAGCTCTTGATGAGGAGCTCGTGGCTACTTAATAACAGCCGCTCGGGGTCGATTAAGCCGTGCTTGCCTAGGTTGGTTTGTGGATGGATGACCACCCATTACATTCATAGTTTCATTCGTGCCTTGGAAAGCACGTTAAGCCATTGGTCCTGGCTGTAATTTGTAGATCTTTGACAGTCGTTACAGGTAGTCAGTGGCCCAAAAAATCTGACAACCAGTCTTACCAAGGGGTATTACATTACTCAGGACTAACTGGGTTGTGGAGGTCAGATAGGCAGTCGCTCCATGTAAAATAGTGGTATTCAGCTGCATCTGGTTAGACTGAAAGCCGACCCCAACATAGTTGGGAAAAGGCTAAGCAGATGATGATATTTTGGGCTCCTGATATCATGGCGCATGCAACAGCGTCGAAATATTGGGAGCTCAAAACAATAAACAATCACGGAAGATAAGTATCTCGTAAATGACAATATAAGTTCAGTTTTAAATCGTAAAAGCTTAATACAGTGTTTGCAAAACAGTGACAATCACAGATATAGATATAAACTTAGAATGTCACATGGAATATCATCCGTGATTGTTGAGTGATTAGTTATAAACCGTGAAAGCTTAAAACAGTGTTTGATTATGTTCTAGGTAACGTACGAGCGCCATCGTCGTGGCTAATTTGTTAAAAAAAAAACCAACGTTAAAAACACAAGAACTTAATTCTAGACATTTAAAGAATAAAAAAACCGGCCAAGTGCGAGTCGGACTCACGCACGAAGGGTTCCGTACCATTATCTATACATTAGACAAAATGGCAAAAAAAACCGGCCAAGTGCGAGTCGGACTCGCGCACGAAGGGTTCCGTACCATTATCTATACATTAGACAAAACGGAAAAAAAATCACGTTTGTTGTATGGGAGCCCCCCTTAAATATTAATTTTATTCTGTTTTTAGTATTTGTTGTTATAGCGGCAACAGAAATACATCATCTGTGAAAATTTCAACAGTCTAGCTGTCACGGTTCATGAGATACAGCCTGGCGACAGACAGACGGACAGATGGACAGACGGACAGACGGACAGACAGACGGACAGACAGCGAAATCTTAGTAATAGGGTTCCGTTTTTACCCTTTGGGTACGGAACCCTAAAAATCACGTTTGTTGTGTTGGAGCCCCCCTTAAATATTAATATTATTCTGTTTTTAGTATTTGTTGTTATAGCGGCAACAGAAATACATCATCTGTGAAAATTTCAACTGTCTAGCTGTCACGGTTCATGAGATACAGCCTGGTGACAGACAGACGGATAGACGGACAGACAGCGAAGTCTTAGTAATAGGGTTCCGTTTTTACCCTTTGGGTACGGAAACCTAAAAAACCGGCCAAGTGCGAGTCGGAATCGCGCATGTAGGGTTCTGTAACTACAATAATTTTTAATTTATTATTATTATTAATAGCGGCTACATCTAAATATATAAACCGGCCAAGAGCGTGTCGGGCCACGCTCAATGTAGGGTTCCGTAGTTTCCCGTCCGTCACAATAAGTGGAGTTTAAAGGTGGGTATCCATTATGTAAAAATGCTTGCATATACGAATATACTACAAACTTAGTCCAGAAATTATTTAGTACATTTTTTTGTCTTTTTTGTACAAAAACTGTTGTTTCCATCAAGTTCAAAATAATTTTCCTAGAAAGTCCTTATAAAGTTCTACTTTTCAGATTTTTTTCATATTTTCTAAACTTATGGTTCAAAAGTTAGAGGGGGGGGGACACATTGTTTTTTACTTTTGGAGCAATTATTTCCGAAATTATTGACATTATCAAAAAATAATTTTAAAAAACCCCTATTCATTTTTAAATACCTTTCCAACAATATATCACACGCTATGGTTGCAATTTAAAAAAAAATCACTTCCCACTTTACATATAGGGGGGCTACCCTAATAAAACATTTTTTTCTAATTTTTATTTTACCACTTTGTCGGCGTGATTGATATACATATTGGTACCAAATTTCAGCTTTCTAGTGCAAACGGTCACAGAGATTAAGCGAGGACGGACAGACGGACGGACGGACAGACATGGCGAAACTATAAGGGTTCCTAGTTGACTACGGAACCCTAAAAAGAACAAACTGACTGACTGACTGACTGACTGACTCATCTATCAACGCACAGCCCAAACCGCTGGGTCTACAGATTTCAAATTTGGCAAGTAGGTTCCTTATGTGGTCTAGGGGTGCACTAAGGAAGGATTTTTCAAAATTCACCCCCTAAGGGGGTTAAACGGGGCTCCAAAGTTTGTATGGGGAAACAAGATTAGTTAGACTATTTTATTCGTAACTTCACAGGAGTGCTCCTATTGATAAATGAGTAGAAACAGGTTTCAGGTTTTTTCAGAATTCAACCCCTAATAGGGGGAAATGGGGTGACAAAGTCTAAAAATCAATTCACAGCCCAAACCGCTGAGTCTAGAGATTCCAAATTTGGCAAATTGGTTCCTTATGTGGTCTAGGGGTGCACTAAGAAAGGATTTTGCAAAATTCATCCCCTAGGGGGGTTAAACGCGGCTCCAAAGTTTGTATGGGGAAACAAGATTAGTTAAACTATTTTATTCGAAACTTCACAGAAGTGCTCCTATTGATAAATGAGTAGAAACAGGTTTCAGGTTTTTTCAGAATTCAACCCCTAAGAGGGGGAAATGGGGTGGCAAAGTATAAAAATCAATGCACAGCCCAAACCACTGAGTCTGGAGATTCTAAATTTGGCACATAGGTTCTTTATGGGATTTAGGGGTGCAATAAGAAAGAATTTTTCAAAATGAACCCCCTAAGGGGTTGAAACGGGGGTCCAAAGATAACATGGGGAAATAAGATTAGTTAGACTACTTTATTAGAAACTTAACAGGAGTGCTCCTATCGATAAATGGGTAGAAATGGGTTTCAGGTTTTTTCAGAATTCAACCCTTAAAGGGAGAAATGGGGTAACAAAGCCTGAAATTCAACATAGATATTGTTTGTATGGTGAATTGGGTCGGGTGTATTACAAAAACAACGATTTTAAGATTTAATGTGGCGGACCTGAATTACCATCATTCCCTGTTGGGGTGCGATGGGGTTGAAACTGTCTAAAAATCAATATGGGTGTCGAAACCGAGATTATCAGGGGTGCTGATGTTGAAAATGGCATTTATTTTGAGATCCAGATGATAGCGGATTCAACTTCTGTACAGGGTTATTGTTGATTTATTGTGATGATTGTGATAACGTTGATGATGATTGTTATAATGATGATGATGATTGTGATTATGAAGATTGTGATGATGATGATTGTGATTACGATGATAATGATTGTGATTACGATGATGATTGTGATAATGATCATGATGATTGTGATGATGATGATAATGAGTTTGATAACGATGATGGTGATGGTGATAGTGATAGTGATTGTGATTGTGATGGCGATTGTGATAGTGACAGTGATTGTGATGGTGATTAAGATGGTGATAGCGATAGTTGTGTAGTGATAACGAGGATGGAGATTGTGATGATGATGATTACGATTAAGATAAAAAGATTGTGATTACGGTGATAATGATTGGGATAACGATGATGATGATTGTGATAGTGATTTTGATGGTGATTGTGATGTGATGGTGATGGTGATGGTGATTGTGATTGTGATGGTGATGGTGATTGTGATAGTGATAGTGATGGTGATTGTGATAATGATTGTGGTTGTGATAGTGATGGTGATTGTGATCATGATGAATGTAATTAAGATGATAATGATTGAGATTACGATGATAATGATTGTGATTACGATGATAATGATTGTGATGACGAGGGTGGACATTGTGATGATAATGATTGTGGTTACGATGATGATGATTGTGATAACGATGATAGAGATTGTGATAATGATTTTGATGGTGATGGTGGTTGTGATAGTGACGGTGATTGTGATGGTGATAGCGATGGTGTTGGTGATTGTAATTGGACCGTGTTAAGCAGAAAAGATCCAACCAGCAATTTGTTACTTTTGAGTAAATACGATTTGAATTTTAGGAGTGATTATAAAACAAACAGGCAGAAGGACGCAAAAATAGAAAGTTACGTATGGTAGCACAGTAAATAAGCATTATTTTAAATGTAATGCCACTGGCTAGTTGCACACAGTTTTCCTGATTTTCTTGAAAAACTACCAGTGGATCTTTTATGCAAAAAAGAAAATCGTCGGTAACATTTCCACGGGAGATCCAAATAGCAATATAGGAAGGTTTAAAATTATTTATTAAAGGTAAAACGGTTAATAACTTACTAAGATAAGGTAAAACTAAAACTTCGTCTCGACCAAAAAAAATATATACTTAAAATTATCATTAGATCAAACAAATGCTAATCAATCTGAACATTAAAACTTTTAATCATAAGCTCAAGACAGTGTATGTTATATCCACTGAACGTTATATGAAATTAAATTATATCTTATGGAGATATGAAGAGGAGGGATGAAAAGCATCTGACCCAAATAGTTATGAATATGAATGTGTATGGATGGAGAGGGAGAGGGAGGCCAAAGAAAAGATGAATGGATTGTGTGAGGAGTGATATGAAAGAAAAGGGCGTAAGTGATAGCGAGACGAGTGACAGAACAGAGAGGATGAAAAAAACGAGTTACGCTTAATGCATTTGATCCCCAAATAATCATAGAAACTATAACATTTGACATGGAAAAAACACTGCCACTTCCGCGTATCCCAACAAATATAGTTTTTTACAAACGCCAGATATGGTTGTAAAATTTGAGTATACATCAGGTTCTGATGATCAAGGCTACTGCAACGTCTGGGTGGAAGGCGAAGCAGGCAGAGGCGCACAGGATCTCGGATCTTGTCTCATCAAACACCTATCAGAGAGACTTAAAGAAGGAGTAACGCACCTTATTCTGTAGAGCGATTCCTGAGGCGGCCAAAACCGTAACATCAAGCTTACTCTAATGCTGAAAGCTTTCTTAGAAGACCACCCAACGTTGCAGCAAATAAGCATGAAGTTTATAGAATCGGGACATAGCTTTTTGCCGAACTATACAGATTTAGGTAAAAAACATAAGCTCCTTCTAGTTCACCGCATGGAACCAACAGATTTTCTTAGTTCACGTCCTCTAGAGAATATTATAACTAACAGAAAAAAAAAACACTTTCTGGAGAGAAAAGTGTCCTGGCTGAAGACGAAAGAAATTTTGCTAGAAAAGGAGGCGATGTTTTCTTTGTTCATGCGGTACAGTCAATACGTCGCAGTGGCCTTGATCATCAGAACCTGTATGTATACCCAAATTAAACAACCGTAACTGGCGTTTGTAAAAAACTATGTTTGTTGGGATATGCGGAAGTGGCAGTGTTTTTTCCATGTCAAATGTTATAGTTTTTAAATTAGTATTAGTTTTAACAACAATCATGTCATTTTTCGTATATTTTTAAAGGTTTGAAATTTCATATTATGCAATAAACTAACAAACATCTTGACTTGGTCCCTGTGTAATTAGCAAGATTCAACAAAACTATTTTGCTAAAAGATCCGAGGCGCTTGGTATACTTCACATTAAAAGTGATTGAGAAAAAATATTTTGCGGAAAGGACCCAACCAGTTTGGGTTTAAAAAAAATAATACATTTCATTTTTTGGAGATCCAAGAGTCATGAATCTTTTTTGTTTTTTTTAGAAAATGCTAAATGTGTTTTGGTACATGTAGTGTCATAGAGGTTTGTTTGGTGTAAGTGATGAGACTGCTTGGATCTTTTCTGCGTATATAAAGTTCGATGTGTAGATTCTTACTACATATATAACTCGATTTTCAACAAATTGCTGGTTGGATCTTTTCTGCTTAACACGGTCCAATTGTGACAGTGATGGTGATAATGATGAAGGTGATTGTGATTACGATGATAATGATTGTGATAGTGATTGTGTTTGTGATGGTGATTGTAATGGTGATGGTGATGGTGATTGTGATGGTGATAGTGATAATGATAGTGATAGTGATGGTGAATGTGATAATGATTGTGGTTGTGATAGTGATGGCGATTGTGATCATGATGATTGTGATTATAATGAAAATGATTGAGATTACGATGATAATGATTGTGATGACGAAGATGGAGATTGTGATGATGATGATGATTGTGATTACGATGATAATGATTGTTAAAATGATGATAGTGATTGAGATAGTGATTGTGTCCGAGATTGTTATGGTGATTGTGGTGGTAATTGTGATGGTGATTGTTATGGTGATTGTGATGGTAATGGTGATTGTGATAGTGATGGTGATTGTGATGGTGATTGGTGATTGTGATAGTGATGGTGATTGTGATGGTGATTGTGATGGTGATGGTGATGGTGATGGGGATTGTGATGGTGATTGTGATTGTGATTGTGATTGTGATTGTGATTGTGATTGTGATTGTGATTGTGATGGTGATTGTGATGTTGAATGTGATGGTGATGGTGATTGTGACGGTGATTGTGATGATGATTGTGATAATGATTGTGATAATGATGGTGGTTGTGATAGTGATGGTGATTGTGATAATGATGGTGACTGTGATAGTGATGGTGAGTGTGATAATGATTGTGATAATGATGGTGGTTGTGATAGTAATTAGATGGTGATTGTGATGATAATAATAAATTGTGATGATTATGAAATTTGGCACATAGATGATCCCTTTAGTATGATTCAGTGGGACAGTTACTGAACTGCACGCGGGCGAAGCCGCGGGCAACAGCTAGTTAATACATATATTAATACACATTCTGTGAAAATTTCATCTGTCTACCTGTTACAGATCATGAAACAGCCCGGTGATAGACAGACAGTTGGACAGAGGAGGCTGAGGAATAGGGCCCCTTCGGGTACGGAATCCTAAAAATGTAGCCTATTTTGTATAGTAACTTGTTTGTATAGTAACTTGTTTGTATAGTAACTTGTTTGTATAGTATCTTGATTGTATAGTAACTTGTTTGTATAGTAACTTGTTTGTATAGTAACTAAATGGAGCTTATGACGTCATATTAAGTGGTCAAAAAATGCCACGCTTGGTTTTCATACGGATCGTGATACCTGCGTTATCTATCTAGTATCTGTGGTGAAAACCTAGTACCCTAGTATGAACAGCCTCATAAATAAAGAAACCGACCCGACCCGACAACCCGAGACAGAACGTCATGGCGCAGAAAAATTAGGTGAGCCGACCCCACTTAATGTGGGATGGAGCAAAGAAGAAGATCTTTGGTGAAAACTTATTTTAAAGCCATCAAATAGAAATAATTTATAACTGTCCGTATGTCGTTTCTATAATCCGATTTGTTGTAGAATAAGCTTGTGTCCTGAAAAAATCTATTTAGTCCGTCAGTTACATTATCAAAAAATATTTGACACGTATTTTTTCTTTTGTTACGAAAACCGAAATTGACGAAGATACGACGCTTTTAAAATTCTCAATACGGCACGCCACACAGTGGGTCGAAAATCGAGTTTTATAGACATAGACCACTTATAATTTTTTTTTCCGTTTTTGAAAACGGGAAAATATATATTTCATTATAAAATATTTAAAATAAAATTCCCGTTTTCATAAGACGGAAAAAAAATGTAAGTGGTCTATGTCTATAAAACTCGATTTTCGATCCACTGTGCGCCGTGCTATAATTTTTAGTGCGTTGTGACGACACGAGCCCCCCACTCTCGAGTTTTGATGCGTTTTATCTTTGTCAATATTCATTGATTTACAAAAACAAAAAAAATACGTGTCCATTATTTTCCAATGATATAACTGACGGACTAAATAGATTTGAAATTTATTGCTGGTGGAAACTAGCCTATTAGATAAGTCTAGTAGAACTAGAATTCTCTCAAAACTATCTGGTACAGAATTTTACTCCTAATAATCGGTTTTTTCGTATCGGAAACAACAGCAAAATGGAAGTACAAGCCAGGCCTTTGTTGACTCAAAAACCCTTAACGTGGCACTGTGTTTGCTCGCCTCACAGTGAGCCGAAGCGCAGAAACAATACGAATAGATTTTGTAAGGGCTTTGGACTGTCTATCGAACTCTTTTAGTTCGGGTCAACAAGATACGTAAACAAGAATTTCGGAAAAGAATTTCAACGATTTGAATTTGGAACTGAATTTGAGCCTGGAGATTCATCATTCAAAATGTACCATTATCCTAATCTATGGTCTACAATAATATAAACTTATATTGCCACTTACGGGATATCTTCCGTGATAATTTATTGTTTTGAGCTCCCGATATTTTGACGCTGTTGCAAGCGCCATGATCGCTGGTTGACTGGAGAATGGGGGTGGATGGAAAATAAATTGTTAGGAGCAGACAAATCTGTGTACCCTCTTTCTCTGTTTTCCTCTCTTTCTCTCTTTTTTACCGTAAAAGCTTAAAACAATCTTCGTCGAAGACCAAAGCAATCGGTTCAACAGCCACACGAACAACTTCAACTCAATAGAATAACCTCTTTATTTTAATTCGTTTCGTTAGTATTCTATGAACAAGGCAAGGATACAAACGGCCAAAGTACACAATAAAACTTCATGAAATAAATTTATGTTTTTTATTTCATCCATTTATTATTTTCTACATTAGTTTTTTATTTTATTTTAGTCAATCAATATATTTAAACTATAACTAAGTTATCATAGATATTTATATTATAAAGACGTAACATTTGTTTGTAAGTTTGTATGTAGGGGGTAATCTCCGGAAGTAATGAACCGATTTCAAAAATTCTTTCACCATTAGAAAGCTACATTCACCTTGAGTAATATAGGCTATATTTTATCCCGGTACTCTTACGGGAACGGGAACTACGCGGGTGAAACCGCGTGACGTCCGCTAGTCATAGATATAAAAACAAAATGTTTTTATAACTTAGAAGTATGTCGACCGTATAACGACATAAGTCAGGTCACATACCTACTGAAAAAAAAAATGAATAAAAAGTTAATTGGCGGAAACCATAATTATTTTTACAATATTTACATGTTGCTGTTTCATTTCCTCGCAATCTAAGTGAAAAGTAGAGTGTATATGAGTATGTGTGTGTGTATGTGTATGTGTGTGTATGTGTGTGTGTGTGGAGTGTGTGTGTGTGTGTGTAGTGTGTGTGTGGTGTGTGTGTGTGTGTGTGTCTGTGTACTCCTCCATAAAACCCATTTTACACTCAACTTTTTATCCATCCTCGCTTGCAAGCTTGCTCGGATGGATAAACGTCTCACGTAAAATGGTGCGTTTTATGCACTTGATTGGTACAATCTACTATTGACTACCTCATTGGTCTAGTGGTTATAAGCGCGACTATTGAGCGTGAGGTCTTGGCTTTAATTCCCGAGTTGGACATAGTGTTGATGGGTTTTTCCAATAGGAATTTCTCAATAGCGGCCACAGAGCCTAGATTTGTGCCCGGCTGATGGCAATAGGCTCGCCCCCTTTCAAATGGGACTTTAACATAGCTGGTGAAATGTTGGCTGTTAGTTATTCCTCTGCCCAACTCTTCAAGTATTACAGGCGTGATGTTATTATACATATAATAAAACAGTAACGAAAGAAAAACTGTACATTGAGAATTTTCAAGAAACTACATGAAAAAATATATATATATATATACCACTCTCCGCAGCAGAGACGCGCGGGATGCAAATCCCTCAACCGCGGCACATGCAACAATTATTGCAAGTTTTAAAATCATTTTCTGCCCGTTCCGATAAAAACACCTGTAGCTCAAAAACTACAAGTCCTAGAGCAATTTCAAAAATACTATTGTCTAGCTGATTAGATATGAAATCTACTTATCTAGAAATCAAAATGTAATACTTTAATTATATACTCCAAATCATAATGTATAGCTAAAAAATAGTTCCGCCGCCATCGTTCACAACGGAAATAACTACTTTTTCACGGGCGAAATATTGCAACTTCGAGATTCCAAAACGAATTTACGTTGACAAAATAATAAAGCACGGTTCACAAGGATAATTTTGATATATAATAGTATCAGCTACCATTAAAAATACCAGAGTTATCACGACATTTGCTGCGCAGGTAAATTCGAGTGTTCACCGTCTGTCAAATGAAAGTTTCTTTTTTTTTTTTTGGCAAATTGTCTATGGAATAGTGTTGCGATGTTCGATTTTTTTATTGAGGAATTTAGTAACGAATTGAACACAGAGGAATAAACTGAGACGGTTTTTAATGCAGTTTTTTGGAGGCGGGTGCGCGTGCTACAGGTGTGACAGATAGCTGTCAAGTGCAGTGCAGCACTGTCAACTATTGTGACAGATAGCTGCTGAGAGCACGAATCGACACTCTTCAACAATTTAAAAATAAACTTAAAGCGTTTTTGATACAGAAATGTTATTATTCGATAAGTGATTTTTTGAATGACTCTATGTGTGACAGTTCAATAACCCTATAGTTTCTTACATGACATAATATTATCAACCTTGCTAAAATAATTGATTTGTACCTGTTGTAATCATTTGAAGGGTCCATTGCAATAGTGATAAATGTCCTTCGTTTATCGTTCTGAGATAATCGGGTTTTAAGGTTAAAAACGGTGAAAAAAAACACAGTGTTAGACATAATAAAATAGTTTTTTTTTATGATATAGTTTCTTTGGAAAATAATAATTCATAAGTATTTTATATTATATTATAAGCCTATATTGTCCCACTGCAGGGCAAAGGCCTCCCTTCCCTCCTTCCACATTTCGCGATCTAGTGCAATTGTAGGCCAATCCTTTGCGAAAGAGTCCAGCTCATCCCGCCATCTCCTTCTGGGCCTGCCGCGTTGTCGTTTCCTGCTATTTGGTATCCACTGAGTGGTAATTTTTGCCCATTGCTCCTCCGACATGCGGCAGATGTGACCAGCCCAGTTCCACTTCAACCTAGCAGCTGTAAGGCCAACATCAGTTATTTGGGTTTTGGAGCGAAGCATGGAGTTTCTGACACGGTCCGTAAGTTTGACACCCAGTATACTTCGCTCCATAGCTCGTTGGCAGACCCCAAGTGCGGACTTCTGACGATTTGTAAGCGACCACGTCTGCGCTCCATAGGTGAGGGTGGGGAGAATGCACATGTCCATGAGCTTCCGCTTAAGTGCGAGAGGGAGAGATCCCTTCATAAGATGTTTCATCGACCAGTAGCTCTTCCAGGCATTCTCGGTGCGTCGAGCAACTTCTTTATCTTGTCTTGCCTGGAAAGAGACTATCTGGCCGAGGTATATATACTCATGGACATATTCAATCACCACACCCCCAACCTCTATGTTACGCTCTGTGCTGTTCGTCATCAGTTTTGTTTTAGACATGTTCATTGAAAGCCCGACTTGGAGGCTGGCGTGGCTCAGTTGATCGAGCATTAGGCCTAGCTCAGCTGCTGAGGAAGAAAAAAGGACAATGTCGTCGGCGAAACGAAGATTTGTTAATCTCTTTCCGCCGACGACAACACCTTTGTCCTGCCAGTGTGGGTTTATCTCTTGAAAAACCTCTTCCAGCGTTGCTGTGAAGAGTTTTGGAGATAGCGGGTCGCCTTGCTTGACTCCTCTCTGAATGGGAAAAGTGGGCCCGGTGGTAGTTAGGCGTATGGCTGCTGTGCTGGCCTGGTAAATTTTTTGCAACAGCTGTATATATGTAGGTTCTATGTTATGTTTGCCGAGTGCAGAAAATATTGCAGTATGCGTTAAGCTGTCAAAAGCTTTTGAGTAATCCACGAATGCGAGGTACAACGGTAGATTGAATTCCTGGTGTTTTTCAATGATCTGGTTTAAAGACTGTAGGTGGTCAGCAGTTGAAAGGCCACGGCGGAATCCAGCCTGCTCTGGAGGTTGATGGAGGTCTAATGTTCCTGATATGCGGTTTTCGAGAATTTTGATAAAAACTTTGTAAAGATGCGAGACTAAGCTGATGGGGCGGTAATTACCAATATCGGATTTATCACCTTTTTTGTGCAACAGAATTATGTTCGAATGACAGAAGTGACTAGGGAAGATGCCTGTTTTAAGAATAGTGTTGAAAAGGTTGCAAATGTAAGGTAGTATGGAGGGTTCTCCAACTTGAAGTGATTCAGTGGTGATGCCGTCTTCACCAGGACTTCGATTATATTTCATGCCACTAAGAGCCCTTCATAAGTAACTTTAATTAATTAAAAAAAAAAAAAACAAGGTAAGTACTAAAAATTAAGGACAATAACGGTCCACAATTTGACCAAGGTCAATAATGATAGTTGTCCTAGGTTTAGAGAATACGAAGTTAAAATAGTAATTAATCAAGATTTAAAAGAAGCTTATCGTAATAGTCTCTTGTTTCAGGCCTACACAATCTTTTCAAAGTCTGCAGGTCATTATACTTTTCCCTCTTAATTCTCTCTTTTCTACTCTCTTTTCTACTCTTTTGCCAAATATTAAAAACTCAATTATCTCGAGACTGGAAGCGTTATTGCTAAGTTTGTAAATGTGATCATAAACTGCATAAATCAAGTTACCGAATGACGGTATTAGTTTGAATTTTAACATTTTTGGACATTTATCTCTATTGCAGTGGACCCTTCATTTTCTATTTCATAATACTCTTATTATCCTTTTAATACTTTTTTGATGCAGAAATTCTGTTATTGGTTATGTGATTAACTTATTTGTTTTATTTCTCTATTTTGATCCTGTGTTTGAAATTCCAGTAATTTAATATTATTGACATTATTTAACACTTTGTGCTTAATAATTTATTGATACTGACATTATTTGATACTTTGTGCTTGATAATTTTTTAATACTGACATTATTTGTTAAATTTTGCATGCCAAAACTCAGGCAGAATGTACCCGGCTCACTATTTTTTCTAACAACTTTATTGTACAAATACCTACATTCTATGCGAATAAATGATTTGATTTGATTTTGATTCGAATTGAGAACCTCCTCCTTTTTGAAGTCGGTTAAAAATAAATGGCTTTTGTTAGAAAAACGTAACTGATGACAAAAAGTGACTTTTCAGAATTTTTGTCTGTTTGTCTGTGTGTATGGTACGGCTTCACGCCAAAACTACTGGATAGATTGAAATTCAGCAAAAATGTTCTTTGTAAACCAAGGAAGTCTTTAAGCTACATCACGCCGTATGTTATGGCAGGTAAGCAATATTGTTTTTAAAAGGTTTTTGTTCGTAATTGAATGCACAAAATGACATGTTATAAGCTATATTATATGACGCAGACGAAGTTGCGTGGCTCAGCTAGTGTAACAAAGGTATACAATTATAAAATCCCAAAGGTTAAACTACACGTGAAACCATTACTCCCAAGTCCCACTATATATTTTCAACCGAGGTCCGATTTTCTAAGGCCACATTGTTCGCCATCTCAGAAGTGTGCGTTGAAGCATGCCATTATTGTCCAGCCCTTTTGTGGGTCAATACCAGACTGCACTCACGTTCGGGGCCAAGTACTTTATGATATTAGGACTAGAGGTCTTAGCACAAGCGCGCGGTAGAAACGTATCGTAACAACGTCAATGTTTTAATTGAAAATAGAATAAAAATTGTCCTCTAAAATTTTAGTTGTTTTTTTTTACAACAAACGCATTTCTTGGTGTCGATTCTGTTGTGCACAAACTAAACTTAATTTAGGCTATTGCTATCTTTTTATCTCTAATAAAACGAGAAAGAGACGGATGTAATTTAGAGCTGTCAAATTTAGTTGGATATTTCTATAAAAATGAAGAGTGCACGTAAAAGCATGTCGACTAAAAACACGGTGAAGCGCAAGGTATAAACTAGTTTGACATCTCTAACTTAGTTCATAGCTATAGCCGTCCTTTTCTCACAGTGCCTTTTAGTAAAAGATCGTTATAGCCTAAATTAAGTTTAGTTTGTGCACAACAGAATCGACA
Organism: Xestia xanthographa; assembly: GCA_905147715.2. Classification (NCBI taxonomy): domain Eukaryota; kingdom Metazoa; phylum Arthropoda; class Insecta; order Lepidoptera; family Noctuidae; genus Xestia; species Xestia xanthographa. The sequence continues at coordinate 20,653,661 of LR990666.1, read as the reverse complement.
CCAGTATCATCAATTTACTAACATGAATAAATTCTTAAAATTATGAAAGTACTAGCAGCTGATAATTTGTAATTCAACCATGATTCGAAAGACACGTGGCGCCATCTTTTATCATTGTTGTGCAAGTTATTGTTGTTTTCCTCGGGAACAGTATTTTTTTCTAGATTATAGGTTATTTCCGTTTCTGGACACCTAACAACGCGTTTAGGCACAGAATGATTGGTTCAGTGGTTTAGACGTAAAAAGGTAACAAACAAACAAAATTAGTTTCGCATTTATAATATTAGTTAGGACTAGCTAACCCGCGCAACTTCGTCTGCGTCACATGAGAGAGAGAAAGGTTAGAGAGAGTTTGACAACGGAAGCTCTCAAAAAAAATAACTTTTCCCGGTTTTTGCAACATTTATCATTGATGCTCCGCTCCTATTAGTTGTAGCGTGATGTTAAATAACCTATAGCCTTCCTCAATATATTTTTTTTTTTCAAAGCCGGTCAGTCGAGTAAAAGTTATCTGGTGAGCACAGTTTTAGTCATTAGTACCATATTAGTACAATAGATGTCACTGCATCTTACATTTGATGATTAGTTCTTCTTGAACACTTTAAATTCGTATATCTTCGGATAGAAATAACCGATTACGATGAAACAAAAATTAAATAATACCTCAAGATACGCACTATTTTTATGTATAAAAGTTATCTGTATTGGTTTCGTATACTTTACGTGATGCTTGATCATCGAAACAGACAAACAGACAAAAATTCCAAAAATGCTGGAAATGAGTTCTGTTGGTTATCCTATTCACCCTGGCAATTTTTTTTTTTTTCAAAATATGTTCGATGTACAAAAACGATTTTTCTACAGATTTATTATATGTATAGATATAGAAGATTAGGATATAGGATTATACGTGAAATGAGTCATCGTCATTAACCTGCCCTTATTCCAATTAATTTGAGGTTGGCGCAGCATGGTCTTCTTCTTCCATACTTCTCTATTACTCTTTATGTCATCAGCACCCTTAGCCAAGTTACAAACGTTTCGTATCGATTCTCTTTCTACAATCGTAAACGCCTCGGCGTAAGCGATTGTAGAAAGCGCTAAATTGGTAGCCAAGTTGACACGACTGAGTCGATCGCTCGTTCTCTAATGTTTGTAGAAAAAAACCGGCCAAGTGCGAGTCGGACTCGCGCACGAAGGGTTCCGTACCATTTTCTATACATTAGACAAAACGGCAAAAAAATCACGTTTGTTGTATGGGAGCCCCCCCTTAAATATTAATTTTATTCTGTTTTTAGTATTTTTTGTTATAGCGGCAACAGAAATACATCATCTGTGAAAATTTCAACTGTCTAGCTGTCACGGTTCATGAGATACAGCCTGGTAACAGACAGACGGACAGACAGCGAAGTCTTAGAAATAGGGTTCCATTTTTACCCTTTGGGTACGGAAAAACTACAGTTTAGCGATCAACATTGTAGAAACGATAACATTCTATTCTATCATTTTGAACGATGTAAACTTGTCTACAAATGTTCTATTCGTTTGCGTTGATCACGTGATTTAACGTTGAAATGATGTCATTCCCATTCATTTGAATAGTTTTCTACTAGCGTTAACGATTGTAGATTGTCAACTTGGCTGGTGGTGCAGATACCTTCTTTCCATAGGTGAAACGAGTAGGTATTTTTAATTTTAAAACCGACGTATAATGGGTGTATACCACCTCTTAACGAAGCCAAAAGGTACTTTTTCTCCCCGTCATTGCGTGAATTTTTTTGCTGTACACCATACCTAGGAATCTTCTAGTTGCGGAGATATTGGGGATCAAATTTCCAACTTTTTGAAAAAAAAAAAATTATATAAAAGTTTTTACTTTAAACACCTCCATGACCCCCGTACTATTAAATCCATCCATCAGCACAATGTTTTGAGTGCGTTACATTGAGTTCTACCACAAAACATTTTCACCCAACTTGGAGGGTTGTATTGATGGTTTTGATGATTATAATTCTGTAACTACATACGTCTTACAATCGCGTCCAATATTTTAATCAACATACAACCTAGCACTGGCCTGCAATTTGCCAAAAACGTAACAAATTTTGAATTTCGCGGGCTACCCTGGAGCATCAGCCTTAAAGAAGTTTGTAGATGGAAAAGTCGTTTCCCAGCAATCGTTTTTGCGTAAAGTTACTTAGTTTAATGTACAGTATGCTTGGTTGACGGCTTCGTGATGAGGTCTTTTACACCCTGTATACGTTACGTTTACTGCGCGCCTTTGTACTAGGCTCACATACATTGAAATTGAGGCCATTATAGATTTTACTATATAATTATAGACTGTCTACAATTTTGAGAGCATGTGATGCATGAGAATTAAATTACGAACTCGAGCCTTTGAAAGTCTAGAAATCTGTAACCTTTTTGATTTAGAATGTTTATTTACAATTTACAAATGAAATGAAATAATATTTTAAAGGACCTTTGCTGTAAAAAGTCAAGAAAATACTTTATACCGCGAATTCTCTTAACTATTCGATGAATTGTGAGAAATAATAACTAAATATACTACTGCCAGGAACGACTACATTATATAGAAAAAAAAATATGGAAAAAAAAGTTACTAACTAAAAAAAAAGAATAGTTAATATTCATATTACTACTACCTGTTTAGAATTTATCCCAAGTGGAAAAAACACCCTTGTAATAAAACGCCTTCAAAGTTAGATTTTTATGCTTGAAATCTGCCTTTTCGAAATCTAATATACAGACTTTTGACTTCATGACAATATTATTTTCATTTCCGTATTGTATTGTATATTTGGCTTATTCATTTTTGCGTAAAAACTGTTATTCCAACTGAAATATTTGACTAAATAGAAAATGTTAAAAGTACTAATTGGTAAACAAGTTATAGTTTAAACGTTCATTTCCCAAACATTAGGTTTGCGTTACAATTTTTTGTGAATAGATTTTTTGCAAAGTAAAAAATTTGGGAAGTGAAAATTTGTCAAATTCCTTTCGGTAAAACAAGGGAGACCCGGGTATTTACTATGTAATTTATTTGGCTGCTAAACACGACAGATATGGATTTTCATACGACTTTTGCCGGTCGCTGGTCGCATGTATCTGGCCAGTACAGCAATTTCGATTTATCTCGAAAAAGGTTGTCAAAACAATTCTCAAATTTCCAAGCATGTGAGAAAAATATTATTATACTCTTTAAAAATATAATAGGTAATTTATGTCAACTATCCACTGAAAGGTTTTCAACAAAACCATAATTAAAGTAACATCATCTATCTGAAGTCCACAATCCAGTTAGCACTGGGTAATACGATACCCCTACGTAAGATAGTGACTGATTGTCAGACTTACAAGCCACTACCTGTAACCTGTAACGTCTGTCAAAGATCTACAAATGACAGCCGGAACCAACAGCTTAACGTGCTTTCCGAGGCACGGAGGAAACTCGGTATGTAATGGGTGGTCACCCATCCACAAACCCACCTAGGCAAGCGTAGCTTAACCTGAATATCAACCCGAACGGCTGTTATTATTTAGCCACGAGCTCCTGTCTGCTGTACAACCTAAACAAAGCAGTAAATGTCGTTCAATTGTCAAAATTAAAGGCATTACAATAATGATAAAGGTAATAATTTCTACATCTACACTTCTACACTAATATTATAAAGAGGAAAAGATTTGTATTTTTGTGTGTATGTTTGTAATGAATAAACTCAAAAACTCCTGCGCCAATTTCAAAAATTCCTTCACCATTAGACAGCTAAATTGACCTTGGGTAACATAAGTTATATTTTACTCCCACACACTCCCCGTGCTCCCACAGAAACAGGTATTACGTGGGTGAAACCGCGTGACATCCGCTAGTGTATTATAAAACAAATGGAAAAACCTAATAACACTTCGACCGACCTGGGAATCGAAACCAAGATTCCCATGAGACAGTCTGGTGAACATTGGTACAATAGGACGGCAGTATAAAAAAATTGAAAATCTATTTAGTACGTCAGTTAGAGTATTGGAAAATAATGGACACATATTTTTTGTTTTTGTAAATCAATATAAAACTTTTTTGTAAATCAATTAATGAAGATAAAACGCATCAAAACTCGGGAGTGGGGGCTCATGATGTCAGAACTAGCTAAAAATTATACCAAGGCGTGACGTAATGAGAATTTTAAAAGCGTCATATCTTCGTCAATTTAGGTTTACGTAACAAAAGAAAAAATATGTTTCAATATTTTTTGGAAATCTATCTGATGGCTCTTTAGTAAATTGATCCCGCTCATTTGGATCCCGCGGGATCGGTTTACTAAATTATTATTTTTATGTCATTTTCTTTACTAGATTGGTCCCGCTCTTAAAAAAAAAAACCGGCCAAGTGCGAGTTGGACTCGCACATGAAGGGTTGGGTACCATTGACTAGGTAAACAACAGTAGGCACACAAATTTCATAAAAAAAAAAAAAAAAAAAATTTTTTCCCCCTTAAATATTAATTTTATTCTGTTTTTAGTATTTGTTGTTATAGCGGTAAAATAAATACATCATCTGTGAAAATTTCAACTGTCTAGCTGTCACGGCTCACGAGATACAGCCTGGTGACGGACAGACGGACAGACAGCGAAGTCTTAGTAATAGGGTTCCGTTTTTACCCTTTGGGTTCGGAACCCTAAAAAGGACTAATTCGATTTTTTTTTCGTCTCGCCTATTCGTACTTGCTGTGTTACGCAATTTCCCTACAGGACAATAATATCACTACAATGTAAATGCAAATCGTGACAGACCGTCCACCCATCATGCAATGCAATTGGAACATGTAGGTTCATAATATGATATATGTCAGAATTACGGCATTGTGGGGGAATGGCACAGATTACTAATCTTCTTTATCGTGTGGTGCCTAACCAAGGCCTAGCCAAGTTACAAACCTTTCATATCAATTCTCTTTCTACAATCGTAAACGCCTCGACGTAAGCGATTGTAGAAATCACTAAATTGGCAGCCAAATTGACATGACTGAGTCGATCGCTCGTTCTCTAATGTCTGTAGAAAAAACCTACACTTTAGTCTATGGTGAGCGTTCCTACCAAAAAGTATAGCGATCAACATTGTAGAAACGATAACATTCTATCATTTTGAACAATGTAAACTTGTCTACGAATTTTCTATTAGTTTGTGTTGAACACGTGATTTTACGTTTTCTACTAGCGTTAACGATTGTAGATTACCAACTTGGCTAAGCCTGCTGGTGTCAGAGTTTTATTCCGCTCATGGGACTCTGACTTAGCTTTACATGCCGTCGAAAAAATCTCTCAGGCATGCTGGTTTCCTCACGATGTTTTCCTTCACCGAAGCAAGTGATAATTATATACGCACATGAATCTGAAATATCAAAGGTAACCTAACCCTGGTCCCTGGTCCCTGTTTCAAAGTGGACGAGTTGCCCCCAAACCCGAAGCTGTCAATTTAGTTCGCTTCTCCTTAGCGAACTAAACGACTTGAACCAAAGAAAGGCATATAGTTTCCCTTACTTTGATACTGCACGAGCACATGCGCTTTTTTGTTAAAATAGCTATTTTTGGCGATTACGATGTTGGTCCTAAGGCTAAAAATTATCAGTTTGATTGTCTCAATCATTTCCTTCAATATGACCAGACCTATTACACCTCTGCCTTACCCATCGAGGATTACAGGCGTGATGTAATATTAGAAACTTCATTGCCAACCCTAAAAAGCCATTCTATATCCCCCACGATATCCATTCACATTTTTCCCCAACATTGTCCAAATACCACCGACATAAAAAATAATTTCTACATACCCCACATTAACATTCCGACCTTGGCTCAAGGACGGAATTTTTCAAATAAATTCTCTGTACTAAATTTTGAGTGTCCCATCAGTACAGATCATCTTTCATAAGTTTTGGTGGGTAGATGTCCGGGGTGGACGTGACGTCATTAAGTCGGACGTGCACACTAACTAAGTTAGGCTTGGGTTAGACTGGTTGGGGTATGATTCGGGTAGAACTATTTTAGACACTGGTACTCCTTAATTTTTTCGGCTTGAAACTGTGGCTTTTAGGAATCTGTGGCTAAATAATATATTCAGGTTAAGCTGACCAAGGTCAGTTCGTGGGTGCGTAGTCATCCATTGCATACCGAACAACCCTCCAAGTTCATAAAGGTCTAGCAATGACTTTGACCTTGAAAAAATCGTTTCTAGACTTATATGAACTTAGAGAGTTGAATTGATGATTTTGATGATTATAATTCTGTAACTACATACGTATTACAATATTTTAATCAACATACAACCTAGCATTGGCCAGAAAATTGCAAAAAACGTAAGAAAAATTAAATTTCGTGGGCTACCCTGGAGCATCAGCCTTAAGCTGTTTGTACCGGCTGCCATTTGTAGATCTCCAAATCAAAACTTACAGGGCCTATAGGTTTTTATTGCGTTAAGAAATCGCAAAAAATGCGACATAAGCGGTCATAATATCTTTTGTTCGCGTTGAATTACAACTTTTTCACTGCTCCAAGGGGTAGCAGACGTGGTGGGTATCTGATATTATAATAATACAAAGTGATCCTACATGGGTTCCGGTTTTGCCAGCTGAAGTCATCTTCATCTGCCTAGCCTTTTCCCAACTATGTTGGAGTCTGTTTCCAGTGTAACCGAATGCAGCTGATTACCAATATTTCACATGGAGCGACTGCATATCTGACCTCCACACCCCAGTTAGTACTGAGTAATACGAAACCCCTTGGTAAGACTGGTTGTCAGACTTTTTGGGCCACTCACTACCTGTAACGACTGTCAAAGATCTACAAATGACAGCCGTGCTTTCCGAGGCACGAAGGAAACTCGTTATGTAAGATTGGTCACCCATCCACAAACCAATCTAGGCAAGCACGACTTAACCTAAAGATCGACCCTAGCGGCTGTTATTGTTTAGCCACGAGCTGAGGCACGGAACCTTAAAAAGACTTTATTTGACCACGGGGTCAGGTCCACATTGGCAACAGTGGAGTTTCCGACCACTGACTAAAATAATGAAATGAAATGAAATTTATTTGCTAGAATATTGTAGTACATAATAAAATAAATGGTCGAGTTTTGTTACAGTTGCCCACATAACTCGCTAAAACTAAAATGCAACATTAAATAATATTATGAATACAATAATTGAATCTAATGTATGTCATAATAATAAGAATGTCAGTGATACGAATTTCAATAATAAGAATGTCAATAATACGAATTTCAATAATAAGAATGTCAATAATACGAATTTCAATAATAAGAATGTCAATTATAAGAACGTCAATAATTTTTCAATCAATTAATAATAGGAAAATGACAACGTGAATCTTTAGCTAGGTAGTTAGATTTTATTCCTATTTCTATAGACAACATTGTGCATTGTAGACCAGCCCTAATTGAGTCAGACGGTCGCAATGCTCTATGATAATGTAATTTAGTACAAATATCAGATGATATTGTCCTACTGGTATAATGCCTATTACATAGTGTAATGTGCGTTCTGTATGTTTGTGTGTGTGCGTGCGTGTGTGTGTGTGTGTCTGACTGTAATATCTGTTGTCTAGACTGTTATCGTGCTAATGTCAGTCGAGTCCGTGTGTGTTTGTAATGAGTCCTAGGGTTTATCTTTAATAGCTTAGTAATTATTCTGTGAATAATCAGTTCCTAGCGTAAACTTGTTAAGTACATAATACACCGGTAAGTTTAGGTCGTTTTGGAACCGATAGCCATAAAATCGGTCATTGAACTCGGAACGATTGGGACTATTTTTGTTGAATAACTAAAAAAAATCGAATTTATTAACTACAGTTAATAAATTCGATTTTTTGATACCTACTTGTTAATATTTTTATTTCTATTAAAGAGTTTGTATGTAAATAATGTAAATATTACAGAAAATAAATCTGTGATTTGTTAAAAAAAAATTGGGTCTCCCTTTGGGTTTGACCGAAAGGAATTTGACAAATTTTCACTTCCCAAAAAATTTTTCGCATAATTTCATTTGCACTATTACTTAGCAAAAAATTTTTTCACAAAAATCGTAACGCAAACCTAATGTTTGGGAAATGAACGTTTAAACTACAACTTGTTTACCAACTAGTACTGTTCACGCCTACTGCTAGCGCCACCTATCCACAAGATGACGCACTCGGTGCGTGAGCGCAGCGGCGCCGACCTCTGCAGCTCGGTGGACATCAGCTCCGCCTAGTTCGTCCACTGGCCACCACGCTCGCCTGGCGCTGCTACGTTCATTCTTCAGCATCATACAGTCATTCTGTTCATTCACAGCGGCTATAAAAAGGCTTGCATTGTATCGAATCATTCCTTTTCACCTCGCATCCATCATCCAGTACAGACCCCCCGCCATGGCCATGGCGGTGTAACCCAAAACTCTGTACAAATCCAAAATTATTCAATATAGATGTGAAACCATAACGATAGATTCATTTCATCACCCGGGAACAGACCTCATCCTCAACATTTTGGTCCTACGAGACGGATCCATCATTCATTATCAATCACACCATCCGGAAGAAGACTCCACATACACGGTGCCGACCACGTTGCTGGCACGTTGCGGAACTTCGACTCGGACTGGAGCCGGGCGCTGAAGACGATAGCTAGCTGTGAAGACGATCGACCGAGTGCAGCGATCATCACAGCCGGTCCAGTGACCCAGCAATCATTTCATGAGAAGAGGAAAAAGCGAAGGCGTAAGAAACGGTCAGGTCTCTGTTCCCGTCCCGTCCGTCCCCCGTCACACCCATTCATTAGTTTCAATTTGTGTTAAAGCTGTGTTTCGTTTCAGTTCACGCGAGTGTGTGGCAGCCACGTGGTCCAGGTGATATTTGCATGTGAGTACAACTACATCACACCACACCACACCACATAACGCTCATCCATATTCCGTCAGAATGTCGGTTAAGGCAGTAGAAGAAGTTCTTTCCGAGTTAAAGAAACGTAGGGGTAACATTAAGGGTCGGTTAACCCAGTTTAAAAATTATGTAGAATCGTTCGCGGGAGCTCACTTAACAGCTTTACAAGCAGCGGAGCTAACTTTACGTGTTCAAGCCGCGAGTGAATTATACGATAAATTTGACAACGTAGAAAATGAAATCGAACTACTCCTGCCGGAATCAGAAACAAACGCGAATCTACAATACATAGAAGCATTAGAGGCAATATATTTTACGGCAATAGCAAGCGCGAATTGTTTAATTAAAAACGCGGAAATTCAAAGTCGACTTCCAATTGCATCAGAACCACGTGTCAATATTAAATTACCAGACATAAAATTACCTGCCTTCGATGGAGCCTATGATCACTGGCTAGAATTTAAACATTCATACGAAACCATGATCCACAATCGTTCCGACTTAGACGAGATTCAAAAATTCCATTATTTGCGGTCAGCCCTTGGTGGGAGCGCGTTACAGGTGATAGCAGCCTTAGAGTTCAGCCCTGCCAACTACGTACACGCATGGGATTTATTAGGAAACCGTTATCACAACGAGAGGTTATTAATTAATAATCACGTAAAAGCGTTGCATAATATTCCGTCATTAAAACAAGAATCGCCATCGCAAATAAGGAAATTAATTGATACTATCTTACGTAATCTGCGCGCTTTAAGTTCACTAAATGAACCCACTGTCAATTGGGACACGTTAATAATTTATTTGGTGGTCAGCAAGCTGGATTCGTCTACGGAGCGCGAATGGGAAAATCATATCGGAGCCACGTGTTTAGGTTCACGCGAAAAAATAAAACTTAGCGATTTAATAACGTTCCTCCGGAGCCGAGCCGACACGTTGGAGATGATCGGCGCGAGCCACACTAAAGATAAAACGCCTCATAGCGATTATAAGCATCAAAACGTGAGCGAGAAGCGTAATTCGCACCGCGTACATAGCTACACTTCTACTAAACCAACGCGCTGTAATAATAACCGTGGTGATACAAATAATAAATGGGATTTACCTAAGTGTGTCCTATGCAATAGAGAACACTCATTACACTCGTGTTTAGCCTTCCTTAACATGTCCGTGAGAGACAGAATTAAATTGATTAACGATAACAAGATGTGTGCAAATTGCCTGCGAACGGGTCACGCGTTAAATCAATGTAGATTCGGGTCGTGTAAACAGTGCTCAAACAAACATAACAGTCTGCTACATTTGGACGAGAAAGGTAACGGCGCGTGTGTGCGTGCTCAATCGCACGCAGAGGTTGAACGCGCACACATCTCAGCGACGTCAACATTGCATCTCAACGACTCGAGCGGCACTGTCGTGTGTGAAGCGAACACTACCGAATTTAAATTAATAAATACTGTTTTGCTCTCTACGGCGTTAATTGGAGTAGCTGACAATAACAACGTGTATCATACGGCTCGCGCGCTATTAGACAACGGAAGTCAGAACTGCTTCATAACAGAAAAACTAGCAAAGAAAATAAATGCGTTATATATACAGTCCACTATTCAAATCTCGGGTGTGGGAAAATCGGTTTCGCAATCACAGCATTCATGTGACGTCACAATACGTGCAAAATTAAGCGATTTTAATACCAAGCTTCGTTGTTTGATCTTGCCATGCATAACATCCAGTTTGCCTACGATGAACATCGAAGCCGGTAATATACGTATACCTGAGTTCTTACAATTAGCAGATCATGGGCAACTTACCTCCCGAGCGCTTAGAACCTGGCTACCCGTTTATGCGAACCGGTGTAGACTATGCGGGGCCAGTTTTCATAGTATCAAGAAAGGGCAGAGGTTCTAGACTCACTAAGGCATACACCTGTCTTTTCATTTGTTTTACGACTAGAGCCATGCATTTGGAACTCGTCACTAGTTTATCCACAAACGACTATATTTTAGCATTAAAACGTTTTATTAGTAGGCGAGGTACGCCTCGCACTATCTTTTCTGATAACGGTAGAAATTTCGTGGGCGCGGAAAAGGAGTTTCCTTTATTCTTAGAGAAGGAATCGGAAGCCATCATTAATTACGCTTCCAATAATAGCATTGAATTCCGATTTATTCCTCCTTATTCCCCACATTTTGGCGGTCTATGGGAGGGCGGGGTGAGATCATGCAAGTATCACCTGAGACGCATAGTAGGTAACGCGCGACTAACTTACGAGGAATTTTCCACGGCTTTGACACAAATCGAAGCTGTCTTAAATTCCCGTCCAATTTCACCTCTTTCCTCAGACCCTTCTGACCTTACCCCCCTCACCCCCTCACACTTCCTCATTGGCCGACCGTTAACGTCGCCACGTTCAAGGAATGTTCCAGACCAGCCAAGTTCGAGTCTGACACGCTACGAACGCTTCGAGCACCTGCGGCAGCACTTCTGGCGGCGCTGGTCCACAGAATACGTTTCGGAGCTACAACTGCGAACTAAGTGGAAGATCAGGCAGGAGGACATCACCTTGGGCAGCCTCGTCCTCATCAAGGACGACCAGTTGCCACCATTAAAGTGGCGACTTGGTTGTGTTCTGCGTATACTTCCAGGAGGAGACGGCGTGGCACGAGTGGCTGACATCCACACAGCTGCTGGGACGATCAGACGTGCCTTCTCCAAGATCTGCCCGCTGCTTCCGCAGCCTGTGGGCGACGACGCCTGACTCCGTGCCGGGAACCATTTTGGAAGCAGTGCTTCCAAGGCTGGGGGCATGTTCACGCCTACTGCTAGCGCCACCTATCCACAAGATGACGCACTCGGTGCGTGAGCGCAGCGGCGCCGACCTCTGCAGCTCGGTGGACATCAGCTCCGCCTAGTTCGTCCACTGGCCACCACGCTCGCCTGGCGCTGCTACGTTCATTCTTCAGCATCATACAGTCATTCTGTTCATTCACAGCGGCTATAAAAAGGCTTGCATTGTATCGAATCATTCCTTTTCACCTCGCATCCATCTTCCAGTACAGACCCCCCGCCATGGCCATGGCGGTGTAACCCAAAACTCTGTACAAATCCAAAATTATTCAATATAGATGTGAAACCATAACGATAGATTCATTTCATCACCCGGGAACAGACCTCATCCTCAACAAGTACTTTTAACATTTTTTAATTAGCCAAATATTTCAGTTGGAATAACAGTTTTTACGCAAAATCAAATAAGCCAAATATAGTATCGACCAATGATATTATATAGTAAAAAGAGGTAGATATCGCACTAGCACGCACAAATTGTTGAGGACAAAGTGATACAATTGTTGCACTTTGATTTAGTCGGGTTATAACAGCGAGCGAGAGGTAACGTGAGTGCGCGGCGTAACAAAAATGCCAAGTTGTGTATTCCGAAAGTGCAAAAACTATGGTGCCAAGAAAAATAAAAGTTGTGGAGTGACATACCATAAGTAAGTATAATAAAATATATCAATTTTGTATTTTTTTCACGAGTTATTCCTCATTTTCAAATAAATTTCGTATTATTGACATGATGGTTCGAAAAGGATAGAGAATAGGATGGCAATCTGCTGCGTGACAGAGACAAATAGCATCCGTCATAGGTGGTCATAGATTAATCAAACAGAAGCGAAATGGTAGGCACAATAAATAGCGTTGCGGTTTCATTTTTTTATGATTAAAATTATATAGAATGAGATTAGTAATAGCGGGCTGTCATATATTTTATTAGTAAAATTGGAGTGTACGTAGTAATGTACTTATATAAAACATATTTTCTCATAATGTTTTACTATTTTACAGATTTCCAAGTGATGAGTTAATAAACAATAAATGGGTTAGCATAGTTAAGGCGGAAAGAAGTGAACCTGACTGGATGTTTAGTAAATGTAGCACAATTTGTTCGGCACATTTTAAAGAAGATTATAAATTTATGACTCCAAAAGGACTCAAGCGTCAAATTATTTAGTGTTCATTTTTTTATAGGGACTAATAACATTATTTATTTATTTATTTATTTATTTATTTATTCAACACATACATTTGTTTTAACAGGTAAAACCCAAGCTAACAAAAGTAGTCATATATACACAAATTACACAGTGGATAACAAACTAAGTGTCACCCTCTGGAATTCCGCCAAAGAGCAAGAAAATATGTCTAAACGCCGAGAGACATCATTAAGTATTCTTACTGCACGAATCACTGGTGCAAACTTTAATAAGTTTGTACGGGCTGCCGGAACTTTAAAAAGCCCCTCCCGCGGTCCCAACCGTAGCCTCCTGTTTGGAACGACCAATCCCAACGATTCCAATATTTGTGGATTATTCAGCATACCACGAAAAATCATAAAAACATATTTTACCAGAGCGAGGTTGCGCCTTACTTCCAACTTATAGTACCCAACCATCCCTATAACAAAGAGTGTTGGATACATAAGTGGGTAGAAAGGGTAGACACCAAACTGCTTCCAGTACAGGTATCTGGTAAATTTGTTCTGCATCTTTTCCAGCATCTGGGAATACTTCACTTCATAAGGATTCCAGATGATAGCACTAGTTTCCAAGTTGCTTCGCACCAACGCATTGTAAAGGGCTTTCACTGCTGCCATATTAGTGAAGTCACGGGTTTCACGTAAGACAAAACCAAGATTTTTAAACGCTTTTTTGCACACCTGCACTATATGAGCACGAAACGAAAGATCCCCAGCGAAAGTAACCCCGAGATCTCGTACTAACCCAACCCGCGGTATGACGTGACCGCCCATGCAATAATCATGGCGTCGGGGTACTACGGCCCGCGTGAACGACATTACGTTACACTTCGTCACATTGAAGAGTAGTTTATTCTCTTCACTCCACGCTACCACCCGATCGATGTCTCGCTGGAGCATTCTACAGTGTGACTCGTCTGTGATCCGCAAGAACAGCTTGAGATCGTCAGCAAATAACAAGCAGCTAGCGTCTATGAACCATAGGGGGAGGGGGGGGGGGGAGGGGAGGGTTAAGGGTTAAATAGTACCAACACACACATTTCGCAAGTTATGTTCAAGTACATGTAATAGGGGCGAACCTATCAATCAATCAATCAGAATATTTATTTGCTAGAATATGGTACATTTAAGGTGATACAGTAAATTGTGGTTTCATCATAATATCCTGTCATAATTTGACGTGCAAATACATTCACAATAGGCGATGTCTATTAACATCAATCGGGCACAAATTTAGACGCCGTGGCTGCTACTAAGAAATTCCTGATTGCATTTTTCCCGACCCGGGTTCGATACCCAGGACTTCATACTCAGCAGTCTCGCTTGCGGCCACTCGACCAACGAGGCAGCCAGTGCTTCTGAGAAATACTTGAAAGACACAAACATCATGTACGGTCGACCAAGCTATTTAATTTACATTTTACAATGTAATTTGCATGTTAAAATGTAAACCAAATATCTTGCTCGACCGTACGATAGTCCCATAGTAATAAGACGTTGTTCAAATGAAATTTATTTGCTAGAATATTGTAGTACATAATAAAATAAATGGTCGAGTTTTGTTACAGTTGCCCACATAACTCGCTAAAACTAAAATGCAACATTAAATAATATTATGAATACAATAATTGAATCTAATGTATGTCATAATAATAAGAATGTCAGTGATACGAATTTCAATAATAAGAATGTCAATAATACGAATTTCAATAATAAGAATGTCAATAATACGAATTTCAATAATAAGAATGTCAATTATAAGAACGTCAATAATTTTTCAATCAATTAATAATAGGAAAATGACAACGTGAATCTTTAGCTAGGTAGTTAGATTTTATTCCTATTTCTATAGACAACATTATGCATTGTAGACCAGCCCTAATTGAGTCAGACGGTCGCAATGCTCTATGATAATGTAATTTAGTACAAATATCAGATGATATTGTCCTACTGGTATAATGCCTATTACATAGTGTAATGTGCGTTCTGTATGTTTGTGTGTGTGCGTGCGTGTGTGTGTGTGTGTCTGACTGTAATATCTGTTGTCTAGACTGTTATCGTGCTAATGTCAGTCGAGTCCGTGTGTGTTTGTAATGAGTCCTAGGGTTTATCTTTAATAGCTTAGTAATTATTCTGTGAATAATCAGTTCCTAGCGTAAACTTGTTAAGTACATAATACACCGGTAAGTTTAGGTCGTTTTGGAACCGATAGCCATAAAATCGGTCATTGAACTCGGAACGATTGGGACTATTTTTGTTGAATAACTAAAAAAAATCGAATTTATTAACTACAGTTAATAAATTCGATTTTTTGATACCTACTTGTTAATATTTTTATTTCTATTAAAGAGTTTGTATGTAAATAATGTAAATATTACAGAAAATAAATCTGTGATTTGTTAAAAAAAAATTGGGTCTCCCTTTGGGTTTGACCGAAAGGAATTTGACAAATTTTCACTTCCCAAAAAATTTTTCGCATAATTTCATTTGCACTATTACTTAGCAAAAAATTTTTTCACAAAAATCGTAACGCAAACCTAATGTTTGGGAAATGAACGTTTAAACTACAACTTGTTTACCAACTAGTACTGTTCACGCCTACTGCTAGCGCCACCTATCCACAAGATGACGCACTCGGTGCGTGAGCGCAGCGGCGCCGACCTCTGCAGCTCGGTGGACATCAGCTCCGCCTAGTTCGTCCACTGGCCACCACGCTCGCCTGGCGCTGCTACGTTCATTCTTCAGCATCATACAGTCATTCTGTTCATTCACAGCGGCTATAAAAAGGCTTGCATTGTATCGAATCATTCCTTTTCACCTCGCATCCATCATCCAGTACAGACCCCCCGCCATGGCCATGGCGGTGTAACCCAAAACTCTGTACAAATCCAAAATTATTCAATATAGATGTGAAACCATAACGATAGATTCATTTCATCACCCGGGAACAGACCTCATCCTCAACATTTTGGTCCTACGAGACGGATCCATCATTCATTATCAATCACACCATCCGGAAGAAGACTCCACATACACGGTGCCGACCACGTTGCTGGCACGTTGCGGAACTTCGACTCGGACTGGAGCCGGGCGCTGAAGACGATAGCTAGCTGTGAAGACGATCGACCGAGTGCAGCGATCATCACAGCCGGTCCAGTGACCCAGCAATCATTTCATGAGAAGAGGAAAAAGCGAAGGCGTAAGAAACGGTCAGGTCTCTGTTCCCGTCCCGTCCGTCCCCCGTCACACCCATTCATTAGTTTCAATTTGTGTTAAAGCTGTGTTTCGTTTCAGTTCACGCGAGTGTGTGGCAGCCACGTGGTCCAGGTGATATTTGCATGTGAGTACAACTACATCACACCACACCACACCACATAACGCTCATCCATATTCCGTCAGAATGTCGGTTAAGGCAGTAGAAGAAGTTCTTTCCGAGTTAAAGAAACGTAGGGGTAACATTAAGGGTCGGTTAACCCAGTTTAAAAATTATGTAGAATCGTTCGCGGGAGCTCACTTAACAGCTTTACAAGCAGCGGAGCTAACTTTACGTGTTCAAGCCGCGAGTGAATTATACGATAAATTTGACAACGTAGAAAATGAAATCGAACTACTCCTGCCGGAATCAGAAACAAACGCGAATCTACAATACATAGAAGCATTAGAGGCAATATATTTTACGGCAATAGCAAGCGCGAATTGTTTAATTAAAAACGCGGAAATTCAAAGTCGACTTCCAATTGCATCAGAACCACGTGTCAATATTAAATTACCAGACATAAAATTACCTGCCTTCGATGGAGCCTATGATCACTGGCTAGAATTTAAACATTCATACGAAACCATGATCCACAATCGTTCCGACTTAGACGAGATTCAAAAATTCCATTATTTGCGGTCAGCCCTTGGTGGGAGCGCGTTACAGGTGATAGCAGCCTTAGAGTTCAGCCCTGCCAACTACGTACACGCATGGGATTTATTAGGAAACCGTTATCACAACGAGAGGTTATTAATTAATAATCACGTAAAAGCGTTGCATAATATTCCGTCATTAAAACAAGAATCGCCATCGCAAATAAGGAAATTAATTGATACTATCTTACGTAATCTGCGCGCTTTAAGTTCACTAAATGAACCCACTGTCAATTGGGACACGTTAATAATTTATTTGGTGGTCAGCAAGCTGGATTCGTCTACGGAGCGCGAATGGGAAAATCATATCGGAGCCACGTGTTTAGGTTCACGCGAAAAAATAAAACTTAGCGATTTAATAACGTTCCTCCGGAGCCGAGCCGACACGTTGGAGATGATCGGCGCGAGCCACACTAAAGATAAAACGCCTCATAGCGATTATAAGCATCAAAACGTGAGCGAGAAGCGTAATTCGCACCGCGTACATAGCTACACTTCTACTAAACCAACGCGCTGTAATAATAACCGTGGTGATACAAATAATAAATGGGATTTACCTAAGTGTGTCCTATGCAATAGAGAACACTCATTACACCCGTGTTTAGCCTTCCTTAACATGTCCGTGAGAGACAGAATTAAATTGATTAACGATAACAAGATGTGTGCAAATTGCCTGCGAACGGGTCACGCGTTAAATCAATGTAGATTCGGGTCGTGTAAACAGTGCTCAAACAAACATAACAGTCTGCTACATTTGGACGAGAAAGGTAACGGCGCGTGTGTGCGTGCTCAATCGCACGCAGAGGTTGAACGCGCACACATCTCAGCGACGTCAACATTGCATCTCAACGACTCGAGCGGCACTGTCGTGTGTGAAGCGAACACTACCGAATTTAAATTAATAAATACTGTTTTGCTCTCTACGGCGTTAATTGGAGTAGCTGACAATAACAACGTGTATCATACGGCTCGCGCGCTATTAGACAACGGAAGTCAGAACTGCTTCATAACAGAAAAACTAGCAAAGAAAATAAATGCGTTATATATACAGTCCACTATTCAAATCTCGGGTGTGGGAAAATCGGTTTCGCAATCACAGCATTCATGTGACGTCACAATACGTGCAAAATTAAGCGATTTTAATACCAAGCTTCGTTGTTTGATCTTGCCATGCATAACATCCAGTTTGCCTACGATGAACATCGAAGCCGGTAATATACGTATACCTGAGTTCTTACAATTAGCAGATCATGGGCAACTTACCTCCCGAGCGCTTAGAACCTGGCTACCCGTTTATGCGAACCGGTGTAGACTATACGGGGCCAGTTTTCATAGTATCAAGAAAGGGCAGAGGTTCTAGACTCACTAAGGCATACACCTGTCTTTTCATTTGTTTTACGACTAGAGCCATGCATTTGGAACTCGTCACTAGTTTATCCACAAACGACTATATTTTAGCATTAAAACGTTTTATTAGTAGGCGAGGTACGCCTCGCACTATCTTTTCTGATAACGGTAGAAATTTCGTGGGCGCGGAAAAGGAGTTTCCTTTATTCTTAGAGAAGGAATCGGAAGCCATCATTAATTACGCTTCCAATAATAGCATTGAATTCCGATTTATTCCTCCTTATTCCCCACATTTTGGCGGTCTATGGGAGGGCGGGGTGAGATCATGCAAGTATCACCTGAGACGCATAGTAGGTAACGCGCGACTAACTTACGAGGAATTTTCCACGGCTTTGACACAAATCGAAGCTGTCTTAAATTCCCGTCCAATTTCACCTCTTTCCTCAGACCCTTCTGACCTTACCCCCCTCACCCCCTCACACTTCCTCATTGGCCGACCGTTAACGTCGCCACGTTCAAGGAATGTTCCAGACCAGCCAAGTTCGAGTCTGACACGCTACGAACGCTTCGAGCACCTGCGGCAGCACTTCTGGCGGCGCTGGTCCACAGAATACGTTTCGGAGCTACAACTGCGAACTAAGTGGAAGATCAGGCAGGAGGACATCACCTTGGGCAGCCTCGTCCTCATCAAGGACGACCAGTTGCCACCATTAAAGTGGCGACTTGGTTGTGTTCTGCGTATACTTCCAGGAGGAGACGGCGTGGCACGAGTGGCTGACATCCACACAGCTGCTGGGACGATCAGACGTGCCTTCTCCAAGATCTGCCCGCTGCTTCCGCAGCCTGTGGGCGACGACGCCTGACTCCGTGCCGGGAACCATTTTGGAAGCAGTGCTTCCAAGGCTGGGGGCATGTTCACGCCTACTGCTAGCGCCACCTATCCACAAGATGACGCACTCGGTGCGTGAGCGCAGCGGCGCCGACCTCTGCAGCTCGGTGGACATCAGCTCCGCCTAGTTCGTCCACTGGCCACCACGCTCGCCTGGCGCTGCTACGTTCATTCTTCAGCATCATACAGTCATTCTGTTCATTCACAGCGGCTATAAAAAGGCTTGCATTGTATCGAATCATTCCTTTTCACCTCGCATCCATCTTCCAGTACAGACCCCCCGCCATGGCCATGGCGGTGTAACCCAAAACTCTGTACAAATCCAAAATTATTCAATATAGATGTGAAACCATAACGATAGATTCATTTCATCACCCGGGAACAGACCTCATCCTCAACAAGTACTTTTAACATTTTTTAATTAGCCAAATATTTCAGTTGGAATAACAGTTTTTACGCAAAATCAAATAAGCCAAATATAGTATCGACCAATGATATTATATAGTAAAAAGAGGTAGATATCGCACTAGCACGCACAAATTGTTGAGGACAAAGTGATACAATTGTTGCACTTTGATTTAGTCGGGTTATAACAGCGAGCGAGAGGTAACGTGAGTGCGCGGCGTAACAAAAATGCCAAGTTGTGTATTCCGAAAGTGCAAAAACTATGGTGCCAAGAAAAATAAAAGTTGTGGAGTGACATACCATAAGTAAGTATAATAAAATATATCAATTTTGTATTTTTTTCACGAGTTATTCCTCATTTTCAAATAAATTTCGTATTATTGACATGATGGTTCGAAAAGGATAGAGAATAGGATGGCAATCTGCTGCGTGACAGAGACAAATAGCATCCGTCATAGGTGGTCATAGATTAATCAAACAGAAGCGAAATGGTAGGCACAATAAATAGCGTTGCGGTTTCATTTTTTTATGATTAAAATTATATAGAATGAGATTAGTAATAGCGGGCTGTCATATATTTTATTAGTAAAATTGGAGTGTACGTAGTAATGTACTTATATAAAACATATTTTCTCATAATGTTTTACTATTTTACAGATTTCCAAGTGATGAGTTAATAAACAATAAATGGGTTAGCATAGTTAAGGCGGAAAGAAGTGAACCTGACTGGATGTTTAGTAAATGTAGCACAATTTGTTCGGCACATTTTAAAGAAGATTATAAATTTATGACTCCAAAAGGACTCAAGCGTCAAATTATTTAGTGTTCATTTTTTTATAGGGACTAATAACATTATTTATTTATTTATTTATTTATTTATTTATTCAACACATACATTTGTTTTAACAGGTAAAACCCAAGCTAACAAAAGTAGTCATATATACACAAATTACACAGTGGATAACAAACTAAGTGTCACCCTCTGGAATTCCGCCAAAGAGCAAGAAAATATGTCTAAACGCCGAGAGACATCATTAAGTATTCTTACTGCACGAATCACTGGTGCAAACTTTAATAAGTTTGTACGGGCTGCCGGAACTTTAAAAAGCCCCTCCCGCGGTCCCAACCGTAGCCTCCTGTTTGGAACGACCAATCCCAACGATTCCAATATTTGTGGATTATTCAGCATACCACGAAAAATCATAAAAACATATTTTACCAGAGCGAGGTTGCGCCTTACTTCCAACTTATAGTACCCAACCATCCCTATAACAAAGAGTGTTGGATACATAAGTGGGTAGAAAGGGTAGACACCAAACTGCTTCCAGTACAGGTATCTGGTAAATTTGTTCTGCATCTTTTCCAGCATCTGGGAATACTTCACTTCATAAGGATTCCAGATGATAGCACTAGTTTCCAAGTTGCTTCGCACCAACGCATTGTAAAGGGCTTTCACTGCTGCCATATTAGTGAAGTCACGGGTTTCACGTAAGACAAAACCAAGATTTTTAAACGCTTTTTTGCACACCTGCACTATATGAGCACGAAACGAAAGATCCCCAGCGAAAGTAACCCCGAGATCTCGTACTAACCCAACCCGCGGTATGACGTGACCGCCCATGCAATAATCATGGCGTCGGGGTACTACGGCCCGCGTGAACGACATTACGTTACACTTCGTCACATTGAAGAGTAGTTTATTCTCTTCACTCCACGCTACCACCCGATCGATGTCTCGCTGGAGCATTCTACAGTGTGACTCGTCTGTGATCCGCAAGAACAGCTTGAGATCGTCAGCAAATAACAAGCAGCTAGCGTCTATGAACCATAGGGGGGGGGGGAGGGGGGAGGGGAGGGTTAAGGGTTAAATAGTACCAACACACACATTTCGCAAGTTATGTTCAAGTACATGTAATAGGGGCGAACCTATCAATCAATCAATCAGAATATTTATTTGCTAGAATATGGTACATTTAAGGTGATACAGTAAATTGTGGTTTCATCATAATATCCTGTCATAATTTGACGTGCAAATACATTCACAATAGGCGATGTCTATTAACATCAATCGGGCACAAATTTAGACGCCGTGGCTGCTACTAAGAAATTCCTGATTGCATTTTTCCCGACCCGGGTTCGATACCCAGGACTTCATACTCAGCAGTCTCGCTTGCGGCCACTCGACCAACGAGGCAGCCAGTGCTTCTGAGAAATACTTGAAAGACACAAACATCATGTACGGTCGACCAAGCTATTTAATTTACATTTTACAATGTAATTTGCATGTTAAAATGTAAACCAAATATCTTGCTCGACCGTACGATAGTCCCATAGTAATAAGACGTTGTTCAAATGAAATTTATTTGCTAGAATATTGTAGTACATAATAAAATAAATGGTCGAGTTTTGTTACAGTTGCCCACATAACTCGCTAAAACTAAAATGCAACATTAAATAATATTATGAATACAATAATTGAATCTAATGTATGTCATAATAATAAGAATGTCAGTGATACGAATTTCAATAATAAGAATGTCAATAATACGAATTTCAATAATAAGAATGTCAATAATACGAATTTCAATAATAAGAATGTCAATTATAAGAACGTCAATAATTTTTCAATCAATTAATAATAGGAAAATGACAACGTGAATCTTTAGCTAGGTAGTTAGATTTTATTCCTATTTCTATAGACAACATTATGCATTGTAGACCAGCCCTAATTGAGTCAGACGGTCGCAATGCTCTATGATAATGTAATTTAGTACAAATATCAGATGATATTGTCCTACTGGTATAATGCCTATTACATAGTGTAATGTGCGTTCTGTATGTTTGTGTGTGTGCGTGCGTGTGTGTGTGTGTGTCTGACTGTAATATCTGTTGTCTAGACTGTTATCGTGCTAATGTCAGTCGAGTCCGTGTGTGTTTGTAATGAGTCCTAGGGTTTATCTTTAATAGCTTAGTAATTATTCTGTGAATAATCAGTTCCTAGCGTAAACTTGTTAAGTACATAATACACCGGTAAGTTTAGGTCGTTTTGGAACCGATAGCCATAAAATCGGTCATTGAACTCGGAACGATTGGGACTATTTTTGTTGAATAACTAAAAAAAATCGAATTTATTAACTACAGTTAATAAATTCGATTTTTTGATACCTACTTGTTAATATTTTTATTTCTATTAAAGAGTTTGTATGTAAATAATGTAAATATTACAGAAAATAAATCTGTGATTTGTTAAAAAAAAATTGGGTCTCCCTTTGGGTTTGACCGAAAGGAATTTGACAAATTTTCACTCCCAAAAAATTTTTCGCATAATTTCATTTGCACTATTACTTAGCAAAAAATTTTTTCACAAAAATCGTAACGCAAACCTAATGTTTGGGAAATGAACGTTTAAACTACAACTTGTTTACCAACTAGTACTGTTCACGCCTACTGCTAGCGCCACCTATCCACAAGATGACGCACTCGGTGCGTGAGCGCAGCGGCGCCGACCTCTGCAGCTCGGTGGACATCAGCTCCGCCTAGTTCGTCCACTGGCCACCACGCTCGCCTGGCGCTGCTACGTTCATTCTTCAGCATCATACAGTCATTCTGTTCATTCACAGCGGCTATAAAAAGGCTTGCATTGTATCGAATCATTCCTTTTCACCTCGCATCCATCATCCAGTACAGACCCCCCGCCATGGCCATGGCGGTGTAACCCAAAACTCTGTACAAATCCAAATTATTCAATATAGATGTGAAACCATAACGATAGATTCATTTCATCACCCGGGAACAGACCTCATCCTCAACATTTTGGTCCTACGAGACGGATCCATCATTCATTATCAATCACACCATCCGGAAGAAGACTCCACATACACGGTGCCGACCACGTTGCTGGCACGTTGCGGAACTTCGACTCGGACTGGAGCCGGGCGCTGAAGACGATAGCTAGCTGTGAAGACGATCGACCGAGTGCAGCGATCATCACAGCCGGTCCAGTGACCCAGCAATCATTTCATGAGAAGAGGAAAAAGCGAAGGCGTAAGAAACGGTCAGGTCTCTGTTCCCGTCCCGTCCGTCCCCCGTCACACCCATTCATTAGTTTCAATTTGTGTTAAAGCTGTGTTTCGTTTCAGTTCACGCGAGTGTGTGGCAGCCACGTGGTCCAGGTGATATTTGCATGTGAGTACAACTACATCACACCACACCACACCACATAACGCTCATCCATATTCCGTCAGAATGTCGGTTAAGGCAGTAGAAGAAGTTCTTTCCGAGTTAAAGAAACGTAGGGGTAACATTAAGGGTCGGTTAACCCAGTTTAAAAATTATGTAGAATCGTTCGCGGGAGCTCACTTAACAGCTTTACAAGCAGCGGAGCTAACTTTACGTGTTCAAGCCGCGAGTGAATTATACGATAAATTTGACAACGTAGAAAATGAAATCGAACTACTCCTGCCGGAATCAGAAACAAACGCGAATCTACAATACATAGAAGCATTAGAGGCAATATATTTTACGGCAATAGCAAGCGCGAATTGTTTAATTAAAAACGCGGAAATTCAAAGTCGACTTCCAATTGCATCAGAACCACGTGTCAATATTAAATTACCAGACATAAAATTACCTGCCTTCGATGGAGCCTATGATCACTGGCTAGAATTTAAACATTCATACGAAACCATGATCCACAATCGTTCCGACTTAGACGAGATTCAAAATTCCATTATTTGCGGTCAGCCCTTGGTGGGAGCGCGTTACAGGTGATAGCAGCCTTAGAGTTCAGCCCTGCCAACTACGTACACGCATGGGATTTATTAGGAAACCGTTATCACAACGAGAGGTTATTAATTAATAATCACGTAAAAGCGTTGCATAATATTCCGTCATTAAAACAAGAATCGCCATCGCAAATAAGGAAATTAATTGATACTATCTTACGTAATCTGCGCGCTTTAAGTTCACTAAATGAACCCACTGTCAATTGGGACACGTTAATAATTTATTTGGTGGTCAGCAAGCTGGATTCGTCTACGGAGCGCGAATGGGAAAATCATATCGGAGCCACGTGTTTAGGTTCACGCGAAAAAATAAAACTTAGCGATTTAATAACGTTCCTCCGGAGCCGAGCCGACACGTTGGAGATGATCGGCGCGAGCCACACTAAAGATAAAACGCCTCATAGCGATTATAAGCATCAAAACGTGAGCGAGAAGCGTAATTCGCACCGCGTACATAGCTACACTTCTACTAAACCAACGCGCTGTAATAATAACCGTGGTGATACAAATAATAAATGGGATTTACCTAAGTGTGTCCTATGCAATAGAGAACACTCATTACACCCGTGTTTAGCTTCCTTAACATGTCCGTGAGAGACAGAATTAAATTGATTAACGATAACAAGATGTGTGCAAATTGCCTGCGAACGGGTCACGCGTTAAATCAATGTAGATTCGGGTCGTGTAAACAGTGCTCAAACAAACATAACAGTCTGCTACATTTGGACGAGAAAGGTAACGGCGCGTGTGTGCGTGCTCAATCGCACGCAGAGGTTGAACGCGCACACATCTCAGCGACGTCAACATTGCATCTCAACGACTCGAGCGGCACTGTCGTGTGTGAAGCGAACACTACCGAATTTAAATTAATAAATACTGTTTTGCTCTCTACGGCGTTAATTGGAGTAGCTGACAATAACAACGTGTATCATACGGCTCGCGCGCTATTAGACAACGGAAGTCAGAACTGCTTCATAACAGAAAAACTAGCAAAGAAAATAAATGCGTTATATATACAGTCCACTATTCAAATCTCGGGTGTGGGAAAATCGGTTTCGCAATCACAGCATTCATGTGACGTCACAATACGTGCAAAATTAAGCGATTTTAATACCAAGCTTCGTTGTTTGATCTTGCCATGCATAACATCCAGTTTGCTACGATGAACATCGAAGCCGGTAATATACGTATACCTGAGTTCTTACAATTAGCAGATCATGGGCAACTTACCTCCCGAGCGCTTAGAACCTGGCTACCCGTTTATGCGAACCGGTGTAGACTATACGGGGCCAGTTTTCATAGTATCAAGAAAGGGCAGAGGTTCTAGACTCACTAAGGCATACACCTGTCTTTTCATTTGTTTTACGACTAGAGCCATGCATTTGGAACTCGTCACTAGTTTATCCACAAACGACTATATTTTAGCATTAAAACGTTTTATTAGTAGGCGAGGTACGCCTCGCACTATCTTTTCTGATAACGGTAGAAATTTCGTGGGCGCGGAAAAGGAGTTTCCTTTATTCTTAGAGAAGGAATCGGAAGCCATCATTAATTACGCTTCCAATAATAGCATTGAATTCCGATTTATTCCTCCTTATTCCCCACATTTTGGCGGTCTATGGGAGGGCGGGGTGAGATCATGCAAGTATCACCTGAGACGCAT